>CM017584.2:13123082-14599266 GCA_007844105.2 Rhamnella rubrinervis
TTAAACACGTTATTTTTACGAATTGATAATGGATGAACACGTAAAAATATGATAATAATTCGTTACTATTCATAAAAATAAAAAATTAAATAAAAATTATTTTCTCCTCATAAAATATTAAAAACTATAAACTGTGTCAAAGTATATTTTTTATAAATATTAAATAAAATTTTAGTATTTTAGATTATAAATATTGATAATTTTATTTTTTTATTTGTTAATCACGTGTAGTTTTTATTTATATAGGAAATATATTATATATATTTATGTAATTATATTTGATTTATTTTGTCACATATTTCTATTTGATAAATATATTTGTTTATATTAAATATATAATAAAATAGTATAATATTTTGTCACACGCATATGTATGAACAAATATACATGTGACATGTAAAACATATGTAACACAATGCATTGATCCAATAATTTTTTTTATATGCATGTGTATGATCAAATATGTAATTATGTAATGTGACATATATATAAGATAATTATGAGACAATTTTATTTATATATATGACATTGCTTTATATACATATATCTATGAACAAATATCTATGTGATATATATCGTATAATTCTATGATATATATATGACTCATGGTACATATTTGAGACATGTTGTATATGTGACGCATGCTACATATGTACTATATGCTACACATGCTTATGTGATAAATATAAAATTTGTACAATTATATATGTATTAAATATATTAAGCACTTCATACACATACATTAAACATATATATAATTTGTACATATAGATTTTTTTGAAACAGATGAATACTATTAATAATATTAATAATATTATTGATAATGGATATTATTTGATTAGTTGGTGTATGTTTATTTTACTAATTTTAAGTTAATTTTGTTATAATTTTATTTTAACTTTGTGGTGATTTTTTCTTCCATAGAATAATTAAAAAGTTATTAAAATTGATCAATATATTTAACGGGGTAGATAACAGATTACATGATAATTTAATAAATGGGTTTGAGTTTATATATTTTAACATGAAAGCTTATCGAATTGGGTTTGGGTGAAAAAAATTTAACACGAATACAAAATTACACGACACGTTGTCATCTCTAGTCTAATTTGTTATCATCATTATACATTAAAGATGTATTGTATATAAATTTTGAACAAATCTCATATTGTAATTTGGTTTTTGATGTTGAATTAGATCTATATATTTATTAAATATCACAGCCGAGAGTGCGCCGAGTGACTCTAATATAATGTTGAGGGAGAAGGTGCTAGAATAGTCTCACTAATAGAGTGTTATAATAGAACTTACTCTTTAAATCAATTTTTAAAATTGAGTCAGGTTCTTAAATTTAATATATATGTGTGTGTGTGTGTATATATATATATAAGGATGCAATTTTTTGTTAGTACTTTGTTGCCTGGCTTTTATATAATGGAGAGGACAAAGTGAATTATTTTGCAGAGTAAAAATGGACAAAACATAGTGGAAACCAGGCATGTTTCATGAGTCTAATATGTGGTCCACCGTACAAATGCATATTCAATTCAAATTTTTTGGTTTCTGAAGCGTAACCCATCACCTAGAAATTACCGCAAACGTGTCATTTCTGGCCATCAAAATGTCGATGAACTATCCTGTTGTGTGCGATCCAACATGAAATTTTGTTGGTCTTTTTGTTTTCTCGTTCTTATCTGCCACGAAGATGAATAATAGTCCTTTAATGTGTTGCTACTAAAATCAGAAAAATGGTTCTTCAATATTCCTTACTTCTGCATGATTCCATAATTTGGAATTTTGACTAAAATTTGTAAAAAAATTAGACATTTATGGACTTAAAATGGATGAGAGAAATGCAGGAAAACAAACTCGGAAATTCATAAAACACATATTGAAACTCTCTCTATTATATTTTATTATATTTTGATATTGTTCGTAATAATTTAAACTTACGACAACGTATTAGAGGATGATAAAATAACAGTACAATTATTCATGCTCTCCGTGACACCGCTAGAAAACAAAATGGTCAACACCCTTTCGCCAATAGCCATTAGCCTAATCCTTATTAAAGTATTATGTAATAAATTAGCAAGCTAATGAATTGTGGAACCAAAAAAAAGGGGAACCAAACGGGCCTCAGAAGCTAAGCGGCCCGACTCAGATCAAATGTAAGCCCCACTGTCAGAACAAGTGTTTATGCAGAGTCTAGAATTTGGAGCGCCTCGCCTGATCATACCACGCCAATCATTCAAGTCATCAAATCTATAAAGTTAAGCCGCCAAACTCAGAACCGCACCAACCCCCAGCCTTCTTTCTCTCTCTCGCTCTCGCCGTGCCGGAGCTATGGCGTCGTTCTCGTCTACGATCTCGAGCCCTCGGCACGCTCTCTCTCCAAACACATTTGTTCACGAAGCGAAGCATAAAAGGATCTCCGGCTCGCATTGTCGTACATTTCCTCTCCATTCACAACGCTCTCCTATTTGCAGGTATATATCTCAGCATTTCACTCTACTAAATTTTGATTCTCGAGAAAATGGAAGTGTTCGCTACACATATAGTAAAATTGCTGGTCTGTTGCTGTTTTGCTTTTCATTCTATTGAAAATATGAATGTGGTAGAATACATTTGCTTTCCTCGCTAGTACAGAATGGTGAATATTTTGAGATTTGAACTTCCGGTTTCGTTTTTTTTTTCTCAAATCATACAGCTCGCTTCTGAAATTTTGTGTTTCCGATTAATTTTCTTGCAAGTTTTCTTCAAAAAGCAGCTGAAATCGGACCTTAAAGTTTAAAAAATATATGTGAAATCAATGGTGAAAATAAAAGGTCAGTCCGTTAGCAGCTCTTTTCCTACTCCAAACAATTATGTCTTAATTTCAAAAATAATAAAATTACGAATTAGTTCGATTTACCTTACGATTATTCAGAATTGCAATAAACATCTCTTTATATATATTTGAAATAGTGCTTAATTCATAATATGACACGAAATCTATGGGAAACTTAAGATATTTTGAGTTTTCTGGTTAATTTGATGTTAGAGAAGTTATTTTAAATACACATCTTAAATTTCCATAACTTGGACTATCGAGATCATATAAGAGCTTCAGTATGCGTGTATAAAATGTGTTGGTGAGTTGTAAAGTGAAAATTCCTAACAGATAGTGAACTAGATGCTGTAAAATTTTTGCTTTTAATAGTAAATTAAAGTAATTAAACAAAATTTTGTCTGATGACTCGGTGTTATGTTTTGGTTTTTGGAACTGTCTCACACAACATGGTTAATATGCACTAATAGGTCAAAACCTTCCACACATTGACAAAAGTAAAACAGTAGCACGTTATGTATGGAGCTCTTAGAAAGATTCCTTCTTAGAAAGCATATTATTACTTTGACTTCTTCTTAGAGGCAAATTTTCGCTTTGACAGCCAAGAAAGTAAAAATTTAGTGCACACTGGAGAATGCTTTTTCTACTTGTGTATACATATATTTTTTACTTATAGAAATAATTTTTAATTGATACTAACCAGAAACTACCTTGGAATCCTTATTGAGTATGTTGTTTCCATATGCTATAGATTGTATTTTGTTTGTTGTTACTAAGAGCTTATGTTGCCTATTTCAGAATGGGCTTTATTTCTCGTTTTGAAAGGAAAGAGACAACAAAACATCAAATTTTTGCCTCAGTTACAGGTTCATTTTCTTCCCTCTGATTACATTTTCCTTCATGATTTTCTCAAAGAACGTGTATGTTTTGTTTTCTTATTTCTCTCTATTTATTTTAGATACTACTGTGGATAAATCCCCTGAAAAAGTTAAGCTTCCTAAAGGTGATATTTGGTCTGTTCATAAATTTGGTGGCACTTGTGTGGGCACCTCAGAAAGAATTAAGAATGTTGCAAATGTAATCCTTAGTGATGATTCAGAGGGAAAGTTGGTCATTGTCTCTGCAATGTCAAAAGTAACAGATATGATGTATGATCTCATTAACAAGGCTCAATCACGGGATGAGTCCTATATATCTGCACTAGATGCTGTTTTAGAAAAGCACAGATCAACAGCTGTAGATATACTTGAGGGGGATGATCTTGGGAGTTTCTTATCACAATTGCATCACGACATCAGTAACCTTAAGGCAATGCTCCGTGCTATATATATTGGTAAAATTACTCTCTCTCTCTCTCTGTGTATATATATATATATGGATCCAATGGCACCTCGCTTGCTATTACAACATTAATGATCTGTCTATATCTTTACCAAAGTATGTGAAACTTTGAGTTGAATGAATACATTCTTGAATTCAGTAAAGATTATATTTAGATGATTCTTTTTTTATTTCAAAAACTATATTGCAAATTAATTAAGTATATAGACTTCTGTAGTGTGTCTATTAGCTTCAAGTAAGCAGTCTTTTTTACTGTCTTAGTATTTCCTTTTGTTACTAGCACGTCTCAGAAATGGATCTTTCTTTAAAGCATAACATTTTGATTATATATATATATATATATATATAATATTTATATAATGAAGTCCATTTAAAAAAAAAAAATTCTGACTCAAAACGCTGTTGCTGCACCTCTAAAAAATGTTTCCTCTTTAAATGATTTCTTCTTATTTTAGTATTTCCTTTTGTTACTAGCACATCTCAGAAATGGATATTTCTTTAATGCAAAGCGTTTTGTTTATATATATATATATATATATATGAAGTCCTTTTTAAAAAAAAATTTGACTCAAAATGTTGTTGCTGCACTTCTAAAGAAAGGTTTTGTTCTTTAAATGATTTCTTCTTACTTTACAAGATCATATTTTGGATGTTATTTTATAGTAGGATTATACTTTAAATATTGACTAACAAGCTAAGTTCTGGCAGCTGGTCATGCAACAGAATCTTTCACTGATTTTGTTGTCGGACATGGAGAGCTATGGTCTGCTCAATTGTTATCATCTGTTGTTAGAAAGGTGTGATGGTTGTTTTCTTATCATTTGAAGATCATTTTCTATATTTAGTTTTTCCAAATCATCTAAGTTATATTTGATATCTTTTGCTTCTCTTTTCTCCCTATTTCAGAATGGGGTGGACTGCCAATGGATGGATACAAGGGAAGTCCTCATCGTAAACCCTACTAGTTCTAATCAAGTAGATCCTGATTACACAGAATCTGAGAAAAGACTTGAGAAATGGTACTCCAAAAATCAGTCAAAGACAATTGTAGCAACTGGCTTTATAGCTAGCACTCCTGAAAATATTCCTACTACTTTGAAGAGGGATGGAAGTGATTTCTCTGCTGCAATCATGGGTGCCTTATTCCGAGCTGGTCAAGTTACAATTTGGACAGATGTTGACGGTGTGTACAGTGCAGACCCAAGAAAAGGTTTGTTCATCCTTTTTGATGTGCATACTGCTTGGACAACTATGAGTCACCTAATTTACGTTTTTAAAACTGTGTACATGTGTATTGGTTAGTTTGATTGACATCTTTTTAGAATGATTTATGGATCACTATGTGTTGTTTTATTAAATGTTGAAGCACATATTTTCTGCAGTTAGTGAGGCAGTGATTCTGAAGACATTGTCATATCAAGAGGCCTGGGAGATGGTGAACTTTACTACTCATCACTGTCAAGTTGCTGAAGTTTCTACATTTGCATTTTTAACATGAGCATTATATGTCTATGCAGTCATATTTTGGGGCCAACGTTTTGCACCCACGCACCATTATACCAGTGATGCGATATGATATTCCGATTATAATACGGAATATTTTCAACCTCTCTGCACCTGGAACAAAGATTTGCCATCCCTCTGCTGATTGTTATGAAGATGATCAGAGGTTGGAGTCTTTTGTAAAAGGGTTTGCAACAATAGACAATTTGGCCCTTGTAAATGTTGAGGGGTGAGCTGTGCACCATGACTCTGTATATCTAACTATTTACAGTTTCTCCCTAATTATGCCATTCCTTTTGACTCGTTCATCTTTTTCCCAGAACTGGAATGGCTGGTGTTCCTGGTACAGCTAGTGCTATATTTGATGCTGTGAAAGATGTTGGGGCTAATGTTATTATGATATCTCAGGTACCCTCAATCTCAGTGTTTAGATCTATGGTACTTTAATACAGCAACTGAGGATGTGATTCTTACTAATTTGGTTATTGTAGGCTAGCAGTGAGCATTCTGTGTGTTTTGCTGTGCCTGAAAAGGAAGTAAAAGCTGTTGCTGAGGCATTACAGTCTAGATTTCGTCAAGCTTTGGCTGCCGGGCGTCTTTCTCAGGTGCCTCATTAGTACTTTCCTGAATTGGTTGATATAGTATATTATCAGTTACTGTATTATACTTGTTGAATTGCTTTATGATGCTTTAAGCTTCACTTAATTCTTTTGAATCCCGGCCTGGTTTTCCTCACTTTCCAATTACATTATGACCACTGAACAAACTTGGTTGACAAACATGGTTTATACGCCACTAATGTAGAGGCTTGTCAAGCATTTGACAAACTTACACCATCCATTTCAAAAGGGATTTGTCCCATGGTCACATGAGCAAAGTCCACTTGTTTTACCTTGTAATAATGGAAACCTTTTTGTTCACTTGGTAATTAGAAACTTGAGGTTTATCTTTTTCCTGAGTCTCATAGTGCAAACTAATTAGAAACACGGGTGCATAGTTAACCTAATGTTGGATTGAAGTCATTTACGGAGAGTTGTAGCTCAGAATAGACTTCAATGTATGCCATGTTTGGTGAGAGTGACTGAAGATTTTAAGAAGTTGGTGTTTTAAGTTGAGGATATAATTTGGAGCCAAATATTACTGGGAGTTGGTACCATTTAACATTGAAATTGATGTTACTGTTATTATTCATACCGTGGACTGGATCTTTGATTGATATTACACATTGAAATTGATGTCAGAATTTCAGTGTTGGAAATGTTAGAAAAATGGTTTAGAAGAAATCTTTGATTAAACTTTGGAGAATGATTAAATGGAAATCCAATTTATTAACAAAGAGGCACTTAAAAGGTTCCATTGATTTAATTGCCACTTGGTGACCCACTAACCACCTGTAGTGCTATCTGGCAATGAGATGGTGCTATACATTGATGTTTCGGCTTCATTGAAGTATAAAGTTCTGGAACTGGAGTAATAAAGTACATTGCATTGCTTTTTGCTCATTAAAACATTCATTATCAGCTGTACTTATGATTACCTTTGTAGGTCCTCTTTTTGTAATCTTTTACCGTTCTCCAAATTTTACCCTCTCAGGTTGCAGTCATTCCGAACTGTAGCATTTTGGCTGCAGTTGGTCAGAAAATGGCAAGTACTCCTGGAGTTAGTGCCACTCTTTTCAATGCGCTGGCAAAGGTTAGGGAATTGTCAACATTTAAATGATTAGTCTCACAGCTGTAAATATATTCAGATTATTATTATTTTAACTGACTGCTTTAGGGGCTAAAAGTAAATCTTTGGTTTTTCTTGATGTTTTACTTTTGTAGTCCCCAATAGAAAAGTATTCTAAATGGTAATTGCAATGCAGGCAAATATTAATGTTCGTGCTATAGCTCAAGGTTGTTCTGAGTACAACGTTACTGTTGTATTAAAAAGAGAAGACTGTATAAGAGGCCTAAGAGCTGTCCACTCTAGATTCTATCTTTCAAGAACCACCATTGCAATGGGCATTATTGGACCTGGATTGATTGGTTCCACATTACTTGATCAACTAAGGGATCAGGTACTCTTATAGGTACCTCTTGTATGTGATATGATTGCAAACACTTAGTTTTGGTGAAGTAAAATTTCCTTTGTTTTGTAGCATGAATTAATGATTTTGCCCGAATAGTTTTATAGTTCCGTCTTGTTTTTTATGCGGTTAGTGACTCAAGTAATGTCTAGTGGCTGATTTAACCTTCACGATGTTGAATGGTTGAACCTTTTATTTAATTTTTGTGGGTCAGTTATACAAAATAGTTGAGCTAAACATTATTTAAATTGTTTTTCTTTACAGGCGGCAACCCTTAAGGAAGAGTTTAACATTGATCTGCGTGTTATGGGAATCACTGGCTCAAGAACCATGCTTTTGAGTGATTCGTAAGTCAATATTTTATTTGAATCAAAGATATATAGGAACTAAAGTTTGAATCAAACCTATGCCAACCACCCCTGAATTTTTTCTTGAACTAAACTTTGTTTGTTCCAGTGAAAGCAGTCATTTTTAGTTCCCATTGTATGACTGAACATTTTGTTTTGACAGTCATTTTTTGTTCCCATTGTGTGACTATGATCATTTTGTTTTGCTATCATCTCTTTTTAGGGGCATTGACTTATCTAGATGGAGAGAACTTCAAAAGGAGGAAGGAGTAATGGCAGACTTGGAAAAATTTATTCACCATGTTCATGGGAATCATTTCATTCCAAATACTGTTGTAGTTGACTGCACAGCCGACTCTCTTATAGCAAGCCATTACAATAATTGGCTGCGGAAAGGAATTCACGTTGTCACCCCCAATAAGAAAGCAAATTCAGGACCACTTGATCAAGTAATGTTCCTTTTGTCATTACAGTTTTTGTTATGATGAAGATGTCAATTATTTTTCTGATGGAATAGTTAAGATCTTTTTATTATAAGTTCCACTTAATGTGGAAAAGGATATGTTTTACTACTACTGCAAATGCATAGTACAAATAACGTGTAGCATGGGTTTTGTTGGAAATTATTTATAGTTACTCTTACTGTCGTTCATACATTCTCATTTCTGTATTCAGTATTTGAAGTTGAGGGCTCTTCAGAGGCAATCCTACACGCATTACTTCTATGAAGCTACCGTTGGAGCCGGTCTCCCAATTATTAGTACATTAAGAGGTCTTCTTGAAACTGGGGACAGAATACTGCGTATTGAAGGCATCTTCAGGTATGTTGACATGCTTATTTACTTTCTGAATTTAGGAGAAATGAGGGAGAAGGATTTCAGTGTGGAGGAATCCTACCTTGCCTCTCCCAACCCTCACGAAGAAAATCCTTTTGGAAAAAACTCAGAAAAAGAAGCAACTATTTTAGAACCAAGTTATTGACTGCCCACAAGGGCATGCCATATCCCTATCTAATGGAATTCTTGCCTCTTGCAGTGGGACCCTCAGTTATATCTTTAACAACTTTATAGGCAGTCGGAATTTCAGTGAGGTAGTGGCTGAAGCAAAGCAGGCAGGTTATACTGAGCCAGATCCAAGAGATGATCTATCTGGAACGGATGTTCAGAGAAAGGTTACCATCTGCTAAGTCTTTGTTCAACATTGTTACATAATTAGCATTAATTTCTTTAGATTTTGATGTGAGAGTTTCTTGTTGTCTGAACCACATAAAAGAAGTGGTCATATGAACACTACTGCTTGCTAATAGTTCTTCCTACGCCCTCTCTTTGTTCTCATTCCATTTCTGTCGTCATTTATTTTACGAGAAATTTGGCTCCTAAGGAAGGCTTCATATTGCAGGTGATAATTCTGGCTAGGGAATCTGGTTTGAAGCTGGAACTCTCTGATATCCCTGTTGAGAGCCTTGTCCCAGAGCCATTGCAAGTAGGGCTAGTTTTCTTTCAATCATTCAGCACCTAATTTAGTGACTAAAGTCACTATTAATGTGTATTTTTAATGATTATATACAGGCTAGTGCATCTGCCGAGGATTTTATGCAAAAACTGCCACAATTTGATCATGAATTGGCCGCAAAAAGACAAATAGCAGAGGATGCAGGGGAAGTGAGTATATATCTGAGATATCAGTTAGAACCTATCAGGAATAGTAGCTAAAATTGATTGCCAAAATTAACTAACCGTAAATTCAATCCCATTAACTGAAAGCAGGTTATTTAATTACAAAATTTTTGGGCTATGATGCAACTAGTTTGTCATTTCATGTATGAAGGTATTGAGATACGTTGGGGTTGTGGATGTGGTTAAGCAAGAAGGAGAAGTGAAGTTGCGAACATACAAGAAAGATCATCCATTTGCCCAACTGTCCGGATCAGACAACATCATTGCTTTTACAACAACAAGGTACAAAGATAAGCAGCCTCTTATAGTTCGTGGACCAGGTGCTGGGGCTGAAGTCACTGCTGGTGGAGTCTTCAGTGATATACTGCGGCTTGCCTCATATCTCGGTGCTCCATCATAATCACAAATCTCGAGCTCACGTTTGGTTGTAATTTGTAAACTCTGTTCTTCTTCTTCTTGTCTTAACTCGCATGCTTTGGTTGGTGGGGGACTAGTTTCTCTGTCTTAACTCGCATGTTCTAGCTCTTTAATTGTCATGGAATGTCATGCTTTCTATGTCGTGGATAACCAAGGCCTATTATTGGTTTGTAGGATAGTTTATGAAGTGGGTTTTGTACTTGAGGGTCGTAAACTTGCTTAGCAGCGTTCAGGCATAGCGTAAGTTATATGGACGTGAGAGTTGTAGCGTTGAAATAGTGCAGTTCTCTTTTATTTTAATCGGATGTAGGGATTCTTATTTCTTGGTGTATGGTTGCCTTTAAATATTAAGTCCTTACTTGTGGTCAAAATGAAACAGAACCCATTTTTGGTAATCTTATCCGACTTTTTAACAAAAGGGCAGGTTTGCGTTCATGTGACCCAGCTTCTATGAACGTAGTCTTTACCGCTGGAAGAGTGTTTGCCAACCTAAACTTCATTTGAAAGCTAGAAATTGGAGAAAATTTCTTGAATCCCAGAATAATCCTATTAAGGTTAAGAAAATAATCCATCCGAACCTTCCATTATTCAGACATGTTGGGAATCAATAATTGGAGTGTTACATTTGACGCTGGTTTTTGTTTCATGTAGAATTAGAAATTATGTTCAACTTTCAAAATATAATAGAATTTTAAACAAATCAACTTCTGGTATCTCAAAATCGATATTTTGGGATAAAAAATAACATTTTGGGATTATAATCTGAAAAGTGACTTTTCTACATTTGAAATCTCAAATTTGATCCTTTGAGTAGAAAATTAACCTCTTAAGATCTCAAAATTAAATTTATTCTTTGATAATCAACAGTGTAAGTTGAAAATCAACTTTGAAATAAAAATCAACTTTTAAAGATTTCAAAATTGACTTTTTATTATAAAAGATAATCTTCTAGAATATCATAATTAATTTTTTAAATCTCAAATCGATTTTAAAAGTATCAAAATAAACCTCTTAGATTGAAAGATTTACCTTTTAAAATATCATAATTAACCTTATAGATTCCAAAATAGACATTTTAGAATAAAAATGAACATTTTTATGATATTGTAATCGACCTTTAGAATACAAATCAACCTGGATTCCAAACTCAAAAATTTTAAAATGAAAATTGACCTTTTAGGTAACTAATATATTCTTAATGTGGGCACCAGTTAAGCAGTACTGTAATGACTACAATAAATGTGGATCTCGATTAAAAACTAACAATACATAAATCTTTTTTGGACTGAATAAAAATAATAGAATAAAAAGAGTACATGTGAGTTTTTTTTTTGGCTACACAAGTGTATATTCTTAATGTGGGCACCAGTTAAGTAGTACTGTAATGACTACAATAAATGTGGATATTCTACCATCTCGATTAAAAACTAACAATACATAAATCTTTTTTGGACTGAATAAAAATAATAGAATAAAAAGAGCACATGTGAGTTTTTTTTTGTTTTTGGCTACACAAGTGTATGTGATTAATTATATATGTTGGTCTCTACGGTTGAAAATAATCATCCTAATAAATATTATTCATTGTAATAAAATAATTCCATTAGGTAGTAACTCTATTTCATAAATGTGGATATTCTACCATCTCAATTAAAAACTAAAAATACATAAATCTTTTTTGGACTGAATAAAAATAATAGAATAATAAGTGTACATGTGAGTTTTTTTTTGTTTATGTCTTCTTTTTTTTTTGGGCTAATCAAGTGTATATATGCTTAATTATGTCTGTTGGTATCCACGGTTGAAAATAATCATGCTAATAAATATTATTCATTGTAATAAAATAATTCCATTAGGTAGTAATTCTATTTCATTGCTCTTTGAAGTCATGTACAAACAATTAAATAGACCTATTGTAACCGCCAGGACCGGATCATATGCTTAGGGCTACCTGGGCTATAGTCCGAATAGAAAATTTTTTTTTTTCATATATATTGGTACTAATTTAGTTCGCAAAATTTTGAAAGCCCATTAAGCTTTTAGAGCCCGCCCGCTGGGACAGGCTGAACGGGCCCACAGAGCTGGGAGCCACGCGCTTCCGCAGGACTGAACCTCTCTCGCCAGATGGGCTAGGGCTCTCGTGAACAAAAGGATGGGCCTCATGCCCAAAGTTCCGGGCCTCACTCGACCCATAGGCTAGGCCACAAAACCAAACAGGCTGTGCCTCGCGACCCAAGGGGCTGGGCCTCGGTGGCCCACCAAATTGACCCAATGGGCTGAGCCACGCTCGCCCATCAAATTGGGCCTCACTCAAAACACGGGCTGAACCTCGTGTTACAAATGGGCTGGGCCTCCCTCTCCCTCCAGGCTAGGCCTCTAGCCAGATGGGCCAAGCCCTTAAGTCGGCCCAAAGGGATTGGCCATGCAGCCCAATAAGCTAGGCCCCGCCGGCCAAACAGGCTGGGCCATGCTTAAGCAACTGGCTGGGCCTCGCTGGCTTAGCGGGCTGAACCTTGCGGAACAAACGGGCTGGGCCATGGGTGAACAAAAGGCTGGGCCTCATGGGATCAACGGGCTGGCCTGTACAGTCTAATGGGCCGGGCCTTTACCGCTAAACTGGGCCGCCCTCACCCGCCACACGGGCTGTGCCTCGCGGCCCAAGACTATCGGCCACGCTGCCTAATGAGCTAGTCCCAGAGCGCGAGCCGGGCTCCGAGTGAACGGGCTGGACCTCTAGGGCCCAACAATTTGGGCCTTCATGGGCTTCACACTCCCAACGGGCTGGACCTCTTGCTATCGACAGACTGGGCCTCGCCCTCCAGCGGGCTGGGTTCTCGCCCAATGGGATGGGCCCTTCGTGAACAAAGGGCTGGGCGTCTACCTCTGAACTTTGCAAGCTCTACCGGCGTCCGCCCCACGGGCTGGGCCAAGCCCAACTGGAATGGAAATGCACATTAATGGGCTGGGCCGCACTCAACCAACGGGCTGAGCCCCGTGTGACCAATGGGCTGGGCCACTCTGGCAAAATTAGCTGGGCCCCAATGGGGTGGGCCACTCGCTCAACGGGCAGGGCCTCACCCACAAAGGGGTGGGCCTCCCATTACGGACGAGCTGGGCCTCTACGCCCACCAAGCTGGGCCTTGCGTTTGATGGGCTGGTCCTTGCAGGCCAAACTGGATGGACCTCTCGCCAGGCTGGGCCTCGCGCTCCCAACAGGCTGGGCCTCGCTCTCGGCACGGACTGGGCCTCACACCGAGCTAGGTCTCACGCCCCAAAGGGCTGGGCCTCTACCACCCAACAAGCTGGGGATCGCACATGAAGGGGTGGGCCTCTCACTCAACAAGGTAGGCCTCAAGCCGAGTCAGGCCTCTCTCACCCAACGGGCTGAGCCTCGCATAAACAAAGGGCTAGGCTTTGCCAGTCCAACGGGCTCTGTGGAACAGGTTGGGCATCTACCTCGGAACGGGCTGGGCCACCAAACGGGCCAAGCTTCACCCAGGCTGGGGCTCGCTGGCTTCCTGGGCTGGGCTTCGAGGGCCCTCTAATTTGGGCTTCGCTCATCAGCTAGGCTGGATTCTGCTCGGTGGTCTGGACTTTGAACGCCTGCTGGGCTGCCAGCCTTTGTTAAATTTTCAATAGACCCCACAAAATGTAATTCTGCTAATTCGCTTTAAAACTGTATGATTTCCTTTCATCTTTTCCATGTGAAAACCAACATGCTGGTGTTACTGTGGAAACAATACTAGCAAGTATAACTTCATGCATTTGCAAAATAACAAATATGACTTACATGATTAGTATTGTGTGGAGAACGCTCGTAAAATCGCATAACAAGTTAATGATCGTATGATATGCCTAAACTCGGAAGGTAACATCTCTTAGACCTCCACTCATCAGCTTCCTTAGCAGTCTCCTAGACCTCCACACATCAGCTACCCGATCGGCTTACTCAACCTTTCATGCTCGTAAGTGTAATCATAACAAGCGCACACAATATAATAAACGATGGGTTTAATGTGTAAGTGTATTAGAATTTGGAAGAAAGAAAAACCAAAACCACCATTGTTAACATTTCTGCAATCCTTTATGGTACAAGCTGAACAACCTGACATGTGAGTTTTTTTTTTTTTTTTTATTCTTCGCTAAACAAGTGTATATGTGATTAATTATATCTGTTGGTATCTACAGTTGAAAATGATCATGCGAGTGACAAGGACAACAACGCCATGAACTCATACTATTTATTCTCGACACTTCTTTTTTCTTTGGTGGCTTTGTATATTAATGTGAGACACTTGATATCTCACAATGGGTGGCGCTTTTTTCTTTTTCCTGGTTTCAATCGGACCTCTTACTTTACCGTGTGTAAGCCAATTAGGCATCGTGCTAGAGAGATGCTAGCTTTTTAAAAAATTAAGAAGGAAATAAAAATGTTTGGCTCTGATTATATCATTACTAATAAATCCAGTTAATTAACACAAATAACATAAGATAAGCAAGAAAGTGGGTCCTCTGCATGGAAAGTGCAAGGTTAAGAAATCCGAATCCAAAGTGCTTACGAAAATTTTTAAAAGTTTTCTTTCTTTCGTCTTTTTTTTTTTTAATTGATCTTTGGGCTTAGATAGAATTTTGGATCCCTGAAAAATCTAGAAATTACCTCGGCCTTGTCAGTTGAAAGGTCTGTGTTTTCCAGGATGTACTCCTCCGAGGCCTTGGCAATTGCTTCAATCGAACCAATAGCTTGATTAAGCTGAATAGAATTGATTCAATAAGATTGTAGCTCCAGAATCTAGTGAATGGATCAATCCCTCAAAAAGTGAAACGCTTAGTAAGACTGAAATATCATATGAGACAGACCTTGCAGATTAGGAATTATATATTTTTTGAAACACAAATTGGGACAAAATACCATATAGTTTTAGAACCATGTGGATAACTTTTATCTTCTTTTTTCATGGCTTTATATAATTAGTGGAAATGAAAACAATTTTGAACCTGAATATATATCCAGAAAAATCACGATAAAGCTGGGATGCCATTGCTTATGAAGGAATATGTAACAAGGGATTTAAACTCAAATCAACGCAGAAGACGTCGCTAGATTTTCTTGAACCTTAAAACTATTCAGTCCACTTTCAAAGATCCACAAATAATTGAATTCTAGTTGATTATATTTCCAATGTAACCAATTATATTAGTATCGAGTCATTTCATCGGCAAATGTAGGCTCTTTTTCCTTTTGGTGGGAGTTTGGGAAGGTGGTTTATTTACTCGTTTATTTTCTAGAAAACTAGACAATACCAAAGCAAAAAAAAAATAAAAAAATTGTATACAGAGCAAGAAATTTTTCAAAACTGGCATTCCAACACTAGGGTGCATGAAATCTATAACATGAGAATAAAAAATATATTTTATGTAGAACAATTATGTTATGGTGAGTCAAGCTAATTACCGCATTTGCATCATGGTTGTCAATGCCTGGTATGCCTGTAACCACTTTCAGGTAGACGTCCATTCCTTGCACAACTTGCTTTCTCTTTACAAACAAGAAGTCCCACCGGAGAAAAGAAGAAAAAAAGGGAAAAGGATGTTGGTCAAACCAAACTACATAGCAGTATTAGAAGTAAAATAAAGCAAGTATAGTTTTAACAATCAGACCTCAGACTTCAGTTTTGTCATGGCGTCCTGTCCCTTGCAAACTGCATTTAGTGGCTATTTAGATAAATTATTTGGAATAACCCCTTGAAATGAGCTTCCAAAAGTGTCTTACCTCCACGAGAGTGAGCTATCTTTACAATTTTTTCAAAGCCCATCTCTATGTCTCGAACTGGTACAAATGTTGGCTTGCCAAGCTCCATTCCAGATCTTTAGATTCAAACATGTACGAAACTTGATTAATAAGACATTAAATAATGGGCAATGAGGACGATTTGATTCGTGTAACTCACTTGAAGTAAGAATGAACAAAAGAAACATTTTGCTCCCTGGTAGCGAGGGTGATGACAACATATAGATTTGCAAATTGACCTTTTAGTTTCTGAATTCTGCATAGAACGGAGTTAAATATAATAGAATAATGAGCAAGAGGCAACAACAATCACAACAGCTGGTTACCTGCTGAAGACTGGGAAGATGTTATTGCAATCCCAATTTGTGAGGAAGACGAATGCAACTGACGAGCCACCGCAATTGAAAATGAAGTCCTATAAATGTAAGATCCCACAAGTTCGGTGATAAATCACTATCACATAGAAGAATATGAGTATGGGCAGGTGCATTACAGGGGCGATGGCAACAAAGTTTAGACGGAAAGAATTTTCACAGAGGAAGGTGTTGATGAAATTAATGAAAGCTGGGCGTTGTTCATCTCTCCATGTGCTGCTCATCATACAAACCCCACCACCACCTGGAATATAAAAACTATATAAAATTACGCTTCAGTTCGTACCATTTGAAGAAGACATCTGGAAGTTAAAATGTATTTATATCAAATATTTGTTGCTGCCATAATCGTTTATTAATATCTATTTTCATGCTATTTGAAGCAGCTGGCAATCACAACAAGTAGATTACACAATCCATAAGACTGTGGAGAAGATACTAATGATTCACATACCACGTCAAAGTTATGAGTACAGGGATTAAGAACAAGTTCCTAAATCAATCTTATGTATCAGAAAATTTTCATTAACGTTACCACAAAGAAGCCTTCTGAGATCTGATCAGAAGTTAAAAAGGCAGATCACGATTTAATATTTGTCTCTCAACAAATAAATACTTTTCTGTAACAATACCACATGAATATGATATATTTTTCAGCTCATTTCCTAACAACTTAATTGGATCTCAATAAATAAGTACTTTTCTATAGCATCTTACTTAAAGTATGTAATGCTATTCTAAAATTGACATTCACAAGCTGAGAAAGATGCATGTCGGTAAAGAGGTAATAGTAGATTTGATCTGTCATACAATTAAGTCCTCAGAGTGTCTCCAAGCATGATAACAAAAACGCACTTTTGAAATTGTTCATATCTTCCAGCCCAAGTTACACAATAACACAGCTGTTCAACGAAATATTAAATTCAATATATACCACACTTAGCACAATCTCTGATTATGGACTAATTCAGTGTCACATAAAAAATATATTAATCTCAGTCGATGCAAATGAGAAGCTAAACTAAGTTGTAATAAACATAGAGAACTGTATTTCTAGGTGATTATAAGAAATTCTTATATAATTTTCAAATTTCTTGGAAATTTCAAAGGCAGCAGAAATTGTTCATTGTTCTGGATTTCAAATTCTATCAATTTTTAAAAATATTTTTGAGAAAAATTGAATGAAAAATACTAAAATATCATGAAAATTGTTTCATTAGCTCTCTGAGGATCCAAACAACATGTAAGGCATGGAATTAAGTGAATAAATAAAGTAATCATATAAGGCATGGAATTAAGTGAATAAATAAAGTAATCATAAGAAAAAATGAAATTTAAAGCAAACAGAGAGAAGATTATGTTAATCCATTCACCAAGCTGACCTCCGAATCTTAGGTTTTCCATTATAATATGCTTATCAAGAAATATGAGAGAAAAGGTGAGACTCGAAGGTGATTATTTTGTCCTTTCTCTTCTTCTTATTATTATTTTTATTATTTTTTTATTTTTTTGCATTTTCTAGGTAGCCAAACAGTGCATAATTGAAATCGGATGGTATGAAATTAGATGATAAACAAATATAGAACATCTGAAAAAGGTCAAAAGCAAAGTGCGAGATACATATATTCCTTCTTCCCTGGTTTTCCTCAGCTCTACCAGGATCCAAACAACAGGTAACGAGTCATTATAAAACAGTGTAAGTCAATGTATAAAGCATTATTAAGAAAAGCGAAGTTTACAGAAAACAGATTGAAGATTTTTATAATTTATTCACCCATCTATGTTTCAAACCTTAGGTTTTCGTTTGTAATTAAATTATTTCAGCAAAGAATCAAGGAAAGTGAGACTCGAAGTCGATTATTTCTTACTTCTCGTTTTCAATTTTCCGAGGAAGCAAGCATTACACAATTGAAATCGAATGGAATAAGATGACGAGAGGTTTTAAAAACATATGAGAAACGGAGAAAGGAGAAGCGTGAGATACCTGGAACCGCGGCCATTGATGGAATTTGTGCTGCTGGTCTCGAATTCGCCATTGACGAAGCCTGCAGAGACCGAGAGGAAATGAGATTTATGCGAAGCGGGAAATTCAAGTTTTGGTTTCAAATAGCGCTGGTCGGCATAAATGCACGCCAAAGGGCAATTGCCATTTACGAAATTGCCCTTTCAATTTGCTCTATCCATTATTGATAAAAAAAAATTCTTATACCAAATTACTACAACTTCGCGCGACCCTATGAAGATCTATGTGACGGCGAACGCCCACTCGTGCAAAAACGACATCGTTAGCCGTTGCAGTTTAGCTTTGCTGATCTGTATCAAATCCACGGCTACATTTTATAATTTAATTAATTGATAGATAACTTTGGTATTACAATCTATATTATTTTGGATTAAAATTGAAGAAATATATCCGAATTTGACAAACTATATGATTGCAAAATTAATTTTCGTTTAATCTTTTTGTGTTAAAGTTAATTAATTAGTATGAAAAACTTTCACACCTGGGAGTGTGGCTTAGTAGAAAGAAAGCCGATCGTTTCATCACACTCGCTTGCGAGAGTTGTGATTCGAGTTTTGACTTCTCTATCGCCGTATACTCAACCTTACTTGAATCGCCAAATGGGGGATCTGAAAAATGGTTACCGCTTCTGACTTCTACAAAACTGCAGTGGAGGGATAAGAAGTTCTACTCACTAATAGAATCCTAAACTGATGAGATCCACATCGATGTCCTTTTTTATTCATAAAAAAGAAAAAAACTTTCTACCAAATAAAGTCATATCTTTCTTTAAAAAAAAAAATCATATCTTGTGATGGTACGAAAGGAATGAAAATTTGAGGATTTTTTTTCTTTAGATAAATTTTGTATTGACTTTTTAAAAATTTGTATAGAGTCAGTGGTGTATATAGAATCACACCAACATTGACTAATTATGGGCTTAAGCTTAGCCCGAGTTTTGGCCCACAACTCTCTCTGCTGCCTTTGTACCTCACTTTGTAATCCATTCTCCGGTTCGCTGAGCAGAGAGAGAAACATGGAGTCCAGAAGCTCTACAATCTCAATTCCAAGCTCCTCCTCTGCCCGACCTTCTAAACGACTATTATTCGACCGCCGTTACGGTTGGGTGTAAATCTCTCTCCCTCCCTCTGTGTATGCATGCTTGTGTTAATATGTTAAATGTCAAAATTAATTAGAATATGATACTCATAACAAAAGAAAAAAAAAATTTATCGGATTTAATCTGTTCGTATTGTGCAGAATCGACGAATGGAAAGATCCATCGGAAGAAGCTCTTGCCGGTGGCCGAGGAATGTGAGTTTTCCTCTGGCGTTTTACTTTTACACTTCGCAATCCTTTATTTTGTTGCTGAAAGAAACAACGATAGAAGAGGGAAAACTGCCCTCCAAAATTTAAGCTTTAGAACATACTGTTGGCCATTGGACTCGAGTAAAAGAATGTATTTTTGTGCTTTTCTTTCGGGTTTCATAGCAAACAAACAACAGTTTAATACTTGAATTCTGTGACTATATGCTAATCTTGTTATTTTATTTTTCAAAAGGTTCTGCATACTTCCTCTAGCAAAAGCCTTGTTAAAGATGGCTTCGCAATCGGTATGGTGAATTTTCCATTCAGTTGTATACTTTCTTATCCCAGTTGAATTTTTTTGTTGGACTAATTCAATTTCACATATGGTTGTAGGGCCTTTAGTTTAATGTTGCTTCTTACTATACATTTGACTGGAATTTGTTGTTAGTGATTAAGCTTTCTACCTGAATCTGATTGAATTTGAGTTTTCATAGTTCCTTGTTTGTTTCTGCTCTCTTGTAATGAGTTGTATTCTTGAATGTTACAGTTCAGGTTCAAACTTAAAGTTTTGGGTTTTATGGGATTTATTTGTAACAGGATAGATAACTTTGTTCGTTAAACCATATTAGGGCCAAAGTATTGGATTTTGAGATACTGAACCATGAACTATATAAATGCTAGGTTGAGTTTTAGAGCTTGTGTTGACCATAAGCCACAGTTAAGAAGAAAAACAATGCCCAAATGTTAGTATTATTGGAGAGTGAGAAGCATTGGAGCTTGCCAGTAAGTAATTGAGGCTTGAGCACTTGCAACTTTTCTGCTTAGTCTTAATTGCAATACACCTGGCTACATTAACATAAATAGTTGATTAATCGTCTTTGTTTGGCACTGCCCTTTTTCCCTTGCCAGATTAATATTTCAGCAAATTCAGCAGTAAAAGCTCTTGAAAGACCGGACCTGATTTCGCCTCAAGTATTGCAAGCTGGTTTAAATGATCAGCTTCACAAGTTTAAGTCCTCTTTGCCAAAACCGGATATCAATTATTTCTTCCTCAAAGGAAATTTATCATCACTAAAAGCCAGTTGCTCTTCAAATGAAAGTACAGAAAGCAGTAAATCACAGATGGTGTGAAGGCTTAGATTATATACCCTCAAATTGCTCTCGCTTACTTCGAGTATGTAGGCACGAGGCATTTTCGTTGTTGTTTAGATTGAATTGTGAAGTTAAATTGTGAAAATTGAACATTTTAATGAGCAATCCATTCCAAGTATAGTATATGTTCCAAATCTGGTCTTTGCCATTTTAACTTCATTATTTAACTGAACTTCATCTGTAATAAAGTGTATACATTCTTGCTGGAGTAACACTTAATTTACTGCTCAATTCATTACCAATCTTTGTGATACTACTTTTTAAAGTCCTGCTTGATTTGGTTTGTGAAAGACCAACATGGAATGGCTGTATGGGTTCTGTGGTTGATCGGAAAGAGAATTTGTGCTGCTTGAAATGGTTTTTCACTTGCAACGCTCGAGTTAGACTCTGTCGGGTTTGAAACAACTTAGCTAGACTATTCATGGCTAAGCTAAGTTTTGTCACATGGGCTAATAAACCATCAGACCACCTAAACGACTTATAAGGTGGTATAGGTAATTTGGCTGGTTGATAGTGAGACGTGACTATCTTCTTCAAGCTAAGACATGGACTTTGGGCATCTTGTTGGTGTCCCATTTTTTATGTTCTAGTTGGGCAACTATACTGTAATGATTATGAAAACAGTTTAAAATGTCATACCTCTATATATTTTGGATACGATGCTATTAACATTAAAGACTTCCATCCACAATTCTAGTCAATTAAGGCATGAATGAAAATATGATTCAGAGATTTTTGTATGCATGAAATGTATCCGATTGTACTTATCTAGTATTGACATGACATGTACTGAGAAAGCCGATTAAAGAAAAAGTGAACTTGAAATAAAGTTGTAGTTTTTGATTTGAAAAAACACAAATAATAATAATAATAATAATAGAAAATTCATGTGTGACAGACAGTACGAAACCAATGGCCTCCACTTCTTTGGTCCTTGCAGCCAAAGGTAGACAGAAACACTACATGGCAATCCCTCTTCCACACTCTCAATCTCCAGTCTTTTACGTCACTGGAAGTACACGTGGTGTTAGTTGATATGACGGTCATGCTAATTTCATACAACTCATGCTAGTACAGACATTTTTACTTTTCTCCTAATCGACCCCAGCAGTTCATTCAGAAAATCCGAAAATCAAAGGTAAACAAACACTCCCACATTTCTCTCACACATGGCACTTCTACAACACCCAGTGGTCGTGGTGCCTCTCGCTCTTATCGTACACCACAGCCACTGCTTAAAATGCGCACCCTCCTCACCCTGAGGCCACAATGCCCAGAACTATCGCCATGCCTCTCTCCCTTCTCTTCTCCTTCCTCTTTCCTCTTCAGCTTCAGACCCCACAAGCGCTTCCATTTCCTCACTCCTTGTTCTTCTCTGAAGCAAACCAAGAAGCAGACGCTCCAGAAAACTAGTGGCACTCCCAGCAGCCCCCCACAGAGCCTTAAGTGGCTGTTCAATAGCCCGAAGAGCGACGATGGTGGGGAGAACAATGAAGGAGATGAAGAGGGGCCGGAGGGTGAGACAGCGCTCAAGGGTACCATTTTGGCTGGTGCTTTGCTGGTCGGTTTTGTTGGAGGCTTTGCTGCTGGTGGGTATTTCTATAAGGACCAGATCAACTCTTTCTTGAGTCATTTTTCGACTTTCATTGAAGGTAGCTTCAGCGACTTCTCTACATTTTCGCGGTTTTATTTCAATTCTTGGTGGCTTTTATTGATATGGTTTAGGAATTCGAGTCTCTTTGGATCTTATTTTTGCAGAAAATTCTGTTTCCTTAGAGTTTGTTATGCGAATTTATGGTAGTTATAGATGATTAATTGGTGGTAAATTTAACAACTTGTGTATGATTCTGAATACCATTGGAAGGCACTTTGGTAGAGTTGGAGATTGCTGTAAGATTTTTTATTTTTTTTTAATGGAGTAGCATTAAGGATTCAACTTTTCTAATTGTAAATTAGAGGCATTTTGAGAAATTGAGGTGGATTTTGTTGGACAAGTTGAAAGCTTGAGTTTTTATTAGAACTCGTATAGTTTCGGAAATATCAAGTTCTTGATTGATCTATTTGGTGGCATTTCATGATCCATTCTAGGTGCTTTAAGAATTTGCGGTGTTTAATTTATGCTGATTATGGTATTAGAAGTATTGGATTTGGATCTCTGTGAACAAAGGCATGAATGATGAGTATTTAGATTCTCACATAATAGAAGTGCCTTCTCCAACCTTAAACATCAAAAATTGAGTCTTTACAGTACAGGTAAATTTTCGTAAATAGATGAGATAAAAGACATGAATTGGAATTCCTATAGTATTTCCTAGAGAGGAGTAAAACTATTTCCACACAGTGAGAGACATCAGTTATCACTTGGAGACAAGGATTCTATTGGTTTATCTCCTTAGTATTTCTTCTATATATAAGTTACCTGCAAATTCTACTTATTTGTTGATTATAAACTTTGTTTTCTTGTAAAAATTTAAAAATGTTACTTCTTGTTGGCCCTTGCTCTTAGATGGGCTTTCCTTTTCTTTCAAAAACATTAATCGCCTATAAATCTGTATGTGCAGGTTATGGTCCAGCTGGATATGCTTTATTTGTAGCAGTTTATGCTGGATTGGAAGTATGAAGTTGACACTTGTTTCTTGAATATCTTTTTTTTTTTTCCTCATGTAGTTATGTTTTGCCCTAAATGTTGATCCTTGACATGGATGATTGGACATATGCATATGATACTTGTTTCTTGAATATCTTAATTTTTTTTTTGCTCCTATTACTGATCACTTGACTTTTGCTGGGAAAGTGGGAATTCATATTATCTAATAAGGACATCATACTTCAGTACGTCCATTTTCCACATCATGGATCCTTATCTTTTTAGTTACAAATTATATATGACTTGGAAATCTGGCTGGTTTTAGTTACTAATATCCTGCATACTTTTTTAGATTTTTGTATTTTACAGTACTGAACATTTGAAGAGATTTCTTATAATAGCTCTTCTAGTTTTCAACACGTGTAAACAACTCCTATCTGTATCTGAAAGAATAATTAGTGTTATCCACTTCTAGATCCTTGCGATTCCAGCCATTCCACTAACAATGTCAGCTGGTCTCCTTTTTGGTTCTGTTATTGGCACCATCATAGTCTCAATCAGCGGAACGGTGAGTTAGTTCTTTGGCAAGAATAAAATAATGATATGGATAATCTATGTATCTAGATTTATTTCTAACATTTTTACCCATTTCAGGTGGCTGCTAGTGTTGCCTTCCTGATTGCTAGATATTTTGCTCGTGAGCGGATTCTTAAACTGGTTGAAGGAAACAAAAAATTTCTTGCAATCGACAAGGCTATTGGAGAAAATGGATTCCGAGTTGTTACTCTCCTTCGTTTGAGCCCTTTGCTTCCTTTCTCTTTGGGGAATTATTTGTATGGACTTACATCTGTAAAGTTCATTCCATATGTCTTGGGAAGGTATGTTACTGTGCTTCTTGTTCATCCACTTGCACCAACATGTTGAAATGGTTGATACGTTTTGAATGGTTTTTTTGAAGCGCCAGGACTATTAGTTTCTCTAGATGTGGATTTAGTGTTCATTCATTTTCCTTTCATGAAGTGCCACTTGCTTTATTGGTAGAAGACAAAAATAGTTTGGCATATTGGGCAAGGTTTCATTCATTTGAAATTTATAGGAAAGAGCTTTTGCAGTGTTGGCTTTGCAATGCAGGTCACTCTTTGATCCAAATTCTCTGATGATTATCTTGCAGTTGGTTGGGGATGCTTCCGGGAACATGGGCTTATGTGAGTGCTGGTGCATTTGGGCGAGCAATTATTGTAAGTTTTTCCTTTTACCTCTTAAGATGACTCTATTTATCAACGCTGAGCTTTATCTTTACTCGGATAGAATGCTATTCCTATAAATAATAAAAAAATAACTCCTTTATGTAAATTTATTGTATTTTTCCAAATGCTTTAGAGTTGATTTATCAAAGTTTGTATAGAGTCACTAAATTTGGGTTGTAATAGAATCTCTGGTATTCCTTTCAGTCAAATTTCTTAGAATCGTATAGTTTATGATTGGATTTCATGTACTCAATTCATTTATTGTATTGTTATTGGGTAATGTGTCAGCAAGAAGAATCGGAAGTTGGTTCACTGGGAGGAAACGGTTCACTGGTGACACTTGGGCTCGGGTTATTAGCCACGGCAGTGGCTGCAGCTTACGTTACACGACTTGCAAAGGTAACGGCCTAATACCAACTACTACATGCATGTTGAATTTTTTTTTTTAATCTTTTTACCTTATAGCCTTGTAGGGATTAACACAGAAACTGTTTCTTCAATATATTGATGATTCGTTGTTTGATTTGGTGGGTTGCATTGTGATGCAGGATGCTGTAAAAGATATTGATTAGGCACCAGTGTCTTGTCGTTCCCCAATAGACGTGAAAGTAATTCAACCGAATAGAATTGGACATGTAAAAATAGTGAGGCATTTACGACGCCGTGTAAATCAAATATTCTTACCAAAAAACTAACATTAGCAGCCTCTCTTCCTCATCCTTATTTCTGAAATGTATCATCTATTTACTAGGATGCGCTAAGGAAATAAATCTTTTGCTGTATAATCTTGCTTTATCTCCTGTTTAACTGCTTACTGTTTCAAATATTTCATTATTAAAAGAAATAAAAAATAAAAAAGAAGAAGCGAGAATTGGAAAGAAAGATTGAAAGTGAACCCTACACTGCACATAATTAGATAATATAGTTGTCTTTTACTGGTTCATGTACAAACATAACTAATTTATCTAGCGTAAAAGTTCCATCGTCTAGCCTTGTAAAACCTTGTTCTTACGTTTGTGATCATCTATGACTGCCAAGGAAAATAACTTTTCAATACAGAAATGGTTGTACAATCGTATGTCCACCTGCTTTGACCATGTTTGTTTACTCCAGAACAGAAGGCAAAGTTTTGTTTTCATTTTATCAATTTTGTAATTTCATTAACGTAGAATTGGCTGTGATAATATTTATGCAATTATTTTAACTGCGACAAGTGTCATGTCCCTCGTGCAATTGACGTGAATGCACCCAAACCCATTATTTTTCTTTCGGGTTCTTCTATTGACTAGACACTGGAAACTGCCACGACTTCATCTACACGCAAATTTTGATCCGTCCTGATGCCACATTTCATGATGTCATTGGTTAATTGTATCGCAAGCCTCCGACGTAATCTAATTGGTCAGTTAGAAATAAATGAATAAATCTATATATACTCAATTCCATTGACATGCAATTTGTCCCGAGTCGTTGTCCTTCACAAAGATCAGCCAGCAACAGTCCAAAACTTATTCGCAGAGCAGTCTTTTGACATTTCCAATATAATCCTACAATGGCGTGGTCTCCTCAAGATGCCATGAAAGCTTACCCACAAACTCTTCAGCTGGTACTTTGATTTCTACGTTGCATATCCATTTCTTTCTTAAGCTTAGCTATAACTAGTTCCATCTTACATATGTTTTACTGTTTGATCTTCAGTGTAAGGTTCAGAACGATCATAAGCTGAGTGAACCCAGATGCATGGAGTTTTTATCGGCATTAGCAGCTGGAAAGCGAGCAAGATTAATGGTGCAAGTCACCGCAGAAGGTATAACGCCATTGACGATTGCACTGGCTGTGGCTGCTAAGCAAACGGGAGGCCAACTCGTTTGCATTCTTCAACAACGTGAACAAGTAGAAAAGAGCAGAGCTTGGCTAATGGGAAATGATCTTGAGGACGTTATTGAGCTTGATTATGGTAATCCTTGCGAGGTGATCGATAAGTATATGAGTATTGATTTTGCAGTTATTGACTTAAGATTTGAAAATTACTTAAGACTGTCCAAGATGATGAACCTTAATCCGACTGGTTCTGTAGTTGTGGCTAACAATCTTGAACCAGTAAGAGATAGAGTTCCACTTTTTGAAGCCTTAAAAGGGAAGCGAAGGCTTGAGTGTGTGACACTACCTATAGGAGAGGAATGGAGCTGACAAGATTTGGATCGGTTTGTAAGCGCCAGGAGAAACAGGAGATTTCACTTTACGTTTGAAAACTGAACTTTCTACCTCAAACTCGTATCATAAAATAAGAATAATAATAAAAATATTATATAATATATAATTTCATGCACGCTTTATATAATAGTCATCACGACTAATGTTTGAGTTGGCTTTTTTAGAATGGATTTGTTCTTTTTAAAATCTATGTTTCTTGTTACCGCCTCGCAATCACTTTATTCATTAGGAGGTTTGTTTGTTTGTTTGTTTTTTTTTTTGCTCTCTCTCTCTCTAACTTAGGGGCAGGGGCTAAGGAAGTAAGCTGTCCACAATGGGACGTTCCTTCTTCGAGGTTGGCTTTCAATAGTTCACTTCTTCATCTGAAAGAACTTCTAACCCTTTTTTTTTTTTTTGGGTAATAGAAAGAACTTCTAACCTAGCTGTTCTTATAAAATAGAAAATTATTATACTTTCTAATTTTGTAGGCCTCGTTTCTGCCCGTTAGTGAAGCAGACCTAGAAACTGCAAGTTTACTAGTAATCAATTTGCAGGTTTAAACAGATATATATATATATAAAGAAAAAAGAAGAAGAAGAAGAAGAAGAAGAAGAAGTAAAGGAAACAAATCCGATAAGTCTATTTGTTCAAAGGTCCTGAATAACAAGTAAACGACAGAAAATTCACTTGCAGGTTCCCTGTGGTTCATAGATGCAGTGGAGGCTCCAATAAGTCGCTGTATAAAAAGAATTGCCGCATGAATGGGTCCAAAAACAGAAACTTGCTAATTTAACCAAGGAAGTTCATGATCACCAAATGTAGAACTAAGTTGCACAAAACAAAATCTGCAAATGCACGCTCTGATGGCAAATCCTGCATTTTGATCGACAACATATCAGCTACGACAAAATAAATAAAGTGAAACCATGAACACACTGCATGAAAGAAAGTCTATACTTGTTTTTTGTGACTAGGAAGCAAGGGGGCCGGGGAAGTTATATTTAAGAGAGAATTTTTACAGATGCTCAATGACCACATTTGGTTGCAGAAGACAAAAATGGGAAAAGCAAATAAACTTTATCAAAAGTCTGTTGCAGAAATGAATTGTCAAAACAGAAAAATCACCTTGAATTCTTTGTTCTCTTTGTTCACTTGAATCCGGAGGCACACTGCAGAAAAAGCACATCAATGAGTCTTTGGATTCATTCTCAGTGATACTAGTGTTAAAATGGGTTTTCATCTTTAGGAAGCTCATATACATACATGATTCATACACAACACATACATACATAAACATATAAAATTATTATAATATTTCCTTACCAGCAAGAACCGCTGTCCCTATAGAAGAAAGTACTCCTGAAAGAAAAGAGTTAAATGGGAACGATCCAACAACAGCCACGTGCACAACCTGTTCATCAGCAATGAAAGTAAACACAGTTTCAGAACAGTACCAAGGTAATTACTGACAAAATGCAACCACCAATATATAATCACCCTACAACCTAAATCCTTGCTAAGCATAAGAAAAGTGGATACGTGAACACCAAATCATAGAAACTATCCAATGCAAACTATAACACACCCATCACCATCTCATATATAATTTCTCAAAGAACTAATCTTTATAAAACAGCACAAAAAACAAAAGTTGGGACTGATATGAAAAGCAACTATGGCAACAGCAAATTTATCAGGGACGTTAAAACCTACCTCAATCACGGCAAACATAATGTAATAGTTACCACTTACTAGCAATTTGATCCTAGCTACACAGTATGATGGAAATACATTTGGTTTAAGTGGTACAACTGCAATGCTACCACAGGATGGACTCAATATGTAGGATACATTACACAGAAACCATTTCGTAAGATTACGCCTACAAATACGAAAATTAATTGACAATGAGAATTAACAAAAATGGGTAAAAGAAAAAGGAAAACCAAGGGTGAAATGGGTTGTAAAATAAAAAAGGTAAAATTTTGACAGGCCTGTGTTTTTCTCCCCACTTACCTGGTGGAACAAAGACAGGAAATAGCACGCATATGAAGGAAGTACCTGGATGAGAGCAGTGAAGACAGCATAAACCACGTAGAGATCTATGATCTGGAAAAAAACATTAACAGATAAATTGTGTTAGCATTTGATGTTTCCGAGGGAGCCAAAAAAAAAAAACAAAAAAAAGAAAAGAAAAGAAAGAGAGGCAAGACCTTGAGAGTGGTGGGAGTGGCTGAATAGGCGGAGCCAAGGGAGCGGAATAGAGCCAACGCATCCTTGCTTGTCGACGATGACCTCCCCATTTCTGGATTTTCCAGAAAGTCTTCAACACGCTTCTCGGTGGTCGACCTCAGTGGAGGGTGAAATTTGTCAGATTAATGTCATGGGCCTCTTCTGTACTGGCCAGTGACCACCCTCAGCTTCTCTCTTGGTGGGCTTATCTGGGTCATATTTGTTTGACATCCTAGTCCGCAGGCCCAAATCTAATTTATATCGTTTTTTTTCTTATTACTTCTGAACCTATTAAGATAAATAGTAGATATAATATATATATATATATATATATATAAATATATTAATCATCACTTCATTCACTTATTTCAAAATATATAAAGATACATATATATATCAACTTTATTCGTTTGCACTAGAAAGATTATAAGCTTCATAATTTTTTTTTTATTTTACTAATTTTTTTTGTGTTGTGGTTGCTTTTGTTTTGGTAAACATTGTGTTGTGGTTGATAATAAGATCAAATTTATCACTTATATTAAAATAAAGGACAATAAAGTTCTGTGATAAATTTCCATAAAAAAAACTGGAATAATGAATAAATATATTTTTTTAATTTAATAGATAAAATAGTTACCGTGAAATATTTTAACACTAAAATACAACTGACAAAATAAACATATATATATGTAGTAAAAAAAAACTAATTCAATTTATAAATAAATGTTATTATAATAAAAGCTGAAATAACAGCTGAATATTACTGTAAAGAGATAAGGAGGCGTGTATACGAGGCTGTGGCTTGTGGGTGTGGACTGTGGACCATGGAGTCAACCATAACCAGAGTTCTCTTTTATATCATGGATTTACGCGACTCCGCGGTTCCCAGGAAATTTCTTCTGATCACTGCCAGATGTTATCGTGAGCCCTCGTCTCCTTTTGTTGGTCAATGGACTTACAGGTTTGTCGTAATAGATTCACTGCTCGTCAATGGTTGATCAAATTTAATGGATTTCACGGTGTAAAACAAGATGTTCTAAGTCCTAGAGGGATAATATCAACCACTTGAAGTCCATTTGATGCATCCCTATGGTTATTTCGTATTTCTTTTCATATAATCTTTGCTTACTGTTCCCATTTTTTGTATACCTATCCTATGCATAGAATTAGCTAGCTAGTGCACGTCTACTTAATTACGTAGAATAAATATATTATTTTAATCCAATATGTATACACCTCTTTTTCTTGGTCAAATAATAGAAATACGCAAAGGGAATTAGATTTTACTATTTTCTAGATTGTATTGTACAAGAGCAGATATATTCGACATGATGAGTCGCACATTTGTTCACTCACACAAACTTTCTTTGCAGAAGTTATATCAAACTGATAAATAGAGGTGTTCTGGTTAGGAATCCAAACAACCTGTCCCCCTCGTAACAAAACAATATTCATAATTAATTAAGCTAGCTGCGTTCGTAGAAGGCCATCCGTCATGGCCTCAGCTGGAACAGACCTCTTGATTGGCAAAATAATATCCCTTATTGAGCAAGAAACATCTTTGATAGGGGGTGTTCGGTATGATCTTGAGAAGGTCAAGCGGGAGCTTGTGAGCATGAAATCTTTTCTAGAGGATGCCGAGGCCCAAAAATCCCACACTACTACTGAAGTGGACAAAACATGGGTGGCTGACGTGAGGGACTTGGCTAATAAGGTTGAGGACGCCATCGATGAATTCATGTATCATATGAATCAACTGCAAGACGAGGGTTCATTTGCAAGGTTCCTCCACCAGACGATTTATTTGCCCAAAAATTTATGGGAAAAGCATCGAATTGCCACCAAGTTGCAGAAAATCATAAAAATAGTCAAAGCCATTCCGGAGAGGAGGCAAAGATACATTGTTGATCGTAGAGAAGGGAAACGTTCTGATGAAGACAAACGGGTGCAGAATCATGGAGAGTCGTCTCTTTTCATGAAAGAAGAAGAATTGGTGGGGATTGAAGACGATAAAATAAGGTTAATGGGATGGCTGATGGACGAAGATCCACGCCAGACAGTTGTGTCCCTGTTCGGGATGGGAGGTTCAGGGAAGACAACACTGGTGGCTAATGTCTACAACAATGAAAAAGTAAGGAGATACTTTGACTGCCATGCCTGGATTACTGTTTCCCAGACATATGTCACACATGAATTGTTCAGAAGATTGATCAAAGAATTCCATCAAGCATCCAAGGAAGTAGTTCCTGCAGATTTGAATGCAAAGGAGTACAGAGAATTGGTTGAGATGCTACACGATTACCTGAAAAGGAAAAGATACCTAATTGTCTTTGATGATGTATGGGATCCAAACTTTTGGACAGAAACAAACAAGTCACTGCCAGATACAAGGCTGGGAAGCCGAATCATACTCACAACTAGGAATGAAGACATAGCATCCTCTTGTTTCGGAGTGAGAAGCCACGGTTTTTGTATTGAACCACTACCACAAAAAGAGGCTTGGATGCTCTTCTGCATGAAAGCCTTCTCAAATTATCCTGATATACGCTGTCCACCAGAGTTTGAATCATTAGCTTGGAAAGTCCTGGAGAAGTGCGAAGGCCTACCGCTAGCTATTATGGCTTTGGGAGGGATTATGTCCTCCAAGAAGTCGATGTTAGAGTGGACCCAAGTTTGCGACCACCTAAACTGGCAGCTAAGCGACAATCCTATGTTAGAGAAATTCAACCGCATATTGTTGCTGAGTTTCAATTATTTGTCGTATCGATTGAAGCACTGTTTCTTATACTGTTCCCTCTTCCCAGAAGACTATGGGATGAAAAGAAAAAGGCTCATCAGGCTTTGGATGGCCGAGGGATTCGTAGAACATGTTAAAGGGGTCACACCTGAAGAAGTTGCAAATAATTATCTTATGGCACTCACTTCTAGAAGCATGCTACAAGTCGTAGATAGGAACCCATCTGGAAGGCCAAAATTATTTAGAATGCATGATCTTATGCGGGAGCTTGCCCTATCCGTATCAGAAAAAGAAAAGTTTTGTGCTGTATATGATGGGAAAGAAGATATGGGACAATTCAGAGCTCGCCGCCTCTCTATTATCGTAACACCTGATAAAGAAATCAAAGCATGGACTGGTATGTCACAGCTTCGTTCCTTTCTAGGATTTGCCAGATACACGGACGCTTCGTTTTCTTACAATAAATTCCCTTCCGGATTCAAATTGTTAAGGATCATAGATTTTCAGGGTTTTCCCATAATTGAAAAATTACCAGATGCATTAATAGTCCGCTTATTCAATTTAAGGTATTTGAATCTGAGTGGAACTTCAATCAGAGAGCTTCCGAAGTCCATAAGTAGGCTTCGTAACCTTCAAACCCTGGACATCAGCCACACAAAGATTGAGACACTCCCAAAAGGAATAACTAAGTTGAAAAACTTACGACATCTAATTATGCATAATTTCTGTCCCGGGAATCGTACTAATTTCAGATGTGGCAATCTAATTATGCATCATTTCTGTCCCGGAGATCCTACTAATTTCAGATGTGGCAGGGGGACACGAGCACCATGGAAGATGAGTAAGCTGAACAAGTTGCAAATTCTGTCTGCTATCGTATCAGAGGGTGACATTATAAAACAAATAGGAAGCATGACCCACCTTACTAGGATTGGCATTTCAGATGTGAAAGAAGAGGACGAGGAGGACTTATGCGTCTCCCTTCAAAAATTGAAGCTCCTCCACTACTTGTGTCTGATGGTTACTGATGAAGAGGAAACCTTGGGAATCGATGCAATCTCTTCATCTCCACCTCCACTTAAAGGGCTATTTTTGGTTGGGAAATTGGTAAAGGTGCCGCGTTGGATTTGTTGCCTCAACAGCCTCGTAACTCTTTATCTGCATTGGTCAAGACTAGTAGAAGATGTACTTCCTCATGTTGCAAGCTTACCCTGCCTGGGAGAGCTGGCCCTTATTAATGCCTATGGTGGGGAAAACTTGTGTTTTCGTGAAGGCTTTTCAAAACTTACCACCTTGGAATTGAACGGTTTGCCTAAACTGGAAGCCATAACTATTGAAGAAGGGGTCATGCCTCGTCTCCAACGACTAGTCCTCGAAAATTGCATCAACTTAAAGACACTGCCAAAGGGTATTGAAGGTCTTTCCAATCTCAAACGGTTGTCTTTGATAGAAATTCCAGTGGAGCAGATAGATAGCATACGAATAGGAGGTGTGGATCGTCCTAGGGTACAACACATACCCAGCATCGATTATTATCACCGATCACCGTCTGGAATATGGTCTTATGAAAACTTGGCTGACCTCTAGAAGCGCGGTGAGTGTTTAATTAAATTATCTTTTTATTAATTGTATGTATACGTATGGATCTGATTTTATAATAAAGCTATATGTATGTGTATGTATATTAATTGGGTAAATAATGTGCCAATAGTACTATATATAAATTAATGTTAAAAGCTTGAAAATGTTGGGAAATGAGTATTGTTGATCCTCATGTGGATGTAGATGTAGGTGGTTGTTTCTCTTGGGCCTGCTTTCTTTTATCATTCTTTGTTTTATATATCACCTTATTATAAAATAATAATAAACAATGTAATTAAGTAGCTGCTGCTTTTAGCTCTTTTTTGAAATGTATTATTAATTATTGCAAAGTATGTTAATTACTGAACCTAGCTTATAGGGACGAGAAGGTCAATTCCGGCCATAACCTGGGTTATTCTCACAACTGTATCATAATCTCAAGAGCAAGCCAAGAAATGGTTTATTTACCAAAAAAAAAAAAGCCACGAACTGGTTTGAATTTTGAAAAATTAAGCATCCAGTATAGCCAGCTGAATCCAAGAAAAATTCAATTTATTTTTCCACCTTTTAATGCACATCGAACCTGACAATCGCAAAAGCAACCTTTTTCTTCTCAATTGCCCTGTGGACAAACACAGGCAATAGGAAGCATACCAAGGAGTACCTGCTGAAAGCTGAGACCGTGGGCCTCTTTTATGCGGGCCAATTGCCAGTGGCCACCCCCAGCTTCTCTCTTGGTCGTCTTTGTTGAGTCATATTTGGGTTTTATAGCCGTATAATCGATTGTATTTATAAAATTAGTAAAATAATTATTATATCATAGTAAAAGTATGTTGTATAGAATTGTGCATTTATTTTTATATCCTTTATTTTTTAATATTTTAATTTTTTATCATTTACTACACACCACTTGTATATATCTGACCGCACACTTTACTCAATCCGATCATTTATTATGAATAATTTTTTATATATATATATATTTTATTTTATAATTAATTTATTGTATATGTTTTTAATTTTTATTTAAATATGAATATTAGTAAAACTGAATATTAATTTTAAATAAATATGAATTCTAAATAAATAAAAAAATTCATGTTGACAAATAAATATTAATTATTTAAGTTTAAATTATTTTATTATTAATGATCAAAATAATTATAATTAATAATAATAATTTGTAAGTTTTAAAATATTGAATAGCAATTTGTAAGTATAATCAATAATTATAATTATAATAATAATTTGTAAGTTTTAAAGTATTTTATGATTAATAATTAATTAAAAACAATTATAGATTAATTATTAATATATATATATATGAATATAAATAATTATTTGGAAAAATATATAAATTTACATAAATTATATATAATAAAAGATGTATAATTATATAATGAAATATTGTATAATTATATTGTAAATTTATTTTAATATTATTTCAATTATACAATATAAATTGTATATTTATAATTATATTTTACTTAAAGTATTAAAAATATATTATTATATATTGAAATATTGTATAATTTTATTGTAAAATTATTGTATATTATTTTAATTATAGAATATAAATTATACAATATAATGTATTTATACATTGTATAATAATTATATATTATATGTATATAATGTATAATTATATTGTAAATATTTATATATTTTTAATTTTTCTACATAATATTTATATTTTTTACTTTAATTATTTATTTAATTTAATTTATTAAAGTAATATATATATATATATGAATTTATATTATATTTTTCTTTAATAAATATGTCTAATATATTTAAATAAATAAATAAATGATCTTAAAATCTGAATATTAATTAAATAAAAAAAATTCATGTAGAAAAATAATTATTAATTAATTGCTGATCTTTTTTATTTTTAATCAAAATATCTTTTAAGGACGGTCTTAAAAGATATTTTGATTAAAAATAAAAAGAAATATCAGTTATCAATCGACAGATAGTTCTTTTTTGTTTTAATTAAAATAACTTTTAAGGACGGCCATAAATGTCCGTCTTTAAGAGTATCCATGATTTTCCCATCAAGATCCGACCGCATCAAGTCATATCCAACCGTTACTTAAAAGTTTCTATGACCTTCCCATCACATGGTTGGATCTTGAGGATCCGACAAGATTTGACCATATCCGACTGTTGGATGGTCGAATCCGACTATTTGTGGGTCGCATATGGTGGATTCGACCGGATTCAACCACATCTGATCGTTGGATCATCCGATCAAACCGTTCAATTGATAGATCATGCAAATCCGGCCAGATCTAACAAGATTCTGCTCAAATCCAACCGGATTCTGCTCAGATGTGTCAAGATTCAGTCAAATCCGACCGGATTTTCCCATATCCGACTAGATTCGGCCAGATCTAACCGGATACAACCAGATCTGAATGGATTCTGCCCATATCCGATCAGATTTTGCCAGATCCGACCGGATTCTGCCCATATCCGACCGGATTTTGCCATATCCTACCGGATTCTGCCCATATCCGACCAAATTGTGCCAGATTTGACCGGATTTCTCCAGATCCGACCGGATTCTGCCCATATTCGACTGGATTTCTCCAGATCCGACCGGATTCTACCATATCCAACCGACTTCTGCCCAAATCCGACTGGATTCAGCCAAATCTGACCGGATTCAGTTATATCCGACCGAATTTGCCATATCTGATTGGATTCGGCTAAATCTAACTGGCTTCGGCTAGATCCGATAGGATTCGTCCAATATCTGACCGGATTCTGCCTATATCCGATCGGAATTTTGCCAGATCGATCGAATTTTGCCCATATCCGACTGAATTTTGCCAGATCGATCGAATTTTGCCAATATCCAACCGAATTTCGCCAGATCTGACGGTAAAAAATTAATAAAATAACTATATAAGTGTTGAAAATTTGAATGTAAATATTTTTTTGATGAGTGTAGTTTGAGAAATGAATTTAAAAGAATAATTTGATCAAATATTTTTAAAGAAGAATTTCAAATGAGAGTTTTACAGGGTGAGAGATTACATTAAGTTATACGGTGAGTAGTTGAAATAAAAATTAATTACTGTAATAAATTACAGAAGTTGATTTGATAGTGAATAGTTTTTCATATTAAATAAGGGTAAGGAAGTAAATGCACAAGTTATAAAAGTACACTTTGGCTACGTCAGATAAATCAAAAAGTGAATGGTTATTTTACTAATTTCGAATATACAATTAGTTATACGGCCATAAAACCCCATATCTGTTTGACATTCTAATTACAAGGCCCCGAATCTAAATTATATCATTTTTTTTTTCAATCGAGTAAAATAAATAGTAGATTTTGGATTCGCATGTAAATTTAACATTACTTAATTTAATCGTACTTGTAGTAATATATATTATATAAAAAAACTTCTTATTTGCATGTAGATTCCACATCACTGAGTTGGACATCAGTACTATTTGTTTGTACTAGTGAAAGATTATGTAGCCTATATTTATCCTAGGCTTCATAATTCTTATTTTTTTGGTGTAGTTGTTGCTAGTAAAATAAAGTTTACCACTTATACTGTAATAAAGGACAAAAAAAGGTGAAGTAATAAATGAAAAATATAGGATTAGTGGTACCAAAACTCCTTTAATTTTGTATAAAGTAGTGAATTGCCTCATAAATTTTAAAATTGATAACAATACCCCATAAACTTTAAGAATAGTTGAAAATTACCCCCTAATTGATAAACACATTATATTTTTAGCTATTTCGATATATTTTATTTTTATATCAAGGGTTGAAGCAGATGGTAATAAGTGAAAAATAAATTAGTTTGAATCATTTATATAAAAAAATATTTCTAAATTACTTAAAAAATATTATGTTTAAGGTAAAAATATACTGTATTTAAGAGTTACTGTTTTTAAAGTTTATAGGGTATTAGTAATAATTTCAAAATTTAAAAGGCAATTAACTACTTTATGTAAAATTCAGGAGGTATTGTTATAATAATCCAAAAATATGTGTTACGGTGAAAATTTTAAAATATTACTGACCAAAGAAACAAGATTTTGTAAAAAGTGCTAATTCAATTTATAAATAAATGTTATTATAATAAAAGATGAAATTATTCACCAAACAAAATAATAAAAGATGAAATAATAATTGTATATTGTCAATAAAAGAATCAAATAAAATGTTATTATAATAAAAGATGAAACAATGGATGTACTATATTATCAAAGAAAAAAATCAAATAGTAAAGAGACACGCGTAGTCAAGGTTGTGGTCCTGTGGAGTCAACCATGATGAAAGTTTTGTTTATGTATGATATTTATATATGATGAAGAAGGAAGAGCAGCTAGGGCAGCCGCAGGGAATTTCTCAACTACGACGCTGCGGGATGGAATCGTGAGCCGTCGTCCATCTCCTGCATTTGATCTTGTCAGCCAATGAACTAACTGGTGAAGGAGGTGTTTTGCCGGAGTAGATCTACACAAATTATGATTGCTCGTCAATAGTTGATCAAGTTTGAGGTACATCTGAATCCTGGTGTAGCACTACAGTTATTTCGTATCCCCATTGTCGTATGATCTTGTTTACTATACCCATCGTTGTGGCATTATAAACATTAATTATTGTTACTCTTCCTCCCGTCGATATAAATCTGCTCCATCCCCTGTTGGACCTGTTCCTTTATATGTAGTACTAACGTATATGTTTACACAGATTAGGTGTAACGTATATGTTTACAAAAGAAAGGGTATATCTGGGAAAAAAAACTATAGGGAGTGAAATGTAATTTTCCGTCTATTTTTTAATAAAATAATCTTATGTACACTCATCCCGTGCATAGGTTTAGTTCGTGCATGTCTACTTAATTACGTAGAAGTTTACTGTTTTAGTCCAATATAATATAGGGTAATTGATGAAAATGCCCACAATATAATTTAAATTGAAAAATGCTCATATGCTTTTATAAAAATGATAGAATATATATATTTTATTTTTAATAAAGATCTGTAGCATTTCAAATATATTTTTGAGTGAGGACCTGACAGATCACTTACAATTCTGCAGGTTGGATCTACTGTTCTACAGGTCCTAAATCTTAAATATATATAGTATACTCTCATCTTATTTTTTATTTTTTTATATTTTTTTTCTTTCATATCTGCTTCTATATTTTTTTATTTTATTTTGTGACTTATTTTTCTATAAAATTATATTAATTTGTGAGCATTTTGATTTTCAAATCAAGTCATTTATGTGAATATTTTAGTTATCAAATCAAATTATTTCGATTAGTATTGAATGAGATATGATTTTTATAAAATGGCAGGTCGTTCATGTAAAATGGAAGGTCCGACCTGCAAAATGACAGATTCGACCTGATATTTTATAAAAATCATATCTCATTTAATACTAATTGAAATGATTTGATTCAAAAATCAAAATACTCACAAAGTGATGTAGTTTTAGAGAAAAATATGCTACAAAATAAATAAAAATTATAGAAGCATGTATGAAAGTAAAAAGTAGGTGAAAAAATAAAAAATTTACATGTATTTTAGGACATGTAAAATGGCATGTCCGACCTACGGTTTTGCATGTCCAAATTTTATAAATATATGATAAGGGTAAAATAGATATTTTGGATATATTTTACAAGAGTTAAGAAGTGAGTATTTTTTAAATTTGTATTATTTTGGTGGGTATTTTTGTCAATTTTCCTATAATATAATTGTGTTTAGTTAATCAATAGGAACACACACAACACATAAGGGAATTAGATTAAGACTATTATTATGATTGGACATGATACGTAACACGTTTATTCACTCACATGAACTCTCTTTGCAGAAGTTATATTAAACTATCGTTTTTTTTGCCTACACTTTTTTTTTTTGGTGAAAATTACTTTTGCCTACACTTGAACATGTGATATCAACGAATGTAACTCACTCACTGAATCACAGGGCCATAAGTTGTTGCGTGAAGTTATATTAAACTAACTAGTAGAAGTGCTATGCTAGAAGGCCATTACTCATAACAAAAATATTCATAAGCTAGTGTAGAAGGCAATCCATCATGGCATCAGCAGCAACAGACTTCTTGATCGGAAAAATAGCATCCATTATTGAGCAAGAATCATCTTTGATAGGGGGTGTTCGGGATGATCTTGAGGAGGTCAGGCGGGAGCTTGTGAGCATGAAATCCTTTCTAAAGGATGCCGAGGACCAAAAATCCCACACTACTACTGCAGTGGACGAAACATGGGTTGCTGACGTGAGGGACTTGGCTTATGAGGTTGAGGACGCCATCGATGAATTCATGTATCATATGAATCAGCAGCAAGGCGGGGTTTCATTTGCAAGGTTCCTCCACCAGACGATTTACTTACCCAAAAATCTATGGGAAAAGCATCGAATTGCCACCAAGTTGCAGAAAATCATAAAAATAGTCAAAGCCATTCCGGAGAGGAGACAAAGATACATTGTTGATCGTAGAGAAGGAAAACGTTCTGATGAAGATAAATGGGTGCAGAATCATGGAGAGTCGACTCTTTTCATGAAAGAAGAAGAATTGGTGGGGATTGAAGACAACAAAATAAAGTTAATGGGATGGCTGATGGACGAAGATCCACGCCAGACTGTTGTGTCCCTGTTCGGGATGGGAGGTTCAGGGAAGACAACACTGGCGGCTAATGTCTACAAAAATGAAAAAGTAAAGAGATATTTTAACTGCCATGCGTGGATTACTGTTTCCCAGACATATGTGATAAAAGAATTGTTCAGAAGATTGATCAAGGAATTCCATCAAGCATCCAAGGAGGTAGTTCCTGCAGATTTGAATGCCAAGGAGTACAGAGAATTGGTTGAGATGCTACACAATTACCTGAAAGAGAAAAGATACCTAGTTGTCTTGGATGATGTATGGGATCCAAACTTTTGGACAGAAATAAACAAGTCACTCCCAGATACAAGGCTTGGAAGCCGAATCATACTCACAACTAGGAAAGAAGACGTAGCATCTTCTTTTGGAGTGAAAAGCCACCCTTTTAGTATTGAACCACTGCCACGAAGAGAGGCTTGGACGCTCTTCTGCATAAAAGCCTTCTCAAACTATCCTGATAAAAGCTGTCCGCCAGAGCTTGAATCGTTGGCTTGGCAACTCCTTGAGAAGTGCGAAGGCCTACCTTTAGCTATCGTGGCCTTGGGAGGTCTTATGTCTTCCAAGAATGCAATGTCGGATTGGACCAAAGTTTGCAACAACCTAAACTGGCAGCTGAGTGACAATCCTATGTTAGAGAAATTTAACCGCGTATTGTTGCTGAGTTTCAATGATTTGTCGTACCGATTGAAGCAGTGTTTCTTATACTGTTCCCTCTTCCCAGAAGACTATGAGATGAAAAGAAAAAGGCTCATCAAGCTTTGGATGGCCGAAGGTTTCATAGAACATGTTAAAGGGGTCACACCGGAAGAAGTTGCAAGTGATTATCTTATGGCACTCACTTCTCGAAGCATGCTACAAGTCGTAGACAGGAACCCGTCCGGAAGGCCAAAATTATTTAGAATGCATGATCTTATGCGGGAGCTTGCCGTATCCGTGTCAGAAAAAGAAAAGTTTTGTGCTGTATATGATGGGACAGAAGATATGGAGCATTTCGGAGCTCGCCGCCTCTCTATTATCCTAGCTCGTGATAAAGAAATCAAAGCATGGACTGGTATGTCACAGCTTCGTTCTTTTCTAGTATTTGCCAGTGACATGGACGCTTCGTCTTCTTCCAATAAATTGCCTTCTGGATTCAAATTGTTAAGGGTCTTAGATTTGGAGGATTTTCTTACCATTGAAAAATTTTCAGTTGAATTAATAGGCAACTTATTCAATTTAAGGTATTTGAATCTCAAGGGAACTCCAATTAAGGAGCTTCCGAAGTCCATAAGTAGCCTTTGTAACCTTCAAACCCTAGACATCCGGGACACAGATATTGAGACACTTCCAAAAGGCGTAACGAAGTTGAAAAACTTACGACATCTACTTATGTATCGTTACTGTCATGATGACGAAGCTGGTTCTAATTTCAGATATGTCAAGGGGACACGAGCACCGTGGAAGATGAGTAAGCTGAACAAGTTGCAAGTTCTGGCTTGTATCATATCAGAGGGTGACATTATAAAACAAGTAGGGAGCATGACCCAACTTATAAGGATTGGCATTACAAATGTGAAAGAAGACGACGAGAAGGACTTATGTCTCTCACTTCAAAAAATGAAGCTCCTCCAATACTTGTTTCTGATGGTTACTGATGAAGAGGAAACCCTTCAAATTGATGCAATCTCATCGCCTCCGCCTCTACTTAAAACGCTAATTTTGGTTGGAAAATTAATAAAAGTGCCGCGTTGGATTTCTTGCCTCGACAACGTCGTTAAGCTGTATCTGCATTGGTCAAGACTAGTAGAAGATGTACTTTCTCACATAGCAAGCTTGCCCTGCCTGGGAGAGTTGACGCTTGTTAATGCCTACGTTGGGGAAAAGTTGTGTTTTTGTGAAGGCTTTTCAAAGCTTATAAGGTTGAACTTGATGAGTTTGCCTCAACTGGAAGCCATAGCTATTGAACAAGGGGTCATGCCTCATCTCCAACAACTACTTCTCGTTAGGTGCATCAACTTAAAGACACTGCCAAAGGGTATTGAAGATCTTTCCAATCTCCAACGGTTGGATCTGTTAGAAATTCCAGTGGAGCTAATAGAGCGCATACGAATGGGAGGTGTGGATCGACACAAGGTACAACATATATCCAGCATCAATCTACACTCATCACCGTTTGGAATATGGTCTTATGAAAACTTGGCTGACCTCAAGACGGTGAGCGTTTAATTAAATTGTCTTTTTATTAATTGCATGTATACGCTATATATCTGATTATGGTCTCACAAATATTGTCTTATACCACCTCTCCCTATATAAATTTAGGTTGGTCTGATTTCATAACTATATATATGTGTGTATATACACACACACATGCTGTTTTAATTTCTTGGTAAATGATTTCTTGCAGGACTAAGTTTAAGAACAAAGATAATGGTTGCGCTCATTTCTGTTGGAAGCTTCAAGATGCTCGAGTCTACATATAATCTACAGCTCCATCTATCTTGTTGGTGTTGAATACCGTTAATTCAAAACTCATGTTAAAGTTTAAAGCGCATATAATAAAATTATATGTATGTGTGTATTAATATTAATTGTGTAATTAATGTGCCTATATATAAATTGATGTTCAAAGTGTCGTAAACGTTGGGAAATGGAGGTGGTTGTTTCTCTTGGGCCTTTTTTCTTTTATCATTCTTCGAGGCTGTTAGAAACTCCTTCTTCTATTTTTTTATTAAAAAAGTATTTTTTTAAAAAAAAACAGAAATATATTTGGTCAAAAAATTTTAAAATATTTTTTTTAATAAAAAAGTAATTTTTTTTAAAAAGATAATTTGAAATATATTTGGTCAAAAAATTTTAAAATATTTTTTTATAAAAAAAAGTACTAGATAAAGTGCTTCTTCAAAAAGATATTTTTTTAAATATTATTAAATATTTTTAAAGTATTTTTTTATAATTTTATATCAAATATAAAATATTTTATTATTAAAATATTTTTTAGTTAAAATTTTTAAATAAAAAATATTTTTTTAAAAAAATACTATTTATATAGACAATTTTAAATGGGCTCTTCATCTTATTATAAAATAATAATAAACATTGTAATTAAGTAGCTGCTGCTGGTTTGTAGCTCCTTTTAGAAATGTGTAAATCATTATTGTAACGTATGTTAAAGTGCTGAACCTATAGCTAATTATAGGGACGAGAAGGTCAATTCCAGCCCTGACATGGTTTATTCTCACAACTGAATCATAATCTCAAGAGCAAGCCAATAATTGGTTTGAATTTTCAAAAATTAAGCATCCAGTATAGCCAGCTAAATCCAAGAAATATTCAATTTTTACTCCTGTTGATGCACATCAAACCTAAAAATCGCAAAAGCCACCTTTTTCTTCTCAATTACTTGGCGGACAAACACATGTAAATAGCAAAGCACATCGAGAAGCACCTGCTGAAAGCTGAGACCGTGGGCCTCTTTTATACGGGCCAGTTGCCAGTGGCCACCGTCAACTTCTCTTTGGTTGGTTTTGTTGAGTCATATCTGTTCGACATTGTAATTACCAGGCCCAAATCTAAATTATATGGTTCTGTTTTCTTTTCTTTTCTTTTCTTTTTTCAATCGAGTAAAATAAATAGTAGATTTTGGATTCGCATGTAAATTTAACATTACTTTAGTTGGATCCCTCAATATATTAAATTTAAGCTTCAGAACTTTTATTTTTAAATTTTCTTAAATCTTTTGTGTAGTTGTTGCTAATAAAATAAAATTTACAATTTATTAAAATAAAGGACGATAAAGTATTGGTTAAAGAAAGGGACAATTATTTGCGGTAATTTATAATTGATTATTAATTAAATAAAATTTAATAGTTTAAGACTAAACCAATTAAATTGGGTAATAGGAACAATCAGTATTTTCCAAATTACAGCTTACAGAATAAACAGACGTTGTAAAAAAGTAAAAACTAATTTTATTTATGAATAGTTATTAGCATGATAAAAGGTTAAACAACAGTTACATATTGTTCTGAAAAATATAATTTAAAAAGAAATGCTCAAACTGTAGAGAACAAGTAAGGACACGTGTAAAGAAAGGTTTGAAGGAGTCAAACCATCACCGAAGTCTTCTTCTATGTTTCCTGGATTGACGATGAAGAAGGAGGAGCAGGGGCTGAGCAGTCGAAGGAAAATTTCTCCAGTACGACAGCTGCGTGATGGAATCATGAGCCGTCGTCTCATGATTCTGATTTGTTCAGCCGATGAACTAACCGGTGAAGGGAGGTGGTTTGCCGGAGTAGATCCCCCGACAATACAAGTGCTCGTGAACAATGGTTGACCAAGTTTCCCTTTAATTTGATGGATTTGACATCATTTTTCTGGTCCTGGAGGGACCGCTTGAGTTGAGGTCCATCTAATGCATCACTATGGTAGTTTCGTATCCCCTTTTTCTTTTCCGTATGATCTTGCTTGCTATTCCCATAAAAAAACTGTAAAAATTATCACTCTATTTTTATTTATTTTAGTTTTTAGTTTTTGGGATAAAAGCTAGTGCATGTTTACTTAATTACCTAGAAGTATTTTGTTTTTAATCCAGTGTATATACTTTTTTTTTTTTTTGGTTAATTAGGAGAAACACACAAATCACACAGGAAATTAGATTTGACTATTATTTTGGGATTGGATTATACTGGACCTGATATGATTGAACATGGTAAGTACAAATTTATTCACTCGCACGAACTCCCTTAGCACAAGTTATATATTAAAAACTGAAGAGTTAAGAGGTGTTATGGTAGAAGGCCATTATTCATAACAAAAATATTCATAAGCTAGCGTAGAAGGCAATCCGTCATGGCCTCAGCTGCTATAGACCTCTTGATCGGCAGAATAGTATCCATTATTGAGCAAGAAACATCTTTGATAGGAGATGTTAGGGATGATGTTCAGGAGATCAAGCGAGAGCTTGAGAGTATGAAATCCTTTTTAGAGGATGCCGAGGCTCAAATATCCCACAATACTACTGAAGTGGACAAAACCTGGGTGGCTAGCGTCAGGGACTTGGCATATGAGGTTGAGGACGCCGTCGATGAATTCATTTATCATATGAATCAGCAGCAAGGTGGGGGTTCATTTGCAAGGTTCCTCCACCAGACCATTTACTTGCCCAAAAATCTATATGAAAAGCATCGAATTGCCACCAAGTTGCAGAAAATCATAAAAATAGTGGAGGCTATTCCGGAGAGGAGACAGAGATATCTTGTGGATCGTAAAGAAGGAAGAAGTTATGATGAAGTTAGTGACAAATGGGTGCAGAACTATGCAGAGTCGTCTCTTTTCATGAAAGAAGAAGAACTTGTGGGGATCGAAGACAAAAGAAAAATGCTCATGGGATGGCTGATGGACGAAGAGCCACGCCATACTGTTGTCTCACTGGTCGGAATGGGAGGATCAGGTAAGACAACACTGGCTGCCAATGTCTACAATAATGAAAGTGTAAAGAGAAGCTTCATCTGTCAGGCGTGGATCACTGTTTCCCAGACATATGTGATAGAAGAACTGCTCAGGAGCTTGATCAAGGAATTCTATCAAACAAGCAGGGATATTCTTCCAGCTGAGTTGAATGCCAAGAGTTACAGAGAACTTGTTCAGATAATGCTGAATTACTTGGAGTTGAAAAGATTCTTGATTGTCTTTGATGATGTATGGGATACAAACCTTTGGGAAGAAATAAAGGTTTCGATCCCAGATAACTTGCTGAGAAGCCGAATCATACTCACAACTCGAATTGAAGGCATAGCATTCTCTTCCCTTGGAGTGGAAAGGCACATTTATCATATTGAACCACTGCCACCAAGAGAGGCTTGGAAGCTCTTCTGCATGAAAGCCTTTTCAAACTATCCTGATAAACGCTGTCCGCCAGAGTTTGAATCATTAGCTTTGAAAGTCCTGGAGAAGTGTGAAGGCCTACCTCTAGCTATTGTGGCTTTGGGAGGTATTATGTCCTCCAAGAAGTCGATGTTGGAGTGGACCCAAGTTTGCAACAACCTAAACTGGCAGCTAAGTGACAATCCTATGCTAGACAAATTTAATCGCATATTGTTGCTTAGTTTCAATGATCTGCCCTACCGATTGAAGCACTGTTTCTTATATTGTTCCCTCTTCCCAGAAGACTATGAGATTGGAAGTAAAAGGCTCATTGGGCTTTGGATGGCCGAAGGATTCATACAAGATGTTAAAGGGATAACACCGGAAGAAGTTGCAGAGAGTTATCTTATGGAACTCATATCTCGAAGCATGCTACAAGTCGTATATAGGAACCCATCTGGAAGGCCAAATACATGTAAAATGCATGATCTTATGAGGGAGCTTGCTGTGTCCATATCAGAAAAAGAAAAGTTTTGTGCTGTAAATGATAAGAGAGAAGATATGGAGCAATTTGGAGCTCGCCGCCTCTCTATTGTCCTAACACCTGATAAAGAAATCAAAGCATGGACTACTGGTATGTCACAGCTTCGTTCTTTACTAGTTTTTTTCAAGGACATGGTCGCTGATCCGTCTTCTTCAAATAAATTGCCTTCCGGATTCAAATTGTTAAGGGTCTTAGATTTGGAGGACTTTCCGCTCATTGAAAAATTGCCAGATGAATTAATTTCCAACTTATTCAATTTAAGGTATTTGAATCTGAGGAGTACATCAATAAAGGAGCTTCCAAAGTCCATAAGTAGGCTTTATAACCTTCAAACCCTGGACATCCGGAACACAGAGATTGAGACACTTCCAAAAGGAATAACAAAGTTGAAAAACTTACGACATCTACTTATGTATCGAAGTCCTAAAGAAGGTTTTCATTTCAGATATATCAAGGGGACACGAGTACCATGGAAGATGAGTAGGCTGAACAAGTTGCAAGTTCTGTCTTGTATCATATCAGAAGGTGACGTTATAAAACAAGTAGGGAGCATGACCCAACTTACTAGGATTGGCATTACAGATGTGAAAGAAGAAGACGGGAAGGACTTATGTGCCTCACTTCAAAAAATGAAGCTCCTCCACTACTTGTTTCTGATGGTTACTGATGAAGAGCGAACCCTTGGAATTGATGCAATCTCATCACCTCCACCTCTACTTCAAACCCTCATTTTGGTTGGGAAATTGGTAAGGGTGCCGCGTTGGATTTCTTGCCTTGACAACCTCGTTCATCTGTATCTGCGCTGGTCAAGACTAGAAGAAGATGTGCTTCCTCACATTGCAAGCTTACCTTGCCTTGGAAAGCTGACACTTATTAATGCGTATGTTGGGGAAAAGTTGTGTTTTCGTGAAGGCTTTTCAAAGCTTACCTGCTTGGACATGAGTTTGCCTCAACTGGAAGCCATTACTATTGAAGAAGGGGTCATGCCTCATCTTGAAAGACTAGACCTCTACAAGTGCATTAACTTAAAGACAGTGCCAAATGGTATTGAAGGTCTTTCCAATCTCCAATGGTTGGATTTGTTAGTCATGCCAATTGAATTAATACAGAGCATACGAACGGGAGGTGTGGATCGTCCCATGGTCCAACACATACCCAACATCCATCATTTCTACCGATCACCATCTGGAATATTGTCTTGCGAAAGCTTGTCTGACCCTACGACGGTGAGTGTTTTTTATTTGATTTTTGTTAATTTTTTGGTAATTATTTGATTTTTGTTAATTGCTTGTACATAAGGTACACAATATTTAATATTGTCTTATATTGCAATTTTATGTTGGTCTTATTTCATGGTTAAACCTGCAAATGCCTGCTCCTTTGCATCTTACACATGCATAATTACACCTCTAATTAATTTGATTTTCCCTACGTACTTATATACTGTTTTAATTTCTTGGTATATGATCTCTTGCAGGACTAAGTTCATCAATAAAGATTTAACTCTTCTCTTGTCAAGGATAACTTGCGCTAGGTTGCACGCAATCCGCAGACACCAAAAACTTAAGCTTCAAGATACTCAAGTCTCTATAGTCTCATTTAGTACAGCTTCTTGTTGTATTAAATAACGTTAATTCAAGACTTGTCCTTTTAAATAGCTTGTAATAAAGTTATATGTGTGTGTTAATTATGTATTTATGTAATTAAATGTTGCTATAGTACTATAAATTAATATTAAATGTTTAAAACCCCCGGTCAAGGTGGTGCAGCCATAGTGGCAGGGTGTTTGGATATATATCTGAAGTAGGAAATGTAGATGTTTATGTAGGTGGTTGTTTCTCTCTTAGGGCACCTTTCCTTTACCATTTTTGTTTCATATATATTACCTTATCATTAAAAAAATATATATGTAATCAACTAGCGGCTTCTAATTCATTAATAATTTGGAAATTTAGAATTAGTGTTAGCCGCTAGGTATGTTAAGGGATGAGAAAGGAATTCCAGCCATAACATGGTTTCATCTCACAACTGAATAATAATCTCCAAAGCAAGCCAAGAATTGGTTTGAATTTCAAAAACAAAGCATCCAATTGCGCCACCTGAATCCAACATAATTTCAATTTCCATTTTTCCCTCCTGTTGAAGCTCATCAAGCCTAACAACCGCAAAAGCCACCGTTGTAGAAAATCTTAGTTCAGTATTATGCCCAAAATTTTTATAGAATACGATTAGAGTGCGAATATAAAGAGAGTATACAAAGGTACCAGAGCAAACAAATGCACAGAAAGCTATATAACATCGCAAAATAAAATAAAATCAAGACACTGTACTATGTATATGGTAAGTATGATCCTTCTATTTTATTATTTTGGAAACGGAAAATACAGATTAATGCACAAATTATTACATATATATAGAAGAACTAACTACTAAAGGATATAAACATGGCAAACAGATCATATATCACATTAATCATTAATAATGGCCTGCTGAGAAATATTAAGAATTAGAAGAAGCTCTATTTATTCATCTAACACTTATACATGTTGTATTCATCAAGAGTTGAGTGATGAAACTATTCGCATATCTTTACAAGAGAGTAATGTATATCCGCAGACTATTCCAATTTTAAGTACAAGAAATCTACAAAAGAGGGTATTAAGCATGTCAGACCTGTATGAATCTGCCGGTGTAAGATTACAAAACTCTGCATGCTGTCCCCCCACTTATCAGTGCCTTTTAGAGGATTAAATGCATTTTTCTGGAGTTGGAAGAAAGAAGAAGTTGAAATTGTGGTCAGCTAGCTAGACCTTGCCATCCGATGAATAAGGAAGTTTACTATTAGCTTCTACGGCTTTCGACGACGACGTAGTCACAGAATTGGTACCTTTGGAGGGAGATGAAGAAGGAGTGGGAAGCTTCTTGGGCAGCATCTGTTTCCAATACTCCTTAGGCAATCTTGAACCTTGTGAAAGAACAATGAAAGCGAGAAGAAGAGTGAAGAGCAAGCACTTGTGCCTCCAAGAACCTAACATGTTTCAACTACTACTATACTCAAAGTTCAATATGGCCACGAGGGGAGAGCTTCCTTTAACTCTCCCAAAGTTAGCAGCTTTAGAGAGTGTGGTAGCAGACATGTTGAGTAATCTATGGAGGTTGCCAACTTGGTTTGTTTGAGGAAAGGTGTGTCAATGGCAGACAATGCTTCATTTGATAATACTAAACTGTTAAGCAGCTCCATGTTGTTACTCTCATTGTCTATTACAAAAGTAGAATCTGTTTGTTGTGAAAAAAGGTGAGGAATTTGTGGGTGGATTTAATTATTCCCCATTGGACCCCTCTCGTTGGGTTTTAAATGTTTAATCTTTTGTGGGTCTGGTGAGAAATCCTTGTTGTCAGTGTTCTTCATGTTGTACATATATAATTAAGAAATGCCACATGAACAATATGCGATCATAACTAAGAAGCATATATGCTTGCATATGGGTCTCCAGCATCAGACTATGCCATGATGACCATACATGCATCAGCTTGACTTCATGAATTATATGTATATATTATGTGTTAGATTGTGGAGAGAACTAAAACAAGTTTCTTAAGTGGGTTACTTGTTCAATTCAAAGCTTGTCTCGGAGAAACCAGAAATATAATTTAATTATATAAACTAATATTCATTCATTTTCTTAAATTTTCTATATTAGATATATAGACATGAATATATATATATATATATATATATGTACATACATATCATGCACATATGTCAAAGTATACTCACATACTGAATTCAGTGAGCATAATAATCAGTACCATTAATAAAACGCCCTCTAAGCCTATGTATGGTTGGAAAGAAAACCACTTCAAAACCCTAGCATTATGATTCTTATACACTTCAATCATGCAAACATGAGGAGAGTTCTTTTTTCATTATTTGCATATAGCTCAGAACCCAAACAAACCTAACTAAGAAAAAATATATAAATTTTTTAAAGGAGTCCAAAAGAAGCATCCTGACACTTTTGTATGCTATTTTGCCAACAGAGAACTGGTTTTACAACAAAAAGATAACGCTCATCAATAGTGTCAGTGAGGTAACTAACATAATTTAATTAGAATTAAGGCTAGTGATCAGGGCACCCCCAACCCTGTCCCATGGTTAAAACTTGAAAGGAAACTCCTATTATAAATTAGTCATTTTAAGCAACATAATGAAAATGTTAACAGAACAAATTAAGAAGTTCAAATCATTGGCCGAAAGTCTTTCACGTCCAAATCTTCTGACATTGCTATGTAGTCAAAGAAGCAAGGTCATCCAGGGAGCAAGTGGCCGCTGTTTCCTTTGAAAAAAAAAATGGAGAAAATGAGTGGCTGAAGTTCTAAAAAATTGTATAATTGTGGAAGAATGTCGGTTGAAATTAGATAATCTTTTGAATGATGCAGGCTTATTTGGGACAAATGGAGTTGGAAGGAGGTGGACTGTGCACTTCTATCTCACAGTGGTAGGCCCAATTCTCACCTCAAAGTGCTCTATGTCTCACCAACTAATTCTGATATTTAAAAAGATTGGATTATTAAAAAAATGTTTAGTTTGAATTATACAAGTACAGCAACTAACTTTGTCATCTGAATGAGAATTTGACAAGATCACTCATTAAAATCTTACCACCAATTTCAAGTTGAGTAGGTTGATGCACGAAATTGTTTGAAAAAAAAAAAAAAAAAAAAGAAGGGTACAAATTTATCATATTGGAAATACAATATATACTACAATATTAATAAATTAGATGGATCAAATTGAAATGCTCTAAACATCCTATTGTACAAATTGGTGAGCTAAAGAATTTGCACTTTTACCCGCGCAGAAATAGAAGCTAAACTTCATGTTAGAGATCATAAGCAAGATTAATTCAAGCACCTAACTAAAGTGGCAATTATTAATATCAACATTGAAGTCAGATTAGCAATGGGATTTGCTACAAAGTAAATCTTCCTCAAAGTTCTACTGTCGGACCCTTTTCTGCACTTCGAAAGATATTTTTTATCATGTTGTGTTTTCTAAAGCAACATTGACCAGGGACCATTTATATTTTACAGACATGTTTATCTTATTACAGAAGCAGAGCATAAGACCGTACAACCAAGCACATGCTGCTAAGGTGAGTACCGCTAATACAAAAGAAGCATAAGGTTAGAGGAGATTCAGAAGAACATGTATTGTTGCTTAATTTGTCAAGGTGCTGGATTCTTTGGTCAAAGAGACATTTTCTGGTATATACATTAGTTCCACAAATGGGATGAAGCAAAATCCTTTTGTTTCTCGTTTTGGCATGGTATACTTTTATATGCATTACCACATCAAGATGGTCCATTTGGCTGCAGAACAATAAACCAAGATATATAGAGAAAATGTTTTTAAGGATGCTACAAGGAACAAGAGCTAGGATGTAATAATGCAGCTTTTTGGTAGCAAGTAAACTGCTGTCAAGACACAAAAATTATACAGTTTTAAGAAATTGATTTTTCATTTAAATTATTAGTATAAGAATACAACACAAATTTTTAGCCCAATACCTCTAATTGAAGAGGGAAATTTTTGGAGGATAAAAGAAATAAGAAAGGAGGATTGCAATGAGATTAAGAGCTTCTGAAAAAGAAATTAATCAACTACATGTGATTTACATGTGCCAACGTAGTATATAGATATTGCATTCTTAAACTAAAATGCTTTGAGCAATCAAAACTATTGAATACCCGACCAGGCTTATATATATCAGCGGTAGCGCAGCCTCATGCAGTCAAGTATCCTGATTGAGATTCTTACTTAAGCAATGGCAGATGTAAGTGTTTCTGACTCTGTGGGACGCCAAAATGACTTCTGAACACAGAGCAAGCCTTCCTTGTCTTTTGAAAAGATTAATCTGACATCCCAATTTAGACATTTAACTATGCTCTCCATCTCATTTATGGTTTCAGCATTGTCACGTACGATCAGTTTTCCTTCTGGTCTCAGAATCCTATCTACTTCTGCAACTACTGCCACTAAATTGCACCTATGCCCAGGAAATTACAACCAATTTGAATCAAATTGTATAATATATATTTTGATAAGTAAAAACGAGGAGGAAATGTGAACTAGTACAAACCTCTTTTTAAGAACTGAAAATAGGTGATCTGCATGGAGAAGATCATAAGTTCTGGGGTAGGTATTGAATGATTCACACCAATCATGATACATCCCAAATAAACCACGCTCGAAGATGATCGGAAGTGTATCTGGAGAGTCAATTGAGACCACATTCATAACCCACACTTTCAAGTCCTTAAGAGCAGCAGCAAACCTAAAAGCACATATAAGCAAAAAGTAATCAGATGTTAGGTGAAGAAATGGGACCTTGTCTCCAGATTTGTACCACACTTGAACAAGGAAAGCATAAGCACAACAGAATAAGAAAGGCATGCCACTTGTAAAATTTTTCTATTTATTTGGCACCAAATCCTACAGTTGATGACCAGCAAGGGGATAGAAAGTAAAATGAATTGCTTACCCCCCGTACACAGCTCTCATGTCCATGACATTCCTCACAGAAGACCAGTCTATTCCTATCCCATTTAAATATGACGAAGAGACAACATTTTTCCAATGCTTGTAATCAGCAGTGAAATCTTCCGGACCAGCTTTGCCATAGACACCGACCTGAGACTTTAACCAGTAAGGCGGTTTTTCCAACCTTTGAGGCCATTGAACAGGCCAATCAGAACCTCGCTTTGATGCATTCTCCTGCACTTTGTGTACGCATGCCTCCAGTGGTACATTCCTGATGGCACATACCAAAAAACAAAATCTATGACATTTCTTTGCAGAGTTCTCAGTCTAGTATAGAGAATTTGGAACCTCTGCTGACAATATAAAGCCAACTTTGAAATAGTCACAAATTAACTTAAAATTTCTGAAGATACTTTGCTTTAACAATTCTTCCTATAAGCTATGTTTCTAATTTTAACCCAAAATCAATTTAAATGAAACCCCAAAATCAATTTAAATGAAATCCTTCACTCCAAGACTAAATGATTATAGACCCAATTTGATGAATTTGGCTATTCAATGTCACATAAACAGTTTCATATCTATCTCTACATCTATATAAATACACACACGTGCATAGAGATAGTAGTACTAAGGAGTAGGGAGTAGGGCTACTGATTAGATAACAAAAACCAATAACTAAAAAGCATACACAAAAGAAATACCAGGCTGCATCTGGATCATCAGAATCACTGCACATTGGAGGTTCTTTCTTTTGTCTATTATAATAGCACTCGTTGGAAGTTGGTTTTCTATAAATTGCAGCGGCAACGTCATTCAGTTTGTCCTTTCTAATCACCACCAGATCCCAGCACATTGATCTTGTTAGTTCAGTCATTGCTGCCATTGTTTAAGACAATAGAGAGGGAGAGGGAGACAGAAACAGAAAGCACGTCAACAAGAATCCATAAAATTCCATCTCCCTTCAAATCAATGTGAATAGAACATAAAGTAATTTACCTTTCCAAATGCCAACATCTTCAGGAAGCTTCTGGTAAACAGGAGTGGCAGACCAAACAAAGAAACCACCAGGTCTTAAGACACGGTCCAATTCCAAAAGAAGTTTACCACCTGTGTTGTATTTCCAATTATACCTCTTTTAAGTCTTTAAGAAAGAAAAAATCTTGACCAAAAGGAGAAAAAAAAGGGGAAAAAAAAATCCTAAACAACTGCAGATGTCACCTTCAGCATGCCAAGGAACCCTACAGCGGGCACAATGAACAACATCAAAGACAGCGCTGGGAAAGGGTAATCTCCTGGTGCCCATAACAGCTGATATAGCAGGAATCCCCCGTTCCAGTGCAAATTGCACTTGGGCTTCATGTTCATCCTTTGGAGCAAATGACATTGCAAGAACATCTCTTTCAAATAGAAATCCCCCAAAGCTGGCCACCCCACACCCAACATCCAAAATCACACGGGTCCTTTTACCCCATGCAATATTTGGAAGAGACTGCACAGCAAATATGGATATCAACATTATAAATAACGTTATATGTGAAATTTGAAATATCTTTCTGTAACCTTTTTAAACAAGTGAAATCAATAACATTCATGCAAATTCATGTCAGAAGCAAAGTTGCAGGGATAAAACACGACAGGAGCTCACCTTTTGAATAAAATCAATATAGTGAAGAGCACCATTCTTAAACTGAGTCCCACCACCAGGGAAAGTAAGGTATTCACCAGTCAATTTAACCCAATTTTGGTGCCCCTTAACCTCCGCAAGCTTGGTGCTAGGAACATTATAGTACCATATCTGCAAAATGGACCAAGAGAATAAGCTTCAATCTCAAGTAAACCACAACTAGTTTTGACATACGGGCTATTTAACTTGCCTTGTTCCTGCTTGTAGGCCACTTAATTGAGCGTTTATATCCTTTAGGTAGAGGAACAAGACATGTGGGAGGTTCATCAGGGCAGTGCCTCTCTCTATGTTCATAGTGACCTCGACTTGTAAGCTTCTTGATAGCTTGCCAATTATCGAGACAAGGGATGTAGTCTGGCCCAGCAGTGGCATTACAGACTTTCCAGCTATGGCCACTCAGGTACTTGGCTGCTGAAGTTTGTATAGATTCCTTTTCATTCTGTGACTCCGCTGCTTGAGTTGACCATGCAGCATTTTGAGCAGTAGTCTCCTGCAAAAGTTCTGTTTGGGCTCCTGCAGGGAAATTCTCATTAGAAGCCTCACTTTTTTCCTGGCTTTCTTTGATATTTCCACCGTCATTTTGCTCTGAAGCCTCACTTCTCTGCTTTGATTCATCATCACGCTCTTCTCTCTCCATATTTTTCTCATTCTGATCTGTTTCAGACTCAATTTTACTGGAGTTGTTGTCTGATTCTGGCTGCTCACTTTCATTCGTTTCTCCAGCTTCTGAATTTGAGTTCCCATTTCTTTCTTCATTCCCCTCGGAGCTTTCCTTAATAAACATTTCTTGTTGGTCTCCCTCAACTGATTTCTCAGAATCATTTTGAGATTCAGTCTTAACCACTTCTTCCTGGTTTTCCTCAGATGTATTTGAAGAGTCATGTTCAACATTATTCCGGTCATCCTGGATATCCGAATGGCTGTCACTATGAGAATCACTAACACTGCCTTCATCTTTTGTTGAATCCTCCGGCAAATCACCAGAAGTGTCTTCAAATTGCTTAGAATTATCATCAGTTACAACCTGTCGCTTAACCTTATTTACTGTCTCCTCAGAAGACAAATCTTGATTCTGAACTGGAACAACTGATGACATTAACATCCAAACTCCAACCAAACAAAATGCAACAAACACTACTACACTGATTGTTGAACAGCAGCTAGATGGCTTCCTCCCTTCCCGGGAGTTCTTCCCTAAAGCCATGGTCCCAAGGTATAGCGAGTACTCCTAGTTCGACACACACCTGCAAAGGGCAGTAATGAAAAACTCAAAAGGAAGAGAAACCAGATCCACTCACTACTAATAGTGCTTTACTTTTGAACTCCCATCTACCATTATGGATTTTCTTTTTCCATTTAAGGTTATGTCATCTCATAGGAGTGATGCATGGGGATGATACTTTCACTATGACATAAAAACCAATATAACATAAATAAAAATAAAAAGCTCAGCTTTACTTTAAAGAAAGAGAACCAGATCCATCATTATAACAAACAACCCAAAACTTTCAGCACAAAGATACCGAATTCAGAAAATAAAACAGCCATTTATTATAAACGATAAACAGACAGAGAAACAAGAACATTGGTGGAAGAATGCACATATAGGCCTAGTCAAATTACTAACTTCCTAGTTTCTTTGGTCTTGCATGAAGCAAAATATGGCAAAAAAAAAAAAAAGATCTGGAAGTGAGATTCGTATAAAAGTGTACAGTTTTACCTGGTTGGAATGAACTGTCAGACTCTTATGCTCACATCCATTTTCTTAGCTCAAAGACGCAGAGAGATCAGTTGGCTCTTTATAACTCCCAGTTTATTTCCTTTTAGATCACTTTTCCATTGATAAATTTTCAATTTTTACTCAACAGTAAGAAAATAAAGATATATCCAGTCAACCGATAGAGAGAGTTCTGATCGTGGGATTTACCAGCTAAGTTGAAGTTTTAATGGCAGAGTCAAAGAAGGAACAGTGCACTACTTCAACAGCACAAGAAGGTTCTTGGGAAAGCCCACGTGATATACCGAACTGGGTGTATGGCACTCTGCGTGTGCCCATCACTACTCAAAAGCTTACGAACCAGTGGTACTATGGTAGTATGTAGGAAAACTAGGGCCGTTTGGTTAATATATTTTTGGAGCTTTGCCACGTTTTCCGTGAAGTCTGTCGGCCAGCGATACCAAGTGAAATCGGATCGGGTATGGCTTCCCGCTGTCACCCAGTGGGAACGGGAAATTGTTATTTACATAGTCAAAGATACCCAGTCTGCGATACTTCGGTGCATAATTAAATACTGTGTGTTCTCGATTTATGATATTTATTTTATAATGTAACTTTTTACGATTTCACACTTAAAATAAATGGCTTGTAAAGTTTTTTTTTTTTTTTATCCAAATATTTCATGTTCATGCATCATATTAACTTAAAGTAAGTGGATTAGGAGCAACTAGCAAATGCGATTCAAGTCACGTCCTCTTCCACGTTATGTTTTGTATTAGGGAGTTATGGGTAAACTTTGATATATATATATATATATATATATTTATTAATCTCGAAAAATCTCTGGTAAAATTTTAATTATACTCGATCATGTTTAAATAGAAAATAAATTATTAAAAATATTAATTTATTATTTTAGACTCAAAATTACAAAGCTAAATTAATAATAAAATTCATTCATCGAAAAAAAATATCGATATAAAATTCTGATAATGCTCACACTATCATCCTTTTCCTATTACCAAAAAAAAACTTTATGCCAACTTGTATGTGGAGTGGAAATCAGCCTCGATGTGTTCTGTGCGATGGTGATGTCCATCAGGCACTATGAACATGCACCGACAGCTGCACGCCACATGAATGTTGGGCCCGCGCAATAGTCACTTTTCTGAGTCGTACATAATTAGTGATTGGCATGCGATCCACCGACAATTAAGATGAGTAAATTTAATTTTTTTAAAAATTTAGTTGATTTAATTTTTTTAAAATTTAATTTCTTAAAAGTTGAGATAAAAAAATGACTTTGATTAATAGGCATGGGAGAAAAATAATGAAGTCAAAAAAAAAAAAGCATGGACTGACATGGTGCAGCAAGGCCAGGTTCAATGTGTAGTGCAGGAAGACCAAATCCAAATACCTAATCTTTTTCTTGAATCTGCATGAATTGGAGCTTGACGAAAATGTAATAACAATTGCGACGTGACCAAACCCAATGACAATGCGAAGTGACCAAATGCAAAGGCATAAGCAATTTGTTATAAATTTCATGGTGCTTCACTTAAATCTAATAGCATTTTAAACTTCAATGTTCAGTGTCAGCTACAATCACAAAATCTGATACTAATCCACTACAATTTACCAAACGCACTTCTCTTTTCATCTAATTCTTTATGGGCCCTGCTGGCATACTTTGTTACTCCCCTAATTTTGTTTCCATTTGGACCGAATTATTGGATTTGTTGACAATTTTACCTTACAATATAATTTTTTTTTTTTGTGAAACTTTTCAATATAAAATGGAAATAAATTTTTTAATTTAGATATCACTTAATATTTGATTGTATAATACATTAGATATTAATTGCAATCAAATATTCGAATAAAAAAGATGGACCATTTATTTTGGAAGATGATAGTGTCAATTTCATACACTCAATATGAATTGTCACAAAATTTTATTGTTTCCACTTTCCATGTTAGCCAGAAAACGGTAAGTCTTAGTTTTTTTTTTTTTTTTGGTAAAAACGGTAAGTCTTAGTTATCAAAAAAAGAAAACGGTAAGTCTTACTTCATTTCCAATTTTAATTATAGAGCTATGGACAGATTAATATATTAATCTTTTGAGATGATATTATAGGACCAATACTATATTCCGAGCGATGAAATAAGAGGGAAATGAAAGAATTTGATTCACTTGTTTGAATAATTAAAAATGAGTGGGAAGGAAAGGAAATGAAAATGAAGGATTAGTAGATCTTTTTTCCATTTCATTTTCACCCAAAATTAAAAGAAAATAATTTAACAAAACTTTTTAATATTTCAAAATTACCTTTATTAAAATTGTGTGAAAAAAATATTTATGGACTTTTATATGAAGGTATTTTTATAACAGTATAAATTATAAATTAATTTTTTATTTTTATTTCATTTTATTTTCTTTCTTTTTTATTAATGGTAATTTTTAATTTAGTTAATTTATAATCATTCATACAATAATTTTTTAATCATTTAAAAAATAATTATTATAAATACTGACATATTCTTTCATTTCCTTTCTTCCTTTTCCCGGAATCCAAACCTACCCTAAACATTTCAAGACAAGCATTTTTATATAATATGGGCCATCGGAGTATTCAAAGTCCAATCCAATTGCAAATTTTTTTGCCAAAGATGGGCGTCAATAAACACTGTCCAATACCCTAAATTGGGCCAATTCATTTTAATTTGCCCATCAGCCTAAATAGTATTTTCATCACAGTTTTGTTAAATGGATACAATATTTTTCTAAGCACATGCGTCTCTTAATACATATACACATGGAGTTTGTGTTTGAAAATCGACGACGGTCGAGTTTTGTTTTAGGAAAATCAATCCTAATTATGTTAGAGATTTGAAAACGCAATTAGTGTTGAGTTTAGAATTAAAAAAAAAATAATGGCGGTCGGATTCAAGATTTAAAAGACAACCACGGTCACACTTGGTATATTATCTTGGTGTATCTATGAGATAACTAAACGTTGATTTTTTTTTTTTTACAATTTTTTTTAACATATAGTATTATGATATTGAATAAATATATATATATATATATAAAAATTAAATGTGTAAACAATCAATGGTTAATTTATGATTAAATTGTTCACTTCAAAAAAATTGAGCATAATTAAATTGATTATTAAAAATTTTAAGTCTTTTGTGTTTTTAAATTGTAAATGTATATTGTATTTAGAAAAAGCTTATATGCAATTAACAAAACTCTTAAGCAAATTATATGGATTCGAAGGCAGGGCCTGATTGGCTGGCCCAACAATTACAAGGGATGACATTTTGCTTTTACAAATTAAATAAATAGTGTAATCATTCATTTATTTTTGTTATAAAATATATACACATTGTTAAAATTTGTTGTCTTTTTTTTTTTTTTTTTGGTAACGAAAATTTGTTGTGTCTAGACTAGATAATAGTAGAAGCATATTATTTTAATTCTTTTGGTCCATGTCTTATTCTCTTTTTTTTTTTATTATTAATTTTACAACAATTTTAAAAGCAAAGTAAATTTTATTTTATTTTTTCCGTAAGAAAATTGAATGAAATTTGTGCTGATCTTATTGTAAAATAAGAGCTAAACACTAGTTCGAGAATGGCAGTGCTCCACAGGGGCAAGAAGGAACGGATGTGACACCCAGCAAAGGACACGTCATCACATTATCCACAAGTTATCAAAAAAATGGAAGCATAAGATGACGTGTCATAAGTTTGGACGCCATGACCAATCACCAAGCACTAAAGCCCTGCTTCATACTCTAACATTGAATTTTAAAACGAGTGGTGCAAGTGATTTGACGTACATTTTGGACCCTGTGGGGTCTGTGCATCACGGTCCACAAGCACAGGACTATGAACTCCAATTCTCCACATAGTCACGACTCTCCTTCCAACACAACCTTAGACAGCAACAATGGTGGGTCGTGAAAGGTGAAGAGCAGGAACAATGGGTTATGCGTCTTCCATGGCCTGTCATTGTGCTCAGTATGCCTTTGTACCGTCAGCCCAGAAGAACAACATCGACAAGACCAACCTCGTGCCCTCAAAGAGACCCATGTCTCTTCTGATTTCTTCCATCAGCAACAAGAGAGACTCTTACAACACCTTTGTTTCCGAGGTATCACTCTTCACTCTTATTTCCTCGTGAATCTATGTAATTTCTGATATTTCTTTATGGTGGCATTGCTGCATTGTATGTTAGAAGAAGGCAATTAAGTGTTTGATTTAGCTTGAATTTGGAACCCAAGAGATGAAGAAAATTGCTTTAGATTCGTCATCTTGTTAATTTTCATTTAGTGTTTGGTTTCTTGATTCTGCTCTAATGTTGGAATTACACCAAAATTGGAAATAGAAACAATTGCTACTTGTATATAATCATATAGAAAAGATATATGAAGTATATAAGAATTGTTGTGGGTTGTGTAAACTGTATCTAATGCATAATGTCATTTACAACAAGAAAAACACCCGCAATTGTACTATATCACAGTTCTAGATTAGTAGGTTTGTTCATCTGATATCCCTCTCTGTTTGTAGAAAGTCTAGAAAGTGATCATCTTTCTAATATTATATCTCTACTGCTTCCATATATTCAATCATTCCATCAACATTGACTTCCCCAAAGACAACAAGTTTCAGTTGGATTTTGGATATATTATATATGATTCAATTGTATCCTTGGAATGTTATCAAATTAAGTAGAAGTATTCCTTTTTACCTCAAATTAAGTATAATAGGTTTCAGCTGCATTCCAGTCAAAATCTCTTAAAATGATGACCAAGAAAAAAAGGAAAAAGAAGAAGAAGAAGAAATGGCATTCAAGTTTCTTAAACACCATCATTCAGTCTCCAAATTATGCAAACTAGACCATATAGAACATCTCTAATTCAAAAATCTTAAAGCTCAATTTTCAACGATCTTCTTTTATCCTCATTACTTATATAATCCTGCATTATCTTCTTCGTCTCATTATTCACAGTCGGCCTGTTCTTGTTGTTAGAGCTTCTAATTATTTTATAGTCCCTAAATTCTATTCAATAAGTCTTGATGTCATGAGCTTGGGATCAACAACCCTCTTCATCTAAATGCCAAATTTTAAGGGTGGCGAAGATATACCATCATTGACTAGTCTAATATCTTCAATTTATTCCCCAAGGCACCAAGGGAAGTTTATAACACATTATGCTTGAAACAACTTAAATATTGCATCATTTTGTTCTTTGTTATACGAGTACCACCAAATAGCATATTAATACATTTTGTTGTTAGCTAGGCTGCTAGACTTCTGACTTCTCCAGCAAGATTTGAAGCTTCAAAGCTGAAAGTTGTTGTCATGGGAAAAGAGATGAATAAGTATGCCGGAATAATCCCAAGAACATACATTCTATCTCACTGTGACTTCACAGCTAACCTAACCTTAACAGTCTCTAATGTCATCAACCTTGAACAGGTATGCTTTATAACTATAGCCTTTTTTGGCTTTGTTAAATTCGATCTTGACACCTAATGTATGTATATGCTAAAAGATTATTTTGCTTTAGTTTGAATGTAAGAATTATCCTGATGCTCGTCAATAATTTTCGATTGTAATAGTAATGGGAATTGCAATGTGGTTAGTTGCAATCACCATTTGACCTTTTCGTTATTGGATTACAATTTTCCTGACAGTTAAAAGGATGGTACAGCAAGGATGATGTGGTTGCTGAATGGAAAAAGGTGAATGGTGAAATGTGTCTACATGTCCATTGCTTTGTGAGTGGTCCAAATCTCTTGCTGGAACTAGCTGCTGAGTTTAGATATCACATATTCTCAAAAGAAATGCCCTTGGTAAGTGAGTCTTCTTCTATGATATTGTACTGTAACATTCCATTCATTAAGCAATGATGAGAAATATAATTAGGACCCATCCCTTATTTACTGGTACGACAACTTCAAGAGGCCAAATATGAATTCTTCCATGGCAGCATATATATATATATATATATATATATATATATGTTGAAAAATATTTGTCAATCTTTCGCAATTTATATATTGTGTTCTACATGGAGACCAATGGGTGCTTAGATGCTGCTTTACCTTTAGCCTGTAATGTTCTGATTAGTCACCTTAGACTTCTAACAGTGTCAATTCCATGGCAAATTAGGTTGGATATCTCATCATGTCAATAAAGAGAATACTGACATTGACATTGTCATTGTCTCCACTACTTTACAGTGTATCTAAATCAAATGAAGCCAAGCTGTCGTATTTTGTTACATACTAGTGGTGATTCTAATGGTTAAATATTTGATGCATAACTAAAGAATATCTTTCATTTAATACAAGCCAGGTCCTTAAAGCTGTACTTCATGGAGATTCAATATTGTTCACAGAGCATCCTGACCTACTGGATTCTTTGGTCCGGGTTTATTTTCATTCTAGTTTGCCAAAATACAATAGAATGGAATGTTGGGGGCCTTTGAGAGATGCTGTAGAGGTAAAGTAAAACACACTACAAAGCTACATGCTCTGCATAAAGACCTTTACTTGAATAGTATCCATATGGACAATTCAAAAATGTAATTGAATTACACATAACATGCTTTAGATTTCACAGGATACCTCAATTTGAATCTGATAAGAGTAGTGTGTTCATTTGTTAATCATTTTTCAGGGAAGACAAGGATCGTAGCCAAAGATTATTAACTGCAAGCAAGGATGGTTCACGTACTAGCAACAAATTGCGAAGTCCAAAATCCATCTTTCAAGCTCTCTTTGCCTTCCTTCTTTAAGCTCCATTTCATACACAAAAACAGTCTGAAATTAAAAATCTCTCTTTCAAGGCTCAACGACTGCAAGAACCTGGTGCCGAATGCGAAAAAGGAACCAGCTTTGGTGAGTTAAACATGAACAGGTTTCTCTGGGAAGACACAGAAGCCAAAAGCTGTAATTAGGCTGCTCTTGAATAAGAATTGTTTGGGGGGTCAATTCATTCTTTTATTCAATTGGAAATATTGTATTGACTCACAATTGTTGTGTAATTAAGAGTTTACTCAATGTCTAATGGCTAACTTCAGTACTATTGCTTTGCATGGTCAACTTCAAAGTTGAGGAGTTTTCGGTAAAATTGTGACAAAAAGGTTGTGTACGAAGTCATTTTAGCAATTATATCCACTCCGATGGGCTTCGTTGAGCTTGTTGGGTGTTGTCTGACACAATTATGTTCTTCTAGCGTTTAAGTCGAGCCCAAGTTGTTGTTCTATTCAAGAATGATATGGGCTTCAAACAAGAGTGGGAGCCCTCCCTTCCAACAGTGTTTTTTTTTCCTAGAAGAGCATTTTAGAAAATTTTCTTTTTGTCATAATTTCTATTTTAGAAATTTAATTGTCTTTTGAAAGACGGATTCAGTTAGTTACATATGTAAAAGAATTTTTCCCGGGAATCAACCATACTAGGTAAAATAATCAAGTAATTATATAATTCATTAAAAGCAAAAGCAATATGATATAGACACACTGTTTGGTACTGATTGTTTAGCTAGAAGAGCCAGAGCCGGGCCACTTGGAATGAGTGAATTTGAATCCACCTAATAAAATAAAACCAACATAATTTTGACTCGTCTAGCTATCTTTTCTAGCTAGATTTCTTGTCTGTATAATTGTATCCTCTTGATGTTCTGCACTTTGCATGCAGAAGTTTCCCGCTGGGGTTTACTGTGGGACCCTCACACATGTATTAGGGTTTCAAACCCTAATGGTATTAATGTTGCCATTAAATGGTTTTAATATTTTGATTTATGGTATTTATTATTATGACTATGGATTCTCAAAGAAATATTGAATTAATTTGATTTATGTATTTATGAATTGACTATGGATTCTCTGAAATATGGTATAATGAATTTGAATTATGGTATTTATGATATTGACTATGTTTTTGGAAAGTGTTATTTATGTGTATTCATTTTATTAATTTCGTAATTAATGACAAAACCCTAAATGCTATTTAAAGGCATCTTTAAGATGTTGTTTTTTCCGTTATTTTTCTCTTGACCTTTGATTATCACTTTTCTACCTCTCAATCTTTTAATTCAAAAAGACGCTTTGGTCGTTTGGCTTTTCGGCGAGGAACTTTTAGGAGTTCAAGAGTTTAAGGTAGGTTTTTCCTAAACCATCTTTTGTTTAATAATTTTCTGGATGATTATATATATTATTATTATTTATGTTTATTTCTATTTTATTATTAAGAAGAGATTTACGATTTATATACTATTTGATGAGTTTTGATGGATTTTCGAAATACCAGTATATGTTTAATATTTTTGTATATATTTTTCGTCATTAGATCTATCCTCTACAAATATTCTCCTTTTCGTTTACCTCAATCAGATTTTTGTAGAAATAGTTATAATTGTTGAAGCTCATACTGTCAATCTGGAAAATTATGACCAATGGGTATTTTCTGTATAATTTCGTACATATGGATTTATTTTCCTTTGAAACTTTTACAGTTTGGACTTAAGAGATTTATGAACATTCTCAAATTGAAATTTCTATTTTTCGATCTGTAATGAATAAGTTATGAATTTTGAAGTTTAAGGCATTGCTGCTGGAATACTAAGACTGTTATGATTTTCGGATAAGCGTGTTAGGTTTGTTTGCTTGGATTGGAATGAAAGAATTTATACAGTTACCTCTACTTGTTATGGTTTTATTGCCGCTGGTTTTGGCAGAAAAAGATTTTTGTGGAATTTATTAAAAATGTTTGATCGTCTCTGATTCACTGCAGAATTTGTGTGACAGTTCATATAAAAAATAGATATTAAATATTTACTTGTTTTGAAAATTATGAGAAAATTATGGCTCATCCGAGACATATAAGAGATCCTAGTGCTTTTGGAATCATGTGATTTGGATGAGTATTGAATTTATTATGAATTTTACAATACAGCTGTTGTGCAATTTTCATATGTGTTTATTGGATAACATGTCTTGGAAATTTTGAGGTTATTGTTATAGCATGAATTTGATGAGTATGATATGTATATGTGATCTATGCATGTTTATTTGAACAAAATTAATGCATATATGCATGTGCATAAAATGTCGGACTATGAAGCGGTACATTACATTTGGTTGGTATTTTTTTTATATAAGTTTTGGGGTTTGATCATGACAAACCATGTAATATAAGTAAGATGAAATGCTTACGGTGTTATGCTATAAGTGAGATTGAGATGCATGCACCCATTTGAGAATTTGTTTAGAAATCCAACCATTATGTGATAAGCTCATTAATCATGCATGCATTACAAGTTTTCTTTTGATTATGTTATAAGTTTATAATGAGCTATGAAATGTTATGAATCTTCAAGTATGTAAGACATTCATGTTTAAGCAAGTTTATGACTAGTTTGATATTGTGGTCTTCATTGGCATGTAGTTATATGTTTGATATTGATGTTTTGCTTGGTTTTGGAAAAGCTCTGAGTTTTGTAAACTCACGTTATTATTTTCTTTTTCCCGGTAAGCACACTTAGATCTTTGTGATTGTTCGAACTTGTGGGAATGGTATTAATGGTAGCTCGAGAGGAGGTTTCGAGGATATCTAAATAAAGCAATAAAGTTGTCTACCTATTGGTGATATTATTATTATTTTGTTTTCAATGAGAACTATTTTCCTAATTAAATTGAAGTGTTTTAATATGGTTGTGTTAAAGAATGGTTATAATCCTTTGAATTAATTTATTAGTATTTTTATAATTATGTTGGAAGTCAAGTATTTAATTAGTTACTATAATATTTTGTGATAATTACTTAAGCATTTAATATCTAAGTATGAGTTTTGATGCTATGCATATATGATTGAATAAGTTTTAAATTTTTATTTCAAGTTAAGCTTTGGTAGCCACTCTAACCTTGTTCACCTAAGGACTTGGTTGGGTGTTACGATTTTGGTATCGAGCATGGTTACGAACCATGTGGAAGACTTTGATGTGAAACAATTACACATATTTTGATGAAATATAATTGATTATATAAATAGTATTTGAAATGCTTTGAATTATCGAATTTGATGAATTTAAAAGTACCTCAAGGAAACCCAAGAACAAGGTCACGGAACCACAAGGTATGATTAGAAACTTAATTGTTTATTATTCTAACTTCCGATTTGAATGCGACTATTAAATGCTCTTTAAGGAAAAGAATGTCACTCGAGAGGAAAATGAAGAGTATCAAAGGATAATGCTTGAGAAACCTAGGACCTTGCAGCCCTTCTAGCAAAAAGAAATAAGTTGAATATGCTTCAAAAGGGTGGAAAAGAAAATCCTATTGTCATCGGGGATCAGAGGAGGATCGAAGAGGATCCAAGAAGATCAGGAGGAATATCCGAAGAGAGTGAACGATGAGGAGATTGAAATCGAGGAACCAAATATTAGAAAGCTGAAGTTCAACAAGAAAATGAAGTGATTGAGGATTCCCAGAGATATTTTGAAGAATTTGGAAGTATCAAACGGAAAAGAAATATGATTCGCGAGGCCATTAGGCCTAGATCCAAGAAGGAACAAGATCTTCCATTTGCTAGCAAAGTGGTTATTAAGCCTCTGGGTTGGTGATTGAGGAGATGGGGACAGCCAATAAATAAGAAACTTGAAATGAGTTAAAGCGCTAGTTTAGTTTTATTTATGGGTTAAATAAAATAATTGTGTTATGCTACAATATGACTTTGGTTTATGTTTTGTTACATTTGAAATTGGTTTGGAATTATTTACCTTTATTATAAATTATATGGAAACTTTTATATCCTATGATGATGTGTTAAATGTTTAATTTATTTATTTATTTTTTTATGCAATGTTTATGTGATGGGTAACCTTGTGGTTAAATTAAATGCAAGTGTTTGACTATCGGGACTTCAAGATTTGGTTTATCTTTCTTGAAGTTTTATTAAAAGCTTGTGACTCATGTGTAGTAAGAATGGTTAAGAAATGAGGCTACTAACGAACAAATCCACGGTGTTAATAAAACCAAGCGTACAAGCTTTATAACATAGCTTTGCAAATGGACAAGAGATGAGATTGTGGTGGAAAGGTTTAGGCGTCAGCATCACTACTTTCTGATCAAGTATCCATGCGGACAACTGGATTAGAAACCGAATCGGCATTGAGTTGATAATATGAAACTCAAAAGGTGATATGCGCTTATTTGAAGGAGAGCGAATGCAAAGGAATCAACAAAGAGAGCATATGCAATGTTACATGGGTAAGGTTCAAAGAACTTTTAATGATAAGTATTTCTGAGTCTTAGCAAGGAGGTGAGTTTGAACTTAAAGCAAGGTAATAAGACTCAGTAGTCGATAGGAAGTTTGAAGAGTTATGTAGGTTTGCTGGTTGGTGGAAAACGAGGAGGAAAAGGCTCGTCGATTTGAAAATGGTTTAAATGAACACCTCTTCATGTATTTACAACCGCCAACCTACAATGTTTGAGCACAAATAATAGGAGAATCTTTGGGAGGAAAACCTTCAACAAGGCTCTAACCGAGCAAACCTTGGAATCGCACAATCATTACAATAAGCGAAAATTTGGAGGGAGGAGATCGATAATAAGAAACCAAGAATGGAAGACATAAAAGAGAGTTTCCGGTATGCGCTACCGCGGAAAAGCATGGTGGGAATGCTACCAAAATGAGCTTGCTTAATGGTAAAGCACCGACTAAGCCGATTGAGGAAGGAGGATAACAAGACTCGAGGAAGAGTTTATGCAATGACAAGAGATCGAGAACGATCCGAATGTGGTGGCGTACACTTTCATATCGATCATGATATGTTTTGTTTGATTACGGATCAACGCATACCTGTTAGAAAGTTTGCTGAAAATTTGTGTGAAATCCAAGAAATTGGATTTTGAATTATGTGTTTCTACACTGGAGTTATAATGTGTGCTTGTGATATGTTAAAGTCATGCAAGGTAGTGTTTAGAGGCAAAACCTTGTTAGTTGATTTAATTATTCTTGATATGAATGACTTTGATGTCATTTTGGCATGGATTGGATGTCCATGCATGGAGTTAATATTGTAAGAGAAATTCTTTTACCTTGGAGGTGAAATTGTGACCTTTGAAGAGTAAGATCAAATCACCTATTTTGCACTTCGCTATGAAGTGTAAAGAAAGGATGTCGCTTATTTGACAAGTGTGGTGGATACTAAAGACGACCGACGCTCACGGACGAAAGGTTGTTGAGATTTTGAGGACGTATTAGATCTAGAAAGTACCAGGCGAAGTAGAGTTCACGATTGGTGATGCAACGCACCAATATCGAAGACTCCATATAGAATGGGCGAACTAAAGGAACTCAAACAGAATTACAAGATCTACCGATAAGGTTTTATTGACCGTGTATCACCATGGGAGCAAGTTGTTCAAAAAGAAGGATGGCACGCGAATGATCGACTAGAGAACTCAATCGTAACAATCAAGAAAAGTATACCGCGGATTGAGGATCTATTTGATCAAGCTCAAGTATTTTCGAAGATAGATCTTCGACCGCTATCATCAATTGAGGATAAAGGAAGGAGATATACCTAAGAGTGCATTCAGACAAGGTATGGCCACTACGAGTTCTTAGTAATGTCATTTGGATTGACGAATGCCCTGCTTTCATGGATCTCATGAATAGGGTATTTAAGGACTATTTGGATAAGTTCGTGATAGTCTTCATCGACGACATCCTAATATACTCCAAGAATGAAGAAGAACAGCAACACTTGGAAACTTGCAAGGCTTTAGAAAGAGTTTGTTTGCAAAGTTCAAGAAGTGTGAATTTTGGTTAGAAACCATATCTTTTCGGGTCATGTGGTTTCTAAGGGAATAGAAGTTTAATAAGGTGCTGTCAAGAAGACACCAACCAATGTTGGAGAAATAAGAAGTTTTCTTGGATTATTTACTATCGAAAATCGCAAGGATTCTCGAAGATGCTTCTCCTTTTTGAGTTGACAAAGAAAGATACTAAGTTCTTTTGGTCAGCTTGTGAGAAAAGTTTTCAAGAACTTAAGAAAAGATTGATTCACTGTTTTATCCATACCAACGAGCATGAGAAGTTCACTATTTATAATTTTGAACTAGTATTGGATGTGCTGATGCAAGAAGGAATGATAGCTTATGCATCACGACAATTGAAGTCGTATGAAAGAAACTACCCCACACATGACTTGGAGGGTAGTTTTTGCATTGAAAATTTGGAGGCATTATCTCATGGAGTGAAATGCGAAATTTTCACCGACCATAAGAGTTTGAAGTATTTCTTTACACAAAAGATTTGAATATGAGGCAAAGATGGTTGGAATTGGTAAAGGATTATGATTGTGTGATTGACTACCATCCAAAATGGCGAGATGTTTGAGTAGGAAGTATCTGGTTTTAGTGCCAACCTTATAAAAGCAAGGATATTAGAAGATTTAAGGAATTTAGATATTGAAGTAGTCGTTGACAACACGACCACTTTATTTTACTCAAAGTGCAACCTTATCATGAAAGAATCAACCGCACAACGACAAGATTCGACTTGTCAAAGATAAGAAATGAAGTACTTTGGGAAGGAGACCGGATTTCAACATTTGTGGTGATGGTACCTTAAGATTGGAGATCGTCTTTGCATACCTAATGATCGTGAATTGAAGAATGAAATTATGAAGCTCATTACACTCCATACTGTTCATCCGAAGCACGAAAATGTTTAGAGACTTGAAATGCATTTTGGTGGACAAACATGCGAAGGAAGTTGCTCAATTTGTTGAGCAATGCTTAACTTGTCAACAAGTCAAGGAACACCAAAGACCATCAGGTTTGTTAAAACCATTGATGATTCCTATATGGAAGTGGGAGCACATTACCATGGACTTTGGTTGGATTACCTCAAACCTTTGGTTAAATGCGGTATGGGTAATAGTGGATAGACTTACAAAGTCCATTTCCTACCCATAAAGGCGACCTACGTTGGATCATTGGCTCAACTCTACGAATGAGATCGTGAGACGCATTGGGTGCCTGTTTATTGTATTGAGACCCGCTTTACGTCGATGTTTTGGAAAAGTTTGCATGGAGCTATGGGAACAAAGCTGAAGTTCAAGACGCTTTTCATCCACAAACGGATGGATTTGAAAGGACTATTCAAACATTGGAGGACATGTTGAGAGCTTGTATGTTGACTTCAGGACTTGGGAAGCTCACTTACCACTTAGAGTTTTGCAAAATTCAAGAACTATGGCATGGCACCTACGAGGCATTGTATGAGGTGTAGATCCCTATACATTGGGATGAAGTAGCAGAAGCTTGTTTGACTGAAATTCTACAACAAACCCAAGAAGTGGTTTCAAGGATTAGAGAAAGGATCAAAACCGCCAGAATAAAAGAGTTATATTGCGACAACCCGAAAGATGGAGTTTTCATTGGAGATAAAGTGTTCTAAAAATAGCACCCATGAAGGGGATAATGAGGTTGGGAAGAGGGAAAATTAAGTCCACGTTACATCGACCTTTTGAAATTCTTGAGAGAGTTGGTGATGTGGCTTATCGTTTGCCTTACCTCCCAATCTCCGAGTGTTCATAACGTGTTCCACGCTTCAATGAAGGTATGTATTCGATCCTTCGCTTTCGATTATGATTCATTGGAGATTCGAAGACTTAACCTATATAAAGAGAAAATTTTAGGTATGAGGAAAAGTACTTGAAGAAAGAATATCCCATTTGTGAAAGTACTTTGGAAAAATCACTTCTAAGGAGCGGAAGGAAGAAGAGATGAGTTAAATATCCTCATTTATTTGACAACTAATGTGAGCTTTGTTTAGAAATCAAGATATGTTTAAGTTTTTATTGTATGTCTTTTTTCTTTAATTTGTCTAAATTCTTTTAAAGGGTAGATAGTTGTGGGACCCATGTATAGGTTTCAAACCCTAATGGTATTAATGTTGCCATTAAATGGTTTTAATATTTTGATTTATGGTATTTATGACATTGACTATGGATTCTAAATATGATGAATTTGATTTATGGTATTTATGATTGATTGACTATGGATTCTCTGAAATATGGTATAATGAATTTGAATTATGGTATTTATTGATTGACTAATTTTGAAAGTGTTATTTATGTGTATTCATTTTATTAATTTCGTAATTAATGACAAAACCAAACTGTCTATTTAAAGGCAACTATGTGTTGTTTTTCCTGCTTACGTTATTTTTCTGGACCTTTTCGATTATCACTTCTTCTATCTCATCTTTTAATTCAAAAAAGACGTTTTGGTTCGTTTGGCTTTCTCGGAGGAACTTTTCAGATCTGTTGAGGAGTTCAAGAGTTTAAGGTAGGTTTTTCTAAACCATCTTTTTGTTTAATAATTTTCGATTTATATATATTATTATTATTTATGTTTATTTCTATTTTATTATTAAGAAGAGATTTATATTTATATACTATTTGATGAGTTTTGATGGATTTTCGAAATACCAGTATATGTTTAATATTTTTGTATATATTTTCGTCATTAGATCTATCCTCTACAAATATTCTTTTTCTTTAGCCAATCAGATTTTTGTAGAAATAGTTATAATTGTTCTTCTCATACTGTCAATCTGGAAAATTATGACCAATGGGTATTTTCTGTATAATTTCGGGGCATATGGATTTATTTTCCTTTGAAACTTTTACAGTTTGGACTTAAGAGATTTATGAACATTCTCAAATTGAAATTTCTATTTTTCGATCTGTAATGAATAAGTTATGAATTTTGAAGTTTAAGGCATTGCTGCTGGAATACTAAGACTGTTATGATTTTCGGATAAGCGTGTTAGGTTTGTTTGCTTGGATTGGAATGAAAGAATTTATACAGTTACCTCTACTTGTTATGGTTTTATTGCCGCTGGTTTTGGCAGAAAAAGATTTTTGTGGAATTTATTAAAATGTTTGATCGTCTCTGATTCACTGCAGAATTTGTGTGACAGTTCATATAAAAAATAGATATTAAATATTTACTTGTTTTTGAAAATTATGAGAAAATTATGGCTCATCCGAGACATATAAGAGATCCTAGTGCTTTTGGAATCATGTGATTTGGATGAGTATTGAATTTATTATGAATTTTACAATACAGCTGTTGTGCAATTTTCATATGTGTTTATTGGATAACATGTCTTGGAAATTTTGAGGTTATTGTTATAGCATGAATTTGATGAGTATGATATGTATATGTGATCTATGCATGTTTATTTGAACAAAATTAATGCATATATGCATGTTAAAAATGTCGACGGACTATGAACGGTACATTACATTTGGTTGGTATTTTGAAAGCTTATATAAGTTTTGGGGTTTGATCATGACAAACCATGTAAGCTATAAGTAAGACTGAAATGCTTACGGTGTTATGCTATAAGTGAGATTGAGATGCATGCACCCATTTGAGAATTTGTTTAGAAATCCAACCATTATGTGATAAGCTCATTAATCATGCATGCATTACAAGTTTTCTTTTGATTATGTTATAAGTTTATAATGAGCTATGAAATGTTATGAATCTTCAAGTATGTAAGACATTCATGTTTAAGCAAGTTTATGACTAGTTTGATATTGTGGTCTTCATTGGCATGTGAAGTTATATGTTTGATATTGATGTTTTGCTTGGTTTTGGAAAAGCTTGTTGAGTTTTGTAAACTCACGCTTTTATTATTTTTTTTTGTAAGCACAATTTTGTTGTGATTGTTCAAGAATGAATGGTAGACGTGGTAGCTTCGAGAGGAGGTTTCCTGAGGATATCTAAATAAAGCAATAAAGTTGTCTACCTATTGGTGATATTATTATTATTTTGTTTTTCAAAGAACTATTTTCCTAATTAAATTGAAGTGTTTTAATATGGTTGGGCGTGTGTTAAAGAATGGTTATAATCCTTTGAATTAATTTATTAGTATTTTTATAATTATGTTGGAAGTCAAGTATTTAATTAGTTACTATAATATTTTGTGATAATTACTTAAGCATTTAATAGCGGGCCTAAGTATGAGTTTTGAATCCACCTATGCATATACATAATTTTTAAATTTCTTTTCTAGCAAGTTTTCTTTGTAGCCACTCTAACCTTGTTCGACCTAAGGGACTTGGTTAGGGTGTGTTACATTTACGGACTTAAAGTTGTTGGCCAGCCGTACGTACGTTCTTATCTGGATGATATACATATGTACGCGCGTGTGTGTGTATATATATATAATATTAGAAAATGTGAATTGGAAGATGTACCTTAATTTATCTGAATCTCTCTGGAATAAAACCCAGTAAGAAAATCAAAGCAGAAGCTAGTTTTCGTGGTCTTTAACTATGTGGTAATGGTTAGTGGAGGGCTAAACAACAAATTAGTATGTTGGAACCATTACGATATATTAATGGAAAGCTATAGTAGAGTTCATGAAAGTGGCACGAAGGTTCGTCCTCCAAAAAAAAGATCCATCTTATTACTATTTTTCTCATGCAAACTAGCTTAATTAAAGTACTCTATATATATATATATATATATATATATATATAACTAGTTGATCACTAACTATGACGCGTACTAAGTGGTAGTGGGGAGTCATGGAGAGGAAGATGATGATGATAAAGGCTATGGAGTGCAAATCAGTAGTGCTGCGAAGGGCTTTACTTGAAAGTAGTTGTGGTTATGGCAGGAAGAGCAGTTTAAAAGTCCCTCCTGTTAGAGGAGGCATCAAGCGCAAGATTTTGGCACTTGTATGCAAAAAGTTAAAGCTTGCAACCCAATACGTCCTTCATTTCCTGCTTATTAGCAACTGCAACGTCCACAGTTAGCCTTCTTCCTCTTCATTTAATTACATGATACTATATATATATATATATATATATATATATATCCGTTCCCTGCATCCAGAAAAAAATAAAATTAAGAATTTAATTCCCAAAAGTGATGCATGATATTCTTGTTTTCTCACTGTTACCTATGGAGTATCTCTTGTTCTTTTATTTATTTTTTGTATTCTATATTCTTAAGTGTAGTACATCTAAAAAAAGCAGTTCCTACGTCATGAAGAATTTCCTGCTGCATGTTAATTTCCTGCATAATAGTTTGACCATGTAATGCAAATAGCCTTTCAATATATATATAAATGTTGGGTGTATATATGAAAAGCCTTTAATTTGATAGTATTAATGATCAGTAGCACTTTTGTTTTGTTTTGTTTTTCAACTTCAGGTGATCAGGTTCGAATAATTAATATCGTGTTGCCTCAGCAAAATGATAACGGGAATGCCAGAGTTGTCCTTGAAGGATAAGATGCATAGGAGCATAAATGAGAGTCCCAAATTAATGATATATCTTTTGTAGAATAAAAGACTTCTCTGGGCAAAAACGGTGAGGTGGGTGGTTGATAATAGTACTATTTCTCTCATTTTCATTTCTTAATTGTACTTTGTTTTATATAATCATTTTATGTGTTATTATAGTACATAGCTTGTGATCATTTAAGTTTCCTTTTACATCTTCTGTCCTAATTAATTACTAAATAATATATCAGCTGCTTTATGCTAATAAAATGAAATTAATAAAGCCCATTTTCCTTTTTAAGACAAGAATCTAATAATGCATCTATAAAGTGTTATTAATTCGTCACATGATCTCCAATTTATAGATTTTTAATGTTAATTTATTTTTTATATTCAAGTACATCTATGCTAGCAATATTAATTAATTTTGTGCGATAGCTGTAAATTGTTTCGTCTCAAAACTAGGTATATATCTCTAACTTGCATTTAATGCTTCCATGTGCCTCTTATTAATATAATGATTGTAAAGGAAATAGTACCTAATATAAGGAGCTATAGCCAGGAAAATGGGAATAATTAGATGGCACGCCCTTATCCACTACTAATCCTCTATTAATTTCCATGTCAATAAGACAACACAAGTATGCGTGAAGCACTCTATGTTGATTTGATAAAAAAAAATTAAACAAAATAATAAAAAAGTTCATGTTGATGTTAAACAACAGAAAAATTAATTAACAAGTTCATTGCATAGTAGAATTCCAATACCTAAGATCGTATTTTTTTTTCCTTGCATAGATAATGTCGATACAGGTGATATAGTAATTTATACGGTAATTTTTATTTAAATTTTTAACAATAATTTATCATTATATATTTCATTACTAACCAATAATTATAATATTATTTTCAACGGCATACCCCATATTTATGTTGCACATTTATATATACTGATATACATAGGCAAATTGTACTGGAAAGGGAAAAGGTAATGCATGGGCCAAAATGCATGATTAATTTATGGTGTAATTAGCAATTGATAGTGTATTTATGTCATCGTGGTGGACATAAATAGTAGGATCTTATGTGTTCAAATGGCATCCATAAGATCTGCATGGACTAGCTACCTATTGACTTGCTCTTAATTTGCTGGGCCTTAATATTTGCCTTCCCGTACACATTTTGGCTACATGCTACTAATTAATATACATATAGTACCGTTTGAAGCTCCCAAAATATTCTATATATTTTCATGATGGTCTTTGTTCTTGCAGCTGTTTAATTTTACTCGAGAAAAGTGATCAACTGTGGGAGCTAGAGTAATAGTAGAATACCGAGATATACATAATATAAGTTATTTTTTTATTTATACTCTTTCTTTTTCCAGATGTACTACGTGTTTGTGTCTATATATATGATTTAAAACCTGGTAAGCTGATTAATTAATTACAAAATATAAACTAATTAGAGGACAGTGAAACCTTAATGCGAGGACATGATTACAGATGGTTTTTGTGTAGCATAGGAAGACTCGAAAGCGTTTTAGAGATCACCTTTTTTCTCCATTATTTCGGCTACGTAAGTACCAAAATTGAAACCAATCAGGATTACATATCTATATATGCGCCAAGAAGACATCAATTTAAAGTGAAAATGTGCACTCATATTAATTAGGCAACGACTCTAATTGATATTATTAATTGAAATGCAAAATTAAAAACCAAAAAGAACAATGTACAAACCCAACAGATTAAAGAACGAAGGCTCTACTCTCTAGTGCAGGTGGAGGGAGTAATCATGTTCGACACAATGGACAAGTAGGATGGAGACGTAACCATGGATCGACGCACTTTACGTGGAAAACATGGCAGCAACGGGGCAAAACACGAAGCGTATCTCTTTGTTTATAGTCAGCCAAGCAAATGGAGCAGCATGTGCATGAAATTGTAGTTGATGAATTGTAGACCACGTCTTTGTTGTTGAGCTTGCATATTGTAGAATACATAAGCTTGGGAAGCTACGGAGAGTAGCCTTGTCAAGGCCTTGTTCATTAATGGTGAGGGAATATGATTCGCTACTAACATGAGGAAGATAATCAGGCTCGTCTGCGTTGGCTGCGATGAGGCGCTTACGGGTTTTGCAGTAGTAACAGGTGATTATGGCTATGATCACCGTGAGAACACCCAACGATATATGAATGGCAAAATGTACGTGTTTGTTGTCCATTTTGCTTGTTAAAGATATCAAGGAAGTGTGTGAGAGATTAATGTGGAATAGTTAGTCACAGGTATTAAGAATACATGGGTGATGTAGTTGTCATTGATTATTATTCAGAGTCAGAGTCAGAGACGTCTGATAGTTTGATAGCGAGGAGGCAAAATCTAATTGGTAAATGGTATGTCTCTCCTTTATACTTGAGCAATTACCTTAGATTGTCAACGGTTTTGGGTCATTTTTCTAGCCAAGGAATTTCTAAGTTTCATCACCCTTGGCCTGCGCCATTCTCATTTAGTCACCTTTGAAAGAGTTTCTAAGATGATCATATTGTCTTTATATCCTCTAATTTCAATTCAAAAGGATTCGTTCCAAGTGAATGGAATCTGTATTATTTAGTGTCTTCATTATAGTATTCACGTATTTAGGAAAATATTTAATTATATATTTAAAATAATATATACTCATAAACTATGATGAATTAATTCACTTAACAAACTTATACATATATATAGTCCATAAATATATGTGATTAATTTTGAGTATGATATAGTAGAGAAAAACCGATTGGCTCTCACGCTTAAGAGGGGTTCAATTTCCGAAATGAGGCCTTTTTTTTATTTTAAAAAAAAAAAATCTTCATACGAGGGCAAAAAAATTTGCACTTATAGTGATGAGGTAAAAATAGGAGAGAAGGTGGTAAGGAGTTACGAACTGTCTAGGCAGAGGCCACTAAAGGCTCAGACTCGGTCGCCACCTTAACTCCAATAATGGTGTTACTACAGATATCAATGATGAGCTCGTTGTAGAAGAAAGGACTCTTCCAAGCAAACAAAGAAAGTACAGAACTAGCCTAGAGATTGGATAATCATTTGAATAAAAAAGACTAAATATGAACAAATAAAACCAATAACTAAAATGAATATAATTAATTATGTGCACTAAGCAGGTCATCTCAGAAATAAACGAGCTAAGCAGCATTCACAAACCAAAACCAAGGTTCCTACGAGAATTATTTAATAACAGGTATTATCAATATCTGGTGTAAAATCTGATGTACGATGTTCACAAGCTGTACCCCTAGTAAAAACCCAAACTCAAATCACTCAAAATGACCTATTGGATTTAGAAGGCGAAGACGACTTAGCTTTTGCAAAATCGACGAGATCTTTAAAGAGAGCGTCTTCTTGTTTTACTTGCTTGGGTGGGGTTGAAGAGTTCAGTGAAAGATTCTGAGTTTGTCCAACAAAACCGTCATAAGAACCAGATCCACCACTCGACTGAGTACCACCACCTGAAACAGAATGTTGGTCGAAGAACTGCTGTCTCTGATTATACCTAGAAGGTGGGGGTGGAAGGTAGCCAGGAGCCTGAGACTCCCAAGGAGCTGCAGGCAGCTGATCAGAGGATTTGCTTTTGGGGGCTGGCTCATCATATACAGGCTTCCCAGTGAACAAAGGCGGTGGGGTAGAGTTTGAAGCATTGGAAGATGGGGGTGAGGATGACACAGTTGGAATCAATGATGGGTTGGAGTTTGTGTTAGAATGAACTGGAACTGCACTGGATGCATGTTCTGATGTTTCAGCATATCCTCCAGATTTGTAGGTATCTCCACTCAGATAATCAACAAAGCCAGCATCTGTATACACTGGTCTTTTTGATGAGGGTGGAGGAGGAAGCGGGCTCACCCGAACTGATTCAGTCTTAGGGTTGGCAGATTTCCGTCCCTGTCCTAGCAAATTATCTCTGGATGACCTGCAATAATACAGTTACATCAAATTTATTGATTGTGACATAAGAAGAAAAGTAAATGTCACATTTACATACTATCCACAGCTAAGAATAATGTGAATAAAGAGCATTCAGTGAAGCAATATTCTTGTATACCCCCATAATGTAAATCAATAAAACAAAAGGGCAGAAATATAAATAGGTAAGGACCAGAGCCCCTTTAAATTACATAATTCACAAAAAAAGTTTTGACAATCACATGACAGTAAAGTGACAGTTAATGTTGACTATGCAAAAAAAGTCAAACGCAATTTCTTGAAAAATACTTTCCCCATGTCAGTGCTAATCTTAACTATTGAATGTGCTTTCATCTAACAATCCAAGACTGGTGTTGTAACTCATGTAAAATATAAAGAGGCCATTAACCTTACACTGTGTTTGTGTATATGTGTGTATCTATACTTGTGTATAAGAACATCAGCGCAGATAAAATTCAAGAGAACCTACTAATAATAAATTCACTACCTGTGAGATAGCTGAGCAAAGTCATCTTCCAATTCATCATCCTCATGATTGACATTCACAAGTGGCACTCCTGAAAATTCTTTTTCTTTCACTCCCACAGTAGGGAGAACTCCTTTTGCAATGTCATCATGTCTCCCAAGTACACGTTGCAAATCATCATTCAGTGCCAATCCCTGGAATAGAAGTCCCTCGTCTCTGAAAGATAAGCAACCCTGATTGTCAGCATCATCAAACCTATATGAGCGACAACTATAAAGTTCAATCAATCTCTTACACAGTATTATTCACAAGAAGCATGACACGCTTTTGATAAGAACGGCACTGATCGACAAGGTCAACAATCACTTCTTCCTTCACAGCCTGTAATAATAAACAAATTACATAAAAACAAGAAACTCCTAACATTAGATTCTACTTATGATTCATGTAGAGGATAGAATAAGAATCAAGTGAAATGCTTGGGAACAACATACAAGTACTTACGTACAGGGAATACAATTATAAAAATACAAATTTATCCTACTCAATTCTCTTCCAACTAAATTTATGTCATGACTATCTTCTCATGAAAAATTTATCCATTATTAACAAGAAAAGGGGCATACAATCGTGTTTTCTTTGCTATTCTAAGCATGCATTCAAAATTCACTATAGGATCAGTTCACTTATTCATGCAGACACTATGGGACAGAAAAACAGCAGTGCATCCCTCTAACTTTTTTCTTGAGCAGTATTCATATGAAAACCATATCAAGATCTCCCATCGGAGGATCCAACTTTTTATGACCACCAGCAGGCTAATGGTAGCTACTGAAATGAGGAACAAAAATATTACCTCAGGATTCTTATGATCCAAGGCACCAAGCATTTCCATCAAGACATCTGCTACTCCCCGAGCATTTTGAATTTCTGATAAACTGACATACAAGTTTAATTTAGAAGCATATAGCATAGATCAATCAATAATTCACAGAAACAAACAAAAAACAAATGAACAGCATCAACATGACTGAAGCAAATGCATCGGGTTATAGGATAAAATGTTGCTCTCCAATTATGTTGAGATAAAGTTTTACAATAACATCTACAAATAAATAAGAACTAAATTGAAACAGCACCTGAGGCCAGAAGCATCAGTCTGCAGAGAGGCCTCAATAGCTGGATCAGTATACGCTGTGACAGGTGGAACTATTGGCTGGGTCTGGGGTGGTGTAAAGAGTGGTACACTGTTCTCTTCTCGTGGTGGAAATTCAACTCCAGCTGACTGTCATATCAAATAATATAAAAAAGGAGAAAAAAAAATGGAAGAAGAGATTTGCAGATAAGTCATAAGAGAAACAGAATAAAAACTTAAATTGTAATTTCCTAAACACTGAAGCAGCAAGCCAAAATCATGAAGCAAAAGATGTATGAGAGAAAAATATAACTTCTACTCAAGATTTAAAAAGTACAATAAAACCTATCACCTTCAATTCATTATATGCTGCGTAGTATTGGGGATACCTTCCCCTGGGTCCCCCAAAGGCTTCTTGCCAGGAATCTATCAAGATTAGTATTTTTTCCCTCACATTCAAATCTGGCTGCATAATGAACAAATAAATGAACAAGAAGTCCCAGAAATCCACAAGATAGAGAGAGAAGGCTGCAACAACTCACAAGCAGAATGTAACAATGGAGACAAACGAGATATAGTCAAAAAGGAAAATCAGAAACAAACGAGACATAGTAAAAAGGAAAATCAGGGTACCTTTTTCTTAACAATTTTAACCATTTCATGTAAGATATCTCGCTCAACGATATGCTGAAAAACATTCTCACCACAATTTTTGCTGAGAGCCTCCAAGGCCTAGATCAATATATCCCAACAAAAAATAAATCATAATTAAGCTATAGCTGCTACATTGTTGACACAGAGTGACAACCACACAGAAATTGTTGAGGTTAAACATAAAGTTATAGACATGTTGCATTTATAGATGCATACCCTTGGCATGAACAAGTTACCAGCAACTTTAGACCACATATATATATATATATATATATATATATAAATGTAAGGGAAAAAATCAATCAATCAATCAACAATTTTATCTAGCAAAAAGTTCCGACACAAAGGATTATAATAATACTAATGAAGAAATTCCCAAAAGAATAAGATAAATACTAACAAAAAGTGCCAGAAGTTGTATTTTAGGATTTTTACTGCCTAGACGCTTCTTGAGTGTCTTCAATGCATCTTTAGCTTGTCTGCAATTTTCAATTGAATTCAGAGGAAAAATCAATATGAGAGTATCTGACTGATAAAATACAAAGGTGATTCTAGAAGCAACAGTATCATGAAAAGATCGTAAAAATTAGATGCAGAAGCATTCCACAAAAATGATATATGAGAAGCAAAATCTTTGATACCCAGGGTCCATGTTAATAATATCACATAATTCAATGTTTATTGCCCAGTCTGGACCAATCAGCATATCACTTGTCGCCCTCTCGGCCAAGGCTGCTGCATTACCAGTCATGTCTCTGGCTCTTTACTCAAGCGGGCTACCCACAAACTTTCCTACAAAAACCACCCATAAGTTAGAATCATTCAATTCATTCCAAAATCAATGCAATTAAAGATAACCTCTAATCAGCAATTCACTGATTGCAACTAATCAGTTTTCTCTAATCATTCCGCTAACTACAGAAAGTATAATACGCACTATCTCATTAAGTTGAAAAGAGGATCACAATTCGATAATAATACATCAATCCAGAGCAACGATGATGAATTTTAGGAATCGCCAAATCGTCAAAGGAGCCAAAAGAACTTCTTTTGCTCACCTTACAAACAATAATCGGCTAAAACATTTGATCCGAATAAAGAAAATCGAATAATAAATAACATCAACAAAACAAATGGTCTACAGAAACTCATCCATCAGCTAATTAAACCAAAAAAAAAAACGACAAGAATTTGAACCGAAAATTTAAAGTTTAGCAATTAGATCAATAATACAATAGAATCAACACCGAACCAACTAAAACCCAACTTCATACAAACAAATCAAATAAAAAAAACCTAATAATTTACGAGTTAAGTACCAATGGAGGAAGCAAACCGTAAGTAATCTCCTAGCTAGCACAGATTCTGATCCTAAAAAACGGGAGGCCCAATTACCTTAAAAATTTCCAAGTTGAGAAAGAGATAAAAAGAAGAGAATGGAATCAGAAGAGGAATCGCAAAAGACTGCAGGTGAGGATCTGAGAAGAAGCTTACCAATCAAAACTCACAGTAAGATGAGGATCAAAGATGGAATTAACGCGCTGTTTGTAAAAATGCCAAAAAGAAAAAAGAAGAAGAAATGCAAAAGGTTGAAACTTGGAGGAAGAGGAACGAGAAAAAGAAAATAGGGTGAGTGGGTTTTTCTGCTGGGAGAGGTTTGTTGGTTTAGCTGTGGCCTTGTTTTTTCTTTCTTTTAGTCGCTCTTTGCCGTTTAGTTTACAGATCAGCTTGGACTTTCATTTCTCAGGTAGAGAGAGAAAATTGTTAAAGTTTTTTTCTTCTTAATTTTTAAAAGAAAATTATTAAGTTATTATTATTTAAAAAAAACAGAAAGCAAATAATAATAAACTTAATTTTCCTTCCAAAATAATTAACGGCTAAACGGAGAATTCCGTTATGTTGATAGCGAGCGACTGCGGAATGTGGTGTTTCCCTGTTCTGGCCAACCAAATCACTTCGTAACTCGTAAGTCGTCTTTTTTTAAGTATTTAAAATTTTGGGAAATTTAATGAAACACAAACATACAACACAAAATTAAGATTTCTAAAAATTGAAACAGCTTTGTCTGATATGCAAATCTTATATATCATACACATATATAGTGTACAAGACAAGTAAAGGTATTTAAGAAATTATTAAACTAACTCATTAAGTAAGAATAATTAATGAATATTTATTTATTTGTTTTCAAATGAATTAGATAACTTTACAATTTAACGTTTGGGACGCTGTATCGTTTATTCTATGAAATAATTTTATCCTTCACAACAATATATCCGAATGAATTGAAAGCACAGATAATTACTTATACATTGAATCAAAACATATTAAAACAATACTTCAACTTCGAATATTTACACTATTTTTTTTAAAAAAAAAATCGTATATTTACACAAATCTACTTGATCAATTTAAAATTTAAAAGAAAAGCATATTAACAGTTAATTTTATTTTGTAAATAATTTATGCGGCTCAACTCCGTGACGCTTCAATCCATAAATTATTTTTTAGAACACTTTTTTTTGTAATAAATATATATTTTTAAAAATATTGGACTTTTTTTGGTGAAAAAAAATATTGGACTGTTGAAAATGCTGTATTAGTATAATTGTTTTTCAAACTTACATTTTCTCTTTTAAAGAAAAAAAAATCCTTTTAATTTATTTTCTATTTTATTATTATTCGTGGTTTTATTGGATCACCAGATTTGACTTTTCTTGATGGATGGGGGAATAATCCGAGCCGTAAGCGCGTGTTGAGAATGTCGACTGGGGCCCATCTTCTAGGTGTGTGCCTGTGTGGAACGGGTTGAGTCGGCTTGACATTACAGAAGCCTGGAAGTCAAAACGAACCTAAGAATCGGGCAGTAAGCCGCACTGTAGTTGGGTTGACTCAGTCAGCCTACTTGTGCTAAAACCCTGTTGTTGGTCAAACGAGCTACTAATTTTTTTTTAAAAAAAAATTTTACTTTTAAAATTTCAGCAGGAAATTGTTTTGATACTCGACGCTAGCTTACTATATGATACCGACCTTTAAAGAAAAAAATATATAAAAAAAAATTACGGCAAAAATTATATATATATACTTATACAAGTACTTGTATATATAATATAGTAGCAGCTTGATGGGTTTTATTTGTGAGATGTTTTGTAAGGGAGTATATGTATGTATTTCATTATCTATATTTTATATGCGTGATTTGAAGGCCAGTCATGTCTGTTATTCATACCCTTTAATTGAAAATCAACATGCAATTGGTTTGACATTGAATGTTATTAGATTTTTTCTTTTTTTTTTTGTTGGTAAACGATCGAATATTATTAGATTCCATACAATTACTTAACATTAGGTTAACACTTCTGCGACCATGATTTTATGAAGTAAACACAAGTGAGAAGACTATCTAGTCCAATAGGAATGTATATTGTAAAGAAAATGTCACCTCCAAATTATATCCGACACAAAGAAGCAAATCCTTTGTTGGTCCCAATTTAAAACAACTTTGGCACATGTCTATGACATTTCTTTCAGAGAATTGATGTATTAGAATATACTTTGCCTGCTTTTTTTTTAATTTCTTTTTTCAAGTTACGTACGTTCTCGGATGCTGATAGCAATCAGCCATGAGGTGTCCATGAATTAATATGAGTCGAACTGGAAACAGGAAACAAGGTGATGGGACATTGAAATGTAACTTTACAGTTGGAAGTAGTAGTCTGTTTTTGTTTGGGTCTCAATTTCTAAATTTGGGCACAATGGTAATTGTAATTAGGAGCTCCATGGTTGTAATGGCTCGCACAATGAAGATGTAAATATTCTCAATTATGATACTTACTGTGAGGGCTCGCAAGATGTCATGACTTTGTTTTTGTTTTAGAGCACCATATACCAATTAAACTCCTCTGCTACAGGCCTATGACAATTTGACGGTACGCAAGTCCTTTTTGACTTCCTTCGCATTTTCTTCATTTTCCTGCATTTTATTTGTTTCTAAAGATTTTCTATTTCTTGATCTAGGATTAACTGGTCACAAAAAAAAAAAAAATATATATATATATATATATGGGGTCACAAATTCCGTATATCTGTAAGTCTGTAACCTTGCTTACCATGAATTTGCAAAAATTTGAACAGGATAAAAAATATGGTCTTTAGTGAGTAAGTCAATAGAAGTCAATCTTCCAATTTAGTAGTCGTCGATAAATGGAAGGATCCTTAACAAATTACCATCATCCTTACTAAACTTCATATTTTTGTTCCATAGGAACTTTAAGTTTAGAACCTAAAAGTCTATCGTGAGAATGTCCAAAGCATACTTTCTTTGGTTGATGTGAATGCTGTTGGAGATCAAAACCTCAATACCAAGAAAATATCTTAAAACACCTAGATCTTTAATTTTGAATTGAGAATGAAGACAATCTTTGATAGTAGTAATGGAGTCCGAGTCACTAGCTACCAAAATATCATCATACATAGACTAACAAAGCGTGAAAGCTTATTTAGTCATGGTAAAAGATTATAGTCAGCTCGTTGAGTAAAACCAAGGCTAATAAGCGGGATGTGAGCTTAGCATACCTTTGCTAGAAGCTTGTTTTAATCCATATAAGCTTTTGAGTAATTTGCAAACTTGTTGAGGCTTGCCTTTAGTATAACCCGGAGGTTTATGCATATAAATGTCTTCATCCAAATCTCCATGTAAAAGGCATTATTGACATCGAATTGATGTAAATGCCAACCTTTGATAGCTGCAATAGATAAAAGGCATTTTACTGTAACCATCTTAGCCACAGGAGAGAAAGTTTCATGATAATCAATCCCCTCCTGTTGAGTGTACCCTTTTGCAACCAACCGTGCCTTGAACCTCTCTATGCTTCCATCTGAATGTTTCTTAATTTTGTAAACATATCTACAAGCAATGGCCTCTTTATCCGGAGGAAGATCGGTGAGAATCCAAGTCTTATTTTCTTCCAAGGCGCATAATTCAACATCCATAGCTTTACACCAACGTGGATCTTTATGACTTGAGAATAAGAACTTGGTTCAACATCCATGGAAAGATTAGAAGAAAAAGCTTGGAAAGATGGTGAAAAGGAATCATAAGAAAGATAATCATGCAAAGGAAAAGAACATTTGGTAGAAGGAAGAGATACCTGAACCTTTGGGATGCGGATGTGAGAGCTTGTTGGCAATGAAAATCTTTAAGATAAGCGAGGAGCAGTTGGTTGGGTTGATCTTGAAGAAGAGGTGGTGGAGTAGATATGGAACTAGGTTCGTATGATCACTAAAAGGGCGGTAGAAGCGATTTTGGAGTGCGAGGAAATGAAGGTGGGAATGGACTAAAGGGCTAGTATGAGTGAAATCTGTTGGTTGAGTATGAGAAAGATCAAAAGCTAAAGGTGTAGGAGAAGATGATGGAAAAGGGATTGAGATGAAGAAGAGTTAGAATGATCAATAAGAAAAATATTGGAATGGAAAAATTGTTTCATGGAAAACAACATCTCTCGGATAAGAAAATAGTATGACTATCAATATCCAGTAATTTGTATCCTTTAACACCAAAAGGGTAACCAAGAAAAACACACCTCTTACCCCTAGGATCAAACTTTTTCTTGCCATGTGACAAAGTGGAGGCAAAACAAAGACAGCCAAAAACCTTAAGATGAGAATAAGTTGGTTTGGCAGAAAACAAAATTTCATAAGGTGTTTGGTTAGCCAAGAAAGGAGTTGGTGTTCTATTTATTAGATAAGCTGCTGTCAAAACACAGTCATTCCAAAAAGATAAGGGTAAATGAGATTGAAACAGTAAAGCACGAGCTACATTGAGAAGATGTTGATGCTTTCTTTCAACAACACTATTTTGTTGGGGTGTTTCAACACAGGATCTTTGATGAATTATACCCTTTTGATTGAAAAAGTCAATCATCTTAAACTCAACACCATTGTCACTTCGAAGAACTTTAACTTTGGTGTCAAACTGGGTTTCAACCATGTTGCAAAAAGATTCAATACATTTTCTGGTTTCTGATTTTGCTTGAAGGAGATAAAGCCAAGTGGTTCTAGAAAAATCATCAACTATAGTTAAAAAATATTTAGAACCATCATAAGCTAAGGTAGAGCAAGGACCCCAAATATCACAATGAATCAAATCAAAAATAGCAGATGAATGAGATGTACTAACAGAAAAAGGTAATTTGTGTTGTTTTGCAAGGGGACAAATGCAGCAAGGAACCTTTTTATTCAAACCGATATTGTTTCTTACAAGAGGATCATTAATCAAAGACAACCTAGAATTTGAAATATGACCTAGACAACAATGCCAAAGATCATTCACGATGATCGGATGCCCAATGGACAAAGCGAAGGAAAAGAAAGGGACAAGTCGGAAATAGCATCGACAAGGCGTAAAACCGGTGGAGGAAAAATTAGTACACCACTTTCACTTCAGCAATCCCAATCGTGGTCCAAGTGGAAAGGTCCTGTACAAAACAAGTATGAGAGAAGAACACCAAACAACGGTGAGATTTTCAATGAGCCTCTTAGTGAAATAAGATTAAAAGTAAAGAGGGCACACATAGAACATTAGTGAGAGTAATAGTGTCAGAAGATTTCTGTACCCAAATGTGTGGGCATACAAGTACCATTGGGTAACTTAACACTATAAGATACTACAGAAATTGTAGTAAATAAAGAAGAATTACGATCATATGATCAGCCCGAGTCAAGAATCCAAGGAATATTGGCGTATTTGTAAAGTTAGAAGAGAAAGAGGTACAACAAATAGAATTAATACGGACATTTTTGAAGCTTTGAAAGCACTAGAATTAGCTTTGAATGGTGGGGATGTGGAATTGGTGGAAAGAGAAGTGAAGAATCCTTATGTTGTAGAAGCCTCATGAGTTGATATTGCTCTTTGGTGAAACCGACTTTGTCCTCTCGATTTCCTCGAAGAAGGTTCAGCACATAAGCCCGTCGGTTAGCAAAAACATTGGTGCCCTTTTCTTTGTATAACTTGTGACCGGAGGATAACCATGAAGCTTAAAACACTTTTCAATCTATGGCTGTCATATTACAATGACTACATATCGGAGCCTTAGCATTGCCGACTTTAAAACAATTCTCAAGAGAGTGTCCCCGAATGTGGCAATGAGTACAATAGAGCCTAGTCCTTTGGAAGTGGTAGAAACTTTGGTTGTAGGCTTGAAAGATGAACCAAAGGTTCCGTAGCTAAGGCCATGGAATCGGGTGAGGAGCGAGAGGATATTAGTTGGTGATGTTGCTCTTGTTGTTGTTGATTAAGGAGAAAACCTTATTTATGGTGGGAATAGGATCAAGTAACATGATCTGATCCCTAGCATTAGCATACCGATCATTTAGTCCCATAAGAAATTGTATAACACAATCACGCTGATATCGATCATTGAGAATTTTCAATTGTCCACAAAACAGAAGGCATAGGATCATACGCCAATTCATCCGAGAGTTTTAATTGACCAAAGTATGTACTTACGAGTCACGATCTTGGCGTAGATTGGCTATATTGCGCTTGAGTTGGAAGATGCGTGGTCCATTTCTTTGAGTAAAACGATCCTTCAACTCACCCGCACTAACTTGGCCATCAACAAAAGCGGTGGATTTGATATCAATCGATGGAATTCGGATCCATGAAACTACCATGTCATTGCCGTTCCCGTGCATCAAAGAGGGATCGGCCGTTCTTAGGTTTCGAAATAGTTCCAGTGATAAATCCGAGCTTGTTCTTTGCGCGAAGCGCTCGTTGCATGGATCGAGACCAGGTGACATAATTATTTGCAGTGAGAAAATCTGGAACAAGAATGAGAGATGTGCTATCACCATGATCAACTCGGTAAGGATTGTTCGGATCAGTGAAATTGAGATACTGTGAAATGGGGTTTGGATTGGTAGTGTGAAGAGTACTAGCAGTTTCAGAGGTTTCAACCATGGTGGATAAGAACGAAAAGCCAAAAAAAAAAAAAAACTAATGGAGGTATTGCTCTGATACCATGTAAGAAAACAGAGAGAACGAAAAAGGAAGAAAAACGAATGGGAAAAATTCTTCACTACTGATTCATTCAATTAAAAATAATATATATACACTTGCCAACAAGAATAAAGAAGAACGCCTGAAAATACAACTCAGCAGAAAACAAACAAAATTGGTTACAATAAAAAGAAAGTTCTAGAGAAGCCATGTCATCCTTTCTCTCGTGTAAGAATCTGTGAAGGTTGAGGAAGCAAACGACTTGACGTTAGTAAAGTGTGAGACATACGACTTGAAGCAGCTTGTATAGGCTGTGATATATGTATCTTTTATGGTGAAACCCTAAAATGATGTGGTGATTTATTTTATTTTTATCTAAATTCATAATTAATTACTGTGTATTTTTTACGGTGGAATTCAAAATTCTAATATAGCCGTCGAAGATTGATATGGTGGAACCCATGGGATTCTAACATAACAGTCGAAGAGTGATGAGTGATGTGCCTTTTATGGTAATAGTGGTCGAAGAGTGGTTGTATGTCATAAAAAATTGCTTAATTGTGTAAACGAAAAGTAATCCAAGATATTTTCGTATACATGAAAAAGACGTTTGCATATAGGAAAACACACGAAAAAGATGTGTGTACACAAACACTCCACAGGGGAAACTGTGCATGAATACTAACCCAAGTGGCTATGCATATGAACACCATTTTCATATACACGACCACTTGACTTACAATGTATATACACACTCTCTCCGTGCATAATTTTTTTTTGTGTGTACGAACATATTCTCCATATATACTTAGTTAAATGGTTGTACATACGAAGAGAATGATCATGTAAATAATAACTTGACTTAGCGTACAAGAATATCTTTTTCGTGTACACGATCACTTCACTTAACATGCACGAAGAGATTAATTATGTGTGCACACGGAGAGATTATAAAAGCTCCTGAGTTCTAACCCAAACCCATCCTCCAAAACCACATAAACCTTCAAATAATTCAAAACTTTCGTTTCAGCGACCAGCCAGTGCAATTTACTGCCCTTTTGGTACAGCCACGGACAACCATGGCAGCAGGCAGCCAGCACCAGCGGGGCTGTCCAGATGACGAACTTTCGAATGTAGAAGAGCAAGCACACAACTTAATTAATTACTCAAATAATTTTGCATCATTCATTATCTAATCTTTTCACGAATATCATGCTCATAATTTTGTTCCAAAGCACACATTTAGCTTTTATTTATTAGTATTTCAACAAAACAAAAGATTAAAATGTAACTTTACAGTTAAAGTAGTATGTCTTTTTGTTTGGGTCTCAATTTCTAAATTTGGGCACAATGTTAATTGTAATTAGGAGCTCCATGGTTGCAATGGTTCGCACAATGAAGATGTAAATATTCTCAATTATGATACTTACTGTGAGGCCTCGCAAGATGTCATGACTTTGTTATTGTTTTAGAGCACCATATACTCTCTGCTACAGGCCTATGACAAAATGACGGTACACAAGTCCTTTTTGACTTCCTTCGCTTTTCTTCATTTTCCTGCATTTTGTTTGTTTCTAAAGATTTTCTATTTCTTGATCTAGCATTAATTGGTCACATATATATATATATATATATATATATGTGGTCACAAATCCCGTATATCTGTAAGTCTGTAACCTTGCTTTACTATAATGCCATTTTCACGGGTTAAAAATGTTGTTGCTTCGGCAACATAGTACAATAAAGCATTTAGAATTTTAACTTTATTTTCATACTCACCAAAGAAAGGAGTCTTAATGGTATGTAACACTTATTGATAACCACGGTTTGTTTTGACAAATTAAATTTAAAGAAAATCAATTTTTTTTAAGATTTTTTTTTTTTCCTTTGTTGATTTGCATTTGATGTGTGTGAGTAATTTGGGTGTAACTGGTATTTAAATTTTGTGAGTTTTTTTAATTATTTTATAATCTCCTTTGATATTAGTAAAAAATTTTCATTGCCTTTGCATATAAGTCAAATCATCTTGGCTGAACCATGTAAAATTTATAAAGTCAAATCAACATTTTGCAGTGCAACTCCAAAATTCTAAGTCAAATGCTCTTGGCTCTTGGCTGAGCCATGTAAAATTTAATCCTTATGGAACCCAAAATCCTAAATGATGTGGTGATTTGTTTTATTTTTATCTAAATTCATAATTAATTACAGTGTAGTTTTGTGGTGGACCCCTAAAATTTCAATATAGTTGTATAAGAGTGATAGGGTGAAACCCATAGAGATTCTAACATAACAGTCGATGAGTGATGTGCCTTTCATGGTGGAACCATAAAATTTTAATATAGTGGTCGTGGCTGTATATCATAAAAAAGTGCTTAATTGTGTAAACGAAAAGTAATCCAAGATATTTTCGTATACATAAAAAAGGTGTTTGCATATAGGAAAACACAAGAAAAAGATGTATGTACACAAACACTCCACCAGGGAAATTGTGCATGTATACTGAGCCAAGTGGCTATGCATATGAACACCCTTTTCATATACACGACCACTTAACTTACAATGTAAACACACACTCTATCCGTGCATAATTTTTTTTGTGTGCACGAACATACTCTCCATATATACTTAGTTAAATGGTTGTGCATACGAAGAGAATGATCATGTAAATAATAACTTGAATTAGTGTACAAGAATATATTTTTATTGTACACGATCACTTCACTTACCATGCAGGAAGAGATTAATTATGTGTGCACACGGAGAGATTATAAAAGCTCCTGAGTTCTAACCCAAACCCATCCTCCAAAACCACATAAACCTTCAAATAATTCAAAACTTTCGTTTCAGCGACCAGGTAGTGCAATTTACTGCCCTTTTGGTACAGCCACGGACAACCATGGCAGCAGCCAGCCAGCCAGCCAGCACCAGCGGGGCTGTCCAGATGACGAACTTTCGAATGTAGAAGAGCAAGCACACAACTTAATTAATTAGTCAAGTAATTTTGTATCATTCACTATCTAATCTTTTCACGAATATCATGCTCATAATTTTGTTCCAAAGCACACATTTAGCTTTTATTTATTAGTATTTCAACAAAACATAAAACTCTTTTTAAGTGTACTTATATTTTGCATTAAGATACAGAATAAAAATACATAATTTATCAAAAAACATAAAAAAAAAAAAAAGCATAGGACCTTCGATCCATAATCAAATAAACCCAAAGTTGGGATTTGATGATTGGGAATATAAAATGTGAGTACTGAGTAAATTCCAAACCGTATACATTACAGCGTACCAGTTAGTAAAGAGCAAATTTGTATACAAACTTTCATAAACTCTCTCTCTATATATAATTTTATTGATATAAAAAATTGTATATATTAAACAGTAGAGTGTGCACCTAATTCTGACGAACATCATCAGCCCAGGGACAGGGTTTAACAAGCCAAACGCCCAAACAACTCTCCTAAACCAAACAACTCTCCTAACCACGCTTTCTTACTTGGATTTGGCGGTGTCTTCCTCTGCGATCCAAATTTGCATACTCCAAATGGGCCTTTTGCACCTCTTAATCCACAATGTCATACCAAAATTAATCAATTAAATTTTATTTCAGCTGCTAAAATCGTTTAATTTCAAGCAATTCAAATAATGATTAGTTACTAGTTTATTTTATGTGAAAAAAAAAAAAACTTACGAGTTTGAGTCGTTATAAGATCACGTGCAGAGACCTGTCTCTGGAAGGAGATGAGATGAAAAAGAAGAAAAATAAGGCCAATCAAGAGGAAAATTTTCGGTTTTGAATATACCTTAATTAATTTACACGCTTAATTTTCCCAAGAAAATAGAGTGATATTAATTTTGTCAAGGCTACACCTTATTTACTTTAAAGTGATCTGAACGAAATAATGCATTTATGGATCTATTTATATAATACCACATTTACATGCATTTTTAATGTATTATATATTATCTAGCTGTGTTATGCATATGTGTGTATACATATGTTTTGTTTGGACTCTAAACCAACATCAAGCATCAAAAATGCTTTGCCTTCTGATTTATGTGAACTTACCTCTTAAATTTACGTGCCTATGTGAGCCGGTCACATATATAATGCTTTACCTCTTAAATGCAAATTGTGGGAAAGAAAAAAAAATCCACATTGGCACATATTGTTCAATAACTAATAAATCCTGCTGCTCCGAATGGGCCTTTGAGAATTTATTCAGCACTGTAGGTATTTTCATAAAAGATAAAAAAAACTAATATGAATTATTAGCTGTTAAAAATACTAAATTAATCAACAATTATAGTAACTAATTCTTCATATTAATTTAGTTGTCAACTTTTTAAGACTGATAATGTTATTTTTATTTTTTATTTTCCAAAGTTGAAACTGTGAGCCCAGCAAGCCCAGTGGCAGAGTGAGAGGTGTAAATTAACACAAACAAAACATTTCAATCTTTAGTTCTGGAAATATGTAACAATTGGAGCTAGGATTGCCTGCCCCACGTATAGTTTCCTAACTTGGCTTTACTTCACTATAGAATAGCCAAAAACTTGACTGTACCCATCTGTTCATATACATATATATTTGTAAATTTTCATATGTTTTATAGGAATTATTCCTTGAAATATGAGACAAGAGCAGATCAAAACCTACGTACAGATCATGCATAATTTGTTTAGTTTGCTTTGTCCTTGGAAAAATATTAATTCGTGATTATTCTGCACGGAATATTATAAAAAATATGCTTACTTTCTTTAATTTTCATTTTAATATGAGATAGATGCTCTATTAATTGAAATTATAAAAGTTTGCCACCTATACACGCACAACTATATCATAATAATCTTTCCCGTGATCTATTATAATAAGTATTGGATTAATTTATTTGTTTTGTAATATAGTGGCCTGTCGGTGGCAATGTATTTCATATGTTAAATTGATTACGAAAGAGTTTAGTATATAATTGTGGGTACATATACATGCTCAATCTGCTTTGATGTTTTTGTACATTAAGATTTTGACACCGTCATTCATTGATCTATAATATTATTAATAAAGATGCCTCATGGGAAGCTGAAGAGCAACTAGATCTATAGCCAACGAAAACGAAACGAAACGAAACCGCATCATACCCAAAATCAATAATATTCTAGTCTTGCCAATCAGAGGAGACATATTATATGGTTTACATGTTACTTTTATAATATATATTTTTATATATACGTATTATAATGATCATACTTTCATAATTGATTGCATAGCCACACAAATAAGACCATGGCTGATTGTGCATGAATCTCGTGGTCGTGGGTCAGTCATTTGAATGTATATATTCTCGATCAATTAAACGTTTTTATTAAGCAGTATGTATTTCCACCTATATATTATTTTCGGTATTTTATTTTAGAAATATCATTTTTATTTATTTTTTACATATGATAATAATATTTCCTTTTTTTTGTACAAAGAACAAAAATTAATATTTATGTATTTGATTTTAATTAATAATAGCATTTATGTTTTTCGTTTTTTATTTTTAATTTTGTCTTTTGAGTTTCTGTGTAATTTTTCTAATTAAAAAGTAATAATTATAATTTATTATTATTAATTAGACCATTCAATTAATTTTATATATGAAAGAAAATAAAAACAAAAATCATTTTAAATTGTTTCATTTGATGCTTATATTTTTATTTTTCTTTTATATTTATAGCAAGATAGAGGATTAACAAAAGATAAAAGACTAACAAATTGTAATTGACTTTTAAATTAAACAAATTATACGCCAACTCAATTTAAAAAAAAAAACTTAAACGTACCAAGTGGACTAGTAAATTGGGGGAATGGTGGGCGAAATAATAATAACAAAAATATTGATTAAGATGAGTGGGCACTGGGACCAGATTCCACTACATACCAACTCAATTTAAAATTAACTGGTAGTGCTATAGCAAATAACCAAAACCGCCTATCCTATGCCTCATCTTTTTATATGTCCACCAATAAATGAATACCATATAGCTTAAAAAATTTTAATCTTTCAAATTGAAGTATTTTATATTAATAAATTATCTAAGTTTTGAATTATATGGTATTTATCTATTGATGGAATAGATAAAGGTAAAATGGGACATGTGATGTTCGTATGGATTGATTGCTAGATTTGGTAGTATTTCAATTCACGTGCTCTAGATTTTTGTGAAAAATCGATCGACTCAACTAATAATGATTCCTCATCCTTTTTCCGAAAAATGGACCATATTCTAAATAAAATATATAATCGAAGCGACAATGCTTTCGAGACCCACTAATGGCGATGCCAAATGAAATGCTATTGCCAAATGTATGCATTAGCATTTTGGCATTTCAAAATTCAATGCAGTGTCAAATCAAGTGCCATTAATGAAAATATGGAATTGAAAATGACATTCATGTTGTGACGGTGACCCATTTGGAATATCGCCTTCCGGTAATTGTGAAATATTGTTCGCATTAGAGCGATGTGTAAAATTCAACATTTGCATTATTGGAGAACCGACAACGTACCCATGCCAATCAGTCAAAGATGTTACAAATTTGCAAATAACATCGACAATATGGCATTTTTTTTTATAGATATTGCTAGAGGTAGATAAGTAAGCAAAATTCATAGAATCATTGAGAATCATTTTATGACTAAAAATCATTGACTACAAATTTAGAAGGATGTGTTTGTGGTTATGTTTATAGTCCATTATTATTACTATAATAAAGCAAATCGAAAATCAGTCATTTTAAAAGATTTTATGTATGAACATCGTTTTTATTACATAAGATAGTATTTGTTGCCATAGCCGGCTGGGTACATTGAATTAAGCATAAAATAATACTAAAACTTTCACCTTTGTTTATCAATTAAAAAATTAATATGACAGTTTATAACTAATTTACAATTAATAATATAGCCTTTTGGATTAATTTAGCATGATATACATGCCACAAGCAAATTAATAAAGGAAACGAAGCTGCACATAACAAACACTAGCTAGAGCAGTACTATACTGGTCAAAACAAATTTTGTGCTAAACAGTAGGTCACCGTGTTTATTTACCATCCTGTTTACTATAATAATACATTACTAAATGACAAAACAATATAAACTGTCGCATTAATTTGACAAATAAAGGTGACGGTCTTGGCATTATTGTATGCTTAATTCAATGTATCCAGCCGGCTATCTGGCAACAAATGCTATCTTATGTAAAAAAAACGATGTTCATATATAAAATCTTTTAAAATGATTGATTTTCGATTTGCTTTATTATAGTAATAATAATGGACTATAAACATAACAACAAACACACCCTTCTAAAACGACAACCTTCTAAAAGCTACAATTAAGGTCTGGTCTGTTAGTGAATCAATTAATTACACACAGAGACTTTTTTAAGCTACAGTTTATTATGTGGCTCATAAATTATTATTTAATTATTGTTTTAGTAAATATTAATTAAACATTAAGAAATGGGACACTTGGAGTGTTTAGATTGAATATTGGACCTAATCGTAGTATGTTAAAGTAGAGATAAATGGACCACGAGGCAACTAGCATAAACTTTCAATCTACACTTTAAAAGCAATCACCACGTCGTACATGATAACAAAAATGCAAAATTTTGATGCGACGCAATATATATTAACATTTTTTTTCTTTTCTGTAGGACACACAATGTTAACATAAAGTTTAATATTTCATGCAACACGTGTAATACTGTGGCAAGTTAGTGATATAGCTCGATCATAATGTTATATTTCAAGTAGGAAAAAAATTCAGTATTCTGAGAGTTATATTATGTAATACTTTATTAATATTTTTATTTATATGACACCATTTTAATGGGACGGGAGTATCAATTTCCGGAATACTGAAGGTTTTTTAAAAACCCCATTCGAAGGTAGACTCAAAAATTAATTTGAGTGTGTTTGGGAGCAATAAACATATATAATAAATAAAATTGATATGATTTCTTACAATATATATTTGTATAATTAAACCAATTAAACATCAAGATTTAAAATAGACATTTAGATATTTACAAACCCGTCTCGAATACTAAAATGTATAAAACTAAATCTTATCCATTATACTAAAGTGTTTAATTATAAACAATCATTACAGTATTTATGTCTGTTTGCATGATAAAATGACAGATATAATAAATTAACTAGGCACTTTGTAAATACATGTAAAATAATTAATTTAGTTGAAGCTTACGAACATGTCCCTGTAGTGGTTGCTTCTGATTGGTTCTGTAGCAAGGAGGCATTAATAAATTTTTACTGGAAAAAGAGGCATTACAATTATTTATTATGGTCGGTGGGTAGAGATACATGATTGTCTTCATGTTTTCACTTTATTTTATATTGTCCTCCACAAACTCATTTAATGTAAAAAATTAAGAAACACAGCCAAGTAAAATCAAAACTGCTCCCTATATTTCGTACTTTTTGTAGATTACTCCTCCCATATTTTGAAATTTTAGTTTCTCCCTTTTACATTTCAATATAATTTGTTTCAATTTATTAATGAGCCCTCAACAAAATGAAACAACTGATAACACAAAATTTTTGAAAAATTTAACCTTATCTCATCAAGTGGATTAGTCACTAAAACTGTTAAATAAAATTTAAAATTTGCCAAATTTATTAAATTAACAAAAATCACTTATAATTTAACAACAATTTGATAAAAAATTTCACGAAAACTTTGATAATTATGTCCTTAAATAAGGGCCAAAAGTGTCAATATAAAATGGGCTTACTAACATTTGAAGCTGAGTTGCGATAATCTTGAAATATAAAGGGTTAAACTATAATTTTCCTAAATGAAGGGGCTAGCTATACAAAAAGTGTAAGGTCTATTATTAAAATTTGGGTATTTACCCTAAACACTCACGGTGTAATCTTTTTGTCAAAATTATCCTAGTGTATAATTTTATCATAATTGCTCACCAAACCTTATAAATGCCCAAGAAATACCCAAAATAGTCTAAAATCATTTTTTTTTTCTTATTTTTTCACCATTTGTTTTGCTTTCTTCTATACTTCTATGATTTTTATTTTTTTAAGGTATATTTTTCTATAAAACTACATCTATGTTATGAGTATTTTAGTTTTTGAAATAAAATTACATCTAAGTTATGAGTATTTTAGTTTTTGAATAAATCATTTTGATAAGTATTAGATAAGATATAATTTTTAGAAATTCTTAATATTTAATACAACTATTCAGATATTATTTTTTTCCTATTTTTTCATTTATTATTTTTTTTTGTTTTCTTCTATACTGCTATGATTTTTATTTATATTGTGACATACTTTTATATATAACTATATCAAATTATGAACATTTTAATTTTTAAATCCTATCATTTTGATAAATATTGAAAGAGACATAATTTGTATAAATGCATAATTTTCTTCTTTATCCATCGTCGGACAACGAGTCTCGCTAGAGAATAGGTAGAGAATAAATAATTATTTTTATTCTTTATTCACTGTTTTGTAGCAAGTCTTGCTGTTTGATATAGCAAATTTCGCTATTCGATGGTGAATAGATAATATTTTTAATAGTTTATATAAAGTGGTATATAAAAGATATTTTGAATAATAATAGATTTTTTGAATAAATTATATAGGCGTGGGTATTTTAATACATATTAGAATTTAAGTGGGCATCAGAGGCAACTATCCTAAAAATTTTCTTTGAAATAAAAAAAAATTAATAAAAAGTGATGGGAGGGGACCAGCAAGGGAAAATACGTGCACTGTCCATTGGGATCAAAGCCGGACCCACACAAGTAATGTACCTCGCACTTCTACCCCCTATAAGAAGAAGCCACGTCGTTGAGAATACATGCAATATTCACGCGTCGCTCTCTCTAATAATACCTCACTGCCATATCTCTCTGCAACACCAATGGCCGAAACCGCCCAAGTTTTGATCCAAACACCTCTTTCTCATCAACCAAACAACACCCACTCATCATTTATCCCCACTGACTCTTCCCAAGAGTTAATTTCTTTTGATGATGAAATCCCCACCATTGACTACCAACTTCTCTTCGCTCATGATCATGATCAACGCTCTAAGGCTCTTGCTGAACTTCGCCGAGCCTGCGAGGAGTACGGTTTTTTCTATGTATGTTTATGTTCCCCTAGCTTTATTGATTCAAACTTATTTCGCAAACTTTTTTCCAAAAAATGCGTGTAGTTTTTTAGGTTGTTCTTAAAAGTGTGTTTGGTTTAGTAGAGTACGAAGGTTTATGTCGTTTTGGAAAAACCAGTAGAAGGATCGATGATAACCAAGAAAATAATAGAAAAAAAAAAAACCAAGTTAATATTTTTCCTTTTATTACTCCACTGTGTTTTTGCAGATGTGTCAAGTGTCGGCATGAAAAATATTAATATGAATATCTCTGTGTTATGTGTTGGCAGCTGGTGAATCATGGAATACCAGAGAGCGTGATAGAGCGAGCACTGGAGGGGATATCTGAGTTCTTTAATCTGACGGATGAGGAAAAGAGGGAGTTTGAGAAAAAGGACTCAACGGACAGGATCAGGTGGGGCCTAGGCTTCTCTCCTGGAGACCATCAAATGGTTAAGAGGGAATATCTCAAAGTGCTTCCACATCCCAACTTCCAAGGTCCTTCCAAACCACTCGGCTTCAGGTTTGTATTTTATGTACGAGACAGATATTAGGTTATGTCACTTGTCAGAAAATTATTCACTAGGAAATAAGTAGCAATTCTAAATTTTTAGTACCTGAAAAATAAGATGAATGTTATACAGTATCCTCTAAATTTTAGTTACTTAAAAAAAAATGAAAAATCAATGACCGACCAATATAATTTGATTGGGGATTGACTGGACAAATTAACAGTGAGGCTTTGGAAGACTACTACAAAAGGGACAGAGAGGTGATATTGAATTTGGCAAGAGCTGTATCAAAAACTTTGGGATTTGAAGAATCATACTTAGAGAAGGTATTTGATGTGGAAAATGGGACAGATGTGTCAGCCATGAACGTGTATCCACCATGGTTCGAGTCGAATACTCCGATTGGCCTGCCGGCTCATTTCGACGCTGGTTATCTTGTTTCCCTAGTTCAAAACGTCAATGGTGGTCTCCAAGCTCTTCACAAAGGAAGGTGGATCAACGTTAATATGCCTCCTAATTCCATTTTCATTAACAATGGCGATCATCTTGAGGTATAAACTTAATTACTAGCTAATTAATCTGGCTTGGTAACTTTTAAATATATGAGAGTTTGTGAATTGAGATTAAGTAGAAGGTGATCATGTTTACTGTGTGTAGATTCTGACCAATGGCAAGTACAAGAGTCCAATGCACAGAGTAATACTTAACAATAAGGTTAAGAGGATATCTTTGCCGACGGTTCACGGACCAAGCTTGGACAAATTTGTGATTCCGGCTGATGAGTTTGTGGATGAGTTTCACCCCCCGGCATACCGTGGTATGACATACAAGGAGGTCTTGGAAGCTAATGGTTATCACATTATTGATGGAAAGTCCTGCATGGCTCAACTTCGCCTATGAATCCATTAATATATGGTCCATCCACAAATAAAATGCTTCCAAGGATGTCTATGATCGATATATCTATCTATCAATCAATCTATCAATCTATCTATCTATCTATCTATCTATCTATATATATATATATATATAAGAAGTGTGCTAAAATGATATTTTGTGTTTTGCTTTGCGGAATATTAATGATATCTATAATAAAAAAAGGCTATATATATCCTTGTACGTCCCGCTTTTCATATGAATATAATATTGGTCTTATTTATATAGACGTATAAGTGTGTGTGTATGACCTGCTGCATAATTATTTTCACCCAACCAAAAGACAAAATATTAAGTAAACAACAATTTTACATTGATTGCTCATGAAAATAAAAGTTGGAAATTCTATCCTTTTTTGATGTAATTTAAACTGATTGGAAAACGACTTAAAGTTGGAGTTATGAGATTATACACACACACACACACACATACATACATATAATTTCAAGCTTTGACAACAAAATATAAGGAGCACTTGGCTGACGAGGGATGACGTACGATTGTAGCTGAATAATCGAATTCCACGTATAAAACCCAAACAAGCAGCTCTGTAGCAATCCCTTCAGTTGTATGCCCTCTCGTCCACAGAATAAGCTAGCTTTATTATTTGTGGTTGAGAATATTACTGGAAAGTGACAAAATCAAAGTCCATAAACAACACACCCCTTAACAAAATTTAGATAAAGTTGGATTGGCCCAATAAGGATGCATTAATGTTGCCATTTTAGATAGAAAAACGACATAATTTGTAATTATATATGTTGGTTAGGTAGACTATAAATAACTTCACTTGCATATATAATGGACGTAGAAAAAATAACCTATTAATTAACTTAATTGTTTATAATTAATAATATATGGTAAGGGAGGCCTCCCTAAAAAAATAGCCTTATGCAACATACAAATAGCAACATTCATTAGTAGTTTGTTGCTAAAGCAGATCTATTACAACATTTTTTAAATGTACGTTGCCATTGATTTGCGCTATTGAGATTTTGCAACAGTATTTAAATGCATGTTGCTAATGTACCATATTGCAACTGTCAAAGGTCTGTTGCAAAAAATTACATATATTTCCTACTATTAGTAACAATCAGTGACTGTTGTTAAAGGAAAGTTAAAATCTCATATATTTTGCAACGTTCATGACCCGTAGTCAAAGCATTTATTTTTAGCCTGTTGCTAATTGTCATGAAATGCTCGTTGCTAGTTGTCATCACTCTTTATTGCAAGCCTACAGAGCAACACTTTGGCCCACGGATAATATTTCCCCACGACCAGAGACCTAAATGCCTGAAATATGAAATTTGCGCGCCCAAAAATCTACACCAACAAACTTCTAGGGCTTGTCTAATCTTTCTTCAAAACTTCAAATTGATTTTTCCCCAAATTAAAACCAGAGCTGCCCCAATTCATGGCTTCTTGCAAGTCTAGCATCAGCGAGTCTCCACAACAGCGAGACACAATTCCAGCACCTAGTCGCCGTCAAGCAGTCAATATTCTCCTACATTTTGTTTTGTTCAGCCAAATCCATCGGCATAGTTTAAAAGCCCAGTTTCAATTATTTGGTTGGGATCAAAAGCTTTTGGATCCATCGGCATGGTGCGAGCAAGTCCCTGGTGTTGTCATCAAAGCTCGTGAACATCAGATACATGGAACAGAGCTGTTCGGTGCTTGATCCATGTAACTGGGTTTTATTATCATTTTTATAGCTTTCTTCGATTGGGGTTCTGATTTAATTGATTTTTCTTCCATTTCATAGTAATTTCAATAAGGCCATGTTTGTTTGAAACAAATAAAGTGTAGATGATTGAACCCAAACCCTTTCTGGGCTGAAAACCCTAATTCGTAGTTCTTAAACTCTGCTTTTCTCGGCCAGCAGCAAAGCTCTATCGCCTACTGTTACTAATCACTGAATTTGCCGGAAGGTTAATCTAATTCTGTTTCTCATTCGGAATGGCTGATGCTCTAGATGATCTAAAGGGCCTTCAAAACACCTCTTTGGATGATGACGATGAAGAAGAAGTAATTGTTATTGGATGAGGAGGCAAATGATTCCCTTTTTCCTCACCAAATAGGAAATGGACAGTTGTTTTAGTTCAATAGGTAACAACATTATTGGGAAAAATCCTACAAATCATTAAGGAGCTCTTCTGGTGTTACAAGCATATGCGAATTGAAATCAATTACATTTAGCGATGGTCAAATTGTTAATGTTAATGTTATTGACACTCCTGGTATAATCCTTTTTCTGCTTTTTTAGCATTTATTTATTTACATTCAATTATTTGTATTAGATCTTTGCATTTGCATTGTGAGATTATTTGATTCTTCTGTGGGATCTGGGATCTGAATTTGTTGGCAAAGAAATTGTCTAATGTATTGATTTGGCCAAGGATGGGATCCATGCTGTTCTTGTAGTTTTAGCAGTTTTCAACCGCTTTTCATAGGAAAAAGCAGCTGCAGTTTGCAGCTTACAAACTCTGTTTGGAAGTAAAATTGTTGACTATATGATTGTAGTCTTTACTGGGGGAGATCAGCTTGAGGATGGTGATGAGACTTTGGAAGATTATTTAAGTCGAGCATGTGATGATTCTTTAAAGGTCACTCCCACGTTCCTTGTGCTCTTTTGAAGTATTTAATCCTGTTAATTTTATTGTGATAATTAAAATTTAAGAAAGAAATTAGTTAATTGGGTTCTTAAGAACTCATATGAATTAATATTCCTACATACTCTGTGTTTATAATGTTCTCCTCCATGAATTATTCTTCTTTTTTCTCTCCATGCCTGCATATAAGGTATGTGTGGTATTTGGTTCCATCCGTGTTGACTTGATGGATATCTCAGCTTATCCTCCTGTTTTCTCTATACATAATAACTGACAAGAATATCTTCTCTTTACTCATAGTGGCAAAGGAAAAATGCATTTCCTAGTATCTTATATCATCTGCGACATATGTGGAGAACCATTGCATTTCGTGCTTTAGGTATTTATATTTTTATTGCTTGAGAAGCTTGTATTTTATTGCTTGAGAGACTTCTGGAGCTGGAGGTGCTTATTAATTGTTCCTTATATAAATCTCAGATGCCTCTCTACTTTGCTTATTAATCCTGAGCCTTCCTTGAGTAATTTATAACTTTCTGTTTTCTGATATTTTCAGGTCAGGCATTGTAACTTAGTACCGGTTGCACATCTTTTAATAGCCTAGAGCAGTATCATGCTCTGCTGCTAATATTGAATCAAATATGCGAACTGGGCAGCAGCAAAGTGCCAGGAAACAGAAGGTGTTGGTCACCGGAGTTGCATAGGCAATTTGTCAGTGCCTTGCACCAAATGTTCACAAGGTTAGACATTGATGTTAAAATCTAATTAACAGTATATTGTTGAGTCTCAAGTTATTCTTACCACCTGAATTGGAGTTTGGTTCAATTATTTTCTTGGCTTTTTCAAATCCATAGCGGAATTGTGTTTGTTTGAATATGATTGAAGATGCAAAATATACTAGTATTGAAAATTATACTACCATATTTGCATTGTGCTTTTCAAATTGGCTTGATGCTAATATATTTGCATTGTCTTTATGAAATTTCTTTATAAGTGAAAGGATTAATGATTTTTCTAGTGAACCAATAATGTAAGCTTCATGACTTGTGCTGTATGGTACTCTTTTTCTTTTTCTTTTTTGGTCCTATATGATGCAATTTTATCATTCTAGACTCTACTCCAACTACAAATGAGCAAAAGATCCAGTGGCAAACTGAATTGAAACAGGTTTATGATATGTGTGTTTTGTTAGGTTTTAGTTCAAACTTTGTATAAAGTCTATATTGGATACTTGATAATATTTTGTATGATAACTTATAATTTTAATTTATAATACATTTTAAGTTGATTAATTTTGGCCATATTTGTTTGATGAGAAAACTTTAATTATTTGAATGATGGTTGGAATATATATATGACTCATTGCATGCAATATGAATTTAAATTAATTAGAAAGTAAAATGTGAAAACAATAATATATAAAATATATTTAATTGCGATGCCAAAAGCAAAGCATGAATGTCTCAAACATCAAAGGCAACATGCATTAGCTGTTGTCGAAAATGAACAACAACAAACATTTGAATGTTGCTAAAAATCGATACATTTTGTTTTACTTTCTAAAGCACGTTGTTAAAACCTTAATATTTGTTGCTAAAACAAAACAACAACGCACATTTGAGATTTAACAACGGATATTTACTGTTGCCATAGATGCCAAGTTTTTGGCAACTTTGCGGAATACAACATACAAATGTCCGTTGCCAAAGCGCTATTGCAACAAACATCGCCTGTTGCAAAAGGCCATTTTTCTTGTAGTGAGGATGTGGAGTCTCTAGCCAGCTGATGAAAGAAATAGACCATTACTCTACTAAGTCTTTGTATTTAGCAGGATACACATCTCATCACAAGCAAAAGCTAACGAAGTTGCGCTTAATAATGACAAGAGTGACTAGTCGAAATACAATATTTTATGCTTATTTGTTCCGAACCGGCTATCTGGCTACAAATGCTATCTTATCTAGGAACATAAAGGACGTTCATAAAATCTTTAAGTGATTAATATTTCAAATTGGCTGATTACAGTAATAATAATGGTTTGACTAACAGGTCGTGAGGCTAAATTGCAGCAAAAATGGAACATAAAGGCTTAAACTGTTATTTTCCTAAATAAAGGGTACCATACAAAAAGTGAAAAGTTATATTGGGGGAGGGTGTGGTTGTGGGGGTTGGAGGGGGTGTGTGTGGTGGTATTAAAGTGAAATTAATTTAGCCATATGTCTCCAGTTATTAACACATTTAAAATATTGGTTACAATCACAACCCCCTTCCCTTAGAGAAAAAAAATACACGTTCACTGTCCACTGGGATCAAAGCCGGACCTCCCACTACTACCTCTTGTAAGAAGAAATCTCGCTCTTCAAACACATGCAATTGCTACGAGAAAGGCCTGTGGCTAAATGTTATTTTCTTTTTATGCACTCTCTCTATATCTATATCAATTCCATATCTTTCTTCGCTCCTTCTAAATCCTTTAGCAATGACGGGAACTGGCTCAGCACCTCCTTCTGATCATCAACCCAACACCACCAACTCTTCATTTGTCCTCACTGACTCCTGCCACGAATTAATTTCTTTTGATGATGAATCCCCACCATTGACTACCAACTTTTCTTCTCTCATGATCATGATCAAAGATCCGAGTCTCTTCCTGAAGTTGGCAGAGTCTGCGAGGACTACGGTTTTTTGTATGTATGTTGTCATAGCTTTAATTATTCAAACTTGTTCTTCTAATCTTTTCCAAAATGCATATATATATAGTTGTTCTTAAAGGTTTGTGTATAGTTTAGCGTAGTTTGAAGTATCTTATGCTGTCTTAGAAAAGTAGTCTCAGGATATATGGTAATCAATAAAATAATAATAATAAAAAAGTTCCTCAAACAAATATGCAGGTTTTCCTTTTCATTCCTCTACTCTTTGTTTTTTTTTTTTGGTCTTGCCTGCCTGTAAGATTGTTAAAATTTTTAAATAATTTATAAGTATGTGGGTATCCTTAAAATTTGATTTGTAAGATAAGTATTTGTTCACGATTTATATACACAAAATTCTTATTGTATCTAAGTCTACTTTTATATCCATATTATAACAATTTTATGGGGTGGTAAATAAATATGAATATCGAAGTGTTGGCAGCTGTTGAATCATTGAATACTAGAGTAGGAGTGTTCATCGGTTGAAAACCAACTAAAATCAATAATAATTCAACCGATCTAATCATAATTGGTTTTTGAATTTATAATCCAATTCAATTACAATTTGAAATCCAATCAAATATAACATAAGGAAAATTCAATCATGATCAATAATTATGCTAAATTCAAACATGCAATAAGGTATTTCTCGGTTAGGGGTGCCTTATTGCATGCATATTGGCATTTCTCAGCCAAACGGTTATGGTTCTTGGCATTTGATCAAGGGGTGTCAACGTAAAAAGACTGAAATCTCTCGACCAACCTACCGAGAGCCTCGACTATTTGGACGGTGTCTTCCTTATGTAATAAAAATATATATATTAAATAATAAATATATAATAGTATTGGATTGGTTATGTTAAATTTGAAAAATAAAAAACCAACAACCAATCCAATCTAATAAAGTTTGAAAATTTTAAATCTAATTCAATTATATTAAGTTTATCTAATAAAATTAAATTGAATCTGTTTGGATTAATCAGTTGATTAAATTTTAAACACCCATATTCCATAGAGCATGGTAGAGCGACCACTGAAGGGTATTTGTGAGTATTTTAATCTGACGAAGGAGGAGGAGAGGGAGTTTTAGAAAAAGGACCCAACGGACAGGATCAGGTGGGGCCTAGGCTTCTCTCCTGGGGACTATCAAATGGTTAAATTAAAAGAGAATGCCTCAAAGTGCTTCCGCATCCCAACTTTCTAGTCCCTTCCAAACCACCAGACTTGAGGTTTGTAAATTATGTACGCGACAAATATTAGATGATGTAATTTAATTTATTAGAATTATTCACTAGGAAATAGCTAGTGATTCAAAATTTTTGATACCTGAACTAAAGAATGGCTTCATCCCCATTCTTTAGTATCTTCTGAAAATCAACTCCTTAAAAATGAAAAATTAGTGAGACCGACGTATATGATTTGATTGGTGGAGATTGATTTGACAAATTAACAGTGAGGCTTTAGAAGACTACTACAAAAGGAACAGAGCTGTGTGATATTGAATTTGGCAAGAGAAGAGCCGTCTCAAAAACTTTGGGATATGAAGAATCTCACTTAGAAGGTATTTGAGGTGGTCTCTCCAGGCTCTATCTTCACAAAGGAAGGTGGATCAACGTTAGTATGCCTCCTAATTCCATTTTTATTATCAATGGAGATCAACTACTAGTGAATTCTGGTTTGGTACTTTAAAATATATGAGAGAGTGTGTGAATTGACACTAAGTAGAAGGTGATTATGTTTTTTCTTTTTCCTTTTTTCTTTTTTTTTTGTGTAGACTCTGACCAACTGCAAGTACAAGAATCCTATGTACAAGAGTGATACTTAACTACAAGGTTAGGTGGATATCTTTGCCTACGGTTCACCGACCGAGCTTGGGCAAATTTGTGATTCCGGCTGACGAGTTTGTGGATGATTTTCACGCGCAGCTTCGACTCAAATAAGCAATTCTACTCGATTCCAATATAAAGTGTACGTGCTGTACGTGCCGCTGAATGAATTTCGTCAATTAGACCATCCTAAAGGTTCTAAGAAAGTATATGTCTTCGTTGCAATTGAATATGATTGATGAGATTTGGTTACATGTAGAGTCGGTTTGAAGTTACAACTAAAACATGTACAGATACTGTATACATAGACATTACTTCCGTGTACAGGGAGATATCTTCGGCACACAGGAACCTTTCTCGTATATGGATAATCTCCCTTTGTACATGGATACACCATCTGTGTACAAGGAGACTTCATGCGTGTGTATGAAAATCCTGTGTGTGCACACCGACGCTTCTCAATATGTATGAAATTTCCCTTTATATATCTGACCACTTGATTCAGTGCACATTAACACCCTCTTTGTTTATATGAACATTCTCTTTATGTATAAGGAATCCGCCCTACATGCAACAACTAATAACTTCGTGTACAAGAAATCTTCTGATATACACGAAAATCCTCTCCTATGCAAAGATTCATATTACTAGCACTTGATTTATAGTACACTGACATTCTCTTCGTGTACTGGTAACGAAATAATAATTTTACTTCTCAAAACAAATTCGAGAGAGTAAAATAATAATATGTAAAATGATGGTGTCGTAACTTATTTTTTTGTGTGGATGAATTCGTGACTCATCGAGTTGAACAATTGAAAAAAAAAAAAAACTCATTTACATCAATAGATTAATTTATGTTACAAACAGCAGAGCATACATCCAGTCAAGTGCATGCAAGGGTACATTTCCCAAGGAAAAAGCCGATTTCATATTTTTTGTTTTGTACATTTCCCAATGCAAAAGTTGATCTTTTTTTGGGGTAGGCTACATTTCCCAAGGGAAAGGCTGATTTTAATAATATATTAGAGAAATATATTTGCTTGCTTGGCTAACGCAATGCAACGGCGGTTTCTGTTCCTGAAAATGGGAGGGGGGGAGGGCGGCTCTGCATGATTAAGACTGGATGCAAGTTCATGCTACGTCCACAGAAGCTGGCCCCACACAGATGATGGACTTCTCACCAGCGAGCCCCGGCTTCTATAAGAGCAAGGTCCACCTTGTTCATTCCATGCAAACCTCTCCCTCATCGTCTTCTCCATCCTGTTGCTCTTCCAAATTCTTTTTCAATGGCCGAAACTTCCCCTGTGTCGACCCAAAATCCTCCTTCTCATCTCCCAACAATCTTCCCGTATAATTCTTCCTTTGATTCAATTGCTGCTTTTGATGATGAAATCCCCACCATTGATTACCAACTTCTCTTCTCTCATGATCCTGAACAGCACTCCAAGGCTCTCGATGAACTTGCCAGAGTCTGCGAGGACTATGGTTTTTTCTATGTTTGTAAACCCTTCTGTTCTCATAAACATTAAACAATCAAACTTTGTTCTACTAAATTTTCAAAATGTATACATAAATTTGTTGGGTGTAGTAATTTAATGTGCGCTGTTTTAGAAAAACCGGTTTCTAATGGATTAAAAGATAAGTAAGGTAAAAACCGGTTTTTAGGTATATCCTGTATTATTGTTCTGGCATATTTTTGTAGTGCTTGCATGTAAAATGTTGACGATGTGATGGCAGCTGGTGAATCATGGAATACCAGAAAGCGTGATTGAGAGAGCACTGGAGGGGATTTCTGAGTTCTTTAATCTGACGGATGAGGAAAAGAGGGAGTATGAGATGAAGGACTCAACGGACAGGATCAGGTGGGGCCTAGGCTTCTCTCCTGGGGACCATCAAACTGTGCAAAGAGAATACCTCAAAGTTCTCCCACATCCCAACTTTCAAGGCCCTTCTAAACCACCTGGCTTCAGGTATGTACGCTATGTATGCATAAAGTAGGGAATAATGCCTTGGAATCCGAGCAGTAAAAATTTACGGTGCAGCTGGCCAGAGTTACTGTGTTAAGAACCCACACTGTTAAATTTTTAATAAATAATTGATGGCCACGTGGACCGTAAAAATTTACAGGCCGTTTTAAATAGTAGTACTCCAAAATAGGCTATGTAATATATATATATATATATATACACACACACACTTAAACTTTTGATATGTCATTTCTAATATAATAATTAAATGTCCGATACCAACGCTTAACAGTGAGGCTTTGGAAAAGTACTACAAAAGGGATCGAGAGGTGACATTGAATTTGGCAAGAGCCGTATCAAAAACGTTGGGATATGAAGAATCATACCTAGAGAAGGTATTTGAACTGGAAAATGGGACAGATGTATCAGCCATGAACGTGTACCCACCATGGTTCGAGTCAAGTACACCAATTGGTCTACCTGCTCATTTTGATGCTGGTTACCTTGTTTCCCTCGTTCAAAATGTGAATGGTGGTCTTCAAGCTCTTCACAAAGGAAAGTGGATCAACGTTAATATGCCTCCTAATTCCATTTTCATCAACAATGGCGACCATCTTGAGGTAATTACACATGTTACAATCTGGTTTTGTTATTTTAAATACAATATATATATATATATATATATATGCATGCATGGTCGATGATGATGATGATGTTGATTTTTTTGTATACATTTATGGAATAGATTCTGACCAACGGGAAGTACAAGAGTCCAAAACACAGGGTGATACTTAACAACAAGGTTAGGAGGATATCTTTGCCTACTGTTCACGGGCCATCGTTGGACAAGTTTGTGATTCCGGCTGCTGAATTTGTAGATGAGTTTCACCCTCCCGCATACCGAGGAATGACGTACAAGGACGCCTTGGAGGCTAATGGTTACCACGTGGTTGATGGAAAGTCTTGCATGGCTCAAATTCGCCTTTGAATCTACTTCCAATACAAAAACCTAGCTGCACGAGGACATCTACTATATATATATATATATATATATATATTCTCTCTTTTTATATTATAAGATTGGGGCGTTAAAAGGATATTAACGTCATGAGTTGGAGGTCGAGCATGTTGTACGTCTCTTTCGCAAATAAAATCAATAAATATTAATGTTTTAGTTTATAAATCTACTTATCATACTTTACTGACAATGTAAACAGAGTCTCTCAGAATCAAAATATACTTGAACCTCGCAAAATCCCATGTATACCAAGTATACTATGGAACATGAGCTAGGATCCTCTACTTGTTCTATAGCTAGTAAAATGTAAAAACTATTAGGCACTTTGGATGGTTTGGATCAATGATTGGACTAAAGAGTCCACCGGACAGTTTAGGGCTCAAAGGTTTTCAATTTGGGCTGGGCCTAAGATGATAAATCGAGTTGCCTAGCCCACTGGAAATTGTTCGGCTTTTTTTTAAACAAAGGATGAATTCATCTGCCTACGTCTTCAGCTACGTTACCCAAAACTGATTGGGTTGCTTAACACTAAGGCCCGTTTGGGATGTTTGAACAATAATTAATTGGTCCGGCTATATTCAGCGGACCTTAACTGTATTGATTTAACACGTTGAAAGTTTTTGAGCACACTGTCACACACAGTGTCCGGTTTTTCTAAGAGAGCATCCCTTATGCATAAAGAAGGAATCCGTAATACATTAATTCACCAAGAGAGTATCCATGCACATCATATAAACTGTTGGTGCATATTGAAAGTGTTTGTATACAATAAGAAAATGTTCACGTACACAATGGTGTTTGTGCACACTAAATTAAGTGTTAATGTATATGAAGAGAATACTCGTATACACTATGTATGTTTAATAGGAAGAAGAACTTAAATAAAAAAACCTAATTAATTGTTGTTTTATGTTACTGAATAATATTTGTATCTATTTTTGTTTCCTTTTTGCTTCTTGGGAGTCATCTTTTTAACCCTCAACAAAAGATGTGTTCAAGAAGTATGTGCGAAATAGATACATCATATAGAAAATACAAACAACTATATAATATTTATATTGTTCAAAATATGTGTATCATATTCTAGAGTTCAGGATTAGAAGGATAACACAACACAAGGTAAAACATAACCGCGCATTACATTTGTTAGTGCTCGTTATATTTAGTAATTGGTGAAAAGACTAGGCGGAAGCTCCACCAAGAACGTTTTATGACTTGACCCACACTGGTTCGATGAACTATTTAGAATAGTCCATCTTCACAAATCCGACCCTCTTTAATCCGAATCAGCAATTTAATTAAGAGTTGTGTCTACGTGTCTTCATCATTATGCTTCCTTCTTTTTAGTACATGCATACTACAAATTTACTGTACGAAGCTGGCTCATTGTGGCACTCCTTTCTTTATATATAAAACTCATATCGAAAATACAGTCAGCTCTCAGCGTATTAAAACCGAGAGAAAAAAGGGCAAAAAAAAAAAAGAAAAAAAAGAAAAAGAAGAAAATAATAGGAAAATAATACAAATTCTTTGTAAAACTGCCACCGGTAATATACATTACGCTGCAAATTTTGGCTTCTATATATGCCTAGGCAACATGGGAAAGATAGACAACGTACACCGAATATATGCATAAAAGACGCTATAAAGTCCATCGAAGCTCATTCGCTCCGCCTTTTGCTTTTCTTCATGAAAATAAACGACCAGCAACTACCGCTCCCACGCCTGCATTACCATCCAACACATAATTAATCACCCCCCTTCATTAAATAATCGTTTTGCAAATATTTGTATGCAGATTTTGAGGCTATTTGTTTTCATTTATTTTTCCTTTAAAAAAAAAAAAAATCCGTTAGTTACTTGAGTTCCAAGATTTCCTATAACAGACTTTGAAATTTATGTAACTTATTTGACTAATTTTACGTACTTAGAAATTTTACAAGCTCAGACTTTGACTTGCGTATTACTGAAAGAATCATGGAAATCTTCAGATGCGATCTTTTAGCTCTAGTTTGAACCTCCATAATTTATCCTACCCAGATATTCTAATTCATCTTATTCTTATTTTTGTTGGTTCCTCTGTTTTTTAATACCAGTCATGAGTGAAGATCAAATTCCCACAATTGTCCTGTAAATTTTTTCTTTTTGAAACGATAAACGATCTCAGCATGAATTAGTGAAACTCAAAATGAAAAAGCTTCCATTTTTTAACAAATTAAGCCATGCCCAGATCAAAATTCTGAATCCTACTGAAACACATAAATCATCAAAATAAAAGAGTTGATTAAAATACGTAAATAAATAATTTACCTGCTGCTGCTTCTGCTAGTGCTGCTGCTGCTACTTCTGCTACCATTGCTTTTCATACTACCACTGTTAATACTCGAATCACCACTTTCACTCTCACCAGACACTGAAAATCTCTTCCTCCACCACTCCTTATCTACACCCTTCACAGATCCCTCGGATATCAAAGGCTTTGGAGAAACCTTTGCGCTAGCACTTGTGTTGGATATGGATTCATTCTTGTTCATCTTCTTCTTCGTCTTTGATCCGAACGTAACCGGAAACACCATCTTCAATAGAAACCCTCCGTTTTCTAAGTTTCCGTTCCTTTTCGCCGATGCTTTTCTGTCACTAGTTGTACTAATATTCCTTTTCTTCTTGTTATCATCATCCCCACGGAACAAATTTTCAGTGCCGACATCTCTGCTCTGATCTTCTTCTTCTGGCATGCTCTGTTGTTGTCGAGCCAGAACCATGGGCTGCTCCACGAGATCTTTCAAGGACAGCTCGTAACATGACTCGGGCATGTTCCGTACCATCTCCATGAGCTCGTTTTGTCCTCTGGCTATGGCTTGTGCTCGTGATGCAGGGGACAGACTTCGATAATGGTTGCTTTTCTGATGAGGTTGACTTCTCGTCGGACTCGTTTTCCATAAAGGCGGCGAGCAAACACCTGATTCGTGCTCGTTCGTAGAAGTATAACTCCCATAATTGGGTTGGCCTTGAGCTGGTCTTCGACCTCGGGAATTAGCAAAGTTCATGGCTTCCCAATCGCTGTAATTGTCGCTTCTTGAGCCTATGCCGTGGCGTAAGAGAAAAGGGTGTTCTTGTGGTTTGGCGCCGGGATCAAGCATGTTTGTTTTCCGGGAAATTTGAGAAGGAAGAAGCAGTGGAAGAGAAAACTGGATGTGTGTGATTGTGTGGTGTGTTAGAAGCACAGGTGGGTAGGAGGGTTAATTATCATCACCGACTCTGCTCTTTGGTCGCTTTGTCATTTTCTTGGTAACTAAGTTTTAAATGGGGCCTCGTGGTGGTGATGGCTCTTGCTCCACAAAAGTCAAGGAGTTCTAGATGGGATTGGGATGGCTTGTAGGTCCCATCTCCTAATTTTTCCACAATTTTTGTCTTTCAAGGAGCTTATTGTAATTCTTTTGTTTAATTTCCTTGTTTTATTTGTGGACTCAAAAGATTTGCGTGTATCTCTCCTCCCGTTGTAAATTTTCTTCTTTATACCAAAAAATAAATAAATAAAAAATTGTATTTTTATTTCTTCTTGACTTTTTTGTTACATAGTATATACAAATTCCTATCTATTTATTTGTTTTATGTAGATGTCAGCTATTACCTATTATATAACGTAATACTGATCGATAGCCTATGCAAGTTTCAGTTGATTAATTTTGTATTATTAATACCAATGATATATATCATATATGTTGTCTTTTCAAAGGAAATAAGGCCAAAACCAAAGCAAAAAAAAAGGGAAGAAAAAAAAGAAATAAGGCCAAAGCTCATAAAGAGAAAAGCCAAAAGGCTCATACGTTGTGCTTTGCAATTATGTTGTCTGATTTCAAGGCAAACCATTCAGCAACTCTGCGGAGAGCATTCTTTATTTTGTACCTTTTACATGTTTTTTTCCTGTTCCTTTCAGCTTGATGCCGCTCTCTTAGTCTTATCTCCTTTATTTATTTATTTTATAAAGGAAGATGGTTTAAATCATTTTTAGTGTATTATTGCAGGCAAAAATTAAAGAATAAGCTTATATTTATTTATATATTTCAGATCACTATGAAGGGTGCGTAGTAATGGGAACCCTCCAACGCCTTTAGCTAAGACTATCGGGGTTGCCGTGGATGCTGGGAGAGAAGAGTTTTATATAATTTCTTTATCTTTTCCAATACAAGGACAGGTTAGCCGAAGCTGGTATTGGAAAATTGAAGCTAATTTATGCAACCATTCTAGAAAATTTTGGAATTTGATTTTATAGAATTGAGGGGTCAAAGAGACTCTAAACAAGTTGGAGAATATTGTGGTTTTGTTTATATATGATGTGGGAGTTTCGTAATAGCCGTTGAGTCTGTCTGACCCTGACCACAGCTGTGTTGATGTAGCCTGTTTATTTGTTGTGTCAACCAAGCCAAACGTCTCATTAACTCCTAAAAGTTAATCAGTGAAGTAATTAAGAACACAGCAGCCTGCAAATTCTCAATGACAATTACATCTTACCTATGCATACTTGATAACAAATAAATAATGTTTTGCCGAAGCAAAGTAGACAACAAAGAAAAAAGGGTAAATATATATATATATATATATATATATATTATGACCTTATAATACCCATTTGATGTCAGAGGCCAATAATTTTCTAGGTGTTGGCAAAGCTAAATATGATTAACCCTGGATTAATGTGAATGCTGAACTAGCTATAGCTTTATGATTAGCTTACTTAGCCTTTTTTACTTTTTTTTTTATAAATAAAAAGAACATCTCATTATAATATGATTTTGTTAGTGATAAGACCTTCTTGTTATTTTAGTTTTGTAATTTTTTGAGAGTTTAGAACAATTGGCTCACATTCTAATAGATTCCCTTCACCTGACGCATTAAATAAGGCTGAGTATATTTGAGACAATAATAAAAATTATCAAGATTCAAATTATAATTTTTATAAGCGAATATGATGGAACGGTCGGCTAAGTGCTAGCATTTTTTACTTTCTTGGCCAAACTTAATGAATTTTTTTGAATCCTAAACTCTCCTACCTGCATCCCCAAAAGCTAAAGTTAGGAGTTCACGGACTGAAAAAAAAGAGTGTAAAATGTTATATGAAGGAACAGGAGCGTGGTACAAAACAATGGGGGCCACAAGGCATGCATTTACATATATATATATATATATATATATATATATATATCTTTGTCTATCAAAGGAATCCAATAAAGCAATTAATATTAAACAGTAAAAAGAATCCCTTTTTATCTTTTGCCTTTTTTCTAACATTGGGAGCAGATATTGAGAAATCTGATTGAATCTTCAATCACTCTTTAATTGCAATCCAAGTTTGGTGTCTTTCTTTACCATGGAGCCCACAAATAATGTCCCCTCCTTATGACTCTCAAAAATTATTACAATAAATATTGACTGAATAATTCTTGCTTAAAACCTCAACAATAAAAGCCAAAGGATAAACTTTACTTACCAAAGAATCTTTCATTTTTCACTTATTATATTTGTCCTAGCTAATTTTATTTTTTTTAATCATTGTTAGTTTTTTTTATTCAACTCAATTTCTTACATGATTGCTCAATCTTCATTTGAAAGTATTATGATTGTTCTCTCTTATTAACACAATTATTAAGCTCCGGGTTATGTTTATTACATATTCACAATCTTATATGTTCCATCATTTTTGAGTTTGATTGGATTTTGCTCTTATCTCTTTCTTGATATGCACATCCTGATTTCTAATTCACCTTACCATGCATACATTCTATTACCATCAAAAAAAATTTTTTTAAAAAAATGGATGACACATCATAATATGATTTTTTTTTCTCCCTTATCTTTATCCTATTGCAAAAAAAGAAAAGAAAAAAAAAAGTATAGAACAAGTGAAAGGCATTGGAAATAAAATATATATATTTAGAGGGCTTATAAATTTATTTCTAGAACTCTTAAAAAAAATTGTGACTTCAATTAGGATTCTAGAAGCTCTTAAACTAATCATGAATATAAAAATTGAAAAGCTCCACAAATCAATAGAACTGAGATATTTTTTTTTCCTTCTTTATAAAAAATGGAATGTCAAACATGGTGATGATGCTGAATATGTATGCATGTATGTCATCAGTTAATTGGCAAATCGATCTCTTCCAAATATTCGAATAAAGCAATACCAAAAAGACAAGGAGTTTTTTTTTGTTTTTTTTGGACATTACCAAATAGATAAAGTTGAAAAATGTAAAATAAGATATTCCCAGCAATGATAAAGAGCCTTAAAATAATGACTAATAAAATATGGGATTACAACTGTGTGGACGTACGTGGGGGGATGGGTGGAGACCAACCAGGCACAACCATCAGAAGTCAAGGAATGCAACGTGTGTGCCACGTGTCAACTTCTTGCAGACGTACTCAATTATGTATGGCCTATTTTAATCTTTTACGTAATATAATTTAAATTAAATATGTTTGTATTTTGCATCCGCAGTCTTCCAGAAGGGCTTTTTATTTATTCAAAATTTTAATTTTTTTATAATTTTTTTTTATTATGTGAGATAAAGGCATGTTCGAATGATAACATGATGTACTAAATACTAATAATAATCCAGTGGGATTTATTTTAAAAATTTGGGTGTATGGTGAACATAATTTAATACGCTGCTTTTTTTTTTTTAATTGATATTAATATATTTCATAAAAGAGACCAGAACAATGGGATTTTTTCCTTCAAAAAAATTTATGGGTAACACTTATCTTCTAATAACACGCCTCCCAAGAAAACTAAGCTATCCTCTGATTCTATGCGATGCACCGCATAGATTCATCTGGTATAAATTTATTTAGATTTTGTTGATCCCTAAAAATAAAGGATGATTTGGCCAACTATCCACGCTTAATAGTTATTGTAAAAATATATAAAATAATAATTTTTTAAAAAATGTTCATCCTTGTTATTAAAAATATTTTTAAAATTTAATACTTACAACTGTATTATTATTTTTTATCTTTTTAAATTAAATAATTTTATTAAGTTCACAACTATATTTTTTTTATAAATTTTTTCATCTTTTTAAATCAAATAATTTTATTAAATATTAAATGAGATATGATTTTTATAAATTTTTAAATTATCTAAATTTTATTTTATTTTGTCTTTCTTATCTACTTCTATAATTTTTTTAGTATATATTTTTTATATTTTATATTATGAACATTTTGATTTTTCAATCAAAATTATTTTAATAAGAATTGAAGGAGATATAATTTTCAATTAAGTCATTTCAATAAGAAAAATTATATTAGTTTTTCTAAAATATTTATAAATTACCCACTTATTTTTTGTTAGTATCGTAAAAAATTAATGAGAAAAGTGCATTGATATTTGTTTATTTGTGAAACTATTATATTCTCGCTATCTAATAGCGAGACTTGCTATTTAATAGCTATTTTATGATGAATAAAATTTTATTCAATATTCTCGCCAATTGATAGTGAGTTTTACTATCCTATAATAAGTAAAATTTCAGAAAAGTTTGACAACTCACAATGAAATTTTCTCGCCGTCTGATAATAAATTTCGCCATTAGTTGACGATAATTGTATCATGGTTAGGAGAACAACGACGACTTATATCAGAGAGCTTCAACTATATTAAAATTGTATATGATTAGCAATTACTTTATTTTAAGAGTTATTTTTTATTGCACGAAGATGAGAAGAGAGCAAGAATGAGAGACCCAAAAAAAAATGTAGGTATTTATTACAGTGAAATTTATATTTAAATGCTTGAATAAAAAATATACGAGTATAAAAGGTTTTGATTGTACACAATTTGAGAAAAAGAGAAGAGTGTTAAAATAAGAAGATAGAAAAAAAAAATTGTTCATAGAAAAAAAAAATGACATAAGAGACAAAAAGGAATGAAGGATATGGGAGTATTCTAAATAATAGAAGTATTTTAGAAAAATAAGAGTAATTCTACACAAATTATGAAAATGTGTACTTTTTAAAAAATTAATAATGCCGTCGGGATTTAACCAAAGTATTCAAAAAATAAATATCTACATATTTAATTTTTGAATTTGTTTAAAAAATATAAAAATAAAATATTCAGAGAATGTTTGATTGACTGTTCAATTGTAGGATGCGGACCATCATTGGCTACAAGAACATCAGCAACAGAACGACGCCGTGGACTTCCTAAACGGAGGTTATCAACTTTCAACGGTTTTTTAAAAATTTAAATTTCCAGCCATTTTTCTGTTTACGTGGGTATGAATGCAGCTTCGTTGATCAATCATCTTCTTAACCAAACCAAAACCAAAACTAAAACACCTCAACCCGCCAGCGCCAAATTCTTAACCAACAAAATCGTCGCCTACCTCAACTCGGGTCGCCTCCATGAGGCCGTTTCAGTCCTCTTTGCTTCCCCTGAGCCTTTCCCCTATACTCTCTACGCCCGTCTCTTCCAGATTTGCTCTTCGAGGAAAGCCATTGTTGAGGCTCGGAAGGTTGAGTCCCATTTGGTCACTTTCTCTCCCACACCGCCGGTTTTTCTTTTGAACCGTGCTATTGAAGCGTATAGTAAATGTGGGTGTTTGGTTGATGCGAGGGAGTTGTTTGAGGAAATGCCCGAAAGAGATGGAGGTTCGTGGAATGCGATCATAACGGCTCATTCACAAAGTGGACATGCCGAAGAGGCACTGTGCTTTTTCTTGCAAATGAATAGGTCCGGTGTTTTTGCCAATGCCATTACATTTGCAAGTGTTCTTGGGTCTTGTGCTGTTGTATTGGCGCTCTCTCTTTCGAGACAAATTCATGGACTTGTTGTGAAGTACGGTTTTGGTGCTAATGTAATATTAGAGACTTCACTAGTTGACGTTTATGGGAAATGCGGGGATATGAGTGATGCATGCAGAAAGTTTGATGAGATCCATAACCCAAATGCTGTATCTTGGAATGTGATTGTGAGACGGTACCTTGAGATGGATGATGGAAAAGCAGCTGTGCTTAGGTTCTTCCAGATGTTCCCAGCAGCAGTAAGGCCATTGAATTTTACATTTTCTAATGCTCTTATCGCTTGTTCAAATATTTGTGCACTTAAAGAGGGTATGCAAATCCATGCAGTATCAATCAAGATGCATTTTGATGTTGAGAAGGTCGTTTCGTGCTCCCTTATACATATGTATGTAAAATGTGGGAAGCTAGAAGATGCTCATGCAATTTTTGAGCAGCCCAATGAAAAAGATTTGATTTCGTGGACTTCAATTATCTCAGGATATGCAATGAGTGGGAAGACACGGGAGGCAAGGGAGCTTTTTAATAATATGCCTGAGCGCAATGTGATTTCCTGGAATGCAATGTTGGCAGGGTATACTCGTTTCTCCTTATGGGAAGAGGCCCTGTATTTTGTATTGTTAATGAGAAGTACAACCAAGGAAATGGACCGTGTCACACTTGGATTGATCTTGAATGTGTGCTCTGGCCTTTCAGATGTTGAAATGGGAAAACAGGTTCATGGATACATCTATCGGCATGGTTTAAGTTCCAATCTTGTTGTCGGCAATGCCCTGCTTGACATGTATGGTAAATGTGGGAACTTGAGGAGCGCTCGAGTCTGGTTTAACCAAATGAGTCAATGGCGGGATAATGTTTCTTGGAATGCTTTGTTGACTAGCTATGCTCGTCACCAAATGAGTGAACAAGCTATGACAATTTTCTCGGAGATGCAATGGGAGACAAGACCAAGTAAATTTACATTTGGAACACTTTTGGCAGCTTGTGCAAATATGTTTGCTCTTGAGCAAGGCAAGCAAATTCATGGTTTTATGATCAGAAATGGTTATGAGATTGATACAGTGGTGAGAGGAGCCTTAGTTGACATGTATTCCAAGTGTCGTTGTCCCGAGTATGCTCTCAAGGTTTTTAAAGAAGGAGGATTGCTGGATGTGATTCTCTGCAACTCCATAATTCTGGGATGCTGCCACAATCGAAGGGGTAGAGAAGTTCTTGAACTGTTTGGTTTGATGGAAGAGGAAGGTATTAAGCCAGACCATGTCACATTTCAAGGCCTTTTGCTTGCTTGTATCCATGAAGGTCTTGTTAAATTGGGAACGCGGTTTTTTCATTCAATGAGCGACGAGTATGGTATTATACCTCGAATTGAACACTATGAGAGCATGATTGAACTTTACAGTCGCTATGAGCACATGGATGAGCTTGAAGGCTTTGTTAATAAGATGCCAATGGAACCGACAGTCTCCATGTTAAACAGAGTCTTCGATGCTTGCAGACAGTATGGGCACTTGAGGTTAGGAAAGTGGGCTGCTGAACGACTTAATGGATCGAATCCATCTAATCCCTTTCAATTTGACACATAGAATTGGGCTGGTCGGATCCACCACAGAACTCATTTCCATGCCTTTGGCATTATTTTATTTTTAATTTTTTAAGAAATTTATATGTATGAATTCTACTAAAGAAAGAAAATATAGTAAGAAAGTTTAAAGTTCTAAAATGTATTATTCTATTTTATTTCTATGATGTCTTGTTTTCTTAACTAATTAAATTATGAAAACTGAAATTTCCCTAATAATTTTGAACTTTAAACATAATCTTTAATATTCCAACAGGGAAAAAATAAGTATAAAAAATCAAAAAATATTCAGACAAAAAATGAAATGTAGAAATCAACAATAATCTTTAAGATTACAACAGCGAAAAAAAAAAGTTATTTACCAATAAAAAAGAAAGGGAAAAAAAGAAGTATAAATCAAATATTCAGACAAAAAAAGAAATGTAGAAATCAACAATAATTAGTCTTAGGAAGAGGTCTTGTCAATATCAGGAAAAAAAAAAAGGTATTTTTTTTTTCTGGACAAAAAAATAAAAATAAAAACCTAATACGTGCAGATTTTAGTAAAAACAAATTTCGTACATAATTACAAAGCCAAGAAATTCTATTAATTTCCAAAATTAGCACATACACTGCCCTTCATTTGCTTTTGGGGAAAAATAAAAATAAAAATAAAAACACCTCCCTCTGGGTAAATAAAAAGCTCGATCAAGAAGCATGTATAAAGATTAAAGAAGGTTAACGCTACCAGAATTAACGGTCCTTTGCAATTGTATGCACACATTCCTGAGGCAAGTTTGTGGTCTTCATAGAACTTCGCTTTCTTCTTATTCTCGACTCTTAGATCACTGCTCTTCGGTTAAATCCATAGATTTTCTTCACGTCATCCATGCCCAGTTGATAAAAGTGGGGTTAAATAGGCATACATTTCTGGGTAATCGCTGTCTCGACCTCTACTGTCAGTTTGGTACTGTTGGTGACGCATTGAAGGTCTTTGATGACATTGCTAACAAGAATTCTGTGTCTTGGAACATATGTTTGAGGGGTTTATATAGATTCTGCCAATATGAAAGAGCTTGTCTGTTATTCGATGAAATGCCTGAAAGAGATGTGGTTAGTTGGAACTCGATGATCTATGGTCATGTTTCATGTGGGTTTGTTGATCGTGCATTGGAACTTTTCTCGAAAATGCAAAATTCTGGTGTGAGACCAAGTGAGTACACATACTCGATTTTGATGTCGTTTGCATCATGTGCTTGTCATGGTAAACAAATTCATGGTAGCATGATTCGAAGTGGTATGGATTTATCAAATGTTGTGCTTGGGAATTCGTTAATTGACATGTATGGGAAGCTCAGTCTTGTTGATTATGCTTTTGTCGTGTTTCTGACCATGGACAAGTTAGACATTATCTCATGGAACTCTTTAATTTGGTGTTGTTATAGATCAGGGTTTGGAGAATTGGCTCTATATCAATTTTGTTTAATGAGAACAACTCAGCTTTCACCTGATGAGTTTACAATATCAACAGTAATCAGTATTTGTTGTAAAATGAGAGATTTGGAAAAGGGTAAGCAAGTAATTGCCTTCTGCCTCAAGGTGGGATTGTTTTCTAACAGCATTGTTTTGAGTGCTGCTATTGACCTGTTTTCCAAATGCAACAGATTGGGGGATGCGGTCCAGCTCCTTAAAGATCTAGATCAATGGGATTCAGCCCTCTACAATACCATTATTTCAAGCTATGCAAGGCATGGATTTATGGAGCATGTTATGCAACTTTTCTTGCTGATGATGAGAGATAACATAAGGCCAACTGAGTTCACAATGAGCAGTATTCTTAGCTCTATTTCTGATTTCCTTCCAGCTGATCAGGGTAGTCAATTCCATTCTTTAGTCATTAAATTGAGTATGGAATCAGATGCAATTGTTGCTAGTTCACTTGTGGAGATGTACTCTAAAGTCGGATTGATTGATTGTGCTATGAAAATTTTTGCGAATTTGACTGAAAAAGATTTGGTAACTTGGAACACCGTAATAACAGGTTTGACCCACAATGGCCGTGTATTCGAGGCCCTGAAAACTTTTTCTGAATTAGTTAGGAAAGGTCCATTACCTGATAGTATAACTCTAACTGGAGTTTTGACAGCTTGCAATCATGGGAGTTTCATTGATGAGGGAATGAGGATCTTTTCATCTATGCAGAAGGAATATCGAATTGCACCTGAGCTTGAACATTATGCTTCCATAGTGGACATGTTGAGTCGTGTAGGTAAGCTCAAAGAAGCAATGGACATTATAGCAGAAATGCCTTATGAACCCAGTTTCATGATATGGAGATCAATTCTTCGCAGTTCTGCAATTCATGGAGACTTGAAACTGGCTGAAAGAATTGCAGAAAAGATTATGGAATTGGAGCCAAAGTCATCTCTACCTTACTTGGTTTTGGCTCGGACATATGAAATGAGAGGCAGATGGGAAAGTATGGTACGAGTCAGGAAGGCCATCAAGCATAAATGTCTGAACAATATCACTGGAAGTAGTAAGATAGGGATAAAAAATCATGTCTATACTTTTGAGGCAGATCAATTACTGCACCATGGAGGCAGAGACATATATTTAGTGTTGAGATTGCTAATTTGGCAAATGAAAGAAGAAGGTTAGCTTTGAGCAGTTTGACAAAGAGGGGCTAAGAGGACCAGTGAAGAAAAGAGGAAACTAGCAATGTGGTATTAATGACATAGTAACTCATATGGTTCTTTTGGCTCACCCTAAGCAACTGTAGAGTGCTAGGTTTTAGTAGATTATTATACTTCTAGTCATGCACATTGTCTTTAAAAGATTATGCTAACCCGACATCCATTCTTCTGAAATGGTTGTTTTTGCAGTGAACCTGGGTTGTTTGATAGTTCATTTGTTATTTACTTTAAGGTTTCTTTAATTGAGTAGAGTTAGAATTGGATTCAGATTTATCTAATAGTTTTGTGAAAGAAGCTACTGACATCGGTGAATTATAGGTAATTTAAAGAGAATTTACACTGTTTGCGGTGTTTTCTAGTTACTTGCTTCATTTATCAAATAATAGCTTTCTGTCTTCAGATCAGTGGAAAGCCTCTCCAATTACTGCACTGGATTCGCATGATGCTTGATGGAAATTGCTAAAGAAGAAGATCTTAAGGAAAGAAACCAGCAAGGACTCAAACCACTTTGGACAACCTTAGGACTGATGCATAGCAGCTCAGGTGATGATGGAATCATGGAAGTGAGCAGTGATGTGCACACATTGTGTTTTCTGAGGCAGTCAATTCCTACTCCTACCAAGATAAGAACCATTTTACCTGAGCTAAGCTGTCTTTTCTCTCACTGAATTTCTTACATCCATACAAGTAGACAACACTACATAGAAGTGGCTTGCGTTATATATAGCTACAAGCCTAAAAGTCCATTTGATAGTTTTAATACTTAGGTAACTATGTCTTGAGTAACCTTGCCTCGTAATTAAAATTTAAACATTAAGCTTGTGTCCATTACTTGGAAAACTTGATTATGTTCTAGGTGACAATGACATCCCTCATAGTTTGTCTATATTAATTGTGAGGACTCAACCACCACAATTGATGATGGCAGTCAGACCGATGTGCTCACATGGTGTGTTCTGAGGCTGTCAAGTTCCAGTCCAAGAAATTTCAGTTTAGTTTTAAAAGGGATAAAAGGCTCCCATGAGCTTCAGTTTAGCACGAATGTGAAGCTTGTATGATATATATTATAAAAAAATATTATTTTTAATTAAAAAAATATATAGTATTTAAACTAATTAGGTAAGAAGTCATCAATCCGACAATTTCAAATGCACATGATGGTTGAAACAATTGTCATACGATCAGATAACCATTACTCCTTTCGACTGCGTGCATGGATCCATCTAGACATCTTTATATCGATCTTATCTTTGTCTGACATCGTTTCTATTACAGAGCGGATCTAATACAACCATGGACGACCAGAAAACAAAACTTCCAAAATTTAAAATAGTATTATACAACCATGCCTTTTATAGGATTTCTTTCATCTTTATTAGAAGCAATTGCAATCAAACGGAAATTTTTTTTTTATTTTAAAAAATCTAATTAAAATAAAAGGGCATGTAACTCGCAAAATCAAATAAATTAATTTATGCCTACTTTCTCTCTCATGGTGTGTTGCCTGTGATATCCAAAAATTAAAATAATCCCAACTATTGACTACAGACAAATTTTAATCTATTGCTGATCAATAATTAGCAAGAAAAACATTAGTTATCTTGTTATATTTGTTTACTTCCAATTATTAAAAATCAAAACTTGGAGAAATCATAATTCGAATCTAATTAAAATAAAAGGGCATGTAACTCGCAAAAGCAAATAAATTAATTTATCCCTACTCTCTCTCGATGGGGAATAAAAAAAAAAGTTTAATTATTTAACAATTTGATAATTTCAAGCTAATTAACTGCAATATTGTGAGACAGCTTATTTATGAGTAGCTGAAGACACAGAGCGACCCACCATTACACTAGAAGTTAAAATCAATTTCATTATTTGATGTGGAATGGCAACCAAAAAAAAAAAAAAAAAGTAAAAAGAAAGAAATCAAATTAAATTGTAACCCAGTAAAAGGGTTATGGAATTATGGAGTAGTGCTGTCACCTTCTTAATTGGAAGAATAGGCACGCAACCACGAACCAATACCAATCCATTAATCCATACCCGACGTACAAGGCAGATAAAGATAAGAGATTTGCAGCTTCTTTGTTTACGTGGCTCTGTCTGTCATGCTTTATATTTCCTATTCTGTGCATCGATTTAATATTCATATCCCATTGCTCATCTTCTGCATTGCATCCCTGTTTTGTACCAAAGGAACACCATCTTAAATAGAAAATAAATTATACTATATTAGTGCAATGTTTCCATTTTTTTCTTTTATTTTTATGAGTGACCCCACCATCAGCAATGTATGTAAAATATGATTTATATAATCATGAAAAAGATCAAAAGCACGAGCACATACTTCCAGTGGAGTCCCATAACCTCTCTGCTTAATTGACATCCGCTAGCTTCTCCACCCCTTAAAAACCTTTTTTTTGTTTGTTTGAATTAATTAGTTTCTGCTCCACTGCAAATTTTCCACTTTAAGGCCTGCACTTCACCAGCACATATTAATTCACCTGTAGTATATTTATACATATTCTTCTTTAATATAATTTATTTTTATTTATTTATTTTTGCAATTTTCGTATACATAGTTGTGCCTTTGAGTACTATTGTGTTTGTCCTGCTTCAAAATAAGTTTAGATATTACATATATACATACATGGCTGTTTGGATTTCGAGGTCGAGAGCAATAGCATATTGTCTAAGAAAGAAGGTGGGTTTGCTGGGATTAGTTAGTTACCATGAAAGCTCTAGTTGCTTCAGTACTAGCACTGCTGCTACTTGTCCTTCATTTGGATATATAAGGAACCAGCTCGGTGGCTCCTATGGAGACCCACATGGATTCTTGAGTAACTCTGCTACCCTTTTCCACTTTTGGCGTTTTGAATCCAGTAGAGCTGAAACACAGCTACTAGATGCACAGTACGTTGAAGACGACGATGATATTAATCAGGTTAGTATTACAACCGCTGTTTAATTTTTTCATTGTATACATGCATGCTTTTGATTAATTTTGTTTGATTTTCTTGCTTTCTTTTTCCTACTTTGTACTTTTCCATACATAGTTTTGGGATGTTAATGTTGGAGATAGACACAAATCATTTTTTAAATCATCAATTAATTATTTTAATTTTTGCAATTTTAAATCTCTACAAGTTCTTTTTTTTCCCCTTGAGTTCATAAAAAATCGTAGTCTAGGGAACTGTATGATCTGATGATCTGGTCTGAGTTATTGGCGGATTGGTTTTATGATAACAAGAGGTTAGATAATAATACAGAGTATAACTTAAACTACCATCAAACTTCTTTTTTTGTTTTCATAAAAATTAATGTTAATGTTTTTGTTTAAAAAAAAAAAAAAAAATTCTTTGCAATAAAACTAGGTTACAGAGAAGTTTCCCAACTTTTTATAAAGTGCATAATTTTTTAACTTATCAATTAATTAATTATTATTTTTTAAAAAATTTGAATTATTGCACATGCAATGGTGTCCCATAAGGTTTTAAAATACTAAGAGGTTAGAGGGACTGGCATTTTTGTTCAAAATTAGGCAAACATCACTCTTCTATTTGTAAATCAAGTAAACAATATCAAATATTTTTGTGCGTGAATTATTAGTTATTATTCAACTCAAATTCTTTTCTAGATAACTTCTTTGTCAGTATTTTGGTGTGGGACAAATCTAAGGAGCCAGTGGGTGTTGCGTGTTGACCAATATTAGGATTCACACGTAGGGTTTACTTGAACCATTTGAGTTTGAGCCACTTCATAATTTGACTTGTGCTTCCAAGCCCTTGTTTAATTTCTTTTTTAATTATTAATAAAATAAAATAAAAGTCCCTCTCCTCCTCCCTTTCTCTTTCTAGCGAGTGTTAGAGAATCATATAGAACACATGCAACACGAAGAAACTTTGTATGAAATAAAGGGTTATAACTTTTAAACCTTCTTTCGAGTAAGTAAATAATATAGTTCTAGTACTAAATACTGTATATGCTGGAAATCCAATGTTAATCCCAAAAAAGCCAGTGCGTAAATTGCAACAATTAAAGTTTAACCGCAGAAACGTAACACGTAATGAAAAAGCCTTCAGAGAACGTAACATAGTAGAGAAAAGACGTTACTTCAGTGGAATTTTATCACTAAATGTACGTTTTTTGACTAGACTTCACTGCCAATTTCTTCAGTCTTTCATGGCGTTTTGGTTTACTACTCCAAGAAACTTTATCTATCATTTCAAAACAAACACGGGTTTATTAGAAACTCTCAGTCACAGCTTTTGTAACTTACATTTGTTTCATGCCTCACCTTCCTCAACTCGCGTTAATGAAATTGGAAAAAACTCGGATAGTGACAATGCATGCCTTACTATACGTACTACTGCCCCTGTGAAACAGCCTGATTTTCATAGCAATCGGATTCCGGTAAATCCAAATAATTAGGATTGTTTCTCTTCGTTGAGTATATATATATATATATATATATATATGTATGACAATAGGAGCAGAGCCTTTTCTTTGTTTCATTTTCCATTTTGTGTTTTATACCCGTATGACTTACTGGTACGCTTTTGGTTGTCAAAAGATCTCGTTTAAATATATTGTTGCTGTGTTGCAGGCCTCAGATTTCCCAGGAGGGAGGGTAACATTTACTACAGAACTAAGTTTCATTTCCGAGTCTGACGATAAAAGAATACCTTGTTATCGAGTCCTTGATGACAATGGAGATCCAATCATGCAGAACAGTTTTCAACAGGTACCCCAATACCTCTCCATTTGGTGAAAGATGTAAACATAAAGAATTATTTTGTTTGTGTAATATATAAAATATGAGAAATAAACCAAATTCAATAGTGTCAAATTCAAGATGTTGGTTTTAGTGCGTAGCGCTTGTTCACTGTCGCATTGATTGCATAGGTCAGCAAGGAATTAGCAGTAAAGATGTATGGGAACATGGTCACCCTCCAGATGATGGACATCGTATTCTATGAAGCACAAAGGCAGGGACGAATTTCCTTTTACCTCACCACCACTGGGGAAGAAGCTACTAACATCGCGTCCGCAGCTGCGCTTACCTCAGATGATCTTATACTGCCCCAGGTAAAAAATTTAATGGACTATGTCTTTTTCCTTCCTCAATTGTAGAATCAATAATTTTCTCATTTTGAATATTTTTCTATCTATCTTTTTTGTGGGAAGCCAGTACCGAGAGCCTGGAATTCTGTTGTGGCGAGGTTTCACACTGCAAGAATTTGCTGACCAGTGCTTTGGAAACAAAGCTGATTATGGGAAAGGAAGGCAGATGCCAATCCATTATGGTTCCAACAAGCATAATTACTTCACTGTGTCATCACCTCTTGCGTAAGAAGTCTTTGTCCTTGGACTCCCATTGGAATGTATGATGTTGATTATATGTATCTCTGTTATAAATTCACATGGTTAACTTGAAATTTGGTTCAGCACACAACTTCCTCAGGCTGTGGGGGTTGCTTATTCTCTTAGAATGGATAAAAAGAATGCATGTGTGGTTACTTATTTTGGGGATGGAACAACCAGTGAGGTGACTAATTCACTTATGGATTCCCTTGATATTTTAGTAATTCTCTCTAGAAGTTTAGATTTTAGTTGTTTGAAACCTCGATCATTCACTTACTAATTCTTACTCTTCAATGATGTTTCAGGGAGACTTTCATGCTGCTTTAAATTTTGCAGCAGTTATGGAAGCTCCTGTTGTTTTTATATGTCGAAATAATGGATGGGCTATCAGTACTCCTATAGAAGAACAATGTCGAAGTAATCTCTCTAAATAGGGATTATTCACTACTCTTTGCAAGTTTTTAATTATGTGTGTTCTTAACATTTCATTTTCACATTGACAGGTGACGGCATTGTGGTTAAGGGTCGAGGTTATGGAATCCGAAGCATAAGAGTAGATGGAAATGATGCTCTAGCTGTTTATAATGCAATTCGCACAGCTCGTGACATGGCCATAACTGAACAAAGACCTATACTGGTTGAGGTACATTTCAATTGCATTTGCTCTTTTAGCTGTTTTAGTACAGGTCCAAATTATAAGCAGCATACCTAATCTTAGTTTCATCTTAATAGTATTCTCATTTTCTTCTTTACAACATTTTCAGGTCCTAACCTACAGAGTAGGACACCATTCCACATCAGATGATTCTTCCAAATATCGACCGGCGGATGAAATTGAGTATTGGAAAAATGTGAGAAACCCTGTAAATAGATTTAGAAAATGGGTCGAAAGAAATGGCTGGTGGAGTGACAAAGATGAAACCGAGCTTCGAAGCAATGTCAAACAGCAGGTAATTAGTATTGGATGTTCAAATACCTCTGTTTAATCTGTTCTTACGAGGCTAATTAAATAAACTTGTTAAACTTTTTGGGATGTTTTCTGACATTTAATACTTTGGAGCAGTTGGTGCAAGCAATTCAAGCAGCAGAGAAGACGGAGAAACCTCCACTTTCTGACATGTTCACGGACATCTATGATCATCCACCTCAAAACCTTCAGGAGCAAGAGAAGTTACTGAGACAAACCATAAAGAGACATCAAAAGGACTACCCCTCTGATGTTCCTGTTTAGATAACTTAATGAAAATCAAAATCTTAAAGCTAAAATATTTCACCACAGCTCCTGTATTTAGAAATCAAATTACTGCATTTCTCTGTGTAACCCTCCTTGCATTCGCTTTGTATTTAACAAACCAACAAGCATTATCTTGCCATTGTAAGTTACCTAAGGAGAAAAAATATTAATTAGTGGTTAAAATTCTTATCTAAAGGATGAAACTGTATTCTCTATGAAACATGAAAATATTTTAGATCAAGTCCATCACACTATAACAGCTGTGCAAAATTTGAGTGGCGTGTGGCTGAAATGACTTACAGCTAGCATTTGTTTGACACTCTGACCGTGAACCTCTTATGGATAAAGGAGACTAGTATAGTATGAGACATCACGTCAAGGATGAGCTTAGTTGGGGAGACATCTAATGGTTGTTAAGTCCCAAGGATAAGTTTTGTTTTGTTGTAAGCTGGCAGTCACTTTGTTGATTGAATATCTGGTTATTTAATTTGTCTCCCTGCTTAAAAATGTTACTTAAATTTGATTAATTTTCTTTTTTTCAGACTTGGTTAGAAAAAATCGTAATTCAAATAGTAATGCAGGTTAGGAAGTGAGAAAGTCAACAAAATTAGTACAAGAAACAAAACACTTTGATGTGGACCTGGGAAGTGGGAATTTGATTTGGTACTGAAACCAAAATTTGTATCGAAATTTAAGATAAAGTTAGTTTATAGCAAGTTGTTAAGAAAGAGGTAACCAGCATATTTGCCTGCTACAGTGGGTACTGAGTGAGAAAATTAAAAGTAATATTCTCGGAGCTCTTGAGGCAGATTAAACACCGAGTCACTGGATATAATAAACAGATTTCTGTCTTCAGCTGCCTTGCAATCACCTTATTCAAATTACAAACAGAGAAAGAGAGAGACTTGATTAGGAAGAACTCTGGTCCGGCTTATAATATCATTGGAGGAGCATTCATTGGATTAATCTTCATATAATGCCATCTTCCCTTTTAAGTTTTCTACAATAGCAGACCACCACATTTGCTAGCTACCATCCTTTATATACCCTTAAGTCACCACAAGAAAAACTTAAAGAAAATAAGGTTGAATACCAACTTAAAGAAAATAAGGTTCAAAACCAAGACCATAGTTGAGGTAGTCATTCTTGTTGAAAAATGGCCATGGACAGCTGTGTCTCTCCGTCCCAATCTCAGGTTGTCATTGCCTATGACTCGACCAAGGAGTGCTGCAAGTGGGAGCTTTATAATTCTGTTTGGACCATCTGAAAGAGAGGTGACATTGTTCTCAGAGGAGATAAACTTATTGTGCTTGGTGTCATGCATTTGGTTCCTTACCCTCGTAAGTACAAATTTGACTGATTGTGCTGGAATCACAATGATCAGGCTGCATTTTTTTCTTTTACTTCTCTCAAGGCTTTAGTAATTATGTTCCTGACAATTATCTTATTACATCTCTGTAAGTAACATGGAAAAAAATCCCTCTGCTAATATGCAAATGGAGACCTCTTGAAATAACACTTTTTGCAAAAAAGCTTTTATTCATGTCCTTGTTCTGTTTCAATATACCTATAATTATATAGCAACAATTATAAACTTATGCTACTCTCTACTTTTTCAACCTCATACTTTTGCAATGGTTAGATATTGATGCAAATGTTTTCATCCAGTGTAGTGACTCCATTACTTGCTCTATTAGACCCTTAAAAATGATAATTGTCACTATTTACATTGTTTTTCCATCTCACTTTATAGAGTCCATATCTTGTTTTTTCTTGATTCTGTTTGGTACAGTTGGATATCATGCAAAAACATGTCCGGGATTTTTCGAAATAGACAATCGTGAAGTGGAGAGAGCAGTTTCGAAGAAAGTTGATCTCTATGCAATGAATATCCTAAGAAGTGCTGACTAGTGTGAAGAATGTGGGGTAATTAACATAAGCTCCTACTTCTAAGACATTCTCATTCTTTCAGAAGCAAAAATTATCAGCATGCACAAATCTGCTAAATTACATTGAACCAGGAACAATTTCTTTATCTGTCTAAATCCATCATTCACTTATTCTTTCTATTTTTCTTCACCAAATTAAACAAATTCCCTTGTTGTATTCAGGTCAGCATTGAAGTCAAAATAATTGCTGGTTTTCCCACAAAGCAGGTTGTATTACAAGAGGTTATGGCTATTAATGTAGCTTGGCTTATGCTTGATAGGTATTCGCCTTGTGGTCCTAACCCTTAGTTATACCCCTGTTTTGTTCTCCAAAGCAAGCGCTGTAACTAGTTTTCACAAACTTATTTACTTTTTTATCAACGACTCAGTGGTGTGAATCTGAATCTGAAGTTGGTATAGTCCTTTCTTTAAGTTATTTTTGTTGTATGCATACTTGGTCGACATTACGAATAATTTGCAAACAATAATAGGCAGCTTAAACGAGACTTGAGGTTCTACCTAAAGCTGATTCCTTGCAGGATGGTTTTTCTTCGAGATCCACATACTGTCGAAGTGTTAAAACCTTTCACAGCAAGTTCTGATACAGATCATGTTATACATCATGAGTACCTTTGCTCCATTAGCAAGTCTGTTGACAGTCAAGCTAGGGATGAAATATTATTTTCCACTTACGGAAGCTTACCATCCACTTCTCATTGCCTGGAACGCTGTGACACATTCAACAGCAGCTCACAGAATGATGGTAAGGAAAGCCCCCACTTCATGTTCGGACACACACATATACACATATAAAAGACACAAATCAAATCCAAGTTCTTCTATATTATGTGTGCATTTCTGTTCAGATATATCAGTCTAGTATATATATATTTACAGGATGGTTAGCATTTGGTTTAAATCCTTTTATGGGAAGTTTAAAAGTAAAATAACCATAAGTAAAACTTGTTGCTCAAATACTTGTAGTGAACTTGGCTTATAATTTTTCTAATTGCCTGAAGTTAAGGCTAGCAATCCACTTATTAGTTGCAGAGATGACAGAGAAACCCCAACATGTGGGCTGACTTGTTCACTGTCCTCTATCATCATCCAGACATTCATTACCAAAAATTCCACGAGCTTGACAAACTACGTGCTCCATAACGAAGACACATGCATGATGATGCATCCACTGGGCCACCCTTATCATGTTTGTGTTTTAAATAATGGAAATTTTTATTGAATTTAAAATTTTCTAAAACAGTTTCTCAATGTGAATATATGGTAATTTGTGATGATTTACTGTATGTCTCTTCTCTCTGTCTCTCAATCACCATTGTGGACAATATCATATAATTCTTTCAATTCCAAAACTTCATTAATTTTAACAGAAGGTCAGATTACACACTGCTAATTTGTCAACTTAATGGAACCAGTGATTTAATATTGGTTAATTGAGGCCAAAAGAAGCTAAAGAAAGCGACTTTCATTCTTTAAAGATCCTTGTTTAATATGGCCAATTAAGTTAGAAAAACAAATGTAGCATTGTCAAATAAATTATTATTATTATATTTAAAATATTTCGATCTAGAATCTGGAATGGCACACAAGGTACTAGTAGATATTTAAACCTATACCTCATAGCGTACAGTTGAAGAAAGCCATTATTTTTATCGAACAAGAAATTATTTTTTATTATTTATTTCCATAAAAAACTGTATTCCAGTTCCTAAATTCCTCCGAACATTCAGGAGTGAAAAGAATAATGTCGGAGCTTTTAAGGAAGAAACATTAACCAGAAAACCAGAGTTTCTGTCTGGTCTTAAACAGCCTTGCGATCATCTCACTTTGCTCTGTTGAATGGAAACATGCGTGGCCTCATGATTTGACGTACCCAATGCAAACACAACATAAGACAAAGAGAAAGACATAAAGGAGATGTCTAAGAAGTACGGTCAAGCTCATATCATTGGACGCAACTCCATAGTATTAATCTTCATATATGCCCCCGTTATCTCCAAGTTTCTGGATACAGTGCTTGGTTTGAATAAATACTAAGAAATTAAAAACCCAGTTGATTTGCTAGTTTAGAGAGCTGTTTGGAAAATGGCCATGGAGAGCTTTTCTTCTCCATCTTACGTAGTGATGGCCTACGACGCGACCAAGGAGTGCAGTGAGATGGAGTTTAGTTTCGCAGTTAAGAACATCAGAACGAGGGGTGACATTCTCCGTAGAGGAAACACGCTTGTGGTGCTTGGAGTTTTGCATTTGCTTTCTCACCCTCGTAAGTATTTTGACGCATATGTTATGTTTGTGTTAATTACCCACTGAAACTTACTAATCCGTTCCAACTACAAATGTAATTCAAATGCAAATTAAAACGCTTCTACTAATATGACCAAGAGCTAGAAACTTCAAATCTTTTTTCACCTTCTTCAGATACAGTCCTTCAATCAGTCCCGTGATCCCATCCCATATCATGGATTTTGTACTAACACAAGTTTAAGCACATATTACTTCTCTTGTACTGAGTTTGTAGAAGTTGGAATGGCAGGGAAAGTTTTCCACAGAAGAAAGGGGGAGAAACTACTAAATAAATTCATGTTTGTGTGAGCCTCAATGCCTTCTAATCAAAGTAATTGAACACGTAACTCATCATGCATGCATACATTCTTGTACTTCTTTGAACATCTTGGCGAATGAATGTATATATAACAATCCTGTTTCATGAAAGTCTGGTCTAATATCTTGCCATGTGACATGATCCAGAGATTAAATGGTACATGCATATGGTATGGAGATCTCTTCCAATAATGCCCCCCTTTTGCAAAAATTTATTCATGTTTTTCTTCTAAAGTTAAGGCTGCATATCCTTGTTTTTTAGTTATTCTATACATGAAAAGTTTCAATAGACCCGATTCAATTTGCAATGATATTAAATTCACTATATTTTTAAATTTTTTTCTTGTAATTAGTGAATGCTTCATTTGCATTGGTTATATTGAGGCAAATATTGTCTTCTGTTGACTTCTCTTCCTATTAGGCCTCTTAAAACAGTCTATACACCTTTATTTTAAGCTTCAGATGAAAGTATGACCACTTTATCCACATCCTACAAACCAATAGCAACATATTCTACTTTCTTAAGCTGCCAAACAACTAAATCATCAAAAGCTCTGGGTGATTCTTTATTTAAGGAACTATGCAGGACAACCATTACACAGCAATATTGAATGAAAGATGTAGCTAGGTTGAAATTCTAACATTGATTAGAAACATGTTATACTATTAGTTGTGCATAATAGTATAACAGAATCAAACATAGACTACAGATATATTAGTTTATTACATTTAGTTGATGCATTGCAGCATAATACACTGTGATGCATGAAGATCTTAGAAGACTAACTTTTCTTCCTTTTCTTCTTCTGAATTCTCTTTTCATTGCTTTGCTTACAATTGTCCTTTACTTCTATTGAACTTGTTTGGTGTAGTGGGATATCGTGCAAAAGCAAGTCCGGGTTTATTCCAGATGACCACTCGTGCAGTGGAGGAAGAAATTTCAAAGAAAGCTGATCTCTATGTCGAGAATCTCCAAAAAACTGCTGAAACGTGTATAGATGATGGGGTAACATACACTCCTAGTAGTAAAGACAATGTCACTGTTTAAGTAAAAATGTATTGGACCTGAACCTGCTATCTCTGGTTTAGACTTTCACCCGACACACACCAAATTAAAGTGACACAGCTGAACCATACTACTATGTGATATATCCATCCTAAGTAGCTTTGTTTCCTTGTTATGTTCAGGTCAGCATTGAAGTCAAAATCATTGCTGGTTCTCCAATTAAGCAGGTTATATTACAAGAGGTTATGGCCTGCAATGCAGCTTGGCTTATACTTGATAGGTACCTCCTTTTGCTAATTAGTCCCAAACTTCAGTTATAGTTGATGCATAGCTGATGTGTTTGCTGTATTCAACAAGGATGTTGAAACATGGGTATAACAATCCCATATCACCTGGCTATAACATAAATTTAGTGTATATAAGCCTTGGACAATCCTCACCTTGCAAGCCGGTTTTTGAGGATGAGTTGGGTTCACGGACTTATTATTTAAAAATATTCTCAAAAATTTAACAGATGACCATTCTGCATCAGTAATAGAAGTTTTTTTTTTTTCCTCTCTCCGCATGCATGCCCATTTGACAAGAATAATTGTCTGAAAGCATAACAGGAAGCTTAAACGAGATATGAAGTTCTACCTCAACAAAATACCCTGCAAGATTGTTTGTATTCGAGATATATTTTCTGTGGAAGTTATGAAATCTTTCTGCAGAAGTAGTACTACTGGTACAAATTTTATACAAAACAAGTTCATTTGCTCCATTTGCAAGTCTGTTCCAATTACACAGAACAGTCAAGTTAGCGAGGATGAAAATGAAGATGAAGATGATGATCAGTTATTGTTCTCTTGTGAAAGCTACCCTTTCTCCGTTGATTCCCTGGAAGACCCTGATGCACTCAACACCAGCTTTAAGCCTATATCTTCACATATTGATACACCTTTTCATTATAAAGAAGCAGGTAATTAAAAATCCCCCATGTCATTTTCCATTACATAATATTCATGCAACTTTTATTTACAACTGGATGAGCTGCCAAGGGTAAATTATAAGAAATTTATCAATAAAACCAATAATAGGTTCGTCTTCATCTGGTGGATGAACAATAAGATTGATCTGAGCTTCGAAGCAGTTGTATGGCTAGGTAGGTAGCTATTCAATTCCTTTTACATGGCTAATTTTCTTTCTGCAATGTCGTCTTCTCCATAATAATTAAATTTATTTCCCTTCATGCAGTTGATGCCGACAAGCCAATTCTTTTTTCTGACTGTCATCAATCATCGATCATGCAGAGAGACAACCATTAGCAAACCTTCACAAGCAAGAGAAACCACAAGGAAGACAGATGTATCCAGTCCTGTCTAGACTACCACTATTATGGTTTTTTATATTTAAGTAATCAAACTTTCTTGAAATCTGAAAGTTCCCGCAGCAGTATGTTTTCATCTGTATATTATAACATGCATGCACATACATATAAACACATATTACCACATGCTTACATTACATCTTCTCTAGAAGTTGAAGCTCCTAATAAACATTTCGCACATGATTTTTACAGCGTTATGACTCAAGAAAGAGAGTTAAACTCTGTTTTGTTGTGATGGGATATTAAGGATAGTTGGTTACATTTCTCTTCCTTATAGTCTTATGTACTCGTCTTGAATTTGATTGAAAATCTTGTTCAATTTGTCCAAGCTAACAAAAAGGCGTTAACCAAAAAAAAGCTAACAGATAGGCCCATGGAAGAAAAAAAATAGTTTATAAGTAAGGTCTAATTAGAATTGAATACTTGTATAAATGGTAAAGTTCTGTATATTGGCTGTCCCAATGGAGACAGCTGGATTTCGAATCCCTTCACACTCGAATTGAAAAAAAAAGAAAAAAAATGTTTTTCTGCATGGATTAAAACTTACTAAGAAAAGTGAATTATTAAAAATTGTAATTGGTATTATATATGGTAAATTTCTTAACTCCGATCCCGTAAATTACAAATGTAAGATATAAAATCATTTAACACAATTTTTTTATTATTATTTATGCTTGATATTAATAAACACCATGGTTTGATTTCACTTCCTTCCATTCCAACTGCTTAGGATCTTTACAGAAACACATATCTATGGCAATTGTTAAGGCAGCAAATATTAAAAAATAATTTTTTTTTCTTAAATTCTAAGTCAGTTTAATTGAAAAGCATTAACTTTTAGATTCATTTTCTCTAATTAAAATTTTAATATAAAAATCCAAATATTATTTAATCAGATTGAATTAAAAATTTATAAAATAATTTTCTTAATATTTTATGATCCCAAAAAGGTGGGTTTTTGACTAGGAAAGCAGAGGCAGGACCGAGTAAAGAAACAAATAAATAAATAAGAGAAGGATATTCTTCGGAAACATTGAGGCAGAGGAGTGCTAGCCGTTGGAAGCATAAAACCAATATATTCTGTTTAAACTTCCTTGCAATCATCTCAGCGACTCTGCTGAAGACAGCAACCTTCCCGCCAATTTCATTGTGCCAAGAATATCCCCAGCATATCTTCATTGGTGTCAACAGAGAATCTTCTCTCTTATCCAATGCAAATGGAGATGGAGGAGAGTGAGAGCGAGAATTACAAAGAGAGAGAGAAGATTTTTCAGAACTCTGTACAAAGCTGTACTAGCTACCCATGGATCATTGGACCTTAATCATCGTCTTAACTCATTTTCCATGTTCCTCTAACCAAACCCATTTTTGTCTTTGCCTTTATTTAAATACTATACTGACCACCAAATTACAATGAAGAAACAAGCTTCAAGGTTTTTCAGACCCAGAAGTTGGAAGTTAAACAATGACCATGGCAAGCCCTCTTTCGCCATGTCATGTTGTCATAGCCTATGATGCAACCAGGGACCGTGAAGCCAACGAACTTGAGGTCACTATTGATCGTGTTCGAATGAGGGGTGACATCCTTCGCGGAGGAGATATTCTTGTTGTGCTTGGAGTCTTACATACGGTCCCTCACCCTTGTAAGCAAGCTATTTGATGTATCGTGCCACTAAAATAAGAATTTTAGTTTTTTTTTTTTTTTTTCTTCTCTTTTCCCTTTTCTCTGTTTGTGTTGGCTTAGACTTCTTAGTTTAGAGTCGTAATTAACGGGTCAATTCTCTATCGAGTATTTTTTTTTTTCTGCATTAGTTATGTATTAGGCTGGTTCATTCTCTAGTTTGTCTTTCTGGTGTATTGCTAGAATCGTATTTGAGGTCTAACCAAGACTATTTTAGTATAACCTTCAATCACTAGTCTACTATACCCTGTACATATTATATTTTTTTACTTTGAGACGAATGTTATCCATGACATTTTCTGTTTATGTCTGGCATGTATAGTGGGATATCCTGCGAAAGCATGTCCAGATTTTTTTGGGACAAGCAATCGTGCAATGGAGGAAGAAGTTTCAAAGAAAGTTGATATGTACATACAAATGCTCCTGCAAACTGCTGAAAGGTGTGAAAATGAAGGGGTAAGTACTAGACACTCTTAGTGCTATGGCATTGCTATTGTTATAAAACAAAAGTAATCACCTACGAGACCAACTATGTCATATCTCAACTTGCTATTCTTAGTTCATCACACAAGTGTCGTCTTGTTGTTTCAGGTCAGCATTGAGGTCAAAGTAATTGCTGGTTTTCCCATTAACAAGGTTATTTTGCAAGAGGTTATGTCCTGTAATGCAGCTTGGGTTATACTTGATAGGTACTTCTTTTTCTCTCTTGCATGTGTGTTTTAGACTTAGAAACATGGTTCACTTATCTCTCTTTCTTTGGGTGTTGATTCATGACGACTATATCTATACGAGAATCACCACACCTTTTGAAAACTGTTCTGTTAATAGTGTGTATGTAGATTTTATAGCACGTGACCTAATGTCCAAGGAACTCTTTTAAGTTCATTGAACTACCTGTTGATATTGTATCTTTGTCCTTAGATTTTGTATGTAACGGTTATGCAAACAATAACAGGCACCTTCAACGAGATATGAGGTTCTATCTTAAGCACATACCATGCAAAGTTGCATTAATTCAGGATGGCTTTTCTGTAGCTGTTTCAAAATCCGACTTTACAAGTGATCAAGAAGTTGTTGAACACAAGTTTGTTTGTGCCTTGTCCAAGCCTGTTCCAGCTTTTAGTAGTCTAAGTAATTATAACAACGAGCAGTCAGTCTTCAATTGCCAAAACTTCTCATTTTCCTATAGTTCCCTGGAAACCTCTGGAATGCTTAAGAGCAACTTGACAAATTCATCTACATTCAGATCACAGGATTTTAATTCTTTGAAGGATGCTCAGCCTTTTCCTAAGCAAGAAAAGTTAGGTAAGAAAGCCAGTATCATATTTCATATATATACATATAATTCAAAATTTGAGATTCAAGTCTTATATATTATGTGCCTTCTCTACATATTCATCAAAAAAAAAAAAATGTGCCTTCTCTACATGCCTTTTCACACATCTATCAATTCACTGTACATAGGATGTGAGCTTTCTTAGAAACCTTTTACAGGAAGTTTAACCAGACAGTACATGCCTTTAATAAAACCTATTTTTTATGTGGTATCCAGTCATAGAATATCTTACTCTATATCCTTTATTTGGTTTTTAGTAAAAGAAGCAGAAAATATTCTGGATTCATTGAATATGGCACGTAACAATTGGACGCAGATTATTACTTTGATTATATTTACAGGCAAGCATAAATTTTTGTCTATCCTAGAAAAGTTGCTCTTTTTTTACTCTCTTTTTTTTCTTTCTTTTTTGGGTCTTCTATTGAGATTCCAACCGTTTGTTTTTGTAATCATATTGGTTTAACAGATGCTCATGTGAGTTTATCCCTTCCCTTTTCCTACACCAAAGGATGTCAATGACTTTTCAATATATTAAGAGAACTGAGTAATATAAAAATTAAAAGCAAGCCTCCCTTTAAATATGATGATCAATGAGTCAATTAGCCAGGATGAGCTAACAATCAGATTGCAGGGTAAACCATAAGAAACTTAGTCCATAAATAAAGTTTTCATTTTGTTTTCTTCCAGGTATGAGCACCAAAGGAGATAATATGATTTCCACTTCTTCTAGAATGGTCAGCAATCAATCTAAAAATGTGTTCAGACATAGATCCTCAGAAGCACCTTTTCTTTGTATAACCTGTGGGACAAGAACTGTAATGTATATCAAGGATTCTATGATATTAAATTACTCTGAAATACAGCTTGCAACAAATGATTTTTCAAGGGAAAACTTATTAGGAGAAGGTGGATATGGTCATGTATATAAGGGTGAGCTTAAAGACGGACAGCTTATTGCTGCGAAAGTACGAAAAGAAGCAAGTAATCAAGGTTTTACAGAATTTCAGTCTGAGGTATATGTCCTAAGTTTTGCACGCCACAAGAACATTGTGATGCTGTTGGGCTATTGCTGCAGGGAGAACTTAAACATTTTGGTTTATGAGTATATTTGCAACAAGTCTCTTGACTGGCATTTATTTGGTAAGTAGCCAGTCTGGTTATTGGGTTCTAGGCTTGGATCAATTTCATCTGTTCTTTGCTAGCTATTTCTTTAATTTGCTGATTGATAAAATTACAACAGCAACATTGCATTTCGTTTTAGTAAGTTGAAGGGTACTTGCACAGATAAAAAAGCAACAGTTCTTGAATGGCACCAAAGATATGCTATTGCCATTGGCACTGCAAAAGGCTTGCGTTTCCTGCATGAAGAATGCCGTGGAGGTCCTATAATTCATAGAGACATGCGACCAAGCAATATATTGCTCACACATGATTGTGTTCCCATGGTATGTTTACATGTCATCTTTTTCTGCACCTTTTTTAAGCTACTTGATCGAATTCATAATGTATTATTTTTCCTGACCTTATTTAAAATACTCCTCAAGATTTGGTGAAAATTCCATGACATTTACTGTTCCTATCCTCATTATACTGTGGGTGATAGGGGTTCTAACATGGGCTCAGGATATAAATTATCTGTTGATCAATACATAGTTCTGGGTTTCAGTTTTAGGACATGCTTTACTTTTATGATAATTGCATTTACTCATTGAAAAATTTATGAAGGATTATTGCAGTTAATTGAGTGATGTCTTCTGCACTCAGTTAGGTGACTTTGGCCTCGCAAAATGGAGAACAAGCGATGAACTTTTGCAAACGAGGATACTTGGCACATTAGGGTGAGGACTTTTCTATGCATTTCCTAATAATGATGATCACAAATTCTACATTCTATATATCTAGTATCCTAACTTAACCATCACAAGTAAGCTTTCGGTTCTTTCAGATACCTTGCTCCAGAGTATGCAGAGAATGGTATTATTTCTGTACGAACAGATGTCTACGCATTTGGCATCGTCCTGTTACAATTAATCTCTGGACGCAAGGTCATTGATGATAAAAAAGAAGAGCAGCAACAATCCATTAGGCAGTGGGTATGTTAATCTTCTGGCTGTCTGCAGTTTTCATTCTTCATGAATAATCCATGCACAAGCACAAAACACAGTTCTGCCTAATTTCCTTGCTCTAATCTAATATTGTAATAAAAATTTCAGGCAGAACCCATAATCCGGAGGCTAGCATTGCATGAACTCATCGATCCTCGTATTGGGGAGTCATATGATACATACGAACTGTACATTATGGCCAAAGCTGCTTACTCATGCATGCAAAGAAGCCCTGAAATGCGCCCCTCGATAGGAGAGGTAACTAGCTCTAATTGAACTCAGATGGTTTAGATTTCAGTGTATGCATACAGAGCCCTTAACCTTACTATATAAACTATAAATATCTGTATATCAAACTGATTAGTGAGTGACACCTTCTCGTTTGAACAGATTGTGCGACTTCTTGAAGGGGAAAATGATCATTTCCATCATTTTGAAAATCAATTGCTACCTTAATATACAAACTGAAGGATACAGTGACGCATTCTCTTTTCATATTTTTAAAGATGGCCTTTTCAGTTTCTTTCTTCCTTTTTTTATTTATTTTTTTTCATTTCTTAGCCATGATTCTTAAGTAATCATATGTATTACACTTCTCATAGGCCACTGGTTTCAACCTTCATGGTTTTGGACAAATGAAAGATATACATACGTGTACATATATGCTGTCTATTAGGCTTTAGACAGTGGCGTAGACAAATGATCAAGTTTGTCATTTGCCGTTCTGAAAATTGAGTATCCGTCTTATAAAGTTAAATATGGAGTTGTTATCCCTCACTTTTTGTGTGAAGCGTAAACTACACATGTATAGTTCCTGTTCTATTATCTATTCCACTAAACACTGGATTTGCAGATGGTACCTAACAAAAGAGTTCATTTCTATCATTTCCTTTGATTTCTAAACAAACTCTATTCTAGAATCGATAATATCGATTATCAAAAGGTCTGAGCTGTAAAGTTTGAATGCATACTTGAGGCATGAGAGAAGAGCGCAATGCACTTGTGAGTAGGTTTTTGAATATATATATATATAGAGAGAGAGAGAGAGGACGATTTGAGAGTTCTACAATCAGGTCTTAAATGAGAGCGGTTGGATTCTATCATTTGGGCCGGATTTGATCATTTATTTGGCCTAACGAAATGAATGAAGGGTTTTAATAAAGACTTGATTATATTTGAAGGACTTAATAGGAGACGGACTGATATAGAGAAATTCTGAGTCTGTCAACCATGATGATGGAACAGAAGCTATATATTGCATAATGAATCCAGGGATAAGGATCAGGGCAACAATTTGGGTTATCAGCCAATATAAGAATTGAGGACATGAAGATTAAGCTGAGCAGTCGCTTTCTTGCAATTGCAGCTTCCACCAGTCATATGAAGGCTACATGCCCACCAAACTTGGAAACAGAGACTCAGGTTGGCAAATCAATGCATGACAGCATGCCCACCAAAGTTGGAAACAGATACTAAGGTTGGCAAATCAATGCATGACACACTTGTTTATGTTTCTCATCTCAACAAAGCTTTTTACATTCTTCGACTGTACATGTGTTGGGGTTTACCTTACAAGTCACTAGAAGCTAAACTAGCTGTATAGTTGTACATATGCATATTGATCTTGAGGGAAAACTTCCACAGATGTCAAAATACAAGCGTGTCTAAAAGTCTGACCAGAAAATAGTGCTCGCCACAAGTTGTACCATTATTGCGTGGTAAGGCGTCATTGGGGTTTTGGCTTATATCCAAATAAAATAAAAGATGCGGACTTTGGGAACGTTTTTGGAAGCATTCATGACATGAGCCGTTTAAGGTGTACATGAACATATGTTTTTGCTTGTCCTTTGCCTCTCTAATATATAGACACTGCAATTTCAACGCTGACAACACTCGACTGGATTGTCACACCCACCCACCCACTCACCAACAGATGACATTATTTTTTGAAACAAAAGATGTTAGTGCCTCTTCTACAATATTGGACACCATTTGATGAAGTGCCTTTTCTACAAACTAGTGCTTTGTGTCGTATAAAAGAGACAGAATGCGAAAAACACCACCACAATACGTGTAGAATATCCTGAACGGCATGATGATATATCACTGTCTTTTCTTGTCCTCTCAGCTAAAATTGTCTAATTGAAATGTCTTATGTTTTATGTGTGCTTAATCTTAGTCAATTTTCGAAATTATCAGGCTAAATTGGAAACTGAGTGAGCCAGTGGACTGAAAAGCAACCAACCCCCACACATATGGGGACTAAGTAAAAGGTGACAACGCACCTAAGATGTCTCTGGTTTGTATGATACATGGCCACTTGTTGAAAATAATACGTTGAATAAATATATATTAAAATAACTAAATAAGTTGGAATTAAGGCCATGCCACGTCTATAGCATGCCTAAGGTCAACTATCAAAGTTTCACCTGCCGCACTGATGGTAATTACTACATTAATCAACGAAATATTCTAAACTTAAAATTTCGATTCGGCTGTTGCTTTGTTTTTTAATTAAAAACCATCTTAAGAAAAGCAACTGGAAGAAAAGAAAGGAAAATTCATTCACATACATATATATATATATATATATATATATATATTTATTTTCCAAAAAGAAACATAAAATTTGAGGAATATACAGAGAAAAATTTGTGGTGTAAAACCATGAAATAGTAAGGGGTCTCGTTTATCAAGATAAGGAGAACATTCTCATACTAACCAATCATGAAGATCCCGCGGTCCCGCATTAAGCACCTGTACCCGTCTATATCCTATCATATTTTCCTTGGCAAATTAGTAAATTGCAATGCTTCCCTTTTACAAACGGCAGGAAATGAGCGGTGGACATGGAAGCTGACGTCAACCCATCCAGCGGTCGAAGATGGGACCAGCTGACTCTGAACGTGTGGTGGACGGCTGAGATTCTAAAGTAAAGTAAGATACGGAATCCTTTCCAAATTGACCCGATTTGCATCTTCCACGGCTCCCCAGCTCCACTTGTTCTCTGTCCCAAAATTTTACTATTTTGTTGTTATTTAATTAAAACGTGAAAATGATTAGTTTAATATATGCCCCTTTCCGATGATTCTTTTTGCCAATAAAGTCTACCAACTATTGTTTTTGGATAAATTTTTTTTAAAAAATAATAACAATTAATTTAGGATAACAAATTTTTAATTTGCTAGTCAATTTATCTTGAAGATTTTTTGTGATTGCATTCCTGTGTCACAGAATAAAATGTAAGGGTGTTTCGACCATGTGTTTTTATTGGGATATTTTTCTTCTTTTCAAAATTCAAGAATCCAAAAATTACATCTCAGACTATAAACTTCGATAGTGTACGTGGTCCCTTTGAAGAATGAGTATTTAAACAAATGGTGGGGACGTAGTTTCAAGCCCCTCGCAAGTTGGTTCCCATCATCCCAAGTCTGAAAAAGCTAGCTACTTGGCTTCCCTTTTTTTTTTTCTTTTTTTTGCTACATGGCATCATTTTGTATCAAGTATAAGAATATTGATGCTCTAAAACCTTTATGATTTGTTCATAGCTTGGAACTTGATTAATGAATGAATTAATGATAATTAATTTTTATTTTTAAAATGTGATAATTATAATAGGTAATATGAACTAATAAGTAATTATATCTCTACAAGTATAAGTTATTTTGAGTTCTCTCGTGAACACTATAAATGTAATCAAAAGAACAAAGCATTATTGATGTACAATCTATTTGGTATAGACTCATTTCTATGGTAAGTGGACTCATCCTTAACTCATATATTGTTATTGAGTGTGTTAATTTAAGCATTATAGTAAGAGCTCGTTTGATAATATAATTATTTTTAAATTTAATTTTTTTTAAATTATGTATAATTTAATTTATTTAGATGTTGATTGGAGTTTTTAAATATAAATTAGACTATATAATTGAGTAAAAATATAAAAATACAAATAAAAATAAAAATATTTGAAAGTGTTTTCATTTTCTATTTGAATTTTTTTATTTTCTTTCACATTTTCACTCAATTAAGTAGTTTAACTAATATTTAATTAACTATAATTAACTTCTAAACTAACTAAATTATATATAAATCAAAAAGAAAAAATTAAAAATAAAATAAAAATAACTATATAATCAAACTAAACCATAAGTTAAACGTTTGATGTACAAGTCAAAGGTATTTATACTTTTTGTTATCAATTGTGAAATATCGTGTCTCAAATTAATATCAAAGCCACCACCCAAACAAAAAAAATAAAAAATGCCCGGAATAAATAATATAAGTTAATATGTTGTTGTTCTTGTCACTCACCATGATCTCCAATCTTCAATTTAATATATTCTTACAACTTAATTCTTTTTATCTTTTTTTCTTTTTTGTATTTAAATGAAGTGTCAAACTATAAATGATAGACAGATCACATTCTTGGACTCGTGTTTTTTATGTTAGTCTTTCACATACAAATTCACTAGTTAACCTATAAAACACACACTTAATCCCACGCATGCAATTAAACGCAAGTGGAACCCTCTATATATCTATCCTAAAATATATCATATCACTTAATTATTATAATGAAAAACTTTATTCAGTTTCAAATTATCATGTGAACGCTATATAGTGGCCCCGCTCAAAGTAAATATAACCATCTACATGCGATTGGTTGGTTTACATGTCCAACACCACATCATTACAATACCACCTTGACCTAGACCTAGACCTTATGGAGCTCCAAGTCCACTTTAAAAGATGGAGCTCAACCTCAAAAGTATATTCTTTTGATTTCATGCTCTCTCTCTTATCCTCGTGGGGAATTTTATGACTAAGGTATACGTATTATATAACAGTAATCATAACTAAGAGGGCAAATGATCATATTTAATAAATGAAAAAGTGTTATTGGAAACTATAGCTTGTACTCTAATTCATTTAAAATTTAAGTATTGGGCAAGTGTGCTTATTTAATTATGTGATCTATGTGCAAAAGACCAAGCATGTGATCTGGATTCCTCTTGAAAAAGACAAATAAAACTTTAAAATGAAAACCTATGGAGTTGGAAAACTTTATGAGGTTTTCTTTTTCTTGTTCTTTTTCACAGTTAATTTAGGTGGGAATTTGATTCCATCTCTTATGGTGCATATGGACATCTAAAGTTTGAATATTAATTATCATTACCTATAGATCTAGGTTTTTGAGGAAACAAAGTTTGGCTAATTAACAATAAGAATCTTTAAAATAATTAAAAGGTCAATTTAAAGCCAACGAAAAACGTAACCAACCACAAAGATTGCTTTTTAAGCTTAACCGTCCGTGAGTTTTACTACTCTAGTATTTTATTTAATTGATTACTACTTGAAGTAATAATAGCCTTGGCTTTCATATATGACTACAAACCTTAAAATTTCCATGTTAATATAATAAAACAAATGAATTTTTTTTAACATAATTTATATTGAAAACATAAGTGATAATGTCAAATTTTTATTGGTTGAAAGTTAATATATACAGTACCTTTAACTAATAAAAATTTAATATATAATTTGTATTTTAATATAAATTATGTAAAATAATTGTGCTAACCACATATCTATTTTTATTTTTCCATAATGTCGAAATTTCCATAATTAATTCATGCAGGAAGTCATAACTATATTTTGAAAAGAAACTCAAGGCCAAAATGGTGTGTTTGCATATATATATGTTATGTATGTGGCACATAGCTCATCCACGTTCAAAATCCTAAACCACCATCGATTATTCTACTAAAAATGTAACATCTTTGGCACTTTCTTAAGTCACTTCCTTGTCACTTCCCTGTCCAAACACTTCCCTACTTTCCATCTCTGTGTACAAACATTCCTCAATTATAAAAATACCACTAACCTGAATATGATGCCCCCAAACAATATGTGATAGGTCTTAGAAGATAAACCATGAAAAAAAAAATATAAAAAAATGTAAACTTCTAATTGGATAATAAATCAACGGCAGATATCTATCCGACTTCTGTGACACGATGCGTGACGTCTTGTCTAAAGCCAATGATGGGTATTATTGTCATTCCACTTGATGGGGCTGTACTTTTCCTGTATGTCGACCTGCCAAATAGGACAACGAATACCCAGCACTGTGCTACTGTATTTACAACTCATATGCACCTTTCAATACCACGCGCTCCACCTCGCGTGCTTGCAAGTATAACATTATTGTCAAAATGGGAAAAAAAAACCGATTTATTCATTAATTATTAAATTAGTTAAAAAAATTAATGTTGGGATTAAGATACTCAAAATTAAGTGATTAACAGAGCAATTATAAGTGGGATGTATATTAAAAATAAAAAAATAAAAAAATTAGTAAGACTTTTGTAAGTTATCATATTCTAATGGTTATTACTAGAAATTTAAAGATAATTATTTTTGTAGATATAAATTATGCGAAACTGATACAGTCGCCGCCAAATCGCAAATAGTATATGGGCACGTATATCAACGCCCTCGGATCCAGAGAGAAGCGTAGTATTTAGTGTTGTACAGAAATGTGTGTAGGAGCGAAAAGTGTACGCCGCGTCATTTCCGAAATATAAAAATGAGATCCAACAAAAATAATTAATGGAAATGATTGGGTTAATTAATATATATATAAAGGGTTTGTATTGGCGGTCGCCACGCCAGCTCCAAGACTCCAAGTGTTCCTCTCCAATATTTTAATACCGCAAAAAGAAGACACTCACAGAGACACAGTGGTATTCCGACGTCGAAAGCAGAGCAGAACAACAAACATTTGCTTTTGAAGCAGAAACGCACTCTGTTTGTTGTTCCTTTTCAGAGTAATCAGGTCCCCCTCTGTTTCAATATGTGAGAAAGCTTTTGCTGCTGCCTATTTCGGAGGAACTTTATTTCTCGAGGTATTTTTTGTGCCTTTTTTTTTTTAATCTTATTATTAGCTAGAATTGAATCTCCATGTTCCGTGCATGATCGATTTGGAAAACGCCTTCTTCATCACTGAATCTTCACTTCTCAATTTAGTCGTAACCTGCTGTTTATCAATCATGGGAAACAATAAATTAGATTCTGGAGAATTCGCCATGAAAGTGGTTTCTCATTTGCGTTCTAAGACTCTGTTCGAGACTTGGAAACGCATTTGTTTTCGTTCAAATCCCAAGGTTTTGCTTGGGGATTTTGGTCTCGGTGCCTCATTTTGGATGTAAGAGTTGGGAAATCTGGAGAAGCAAATATTTCTCTATAAATCGGCTTTTGTTTTGCAGAATTGCTTTCTGATTCTCCAAGTTTCAGCTTCTGAGTTTTAATTGCTTAACAGATTTGGCATATAGTTCTACATCGTTCTTTTTTTCCCTCTTATTTTCTATTTTTCTTAGGCTGCTAAGAGAGAATTTAGATTACTATGCACTTCTGTCCTTTTATTTGCCTTCCATTAAAATTTAATATATATCTAACATTTAATTTTTATTTTTATGCATTAAAATATAGGTTAAGTTAATTTTTTTTTTAAATACATGGATAATCTGAATCGCTAAGAGAATACAGTGACAAAAAGGAACTTTGCCGTATAAGTATTTACGCTCACACTTACCGTTGTTTTTAATTTATTATTAATTCTTTTTGGAAAATTAACAATTGAACGGTGGTCAAGTATCGACTGTTTGATTGATGGATGCGGTCATGGACCGCAAAGATACGGATGGTGATCGTTAAAGTTTGGAATCAGATCTTTATGTTGCGTCAAAGAAGTTTATTTGTTTATTTATTTTCCTTCTGTTTTTACAATTTCTTTTATTTATTTTAAAATTTTTACTGAATTAGGCATATTCCTTTAGTTTTCACCAAAAAAAAAAAAGTAACATAGAATTTCACAAATTAATTTATTTAACTGCAAAAAGACAACAAAAGTCATAAACTGGAAGTCCTCAAAATATAATGTTTCAATTGCTGCAGGGCATAGTAATCTATAGAAGTTTTGTAATTAAATTAATTTTATATATTTTTCTTATTAATTAAATAGAGTATATAAAAATTAATGACGTTGATTTTTTGTTTTTTTTGGGTAGAAGCGATGTTGATTTTTTTGTCTCCATGCACATTCCTCATTTGCTTGCTGTCATTCACACATCACACTTCACAGTTTGAGACAATTAGACAGATGTCTTTTGGTTCGTCTTGCAAACAGTCTTTTGTTTGTTGTTTTTCACCATTAATAATTGAGCTATTTGCCCCCCTTTTTGTTTTGTATCAGGCTCTATACATAGACTTTAGGTGATCCATAGCATAGCAATATTTAAATATGGTTTCGTAAATAAGGAACACTACTTCTGCCACCCCATTGGCCAAGTTCATGAATAGATTAATTCTAATCCAAAATTTTATGTGAACTCTGTGTCAAAAGCTTTTACTTTGTAAAAATACTGTTGTTTCTTATATATGGTGTGGCTTTAAAGTCTGATGGCTTTGACTTTTTGCATGAAGGTCAACTTTCAAGTTCAACAATGATGTTAATTATAGAGTACAATAATCTAGCTAATATATACATGTGTTACTAAATAAAATTAATTTTTTATTTTACTAATAAGTTGTTTGGAGTAGTACTTCTACCAATTAAATTCACTGTACTACGCAGAGATCCTAATTTTTTGTGTCTTTGCTTTTTGTAGGATTTGATAACATAATGTGATGGTGATGCTCCTCAACCACTAGGAACTGTCAATTTGGGTTTATTTTTTTACAGCTCTCCATATATTCCTACAAGTTTCTTCCACACGCCAGGTAACTCACATGACATACTCCTTCATTATATCACGCAACCATAAAGAATTAGGCATATATCAAACTCAATGAAATTTGAAGGTTGAAAGTATAGGAAATTCCTTCCTTTTTCTTCTTTATTCCATAAGCTATATAGGGGCGTGGCCCAAAATTACAACTTATGAGAATATGTTGTTTTATTAAATAGACGTTGCCACCAGTGAGTCCTATAATTTCTGTGTATTTAAATTAGGAGCCTAACCTACCAGGTCCAACGACCATGTCTTTTGGAGTTATGCCTAAAGGACTGAAGCGATATAGTTGAGAGATTCTAAATAATAATTCAATCATCATTACAGAACTAGGAAGACTAATAATGTTGGTGATGAAATCAGAGAACTGATATAGCATGACAATTAAAATTGTATTAATATATCCATCTGAAGTTGCATGCAAATGAAAAGCAAAAACAAAATTGCCATCCCTCTCTTTAGTTCCAAATTGTCTTTGTTTTACTTTTTTCCAGTTTTGTCTATTTTGTCTTCCCCTACAAAAGGAGAATGTTTATATTCCGTCGACTTTTCATGGCATGAGTGACATGACACAGATTGTTTCTATATGTCATCTTTGATTAAGCCATATAATTGTGTTGTGTTGTACGACCAGAGCCAGTTGATTATTGGATGCTAACTCCAACTTGACTGCATAAAATGACATGTCACAAAAAATGGTCTTGTCTATCAATAACCACAAACGGGACACTGAAACTTAAAAGATTAAAGAACCTCCAAAGCACAAACCCTCTTCCATGCCGTCCAACCATGCATGCATGGGTATCTGCGATGACTTTAAGTTGAATTCCTTCTGTCTTTAATTCATCAGATATCTTTTCCTGTTGGAACGAATATTGTTCGATTTATTCCTATTTATTATTATTTTAAGACGATGATAGCTACTGGGTTAATTGACTAGATGTTAGCCATGGTTGAAAAACAAAACCCATATGCCTTTCTTCATTGGTGACTAGAGACTATGATCATTAATTTTCACCCTTTTTAAGCAGGCAATTCTGGAAGGGAGGCACTTGCTTACGGTTGATTGGTGATCGTAGTTGTGATTTAAATGGCTAAAGTTTGTTGGCCATACTTTGATCCCGAGTATGAAAACTTCAGCACCAGAATCAACCCCCCCAGGTCAAATTTTTGTACTCTAATTCTTTTTATCAAATTGCTATCTCAAACAAAGGTACACGAATACTAGTGGTCTCATCGACACCCTTTTTTTCTTTTTCTTTCTTTTTGGGGCAATGAAAATGCTATCAACTATAGCTAGAGTATACTGTATAATTATAATTTTATAATTATATATTTACCAGCCAATTCTATGATTTATAATTATAAGAGCGCTGCATAAATATGTTGTCACCAACTAGGATCATGCACCAGCTAAGCATACGCATATGCAGGATTAGATCCTTTGTGTAGATATGGGGTACTTAAATTGGTTACATTGCTTACAGCACATATATAATTTGCATCCATTTTTTCTTTTAGAAAAAAAGAGATAATCTTTAGTGAGTGATGATGGGATACTGAAATTAGTTGGTATAATTTCTATGTAATTTTGACCTTGTATTCTTCTAATAATTCGTTCTTTCTTATATAATTCTATGTGCAGAGTGTCAGTAGACAATTCAAGTTGCAGTGATTCTACTCTGATCAAGGTATTTTTCTACCTAAATTGGGATTTATATGCTTCCTGTTGACAGCCATGTCCTTGCAAACTTCACGTGGCATGAGGTGAAGCTAGTCATATTTTATAAAAGCAAATGGCTCCAAGCAATTTCTCAAATGTCACCAAAATTGCTATTACGTGTATTATTATTACTTTTATTGTACACGTTTTATTTTATTTTCTCTTATAGCTAGGCTTTTATTCACAGCAAATGATGGAAATAAATCTTAGAAGCAAATTTGAAAAATTGGGAAAAAAACAATAGAATATAATAAATTCCTGCCAATTCCATGGAGTCAAAGATGGTTCATATTGGTTACTCGGCTATCGATCTTCTCTATCTATTTGTTTTTATTTACCATTGTGTTTGTAGAATTAAGCGTGTGCATGTGATTGTGGCGTGTAGGTGGACAGTGTTAACAAACCTGGAATTCTTTTGGAGGTCGTACAAATCTTGTCAGATCTTGACTTCATCATAACCAAAGCTTATATTTCCTCGGACGGCGGATGGTTCATGGATGGTATGTGTATTTTTGTGTTCAGTAATTGCCTCGATACTTGAGCTTTAGGGATACCTTTAGTAGCACTGGAATGGGATTTAACATGCTTTTCCTAAGCTTTCATTTGCACTTGCAAAATATTCAACTATTTGAGCTCAACCTCCTCTCCAAGCATGGGTATCTAATAATAGAAATGCTACGTCGTATTACACGTTGATTTTTAACTTTTTTCACACATGCCTTCTCCACGATCGCCGCACTCAGAGAGAAATGAGAGGGGATGAGGGAAAACAAGTACAAACCCTGATATATATTGAGGACGTTGTTTGGGAAACATTTGAATGCTAAGGCCTGGTAGATACACGTGCACGTAGATCCCTTTTGATTTTTGAGTCGACCTAATATCAACCATGTTGGTAGCGATTGCCAGGAAATAATATTCGAGTTAAGATAATCTTGAGCAGGCCTCTCATAGTGACATTCTCAATTTGATTTCTACCAGTATTTCATGTCACCGATCAACAAGGAAACAAAATCACAGATGGAAAAACCATCGACTACATAGAGAAGGTATATAAGCCCTCTGCTTTTCTATAGGATTTTCCCGCATTGGAAGACAATGAATATATTTTACTTTCTTTCTTGTGAAAACCAGTTTCTTTTACGACTTTTTGCAACAGGCTTTAGGACCAAAGGGACAGATAACACAGGAAGTGAAGACTTGGCCAGGAAAAGGGGTTGGTGTGCACTCAATTGGTGATCACACAGCCATTGAGCTAATTGGCAGAGATCGGCCGGGTCTCTTATCTGAGATCTCAGCTGTCCTCGCCAACCTCCACTTCAATGTAGCTGCTGCTGAAGTTTGGACACATAATAGGCGGATCGCTTGCGTTCTTTATGTCAACGATGATAACACATGTCGAGCTGTAGACGATCCAAACAGATTGTCTACCATGGAGGAGCAGCTCAAGAACCTCATACGTGGGTGTGAGGATGATGAGAAAGTGGGTTACACCAGTTTCTCAATGGGGTTCACCCACATTGATCGTCGGCTCCATCAGATGATGTTTGCGGATAGGGATTATGAGGGCAGTGCTGGACTTACTAATGAGATCGATTATCCTCCTTCCTTTAAGCCCAAGATCACAGTTGACCGTTGTGAGGAAAAGGGATATTCAGTGATTAGTGTCAGGTGTAAAGATCGTGCAAAACTGATGTTTGACATTGTATGCACACTCACAGATATGCAGTACGTTGTTTTCCACGCCGCCATCTCATCAGATGGCCCCTATGCATCACAGGTACAGGGATAACTATTGTATGCTGAACAACTGACCATAAGTTCTGATAATTATTGTATGCTGAACATCTGACCACAAGTTTTCCAAAATTTTCTCCCACAGAGATTTCAAGTAAAGGCTAGTTTATGATTCCTTCAATTTTATTTTCCAACTAATGAATGTAAAAAACTGTAGGAGTATTATATTCGTCACATGGATGGTTGTACGCTTGATACTGAAGGAGAGAAGGAAAGGGTCATCAAATGTCTTGAAGCTGCAATTCGGAGAAGAGTAAGCGAGGTAAGTGAAAATTAAATAAAGATGTAAGCAACACTTTTCTCTTAATCTTGCCTTTTAATGGAACATTAGGTGTCTTGTTCTTTTATTTGGAGTATCAAAACACATTTAAAGCATTTTTAACATCTCCTGCAGTCATGATATACGTGGTTCCTTCAAGCCTTTAGGCATTTGTCCAGCACTAGTAACAAAGTATGAGAAATTTATCATCCTTTTTGTCTGTGAAAGAAAGCACCAAGGAAAGCTTACCAAGCTCTCCTTCAACTATGATATATAAATTGCCATGCATAATTTGGAACTAAAGCAAGATAATGGCAATGAAATATGCTTTGTATAAATGGGTGTGAATCTTACTAAAAAGAAAAAACTGGATTGAGAATTGACGAGGCTTACATCTGCACTGCATTATCTCAAGCTGTATATCTTGTGATGCAAGGGATCGGTAGCCTACAGTCTGTGTTCTATACACTGATCATATAGGAACAAATTTTACCTGAGAATGAATGAATCACACATTGCAACTAATATAACCAGTTGTATTAGTGCAGGCACAAGAGATTAAATGCCAAAAATCTTCCCTTTAAATATTTTTCTGTTGATAAAGTATTTCATCAACTTATATATATATATAAACAAGGCATTGATGTGATTCTATAGTTCCATTTTTCGAAGATTCATAATTGTAAAGTTGAAATGAAAGTACGAACAGGCCACATGCATGCATCTAATATTCTGCCTATATATATATATATATATATATATATATATATTATGGATTCGATTACTGACGACTATGCTTACATGAATTATTCAGGGTCTAAGACTGGAGCTGTGTGCGAAGGATAGATGTGGATTGCTATCAGAAGTGACAAGGATTCTGAGAGAGAACGGGTTGTCAGTGACAAGGGCCGGAGTGACAACAATTGGAGAGCAAGCAATAAATGTGTTCTTTGTGAGAGATGCTTCAGGGAATCCAGTGGACGGCAAGATAATTGAAGCATTTCGTAAAGAGATTGGGCACACCATGATGATCAATGTGAAGAAAATCCCCACAAGCTCCAAAGAACCTGAAACAAGTGGGTGGGCCAAGACAAGCTTCTTCTTTGGCAACTTGTTGGAGAAATTCTTGGCTTGAAAACCTAGCTATTTAATGTCCATACATATGACGACTGTAACAGATATAATATTGCAAGTGTACAGAACAATAAATCTGTTCATCAGTCTCTTGTCTGGGCGGCAGACCTAGCTTCTCTAATTGCTTACTTCATGTATTACATAGTATGCCTCTAACTTCTTTTGCTCTTCGACTATTGCACACATTCCCTCTTTTTTTCTTTTTCTTTTTTTAATAAACATTCAAGGACCCCTTTTTTTTAAATCTTGTTGCATAACTTACTTAATTCCTCCATTCGTGGTTTAAAATTTGTTTCTTTTTTTTTGCAAAAACCATGTGAGCCCAACTGGAATGTTGATTTAAGCTCTCACTGCATGTGTAGTCTGAAAATTGTAAGTATAATATATATATATATATATATATATATATATATATCACTAAATCATGGATATATGTAGTAGATCCAGCTGACCTTGGGTGGACAAACCAATTTTTCCTTCCCCTTTTTTTTATGTCCACTACAATTTTCCCATACCCTAAAGTCGTTCACACGCAAAAGCAACCATTAGACACACCCAATCCCCACATTAAAATACCCAAGTGGCTTTGCTAACTTTACAAACAACGACAAAATACAAACTTAAAAACTGTTACAGAGTTTAAAAATCAATGACATCTTTTTCTTAGGTGCGTAGGCAAAAGCTAGCTACTTGCATTTTATTTCATGATCCAGTTGTCTTATCTGATGACTAGTAGTGTCAGATGCTTAATGCAAGCGATGATGTATGCAAAGATATATACTAGAGATTTCCATGGATAGCAATTATAATAAATGACAGTTTTTTTTTTTTCTGGAGGCATATGAAGTTTCTCCACATGCTTATGCAATTTAGTACATATATTATAACATCAGCTGTCAATTCAGCATTTACAATCATTAACCATTGTCTTTCGTCAAACATGCATTACGTCTGTAGACACATCAAATTGACGGAAATTATTCCTCACTGACAAAAAAAGAATAAAGATAATAAAAGGCACAAGGGTATGCCAAAAATTTTGATGGCCCAGATTGAAGAATTGAAGATTAGCTAGTGAGTTCCTTCTAAATGTGGAAATTAAATAAAGATAGGCATATTATAAATAACTGCTTGATTTTGGACACGCAAAACCCGAAGATGCTTTCTTTTCATCAGCATCTCGTGAAGAGTACAAATTCCAAACGTCACAATAATATATAAAAAATGAAAATAAAATATTAAACAATACTTCATTTTAGTAATTGATATTACAATATATGGAACCTACTTGTAATCCACATGGTCATTTAGAACTCACAAAATGTTGTTAATACAATTATAATGATTTCAAGTCAAAAAAAAAAAAAAAAAAGTGGTAAAATGGTCACAATCATGAATTTTTCATGAATTGGTATGCCATAACAAAGAGAAAAAGACAATCCGTAACCAACAAGTTATTCCAAGTGTTAGTGCCTATGTATCATAAGGACAAGCAGCTATAATATGGCCTAAGGGCATATCATATTATACAGAAAATTCATCACTAAAAATACAAATTAAATCACCCCATCAATCATGCATAAACTTTTTCATTCTTGGAAAGAGAATGTACCAAGACCAAAACCAGTGCACAATACATGAAAAAGCAATCTAATTTCAGAGCTGGAGAGAGGGACAATATAATTATATATATATATATATATATATTGGAAGCTCGAAAAGAAGTGCATGCGTTTCCCTTTGTGGAAGAAGATACAGACACACAAACAAAAGATAGGATAAAGTTATTACTAAAAAAAAAAGATGATAGGATAAAGAAAATGGGTAGGATATCATATATTGATATATATATATATATATAGGGAAGAAATGGCAATAGATAATACCTACCAAGCCAATAATATCGACATGAACCAATTAATAACGACCCCAATTATTACTGCCATTCATGCATTTTGGAAACTATTTGCCCAACTATTACTGCAACTCATGGATTTTGGAAACTGGTTTGATTGGAGATAAGATCAGTTTAATCAATTTGTCCACAAGTGCGTCACTTTTTCTTTTTCTTTTAATAAACAATTTTCTTTTTGGCAATTCCGGAAAACTAGCTAGAAAGCAAGGTTATATAATTTGCAGAATAATCAGTCATATATATATATATATATATATATTTTGGAAGAACTATCTATGTATATCATTGTAATAAGTTGTTTAAAATAAATTAGTTGCTAGCTAGTATAAGGTTTCCTTATATGTGATAGGAGTTCTATAAATATGCGTAGGCCTTTTGGATATATAGGAAAAATATAAGGAGACTCTAACAACAACAAAGAAAGGATTAAGTGCACCTGGGAAGTAATTTAGTGGAAAGGAAGCCGACTGTTCCATTACACGTGATTCGAGTCTTGGTAAACTCCACTATTATCTCAGATATACTCAGTCTTACTTAATGCGCCAGGTGGAGGGAGATCTGTTAGCGGTGGTGATAGCTGCTCTAGACTCCGAAAAGGTTGCAAAGCTGGAGCAGTAAGAAGGCTTTATCCACTAACAAAATTCTGGACTGATGAGATCCACTCAGTCTTATTTAATACGGGAAGAATTAGGTGGGCCACCGCTCTAGACTAAAAAAAGTTCTGGAGCAATAAAAAAGTTTTATCCATTAATAAAATTCTAAATTGATGAGATCCACATCGAGATCTTTTTTTATTTATAAAAAATGGATTAAGCAATTATTTTACTAACATTTGTTTATAAATTAATATTCAATTTGAACATTTGCTAGAAAGAAAATTATATATATATATATATATATATTTATATATATGTGTGTGTGTCTTTAGTAAGGGATTTATCATTTAGTTAAATAAGAGATTTGCTTATATGATATTTTTTATATGTTATCACATGAACATTACTATGTCCTAATAATTGATGTAGATGATTTTCATACTAAAATTATATTTGAAAAAAGTGAACCATTAATATCAATTAAATTTTTCCATATTAAATAGCCCACTTATTATTAAAACATATCATATAAAATTCTCCAACTAGTACCCTTAATTGTGAGGTTAGAGGTTAGCGTCTGCCAAAAATTGCATAACGTGGATGAGGATCAATTTTAACAACTATTAAGACTGAGATGTTGACCATTTCCATGCCCTATTTTGTTGTCATACATACGAAACCAAACTATAGTGCTTCTAGCACGTAACGTCCATGGACCTTGAAATTATAATTAATGCAAATTATACCCAATACTCCATCACAACTCTAAATAACAATAATTTTACCCAAAAAAAAACTCTAAATAACAATAATTTTACCCAAAAAAAAAAAAACTCTAAATAACAATAATAAAAAAGGGTGTCTAAATTTTTTTTAATTATTTTTATAAACATCCCATCACTTATTTATTTAAGAGTTGACATTAATTAATGTCCCAACGCATTCTTGAGTTACACCAAAATGAAGTTAAAATTATATGAATTTAATTAGTTCCTTTCTTTTGAAGTACGTAATTCCCCAAAGTCTTTAATATTAACAAACTTTTTGATGATGGAAGCAAATAAATAAATTTTGGAGGAAAACTTTTGAAGAGTAATTACACGTGAGATAAATTTCTAAATATGAAGTTAATAAGAGCCAAGAAAATAAATTTTTATTAATTTTTTTTTATAGTATAGAATAAGAAAAAGAAAAGCAACAATGATAAATATTAATTAGTGTAGAAAAGGAGGTCCATTAGAATTGAAAGGAATTGCTTTTGGGTGCGGCTTCGGTTTTGAACAAACGGAACCTTCTACACCACTCTTCACAAACCCAAATCCACTATTACTTTTTCTTTTACTTTGTAAATATTTAAAAATATTAATTATTATTTTTCTTAGATTTATTTAATTTCTTTCTGTAATTATTTTTATTTATTTATTTATTTTTTTGTCTAAAGTCATCATTATCTTCTTCAATTTGGCCTTTGTCTCTTCCCACCCAGAAATAAAAATTCTGATGAAAATAATCAAATCAGAGCACTTTGCGAAGGGGCCCACCACCACATCAGAAAATCACTGATTCGACCACGTGGCATCATACTCGTCGCCAGTTCTCTCTTTTCGTACGCTTTCTCACTCCCCTGCTCTCCGTCATTTTTTCTTTCTGTTTTTCTCTCTCTCTCTCGTGGTCAACATCCAAGCTCCGAGCGTCCATATTTTTTCTCTCTCTTCGTCATTAGAAATACAGACGGACACCGTCCAAGCTCAGATCTTTTGGCCAGTACCAAATTCAGCTTTCAGAAATTCCCATTTTTCCCTCTCGAATTGGATTGTCCACCTTGTTTATCTAGATAATTGTTGTTGATGATCAATTAGTTGTTGGCTTTTATCTCCTTGAACTTAAGTTGGCAAAATCGTTGTGCTTCCTCAAAGCTACTTCATTTCTGATTTCATCTCAATATTTTCCATCAGAATTTGATTGCTGTTTTGAAAAATACACTTCTTGAGGTTTTGTACATCGTCTAAATTTTTTACTTTTAGTTTTTGTTTGTATCGAATTTGAGCTTTCCTTGAACTAATACCTGCTGAATCTTTCAGCTTACTGAAATGGGTACCGTTTTGTTTTTCCATTTCAAGAGGGAAAGAGACCCTTTTGATAATTGAATTTTTATTTTTTAGTTTTTGGTAGTTTCTCTACCATGCAATTTGCGTATACCTCTTACAGGTGCATGGAGAGTGATCATTTTAAGGAGTAATAAAAGCATATTTTGCGTAGTTTTTTAAGTATTATAGTGTCTACTAAATTTTAAAAAAATTATTTTTTTGTGGTGTACTAAAGGATAAATAATGGGTTTTGATTGCGACTCTGGTTACGTTTCTGTGTCTGATGCATATCTGTGAGTTCCATAAGGTGTTGACACATGGGTTATATTGGTGTTGTAGTTTCTTGTCGTTTTACGGGACCTTTTCTCTGTATTCAAGGTATTGCAATTTGTTACGCCTCACCCAATTCTCTTTCATTTTTCCAGTGACAGAACGAGGACAGGAATTCTCTATTTTGCTAAGGCGGTGGGCGTTGGGGTTGGGAGTTAAAATGGTAGGAAAAGAAAACCTGAAGGCTGAGGACTTGAACCTGTGCTTTGAGAAGCTTACGATGCCCGGAGGCGGTGGAAAAGTGAAAATGGAAGCTGGAGTTATCACCGAGTGGAAGGATATTCCTATGGAGCTCTTGTTGCAAATCGTTACCATCGTCGACGATAAGACGGTGATCGTGGCTTCTGGAGTCTGTCGTGGGTGGAGAGATGCTATTTGTATGGGCCTTACCCATCTTTCCCTCTCATGGTATGTATTACTCCTTTCATTCTATCTGTCTTTCTTTTCTGGATTTTTCATATACCTTGTGGTTTTTTGAGGTGTACAAATTAATTTGTTGCCTTCAAATTAGAAAGTTAGTTATTGTGTTAAATTTGTGGGCGAGATGTTATTGGAATCCTGGGCATTTGCCTTTTTTTCTCTTTCAAAGTATTTTACTTTATCCTGAAAAGGAGAAAAGATGATAATGAAATATTATTTTTTAAGAAACTAGGTGATCTGCTGTTCTGTTTTGTATTTATCAAGCTTCAAAATTAGGCTCCGCTAATTGCATCTTCATCTCTAGTCAATGCTTCGCATGGATTTCAAGCCTTTTTTCCCTGTGCCATATCCATAATCGATACCCTTTTGTTGTTTCATCCCTGTTGATGGTATTGATATTTCTGAAATGGATTCCTGAAATGACGACTTATTCTTAACTCATCCCTTTTTTTTTTCCATAAATTTTCTTATCAGAAATATAAGAAGTGATGGAATCTCAAAGTAGTGGATAGAATTTAGAAAGATTTTCTTGGAGCTATTTTCTTTTGAGTATCTATAACAGCCTAATAGTTTGCTTTTAGCAATGCAAGAATCTAATCCGCTCTATCCTACAGATTCTGCTATGTGATTGGTGACCTTGGTTGAGAAGCAAACCATGATCTCTAGTTGAACGTGGCTTTTACTTAGTTTGGATGTTAGAATTACCAAGTTCTAAATAAACTTGCTTTGACCTTGATTGAAGTACAAACCATGAAAGTATAATTCTGAACCTTGTCCAGGTATTATGTCCTATGGTTGGTCATTTCTTGTATTTACAGTCCCATGGAGGATCGTGTTTGAGTGTATTTTTCATTAGGTCATTTGAGATTAATGAGGATTCTACTAAGGGTGACTGGAGAAATCTGAATTGCATAATGTCAGAAAACTGATTAATGAATTTTGTCAAATATCAGCAGTAGTACACTTGTTTTTTAGACCGTTATTCTTACTTTTTCTGTGGATATATATTATATAGCTAGATATGGATGCTTTTAAGTTTAGCTATGTACATATTCTTTTTTAAATTAAAGCTAAATTATTGATAATCTCTCTTTTGAACTCCCTGGTTTTAATATTTTGTCTCTAATATTTCCACCGTATAATTACGTGCTGCTTCATTCTTCCTTCAGGTGCACGAAGAACATGAACAACTTGGTCCTCTCACTTGCTCCTAAATTCATGAAATTGCAAACTCTGATACTCCGTCAGGATAAGCCACAACTTGAGGATAATGCTGTTGAGGCTATAGCAAATTTCTGTCATGATCTGCAGGTTCTGGACCTAAGCAAAAGCTTCAAGCTTAGTGATCGCTCCCTATATGCCTTAGCTCATGGTTGTCCAAACCTTATAAAACTCAACATAAGTGGATGCTCCGCATTCAGGGACATTGCACTTGAATATCTAGCTAGTTTTTGCAGAAAATTGAAAGTTCTAAATCTTTGTGGATGCGTCAAAGCTGCAACTGACAGGGCATTGCAGGTATAAGTTTTTAGTTGTTTTTCCATGTTTCCTCACTCAGATGGTTCTAACAATTCAGTTAAAAATGTAAGCAGGCTATTGGGCGTTACTGCAATCAGTTGCAGTCTTTAAGTCTGGGATGGTGTGACAATGTGAGTGATGATGGAGTTATGAGTTTGGCTAATGGCTGCCCTGATCTCAGAACTCTTGATTTGTGTGGCTGTGTACTTATAACAGGTATAGCTGTTATCGACTATATACTTATCTAGATGCAAGAAAGATAAAATGAGATTGATTCATGGTACATCATGGAACTAAAGAGAAAAAGGGATTATGGAGTTTAGGTTAAAATTTAAACTGTCATGTTCAAATTGTTTCTTCTTTATAGGCTATTTGGCTTATTCTGATGGTGACAGTCAATAATTATTCCTTTTCCTGCAGATGACAGTGTGATTGCCTTAGCAAACAGATGTGTTCATCTGAGATCCCTAGGCCTGTACTACTGCCAGAACATAACGGATAGAGCAATGTACTCCTTGGCCCAGAGTCGAGTGAAGAACAAGCCTGCAATGTGGGAGTCTGTGAAAGGCAGGAATGATGAGGATGGGCTGAAGACTCTCAATATTAGCCAGTGTACAGCACTTACTCCTCCGGCTGTTCAGGCATTGTGCGACACATTTCCTTCACTGCACACCTGCTCCGGAAGGCATTCTCTCATCATGAGTGGCTGTTTGAACTTGACATCTGTGCATTGTGCCTGTATAGCACACCGCACACTCAACTCTTATCCTAATTCAGCTCATTGAACTGAGGATTAAGGTCACGATCTCAGATGTGTTTGATCCCAGAAAAATTTCCCCCTTGTACATATTGTTGTGTTGAAATTTAGGACACTAATTCTAAATGTGTAACCATTGGCTTTCAGAGACTAAACTATGAGAAATACCTCAAAACTTATGTCAGTTTTTTCATCTATGACCAGACTGGTTGTTCAAATTGTTTGACTGGTTACTTGTGATGCTATAATATGACCCCTGTTCAAATATATCCATTTCACTGGTAAAACTTCATCTGCAAACAAAAGTGAGTATGTTTCTAAATTTCTTACATTGAATGGGAAATGGTTATGAACTCTTGACGGTTTGTATAGTTTCCTCGACAAAATATTTTAAGCTGAGACTTTATGCTCCTGAACTAATGAATTTTCACTGTAGAGTCGAGAGTTTTTAGCTTCTCCTTTTGAAGACTAAGCGATCTATATATTTTTTAATAAAAATTTTCAGAAGTATATGCAGTCTCTAATTAAGCCCATTATGTCTTTTTTTACCCAAAGCAGCTATGTAATTTGTACCTCGTATCATAATTTTTGTGGAACTCTTTTTTTCTCCAGCTGATCCAGAGCTTGCTTTTCCATTTGTTGAGAGAATATCAGCAAAACAAATGGGAAATAGTAGTTTACTTAGCCGTAAACATGATAGATAATGTTTTGTAGTATAAAGATAACTATTGGACAAATTGGAAATCAGAGTTGTGCCACAGAACATGCTCGTAACAGTGTTTTCCTAAAATAATTATTAAAAAAAAACACACTAACACAACCAAGTGGCTTACGCCTTTCTCTGACCTTCAACATGGAAACTTCCAATGCACGTGACAGCTTGTGTCATTCGAATGAATGATTTCATTTATATACGAATGGCATTCATATCATCGATTCATGATGCTTGTTGTGCATCACTTGCTTTTGTACACAATTTCTTCATCATCCACATCGAATGCTGGGTTGCAGAGGCACCTGAAGAGCCTACCAATACCCTGAAAGCGAAGAAAAATTGGTAAAACAGCTCATCTATGATCATGTATGCCATTGAATATTCCCTTTAGCTTGTGCACAAGCACATCTCTGTCATATCATACATGTATGTATGCATGTCCGAAGATTAAGAAAGAAAGAAATAGATTGTTAGAGACATTTTATGCATTGTGGATACAGGCCATCGATTGTTTTTAACATGCCTGAGTGAGGAAAGGAGTTCGATAGGAAAGTTGTCTAGGTGAATCCTCTTCGCCACTGCTATCAGAACTGGTGCCATAATCTTCTGTATAAGCTGTATTCTTCCTCCTTGATGTTCCGCCATTTCGTGCTTGCTTTTCCTCCTGAAACCATAGAGTTTGGATACATATCTTAATGTCCCTTGTCCCTTGTATTTTCAATCTCTCTGTTTAGAAAAAATTATTGCGTGTGACAAACCTGAAATATCTTTCCAAGAATTTTCAGAGCAAGAGCACGAGCTTTAAGTTCTTCCTTCTTAACATTATTTTCCCGCAACACCTGAAAATGCATGTGAAATCCATGATCAGAGCCACCTGCAGCATCCATGCATTCTTTCAATGGAGAAAGAATGGAAACAACTCACCAATTGGCACACATGTATAAGGGTTATTTCAATGTCCACCACATTCAATTTCCACAACGAGTTCATCAAAGTGTCTTTGTTTAAGCGTATATGTGATTCTACATCATTCTCGGGGCCGCTACCATCCATTTTAAACTGCTGACGGATGTCTTCTTGAAGTTGCAGTAACTGAAAAGCACCTGGGTTTATTTCTTTAATAAAATTAGGTGGCAAAGAATGAACAAAATTAAGTCTCTAAGCATAAACATTTTATTGATGGATCACAGGTATGCTCTTCCTGTGTTTTGTTCATATTGGTGTACCTTTTGCAGCAGTCAACTGTGACTTCCAGAAATGTCCTTTGTTACGAACCCACTCAGCCAAGAATGGCACTCCCAGATACATGGCTTTCTTTCCAAGCTCTTGTGCCGCCTGTCTTGAGTATATATAGCCGATAGTGTGCAATATCTCAGCACCGAAAGCTGCATATGTTTAAAACAGTAGAAACCAGCATGCTTAATTAGTTAAAGGTGGATCTAGTATAATGAAAGATCTAACATAGTAGGAGCTTAGTTAAACCTGCATGTGAAAGTCGCCTGGCTTCAGATTCAGCACGTTTTAAGAAACCCTCTCTGTCACCTTTTACATATTGATTGAGAAAATCTTTCAATGTTCTTGCTAGCTTTTCTTCTCTTTCTTTCTGGACGGCCTACATTAAATAGATCAACGGAGTGGCCGTACGTGTTAAGAGGTACAAGTAGTACTGACGTACATACAATGTAGCAAAAATCATTTTATTAGACTGACGAGGTTTTGATCAGTATTCAGTGAGACATAATGCATGCCATAAGAAGAGAAAATGTTATGACACACAATTATCAAACCCGTCACTCTAAGCAATTTGCAACTGGGCATGATATGATGTTTATATCTGATTGATAATTGTATGCTACAGAATTTGTACATACAATCAACAGCATGCTTTTTTAGAATTGCCATTTCAAGGTGGCTATCTCTGGAACATACTTGCCTTCAATTTATCATGTAGCTTCTCAGGGTTTTCACTTTCACCAGCTAATTCAGAAGAAGCCATTGATGCTACAGCTAGATGTCCTATGTAGTCCTCAAACAACTCACTTCCAAAGAGAAGAGCAAAGACTGCTGTAGGGTCAAGCATTGTTTCCCTTCATAAAATTCAATTTCAATTTATTACGAGAGTACTAGAATACGCAAAAAAAAACGTCTACAAAAAAATGTACGTGGATTTTAAATGATTAGAGTTTTGTACATTGGAAAATGATAAACATGGCACATTCTGTGACCACGGTCCGATAGCAATTTCATCAAATGAAGCCAAATTAGAGTCGAGCGAATCGGAAACCAAATATTTGTTTAGAAAGTAATATAATCCTAGTTCTTTTTTGGTTTAGGACTAGAAAATATATGCTAGGGGCGAGGTTGTATACAAGCGTGTGTTACCTAGATATGCTATACTTTCCATTTCGATCGTATGCTGCCCTTTGCACTGGATCACTCAGAATCTGATACGCTTCACCTAGCACCTGTCAAAAGCAAGATAAAAGGGTGGTTGACAAACTGAAACAGAAAGAAGTAAGCGATATCTGATCAAATTTGATCTAAGATTCTCCCTTAGCTTTTGTGACACACTAGATTCAAACAAAATATACCATGAAAATGTACTACTTTGGAACAAGATATGGCAGAGCAAGGCTACATAACACTACCTTTGTTCTGGGGTATTCATGTGCAACAAAGAGTAGACAACTCTGGAAAGTAACAACATGTTGCGTGAAAATGGCAATAGTAGATAACATTATACCTTTGGCTTGGTCTAGAAGAAGGAAATAGGAATTCAGAAACGTGACAGAGGTCTCTACTTTCTTACCGGGAAATTAACAAAAAGAAAAAGAGAGCAGTAAACTTGCCTGAAATTTTTCAGCAGCCTGAGGATCATTTGGATTCTTATCCGGATGTACATGCCTTGCCTATATATACCAAACACAGAATATTCCTATCATATTCTTCAAGTAAAAATGTATATCAAATACTATAATATATATATATATATATATATATTATATGGTCCATCATGAACAAGCTAAAGCCAGCCTTTCATATTCCTGTAAAGCTCCATCCACATCCTAATATTTCAAATCCATCCATTACATCTTCTAAAATATGATTTCTAGTAATTATTTTTAAAAAATATATATAGTAGTGAAAGAAACCTTGAGATAATAAGCCTTGCGAATTTCCTCCTCAGAAGCGAAGGGAGTGACACCAAGGACGTCGTAGTACTCGGTTTCCTTCACCATTATTCTAATTCTGGCCCTCCGATCCGGAGCTTCGGCGGCGAGGACTCACAGGAGCTCTGAGTGTGAGAAGGCAAACTCAGAAAAAAAAAAAAGAAGTAAAAGGAGAGACAGAGAGAGAGAAAGCATTGAGGAGCCCCACGAGACCAACTTGCCTTTCCAGTTCGTCACAGAAATAAACAATATCTTCAAACCGCTTTTCCGCGGGAGGAAAACAGTATTTTAACAGTCACTCCCATGATGGTTCCTCTTATGATTTCGCTTCTCTGTTTTCATCAGAGCTGTCGCTGGGCTCGATTTGGGCCTCTCTCTGCCGTATGATCCATGTGGGGCTGTCGATCTTCATCAGCTGTGGTGGGCCTTTTCTTGTGGTCCCCTTAGGGTTCTGAATCGGTGCCCACTATTTTTAGTGGGCTTTTGGGTTAAGTCCACCAAAAAGTAAGTCTTGTCTGGGCCTACCCAATAATTCTACATGAAAGAAAACATGCTTTTCGTGAATGAAAAGCTGTGAATTGATTTTGATATGAATATTATATGAGCTTCAGAAATCTTCCTCTTTTTCCTTTTTTTTTTTAATAGTAAGGAAATACATACCAAAAGGAAAAAAAGAATTGATTTTGATAACTCAGTGAATATTATTATAAACCCCATATCTGATAGAGTACTAAACAATATAAAGAAAGTCATTACCATGTACGAGTGGAACCCATAAACATGAGTTGTAAATAAAAAAGAAGATAGCAAAAGCAGGTCCTACCGGGAGTCGAACCCAGGTCGCTGGATTCAAAGTCCAGAGTGCTAACCACTACACCATAGAACCACATTGTTGAGATCTCGTAATTAATAGTATAAGAACTATATTTTAAAATTATATCTTCCAACACAACAATGTTTCAACATAAGTTTCAATGGATGTGCAGTTCCGTCTTCCTTATTTTCGAATGAAGTATCTCGTAAAACCAAACACGAAAATATTATGCACGCTTGGCTACTGCTGACATTTTGTATAGTATCACTCATGTAAATACACTTCCATTGCCTTTTACCTTGTTGCTGTTTGGAATATTCTGCTTCATATTAGTTCGTCTTATTCTAGTAAATTGCTAACGCCCAAGACAATAAAAACAAAAAGCAAAAAACAAAACTGAATTATATTTATTTAATTTTTTGTAATAGCAAAGAAACAATGGGTAATTTTGGCATGGATTAATAGTAATAAGGTACACAAAATTGAATCCACTGTCTTCATTGAGCGTAATTCGATGAAAATAAACTCTCTCAATTCACACTATGAACTTTGGACTTGAACAGCAAGCTTTACTACTTCCCTCTGCCTCTTTTTCCATTTCTACCTGATCTTTTACCCTTTGTAGATTTGCTCTTCATCTGAGCATTTCTGTTTACTTTTTTCTGCCTCTCCTTCCGAACTTGTTCCAAGTTTTTAATTTCTGAACGCACATGAGCATTAGGCATTGAACGCTGCTTCTTCCCATCCTTAAATTTTCTATTGCGATTATCTCGGAATCCATGGCCTCCTGCAAACACAAACCATGTTAGCATTGTTAAACAATGAATACATTATCCAATTCCTTTTACAGGCACAATCAACTTCCAAAGTAGTCCTTTTAAAACCCATAAGCTCAAAAAAAAAAAAAACAAGTTCAGATTTACGAAAAAAATGCTGACATTACAACTTGACTAAAATAGCAACTAAAAAGATTGCTCATATTTCACCTTCAATATTAATGATGTGATCTTCCAATATAATACCATAACAATAATACGTTAAGTATTAAAAAACAAGAGAGAGAATAAGAAATAGCAATGGAAACGAGTTTCCCACACAGACCATTACCCCTGGCTTCCTCGGCTTCCTCTTCACCACTTGTTCCTTTAAAAGATATTTTATTGTGTGAACGTTCCTTCCACTTCTTGTATATCCCAGTTCTGTTAGCTTTAACTTTTGCACCACTCTCTGTCTTTACCTACAGTCCATTAAGAAGAACAGTAAGACATCCAGAACTTTCAGGGAAGTAAATATGTAAAACTAACAATCACTGAATTGAATAGCAAAAATTAAATCTGTCTAAAACATCAGTTACACTGTTAATACACAAATAGTGCAGGGATCACATTGTCCTCAGTCATTAAGAACATTATTTTCCTTTTAAATACGAGATGGTTTCCAAGAGATCCGATATCACCATACATTCAACCCCAACACATTACTTGAATACCATATCAAACACTAAAAGAAATTTAAAAGAAATTTATTCTAGTCTCAGAGCCACATAATTTCATATAACTCTGAAACATTTGTTTTACATGTCAGTCACAATCCAAACAATAACTAGAAAGCATATCCAAATTCATTTGTGGTTGTCAAAATAGGAAATGGAAAACCTACCTTTCCACTAGCTGTAACCCGTTCACCATTGTTTAATTTGATGTACTTTTTAGATCTCTGCCACCAAACAGTTTAATGAGGTTAACGGAGAATAGTTTAGATGAAATGATAAAAACAGGTCAAACTTTTAATTGTTTCAAGTACAACCTTATCCCAATGATATACAGATTTCTGTCTCTGCATTCCCGCACTATCATCTGCAACTAGATCTAGGACAGCAGATTCCAATCTAAAATGTAAAAAAGGTTAGTTGATGCAAAGCCACTAAGAACATATGGGGATGCATATTTCTTATCTTGAAATAAGTAACCAAATAATCATGCCACACCAATTATAAAAAAACTAGCAAATCTAGTATTTTTACCTATTTGAACCAAATTCCCCATTAGCTCTTACTGAGAGTCCTGCTTCCGAAAGCTGCAGAATGATATAAGGATAAAAATCAAAGAGTCAGGAAAACTTTCAATGTTGAAATACAATGCACTGGACAAATTGAAATACAACACTGATCCATGTAATATATAATTGACAACTTTAAAAAAGGCCAAAAAACTCTACATCAAAAGTTTAATGGAAGAAATTTTAGATGATAACTTACATGATTTTTTGGTACTGGACTTATATAGTACTCCTCATCCTTGAAGCTTTGTGCCTTTCTTTTAGAACCAGCTTCTAACATCCAAGAAAGAAATGTCAAAACATGAATCTTCCAGTTAAATATTCAATGTGTCACTCCACAAAGATGCAAGGTGAAAAAAAACAATATTATATATATGTAAAAGGAGATGTCTCTTTTTTGGTTGTAGACTTGTAGAAAGTGGCTTTCATTTTCCCTCCTAATAGGCTGAACAACATTTCCTTCCCCCTCCCCCAAATAATCACGCCCTTTCTCCCTAACAAATAGCAATTAATATAACTATTCTAGGGCCACATCTTCAGTATAAAAAACAAAAACTGACATGTAAAGGGTCTATATCATGAGAATCAGAGGAGAATAAGATAAGTGTAAGAGAGAGACATTGAGAGAGCACCTTTTTTCTTCTTTTCCTTTGAAGATGTTTCACATTCGACTTCCTGCAAATAACAAAAAATTCATATAATTATACAAAGAAATTCTTGCAAGGTCACCATACAATCATTTAACACAGCACAAAATCATCATCAGATTAGTCAAAATAGTTATCATCATCAATCACTATCAAACAAGATAAACAGACCCAGCCATTCAGTCAACAGCTGAGGCACTACTTGGCATTTGACTATTTGAGACAGACCTTAGCGGTAAAGATTCAAGGCCAGCCATAAAGCTCTCATGACCGGTCCAGTTGCAAACCAAAAGCCCAACAAATCTAAAATTATTATGAAAACTACAATTTATTTAAACCATTCTTCAAGTTTCTACTGTGTCCTTGACTCCTTTCCACTATCTTTCTCACTCATAATGATATCAACTATGTTAAAAAACAATAGACAACCTTATAAAAATTCTCTCAAATGCAAACAAGAGAATTATCTGAGATTACTATTGGCCTAAAAGTTCTACATGTATTCTCAGAGAAGGCTTCTTCTATCTCTCAGAATATAATCAACATCGCTCTCAATTTGTAGTGGAACATCCTAGTGAGTGCATGGAACCAGAACTCAAATTAAGATAAATCCCTAAACTAAACAAGAGAATTGAGTTTTGCCATAAGCCATACAAGCATAGGACCATGCAATGTTTATTTTCTTCCTCAGAAAACAAAAACCTCTCTTTTTCCTTTAGACTTAAAATGCTCACCCTAATGAATATGAGAAGAGCAAGCCAACACCAACAGCTTCATAACCTTCAATAATACACTCCCCTCAAGCACCACCCACTTAATGCAGGACTCATAAAATTGTAGCCATACTATTCTTAGTACTTGTTGAAGGGTATTTCCTTGATATGCATCTCTAAGCATATGACAGAAAGTTTGCAACTACATGAAAAAAAAAACAAAAGAAAAAGCATGATGACATAAAAAAATACTATGTTAACAGATCCACCTTTTCCACATTATTGTTAGAACGTTGCTGATGGACCAAATGAATAATCTTCTCATGAATTTCTCTTTTTTTCTTCATCACATCAACCCAATGACTAGAAGGGCCCTGCAAAAAGCCACAAGTAGCAATTGGTCGAGGAACACAATCATATTGTGAAATATAATGAAACATTTGGTTTAAGACAGAAGTAGGCTTCAAATACCAAAGCACAAATACATTCACAATCCCTGAATTCTGAACTAGTGAAATAAACAGAAAGGAATGTCATTGAAACAAGATCAAGTGCATGCACTTCAATTTTAGATAACTTTCACTTCTAAAGCCATAAAAGTACAGAATTACCTGTAAACGCTTAGACTTAGCAGCTTCACCTTCAGCTTCAAGAATGGTCTGCTTGGGTCTAGCATAAATCAGCCAGATTAAAAACTCAAAATTTCAAAGCTAACAAACAGCCCAAACAGTGATATGAGATATCTAAAATGCTAACCTGAAAGCCTTCAAGCGTTCAGAAAAAGCCAATGCCATTAACTCTCCACCAGCCAGTACATTTTTAAAAATTGGATGCAATCCTTCACGGGGTAACTCCTTTGATCTTCTAATGGACTCCTTTGAAGGCAATGGTTTTGTCTTTGAATACAAGCGAAATGCATTTGTACAGGTTTTTACCATAGAAGTCAGATCTGCAGAAGAATCAATTGTTTCCCTGACTCTGTCTGAAACAAGATCAAGAACTGTCTGGGGAAAACGCCCATAAACAGTCTCCCCATTTGCTATTGCTTGTTCAATCTTGGACAAGACTCCATCCATATCCTGCAAAACCTCATCCTCAGTAGGTGCAGCCCTAATTGGTTTGGAGAGAAACAGATGTAGATCCAAAAGGTAAGGCATATCCTCAGATGTCAGAAAAGAAAAGGCAGTACCAGTCCGACCAGCCCTAGCAGCTCGGCCTACACGATGCACAAAAATTTTAGGCTTTGGGGGAAAGTCCCAGTTTATGACATTATCAAGCAATGGAATATCAATCCCCCTGGCAGCAACATCTGTCACGATGAGCAACATAGTCTTTCTTGCCCTAAACCTTGATACATGAATTTTCCGAGCATCTTGATCCATTTCACCATAACATACAGAAGGCTCAATACCCTCTTCTTTAAATAAAACATTAAGGAACTCAACATGATGTTTTGTGGATACAAATATTAATGTCTGCTCACCAGAACTGATTTGCTCCCTTATCAAATAAAGTAAAGCAGCATGTTTTTCCTCCTGTCGTAAGGTAAAAAACATAAGCTTCAAGTCAGGGCTAATCTTAGTCTCCAAATCAAGCCGCACAAGCTGAGGGTCTCGAAGACCAGCCTTTGCAAACTCAGCAAGGGCGCTGGGTAATGTTGCACTGAAAAGCAAGGTCTGACGATTTTCACTCAGCTGCATAAGGATCTTATGTAACTGCTCAGCAAAACCCATGCCAAATAGGCAATCCGCTTCATCAAAAACAACATATTCTACAGAACGCAATGACATGTCTTCCACCTCAGATAAATGGTGCATGAGCCTACCAGGAGTTGCTATTATAATGTCAGGACTCTGAGCTAATTCTTCGAACTGACTCTCCATACTATCACCCCCAACTAGTAAACTTGTACGAAGATCTGCAACGAATACAAAGTTATGAAATAAATTTACTCCAGTAGAACTTCGTTCATTTGTCTTTTAACAGACATATCATCATATTAGACTAATAACGATTTAGTATTGCAACCATAAAGAAGGTCAATAAAATTGTATGAATTTACTAACACTTGAAGTAACACTACGAGTCGTAATGGGAAGTACTAAGCTAAAGTTGTTTCCTTTAGCATTCAATAACAATCCCTACAATTCTTTTTTACAAATTTTATGAGATCACCCCTCTCCAGAAACATATTAGTCATTGACGATCACTACTAGGCTCACTGAATCCTACTTTGACGTAGCACTAGAATTGTATTTTCTTATGAACTACCTCTACAAGAAAAGGCACACACATAAATTTCACACTTTGCAAACACATACTCAAATTTCACATTTTTGATTTCTCATTTTCTGGCTTTGTCAGCTGAGGCTTCAAACTAGAACTACATCAGCTAGGCATTTCTACTTTCTATAATACGAAAGCCAAATCCAGAAGAACTCTAAAAAAAAGCAATACCCATAAAACGCCCAAGCTCCTTGGTGAACTTAAGCGTCTGAAGCGCCAAGTCCCTAGTAGGAGAAAGAATCAGAGCCCTAACACCACTCTGAGGGACGTGCTGCTTCAAGCGCTCGAGCATAGGAATGAGAAAAGCTGCAGTCTTTCCGGAACCAGTGCGAGCCATGGCAACGACGTCGTTTCCGGCGAGAATGAGGGGCATGGTCTTCCTCTGAATGGGAGTAGGAACTTTGTAGCCCTTGCGCTTAATTGCTCGGAAGACATCGGAGCTTAGGCCTAAGGACTCAAACCCTCCTGATTTAGCCTTCTTCTTCTGCTTCTCCTGCCGCTTGAGATCCGCTTTCGAGCTCACGCGAAGATTTCTCACTCCTCCGCCCGCCATAGAATCTCCCTTCGGGGTTTTGCGGAGGTTTTCGTTTCGTGGATCTGACTTGCAAAGCCAGGGCCTTGTGGATTATAAAACAATAATTAAAATTAGAAAATTTTAAAAATAATAATAATAAAAAGTAAATAAATAATAATAATAATAATAATAATAATAAAATAAAATCAGTGAAACCAAAATGTTAATAATTCATCGTTTTAAACAAAAAGCATATTAGAAAATTAACTAGTAAAATATTTAATTCTTCATAACATAAAATAGTTATTAACATGTCTCTATTTTTTAGAGTAATCATAACAATTCTTAAAATAATAAATATTATGAAATTCTTCGTGGTCCTTATAATTTTTTTTATTTAAATAGTAATAATAACCAAGAGATGGTGGTTGTTGTTCTTCGCTATCAAAAATAAAAATAAAAAATTCAAAATTGACGTAAAATTGTTTTTAGTAAAAGTTACCTTAAATTTTAAAACAATTTATTAAATGTTGTTTGATAGTATAATTATTTTTTTTTATTTTAATTTATGTGTAATTTGATTAATTTAGAATGTATTTAAAGTTTGTTAAATATTTAGTTAGACTATTCAATTGAATATAAATGTGAAGGAAAATAAAAAGTATAGATAGAAAATAAAAACATTTTCAGTATTTTTATTTTTGTTTGTATATTTTTATTTAATTGAGTTATTTAATTAGTATTTAACAAACTTCAATCAATCTCTAAACTAACCAAATTATACATAAATTAAAAATAAAAATAATTAAAAATAAAAAACAATTATGTAATTGGCTCCTAAATTTTCAAAAAAAAAAAAAGAATTTTAAACAATTGAAAATTTTAAGAACCCCACCTTTGGCACTAGTATCGAAAATCTTAAGGCCATATTTGAAAAGTTGTATTGTAGGGTGAGATATTATTATATAAAACTATCTCGTATTTAACAAAATAAATAGAAGTGTATTATATAATACATGAATATATATTTATATAGAAAATATTGTTAAATTACATCCTACACCCTTTTGAATTTCAATTATTTGTTCAATAATATAATATTATAATATAATAAAAATTATTTTTATATATGTACACAGTAAATAATATAGACTAATACACTATTAACCAATATAATACATATCAATATTATAATATGTGCTAATACAATTTTAAACGTGGCCTAAAAGTAAAAATCAGACTGGGCCTAGCATGGTTAACTGGCAAAAGAGTATGGGTCTCACAGCCCAACTCTTTTTCTTAACGGATTCGGATTTCAATTTGAATTTCCCTGGGCTGACATTGACATTGAATTAACCCAAAATTATTAAGGAAAGGATTTTTATTTTTCAAATGTACATTGGAAAATATTCATTAACCAAGCAACATAAATAATAAATATTGTCAATCATTACAACTTTATCAAATTAAAGCTTTATCTTTTGGATCTATTTTTGTTTTTTTCTTTCTCTAAATATGATTAGAAGAGCATCACTATCAAAATTATCACCCTCTTTAAGTCAATACTACCATCACTATCAAACAAACACAAATGTCAATAATACCATTAGAAAAACCAACATTGCAAAAAAAAAAAAAAAACAGATATGGTGATGTGAGCACTAAGAAAAGACATAAGGCTTATCCTATCACAACTCGTTACAAATTACATTGATACAACAAAAATCCACATTATAATTCAGATTAACTCAGGACTAGCAACTTGAAAATATAGCTGCTCATCCTAAGAAACTAATTAAACAAAACAAAGTTGAACCTGCAAAATCAGAATAAAGCACAGATTATATAAGTAATCCAAATTATGTTACACTAAACAAAAGGCACACTAGCATTGACAGACGGCTCACCGATAATTTGCTCATGAATTATCAAACCGCACGACGACACAGGTTATGTTATCGGAGCTTCCTCGTGCATAAGCTTCTGCTATGAGTTTTCTAGATGCCTCTTCTGCCTCTGTTATGTCCTGTACTATAGCTACAGCATCCTGGAAAGTGCAATAAAAAACTGCTTTCAAAAGCAAACCTACACAACAAACTATGACAACTAAACTAACTTCAAAGTTCAGCAACTTGAGAACAACAGATTGCTGAATACCATCATAATGGTCCATAAAGAATATTCTTACATGCAGCAAAAACTCTAATGTGACTTTTTGGAAGGAATTTATTACTTTAGAAAAATCAATCAAATCATAACAAGCCCTCACCTTGTTAGAAATGACATTCCAAAGTCCGTCGCTTGCAATGATGATAAAATCTACGCCGTCAATTTCTTCTTCCTAAGCATCAAAAGTATACCATAAACACAAATACATTTGAAGGCTGACAGGGGGGAACTAGATGTCAAATGACCTGTCAGCTACTCAGCTAACAAGTTCAAGTTACCTGTATCTCTGGCTCAGCAACGACATATGGCTTAAGTAATTTATCTCCAAATGCACGAGAAACAGCAAGAACACCACCAACCCTCCATGTTCCTGGAAAGTTTATAAATACACCAGATAAGTTTAGTATAGAATTTTCTACATGTGTAATTTGAGACTAGTGTCAGATTCACTACAGTAAAATACCAAACTAATGTTACATCCAGTATGATTCCACAAATGCAAATCATTACATATCCATTACTGTGGTAAACTGATAATACTGGTGATCCTTAATTTCTGCTGTAAGTGGAAATCAACACCATTAATGAAGCAGAAAGCTTCCAATCACATGGAAACAAAACAAACACAAACCCAACCTCATTTAAAAAAAAAAAATTATGAACTTCAATATTTCAACATTGTAATATTCTGCTAATGATATGTGAAAGAAGATTTCAATTCAATCTCCAAACAAAACTATGACGTGGACATGTAGTTAAGTCCTGAAGATTTATGAAGAATTCGAAATCAGAACATCAACTTGAGGCATACAGGTTCCAAAATGCACCTTCATTTAGACTTGCATCAATCAAGAAACAAAACAAAACGTTTATATAAAATTTATGGCAATCATTAAGCATATATCTCCTTCTTACTGCAAAAGTATACGCTAGCTTATATACAAGTCAGGTACAATACATGTGTAACATAAGACCAAGAAAGCAACTTGCCTGCCCAGATGATGAAACCTCCAGCCTGTTCAATTCTTTCACGTTCATCGGATCTATCAGGTTTGTGATCAATAGACAACGGGATAGCTACAGTTAAAAAAATACTATCAACAAGAATGAAAGCAATTATATTGTTGGACAGCTGATATCTGTATATGTTTATGTTTCATTAAAAGTAAATTGTACTATAAGCTAACTTTATGCCAACAAAATTACATCTTTCACTTCCAAACCCATTACTAAAGCAGCTGTGTGGACAAAGAAATTCACAAAATTATGCTTAATTGAGAAATCATGGAAGTGAACTTCTAAAAGTTGGTCCATTATTTAGCTTCGTTTTTTTTTTTCCACTATAGATCATCATAGGTTTCAAGTTATAGCTAACTCCAACCCAACTAAATCCAACCCTTAACAGAGAAGGCAGCAACCTGAACCAGCTCTACAGGCAACTACTCTTGAATCCCCGACATTTGCTACAAACAACCTATCTCCTAACAGCAAAGCAGTTGATGCAGTTGAGCCAGCATCCTTTTGCTGACCCTTCACTTCGTTAAGGTAATCAGCATCTGTCTGTCTGAATACTTCAACTGCAGTGAAAAAGGAAAACAATCACTATATTAGGATCCACATGGAAGATAAGCTGTAGGAAAGTCAGCATGAAATAATCTATTTAATTTCATATAAATCATACCAATAGCCCTCTTTGTGTCCTTGATGAAATCTGGGTGGTTAGTAAGGTTCTTAAAAAGGTTGGTTTTTAGGTATTCTGCAGTTCTTGAACCACCATGGCCTGGAAAGAAGCAGGAGGATATCGATGAATGCATTAAAAGAGAGTATGTGAAACATCATCTGGGCTCTTTTTATCCATCATATGATAGAATACATTTATCATCGAATATTGTAATCATCAGTATAAACATTGTATAAAGAAAACATGTGTGGCAAAAGGAATAGAGCACACAGTTATGAGTTTTATGCCTAGGGAGAGAAAGCGTAAAGAAACACGGTATAAGAAGAGGCATAGGAACCCAAGTTGTACCATCAAAAACACCAAAGAAAGCAACCATCTGACCATCAACTTCTGATATCTCCGTCTCAAAGAAATCCTCCATTGAAGCCCTTTTACCCTTGAAACTGGAAAATCCATAGTTGAACCTTGCACTATGACTCCCAGTGAGAAAGCTAACATGAAGGAGAGAGAAAGATATAATGTCAGAAGATGCAATTTGGCTATACAACATTTGTAACTTTAAGGATTAACAAATTAATCTTTGGACATTGTTCGTCCATCAAAATTTTAGGATGAAACTTTGTGAAACCCAACCCTTCACCACAGAATTTTAGTTTTATATTAGCATCTAAAGTTTGAAAATCTCAAAATCATGTGTCCGATTAACCTTGAAATATTGCAACCCTTGCAACAAGCAGAGAATCACCCAATTATTTATCTGATCTATAACATGGAAGTTCATGTTTGATTTAACTCTGAAATCATGATTGATGTAAATTGGAATGTTCATATGTACACAATACAATCTCCCCAACATAATACTCTGGTCTACGTGTAGATCCATTCCATTCAAATGGTTCAGAAATATTGACTCGCACATTTGCATTCCTAATCTTTAAAACTGACAGCACTGCAATAGTTACCTAGGTAGGATGGCATATCGATGCCAAACTTTATAAGGTGATATAGGTTAAATCCAATTGTAATGTTAAACCTCGCCATGAAAGCTCACGGCACCGTATGACAAAAAATTGAAAAATAAAAGAAAATCTAGAACAACTCAACTGCAATCTAATTAACTTTCATTATACTTGCAACTCTTTCTTAAGAATTCTGACTCGCATTAACGACAAGGGGTGCTGGCAAAGTCTAATTCAAACAGGCCAGAAGTCTATACATTTTTTTCCTGCAAACCCTCCCACCCAATTCATTTCCTGGCCAGCTTCAAACTGTTGTTTAACATTAGAGTTAGACAAGTCTTACTTTCGCAAAAGAAGAAACTTTAGCAGGGATTTAATGAACTAAAAAAACAAATGAAAGCAAAACTAACATTAGAGTTAGACAATGTCTCCCCTTCCCAAAAAGGTATAAACTTTAGCAGGGATTGACTGAACTAAAAACCAAATGAAAGCAAAACTCAGAACCCAATTCAAAGCGCACCTTCTCTGTTCCACTTCCACGTATAAAAGAGGGAACCTACTAACGAAAGGTCTTAAATTCCAACAAAGAACAAAATACTTAGTCCAACAGAGCCAAACATATAACCCATTTTGCAATAAAGACCAAGCGCCGAATTTGAGGGAGAAAAAGACACTAATCAAACAGGCATAACTACTATAATAGAAATTAAAAAAAAAATAAATCACGACCACGAATCAGCAGTCAGAGAGAAGATTCCAATGAAAACACAGTGAGTTAGTGACCCATCAAAATATTTAGAGTGAAAAAAAAAAAGGAAAATAAGGAACCTGATACCACCACCGCTGTAGAGGGCATCTGGATCCCTTGAAGACATTACAGTAACAGCTGGTGATGGGAGTAGCTCGGCAGGTGGGTCGTCTTCATGGGCGTCCCCAGAAGGGGAAGTAGGCAGAGGAGAAGAGTCCGGGACGTTGGTGGCTAAGTCTAAGGCTGAGGCTGAGGCCGAGCTGCTGCTGATGGTATCTGAGTTTTGTATGATTGTGTTCATGCCCGCTCCTTTTTGCTCTTTTTTTTTTCCTCCTTTATTTTACAAGTACATATTTATGTAAATCTTATATGTACACAGACCGCAGAGGCCGTTTATGAGTCACGAGAGAGAAAATCATGTAAAAAAAATGATATTGAGTGTATGAGGCTGAGTGACGATGAATATTGGAATGGTTTTATCAAAGTCAAAGATCCATCTCCCTCATTATTATTATCGTAAAGTTTTCTCCTTTTTATATTCAAAACCACATTTAATCCAATCATTGACCGTACAAACTGAGCAGGTGTGGATTCACAACCCAGTTTCTGGGTTCCACGTTTACTGCTGATTTACAAAAATTGCAATTTTCAATACGCACAAAGTAATAATAATAATAATAATAATAATATAATAAATTCAGTTTTCTTTATTTAAATATTCTGAGAGACGGAAAACTAATAAAATAAAAAACGTAAAAAAGGTTTGGACTTTGTACCACCTGGGTCTTTTTGTTCATGTTTTGGATGTTTCTTCACCCGTACACTCAACGTTCACAAATTAACAAATACTTCAACTCTCCGACCGAAACATATCTAACATGAAACGTTAATTTAATGTGTAAAATCTAACAATGATTTTTTGTGACATTTATAGTACATAACATGTTTGATAAGGTGTATTATGGGGGTGGAATAGTATTGGATAATATTATATAATATTATTATATATTTGACAAAATTAATAGAGGTGTATATATAATACATAGATATATTTATATGTGAAAAATACAGGTTAAATTATACACCATCTCCCTTAGGTTTATATTATACTGTGTTGTTCAATGTTATGATATTATAGTATAACAATCGAATTATTTTTATATATATATAATAAATAATACATGCTAATACAATCCAACTAATACAATACAGACTAATATAATATAACATGCCTAACATGCCCAGAAAGCATGCATTGTCCAAAACACATGTACATATAAAACATGCGGACAAATCGTCCAGTTCTAATTGTACTTTTTATTTTTATATGCAGTCACATTGTATAACTATTTTTTTTTTCTTCTTCTTTATAGAGAGATTTACATTTCCTTTTGTAACATGATTTTCAAATCTAGATATAAGTTTTTTAATTACGATCAGATCCTGTAATTTGAATGATTTTACTTAGATTAGGAGCTTGAATTCTACTATATTTTGACTAAAAGGTTGACTCATTATTCTACAATATTTCATGTCATTTTTCATATTATTGTGACCGCACGTAATCTTGCCTCTGCCCGGTTGGGAGCCAGTAAGTTTCAACGTCAATATACATGCATATATATATATATATATATATATATATATTATTTATATATGATGGTTGAGCAAATTTACAACTTAAATCTTCCATTACGTTAGGCGAGCATTGTCTTCCACTCATGTCTTGGAATTACACTAATAAAGTACATATTATTCCAATTCTATTTACCATGCATGCACTGCTTTCCACTTAAAAAAAAAAGGGATTGCAATGCTAAATTTTGCTGATGTGGCCATAATTTATTTAATATTTGATAGCCATCTACTACTTCCACTGTTCCACATGAATGCACGATAACTTGCAGTGTGTGCATATACCTATATATATACATATACACCCACAGTGAAGATAAAGTAAAACAATATGCAAGTTAGAGTACCTGACATAATTCTGCATATTTTCAGAAAACATATATCTATATATATATATATATATATGATTCCGTACATATGGACTATGCATTATTATTTTAGATAGACGCTATATATATACATATATATGATTCCGTACATATGGACTATGAGTTATTATTTTAGATAAACGCATACGACTCATCTCACCCCCTCGTCAATAAGCGACCGTGGATTATTCCATAGGTAACTATTTATTAAAATGACCATTTTCTAGGAGATTGAAGCAAATATTAAGTTGATTTGTGTAAGGACCCAGGCTTTTTAAGTTAGAAGTGTAGACTTCTAGTCTTGTTGGTGCGGTGAAGTATACATAGGAAGTTGTTCATACGGGTTAGGAGAAGCACAGTATAAAATCAAATCAACCACATAATTTTAAACATACAGTCACGTCAATTTGTGTGCAAGGGTTTCTGAATCAAGCAGGATTAAAGAAGAAACACAACTTAGATATCCAATCACCATGAGCAACAGCCACTTGTTGAAGCAGCAGACTCTGGAGGTTTTTCCTTGAAGATGTTCTTTTTCACACCTGCTGAGCCCTCAGCCAAAAGACTGGGAGTATCTAAAATCTGCAGACCAACCGCACACTCCGTTATTACCGCTAGTAGACAAATCAATTTACCATATCATGCGCAAAAAAGGCCTACATAAGGTGATGTTTAATTAATAAATTAGCATTAGCATTATAAATGATCGGACATCAGTGTGCATAAGCTCAGATCCTATGTTGGCATGCTGCTGCTATGAAACAATTTTTACGATAAACTAGTTTCTGGGAACATGAACCCATTATTAAGATCATTTCAAAACATAAAATATAGAGGTTATAGTAAGGAACCAAACCATTCCATAACTGATGTGGAAAAAATTTCATGGTTAAACAAAAAAGTACAGAAGGCAGAAACTGGCATTGTTGCATACCTTTAACACAAGCTCCTCAAAGCTCAGCTCTACATTTTGTCGAGTTTTTGCGCTGCATTCAAGGAAAAGGCATCCATATTCCCTCGCAAAGTCAAGCCCCTCTTTTTTGCTGACAACCCTTTCACTTTCCTGGAAGATAGAGGGGCATCAATGTAGATTCCAGGCAGGCAACTATCATTATAAAGTTAACTAAAAAGGGAAAAGACAAAAAAGGGTAGAAAACTAGGTTAACAGTGAAATACTAGATCAATACTTTCCTTATCCTGGTAAAATGGACGATACAAAGGGTGGCAGAAGACATGCCTTATCAACTTTGTTGCCGATAAGCATCTTGATGCAATCTTGACTTGTAGAGTACAGATCAATTTCTTTGGCCCATATATCAGATAGATTTGTGAATGTTTCTCGTCGTGTTACATCGTATACTGTACCATTTTTAAGAGAAAATTACTTGCTTTACTAAGGAAAACTCAAATATACTAGTTCTTAGAACGACAACTAGAAAAATATGAAAAGGGGGAGCATTGATCATAAAAGAAAATACCCATAATAATCCCTTGAGCTCCTCTGTAATATGAACTTGTAAGTGTTCTGAACCTTTCTTGTCCAGCTGCAAAATGAGGCCCCAGAAAGAAAAGGAAAAAGCAGCACCAAGTGAACAGAGTTAAACTTCACAAAACTAATTCATCCATCAAGGCAGATGAACTTGAAAATCAAACCAAGAAAAGTGAAATTTCAAAATCTTCCCATTTAAAATCTGTTATCTTGTAACATTCATGTCACCACTTATATCGAATGTTATACTAAAATTTTCAAAGAAATTTGGAGAGACACCACAACAAAAGCATTAATGAGTTTATGTCTGATTATCAACATGCAAAGAGGCTTCCAGAGATCAAGAACCTTACTCCTACCACTCTTGTTAAATTTCTCAAATTGGAGAAGTTCTAAAGTTCTTTCCTGATCAAAGCAACAAGTTATCAACCAGTCATGTTGGAGCTCACCCAGGTGCTTGGGTGAGGCAAGGTGCTAACATGTTAGTCACCTATTGCAAATAGTGAATCGTTGAGACAAGCTCCTTGACAAAGCAAAGTCACTTTTTTTATTTAACTTCAATTAACCTTAATTCAGCCATCCACTAACACAATCAAATTTTTTAAGCAGTATATCTATCGTAACACAAAACAAAACAGGAGGAAAAGCCAATTCAACACACGAAAATGTATTGGTTTTGGGGCAAACCAATTAGAATCACACAAATCACAGCAGAGGCCAATTGGAACACAAGTCAAATGCTTAAAATCTTTATTTCTCCTCTCTCTCTCCTTTCCTTTCTCTGTCCTATTTTCCACTCTCTTTGTTCTTCCTTGATTTCTCTCATTATTTCCCCCTCTCACAAGCTACAGCAATGTAAGTCATAAGTTGCTTGCTTCCAAACATGAATATAATAAAGCAGATTCTTTCCTTCTGAATTGACAAGTCCAGACTCCAGAATGAATAAACATTCCCTAGGTGTGATTCTTTTTTTTTGTTTTAAGAATGATAATTGAATAATAATAACATAAACCTAGAAAGCAAACAATTTGTGTTGATAAGGATTGTAACACTATTGCACGGAACAGGAACTAAGTACCCTCCTCTGAATTTGCACTTTTAAGATTTGTTACTTGCTACTTAAAGAAAGTTTTCTTTCATTTACAATTTCAAGACTTAGGTAGAACCCCATATATTAAAAATTGATTTTCTCAAACTAGACGTGAAAAGATGGGAAAGAATTTCTTAGCATATAAAAATGGTATAGAAATCCCAAGCAGATGATTAATTCAATTAATTAACAATTTATAACAGAGTTAATCACTAAGAAAGAAAGCATACCTGTGTCCCATATTGCAAGCTTCAATTTCTTCCCCCCAAGAGTAACATGTTTTACTTTAAAATCAACACCTAAAAATCAAAATATTGAAACTTGTAAAAATAAAATCAAACCATAATTAAGGGGGATATACTTAGCGTGATGCAGAGTTCCTCAACTTTTAACACAGTTTCTTAGAACATGCATCACAACAATATTTTGTTAAGTTCACATACTAATAAAAGTTAATTGGAAATCTTGTACCTAACAAAAAGCGTAAAATATGAGAAAAAAATTATATATGGACAGATGAGATAAATGCATTAACCAAAAAAGTACTTACCAAAGAAAGAGAAATAAACCATCTAGTAAATTAAACTACATAGCAAAGAAATTAGCTAAAACTTAAATAGGTAAAATCATAATGATCCTGAATCGAATAGTAGTTCATCAAGACTCATCAAGACCCAAGTCATTCTCTACAAGAGTCTGCGAGTAATTCAGAGAGGAGATTTCATAGCATGCCAGGACTCATAAGCACCAATGCTAACAGGTAGATGATCCTTTCCAAAAACTTAAGCAGTTCAGCAAAGAGGAGAATAAGGTTGTGAAAGTGGCATGCTTATTATCCAGTGAGTTCCATTAGTATAACTCATTCCTATCCCCCAAAGAAACCAAACCTTCAATATTCAAGCATCTTTTCGCTCCTCCAGCCCACAAAACAAAAGCAAACATTGCTATAAAAAACCAGAAACTCCACTTAAAGGGTCATACAGACAGGAGATTGGTGTATTCAAACATAACACTGAGTCGCGCACAAACACACAGATATATAGATAGATATAATTGGTAAAGTTAAAAACATGATTTTTCACATGCAATATTAAATGATCCTTCAGCACTCCTAATCATGGGTTTATACAAGAATATCTAAGTTTATATTTTAGCCAAAGAGTTCCTAAATTTAGCTAAATTTCTAATCCCATTTCCATATGCATGACCATTAAACAAGGAACAAAACCCAAATTTGGAAACTCTATATAAATTAATTTTACCAATGGTAGGAGACAGATCCTCAAAGGCATTGGAAGTGAAAGACAGGAGGAGCGTGCTCTTCCCAACCCCTGAATCCCCAATCAACAACAACTTGAACAAGTAATCGAACTCAGGCTGACTCGACGATTCCATCAACCTTGTCGATTCAATAAAGAAACAATTTTTTCTTTTGTAACAAAATGAAAATCCTAAAACCCTCTTCGCGATCAAATTGAGCAGAGAAATTAAAGCTATAGATCTGAATCCGTTTTATATTGATGTTATTATACACATAAAGCTTTCATCTTTACGTAGGAGAGAGTGGATACGAAAATTTATTAAAATTAAAAAAAAATCGAATATGTAAATAAGAAACCGAAGGATGAGTGTAGAGGCGACGAAAGTTTTGATTTCTACTGCTTCTTTGGTCTTCGGCAATAGAATACTGGCGGGGCTATGCCTTTATGCTGATGCCATATTCCTAGCCGTCCGATCAACAATTTGCGTGACAATGAAGCGACGTGGCATGTGGTTCTTAACTTATTCTGCACCGAAAGCACGATTAAAATATAAAATTAACAAAAGCTACTTTACGCGCCCGCGCATGCGCATCTGACAATTAAACGTACTCGGGCCGGGCCGGGCCGGTTTTGTTCATCGGTGCGGGCCTGAGGAATTCCGCGACTGGGCCCGCCTTAAAATTAATTTTTTTAATTCATAAAGACTGTTTTACCACATCGCAATTGACTTAATAGACATCTCTATTTTGTATTAGTTTGTTAATAATCCTAGCTTACATAAATGGTTTAAAAATTATATTTTAAGAAACAATAATCTTACGAATTCATGGATAAGTCATGTAATTTAGTTTTATATGTCTATATAAAGTAATTAGGGTCTTTTAACAGGTAAATGTACAAGCATTACTCAAAGTTAAAAGTTAACAATGCCGTGCTCTCAACCTAATTTTTCCATACTTTTTAAAGGCTAATGTATGAAATTTTGTAACCGTTTCAACTAAGCTTTTACAAAATATATAACAAAAAGAGGATATGGGAGATTTTGATTTTATAGATTCATGTTTTATAATAGAGTTAGGGTGTAAAATGCGTGGTACTAGGGTGAGTATACGTACGTGTAATAAATTATGGGAACTTTACCAAATCATTGACCGACTTATTTTACTTTCTTTGCTTTCTAAATACTGTTTATATATATATATATATGTATATATTATCAAAAAAAAAAAAATAGGAATTTTTTTATCAAACTTAGTTGTATTCAAATTTGCTCCACCACAAATAGTTAAAAATCTCACCGCAAATCTACAAAATAAAGTGATTGTGAAGCTTTTGGGACATCGATGTGATACCGGCCAAAAAATTTTTAACGTTCAAGTCAATCCCTAATTTGAGAAATTGAAAGTTGGTTTTTGGTATTTTTTGAGCTTGAAAATTGCTTACCTTTGCATTGTGTTATATTGGGGCATTTATAGACTTGGTTTGCCTTCCTCACTAAGGTAGGAATAAAACCCTAGTCGCCTTAGTTTAGGGCAAGTCCTCATAGTCGGTTCATCTCAATTTAGAAAGTGAATTTAGAAAAGTATCCAGCATTAGCTACGAAGTGAACTTTCCCTTTTAAAATATTCCTTAACTCTTACCATCTTCAAAGGAATTCGTTCTAAGCCATCAATGTTAAGTCGCTGCTTAATTCTCTTCATGCCCAAGCCAAGTCTCCTCCGAACTAAATAATGACACTCCCTTGAGATGACCTCTAACTATTCAAGCCGAGCAGAGGCATCGCTCGATCTCCAAGCTTATTGGTTTGGCTCATCCAGATTAGCCTAATGGTTTTTGCCTTTCCTTCACTTGGATTCATTCGGTCTAGTCCGATGAAAATTTTAACCATATAAAACTTTTGCATTAATTATTAAAATTTAGATTTTTATAGTTAAATCCTATTTAGCAAAAGTAAACTGTAGAAACTTTAAGTTGCGTTTGATAACACAACTGTTTTTTATTTTTATTTTTAATTTTTTCTTCTTGAGTTATGTGTAATTTGATTAGTTTAGAGGTTAATTGGAGTTTGTTAAATATTAGCTAGATTACCTAATTAAGTCGAAATGTAAAAATAAAAATTTAAAATGAAAACACTTTCAACATAAAATGAAAACACTCTAAGAGTGTTTTCATTTTCTATTTTGTTTTATATTTTCTTTCATATTTTTAATCTAACTAACATTTAACAAATTCTAACCAACCTCTAAACTAACTAAATTACACTTAACTTAAGAGAAAAATACTAAAAATAAAAACAAAAAACAATTTTGTTATTAAACAACCCCTTAATAAATATTTTTGTTTTTTAAAACTAGACTGACTTATAATTTTTCAAAATAAATATTTGTTGAGATCTCTGGCGTTTTCTTATACTATTTTATGAGATAAGTGATAATAAACATTGGTTATACGATGTTTTTTTGTTCTTTGGATAGGTCGATTCGAACTCCAGAAACTACGTGTTAGTGCCTACTGAATCTATACATTGAGCTATTTACCTTGGGACTTTAGTTATATACTATTTTATTGTTGGAAATTCTACAACATTCCGCTGAATTGAACATAAATCAAATATAACATAGCCATCTATAGCAATATATGGATGATAAATAAATTGAATATATCACATACAATTGCATATTATATCGTTCAACTACAACAACCGCTGTTAGTTTCTAAACAAAATTAATGCAATAGAATTTTACAGTTCAAATCAAACCATAATCTCATTCATCAGACCCAAAAAAGGAAAACTACATCTCATTCATTAAATTGAATGCGCGCGTTGTAATTAAGAAAACCAGAGAACCATGTCGACCTCTTAGATATCATATCAATAAAATTCTTACAAATTTGGAAAGTCATTCAATACGAATCTACATCTTTTGAGTAAATCCTTTGGTGTCATCTATATATGGAAAATAATTTGGTAAAAGAGAAAAAGAAATGACAAAATATTTATCAGATTCTATTATTAATTTTTTGTGAAAAAAAGAAGAAGAAAAAGAACATTAATTAACCAAAAAATTAGAATGACATTGCTTACATCCACGTACTGAAGCTATTTCATTTCAAGAACCTAAAATGAATGAACGTTAAACATACCAATTTGGCTTTTGGCATGTACATGCATGCCACCATCCATGGCTTTTATCTTCAAAAGGAAAATTGCAATTAATACATAGCTCCCATTTGTCACCAACCACACTGGAATGTACATATATAACTGGGCACAGGTCTGCATACCAAGTAAAAAAAAACCAGTGAAGCACTATATTACATATTAATCAAATACTAGTACTGTCCAAGTTAGCGAGAAATGGAGGAAGTAGAAGTAATCGTTGTCGGAGCAGGACCTGCTGGTCTAGCGACCTCTGGATGCCTCAACCGTTTGAACATCTCAAATATAGTTCTTGAGAAAGAGGATTGCTGTGGCTCACTTTGGAAGAAAAGGGCATATGACCGTCTGAAGCTTCACTTGGCAAAGCAATTTTGCCAGCTTCCTCATATGCCTTATCCCCAAGGTACACCTAAATATATCCCTAGGAAGGGCTTTGTCCAGTACTTGGACAACTATGTGTCCAATTTAGGGATAAGCCCTAGGTGTCACAGGAAAGTGGAGTCGGCTTTTACGACATGAAGACCAAAAATGGTGTGTGACGGCGAAGAACATGGAGTCGAATGATGTGCTTGAAGTTTATTCATGCAAGTTTCTGGTGGTGGCAACTGGGGAGAACAGTGAGGGCTATATTCCTCAGTTGAGCGGATTTGAGAGCTTCAAAGGGGAGTTCATGCACTCGAGCAAGTACGAAAACGGCAAGGCTTTTAGCGGTAAGGAAGTTCTGGTTATAGGTTGTGGGAATTCGGGCATGGAGATTGCTTATGACTTGACAAACTACAACGTCAAGACCTCCATCTGTGTTCGGAACCCGGTATATATATAGTCTCTCTTAATTTGTCTCTCATACATATACATCTCACTCACTCACTCACTCATTCATATATATGCATGTACATATACATATAGACGTTCACATGCCACTTTGAGAAAATATAAATTAATGGAACAAGGCTCGTAACGTTAATGAAGAGATTAAAAAGTACCACACACACACACACACACACACACACACACACACATATATATATATGTTTACGATTTTTATATATAGATTTGTTACCTTCTTTGTTTATAAGCTAAGCTACATTAAATATGTTTTGCAGGTACATGTTCTCACCACCGAAATTGTTTTCGTGGGAATGTTTTTGTTGAAAGTCGGCTTTCCACTAATGTTAGTTGACATGATTGTTGTGATCCTAAGCATATTAAGGTATGGAAATATATCGAAGTATGGGTTTAAAAGGCCTAAGCAGGGACCATTTCGTACAAAGAACATAACTGGTCGAACCCCACCATTGATGTTGGGTGTGTAGAAAAGATGAAAACAGGACATGTTAAGGTTTTTCCAGGCATAAAGAACATAGAAGGAAAAATAGTCAAATTCGAGAATGGTGAGGTTAATAGCTTCGATGGTATAATCTTCGCCACTGGCTACAAAAGCACAGTGAATTACTGGCTTAAGGTATATGTTACTGTACAAGCTCAGTGTGTATTGTAGATACTACATATTGATGTTTAAATAATTCTTTTAATTTTAATTACTGACCAATATCATAATATTGCATGTTTGATATATTTGTGTAGGATGAAAACCTCCTATTTACTGAGAATGGAATGCCCAAATCAAGAAATGACTGGAAAGGACAAAATGGTCTTTACTGTGCTGGGTTCTCAGGGAGAGGATTACTTGGCATCTCAAAGGATGCAGAAAATATAGCTAATGATATTTCTTTTGTCCTCGACGAAAACAAGAGAAGAAACTGAAGGATGTGTCTGGTTTTGTACTTTGCTTTTTTTTTTTGTCAAGTCATGCTGTGTTAGCTATAATAATCTGGGTACTCATATATATATATATATATATATATATATATATATATATATATATATATATATATATAAACATATACCTACAAAACATTAGTGAAAGAATATGATATATATATATATATATATATATATTGCTACCTATATTTCTACATATTCATAAAATTATTGATTTCTTTAATTTACCAAAACAATTGCTATACCTAACTTTTATCCTAAGGTATATTAATTTTATCTTCCAACAAAGTTTCAACGAAACATATCGATTATTCACCAAAAACGAAACATATCGATCAGTTTTTGGCCTAACGAATTTGGGGTCCACAGCAAATCCAAGGGCCAAAGTGATCATTTTCATTGAGATTTAGATCTTAATACATTGATCCCTGCAGGCATTCTAGAAACCAAAAGAGCTAATGCCCAAAAACCTCTCATGGCAAATATGATCATCTCCAATTTTACTTAATACAAGTATTATGAATACGATTACATAATTGAAAATGTTAGGGATTCAAATTTAGGGTTGCGCTCATATGTACAATTTTATGTTAATGAATTGAACTCCAAATAGATGTCGTACATTGATTGGCTATTAATTTGTCTTTTAGTTTAATACGATCATGGCACCAAATGGGTTTTCTTCGTCTTTTTTATTTATTTATTTTTATTGGTGAGAATTGGTTTTCTTTCTTGATCAATAAAAGTTTTAATCAGGAATATTATTTTAGAGTAATTTATTAGTGAACAATAATATGATTGTTTTAGCAAACAAATACAAGTCAACTCAATCGGCCATATATATGGATATACAAACTTAATGAAATAGAGAAATTAAGGTCAATACAAACAAGATACATACAAACTTGAAGGTCATTTTGACTCGGTCCAACCTCCAAGTCAATTTATATATATATATATATACATATATCTTGTAGGGCAATCAATTAATTTTTTTCTTGTAGGTAAGTGAAACTATGAAATAGTACAGATATATGACGAGCTGGAACTATTATATGCTGGTATAGACTTCCGAGGACCATCGTTTGAGATCAATTTAAATTTATTATTAGAATTACCTGCCGTCCACCAATATTAAGTTATATTAGTGTTTGGTGCTGCTAATTAAGTTCGTAGTTTTAGTAGTGGGAATCACATCCATTTTCCCACCAAAACACACAAAATTAAACCAATAATCAATTCAATATTCAATTAATTGCATGTCCTGGTCTCTGCTGCTTCAATAATATATAGTAAAAATAAAACTTCGACAGTTTGGCACTAGCCTCAATTGTTTGGCTGTAACTATTGTTCTTTACTGCTTTAAGACCAATACATTATTCTGCGGTTTATCCTTACACTGTACAGTATTTTTGGATGCATTGAACATTTTCAAAGAACCGAATTTAATTGTGGAATCTGGCTTTTAATCAATCCTCTACGTTCGTATATATACCTTGCTAGCCAACAATACAAGTAACTTCTTAAAAAAGAAAAAGAAAATTGTTTGTAATAATTAATAATTTTATTGATCATAAAGGGGCTTGTGTCCAATCAAAATTTGAATTAGAAGCTCTATAACATTTCTTTAATAATTTGGAAATAAGTAAAATAATAGATTATGGAGGTGGCCCATTCCCACTACTTGTGATTGGCTTTTGAAAAGTCAATCGGAATCGGATTTGATATTTTAGAAACCCGATCGACGGCGGTGAATTTTAATACAATAATTGGAAATCCAACCGCGGTTGGTTTTTGTATTTGTAATTAAAAATATGACCGCGGTCGTTTGGGGTATTTGGAGATTGCAACCAGTTGTGTTCGAAGTTTGAAAGCACGACCACAGTCGGTTTGCAAATTAATTGGAGTTTCTAATTTCTTCAATAAAAGGAAATTCCAATACCCAAACAGGTCACATAGACTAAAAAATATATATTTATATATATATAGCGGAAGGGACTCAAGAAATGTTTGTTATCTTTGCATTTAGCAACACTCATTTATGATTGAAGGCAACTATGTATACATGAGTATACAAATTACAAAATCATATTCTATGTAACTGTGACGCCCAATTCATTAAAAAAGTAAGCTATATATTATTTTTACATTTTTTCAAACGTGAACTTGTTCGAGCTGAACGTCTTTAGACTTCAAAGGAACATACTCACCTAAAAGATAAACTTCAAGATGATCCGACAAAGCAGACTTATCTATATTCTCATGGTGATAAGACTTGCAAACGAAGTAAAGCACCGTTTGGATGACCAACCCGAACAGAAACAGCTTCACCATCAACAAAAAGCACACAATCGCAAAACCCGCCTTAGCCACCACGCCAACCGACCATCCATGCACAACCAAATTCTGAAACGCTACCTGTACACCATAGGAAGCGAGCCCAAGAATCAGGAATATAGAGATGGCCACCCACATCTTCCCCTGCATTAGAGCCTGGCTCTTGTTCATGGCTTGCACACCTCTAGCGTCCTCTAGTACGGACACCACGCTAGCCAAATGCCAAACCAAGGTCATGTACACAAGGCCAGCGAAGTACAAAATCAATAAGAGAACCAAACCAAACATCAAAAAATGGTAGCTAAACCCTGCCAAGATGATCCATATAACAAGGAGGATAACTGCGACCACGTGGTAGGCAAAGAACGCGACGAAAGTACACAAGAAGGTGACCATAACCCTCTTCCAAACTTTTGGCACGACACTCATGACCTTCCGGTAGGTGACTTCTCGTCCGGTGTAGACGCAGGCTATGGTGTAAACCACGGCGGAGGTGGATAGGAGGGAGAAGATTAAGAGGAAGGTGAAGTAGACAGCCTTGATGAGGAAATAAGTGCTCCATTCGGAGGCGACGACGTCGTTGAGCCTGTTGTATCTGCGGCTTCCAACCTCTGTCTCCATCATGTCGGACTCGTTGCTGATGATCTTTCCAAGGAGGATTTGAGAAACTTCTATGTGTGCGAGGAAGACGAAGGAGAGAGGGAGGATCAGGGATAGAGTTATTTGGCTGAAGATCTTCCTCCATGAGATTATAATCTTGTATGATTCTCTGAAGATGTCGAAGAGTCCCAGGAATTGCATTTCTTCTTGTTCCACATCCATGGTGGTTTTGGGTTTCAGATCCAGAGAGCAAGATTAATTGGGAAATATGGTTCAGTTTTGAGAGAAAGTAATATGGTTCAGTTTTGAGAGAAAGTAATATAAGAATTGGGGGATTGGAAACTTAGGATACAAGATTGCCCCTGATTTTCCAGGAAAGTAGCTGCTAAAGTCAATATGCAAATATTAACGTATTGAATAAAGATGAACTATATAAGATTATACAATATAGTTCAACCAGAAATATGTAATATTCCTATTAACCACTCCCTTAAAAGTCAATGTTTAAATTCTATAGGATCAAGAGCCAGCTTTATCATAATATAACTTAGGCGTATGAAAAAAATAAAATTACAATCTATTAATTATTATTTTCATTGTTATATTTTCTTTCTCGTGGATTTAATTATTTAACATAAAAAAGTCATGATTTAATTCCAACGTAGGGGTTGGTATAGGAATAAAACGCAATGGCATATATGAAGTTTGATGCTAACTACGAGGGTGATTGTGGAAGTAGGAGCACCAAGTAGTCAACACGTCGTGTGGTTCACGTTGAGGGCAAAGACCAAGGACCAAAGACCAAAGACACAGGAGAGTTCTTATCCCAATTATCTTGTCCGATGACTCGTTCAACACGTTCTTTCTCCTACTTTTCTAACTTTCTTTTTCCTTATTAAATTCTTAGTCAACACGTTCAATTCCCAAAACCCCTCTACATTAATTCCACCAAACAACCACTCCTGATAATTACCCCAACTTGGGTTTGGGTTTTAGAATTTAGATCCACAAAATTATTGGTTTGTGGTCTTTAGATTGATTGAGATGGCTCAAAGAAAACAAATTCACGAACCAATTGATTCAGTTTCTTCCTTGGAAACTTTCAAGTTTCCAACTCATTTATATTTAGTTTGAGAAAGTTTTATATTGAAAATAATTGTAGATTAATCAAATAAAGTGTATACTAAAATATATAGAATCATAGCTTTCTTATGTTGTGAAAATTAATATATTATTTAAAGTTTCTTATATGTGGTTGAGGTGTTGAAAATGATTCCATCTTAGAATAACTATCTTGCACAAGGTAGAATTGAGAACAGGCTAATAAAATACATAAAGAATAGAAAGTCACTTTCTTCACCATATTTCATATTCTATAGTAAAGGATTAAGCAAAACAAATATCCAGAAATAAGGAAGGTGGGAATTGCAAATGATGGCATGCATACACATATATATAGCCATCCCTGTCATATTTTTCACTTTAATTTATTCTTTCTTCTTTCACTAATTTCGATTTTGTTGCTCTAATGTACCTTAGTTATATTTTACCTTATTAATTTAATTCCACACCAATTAATATCTGTACAATTATAGAGTCAACCATATATGAAAGATAATCTAAGGGAACAGGCCATGAACATAGCAAAAAAGAAAAGAAAAGAATTGATAAGAGGGAATTCCAGAAATTGGTATTTATATATTTGATTGAAACAAAAGCAACTAGAAATGCAAGTTACAAAAACCACACTTCAATGGTGCCATTAAAGACAATTTATTTGTCTAAATAAAACAAAGTCTAGATCTGAAAATTTATAGATCAAACGTAATTAAATTTTTCAAGCTGAACATCGTCGGCCGTCTTCAAAGGAACGTAATCTCCAAGAACATAAACTTGGTCAAGGTGACCCGACAGAGCCAATTTGTCGACGTTCTCGTTGTGGTACGACTTGCAGACAAAGTAAAGAACGGTTTCCATGACTAACCCAAATAAACTCAAAACAATAAGCAACATCGAGCATACAATCCCGTAACCAAACCTATCCACTGTGCCTATATACCATCCATTCATAACCAGCTTCTCAAACGAAGATCGTACCACTAGAGAGACAATACCAAGCATGAAAGGTGCGATAATGGCCACCCACATGTTTCCCTTGAGTAGTTCCTTGCTCTTTTCATGGCCTTAAACCCTCGGACATCTTCTAACACTGACACCACATTAGCCAATTGCCAAACCAAGGTCATATACACAAAACCCACCAAGTAAACCACCACAAAACGGAAGTCACTAGGGAACCAGTTATAAGTCCAGGAATAGAACTAGGATTGGCGCTGATCGTTATAAAGACTATTATGAAGATGATTAGCATCGTCCCCATCGTGTAGGCGGCAAATGCGACAAAAGTACAAAAGAAGGTGACCATAAGCCTTTTCCAAACCTTTGGTACCGCACTCATGACCTTCTTGAAGGTCACTTCTCGGCCGGTGTGAATACGTGCCACTGTATATATACCTGCAGAGGTGGAAAAGAGAGAGAAGATGATGCCGGCGATAAAACAAGCGGCTTGGAAAAGCCAAAATGAGACGCATTGGGAAGAGAAGAGGTTGGGATATGGATTGTAGGGAAGAGCAGTGCCACTGACAGTGTATTGCTGGGTTTGGTTGAAGGTCGTGATGGTGGTGGTTGCATTTTGGTTGAGGGTAGTGTTGGCAAAGACTGCATTGGAAATTTGTATATTTCCAAAATTGATCAAATAAGTAGGGAGAATAAAGGCTAGGGCGATTTGGAGAAAGATTTTGCTCCATGAGGTTATGATTTTGTAGGATTCTTTGTAGATGCCAAAGACCCCAAGGGACTTCATTTCTTCTTTGTTAAAAGTCATGCTTTACACAGAATGGCTTTTGGGTTCAGAGCGATGGAAGGGATAAGGAGCCACAAGAAGAAGATAAGGAAGAGGGGGTATAAAGTGGAAGTGTATGGTTTTGTTTTTTTCTTTCTTTCTTGTGGGTGTATATATATATATATATATATATATACAGGAAATGTTTGATTAGGTCGGACTTTTCAACTATAAAAATTTGCCTCTACTTTTCCTACAGATACAGGCAAATAGGATTATATATTAGTTTTTTTAATAAAAAGAATATACGTGAAAATTAATAATATATAAATTAGTATATATATATATATATACAGGAAATGTTTGATTAGGTCGGACTTTTCAACTATAAAAATTTGCCTCTACTTTTCCTACAGATACAGGCAAATAGGATTATATATTAGTTTTTTTTTTAATAAAAAAAGAATATACGTGAAAATTAATAATATATAAATTAATTAAGAGATAGAGTTTATCTATTATTCCTTATATATAATTATATAAAAGTTTAAAATTTATCTAATATTTAATAAAATTCAATATACTTAAAATACTATATATTAGTTGAATTGAATTATCTCCCACCAATCAAAAAAAAAAATTTATATTTGTAAGTATATATAAATACATGTGAATATTGGTAGGATAAAAATAGATGGAAGCCTAAATTTGTTTCAAAAGAAAATAAAATAAAATAAAATAAAAATAAGGACATTTAATGGCGCGCGTGAAGATCAAAGAAAAGGAATATAGCACTCAATTGGTCGGCAATTTACCCCAGCCCCGACCTACCCCATTAGGTCCTGCCTTGTTTAAAACGAGGATTTTCCGTCTACCAAGGTTGCGAGGCAGAGCCGAGGTGTAATATTTCTGCCTGTATATATATATTATATTATAATCTAATATTTTTTATATTATATATATTTTTTTCTAATATAAAAATTTTGATGAATTTTGTGATATAAAAATCTTATTCGAAGATATATTTTTTATTTAACTTTATTGTAAAAGAAAAAAAAAACTGAGCACGGGGCCAAGAATCCCCTTTCAATCCTACCTCCCCATAGTAAGAGATTGAAAAGGAGATAGTGTGAAAAAATCTTCGACAGGGCAGGGGATAAGGAGGGGCACCTGGCCTTGCTCTGTCCCCGTCCCCACCCCAAGAGTATGAGCGGACTTTGCCAACTGATGAAACACAACAAAGAGCATGCACGTGCGTACTTTCATGTATGCCACGTGCGCTTTTATCCAAGCGTGTGGGTCCAGCACTACTTGGTCCCTGCCCTCCTCTCCCTATGTTCTTGCTGCGATTTCCACCTGACAATTTCCTGCTAGAAATTTTTTTTTAAAAAAATGCATACTAAATTTGCCCTTTTAACTTTCTCTATCTCTTTTTTTTTTTTCACCTTATATTATAGTGTTATTTTAGGACTGGGTTTGTTTGACCCTAGCTTGATATTTATTTAATTAGTGTAGTTTTATTTAATTTTCAGGTCTGAGCTCCATTAACCTATTCTGCATCCATCACAAAAAGCTTAATTATTTTATTGATTCAATTCTCTTAAAGGCTCAAACAAAACCTGCGAAGCGCAAAGAGAAGTAATAATTAAAGTCCAACATTCGTCATTACTTGTATCGAAGAATTATTGCATTGTTTATTAATATCCATAAAATTAAATATACTACATTAGTCCTCTGTCTAAAATCATTGTCATTCTCTCCGTCCTACAAATAAAATGCTCCCAAGTGCTATCAAATTTGTTTTACTTTAACAAATGTTGGTTTCATTAAAGGATATATATATATATATATACTGCCCAATTATTATATATTTTTTTAGGTTTTTTTTTTTATTTTTTTTAGGTTTTTTGTATTATATTCTCGAAAGTGCAGATAGGATCACGTAATAGAGAATACCAATCTTCAGAAATATGACCATGGCCACCAACGTGTTTTCCTTGCTCTTTTTCATGGCTTGAGACCCTCCTCGGAATTCTTCCAGAGCTGACACCACATTAGCCAATTGCCAAACTATTCCAAGCTAAACTAACCCCGCCAACTAAACCAGTACAATCACAATATAACCAGTCTATATTAGTACTCTAGAACTCATCACCACGAACAATCAGTCATAAGCGATGGCAACGATTATTGCTGATATATGGTGTGCAAAAGAAGGCTATGAAAGTACAGAAGAAGTTGATCATGCGCCACTTCCTGCTGGAGTTGATTACTTTCTTGGGAGTCAAATCTTGGCCGATGTAGATACAAGCTACTGCATGAATAGCCGCAGAGGTGGCAACGATGTGCATGATGAGGACAAAGATGAAGCACTCAGCTTTGAAAAACACAAACATGGCAAATTCATACAAGGAGAGATGATCAGATTTGACGCTGGGTAGGAGACCGCTGCAGGCAACCTGGGATTGGTTAATGAAGGTGGAAACTATTTGGTTGAGAACGATGTCGTCTGGGAATTTCACGGGAAAATGGTATATTTGTTAAGGATATATAGAAGCAAAAGATGATGAAGAAGCTCTGGCTCTGGCTCAAATCAATGCCAAACAAAATTATGGTAATTTTGTTTCTCAAATCAATGCCAAACGAGCTCTGGCTCCGTATGGATGCTATGAATGTATTGTAGAGAGGAAAGGAGAAGTAACTTCAAAATTAGGTTATCATTATTAGTGCTGTTGTTCTTTCCAATTGTCCCTGTGTAAAATCGAATATGGTATATAATAAATTTCAAAGACTATTACGAATAGGTTGGAGGTGTGTGTTTTATTTAATTAGGTGGAAAAGATATTAAAATAACATTTCCTCGACGGTCACAAATTTAAAAATAATAGAATAAATTTAAAAAATTAATAAAATAATGTTTCGACAGCAGGCACAATTTAAAAATAATAGAATAAATTTTAAAAAATTAATAAAATAATATTTTGGCTACGGTGACACGAAGATATTACCAAAATGTTATCATATTTTTGCTGTAGTGGTTGTTTTTGTAGATCGTTAACGCCGAGGCTGAGAAGCTTGTGAGATCATTAGCCCCTTAGCATCGGAAATTTCAGAGTGTGGTGGTCTATGTCGTGGAGATCGATGGCTTAGTTAACGTAAGCGTACGCCTCGGAATTTCCAACAAAAGATGACGTTCTCGTCGAAACAAAAAATTGAAAAGAGGGAATTTCGGAAATTGGTACTTATATATTTGCTTGAAACAAAAGCAACTACAAATGCAAATTACAAAAACCACACTTCAATGGTGCCGTTAAAGACAATTTATTTATTTAAATAAAACAAATTCTAGATGTGAAAATATATAGATCAAACGTGATTACATTTTTCAAGCTGAACATCGTCGGCCGGCTTCAAAGGAACATAATCTCCAAGAACATAAACTTGGTCAAGGCGATCAGACAGAGCCAATTTGTCGACGTTCTCGTTGTGGTACGACTTGCAGACAAAGTAAAGAACGGTTTCCATGACTGACCCAAATAAACTCAAAACAATAAGCAACATCGAGCATACAATCCCGTAACCAACCCTATCCACTGTGCCTAGATACCATCCATTCAAAACCAGCTTCCAAAACGCAAATCGTACCACTAGAGAGACAATACCAAGCATGAAAGGTGCGATGATGGCCACCCACATGTTTCCCTTGAGTAGTTCCTTGCTCTTTTTCATGGCCTTAAACCCTCGGACATCTTCTAACACGGACACCACATTGGCCAATTGCCAAACCAAGGCCATATACACAAAACCAACCACGTAAAGCACTGTAATAATTATAAGTCCAGTTATAAGTCCAGCATTAGAACTAGCATAATTGCTGAACATTATAAAGACTATTATCAAGATGATTAGCATCGCCACGAGCATCGCCCCCGTCGTGTAGGCGGCAAAGACGACAAAAGTACATAGGAAGGTGACCATAAGCCTTTTCCAAACCTTTGGTACCACACTTATGACCTGCTTGAAAGTCACTTCTTGGCCGGTGTGAATACGTGCCACTGTATATATACCTGCAGAGGTGGAAAAGAGAGAGAAGATGATGCCGGTGATGAAGCATGCGGCTTGGAAAAGCCAAAATGAGGCGTACTCGGAAGAGAAGAGCTTGTCATATGGATTGTAGGGTAGGGGCGCAGTGCCATTGGCAGTGCCTAGCTGGGTAGTTTGGTTGAAGGTCGTGGTGGTGGTGGTTGCATTTTGGTTGAGGATAGCGTTGGCAAAGACTGTATTGGAAATTTGAATATTAGCAAAAATGATGAAATAGGTAGGGAGGATAAAGGCTAAGGCGATTTGGAGAAAGATTTTACTCCATGTGGTTATGATTTTGTAGGATTCTTTGTAGATGCCAAAGACCCCAAGGTATTTCATTTCTTCTTTGTTAAAAATCATGCTTTTACTGAGAGTGGATATTGGGTTCAGAGCGATGGAAGGGATAAGGAGCTACCAGAAAGAATATTAGGAAGAGGGTGGAAAGAGGAATATTAGGAAGAGGGTGGAGAGAGTAGAAGTGTATGATAGGACCATATATATATATAGAGAGAGAGAGAGAGAGAAAATGTTTGATATTTCAGCTACAAGTTTTGCCTCTACTTTTCGTAGATACCAGCAAATAGGACTGCACATAAGTTTTTTCTTCTTCTTCTTCTTTTTTTTTTTTTGGTAATAGGACTATATATTAGTTGAATTGAATTATCTCCCACCAATTAAAAAAAAATAAAAAGTATTATATTTGCAATTATATATAAATACACATGTATATTGGTAGGATAAGAATAAATTGTTTTAGAAGGAAAAAAGTACATCAAAAGGAAAATAAAAATAGGAACATTTAATGGGGCGCGTGAAGATCAAGGAATGAGTATGAGTGGACTTTGCCAATTCATTGATCCAATTCTTTTATGGCAGGCTCAAAACAAAACAGTGAAACAGCTTGACCATAGAGAAAGGACAATTATTGCATTTCACTTATCGTACAAAGGGCCCCCTTGAAAGTCACGTTTTTTATTAGTAGCCCATGTCTATGGCTCTGAAAGGTTTAATCAGCCAGGTTTAATCAGCCGCACCAAGAAAGAGTCGCGGGTGGGATTTACCGGAAAGGAAATTGACGTTTTATTATATTTATTTATAAGGGTTATGATTTAAATTTTAATAAATTTTATTATTATTTTAGATATATTTAGTTTTATTTGAAATGTCAGGAGAGAATTTATTAGAGGTCTGAGCCAGCAGCTCTAAATTTTTATATAATTATAAAACTGTATCAGTAAAAAAATTATCTATTAATAAAATTTTAAACTGATAAAATCCACGTCAAAATATTTTATTATTCACAAAAAAATAAAAGAAAGAGTCCTTGATTCCTACAGCTTCACAAGGTGAGAGATTTTATTATTCCCAATGGATGAGCTAAAAAGAATGCGAGCTGAGCCAGAACGGCAGGACGAGACTTTCAACAATGAACCAAAATTGCTCTTGCAATCAACAATAAAAATATGAAAATTGAAACACACGAAAATCAAAAGAAGGAAAGCTCTAATAATCTCATGGAAAGAGAGTTATACGAGCTGTGCTTCTAAAGTGTTGGATATGACCACCTCACCTCAAAATACTTATGTCGAAGTTTGTCAAAAATGTCACACTTATACCCTACACTTTGTTTAATTCTCAACCCTCTTTATTGCTATTATTGTTAACATTAGAGATCTGTTATTGGTTTTATTTCTCTTGGAGTGTGCCATAGTAATCTTTACTTTTCTTTTTTTTTTATTCCACATTCTTTAGTTTAAACATTGTGCAAATCTTAACTTTGTAAATAATTTATTACCCAATTTCAATTCTAGACATGGTCTCACATCTTGCCATTTCGAAACTCCAAAAATCATTGTAACCATATTAATTAGTACAATATTAACAAAACAAATATCCAGAAATAAGGAAGGTGGGCATTGCAAATGATGGCATGCATACATGTATAGCCTTTTCATATTTTTCACTTGAATTTGGTTTTCACTTTAATAGAAATATATATAGAAACACAGTGAACATTTATATTATTAAGACAGTTATTTAAAGAATTGCATAGATCATACGTTATTAAATTGGTCAATCTGGATGTCGTCGTTGGTCTTCAAAGGAAGATATTCTTCTCTCACAGCATAAAGTTGATCAAGGTAGTCCGAAAGAGCTAATTTGTCTACATTCTCATGGTGATAAGACTTACAATCAAAGTAGACAACTGTTGGTATCACTAACTCCAATGATTTCAGCACGATAAGCAAGATTAAGCATATAATGGTAAGAGCAATCGCACCCACCACCATGCCCAGAGACAATGAATCAAGCAACATATTCACATACAGCTTCATATACATCTTCGAAAGTGCAGATAGGATCACGTAATAGAGAATACCCATCTTCAGAAATATGACCATGGCCACCAAAGTGTTTTCCTTGAGTAATTCCTTGCTCTTTTTCGTGGCTTGAAACCCTTCTGGGGATTTTTCCAGAACTGACACCACGTTAGCCAATTGCCAAACTATTCCAAGGTAAACTAACCCTGACAAGTAAAGCAGTGCAATCACAATATAACCACACAATATTAGTACTCTAGAACTCATCACGACGAACAATCTGTCACAAGCGATGATAACGAGTATTGCCGCCATATTGTATGCAAACAAGGCTATGAAAGTACAGAAGAAGTTGATCATGAGCCGCTTCCAGGCCTTCCTACAGTTGATTACTTTCTTGGGAGTCAAGTCTTGGCCGGTGTAGATACAAGCTACAGCATAAATAGCCGCAGAGGTGGTAACGATGTACATGATGAGAACAAAGGTGAAGCCCTCGGCTTTGAAAAACACAAACATGGCTAATTCGTACAAGGAGAGATGATCAGAGTTAAGGCTGGGTAGGATACCACTGCGGGCAAGCTGGGTTTGGTTAATTGTATAGGAGGCCTGAAAGACATGGTGCTGCTGGCGAGGTTACTAAAATTGTCGCGCCTGAAAGACAAGAGGAAGAAATCACCCCTATCCAAAAAGACGTAGCAGGGCCCTCATTCACAGGAGGAGGACCCAATATGACTGATGAACGTGTGGATCAACTCCTCGCCTAGATGGAGGAATTGGTGCAATCCACTCGGGCACTGCAACAACGGAATGAAACACATGAGAGGATCAATAGGCAGCTGTTGGAGGCTTTCGATGCCGTTCAAAACAGCTCAGGGCAAGTGCGGGTTGATTTGAACAGAACAGCCGCAAAAACTGACCTGCCTAGTCGAGGCAAGGCCCGAACCAGGGAAGAGGGCAGCTGCTACAACAAAAAGATTGCAAACCCAAGTGTAGGTTGTCTCAAGTAATAAATTCTCGGGAGTCCGAGGTCGATCCACAAGGAGCTAATGAAGACAAATTAATAGAGATAAAACAATATGATTTAGTAACAAAAATTAAACTCATACAAGTTGTTCTTAAATGGAAGGGATTTGCTAAGGTTAGGGGATCCACTCTTGGTATATAAAATAAGAACAAGATTAATTCTTTTTATAACTCAATTAGAATCCACGCACAACGGAGGTTCTAATTGGAAAATATAACATTTAAAATTCATTTGTGGTTATATATACTTTGTATTATATTTACTTCTAATTAACAAATAACATCAACACATGTAAATGGGTTCAAGCATTCATTGTGCCAATATCTTGTCAACAATGAATCAAGATCCCCATTTTACAAAGAGGTTTCTAAGTTAATTGAAAACAAATACAAAACATATAATAACAATTTCATAATATAGACATTAACACTCAAGAAAGAGATTAATCTAATCTTATTTCATAACCAAGAGCTTCACCCTTTCACCCAAGCAAAATGAGGATTAGTTACTCATAAGAAAGAAGAAAGAAATAAAGAAGAAAGGAAGAAGGAAGAAAATAAACATGATTTCTACTAAGAACAAAAGGAGATTACAACAAGAGAAACAACAATACAAAGAGTATGATCTGATCTCTCAATTCAGAATTTTCCAAATAAGTATTCAATGCTGCTATTTATAGATCATTAAGGAAACAAAATGCCAAAAGACTTGTATGAAAATAGACACATAGTTAGGCACACTTTGAAAATATATGCCATGCTTGTCTTCCCACTTGCAACGTCCATATCGCACCGAATTCGGTAGAATCTTCCTTTGGTCAAAACATACAACTTGTAGCTGCACGTCTTAGCTGTCCAGACCATCAAGAATTACATTATTTGGGCCAGTATTTTGTGAGATACGGCCCAAATACTGACCCTTGTTGGCTGGCCTCCGAATGCAGAATAGTTGTGCTTTTAGCCCTAAATACGGCCCACTAAACTTCTGAACTGGACTTTGTTGATAACTACAATGTTGTAGTGCATTAAGTTATCTTTCCATTTCATTAAGAATCATCTTAATTGGCCTTCTAGATTGAGAGATACATCCATTTTATTAACCCTGTATCAAAACACATATTTCAATTTATTTTACTTTTAAACTTAAATTTAAAGAAATTGCATAAATTAAGAATTAATGATACTTTTAAGTGTATAATGGTAATTTAAACTATAATAAATATACACTTTTAAGTGTTCATCACAACCCCCAACCAGCTTATTACTAGTCTCTAGTAAAACAAGCGCCACCGATAAGTAGAGTTCACAAAGTTAATCACCATTTTCTTCCTTTCGATCAATTCAAAAAAATAAATTCTCACTTATCTATTTATTTTTAAGATATTGTTAAACTTTCTTTTGGTGCTCATTTTCACATATATATGGAGCTAGTTACTTAAAAGAGCAAAAATCAATTTCAATGCTTTGTTAAGATTACTTCCAGTAAGGGTCATTTATTTATTCATCAATATTTTTTTTTTTGTTGAAAATAAAGCAATAATATACATCTTTAACCCATGTAACGAAGCTTTGGGCTAATGACTCCCAAACCAGTTGGTCTTAGGGCATTAGGTGTTAAGACACCCCTACGAGCTTAATACTGGTCAGATACTTATTTATTTTTTATGACAAATGCAATTGATCCCTTAAACTTTCTCCTTCACTCAGACGAGCTTTGCACCAATAACTCCCAAACTAGTTAGTCATAGGGTATTAGGTGTTAAGACACCCCTATGGGTTTAATTGCTCAAAGCAAGGAGGTTACAAAATCAAACTTTATCCACGCATTAATTTTTTTTTTATTATTATAATTAAACTACCCCTTTCCTGGTCATTCTCTTTAGAAAGCAAAGAAATAAAATTATTATAACATTTCATTTTTTGCAACCCACAATAATATGTATGAGTGTGTGTGAAAGAAAGTTTATCAATATGTACTAAAAATAGCTAGATAAATAAAGATATACGAAGTTTATAGACTTGAATTTTTCAAAGAGAATTAAATGATAAAACTTTACTTCTACAAATCAAGACAAAATAATAACCTCCCTCCTGAGATGGCCTCAAGAGTAAAATTACTCCTTACTCGCCATACTTATTTGGTTTTAGTTACAAAGAAATTAGTTAGTTATCTAATTTTTTTATTTTTTTATTATTATTTATTTTTAAACTCTCACCCCCAACCGATTTCAACATTGTCCTCAATGGTTAAATATAACTAGAAAAGTAGCAAGAAGTTACCCGATGCAACATTTATTGAAAAGAGAACCCTAACAAACACCGTGAAAATAAAATGTAAGTAAAACCAAAGGATAAGGAAGTTATAAACCGAAAGTGTCGATCAAACCTCGCTTCTTACTACCTTGTTCACCAATCTAACCGGACATTACCGATCGTGCATGTAATAAATGTTGTAGTTTATCAATTAACTCGCCGCAACTGAGGCGTAAACAAAGGAGTTGTCGTGTCGAATGAGAGATAAAATTGCTCCACAAAGATGATTAAGAAAAGATAACAAACCATCAAAAAATTATTAACATTCAACAAACCTACGGTTTACGATGGATGTTCAATGGGACCAAGAGAGCATTTGAAAAATTTCTTCCAAAGTACCATAACCACTGTAAAGCAATGAATGCATCAGATTTTTCAAGCATTTTAGATATTCTTTCATGCATGGTCAGACTTGTATTGCTCCAACCATCCCAGTTGATATTGGTCAAGCTAAGGCTTAGTGAATGATACCTAAGACCTCGCTTCCTCCTACATGTGCAGCTAATGATACAAATCCCCATTAAACCAAGACTACCTCCCCAAATACTAAATGAATCTTTTCTCACGAAGTACTTGACCGGTGGTGTGTGGCCGCTTTTTAAACTCTTTATCTTTCCTGTGACTAGATCCACAAAATACACAAATATAATCGACAAACGAAACTCCTCCATCTCGACCTTCAATGACTAAGATGGATGCTAAATGGCGGATGTGTAATTGAGACCATGTAATAATGGAAAATGCAATGATGATACCTATATTTTAAAAAAAACATTTTTTTTTTTTTAAACAAAATAATGACATGCATGTAATTGTGATCGTGGCTCACATCTTCCTCCTGTTTTACGCCCAAGAACGGCTTAAACGCTTCTATGAGTCGAGGATATGCTTCCCATCCAATTTTCTTATAAATTGGGTCGCTTAAAGTCGATTCCCAAGACTATGGTTGTTCATCCTCAAAAGATGCCACAAATTAAGAAGTTCACGATGTATAACTCCACAAGGATGCGCCTCAAGAGTCAATAAGATATCATCCAATGACTCCTTACTTTCATCCTTAATAAAGTTTATTTTATCTTCTCGATTAATGGAAACCATTCCTAAAGAACGACATCGCCATTGCAAGTCCATCGGGCACATTTGGACAAACTTGCATTCTTTTGCTTTTCCTTTTAGAATATGAACTCTTACCCATTCCGGCATGTATTTAAACAAACGATCAAGATTCACCAGCCTAATCTGGACCTTTGCTTCAATTATCCAACAGATATCTCCGTGCATGCCTTTATCCATTAACAATCGTAATCTTGCACACCTGGCTTTATAAATTTTATTAGAGTATCAGGGAAGAAAAGGAAAATATTTTCTCAAATTTGTAAGAGTGACATCCATTGAAGGAGAAAGGGATCGCTTATTATGGAAACTGAAAATAAACCGATTTGAAAATCACGGAGTACCTTATCCGCCACTTAACCGGGAAGAATTTAAAAGGAAAGTTAAAAAGGAAAACAAATATTTACATTGATTGACTATTATTTTCATAAGAAGGTCGAAAGTGGAATTAATTCTTTGTCAAAACATGATTATCTAAAAATGGTTTGAGTCTTTGTCCATTTACCTTAAAAACACCATTTTTGTGGTTCTCTATGTCATGGCCCCATAAGCATACACATGTTTAACAATGAATGGACCGCTTCCACCTCGATCTTAATTTTCCGGAAATATGTGAAGCCGAGAGTTATAAAGCGAACCTTTGACCAACATCAAATGTTTTTCTTAAAATTCTTTTGTCATGAAAAGCTTTGGTTCTAAATTTGAATTTTTGAATTTCATATACATCATTTCTCAATTCTTCAAGTTCACTTAATTGTAACTTTCAGAATTGCAAGATCATCAGGTTTGAATTGAAAACTTTAATGGCCCAAGAAGTTTTATGTTCAAGTTCCACGTAAATGGTGGCTTTCCATAGACTAGCCTATGTGACATACCCAATGAAGTTTTAAAAGTACGATACTTCCAAAGTGTATCGCTTAGTCTCAAAGACCAATCTTTACGATTGGACTCACCGCTTTTTCTAAAATTTGTTTTATCTCCCTATTTGCAAGTTCTACTTGTCCATTTGATGGGTGATAAGGGTGGTAACTTCTGTGTAATTCCATATTTTTCATTAAAGATTCAAATGGCCTATCGAAATGTTGTTCCCCATCACTTAAAATGGCTCGAGGAATTCCAAAACGACTTAAAATATGTTCTTTCAAAAATTTAATCACTGCTTTGGATCATTATTTCGGTTGGAATTGCCTCTATCCATTTTGAAACATAATCTATCATACCAATATATACAAAACCAAATGACGATGGAAATGGTCCCATGAAATCTATACCCCAACAATCAAAAATTTCAATAACAAGAATGGGATTTAATGGCATCATGTTTCTTTTGAAATGGATCCCATCTTTGACAATTATCACATGTTTTGCAAAATGCATGCATTCGAATAAAGTGGCCAATAAAATCCAGACTGCAATATTTTGCGTACCGCTTTCAAGAAAATGACCTCCACATGCTTCGAATGACAAAATTGATAATGCTACTTTAATTGTCACACACATCTACTAAATATCCGATCGTGACAAGATTTAAACGATAGGGTCATCCCAAGAAAAGTTTTTCACCCTGCTAAAAACTTTCTCTCAAGTCCGTAATTTTGGATTTGACCCGTGACAAGAAAATGGCAATGTCGAAACCATGGTAAGTTTGAAATACTAAAAAGTTGCTCATCTGAAAGTGTCATTAATCACAGAGTAAAAGGTTTCATCACAAATAAGTCTTGAGATGATCACCACAACATTTTCAACTCCCTTTATCTCGAATGGTGATAAAAATTCTTCAAGTAAAAGAATCCACCTAATCAATCGAGGTTCGCATCTTCTTAGAAAAGATATTTCAAAGTCGCATGATCACTAAAGACAACAATTGATGAGCCAACAAGATAAGATCTAAATTTGTCCAATGCAAATACTACCGCAAGCAATTCCTTTCAGTTGTAGAATAATTCAATCGGCACTATTTAAGGTTCTACTTGCATAGTAAATGACATACGGTTTCTTATCTTTCCTTTTCCTAACACCGCCCAAGAGCATAATCGCCAGATCACACATAATTTCAAAAGGTAAAGACCAATTGTGGGTTGCATGATGTGCGTAAGTAAGCAAGGTTTTAAGTTGAACAAAAGTTTTTCACAATTTTCGTCCATTCAAAATTATATCTTTTGATAAGGTTACTCTGGTCTAGATATTGACTAAAATCTTTAATAAACCTTCTATAAAACCAAAGATGTCCCAAAATGATCTAATATCTTTAATGATTTTGGTGTAAGTTAGAAATCAACTCAATTTTAGATTTATCTACCTCGATTCCTTTGATGAAACAATATGACCAAGTACAATACCATTTGTTACCATGAAATGACATTTTTCCCAATCGGAGCACAAGATTCTTCTCTTCACACTGCCAAAACTTTTTTCAAGTTAGATAAGCAATCATCAAACGAGTCACCAAACACGTAAAAATCATCCATGAAAACTTCAAGAATACGCTCAACCATATCACTAAAAATACTAAGCATTGCAAATAAGCAGTGCATTACACAATCCAAAAGGCATCCTACGATATGCAAAAGTGCAAATGGACATGTGAATGTAGTCTTCTTCGATCTTCGCATTGCAATTTGGTTATACCCGTAATACCCATCTAGAAAACAAGAGAATTTATGTCCCCAACCCTTTCTAAGATTCGATCCATGAAAGGTAAAGGGAAATGATCTTTCCTAGTCATCGAAGTTAAGTTTTCTATAGTCAATGCACATACGCCAACCAAGAATGTACCCTATTGGAATTAACTCATTATTTTCATTTTCACTACAAAGGACTCTGATTTCTAGTACAACTTGGTAGACTTACCCATTTACTATCGAAATGATAAATGATTTCATATCTAAAAGCTTAATGACTTCATTTCTCACTACCCTTTCATATTAGGATTAAGCCTTCACGTGATTTCTCTGTAAGGTTTAGCATTTTCCTCTAAATAAATTTTTGGTGTGCAAATAAGAGGATTAATTCCCTTTAAATCAGCTATTGTCCATCCTAATGCATTTTTATGGATTTTCAAAGTTTGTATCAACTTACCTTCTTAAGGTCAAGTTTGGAAGAAATTATTACCGAAAGGTTTCATTTTCACCCAGAAGGAGTATTTCAGATCGATGGCAAATGGCTTCAAGTCAAGCTTTGGTGGTCAGACATTCGGTAGGAGACGTTGAACGCAGGGCGCTCTTCAAATCTTGGTCTCCACCACTTTTGGTTCCTCAAATGCATTCAACAAAGAAACCATATGTGAAATTTCGTGAGTGGTATTGGATGCAAACTCATTGATATAATTAAACATGCTTCTAGGATCAAATGGAAGAGTAGTAGATAAATTGTTCACGCACAACTTCATCAATAAAATCCACTTCATGCATATCACTATTATCTCTAGGTTGTTTGCAAATATTAAACATATTCATTTCCAACGCCATATTACCAAAAGAAAGTTTTAAAATTCCATTTCTACAATTGATTATAGCATTTCAAGTAGAAGAAATGGACGCCCTAAAATGATGTGTATTCGAGGTTTGAATTTAAAACTGATGTGTATCCAAAACTATAAAATCCACGATAGTAGAATTTATCAATTTGAACAAGAACATCCTCAACAATTCCTCTTGGAATTTTCACCAACGATCGCAAGTAAGTCAGTTGTTGTAGGTTTCAATTCTCCCAATCCTAACCGCCATAAACGTAAAAGGGTAAAAGATTAACACTTGCACTAAGATCAAGTAAAACACGCTCCACCTTAGTATTTCCAATTACGCATGTAATTGTTGGACAACCGTGATCTTTATACTTAGTGGGTGTTTTGTTGATGATGGAACTCACATTTTCAGTTAAAAATGCTTTTGTACATGCAACTTCCTTTTCGACAAAGCACAAATCTTCAAAAATTCGCATAAGATGGAATTTGTTTTATTGCATCCAACAAAGGAATATTAACCTTTACTTGTCAAAACTTCAAAGATTTCAGAATTTTTATTTATATTTTTAATGGCTGTAATCTTGAGGAAAAGGTGCAGAAAATAGGTTTTTATCCCAAGAACAGTTCAAGTTTATCATGCTTACCGCCATCCTTACCATTGCCCTTCGTTCTGTGCACTTGCATGTGATCTTTGAATGAATGGTTTTGTCTATGACTTTTCCACTTCAAGAGTCATGATAATTGACATCTTTAGGTTGGCTCTCACGAAGTGGAAACATGACATTGATTAGCAGGATTAGGTCAGGTCGAAAGCAGAAACTTACCTTCTCGAGTATGCAAACTTGCGCTAAAGCAGAAAGTGTGCTTTTGATCTCATTGATAGCTTGTGAAGTTTGATTGTTGATGTTTGTTTGGCCTCAATAAAGGCTTGCATTGTCTCTTCCAAATTCCTTGAACGCCATGATGCATAAGGAGGAAAATTTGATGTACCTCGGTAGGCATATTGTTGCACTATTATCATTCCTCCAACTGAAATTGGGTGATTTCTCCATCCCTGATTGTATGAATCTGAAAAGAAGATGTAAATGGCTTTTAAAATTGTTCATAGCATTTACTTGTTCATGTACAACTTTTTAAAACAGAAATTTTTGGACATTCATTTGTTGAGTGCCCTAAATCATCACAAATACCACAAATTTCTTCTTTCACATAGATTTGATTTCTTTTATTTTTCCTAATTCCATGGCTTCAATCTTTCTAGCTAAACTAGCAAACCTAGCATTTAAATCTTCTTCTCGACTAAGGTGATATTTTCCTTTAGATTTGCAAGATTAGATCTAATCAATTTTCGTAAGAATTAGTACCATGCCAAGATTGAGAATTTTCAGCCAAGTGGTCTAAATACTCTAAAGCATCATTAGGTTCTTTATCAAGAAATTCACCATTGCACATTGTTTCCAAAATTGTTTCGCTTCGGTGTTAAACCTTCATAAAAGAAACTTATAGCGCCATTTTTCAAAACCATGATGTGGACAAGAATTTAATAAATCTTTAAAACGCTCCCAACTTTGAAAATATGCTTCATTTGAGTTTTGGAAAAATTTGGATTTGTCTTTGAAAGCATTGGTTTTATGTGTTGGAAAAATTTCTTTAAAACTCACTTTGCATTTCTTGCCATAAAACTAATTGACCTTGATTTCAAGAGTTAAGCCAAGTTTTTGATTTATCTTTTAAAGAAAAGGAAACAATTTAAGTTTAACAATTTCTTCTGCAATTTTGATCATTAAATGTGGCACACACTTCCTCAAATTCTTTAAGATGCAAATACGGACTTTCAGATTCTAAGCCATGAAAATTAGAAGTAATGAAATCATACCCTATTTAAATTTAAAATTATTAGCAAGTGGAAAGATAAAACATGATGGACTAGAATTTCTAGGTGGTTGCAAATATTCACGCATGGTTCAGAACGGTTGATTTTCATGTTCATCATGTATACTTTCACTTTCAGCCATTGTGCCAAATGTGTCAGACTGTGGAAATGATTCAAATAAATCAATATGCAAAGTACCAAATTAGTTTTAACTAAGTTTACCGTAATTTTCATCACTATACCAATTAAGCATAAATAAGAAAATAAAAGTACATAAATAAATATACAACTGAGGAGGCTCACCTTCCAAGATAGAAAAATTTAACACAAACAAGAGAGTGGAGGCTCAGCCTCCAAGATGGTAAAGAAAATAAACAATGGGTAGGAGGCTTAGCCTTCCATGATATAAAAAATAAAAATTCAACAAGTAAGTGTATGAGAAAACCGCCATTAAATACATAAAAGTAAATCGAGTAAAAGTGGAAAGAGTATACCAGATTTGTAAGTTTATTCAAAGAAAGAAAAACCTCAATCAATTTGATCTTCAAACAAGATCCCCGAATCAGCCAAAAACTTGCTACAACAAAAGATTGCAAACCCAGTGTAGGTTGTCTCAAGTAATAAATTTCTGAGTCCGAGGTCGATCCAGGAGCTAATGAAGACAAATTAATAGAGATAAAACAATATGATTTAGTAACAAAAATTAAACTAATACAAGTTGTTCTTAAATGGAAGGGATTTGCTAAGGTTGTGGATCCACTCGTATATAAAATAAGAACAAGATTAATTTTTTATAACTCAATTAGAATCCACGCACAACGGAGGTTCTAATTGGAGAATATAACATTTAAAATTCATTTGTGGTTATATATACTTTGTATTATATTTACTTCTAATTAACAAATAACATCAACACATGTAAATGAGTTCAAGCATTCATGTGCCAATATCTTGTCAACAATGAATCAAGATCCCCATTTTACAAGGAGGTTTCTAAGTTAATTGAAAACAAATACAAAACATATAATAACAATTTCATAATATAGACATTAACACTCAAGAAAGAGATTAATCTAATCTTATTTCATAACCAAGAGCTTCACCCTTTCACCCAAGCAAAATGAGGATTAGTTACTCATAAGAAAGAAGAAAGAAATAAAGAAGAAAGGAAGAAGGAAGAAAATAAACATGATTTCTACTAAGAACAAAAGGAGATTACAACAAGAGAAACAACAATACAAAGAGTATGATCTGATCTCTCAATTCAGAATTTTCCAAATAAGTATTCAATGCTGCTATTTATAGATCATTAAGGAAACAAAATGCCAAAAGACTTGTATGAAAATAGACACATAGTTAGGCACACTTTGAAAATATATGCCATGCTTGTCTTCCCACTTGCAACGTCCATATCGCACCGAATTCGGTAGAATCTTCCTTTGGTCAAAACATACAACTTGTAGCTGCACGTCTTAGCTGTCCAGACCATCAAGAATTACATTATTTGGGCCAGTATTTTGTGAGATACGGCCCAAATACTGACCCTTGTTGGGCTGGCCTCCGAATGCAGAATAGTTGTGCTTTAGCCCTAAATACGGCCCACTAAACTTCTGAACTGGACTTTGTTGATAACTACAATGTTGTAGTGCATTAAGTTATCTTTCCATTTCATTAAGAATCATCTTAATTGGCCTTCTAGATTGAGAGATACATCCATTTTATTAACCCTGTATCAAAACACATATTTCAATTTATTTTTACTTTTAAACTTAAATTTAAAGAAATTGCATAAATTTAAGAATTAATGATACTTTTAAGTGTATAATGGTAATTTAAACTATAATAAATATACACTTTTAAGTGTTCATCAGCAGCTTACCGAGAGGTACAATCGCCTGAAAAGACCCACGAGGATGGGAGACCATTCTCGTAGGACAACGCAGCCGTGGCGAAGGAACCGAAGAAGATTCGACTCCACTGACGAAGTATACCCCTCGAAAGGAACGGATCATGCTGCCATATCACCCTCGAAAACAAAGCATTATCACACCCTACGTGAAGACGGCTAGCCGGGGACTTGGCGTGCAGAGTGGTCGAACCGAGATTGGTTCGAGAGGTGGATGAGACACCGCCAAGGACGAAATCACAAGCGGTCGATACCGGCAAGATTCTCTCCCCAAAGTTCACTCAGACGATGGCATAGCCGATCCACGTGATCACATAATTCATTTTAAGTGCCATGATCCCAACATGTATACCCCAACCAAAGCGCCACACGCGATGTGCAAGGTGTTCGCGATCAAGTCCGAAGATCCAAATTGCTTTCGTTCATTCGCTTGGCCGTATAACGCGATTCTTTTCATACGCTGGCCCTTTTCGACCCATTCGCGATCCAATCGACAAGCATTGAAAGGACCCGGATGATTTATTCGTGGTTCAGCAGAGAAGGAGAATCTTTGAGGACTATATCCAACGATTTAACGACATGAAGGAAATTATGGATCGCCGGATGCGGGCGTATGCAACGCCTTCAAACGAGGATCAAGCATTCCACAAAATTTATTAACTACATGGTCCTAAGAAACCTGGAGCTTATTGTAGACTTTACAAAAGGCCAAGACTTTTATGGTTTTAGAAGAAGAGATACTGACGCATGCCGAAAGGCTAAGGGAAAGGACGAATCATGCCCAATTGGTGAGAGGAATACCGAAATGATTTAACCGTGGCTCGGATAATAGGTTTACGAATATCCTGAGGACAAAGGGACAGCCGATCGGTAGGAAAGGTTTAACCAAGGATACACTCGAAGTGGGAGCAAGGCAAGCCCCATAGAGAATGAAGCGGAATGATCGATCGGGACCGCTTGAGAAAGTTCGATTGGGTCCCTACGGTTAGTCAGCGACATGGAATGATTCATGAAGTCCGGTGGCCACGCCTCTAATTTGGACCAAGAAAAGGATAACTCGAATAAGTGGTCTTCCACCGCGAGGACACGCGAATGGAGAATGCCGCATTCAAACGAAATGAAGAATAAAGGCGCGCTATCCGAGACGCTTCGTTGAGCATCCGAAAAATGGGGCCCGCCAAAGACCGAGGAATCCCTGAAGAACAACTCAACCGGGCTAATAATGTGGAGAATAGAAGAGTCATTCACTCGATCTACGCGGAACCGTGTGGAGGGAGAAGCGTAGGGAGGATAAGAGACTACGCTACGGATCCCTATCGCTTCAGTATCGCGGTAAACGAAGATCCCATATATCAGGTTCAGCAGAGGACCACGGCATGATCTATCCCCACGAAGACGCATTGGTAGTGACCTCGACGCCTGGAATCGATGAAGAGAATTTGGTTGACAATGGGTTGTAAACATCATCTTCCTCACACTATCGGGTCAAATGGGAATTGGCCGTCTGATATCCAACCTACCGCAAAGAACATTGGTAGGGTATGATGGCAATGAAAGCGGGTTGGGAAAATCGACCGCCGCCACCATGAGTAAATCGGCTAGCGAGATGATTGTGGTTGGCCACCGCTGCATACAACATGATTCGGTCGGCCTTGGTCAGATTCCATGAAAGCCATACCATCTACTTACCATCGGAAGATTAAATTCCGCCGTGAGAAAGTGGAGAATCAGAGCGAGTCGGCCGACTATGCTATGTCAAGCGCGATGGAAAAATCAAATAAAGAATTACTTGAGACGGGGGTGGCGGTAGAAAAGATGGATGCTCCGGAGGATCTAGAGGAGGTGCCACCAGATCCGACCACCCCGGCCAATTACCAAGATCGGACACAGTTGGACGGAGATCCGAACCCAGTTGATCCACTTGAGGGACCACCGTAGACCTTCGCATGGTCTACGGATGACATGGTCTAATAGATCCAAGTATAATATCTCATAAATTGAATGTAGATCCTTTGCATGTTTGCCTCGATAAAGGAGGAAGTTCGCCCGAAATGGAACCAAATTATAAACGAAAATTGCAAGTTAGTAAAAATGGGTTTGTCAAAGAAGTTCAAGATCCGATCGCTCGCCAACGTGGTGGTGGTCCTAAGAAAACGGGAAGCCCGTGGTTTGTATATATTTCACGATCTCAACAAGGCCCAAAGGATGCCTTCCCAAGATTGATGAGATGGTGGACGACCGCCACAGATGCCGAAGCCATGGGCCTATTCAAAGTACAATCGATTTGATGCACCCGGATGACGAGAAAACCTCGTAATGTAATCGGGAATATTCTCGCTATAAGGTTATGTCGTTGGATTGAAAAACACCTGGCTACTTATCAAAGGTTGGTCAACAAGATGTTCGCAGCCAACCGGGTTCCACAATGGAGGTCTATGTTGACGCATACGGTGTCAAGTTTATCCCGCACACGATCATATCCCACCTCGCCTAAGCCTTCGTGTGTTACACACATCGAATGAAGTTCAATCCCACTAAATGCACCTTCGGGTTGGTTCGAGCAATTTCTCGGCTATCTCGTGACCCGGCGGCATTGAGGCTAATCCAGTCGATCAAGGCTTTCTTGACATGCCTTCACGAAAAACACCCGGTGCGGGAGATTAAATGGGAGAATAAGCCTCGAAGTCGATTTATTTCAGGTCGTCGACTATTTGATTTCATTCTTCCGCCCTAAAAGGAAACAAGCGGCTTTGTGTGGACGGAAGAACGTGAATAAGCGCTCCAACGACCGAAGTGTACTCGAAGCTCTCCTTCTATTCCAAACCGCCAAGCGGGAGACGCTATATCCTGTATTTGTGGGCCGAGATCACGCGGTCACTTCGGTGTTGGTTGAATGGAAGGAAGAAAAGCCTTATTATGTCACCGCCGGCGGATGCTAAGACCCACTACGCTTTCATTGAAAATTGGCACTTTCGTGCCGTCGCCTGAGTTAAGCGCCATACTTCCAATGCCACAAAATTACGGTGGTAACCTCATATTCCGGCGACGCTTCATAGTCCGATATCGTTGGAAGGATGGTTCGCTGGGCCATGCGGGCAAGTATGGGATAGAGTACCACCACGCGTCGGTCGCCAGCCCAGATTTTGTAAATGAAGTTCACGGGGCGCCACCACAAGAGGCGGATTGGTTGAAAGGTTAGGAACCGAACGTGATCCAAAGACCGGACATGAACTCACCTCGTGAAAGACGCCGAGCGTGAAACAATCTAAAAGCGAGAATCGTAATCACCTGGGAACTTCACGTGGATGGGTCCTTCCGTAGAAATGGGCGGGGAATCATGCTCGTCACCCGTGATGGCTTAGAAATGGATCGAGCAACATTTCGGATTTCGCATCGAACAAACGAATCGAGTCTGAGGCTTTGATTCATTGAAATTAACTTGGCTCGTGGGCTTCACGACTAATGGCATACAAATAACTCACTGATCGTGAGCGGTGAATGGTAACTACACGCCGCGGCGAAAGAATGATTGCGATTGGAGTTAGTCAAAGTTGGTTGTAACTTTTGAACATTTCAACTTCGCCGTGAAGTGAAAACGTCTGAAGCAGATGCGGCCGCGTTGGTTCTAAGAATCGCGACCGAAGATATCTAAGATTCCCCTAATTCCCGCCGGAGCCGCCGATATTTCTCGCCATGAAGGAGAATGGGAGTTGATGAATATGATGAAGTTGACGGCCGGGGTGGATGAACCTCATTATGGAATATCTCCACTTGCAAGCTACCCCAAGATAAGGCGGAGGCTAAGCTCGACTTATATCCCTTCAGATTACGTGGTCTGGGAAAGTTATACAGCGATCGCAAATGGCCTTCTAAGGTGCTTGAACAAGAAAGATTCAGCAGCAGTGCTTGCTGAAATACATGAAGGACATTGCGAAAACCACTGGGAGGACGATCCTGATGCATAAAGCTATGTCAAAGCGGTTCTATCGCCAACTATGCGGAAAACGCCGCGGATTACTCACGGCATCGCGGATAGGTGCCAACGCTTTGCCGTCGCGCGACCGCCGCCGAGAGTTGACCGCTTTGTCGAGCCCATGGTCTTTACGAATGGGGTCCGGATATTGGACCCCCCCTTCGCTGCAGAAAAGCGATTCATCCTGGCCCACGGATTACTTCCAAGTGGGTGGAAGCAGGCATATTCCCAAATTAAAGACAAAGACGCCATACGCTTTATTTGGAGGAACATTATATCGATCGCCCCTCAATCGATCGCAGACAACCGTTCTCAATTCATTAGTTGCAACTCGTGAATTAGAAAGAGTGGAAAATTACCACGAGATTCTTCGCCAAGACATCCACAAGCCAACGGACGTGAGTCAACAAATAAGACTATCGTGGTCCAATCTTAAAAGCGGTTGGAGAATGCCAAAGGTAAATGGCCCGATGAGGCCGGGAGTTCTCCGCAAACCAACTACCCCACATAGTGAACCTGGGGAGACCGCTCTTTGGTTTATGGAACGGAGTCGGATCCCGCGGAAGTTGCTCCAACCTTCGCAGATCGCGCCGATCCAAAAGAATGACGAACCGCGCGAAGGTCATCGACTTCCGGAGGAGTCGGGGAGCAAGCCTCAGCGCTGGATGGCGGTATCCGGCCGAGTGGCCAAGACTATAATGCCAAGGTTCGCCTCGGTTCAAGGTGGCGACTTCACGTATTACGCAGTATTCCCTAATACGCGGAACGCTATGAAGCTCGGCCCCGTAGAAGGCCCTACGGGTCGTGGATGTACCTGCACGGTGGCTTATCACCACGCTTTAGATGGGATGGACGTGCCTAGGAGTTGGAGCTCACTACTACCGCTATTACCATTAAAGTTTTGATAGGATGAACAATGTTACTAATTACATTTATCTCGATTCAAGTCAATAAAGTCGCTTTTATTTGCTTATGAATTTTATGAATCGAAGCATTCCATGTTCCGTGATGTTACGGATGAGTACAAGCTAAAAGATTCTATTTTTAATCGCCAGACGGAATTTCTTACCCGTCGCACACTTTAACTATGGAATTGAAGTCACGGCCAATTCGGTCGCTTACCGGCCAATATGACTCTAGATTCGAAATCACGATAATTGTCGACTGAAATGACAAGGACAGCCGTCCGGAAGGCTAATTGTTCACCTCGACTCATGACCGTTCGGAGTCCGAACAGAAGGGATCCTAAGCGGCGTTAGACCGACTTGGAAGGCGAGCGAATCGATTAGTTAAGTCAATTAAGTCAATAGCACACGACTTGGTCAATTAAAACTAAATTCAACCAATTTCAACAATTTGTACTCGAAGGAAATAAAAGCAAGACATTCATCGACAATTTCAAAGTTTATACAAGTACGGATGTATTCGAACAAAAAGAAAAACCAAAAAAGAAGAAAACATAAATTCTAGTCTTGAGCCCCATCGTCACCGCTCACAAAGACGGAGGTTTGGCCTGACGGACTCTTCGTCAAGGCAATCTCATAGCCTCTTCAAGGAATCGCTCGATTCGCATTGAGTCCGGACGCCGGTTTGTTCACGTGAGGGCATCTCCTTCATCCGGCTCATCCTCGCCGGTGATCTCCATGTCCTCGCCACCTTCCTCTTGCCGTTGGGGTGGGTGACCAGCCTTCCGCCCCGCCTTGAACGCGACCGATCATGTCGTTGGTGTTTTGAGGATGGCGCCGATGGTCGCCTTCTTGTAAATGTGCTTTTGGCTCTGGCCATCGAGCCACCCTCGTCACAGAACGCCCCTCTCCCCAAAGAACTTGTAGTCGAGTCCGGTGGCTTCCAGCCTCCCTATCCTTCCGATCAATTTTTATACTGGACCACTTCTCTCCAACCGCTCGTTTGCTAGCCTCCGGCCAGTTTGTTTGAGGCAAGGTTGTAAACTTCAAGCGTTTTGTTTGCTGCCATGCATTGATGTAGGCTCGGCCTTCTCAATGCCTTGTCCACCTTGATGACGGCATCATATAAGTACTGCATTCCGAAGGCCGCAATTCACATTCCAAGTTAGAATTTCATGAAGGGGATCGAGAAACATGAGTAGTGTTTGTTACCTTTAAGGCATTTTGCTCTTCCAAGCCCACTTCATCGAAGGTCATCTCCCTTAAGAGGTGTGGTCGGCGAGTCATGAGAGTCTACGAGGCCGAAATGATTAGTCCGAAGCCGGATGGTGGAGCTATCCTCCAACCCCAGAATGATGTAGTTTGTTTTTCTTTGCCCTTATCTAGGGTTTGGGCGTCCGGCCTCTTGGGAGGTGAGAGTCGCCGGAGGAATAGCGATTGGTAAGGAGTGGGCTCGACAACGACGCTCGTGGTTGGGACGCCCGCCTTTATCCGACGCCAAAGACGCACCCCCTTTGCGGCATGTTTGTCCTTCTTCTTGGTGGCTCTGGTTGGCCTTGGATATCTTCATCTTTAGCTTGCCCATATCTAGGCAGGATAAGAAGCTCAGAGAGGGTTGGCACTGCACAAAAGCCTAATGCAACCTTCGAGAATATGTAAGTATGGGACTTGAGTGTAGGAAGAGGATACCCGGAATTTCTTGACAATTGGGTAGGGTCCTCCTCTTCAAGGTTCGCTTCCACTGCTCGAAAGTTTCTTCCGCGGCGTGCCGATGCGTCGAAGTGGAAGGAGTCTTCGGAAAGTATAGACAGAAGGCTTTTGGTTTTAGTCTTGAAGAGTGCCCGGATCACGTTCTTTTGTTCGGCGGTGATCCTGAGCCTTTCGCTGAGATTCGAGGCTGCACAAGTGCAAAGTCAGTTCGATCCTGCATAGTCACAGGAAAAGTTTTAGTAAGCTAAATTTTATACCTCTTTCAGTCCAGGCTGAGCGGATTCCCGATTCAGACGTGCCAACGGGGTCGCATAGACCCTCCCTCTTGACAAAGAAGTAGCGGTCTTTCCAGCCTTTGTCACCGGGGCATCTTGAACACCGATTCGCCTCCAAGCGTTGAGGGTGTATCTTCCCTCTTCGCTCGGTTTCATGTAGAAGAAATACAAAAAAGTGGCCATGTCGATTTGTAGGCCGCACTTCTCTGATTGGATGATGAGTCCTAGCAAGTATCGCCAGCTGTTCGGCATAAGTTGCCCTGGCACGATACTGTAGAAGTTCAGCACCATGTTAATGATGCGGTGGAAGGGGAGTCTGAGCCCTATTTTGAAGGCGATCTCGTGTGCGCATCCACCCGCCGCAAGGAGCTCCCTCTAAGGGTTCGGGCGGATAACTTAATTGGCTCTGCATGTCGAACCTCTCCTAAGGTACGGCATGTCGCTTTGTTCGAAGACTAAAGGTATATCCGTCTTGATTATCACGGGTCGCATGGTTATCAGTCCGGACCTATTGCCGCTTGGACCGTCTACCCTAATGCTAGGGGTTGGATTGGAGTTTCTACGTTAGGTTTGTCGCTTGCCTCGTGAAGGGTCGAGGAGGAACCGCCCCGGTTTGAATTTTTCCTAACTAATTGTTCTCAACCGCCGACGGATCCGGATTCATCGTTGGAATGAGATAAGGATTTGAGAAACCTTTAAAGGCTGAAGATGGAATCGGCCGAGGCTAGATCGGAGAAGTATAACCGAAATGGTGAAGTCGGCTGAAACCGTAAACTGAACTGGGATTTCAACGCCGAAACTCGCGAATCTCGTAGAAATTGTGGAGAAGTGTCCGCAGCATCGAGTTGTGCTCAGGAACTGTCTTAGGGTTGGAGAATCACGATCGTGAAGTTTTGGTTGATGGAAAGCGCCGGGGAGAAAGCAAAGTTGAGGTTGCGCAGGAGTTTTCAAACAAAGGAAGTGAGGATGAAACAAGAGTTGGAGATAAAAAGGGTTTTCGGTTGACGGTTGTGAGCATGAAAGGTTGCGATCGAGTTCTAGATTTGAATGAACGGTTATGATGTGATGTGCCTTTTCAGTCTTGGCACGGTTCTCCATGCGTCTGCCATAACGTCACGATAGGTGAAACAACGGCCGAATGTCAGAAGGGTGTTTGATTTTCCCCATGCAACGAAGAGCATTCGAGAATGTTTCAGTAACCGAGCCATAGTGTTGGTAATACTCGCGGGTCACTTTGGCTCTGGGGTGGATATAGGAGGAATTCCGCTGGCGGTAGAAGGTGGAGGATGGCGAGCCACCGTAATGGGGAAGAACCCGCATATTCAGCAGCTTAGTCTGCCGAGCTAACCGACCTGGGCCTATTGGAGGCTTCTGAATGAAGAACACGGACCTCGTAGGAGCTACCATAACGTGGTTCGGAAAAAGGGTTTGGCTCGGACATCAGAGCCGGGCAACGACCTTCTAGAGATGGCTCGGAACGGTTTCCCTTGGCTCGAATGTGGTAAGAGCTGAGGAAGGTTCCAAAAGGAAAGTTCGCTCCGTAGTAAATACTTGATACTTTCCCATATTTCACTTACCGGCCCTAAGAGCCCATTACGACTTGCCTTAAATCGGGGCTAGGGTTTCAAGCACTCATCTTGATAGCGAGGATAAGGCCATGCATATATATATCTCTTGATGACTCAAGGCAAGGTACGCAATACTCTACATTAGAATTCACTCAAAGTCCAAAGCCATTAACCGACTTGGCGTCGGAGGTTCTTTCGTCATCACCTGGCAAAAGCTTTCACGCTTTTCCCAATTCTGCGATTCACGGTGATGTTAGCAAGAAATTTAACCGCTTGTGGCGAAAAGTTCGACATAAACATTAATGAAGGTGGAAACTATTTGGTCGAGAAACTTCTAGGAATTCACGGAAAATGGTATATTTGTTAAGGATATACGTATAAAGATGTGAAGAACATGGAGATGTTGATGAACATGATCCTCCGTGAGTTTATTATATGGAAGGATTCTTTATATATTCCAAAGAACCATTCTGTGGAACTGATTTTGATTTTCATCTAACAAAGTGACATAGCGTAGTTTTATTTTTGGGATTTTGGTTTGCATGGGATATATTTGAGATTTCTTTTTTGGGTAAGAAAGGATATATATATATATATATATTTATATATATAAGATGAGTGGAGGAAGTGATTGCGAAGGAATATTAAAATATGATTTATATATATATATATATATATATATATATATATATATATATATATATATATATATAAGATGAGTGGAGGAAGTGATTGCGAAGGAATATTAAAAATATGATTTTTGATCCTTTTTTTGGGCTATAATATATATATATATATATAGGAAATTTGAGATTGGACTTTTCTAATATTAAGTTTAAACGTAAAAAACTACAATATATACGACCAAAATTATAAAGTCAAACACGAAATTTTTTGGCCGAAAAAGTCAAACATACAGTAGTAGATGCCTCGAAGGTGATTCGCACCTCTCAGGTGCGTTCCTCTAATTTATCTTAAATATATTGTCACCAAACAAAAATTGAAATTTTAAGTCTACACATCTTTTATAAACAACAATAAGAGCAACGGTTCGTATAAATCCAACAAATTTTCAGAAATTAATAAGATGATCACCTAAATTTAGAACCTCATCATCTAATGTTTATGTTAAATATATTATTTGAATTTCCCACATATAGCTCTTCCTTAACTAAGATTTATACAAGAATATATATATATATATATATATATATATATATATATATATATTTCATTAATGAGTTTGACCCCCTTTAACAATAGAATATTATACTCTTGATTTGATAAAAAAAAAAATGCCCCTCTGCCGCGTTTAGATTTTTCTTCAACATTGGTCTAAATTTGTGGGACTCATATTTTGATCAAAATCTATAATATATCTCACAGCAGAAATTAAATAATTTTGTTATGGATATCAAAACTCCCGCAAGCAGAGGTTCTTCAAATGTAAGGGATATATATATATAAGATGAGTGGAGGAAGGGATTACAAAGGAGTATTTAAAAAAATAATTTTTGATCCTTTTATGGGGGCTATAATGTATATACCAAATTTGGGAACACAGCTACAATACAACTCAAAGTTATACAATCAAACATACAATTCTAGAAGCCTCGAAGGTGATTCCCACCTCCCAGGTGCGTTCCTCTAATTTTATTTTAAATTGGACATGCACTATTGCATACAAGTGATCAACAGCCTAAATCAACAAATTAAATTTGCTGTGAATTAAATTGTAAAGCAAAGAATGTGCTAAAAACAAATTAAGGAAAGAATTAATTTGTTGTTCATATACAGGTTTCCCTTAACTAATCAAACAAATAATTTTATTTGTGAAATTTGAAATTTACTTTTAATTAGAATAACAAGCGGCCATTTTGTTTCATTCTCATACATATGAAGTGAAGCACATGCTTAAGACAAATATTTACAGAAAACGTATCAATTTAGGCTAAGAGTTGAAAAGGGCCAGTTAAAACATAAAATTAGTTAATTAAAACATAAAATTAATTATACTTATTAGACATCCTCGGCAGCCTTCAAAGGAACATCTTTTAGTTGATCTCCAAGCAGATAAACCTGCAGCTGATCATCATCTGCCAGAACCGTCATGTCCATAGTAGTTTCTTGGCTGTAAGACTTACAAACAAAGTAGAAAATGGTCTCAACAACACGCCCAAAGGAACTCAAAAGGAAAAGCAATAAGAAGCCTAAGATTCCGTAACCAGTCCCCTCCAAGTTGCCAAAATACCATTCATTCACAAATGTCTTCCAAAATGCAAATTCCACAATGTAATTGGTGATCTTATAGTTGAAATATGTGGCTATGGCCATGGACATCTTTCCCTTTATCAGTGCCCTGCTTTTCTTCATGGCTTGAAACCCTCGGACGTCTTGTAACACGGCCACCACGTCGGCCAATTGCCAAACTACTTTCATGTACACAAACCCCACCAAGAACAAAGCCATAAGAGCCATGGTTCCTGGAGTACCAATTGCTGCTTTTAGCTCAGTCGACGTGTTCAAGAACATTCCCCAACAAATAAAGACTACTATGATAAGTAGTGCGTATAAAAGGTAAGCAATGCAGACGCAGAAGAAGTTGATGAGGAGCCTCTTCCAAACCTTTGGAAAAGCACTGGTCACGGCCTTATTGAAAGTCACTTCCTTGTGGATGAAGAATCCTGCAGTGGCGTAAACAGTCGCAGAGGTGGAGACGAAGGAGATCATGAGGAGGTAGCTACAGAACGCTGCTTTGAAGAGCAAGTTAGTCTGAAATCTAGAGTAGGAGAGGTTGGAAAGGTCGTAACCGCGACGAATACCACTGGGGTGCCAACCGTCTAAGTTTTTATCTTTACATATGGTGGTGTTCTCATATAGGATTTCATGGTCAAGGGTTTGAGCTAAGACAAAGAAGCACATGGGAATGATTAAAGTAAGGTTAATTTGGGTGTAGATCTTCCTCCACTTTAAAACGATTCTGTAGGCTTCCCTGTATATACCAAAAAATCCAATAAGCTGCTTATCTTTTTGTTTTGTATCCATCATATGGAGGAGAAGAAGAATGAAACAGTGAATATAGTTTTGGGTTCTCTTCTCGGGAGAAGTATGTTTGTGTGTTTGGATTGGGACACATTCTTATTTAAAATTTATGTGTGGAAATACGTACGATTTGAGTTGGCTTGTTTGTCTTAAGGCATGAATCTTAGTGCAGTTCGCCCAGGGTCGTTAACGCCGAGGCTGAGAAGCTTGTGAGATCATTAGCTCCTTAACATCGAAAATTCTAGAGTGCGGTGGTCTATGTCGTGGAGATCGATAGCTTAGTTAACGTATGCGTACGCGGTCTCGGAGTTTCCAACCAAATATGACAACAAAGGAAGAAGTGGCGTTACAAATGAGTAGAGGACATTAAGGATTGTTTATGATATTATTTTGTAGCTTTTCTTACAAAATGATTCTAGACGTATTCTCTTTCATTCACTACCTTTGGTTTACACAACAAATATATATATATATATATATATATATATATATATTTATATGGAAAGTTAAGCTTACAAAATTAATTACAAGAATATGCTATAGGAATAAGTAACATTTACAGAATGATTTTTAAATGGACCGTACATAAACCAAATGTCGGAATGCCTAATTAATTAATAGAAAATTTAAAAATGTTAGAGTGCACATAAATGAACAGAGTAATTAACCAATGAAACACAAACGTACTTATTTATTAGAGATAAAAGTTATACAGAGTAACAAGGAGCAGAAGAGACAAGGAAAGAGGAAAAAAAAAGAAAAAAAGATACAAGAGTACCCATCTTTATTCCTAAGGGTATTTGATTGTGGAATGGAAAGTTGAGTATGTTGGTGCATGTTAATAGAATAGATAATGTCAGTCAGTGGCTCTCACTCTCAGTGGACTTGACGAATTCACACAAACATAAGGAAAAAAATTGCACATGCATGCAGCACTTACCAACTCCCAGCGCATGGTCTAAGGCTCTTAGTCATTCTATACTCTTCTTTGCGTTGTTTGTTTCCCACATTTTCCAAATTCGATTTGTACAACATTAATATCCAACCCATCAATACCAGTTTATGGCCCTTTAAGCCTTAATTGACGCACCCCAAGAGTCAAATGACTTGGTTCATGTCATTTTTGTTGAATAAAAACTTATTAATTAATATATTTTTCTAAATTGTTTTCATATTTACTAATAGCTACTATATGTATATGTATATATGTATACTTATGTGACCAAAAAAATTTCTAACATTGAATAGATGAATAATACCTCAAAAAAGAAAGAAAAAAGAAACAGATGAATAAATAAACAAATACAAATATAATCTATTTGTTGTTGGTTATGGCAAAGTAATAATACCCAACTTAAATAGCAGTAGAGAAGGGGATTTGGATTTTGGTTTTATGATTATAGGCAATTAATTAGCCCTGTTAAGACAAGCTATTAGTTTGTAGAAATCATATTTTGCAAAGAGTTGAAAAGGGACCAATCAAACGTAAAACTCGTAGTGCTGAACGTCCTTGCCCCTACAAAAAACATGTTGATGATCTCCTAACAGATAAATCTCCAACTGATCTTCATCATCATCATCTGAAAGAACCGACATGTCCATATCTTCATGTTGGTATGACTTGCAGACGAAGTAGAAGATTGTCTTTATGACACGCTCAAATAAACTCAAAATGATAAGCAACATTAAACAAACAGTCCCATAAACTACTCTGTCCCACATGCCCAAATGCCATCGCTGCACAACCATCTTCTGAAATGCAGATTCAACAATGTAAATGGTGACACTGAAGTTGAAAAATATAAAGATGGCCATCCACATCTTTCCCTTAATCAATTTCTGGCTTTTTATCATTGCTTGAAACCCTTGCAGGTCTTCTAACACAGACACAACCTGAGCCAATTGCCAAAATGTTCCTATGTACACCAACCCCACAAAGTACAAAACCCGTAGAGACCCAGTTAGGAGTAGAACAATTACTGCTCTGGGTTTCATCGATGGGTTCATGAAAATATCCCAACCAAGTACAACCATTGTGGCCATTACTTGGTAGGCAAGGAAAGCAATGAAGGTACAGAAGGAGGTGAGCAAGAGTCTATTCAATACCTTTGGAAAAGCACCCATGGCCTTGTCGAAAGTCACCTTCCTTCCTGTGTGGATGCATGCAACGGTGTAAGCTACCGTAGAGGTGGAGAGGAAAGAGACTATGAGGAGGTAGGTCAGGTATGCGGTTTTGAAAAGCAAATAAGTCTTAAATTTAGAGGATAATAAAAGATTGGACAGCTTTTTAATATATTCCTGTCCTAGAGTAGTACTGATGCTCTGCTGGGTGGCGTTTTCATAGAGGATTTCAGATACTTCAGTTTGACCTAAGAAGATGAAGCACATGGGAAAGATCAAGGCCAATGTGATCTGACTGAAGATCTTCATCCACGATAACACCATCTTGTAGGCTTCTCTGTATATTTCAAACAATCCAAGAGACTGCATTTCTTCTTGTTCTCTCTCCATTATCCTCTGGTTTGGTGGATGCATTTTGGTTTCTATGTGTGTGTGTGTGTGTGTGTGTGTGTATGAGAAAGAAGAAGTATCGTTTTGATACTTGGGGTGAAAAGAGTAACATAAAAAATGAAGTTGGAGTGGACTTTCCGGTGTATACAAGAAATTACTGGCTGAACATTCCTAAGAAGTGTGCTGAGTACCTTTGAATAGATCGTAGTTCACGCGGAGGCATAGAAGGTTCTGAGATCATACGTCCTCCGCCTTGTCCAGTGTGTGGGTCCGTGTCCGTGGAAATGGAGCTTGGTTAACCTGCTTCTTCTTAGCAAACTCCGTCAAATATAACTAGTGAAGGGTGGCGCCAAATACATACGTCCAAATCAAAGCAACAGATTGGCCGGAAAAACAGCCGTATATGGAGCAAGTCACCGGCTCTTCTATGAGATTGTAAAACTGTTTTCTTTTTTTTCCTTCTTTTTTTTTTTTATATTTTATATTTTTATTTTTTTGGTTTAAAGTCTGATGAAGGTATCCAAATAAAAGAAATCAAATGGTCCCTAGACCAGACTGCCTTTGACTAGTAAATCAAAGATACAACCACAAAGCTCAAGGATCACAAGAGGAAGAAGGAAGAAGAGGGCACAGCACCTAGAGGAAGAGGGAAGAAGAGGGCACAACACCTATCTTTTTATTCAGCTACTGTAAAAAGCCAATGCCAGTTGGATATAACAATCTGAGCAATTTCCTGTACACACTTTTTTTCCTTCCCCCAACCAAAATGGGTTGCCAAAATCACAAAATTCCACATATTTACAAAATCAAAAACCCCTCCTCCTCAAAACCCAAAAACAAAAAATAATAATCACAAGAGCCCCCCGCAAAAATCCCAGCTCTATTTAATAGGATACCAACTTACCTAAAAAAAGAGAAGTGGAAGAAAAAAGATGTATGTATTTATCTATTTAATTGCATAGGAACGCGTACAAACCGACTCAAGTGATTCCACAAATAAGGAAGAAAAACTGGTCATTGCCTGAAATACCCCAGGCAAGCCAGTCTGAAGATTATTTAGAGTCATTGCTCTAGTCACCTCTGCTGCCTTTGAATGCCTCATCATCTCATCTTCCACCCGCCTCTGGCAGGCTGCAAGTTCAGATTTTTTCTCTGCAAGTGGGTCTCGAGCATCGAAAACCTGGCCATTCTCAGGCCCTGCATTGGGAAGTCCAATACCAACCATAGAGTATGACTGGTAGAACTTCTTTTCTATACTCCTAAGAGATGAAGCCTTTTTCTCAAGCTCCTTGGATGCAGTTTCAGTTCGCTTTTTTATCTTAAGCTCTTCACTTTGTTTATCAGATATTACATGCACAACGTTGATGAAGCTCTTGATGGCCTCAGAAGCTACTGTATCAGGGACACGATCAAGTGCAAGCTTCCACTCATCACAGAAAGCATATACATCAGATGATTCCCTGTTGCCATTTACATTGTCATTGTCGACAGCAAGAAGGGTGAGCTTGAACCAACCGTGAAGGGACCGAATGAAATCCCGTTGGAACTTTATTAAACGACAAAACTGGAGTGCCAGGCAGAGACAGCTGATTCAAGGTCACGAGTTGCCTGCCGCTGCAGTTCAGAAGTAGAGTCACCCTTGGCTGATCGGTTCACAAGGCCACGAACCTGTTGCACAATGTTATTCTGAACTTCATGGTACTGATGCATTGATCTCCACATGTACATAAACCTACATTCATGTATATCAGATATAAAAAATTAGATGTTAGTAATCCTTGGATGCTTATGGCCCTCTACATCTATCAGATTGTTACTGACGTGACCTAGAATCACATTGTCATGCAATCTAGTGTAGTCATTATTTTCCACAAAACAAGGTCACCATGGCAACTCATCGACTGCAATCCACAGTTCTAGAAGAGAAAGTGATAACATAATCACATTATGTTGCAAATCACATTTACTGAAAAGGTAAAATCAATTGATAGTAGCTCTAGCTGTCAAGTTCACCTCTTATGGTGTTCGTTTGGACAAGGTTTGCATGACCTTGATAGTTTTTAAACAGTTTAACTTAATTTTCTTTTTTCATTCATCACAGAGAGCTTAGTTTCATTCATGCATTCTCTAGCTCACAGGTTTAAACAAAACCTGCAAACCGCAAAGAGCAATAATTATCTCCATCATACTTGAGGAGTCAAATTAAAACCTTAAGCTGCTATCACCGAGTACAGCAATTAGTACCAGTTCAGAAATGTTATGGATAACTAAAATGGTCCCAAAACTTGGGTACAGAAGTTCCCAGTGGAAAAAAAAAAAAGTTGGCATATGGTATGAACCAATAATTTGGTTATTAATTTACTCATTAGATGGTTGGTGCTATTTTTGTTGTCATCCTCCCCATGGGCAATTTAATATTACTTCTAGAGCCTTAGCTGGAAGTAACGATGCTCAATGGACCCACAGGTTAAAATAAAAAATTGGATCTCACAGTCTACAGTGGCAATATGTAGGCTTTTCTGGTAGTTTGTATGGGCATAACTCAAATCGATCAGATATTCACAACTAACCCACACCCTGCAGAAATCTAACCACATCATTACCGAATCTAACAACCCACACTCCTGGTAGTTTGTATTTATTTTTTGATAAATAAAAATATGCATTACCGAATAGTTTGTTGTGGGTAATAATAAGCATAATAATTATAATGACAATTTATAGTCATCATCATCTAATGATGATGTTAATAAGAATGATAAGAATAAAACAATAATAAAATGATGATGAGATTACGTTTTTCACTTCAAATCAAATCTAGCAACCAGTCCATAAATATAGACTCGGACAACGGTGGGTCATATAAGAGTTAAGCCCCATGTACCTAACTCCGCCTACAATAAGTTTTGGACCCAAAAGCGTCTGCAGATGAGAGAAACATTACCATAGGAGAGGCAGTTTGGGGCCATTTTTAAATATTAAAAAGTAGCCAGCAATTGGACAGTCCAGTACAAGAAGGCACATGTGGTTCCAGAAGGGTGGAGTAAGTGTCATAGCAGAGCAGTGAATAATAATGTTATTCAACTACCAAGTCAAAAGTACCAGTGATATCCTAGCATGTTTAGCATGAGAGGAAATAGAGGGAGCTAAACTAAATGGACCAACCCAACACATGAAATTACATATTACAGTCTCAAATGTATGTCAACTCCTTGACCTAGTAACACACCGACAAAAAAACCCCATCCCATAGTCCCCAGTTTGTGCTTAATCATTAGGCACGCAGTAGCACCCACATGCTCGAAGCAGACATAAGTATTACCATCATTTTAAGTTATGGCAACTAGTGACATCAAGTTGAATAGCCCTTTTTTTTTTCTTTTGAAAGAAAACAAATTTTTTTTATTATTATTCTCTGAGGACATGAAAATATGTTAAACAAACCACATAGATTGAAGATCAATAATTTTGCTCATGCACTGACAATAATTGGGGATGTTAAGTGCTCGTTCAATATTATGTCTTGGCATTCTAATTGACTTAAAACTGCCCACAATAGAATATAAGTCATTTTTCTCATGAGCTCACCTAAGTTGAGATTCGAGATGAGTATACCTCTGTATGTGATTATATTGAAACGTATGTTTTATGGCAGAAGTCATTTTTGCACAGCCATTGTCTGATAATTTGAGAATAGAAATAATGTGTTGAAATCATGATAATAAAGAGGAAACTTACCCGTGACACAGGTCAACAAGCTGAGGAACCAGATCAGAGTCTCTAAGACCAATTATAGCAGTCGAGGTTGTAGAGACAGCTTGAGATGTGACAATAATGAGTGATTGCAGCCTCTTTATCGAAGCCTTAGTCTTGTCTAGCTTAGTTTCATCCTCCCCCTTGTACTCCTGGCTCTGCAGTGACGACAACTTCTTTTCATGCTCAATCTTGACACCTTCTCTAGCCTGAAATTCATAATGGTTGTCTTGAATCAGCAGCACCTTAATAATTTGAAGCCAAATAGTCAAACAGTATATCAAATGCAACATCACAAGGACACTTTCCATCCCAGAAATTGTACAGGAGTTTTTCATTATCCACAAAACCATAAGTCCTTTTACCAAAAAAAAAAAAAAAAACAAAACCATAAGTCCATTTTTTTGGTCCTAATTCTGAAAGATACCACTTTCACAGTCATACGGCTATAACTATTTACTTTTACATTATAGTTAAAAAACATGAGAATACTAGAGACAAGCAACCGTATATACAAAAGTTCACAAAATGTAGAATGTCAGAAAATGCAGTAACTGTTTTCACTTGTCTTCATACAAATATGTGTGAAAATGGTTTCGAATTGTAAAAGACATTAAACAAGCGTCCATGAAAATGTCAGTAGAAGATGCCATAAGAAAGATTCTAGGAAACGGTGCACATACATTAAAGGCAGAAATTTTACATGCCAATAAATGTGTGAATATAGTTTCAGTGAAACTCCTGAGGAAAGTTTACAAAAAAATGAGACTTGTGCCAAAAATTTCAACGGTTCACAGAAATTCCCTGGAAAATCAAGCAAAAGTGATTTGCAACAGATTTTTTTTTTCAAGTAAAATATAGAAGTGCCATCCAGATTGTAAAAGGAGCCCACAGAGAAAAAGTTGGCCAAGACAAAGCATGTTCAGACTTCAAAGAACACAAACTTCTATTTTTCCCCCCCACAGGTTCCTCAAGGGTAGTTCAGTCATTATACAAGAACAATGACCGAAGCAACATAAAATAATTAAAATACCTAAAGATACTACAAGTAGATGGCCCTTTTTTCGTAATTTAGGTAGAGGGACCTTAGGTACAAGATAAACCGTCCAAATTATAGGCATAGGGCAATCTACAGGATTCCAACCATCCAGCAGGGATAGTTTTGTCAATTAGCGTATTTACGTAGTTCTTTGTCAAATATCGCAGTGGTTTTACGCTATCTCCACAGATGGATGTTCTATGATCCAACTCATTTCTTTTACCCTTTTGTCTAAAACAAACCAAAAATAAAAAAAAAGCTGTACTAACTATTTCTTTATATATTAAATATATTTATTTTTTAAATAATCAATTTGAATTTATAGAGAAAAAAAAATAGATAGCAAAGTATACCTTCACTTCCTGGTAAAGCTTCTTCTCCCAAGCCAAGAGGCGTTCCAAAGTGGAGCAGAGGCTCTTCGAACCTCCCGGTTCATCAAGCGAACCGGCGTCAAGTCGGTATTTAACCACCAATGGCGGTTTTGATGTCCAGGTCGAGCTCAAGTTGCTCAGCACACTACTGGAATGATACACTGTCTCTGTACTCCACACCAAAAAATGAACTTAAATCCAAATTCAGATTGAAATGATCAGAAAACAGTAATTCTTTGTGTTCTGGTAGCTGAGAAAATGCGGGAGAATTAGAATTGAATTGAGTACTGAGAAACTCCCTTGTGACTTTGATCCGAAAAACCCCAAACCCACATTTCAACTGAGAAAAAGTTAACTGAATTGTATGAAAAACATTAAATTGAAAGTTTTACGGAATATAAAAAGCAAATTTTGAAGCAATTCGATCAAAGAAAAAGATTTAACTTTTGAAGCAATTCAATCAAAGAAAAAGACTCTACTTTTAAGCTGTCTGAAACTCCGATCGAGCTGGGCCCTCCCAGTCTCGAGCATCTCGGAGACCTGGTCTCCAGCCGCCGCGGCCTTTTCAAAATTCTCCTTAATGGCCTCCACAATCTCCTTGAGGTCCTTGTGCCTCACCACCATCTTCATGTCCGAGATCTCACGGCTCCTGTAACTCGCCGATGAATCCTCCGATCTCTCCGACTTGCTCGTGCTCGCCGCGTACCTCGGAGGCGGTGGGGCCGGAGCAGCAGCAGTAGCCACCGACTCCGCCCGCACAGAGGATCCGAAATTCGACCGGACACCCATCTCGGATCTCGAATCCCTGTCGTCATCGTCGTCCTCGTCCGACGAGCTCGTGGTGCTGTAATGGTCGCCCCAATCACTGCACTGCACCTCCTCTCTCCGTCTCGGTGAACTCTTCCTTCAAGTGGTTGTGTTTTTGAGCAGTTGGGTTGAAGAAATCGTACTCTGATCTCTCAGTTTCCGTCTCCACCCCTTCATCGAAATCGTCGTGGGGCATACCATCGTGATTGGATTGCTTTTCGTGGTGAAATTGTTTGGACCGCGTACGCTGGTTGAAGAATTCGGAATCGGGTGGTGAAGGAGGATAGAAGTTTTCCCAGTTCCAGATAGACGAAGCCTGGGACGGAGTGCTGGAGTAGGTCGAATTAGCCTGGTAAGCAGTGGGGAACCCAGCAGTGAAATTAGATTTCTGGCTTTGAGGGGAATCGGAGGGCTTGATTCCGAGAGGATATGAGGAAGTCTCGGAGCTGACTTACGACGTCGTTGCTGGAGATGATGGTTGCGGTGGGTGGGGATGGAAGACGAAATGGACGACGCAGAGGATGTGAGGAAGCTTAGAGCTGGCTATGGTGGGAGAAGGAATCGGAGACGGGGAAAATGGTGGCGGAGGAGGCGGAGGAGGATTGGCAGAGGGGATGGAGATGGGACGCGTGTCGGAATGGCATTGACGGAGATTGGCGGTGGCTGTGGCGGGTGGAGGAACACGGCTGGGGTCTGATCGGAAACGGAGAGGGGTTCAAAGGCAGAGAAGGATTCGAGAGCCGAGCCGGTAAGCCGGAGGGACCTGCAATAGTCGGCGTGAGCCGCAGCCAAATGGTGGCGAGCGTACACAGCCTCTTTCATCAGGCGGCGCCGCTCCTTGCACCGCCTCACAGTGTCTTCGTTGTCGAGCTTGGAGGCCGTACAACCCATACCCCCCAACAACACCCACCCTAATAATCCTACCCGAAAAACCAAAATACGAAATGAAGAATCAGAGAAATTGGGAAGCCGTGGCTTCGCCGGTGGTGGGTGGCCCGCGAGCTTTTTAGCAGGTGGCGCTTTTGATTTTGAGCTCTCTATTTCGCTCGCTGCGTATCACAAAGTTTAGAATACAAATAAAGAGAGCGAGAGCGAGTGTGAGAGCCAAGTGGTGAGACTGTACTGTGCTGCGCCCAGTGACTGAGAGAAGCTTGTAACTGGGTCCTGCTCGTTGTCACTTGTCTCTTTTTCTAATCTCACATTTCTGGTTAATTTATGGCAAATTCGTATTTATTTTAACAAGTAGGAAAATTAAATAAAAGGTAGAGTTGGTAATAAATCTGAGTATGTTTCAGAGCAGGATCAGAATAATTTTTTATTTTGGGTTTTGTAAGGAGGTTGAGAAGGTAGAAAACAGGAAAGAAAAATATGTTGGCTTTTGAGATTAAATTAATTGTTAATGCGTGCGCTGCAGGAGAAGGCTGCTTTTTGTTTTCGTTGGTGCTTTGTTGGATGTGGAAGATAGGGTGAATCTTCAGTCCTCACCAAATTGTGTGGACCTACTAGTTTGATTTTTGAGTCCTAACAATTTTGAGTGTTGTGTGCGCTGTACAGTGTACACTGCTGGATTTCTCTCCCTCTACTCTTTCGCTGTTATGTGTTACATGTGTGTCTTTGCTTTTGCATCTTCCTAAAATTCTTCTATTTTATTGCTCTTTTCTCAGGCTGCCTTACCTCATCGGAAATTTGAATTCCCACTATTATTTTTATTTTTGTTAAAAATAGAAATAAAATTAAACACAATTTTTTTCCTTTTAAGTAAATAAAAAGAGCCTTTCGGTGAGAGTAAAATGTTCAGGTTTAATGCTATTTTCAAATAGTAAGTTTATATTTTTAGCAGTTCTTTCTTCATTAATAGTTGGTAAATTAAGTATACTTGAAATACAAATGAGATTTATTAAAGATTAAAATTTACTTATTCGAACCAGTATGGTAACAAAAATGGTGGTTTTCCTCCGCTAAATCAAACACTCAGATGTATTCTAAGTGATTTATTAAGATTAAAATTTACTATCAAACCCACATAATAATGAAAACGGTGACTTTCCTAAGTCACGCACACTCAGACGTGAGAACAGAATATTTGTTGTTCTAAGTGATATGGTACTAGTGATGCGGTGGTGCCAAAGCCAACTGCTTATAGTTAAATCTCAATAAGAAAATGCATGATTATACTGTAACTTATACTCCATGTCTCCTATTCTGAATTATTACAATGGTATCTGTAATTTTTACTAATTATATCACTTAATTCAACATTTAAAGTTTGGGTTCTGAAAAGGGTTTTTTGAAGATTGTAAATGAAGAAAGAAGAATTCAACACTGTCAACCTCATAATATTGAAACTATATATAACAGACAAACAAGATTAGGCAGTGGGAGATTTAAATTAAATTAATTTACTTGTTTTATAGTTTTTATTAACAACCTACGGGAGTGAAAATATTGGATATGACTTGGCTGGTTTGTTTTGAATTTTATATTTCTTACTATTTTCCTAGAGTCCAAACACCACTTACAATGTGATTAATAATTACAAGCACTCAGCCAAATAAATTAAATTGTTATAAACAACACATAAATAAAAACGGCAAGCATGACCCACAAAGCCATCATCTCTTCCAGATATGAATCTTTGGAATTTTCTTAACAATACAATTCACATATAAAACCAATTATTTTGAATTATTAAAAAAACCCAGTTATTGGTATACCATCGTTATCTTGAATACATTACAGCATTTAGATACACATAAAAAGAAATCACACAACTAAAAACCAAAACCTATATTATTGATTTTTTGTGTGTAGCCATTTAGCATTTTACAGCTCCTAAAATGATATGATTGCTGTGACTCAAAGTATTCTCAATGACAACTTTTTTCCAAATCATTTAGCAAACAACTACTGCACCAATTCAGTATACATATAGGCCTACTTTGAAAACTCTGAGGTTCAAATCAACCACACCATAATGATTCTCTTTCTTTTTTAGAATTTTCGTCGCTGATTCCGTCATTATTTTGTATTCTTGTTTAGGGTTTTCACCTCCTTTTCGTAAGGTTGAAGATGGTCATGATACGTATTACACAATGTACAAAGCAACGCAATGCAAAGCATCAAAAGGCAGAGAAGCATAGCATAGATATTCCCCAATAAGTGGAACCTTTTGTTCAAAAGCTATTTTCATTAAATAAATAAATATATAAAAAGGAAAAAAAAGGGGAAAGGAGGGAGGTGAAAGGAAGGGATTGAGAATGGTGAAAGGGGTTTTTTTTTTTTTTTCTTTTTTGTTCCCTAAACTTTCTATTCCATGGTCGCACTGGACCCAACCTTCCTCTCCACATGCAAATGCCTTTTAACAATTTTACGAGGAAAATGTTTTCCTTTAGACTTTTTGCCGATAAAATTTACAGGTTACTTAACAGTGTGAAAGATACCAATTTTTCTAGTTTACCCCACATATACATCACCACCAATTATTTAAAAAAAATAAATTAAAAAAATTTTCAAAAATAAAGAATACCCCACGTTAGAAACAGGTTATTGGACCCAGAAAGGTCTGGTTTATTGGGTGAGTATCTGATTCTTCATGAAATCACAAAAATGAACGTCACTCTCAAGAAATTCTTTTCTCTTTAGTTTTTACTTCTTTTTTTTTTTTAAAAAGATAGTTCTCTGTTTTCTTTAAAAGGTTTAAGCATTTTATCTTTGTTTAACTTTAACCATGATGTTGAGGACAATAAAAACTTGTAACTTGGCTCAATAGTCCCTGAAAAGTTATCTAGGTTTTGATTTATGGTGCTCAAACTAACTCCCAAATTCTGACTTTTTTTCAAATTACTTCCACTAGTATTATTGTAATTATGATTTCAATATATACTCAGAACAAGTGCACGTGAGAGAGAGCAAGTTGTCATGTGAACATTTCAAGTCTTGTTTGCTGAAATCCTGGTGTGACATCTAAAACAAACCAAGGAAAATCCACAACGCAACAAACAAACAAGACCAAGGATTACTGATTGTAGTACCGACTCTTCTTCTGCAGGAGGAATTAGGCAATGCGACAAACATGTTTTAAAGAGATTTATTATCCTTTCAAAATCGTTCAAAATGGCAGAGCCCAAAATCCCCTGATCCGAACAAAAAATAGCAAAGTCTTAAGGGATCGCTTTGGAAGCTGCAACAATAAATATTGTTTTCCCTAAAATTGGGTGTTATGAAGATCCAAACAGAGGCTAGAAAGGTTGAGAGAAAACAGAGTAATGCATAGAAGGCAGCAATCCAAAGAAAATGATGGAACTGTTCTCTTCTTTAAAGGCATCACGAAGTGGGGCCCAATTCTTGTCCCACTTCAATATGAGTCTGCCCTTCAACGTTATAAAAATCTTTTGCATTTCAATTTCTAGGTTCTCGAATTCTTTTTGGGTCTGCCAGTGGGACCCAAATGATCACTTTTGGCATATACCTTGTCTTTCATTGGACGTGGATTTCAATTTTTTTTTTTCAAATAGAAAAAGACCTTTTTAACTACGCGTTATCAACTTAAAACTCTACTAAAAATAAAACCTTATTGCTATATGATATTAACAATCATTTTATAATTTCAAATAATATATTTATACCCTTAACAGTTTCTCACGGCCACCGCCAGATGAACTGAATTGATAATGCTAATGAACCAAGAAAAAAAAGAAGGTAAATTAGTAAAAGAAATACCTATGAATTTTGAACTATATTGCTTTACAGTGCATGGGAATTTTATAATGAGCAATGGTGAAAATAAGAATCTAATATTGATTTTTGCAGCATGTTTGATGCCAGTGGCATTTCGGTCATATAAGGGAAAGTAGGAAACGAAAAGGGTAAACAAAATGATACGAGAAGAGTAGGTAAAACACAGCATAAAAGGAACCCAACCATGCAAATTGCTCAACACACATCCCCACCACGTGATCATATGACCATATAATCAAATACGATAGTACCCTTTTGGGTTATGTGGGACCCCACCATGTCTTCTTCATTGCCAAACAGCTATCAGAAAGAAAAGAAAAGAAAAGAAAAGAAAAGAAAAAAAGGATATATTTTCCGAGTCAAACAAGCAATAAACAGAGATCAATGCATCCACACCCATGTCATCATTTTTTATGAAGACTTTAGCCAAGACTAATATCACTATCAGTTTGAGAGACCCCTTTTCTACCTGACAAACCACAGAACGGTGGGCAGACACGTGTCAGTCACACGTGCTTCTTTCCACACTAATTGTTTAGCCACACTTGGCAAAGAGCAAGCATTTTGTGTTATGGTGCAGCCTCCCATGTCTGTCATAGCGATGCTGGTGAGGCGTTGGGCACGTGCGCCTGATTGTTAAGAAAACCGAAATCCCTGTACAGCCCCTGTGTGTGTAACATAAGATAGAAACCAACATGGGACAATGTCAAGTCTTATCCTTTTGGGACCAAAAGAGCAATACATCTCACTACAAAATGAAAAAAGGACAAAAAGTAGAGTGATGAATATATATCTTTGAGCATGTCTATGCATCGAGCATGTCTATACCAATAACACCGTGTCATCATCAAAGCCACCGTCCGCTGGCTCTGTGGCATTAGATTTTTTTGATATTCAAAAATTCTTTTTGGAAAAAAAAAAATAAAATTGGAACTTTGAGGTTTAAGATAATTCAAACTATAACGGAAAACCAACGAATGCATCCAATGAAAAGGATTCATGAATCACGTCCCCTGTAACAATAACCTATTATGGACAGCTTAATTCTATTCCAAAAACTTTTTCCCTTCACCAATATCAAACTATTTCATCTAAGAAGATATGTTTCTCTATCTAAGAAAGAATGGGAAAGTCACATGTAAAGTTTATGAAACTAGCTTCCATAAAGACATGCCAGGATTTCAGTCACATATGGACATACCTTAGCGTCGTTGATTGCATAAGCCACACAGTAGTGCTCCTGAAAAGCAGCAGATTGGAACGAATTTCAGAAAAAAAAAAAAAGAAAAGAAAAAAATATTGATGCTGATGACCCACCAAGTCACCAACATATTTGTGCGTGTGTATACTAACATATATGCGTGTGTATTAAAACATCTTTGCTTATGCGAATATGTATCTGTTATATGTAGGCAAGTATGTATATGTGTATAGCTGAACGAGAAATAAACAGGAGGATAGAGATGATCACATAGCAAACATCACCGGTTGATGAAGGGTAGTAAAGGTTACACAACCGGGCCACCCACACACAGGAACAGTGGTTTACTCAGGTCTTTCGACACAACAGTATTACCCATATGTGCGTATATACATAGCACATACAGCAGACCCACTTGGGTAGCTAGTCCCCCACATCTCAAATCCATGTTGAATTACTTCAACCAAGATTCTTGTTAATGTTTTTTTTACAACAGAACTGAGAAATCGACTTGCCTGCATCATGTGCCACTCTTCAAATTCATCAAACAGTTCCAGCCGTTCAATCCTAACAAAAAAGCCTCACAGATGAGAATCTTGCGAAGAATATTTCATAACTGTAGTGAGATTCCCAAAAAAAAAGTTGATAGCAAAGAGCAAAAAGATGGAAAAGCAGCACTGAAAAACAATCCTTCGTAACCTAGAAACAAGAGACTTCAGAACTTTCTTTTCTTTTTGATAGCAAGACTTTAGAACTTTAAAAAGTAGACGCACAATCTTGGCATAACTATACATATAAGGGAAGTTAAAACAATTGGTTTCAGTAGAAAAACAATCAGGCATAGCACTTTCTAAAGACAGGTAAATAGGTGCTCCTTTTCTGTACAAAAAATTCTTAAAAGTACTTGAAATAAGAATGAAATTTTGAACTGCTAGCATTTTCACATTCTAAAACTAAATATAACCCATAAAAATCTAAAAGCAACTAAAGTTTAAGCATTTGAAATAAGAATGAAGTATGTGTTGGTAATTAAATTGCTAGTTGTATAGGCATACCTGCGCCTTTCTTGAGCTTCAATAAAATCACTGTATACTTTTAGCATGTCCCAAGCAACAGCTCTCTAAAACCCTCAAACATTGATTGTCACAACAGTATTTAAATGATGATAATACACGATGTACATAAATTCATAGAAATATAAATGCAAAAATTACAGAAAAAAGGAATAAAAGAAAGAACCCAAACAATACTCCACAACTAAGAGGATTTTGAAAAGAAATCAGTCACAACAGTATTTAAATTATGATAATATACGATATACATAAATTCATAGAAATATAAATGCAAAAAATTACAGCAAAAAGGAATAAAAGAAAGAACCCAAACAATAGACAACAACTACGAGAATTTTGAAGAGAAATCAGGGCTACACAAAATAAATAATGGCCCGAGTGGATTCAAATCAAAGAATTTGAGTGAAAGAAAACCTAGTATACACCCATAGTTAGAAAGGATTATGTGTATAGATAACAGTAGTAGTTATGTTCCTAACTATATTGGACATCAAATAAGAGATACAAATGATAAGTTTCCCAACTGACAAAATTACAGTGAACATTCCAAGAGCAACTACCTACCTGCCATCCCTGGTCAAGAAATAGTTTTTCCTTAGCATGTAATGTTGGTGTTGCATATATACCCAGTAGTCCACAGCCTCTAGTCTGAAATAGAAAAGCAAAAACGATATTATATGTATCAAATCTTCTAACTAGAGAAAACTCACATTATTGCGTGTTAAGGTACAGAGCTTCATCTATAGCTGTGAACTCGTTCAGAATCTTAAGACATTATCAATGTATGATGTATAACAAAAGAATCCAAAACGTCCACATGAACAAATTTACAAGCTGTCTAAGCTACCATTCTAAAGACTCATCATATTTTGCAAAAGATCCTTCTTTCCAATAGAAAGTTTCCACCAATTTTTCAATAAATTTGCAAACATTATATTTTGATCACTGAACAGAAAACCTAAAATTGGAAAACTCAATTTTATTGATTTGGTGATCTAAATGAAAAATATTTGAGATATTTTACCTATAGTCAGTACACAATTGAGGAAACATACACTTAACCTATCATGCATTCCTATTTAGTTTACTCTATGTAATCACAGATCCCAAATTCCAGATTTATTTTTAGGTTAGCGACATCTATAATAAATTGATAAGAAGATTCAAATAAATTCTATTTATCACAATATCTTCTTTTCCATTCTCCTACCTCCTGCTTCTTTTAATTCTATATTTCTTTTATTTTATTTATCAGTATTATTCCATCTGTAAAAAAATATTACATGGTTCGAAAATGACAATAATGAGCACTGAGAGGGAGAAGAAAAGACAGACCTCCAAGTTTTTAATCATCTGTAGCCCAAAAGCATCATCGGGATGAATCTGAGATAGAACCACCATAAGATGTAAGCAAGACCTATGTCTTTGATAACATCAAGCAAAATTTGTAAGTACCACTCTGCAATCACAGATTTATACATAGACAAAAATAGACAACAAATAGGATTCTTAGGTTTGAGAAGTAATGTGACCTGCTCATATAAGATAAAATTGCTGTTGAGAATGTTTTGGATGCCCAGCCAACCACATCACGGCTTGAATCTGGATCCAAGTATATCAAAACGCATTCTGCAATTATAAAAGTTGGCAGGCTGATAAAGAATGAAGAAAATTATTAATCCTTCAAGAATACAACGAGGGAATTAAATAAGACCAATTGGGAGTGGGCTTGAACAAAAAGACATGTAGGAACTTCTAAATTGTAATAAATTGATAAAGCTCCAAGGAATTTTCAGAAAGCAGCAATGAGGTTAAATTTGACAAAAGGGCACAAAAATTGAATCTAAGCACATACCTGGGGTCTAAATCAGCCAACACTACAATGTCTTTTAATTGTTGCATGTCTCGCAAATCAACAGGGAGTAACTTATAGTGATCACTGAGCACTTCTCCTCTCTCTGCAAAGTAATATATGCTAAAATAGAATGTCTGTGACTACTTTGAATTTTGCATTATCTAAACATGCATATAAGATGTCAAACATGCCTTCAACTATGTACAACAAGCCTTCAACTACAAGACAAACAGGAATTTCAATCCAATTTTATGCAAGTACCACAGTGATTTTTGGCAATTCATTGCAGTTTTTGCACAATACATAAATTAGATAACATCATTCCAATGCAGATGTTTCAGATTCCAGAATAACAATTTTCATCTAAAGATACTGCTCCACCAGAATCAATAACAAACATCCACCTTGGGAGTAGTCTATCCAATCTAATAAGTCACAAAAAGTCAACATGAATCTAAAAGCAGAAGAATATAGGTTTATTTTGAATAAGTAATTCCCAGGGTAGCAGTCAACTATGACAAATGTTGGAAGATTGTAGGGAATTCAATTTCTTAGATTTTCATCCCATGCACTGCCAAAATATTGTCATCGTCATAAATCAGGAAACTAGCAGTTACAATAGAATATAAACCTGATGCCAACCATTTACTACAAATGAAACCTCAGGTTCATCATAATGCCAAGACGTGATAACCTACCCCGTGAGATTGATGCTGTTGCACTAATTTTTTCCCTCAATTGATTGCAAGTTTCAATAAGTGCAGCCTTCTTACCAGTTACCTGAAAAAATAAGACCACTTTCATATAATATTCTTGTATGCTAGTATAAGTAAAACAAAAAGAATAGCAGACAAAATGTATGTGTGATTAGATTGATTGAACATCTAGTTGAGTCAAAGAAGAAAGTTGACACATGGTCTTACAGGACTCAACTAGCATTAGGCCTGTCACAATAGAAGAAAGAGAACAGCAAACCCCACGGATAGTGATAAAGCTATATATAATTCTCACCTCCTTGAAATCCAGTTCCACATATAAGTACGGTGCTTTCCCTCATCCTGCAAAAGAGTTATTCCAAATAACTGTTAATATAATAAAGAGATACATCCACGGGGAAACAAATTAAAGAGTCGCAACTCCTATATTTTCCAAGCACTAAATTCATTATAGTTGAGAAGAGGACTTATGCACCTGCAACTGAAAATAGGTTGTATCAAAGCCTGCCCCAAGTGATAATATCTGCTTCTTCAGCTGACCATTCTCATCCGCATTGCTTCCACTATCAAGAAACTGATTCAGAAGCTTCCGAAGAGCAGCCCAACGGGCGAAATAACCTTGACATACACCAAAATTAGACAGAAAATTAACCCATCATTAGGAGAAAATAAAACATATTAAAAAAAAAGAAAAAGAAAAAGAATGGCTAGAATAGTCGACAGATTATCTTTGATGCTGCAAGTAATTCATACCACGGTTAATAATAGGTGATCTTCTCACGGGCCTTTTAACAAATAAATGGATGTGATCATCTTTCATGTATCCCTTCTTAACACAGGACCTATTAAAATTAAGCACACACACGAACAGTCAGTAATGTACAGCAACAACATTTGCATTTTCCTTAATTCAGCCTCAAAACTAAGTTGCAGAAACAATATTGAATTATTGATTAATAATAAAGCTCAATTAAATGCTCCCTTAACGAGCATCAAAGTCTATATAAACTACCAGCAATAAGATGTCGATTTATAAATGGGAATCAATATCTCACGCAGACTGCAAATTCTCTAGGTAACCAAGAAAGGAAAATTACAGAGATATGAGCACAAATTTGAAAATAAACACGAATGAATCAAACAATAAACTTGGATTATAAATGAAAAAAAAAATAAAATAAAAGGAAAGGGCGCGAACAGTTTGCTAGCGGAAGCATCGTCGTTCGTGGCTTGAACTGCGACTCTGTTGCTGTGCGAATCAGCCATGAGCTTGTTGGCCATTTCTCAGGCAGAGAAGAGCGAAATCGAGTTTCGAAGCTCGTGACTTTCCCCAATTTTATTTGCTTATTTATTAATTATTTGCTCCAAATAAAAAAAAGAAAAAGTCAAAAAATAAATCATGAAAATGATAATAACCGTGACGATGCCACATCCTTTTCCTAGTTTTTGCTCACATAATTATATATATATACACACACTATATCAAAAGGAAAGGAAAAGAACATTATTATTATATGAAAAGTGCCATCAATTAAAAAGCCAATTAGGTTTAGGTCTTTTCGCGTGTTTAATATTCATATAAAATTGATAAAAAAAAAAACTTATACCTTAGAATTCAGTTACTATAATAGTAATGATAATTTTTTTCTTTTACCTAATCATCTTTAATTTGCATTTATCGTTTATTTTATTTTATTTTTTGCATTTTTTCGTTTAAAATTAATATTCTACCTTATTATATTTGTTTTTTTTAGGTGAATATTCTACCTTATTATATTTTAGTTTTCAGCATGATATAAAATATTAATACACATTTATAATTTTTTTTTTTAAAAAAAAGAAACCCTAAAACCAAAGGAAGTTTCCGATACACGAGTCACAGAAGAAAGAGCGGGGTGTCACCGATATCACTCCTCCTTCCTCACAGGCTCTCTCACCCTCTCAGACGTTGAAACCTGGCATTAGTGTTTATCAAACTCTGCCCCCAAAATCGAAGCCCTAGATTTTCTTCAATGCCCTCCGCAGCCTAATCTCCCACTCTTTTATACGCTGCTTTATTTTTGTATACGCCTACAGTTGATTATTATTATTTTTTTTTTTTTTTGAAGAACAAAAATTTGTTTGGAATTTTTTGGTTTTCTGAGATGGATATAGAGCAAAAGCAAGCGGAGCTCATCGATCACTTCGTCAAGCAAGCCTCGGCTGTTAAAGGCTCGGCCCTTGGCTCGCTGGTCGCAGAGGCTACATCCAACCCCTCCCTTTTGCCTTCTCTGAGATTCTCGCCGTTCCCACTGTTCTCGAGGTTCGGATCACACTTTTATGCCTTATCGTGTATTGCCTACTATTTATATTTGGTCACTGTTCGATAGCTGATAAAACTTCTTTAGGGGATTTCCAGTTGGTTCCTGTATTTTTGGCTGAAGATAATACCTCCTACATTGCTTTACTTTGTGTGTTCGATTAAACGAGAAAATAATTGAATTTTTTTATGTGTTTTGTGCTATTTATCGTGTTATGCGTTGATTCGTCTTGATAAACACTTGCTGTCTAGTGGTAAAATTAAAACTTAAAAGCTAGGAATCAGTGACTACATGTTCCCTCGTCTAATTAATTCTAGCCGTGGGCCAATATTGTAACATAGAGATGTAAACCTAATGCTGCAAAATCGTTAAAGGAAATTGGTTTTCAATTACAGTTTAAATATTATTCTGGAACATGTTATTCCTACTGTTTTATAAATGGGTTTTATTAAATGGTTGCTAATATGTGCCCTAGAAGATAAGATGAGGCAAAATCATCTTTTGAGATATGCATCCTTCTAATAAGTTGTAATTTATGCTATTTTTGGTTTACACCACTTAAGCTGATAAGAATTCCACTTTGGTTGAGGGAAGGGTTTCTTTCTTAATGATAAATAAAAGCTCATTAATATTATTTCTCTCTGTTCTGCATCTTCTTTAAGACTAAAAAAAAAAGTATTAAATATTTTTTATTACTGGATTTTCCTCCTTTTTTATATATATTTTATAATTTAGTTTTATATGTTTGTTTATTCTGACTAGTATATTGGTGTAGCTTGAAGGAACTGATAATTCTGTATACCTGGATGTGCTGCGTTTGTTTGCACATGGTACATGGAGTGATTACAAGAGTAAGTTTCATTTGGATCCATATTTAAATATTTGTAGTCCTATTTGTTTTTATTATTTATTATGTGTTCATTTTTATTGAAATAGGTACTGTTTCTTCAAACTATTGCAAGTTTCTTTTCTTCTCTACAGATTGTTTATACTTCAAGTAACTGTTTACACATGTTTGCTCTATAGGTAATGCCGGTCATTTGTTGCAATTGGCTCCTGAGCAGGTCTTAAAGCTAAAGCAGCTTACTGTGCTTACACTGGCAGAGACTAACAAGGTATTGTTCCTCAAATCTAGTTCGGTCTTCTTTCTGTAGCTATGTTTGAACTGCTGAATTTTATCTTTTGATTGAGTGATGGTTATAACTTCTGCAAGGTTATTCCTCTCAACAAACTTGTAACTTTTGTTTCTTTTGAACTTTTCAGGTACTACCCTATGATCAACTAATGCAGGAGCTAGATGTTTCAAATGTACGTGAACTTGAGGATTTTCTTATCAATGAGTGCATGTATGCGGTATGTTTTCTTCTGAGTTCAATATTTGTTCCTCAATTTTGGTCTTACTGTATTCAAGACCTGTGTTTAGTCTTTTGATATTTCCATGAAGTAAGAAATTTTTATGTTTGGAAGTTGTGTATAATATATTATACATGAGAAAAGTTACTTCACTTTTTGTGTGACTACTGTTTTCGCTTTCCTTTTTCCTGTGTTTTTGTTTGCGTGTAAAAAAATAATATTATCAATGAGCTTGAAACCATCCCATCGTTTCACTACTCTTTCCAAACTTTAAAACCATCCCCTTTTTTCTGTCAATCATCAAACTTTACCCTTTAGCATTGAGACAGCTCTGTCATTTTGAAGGGTAATGGTTTTGTGGTTAAATTATATTTGCTGCTATAGAAAGTGGGCAAAGTTAGAAAATAGGACCACTTTAACTATTAAAAGATGAAGAACCATAAATGAGAAGTTTACTAATTGTTAGACTAATATATATCGTCTTTCAGGGCATAGTTAGAGGAAAGCTGGATCAGTTACGCAGATGCTTTGAGGTTTGAGTTTATGGCGCTTTCCTTTTGTTCTTGTTTTTTCCTTCCTCCCTTTGATTTTCTTTTTTACTTCCTTCTCTTGCTGTCTATTGAGTCCCTTCATGAAGCATCTAATTTATTTTTATCTTTTACCCTGAAGTGCAGGTTCAATTTGCTGCCGGGAGAGATCTGAGACCTGAGCAACTTGGGAGTATGATACAAACACTGTCAAACTGGTATTGTTACTTGTTCAAAATTCAATTAATATTTTTATCCATTGCCAATGTTTTGGTTGTGTTAATGTTCCTTTAGAGTAAAACTGCTTCCCATGGGGTGTTTCTTCAGCATATGAAACTATGGTTACTTGTGCATCTGAAGGATGCTCGAAGAATGTTTTATTCCAGAAGATGCACATATCATGTTATGGAGCCTTTGCTTTTCCTTTACTGAAATAATGTTGTATATGACCCTTTTGAGTTTTTGTTAACTCTTTATATATTCCTGTGGCAACTTTACACGCATTGGTGTTCCTATTCTTGACATATTGGATAAGTTACAGTTTTTGTACTTGACATTATTCTATGAATGAAAACCTAGGTTGACTACGTCAGACAACCTACTTGTCTCAATTCAAGATAAGATAAAGTGGGCTGATACTATGAGTCAGTTTGATAATAAACACAGAAAGGATATTGAAGATAAGGTGGAAGAAGTAAAGAAGACCATTTCCCTCAAGGTCAGTAATATCCAGTTTTATCTTTTTCAACTTGTGCAAATAATTCTATTCCTCATGTATTAGACTAGCTACAGAACATGATATAAACATGCTAGAGATGTAAAACTGCATCGATTGGTTCTCATTAAAATTTATTAATAGGCACCACAAAACAAGCAAAAGGTGTTGAAATAGGGAAATACATAGAATGATATGTAGAATAATTCCGGTTATTATCTTATTAAATGTGAGATAATTTGGCCTAACGCAACCCTGTAGTCATACAATCATGTGTGTTTACATGGAATGACCACTATTCTTACGTTCTTGAGTGCAGAGTAACCTGGAACAGGAAGTGCATACATCTAATTACTGATTGAATGTGTTGTTAACTAACTGCAGTTTCTATTTCATTCACAAACTTTATGAGTTTTAGCTGGAATTCATGAACTTGTTTTCATTGTTTTATGTAGAAATCTTTTAACCCCTTCTTTCCCTAGTAAATGTGTTTCATTAGAGTCATATATTAAAAATATTTGGGGATATGTTGGTCGATGTGTCTTACTTACATTGTGGCAGAAGTTCCAAACTGTAAGCAGGGCGACGGTGACTTCCGAGGGCACGAAGAGATCTTCTCTGAACCTGGTGGAGTGATGGACTATGAGGAAGACCGGCCGCCAAAGAGGTAATTCTACACTTACCTCTCTATGCTTGTTCAATTGTGAATCTACACCTTGAATTTGATAGTTGGAGAGGTCAGGCATGAAAGAGTAAAACAGACGCCTGTTTAATTCTTGACCCTTGTATTGCTAAGTATTTTTGATGAAGTGTAGCTTTATGAGCTTCCTTATCAACTGTTTGACTGATAGATTTTAAAAATTGCAGGAGACGGCACCCTATATCGTGATGAGAGGTAGAACTTGGGATGGGTTTGAGTGCAAAATTGCCTTGATTTTTGTCCATCATGGCATTTTCAGCAGCTGTAGATTTCTGCACTCGGATACAAAGTGACTTTTCCGATAGTAAAATTGTCTTTTATTGCGCTTCGGGGTTTATATTATGATTTAAAAAAAATGTTAGCATTTCCTGTAGCCCCATTGTTATTCCAATTTGAGTTGGCAGGAAGCAAAACCAATTTATTGGTGCGACTAACATCTTTGTGGACTTATATTGAGAAAAATTTGTATTTAACCGATGGTTCTTTTGTGAATTAAATTCTTATGTTTTGTTTGTTATACATCTTTATCAGTTGAAATACTGCTCTCTTTAGTTTCGTCGTTTGTATGCATGCCTTGGTGTCAAATCAGTCCATTCGATGCCCAAAATAGAATATATTTATTCCAATTTGAGTTGGCAGGAAGAAAAACCAATTTATTGGTGCGACTAACATCTCTTGTGGACTTATATTGAGAAAAATTTGTATTTAACCGTTGGTTCTTTTGTGAATTAAATTCTTATGCTTTGTTTGTTATACATCTTTATCAGTTGAAATATTTGAAGGTTGTGATTGCTCTCTTTAGTTTCGTCGTTTGTATGCATGCCTTGGTGTCAAGTCAGTCCATTCGATGCCCAAAATAGAATATATTTATTTATTGACTTTCCACTTTCTGCCCTGTAAACTTGTCATTTAACACTTTCAAAATCAAACCCACTGCATAAAAAACTGAGAATCGTCAAGAACGCTGTCCCATTCATCTGAAACCTCGTATTCGGACATGGCAAAATTTCGCGTGGTATCTCAGGCTGTCGCACACATTTTCAAGTGCTTATTAGGTCAATTAGATGGAATTCAATTCCCATCCAAACAGCTTACTTTTGGTTGAGTACTTAATTAGTAAAATTTGAATTAAAAATATATATTAAAATCGGTTAAGAATTTACTAAAAAAAAGTTAAAAATAAAATCGATTATGAAAATTTTACTTGTAGTGTTTTATTTAATTGTATCATTTTATATTGAAATTCTGCCATTATATAAATTCAATTAATATTATACTTTTATACTGGTTAAATATTGAAATTATTATATATATATATATATAGAGAGAGAGAGAGAGAGAGAGAGAGAGAGAGAGAGAGAGTATTATTGAAGGGTTTATTTTATTTTAATTTGGACAGAGAATGTCAAATTTGTAAAAAAATATATATATTTTCTCTGTCTAAGTCAAGGGCATACAAAATTTAACAGTGATTACAGATTCCAACACTATGATATGTAAAATTTCATTAACCAAATCACATGTCAACAAGTTCAGTTGGAAATTGATACATATCTGACCAATAATCTTCACCCAACCCACATTCAGTAGTAGTCTTCATTTCTACTCAGCTTAAAACCTTGGGGGATATTCCATCATCTTTCGACGAAGAAGATGACGGCTCCGGTGAACCACGCTTCCTAGCAGTTACCCGAGCCGGCTCCAAGTCAGTATTGGAGCCAATAAGGTGAGGAAAATTAAGCTTAGCCTTGGAGCCACGCATCTTAAAAGCGGCTCTGTCATAAGCCAAAGCTGCATCCACAGCCGTCTCATAGGTCCCAAGCCACACCCTGCTGCCTCCATTCCTTTTGGGATCCCTAATCTCCGCCGCGTACTTCCCCCAAGGCCTCCTCCTCACTCCCTTGAAATTCCTGACCCGAGCAGGAGGAGCAGCAGGTTCGGCTTCGGAGCCCCGAGGCCGAGTGTTATGAGGCTCCGATTCCTCCGCAACAAAGTAGTGGAAGTCGCTGCAGAAGCTGCTGGAGCCGAAACTAGAGCAAGCAATATTGTCAATGGCCATATCAAAATCATCGTCTAGAAGATGTTGGCGGATAGAATCCAAGAGTGACATATCAGATTTCGACATCATTTCTGCTGCGGACATTGAACTGTAATTGTTTGTGGGGGAGTATAGTATAGAACATATACATATATATATATATATACACACACACACACACACACTAGATTGGCTGAGTTATAAATCTTTTTGGCTTAATTTTTGTTTGGATGAGAGAGACTGCGTACTGCAACTGTGGATCCGACTGGTGCTTGAGAGGGCCTCTTTTATATATGGAAAGTTTAGGGCAAGATCGGCCATTGTTAGGTTTCTCTGAATCTTCCTTCACTGACATTGAGTGGCGTGCATTTGCAGGTTCGGAATGGGGTGACGTACGTCAACACTATTTTATGTTTTTCATGCACGTGTTTCAAATGCTTCCAATCTTTCTCTTGTTTATTTCTTTCAATTTGTTTAATAACAGCGTACCCACCCATCAAAAAAAAGAAAAAAAAACGTTTTTCCGCGTCAACTTTTGTGTACATTTGCGTATACGAAATATTATATATATATATATATATAATATATTTTGTTTCTGTCTGCTTCTGCGAAATTGATGTTTTTTTTTGATGAATTGCGAAATTGATGTTTTAGTCAACAAATAAATAGGTAAATTAATAATAAGATGAAAGTTAACGAATTAATTTGTTTACTTAATAATAGAAACACCATATATATTGCTTTAGTTAATTATTCGTAATCCATGTTACTATATATGTACCTCCATGACGTTTTTGTTGAATTTAAAAATCCCCAAAACGAAACAATGCAAGAATTCACGTAGCTACATTCTTCTATTTTAAACAGCTATAAACCATGCATGGTGAAAAAACTTTTCTTTTGTTTTTAATTTTTGGTTTTCCACCTCCTAAAAGTTGACCGACTGTTGAAAGCCGACATAACGACAGTAGTCAGATTCAAAATATATATAGTACCTCTTATTTACTTGTTTTCTTGGGTAATTAAAGAAATAAGACTTTTTTTGTTCCCATTCATGGTTCATAGCTAGAGAACCATGGTTGGGTCCATAGCAAGCTTATAATATGGTACAAGGGTTGCCATAATATTGTTTGTGAAGTCATTTTTGTCGTATACAACCTTTTTCTTTGTCTGGGAATCGGATAAAAACATGCACAATTATATACCAAACTAATAGGATTAGGCTGACTAGAAGCAGGTTTAGGTAGCTGATCTTTAACCAGATTTTATCGTTGGGGAATCACTAATCTATAAGAATTACCATCAGGATTCAAAAATGGAGGAAAGAATTTGGTCTAATATAATAAATGAGAGACTTCAATGAGTCCTATTTAATTGCTATTATTGCTTACTTTAACTTTAAATATGTAGACCGAAAAATTAAAGGTTTCATTTATTAATGTCTTTTTGGTGAGAATTTCATTTATTAATGTCGTACATGTAGTCAATGGTGCGCGTGGTGCTTGTTATTTATATGTTTGACAGCTTTTATTGTAAGAATAATTAATGAGATGATAATTAATGAGATGAGTTTCAACAAAAAAATAATAATTATAACAATAATTAATGAAATGATAGAAAGATGCTGTTAAATAAGGAGACAGACTACGGTCCTGCACAGCCTATAATCTTACGAGAAAAACTAAACTATTCTATCTCTATACGATGATGCCACATAATACTCTATAAGTATTTATATTTATGTGATATTATCACATAAGGGTAAAAATTAATACTTCCGGAGTATCAGAGTTTTTTCCTTAATCTTATATGCAACTATTGCATTTTAATTTCCAAAAAAAAAATTAGTACTATAATAAAATTGTTATCTGCTTATAATCTGCATAATATTCGATTGGGAATATTATTGCTTTCATTCGCATAAATTAAACTTTCTTAGAAATTATTGACGAAGTAATTATATATGGTTGATCGATTGGAAGTTGACACAAAAGGTTGCCAATTCGCCTTCATAGATATGTGTTTTTGAGCCTGCAATTCATAAATTTTATTTACTAGACTATTAATGGTTGATTTTTGTCAACAATTTTGTTTTCATTTCCATAATATAAATATGTGGAGTAATTAAGGTAGTAGACTTTTTAAAAGAAAAAGAAAAAAAAAAAAAGAGTAGACTATTAATACTTCGAGGATATCAATTTTTTTATTCAATACACAATTATACATACATACGTATTGATTCTGAATAAAAAAATTGATACATGTCTATACACACACGCGCACACATCATATAGGACCATATACATATAAAAATAATTAAAAAAAATCTATATATGCATAATAAACTCATCTTTCACCTGCCTCCTAGCTAAATCTCATCAAGCTAGCCCTAAATAGTCTAAATTTTAGTTAGATTATTAGAAAAATGAAGTGGTTTGAGATAAAAAAAAAAAATGGGTGAAAATAATATTGAGAATTGGTTTATATATAATTGTCTGACAATATATAAGAGTATATGGGTCAGCGGAGCATTCCAAATATGTAAAGGTGATGAATTAAGAATATGACATCTACTCAGCAATTATTCACAATCACAATCATTGATAACAATTTTTGACCCATGAATTTCTTAATGGTTTTGTTGCTTTGAATAATGATTCTTCAGTAAGCAATACCAATGCCAACAAACGTGTGTTTTGGTCATATTCGTGTTCCATGTAGACTTGTATATATATATATATATATATATATATATAATTGCTTTTGAATGTAGTTCATACTACTTTTGCTTCTTCTATTTATTCGTTTTTCAATTGCTTAAGTATAAAAAGAACATATATATAGTTCTTAATTCTAGTTCTTTTAACTCTCTTTCTATCTCATTATATCTTATAATTAATTATGACCAGCAATATGTAATTAATTCCTACATATATATATATATATATTATCAATTAACAACTATACAATAACAATCTCAAAAATCATTTTCGAGGTCACGAAACAAAATGGTTAGCGTACGTAAATAAACCATTATAGATATCTTTATTCAGAAATATTTAAACTTAAAAACAGCGGTCATAACAAAACAAAGTTGGGCCAGCTTTAATTACAATCACACAGAAGATTGAAGATCCCATTGATGAGTGCTTCGAAGATTATAGTGTTTATGCATACTACACCAGCCTTCTGATTTAACCCTTTGCATTTTCACTACCAACTTTTCTTCTTCTTCTTCTTCTTCTTCTTATTATTATTATTATCATTATTTATTTTTTCTTTTGGGTTCCCTTCATTTTTTGCTATATAATTTTAAACAAGCTTAAACGAAAATACTAATTAATCTACGACGACTATATTATATATAAAAACTAGACAAGCGTCATCGAACTTGCCGGATGAGCACCTTACGATCAGCTGGACCTTCTTCAATTAGGTCTCAACCCCTAGTCCGCTTTGGTATAATCAGAGAGCCGCTATCCAAAGTCGACGGACCAGAGAAATGAAGCGAGCGGCGCTTAGGGGTGACTCTTACAGGCTCGGCGTTTCTAGAGCCGATCAAGTTGGGAAAGTTGAGCTTAGCTTTGGAACCTTTTATCTCAAAGGCGGCTCGGTCGTAAGCCAGCGCGGCCTCCTCAGCCGTCTCGTAAGTGCCGAGCCACTGCCTGGAGCCATTCTTACCAGGGTCTCTTATCTCCGCCGCATACTTCCCCCAGGGACGCCTTCTCACACCCCTGTAATTCCTCCTCCCCATCATCTGCGGCGTCGTCTGAGTCTCACGCGCCGTCTCGAATATCTGATGGTCATGATGATGAGTCGTAGTCTTCTCCTGGGTCGACTCCAATATTTGGTCGCCGGTCATAAACCCTTCAGTTTCGGGAGGTGGAAACCATCCGAAATCAAAGACGTTTAAACCTTGCGAGTAATCGCAAATATCGTTATCGCCATTGAAGGGCGTACAAACTGGAGGAGCATGATGATGATGATAATCAGTAGTCAGAGTCGTTATGGTGGGAAGGTGAAGATGATGTTCAGAAGAATTAGAACCATCCCCACCATCACGAAGAAGATGTTGCCAGATGGTGTCCACCAGAGCCATGTCAGAGTCGTCGTCGTTGAGGGTTGTAGCACTTCTCATCTCTCCGTACATCTCTAACGTGTAAAATGCAGTGTGTTGAAAGGTGGAGGGCTTCTCCCATATATATATATATATATATATATATATTATATACTATAATACTAGCTTTTTTTGGTACAGGTGTGTACGTATATATTTGCTCTGCTTGCTTATTTTGAAATTTCATGCAATGTAAAATACTAAAATGTAACGGATGTACAGTTTGCATAATTGCATGGTTGTAATCACGTGTCTTATATATATATATATATATATATATAGTATTTATTATTATTATTATTATATGTGATTTTAATTAGATTTTTATTTTTGGTGCAGATTTGATCGCGTTGAATTGTTGGGTGACGAGTCGTTGAACGCTGGCCGGCAGATGGAGCCAAAATGAAGCTGCAGTAGTGGTGCTGTAGATAATGATGGGAAGGTTGTTGAATCACTAATGGCAAGCGGCTCAGACTTTAATCTAATCTATCATAGTCCAATGTTTGTCTTATCACGCTGCTTGAATTTTCTTTGTTGGATAAGACCCTACAAAATACCAGACCAACTATAAGCAAAAACCATACCATAAAATTAAAAAACCAAAGCCACATCCACCAAAATTAACGTAACAAAGGGAGAAGTTGTATGAGCAAAACCCAACACCAAACTACTCACTTTGCTGACTTAATTCTTAAGGAACACCAGTATTAATTAGTCTCCCCATGATCCAACATACACATGCATTTACACATACATAATTCTAATTCCACACAAATTCAATATCATCTATCAATTATAATTAATCAGTATAAGCAGCACTTACACTCCCAGCAAAGGAGAAATATTTACATATTTTTTTATTTTTTTACAAAAATTTAGATCCACCTTATTTAATTATGTAAAATATTCCCTTAAAGAATTACATATATATAAATGAAGCTGCAGCTGAAAGGTTATTTTGTTTTCTTATTTTTTATTTTTAAGGGGAGATTTTCCTTGCCTTTACGAGATAAGTGTTCTCTGTAAAAGTTATGAAATACCCTGATAACAATACAAGCATGGAGTTATTTTACTTGTAATTTACTTTTTATTTTAAGAATTATATATTTTGAGGATTAAGATTAGGGTTTCATTTTAATTTTCGGTCCAAAAATAATTTTATAGTTTACTGAAATAAAAAGAACAAAATAATGAATATCAAATTAAGGATTCTAAATTAAAAGACTAAGAAACAAGTGTTAATGGTTCCGTGAATAAAAACTTAATTAGTAAACCAATTAAGAGGGTTGGCGTTGAAAATATATATACATGTATATGTGTGTGTATAAGGGCAATGGTACAATGATTACCTGCATATAGAGGGAATAAATTAAAGTGTTCGCCTATAATGTGGTCATGTCTATAATCACTTTAGTAATCACTGTTGGGTTAGTAGGTTTTGCCAAAATAATTGAATAAAAAAAGGTGGTATAATCCTAATCATTAATTACTCATAATTAATTCTTCAGACCTCTCTGGATCGCCAAAGGCTCAATTGGGACTGAAAGTAAAGGATTCATTATTAATGGATTTGTCAAAGCGATATGTTTGGTTTCGATGTTGTAGTGCTGTTTGAATGCTAAGCTTAATTATACTTACCAAAGAATTTTATGCTCTCTTTTAACCCACCATTCATTGCTTCAATACTTCAAACTTAATTATCATGTAAATCAGACCCAATAAAAAAGAAAAGTATACTCATATTTTCAAGCAAAATAAAGACACAAAGAAGTTAGATTTGTGATTTGGAATTTATCAATTTTTACAAGTACGGTGTCTGCGGAACTAATATATATGCTAGTTCTGACTATGAGATTTGTTTATATGGATTTTTTTTGTTTCAGTATATATACTATACATATATTTGATTTCTACCACAGATAAATAAATAAATAAATATATATATATATATATTTATATATATGTTTTAACCAAAAATAGTAACTATGTTAATCTGCTCGCAATAATCAATGTGATGCTCAAATTAGTGATCGAAAAAGATATAGAAAAAATTGAACAGGGTTTAGAGATAAGATAGAAAATGCATACTAAGAGGAGCTAATATTTTTTTAGAGATTATGTAGGATGATGGTGGTAGCACCTCACAAACCGTCAGCGGTTAGTGTGCACCTCAGGCTTCCACTTGCGAGCACAGTATGTAACTAGCCAAGGTAGGAGAGCTTTTCTCCTAATGCTCCCAACTCCCAGTTATATAGTGTCGAAACTAAACTGTATGGATTAAATGGCCCACATAGTTTAAATTGATTGGAGAGTGGACTAATATTTGAACATATATAAAGAAATTTTAAGGTTTTACATGAGTTACGACCCATATAAAAAACACCTTGATTATTTTTAAGTACAGGTGTCGCAGAATTTGGACATTGTAGGTATTTTCATGTGGGTTTGCGCATAAAGATGTCATAGTCTACCTAAAATATTAAGTAATTGGACCTGTGGTAAAAAAGACATATATATTTATATATTCTTTCATTAAGTGTATTGAACTTGTAATTTTTAAATACTTTCCAGTCTTTAATATAATTTGTACATGCAAATGCTATTAGGACTTATAGACAAAACTTATTAACTCAATTTTCTTTTCAAATTAAACAAAGGATATTTATACGCACGTGTTGTTTACAGAGAGGAGCGAAAAGCAAACGACAACATTCACTAAAAAAAGTTGGGTAAAATTGCCAGAAAAACGTGTGGTCAAATGAGTTTACATGACATTCACAAAAAAAAAAAAAAAATGGATTTTACAAGACAAGCACTGCAAGCCTATCTACATTTTTTTTTTGGAAAGGTCAATTAATTTCTAAATAAAATTCTTTTATATATCTCAGATTTGATTATTTTTGTTTTACAAAACATGATCATGATCATATATACAATATTAAGAAATAACTGCATTTGCAATTTATTATTTTAATTTAATTTATAAAATTTATGTATTGTATTTTTCGATTATAACGTGCACATAGCATGTGAAACATGCATGGTGTGCTTTTTAAGTGTTCACATCTTCATTTTTCTTGGGTAGAAGTTCACATCTCCTTCATTAATTGACTTGTTTACGTTCCCCGCCCATAGACAAAATCAAACTTCAAGTCCAGGATCACTTTTTGAATAAATTGTGAATTTAGCCCTCTTTTTCCCTCCTCCTCTTTTTTTTGACTGAGTAAACTCTGTCATTAAATTAAAAGGGAAAAGAAAAAATACTGAACTATAAATTAGGGCGTAAATTTGTGTTGATTTTTTTCTTTTAATTAATTCCTCTAATTTATAAACATATGCTTATTGAAACATAAGTAAATATATCCAACCATGAGGTCTTTTATATATTGATTATTTCTTTTCATATGTACCCTCAATTTTACAGAATTTACTGATACTTTTTGCGGTACTTAATAAGTGCTTTAGTTTGGATTGTGATGACTAATTAAATGAGTACGTGTGTCATTAGAGTTTATAAATTGGTTTAATAAAACGATAATATGTTGTTAATTATTAGCCTAATAACATACATGTTCTCCACGTCAGCAGTCATTAATCACGTGGACAGTTGTCTCTACTTGCTCTTGGCCCTCTCTTCCTCTTTCATCATTATTTAACTTTTTGCCTCCCACATCAATTTTATTTAGATTTCTTTTTGACCTGCCACATATTTGAGTAATTGATCTGAATATAATTTCTATGCTGACAGTCTTAACAATTGCAGGTAGATAGGTGATTAATTTATTGATATTTGTTTTGCATTATATATATATATATATATATATATAGGATTAATTATAAGTCTCCCATGTATATTATATATTGTTTGTAATAATATTATTAAACGTTTAGATCTCTATATCTAAATTTGAAACAACTAACTATAGATTCAATCAATAATATAGTTATCTCATTCTGAAGGCTTAAAAAAAAAAAACGATTGTATCATTATGGAACAATATTATCTCAGCCACATTTAATTAGTATATTCTAAAATATATATGTAGTACTATTAATTTGGATACTGATCTGCCAAGTCCCAACCCTGTATTCTATTTCGGTGGCTGTTTGATTGAGTGAAAATCACATTGCTACAAAATTAACTTCTGCTACGTGCTGCTTCACCTTTGAAATTATTATTATCATATTCACCAAATATATATATATATATATATATATATATATATATATATATATATTTGTATATGTATTATTATTTATCACGCATGCATCATTATTATTCCTTCTTCATACAAAGTCCCAGTTTATTTTGGCATCTCTATAATAAATATTCAAACACATTGCCATTTTGCTTTTCTTCCTTTGAATATATATATATATATATATATATATATATATATATATATATATCGACCATGTGATAATCATTGTGCTAGTTTTAATCCTTTGTTTTTGTTCTTCCTTCGAAGTCTAATATTATGAAATAAATTAAATCCAGAAACTCATCATGCACGTGCATGTATAATTACAATTAATTAAGTCTTAGAATAATTGCTTTAAAGTATCAACAATGTATAAGACATGCATATACGATTCCTTAACTGTCACATGATTAATAAAATTAAAACAATAATGTAAGCAAAGATGGGGCAATTTTTGTGGGTCTTTGAATTTGGTATAATCCTTAAATTGAAAATATTAGCCAAAAAGAAGTTAAGGGGAAAAAAAATCAAATATATATATATATGTAATAAAATATATAGCGTAATAATCATGTCTAAGTTGGTCTTATCCGTTTGCATCATTATCGATTTTAATTAAAATGAATTATTAGATGAGCTAGCTACCTTGTTTTTGTTATCATCAGAGAAAGAGGATGAAGAAAGACAAATTAGGTAGAGTATATTTCTCAACAATAGTACAAAATCATTCAAATAAATGAATTATTATGTTGGAGCTTATGATATTATATATACGGGTGTATATATATATATATATATATATTAACAAATCATTATAGTCATTTTTATTTTTTTATTTGTTAAAAAATATACACGCACACATTATCTCCTATGTATATATCCAAATTTAAGTTAAGCAGCTATATTGGTTGCACAAGGAGGAAGCATCCATATTAATTACTGATTAATCTTATTTAAAGACCAACAAGATTAAAGGGACCCAAAGATTCCAAATAGCTTGTGTCATCACTTTTTAATAAGATAACATATATTTTTTAATGATTATTTTATACAATATTTGCCCATTTTTCTAGTTAATTTGTAAAAAGTATATATAGAACTATATAAAGGATATATATACTATATACAGAATGGACAAACCCTGAGGTGTACAGCACTCCCCAAAAAATAAATTTGGATTTTTATTAACTTCCTCCCAACTCCAATACAAAATTAATTGATTAGCTCACTTGTCAATAATATTACATATATATTTTATATGATTAAATTCTTTCTATATTGAAATCGATCTAGAACAGTTTCTACACGTGATTAATAATTAATTAATATACAACTTGCATTAATTTACACCACCACCAAAGCAATAATACATACATATATATAAATACATACATATATATATGAATATATACATACATATATATATATATATATATATATATATATATAGAAGAAGGCACACACACAGAGATCAGCAGCTCTACCATAATCATTTTAATCTCCTCCAAAGCCTTTTCAACACCAAACTAAGCCTTCAAAACTAACAAACATCTTCTTCTTCATCCAAACAAAAATGTCGACGAGTAGTAGCTTGGAGTCTGATTTTGCCATTCTGGAGTCTATCCGGCAGCATCTTCTTAACGACGACGTATTTGATACAGTCACAGCTTTTCTGTCCCCATTAGATTTCGCCACTAATACTAATGATAATACTGCTCCTTCGTTTTACGGCCGTAGTTCAAGCATCACTAATGCACCCTCCCATGGATTCATGGACATACTGGTTTCGGCAGAGACCTCCCAGGAGGCCGTCCGCGATCAAGTTCCGGTGAAGATGGAGCGTGAGTCGCACGCTCCGGCACAGGGGATGCGTTATCGGGGCGTGAGGAGGAGGCCGTGGGGAAAGTACGCGGCGGAGATTAGGGACCCCAAGAAGAATGGCTCTCGTGTATGGCTTGGCACCTACGAGACGGCTGAGGATGCGGCTTTGGCTTACGACAAGGCTGCTTTTAAGATGCGCGGCGCCAAAGCCAAGCTCAATTTTCCACACCTCATTGGCTCGGCTGCATCATTGGAGCCGGTTCGAGTAACCCATAAGCGACGCTCTCCAAAGCTTTCTACTTCTTCTTCTTCTTCTCCTTCTCCTTCTCCTTCATCATCGTCCACTGAAACTGATAAGCTGATCAAAAGGAGGTGTGGAGGAGTCGGATCCTCCGTCAAAACTGAGCCGGATGTTGAAAGCCGAGCTGAGTTATTGGAAGTGGGTCACTGCTTTAGCCATGAATGGATCGATAATTGTAATTGGCTCCTCTCCCAATCACAATAATCATCTCTGTGATTTGTTTAAAATATTAAACCTTAATTAGTTTATTTAAATTAGTTTTATATAATTATTAATTTTAGGCTCCAAAATAAAGGTTTCCCAGTAATTTTTTTTTCTATTACTGGTTTTTCTAATACTACAAAATTAAAATAGTTCATGTTAACATCTCTCTCCAATATCCCTCGAGACAGAATAATTATACTAATTAATAATTCAGAAAATTCGAAATAGTAGTTCGTAGTAGTTGTAATGCATGGCTGCCTCTTTAGGAAGCAAATTAATGGCATTTGTCTGGGTTTGTGTCATTTTGTCAATGCAACTTTTTATATCTTAATTAATTGTTTGTGTATATATAAATACTATCAAATTAAGACCCTTTATTTCAGGATATATATTTTCAAAATATCAGTAAAAGTAAAGATACACAAGTATTTCAAATTTTAACTACAAGGTAATGTTTCTTTAATTGTAACAATTTTCAAATTTACCATATGTCAAAAAAAATTAGGATTTTAGAAAAAGAAGAGAAAAAAAAGAACAAGATATTTATAATATAATTTGCGAATTTGAAGTTAATTGTAATTATATATATAACAATATATACTACCACATATAAAAGACGTATGTCTAAGTAAATTAATAAGCACACATGTGCTTAACTTCAATAATTTTACGATTGATGAAACAAGTAGATTACAACCCAGATGCATGTGATACGATCAACCCATCCAATCTATAGGCATGATTTTCTTTGAGTTGATCTTCCTCGATTTATGTGTGTATATATATATATATATATATGGATATAGATGTAGATTCGAAGCTTGATTTTGTAACCTTAGGAATTAGAGCATATTAATAAACAAAATAATACGTCAAATTAATTAACTTAATCTTGATTAATGAGGAACGTACAACTAGGAATGAATAATAATGTAAAAGAACTCCAACTTTAATCTTCATTATTAGGCTAATTTCCCACTTCGTCAGTTGGTATATGTGTCCCATAAGCTCCATTGAGTTTGAAAACTTTGTTAAAGTAACATTGAAAAAGAGTAAATCAGCAATATTGAATTGCATTAGGATAATAAAATACATATACCTTGAATTCCAAAAACCCTGTAGTCATCACAGAGTCAGAGGCTTTGTCTTAATTAATTTTATCCTTTTTATTTTTTGTTTTTTTTCGAATCTAATTAACAAGCAGCAGATCTACTTTCAGATCCATCCATCCATATATATATATATAAATATATATTATTTATTAATTCATCAGATAATTTAATGCTCACAGCGAACATGCAGATGCAATTTTTAATTCTGTACAAGTTCATGTGAATATCATGCATGTTTCTTTAATAATAAGCGTAGGTTTTTATATTTTATTTCTTCCTTTCTTTGTTAAGATACCTTTGAAATTAAGCTCCTTAACATCATAAAAAAAATATAAATATAAATAAATAAAAAGATTATAAAAACAAAACGTCTATACGAGCCAAGCAAGTAATAGAAAGAAGTATTTCCATTAGTTTTTAAAAAATAATATAATTAATAAAATATTATTTATGGAGATTTTTATTCCTGATAATATATATCTTTCTCCATTGAATATATTATATGGAGCTTTTTTTGAATATGGAGACAATGAATGTGAACGTGAGAAGCAAACTCTCTCCCCCCACTATACGGAATCCCAAACCCTTTTTTCATATATATATTAAGCATTTTCCAACAGTAATTTGGTTTATTATACACAAAAGCTTAACCCCTCAATGAAATACTAAAAGTAGATTAATGATCGATAAACAAAATATGACCATGATACTAATACAAAATAATTTTTTTATTATTATTAATATTAATTGAGACTAGGTAATTTATTTTCCACATTTTATAAAAAGGGATTAAAATATATTTTCGCTATTAAAGATGTATGAAGTTTTAACGACTGATATGACCATGTGATAAGTGCATTCGTTTCTAAAAAGTTTACCTTCTTTTTGCTTCTTTTTTTTTGGCTTATTCTTATATATGTTACACACATCTAATAATAGAGTAGATAGATTTCTACACCCAAACAGTATATAACAAGTTAAGTCCGTGGAACAGTACACAATAGATCCAATCTGAAGTTAATTATGAATTATGATATATAAGTTTAATAATAATTTAAGTTTAGCTCCAATATCATACTAATTTAAACTATGAAATTATAATATTAAAGCATGGTTTGCTAATCACACCTCATCATGAAATTTAACTCTCGAAAATGACATGATTAACCTCAATCTGTATTCAACTTCATCATAGAGACCTGATACACAATATACATCAAGTTAATTAATAATATTTCATCCCGATGTAAATTAAGTGTGAACATTGAAAAGCTAGCATTAGTTATTACGCGTCATACATGATATCATTACTAATTTACTCAGTTATGCTTATTTGTCTTATGATCAGACTGACCATACCTTTATCAGGATTTCCCCATCCCAGACTTAATTTCTAGATACATCATACGCTTCCATCAGCGAATTTTTTTTTTTAAAAAAAAAAAAACACAAACACGTGAAGATTAAACTAGAGGGAATCATATCTAATATTAAATGAATATTATTGAATTAAATGGAGGGGTATTTTCCCATTATTTAAATAAACTATCATATACTAAAACGTGACTAAAATCAAAACCAACTTCAGAAGTAGGCGCGTCGAAGTTTCTTAGAAACAAACAAGACACTAGCTACCAGTAGTAGTAGTAGTAGTACGCCTTGGGTGTGCTAGCTTCTCAGCTCCCATATGTATATATATATCAAAGAGCTATAGATGTCCATGCAACATACAGTGCCGAATCACGTTCTAGCTAGCCCTGTCGGTCTCATAATCTAGCTAGTTAATTAATGGCTAAGGCCAATACCTGTGGATCTGATTACAATGATGTTCTGGACTATATTCGCCAACATCTTTTAGAAGGAGACGACCATCACTTTGATTATTATTCCTGCGACATTTCAAGTACTAGCACTAGTAAAACAGCTCCACCACTGACCCTCTTTGAGAGCCTCTCCTTTACGGAGTGTTGGACTGATTTTCTCTTAAAAGCAGATGATCTCCATGTCCAAGAAGCCGCCATTTACAGTAGCACTACTGCTCTCTCTGATCATCATCATCAAGATGGCGAAACTCCTATCTCTCCTGCTTCTGGTCAAATGAGCCCCATGGGATATGAAATGGGGCCTCCGGTGGAGGCGGCGACTGAGTCCCACGCGTCTAAGCCGATGAGAGAGTTGCAGTTCAGGGGAGTGAGGCGGAGACCTTGGGGGAAGTATGCGGCGGAGATTAGGGACCCTAAGAGGAACGGCTCCAGGATATGGCTTGGCACCTACGAGACGGCTGAGGACGCGGCTCTGGCGTATGATCGAGCGGCTTTCAAGATGCGTGGCGCCAAAGCCAAGCTCAATTTTCCTCACCTCATTGGCTCAGGCGGGCCCGAGCCTGTTAGGGTGAGTCCGAAGCGCCGATCTCCAGAGGCTTCTTCTTCGTCTGCGTCATATTCGTGGGATAGCGGCTCGCCTAAGCTTAAAAGGAGAGAAGTACTTGAATTTAGCCCATCGGCTCAAGCTGAGTCGAGTTTTGGTATTCCACATGAGCATAAAGATGCGTTTGGAATGGGCCCACTGACACCTGGCGACCGGGGATTGAGCGACTATGATCTGGCTTTCTCTAGTCCACCTGGAATTTTCATGTCTGGCTAATTATGTACTCTTAGTAATTTTTTTTTTCAACCCGTACTCTTTTCTATTTGACACCCAATTAAGCTTAATTATCAGGTGGTCATTTAGTAAATTACAAAAATCTTGGAATTTATAGCAGCCATTAATATGTTTGCCAGCTTATCGATGGTTGAAATAAAAGTCATTTTGTCACCAAAATGATCGTCGGTCGTGTCTCATCCTTGGCTTACAAAATACAAATCTTAATATTGTTCATTACTAGATAAAACTATGACAAACTTATTATATATATATATATATATATATATATATATATATAATATATATGATCACGTGCTATGTTAGAGCATGGAACTGTAAGAACTAAATTTGCTTAGAAAAAAAAAAAAAAAAGAAAGAAGAAGAAGAAGAAGATAAATGGATACTGGCCAATATAAGTTTAATTAAGTAGGCCAAAATACAATTCCAATGTCACATTGCATGAATATAACCACAACTTAACCCTTATTTGATAGAAGATATTAGTGAATGGATTGAAGAAGGGGAAAAGAATGGTAGAAGGATTCGAGGAATGATAATTATTTGGTAGGAGAGATTGATGGAGAGAGTGGATTTGGGGATGAATGACAAATCCATCCAAATTAATAAAAAATATTTCCTTCAATATTGAAAGGATTAGAGGAGAAAGAGTTTTTATAACTAACAAATAAATTTTTAATTATATTTTAATACATTATATTCTTTTTTTTTCATATCATACCAAACAATATAAAGTATTTCTGCAATTCACTCAGTTTTTTCACCTCTCTCTCTCTTCTCACCTCACTCCGTCCTTCCCCCTCCCACTCTTTCATATTCATAAAATGAATATTAATTATTTAATCACATCAGATAATTAAGCCGTATATATTAATTATAAAGGTAAAAAAAAAATCAGCATTGTCAAAGTCTTCGACAAGGTTTGTCAAGGTAGGCAAATGGGTCTAAAAATGTCAACAGCTTAATTAGTATAAAACTGTCATTTTCGAAGCTAACTGAATTTTGTTGACGCATGCATGCATGCTTAATGAATTAAACAAAGAAAACCCAGTACCTTTCTTTCTTTTCATTTTCATTTTTTCCCATTAACAATGAAAACATATAAGCTGGGCTCGAGTTTAGTCTGAACATCCCAAACACTTTTTTTTTTATGAATAAAAAACATTGCATTAAGCACAAAACGACCTCCAGGAGGTTACACAGAAGGACCAAGCCTCAGCTGATCCTGAAATAAAGCATCCCAAATACAATTCGGAAAAACAAAATTAAACGACATATATCTCGATAGGAAAATAAGAGACTACTTGTTTGAAGTAAGAGTAAATTTAGCAATCTGCAAGCACTCTTACTTCTAGCATTCCACGTTAAAGACCAGCTCCTCTCCTAATATCTCCCCGCATAATAAGATGGCGATCTAAAGTCCCACCACAAGGTTCAAGACATCATCACCTCACTAACAATGTTTTTCGCATCAGAAGACCAAGTCACTTGCTGCCATGGTTTCACTCTTGCTAACTGGAGGGCCCAAACTAGGGCTTTGAGCTCAGATTCCATGGGACTTGTCGCCGATCCATTCGAAGCAAGAAAGACCACTTGACCGCCGCTCTCTCACTAGAGCCAAAGCAGCTGCCCCTTCTTTAAAAGCTGCATCTATATTGGCTTTAAGCCAGTACTGAGGAGGGGGGCTCCAACTCTCCTTTAATTCAAATGAATTTCTACCTTCAACGTGGCTATCCACCCTTGTGGTAAACTCTGCAATTCTGTCAGAGAGCATCTGCGTGTAATCCTCGAACTTCCTTTCCCACGGTAAACAACCTCATTGCGATACCCCCAAATATAGTAGAACAAACACGCCATACCAATTGTGAAAAAATCTTTATCCACTCCAATAGCCAGCACCTCTTGGGGAGGATCGACACAAAATTTAATCAAATCTGGAACACTATTGATATCCCAAGCCTCAATCCGGCATCCCCACAATCCCACAAAAGCCAAACATTTAACTGCCTCACATTTTTTAAAAAGATGTAAAGGACTTTCCTCATCCTCACCACACAGATGGCATTCCATATCTCCTATCCCTGTTCTGCTGTGAATGAGTTGCTTTACCGGAATAACTTCAGCCAACATTCTCCATAAGAACAGCTTAAACCTCTCATGTAGATTTGTCCTACGACTTTTATCCATGATTATTTCGGACAACCAAGTTGTTTTAAAGGTGGCTAAATAACTGTCTTTAACAGTAAAAATACCTGACTTATTGCCAATCCACATAAGCTTATCCTTACACTGCACATTAGGCCATTTGATCCTCAAAATTGCTTCTGCCGACTCATTAACAAAATAGTACCGCAGTTTTTCTTCATTCCATTCATCCAGATCAATTCTTTTGAGGTCACTTACTCTCATTCTTGAAGGCACAACTACACCTTCATTAAAAGTTACCTTAGAGAGTGAAAGTCCTGGCACCCAGGGGTCGTGAACGCTGATCGATGTTCCATCCCCAACCTGCATCCTAGCAAACCTAAAAAGGCTTTCCCTTGAGCTGATAATTCCTCTCCATCCTTGTGACCCTCCTCTTTTTAGCTTATATTCAAAAAAGGTCTCCCCTTTTAAGTATTTAGCCTTGAGTAACTCAGTCCAAAGATGATTCTCATTTGAAGCCAACTTCCAAGCCATCTTTGAAAGGAGGGCTCTATTAAACTCTTTGAATTCCCGGAAACCAAGTCCACCAAGAGCCTTTGGCTTACAGATCTCCCCGTGCCTTCAAAGCCATATAGCGTTGATTCCCTTGTTTAGCCCCCCACCAAAACCTCCTAGTTATTGTGTCCAGCTCTCTACAAATCGAATCTGGGACCTTAAAAGTAGACATCGTGTAGGTAGGAATGGCTTGCACCACCGAATTTATAAGAACTATTTTTCCAGCTTTTGAAAGCAGATGATTTTTCCATGAATCCAAGCACTGAACTCTATCTTTTAATCTCAACTCCTTCACTGGATTTTCTCCTACCAACACATTCCCGATAAATGGCTCTCTTCTTCATCGATTTAAGCCCTGTTATTTGTTTAATACATTTCCTATTTTCCCTGCTTGTAGCTTTGGAAAATAGAATGCTTGATTTTTCAAAGTTTGCCTCTGTCGGACCAAGAGCATTCTCTTAAAATTCTCCATTCTGAATTGCCTCCCGGTGGACGCCTCCAAGCAACTAGCAGATCATCTGCATAAAGAAGATGAGATACGGAGGAGCATTACGAGCTATCCTAATTCCATGAATGTGTCCTTCACTTTCTCTAAGCAAGGCCCTTGAAAGAATCTCTCGAGCATAAAATAAAAATATATGGCGATATAGGATCACCCTGCTTAGCCCACATCGGTCTAAAATTTGAGAGATATTTCCATTCAGAACTAACGCGAAAGAAACAGAGTTTAAACAGCTCCCAACTAGCTCTCTGAAGGATTGATCAAAGCCCCACACTTCTAACGCTTTATCCACGAAACTCCACTCCAAGCGGTCGTAAGCCTTTTTCATATCCATCTTCATAATCATGAGTCCCTTCTTCCCTTTATGTTTCTTAAGTTTATGAATGAGTTCATTTCCTATCACTGTATTTTCTGCTATCCAGCGTCCTTTCACAAAGGCTCCTTGATGAGGAGATATAATTTTCTCCATAAAACCTTGCATTCGAATAGTCAGAATCTTCGTCACAATTTTGTAAACAAAGTTGCACGCTTAATGGGGATCGGTGAAGTTCATTGCCACGCTTTAGGAATCAGAACGATGTACGTCTTGTTAACACTGCTCGGAATCCTCCTTAACCGAAAGCACTCCTGAACAAAATTAATAACTCTCTCCTTCACCACAGTCCAATAATTTCTATAGAAAATTCCAGAAAAACCATCGGGTCCAGGAGACTCAGAGGATGAAGACTCCAAATACTTTCTTTAATTTCTTCTTCCGTTGGAATTCTCATCAGACTCCTATTCTCATCCTCTGTAATAATCTTCTCACCCAGTCCGTCCAGACCCTCTGGGATGAAAGGATAACTACTACTGAAAAGCTCCTTGAAATGTTTAATAAAGTACTCCTCAATTCCCTCAAACCCATCCATCCAGGTCTTTGAGAGAATTCTATTCGTCTTTTTCGATATTTATACTAGTATGGAAGAACTTTGTGTTTCGATCTCCTTCACGCAACCATAACTCTTGACTTTTTGAGTATAGATTCCCACCTCTCCCTATGTTTATCCAGCTCTTTCTTGACTTTGATCACCTCATCCCTTTGATTCCCATCCTCTCCATGTATCTCTTTCAGCTTAGCTTCCAACTCTTGAATTCTGACATTAGCCATCCCAAAATGATTCCTGTTCCATTTCTTCAGAGCCCTGGTTGTAGCCCAGAGGCTCCTTCCTAATTTATGAGCAGTCATTCCTGGCTTCTCTCCTTCATGCCAAGCTCCTTAACGATATGCATCTTGGAGGGATCGAGGTCAAGCTTTGAAAAATCGAAAAGGTCTTCTTATCAAAGGTTCCTCATCACCTGTATGAATTAGAATGGGAAGGTGGTCTGACTCCTCCATACTTAGATGATGAACAGATGCACTAGGATTATTCAAAATCCAATCAGGACTAGCTACCGCCCTGTCAAGTCGCTCCCGTATAAAGCCAAGCCCGTCAATGTTGTTATTCCAAGTGTACTTGCTTCCATGAAATCCCAGATCGATGCCTTGCACTTGCAGTAAAAAATCTTTAAGAAACCTCTGCCTGCTCCAAATACTCCTTCCTCCCCATTTCTCACTTTCCATTAAAACTTCGTTCAAGTCTCCAAAAAGCATCCACGGTTTTTCCATACTATTGACCAGATGCCCCATCTTATCCCAAAAACTCTTTTTTTCCTTATAGTACGGCGTTCCATGACATCCTATGAGGATGCACTCTTTGCTTCTGTCCACATTCCAGACACTAAGACAGATCACCCTATCTGTGTCCCAAAGGCAATGAACGTTGAGATCACCTCTCCAAAAAAACACCAAACCTCCTGCTGCACCCTTGGCCTCCACAATCACCTCCTTCTCGTATCCCAGTTTCCTTCCTACAATTTTCACTCTCTCTCGATTGCATTTCGTTTCCATAAGAAAGACGCAAGAAGGATTATGCCTCTTAATTACCCTACCCAACGCCTGGACTGTCTTCAGATTCCCCAACCCCCTACAATTCCACGATAGAATACTGATGGACAGGGGGGGAGCTTGCTTCGGCCCGCTTCCTCGGCCTAGCAAAAATCCTTCCTCAATGTGGTCTTCAGGTTAGGAAGTTTCTTTGAACTTTTACCTTCCACCACCGTGGATTTGCTTGATTCTTCTGTCTTGACTCTGGCAGCCCTTTTCCATGACCATGTTTTATTGCTTTCTCTTGTATGGTATCTTCTCGTATACCTTCTTGGTTCCCGCTCTGAACTTCCAACTTGAAAACTTCTTGGGGTTTCCTCAAGGTTGATGAATCCTTCGCTGGCCCCCGTAGGATTCGTATGTTTCTCTCCTGATATGGATCCCTCATCATCTTCTCGCATAAATTGATTTTCTATCCTCTCTAAACTTCCACTCTCGCAAACTTCTGCATCCTCAAGTTCTACCAACTTGATCCTTCTTGTTCCCGTATGCTCTGTAATCTCGTTGCCACTTGGGCTCTCCTCTTCTATCAATCTTGATTCAGCATTTGGGCCTTCTATTAGATTGTTTTAAGTACCAGCCCATCATCCTCTCTGGGATCCACATCACATTTTACGCTTTGTCTATACCTGTGTTCCTATTGGTCCCTGTATGGGCTTGGGCCATTTTCTCAAAAAACGTGGCCCACTGATCCTCCGGGTCCAGCTGTAAATGCTGCAGAAGGCTAACCAGCCCTTCCTTCGATTTCATCCTTCCCAAAGTTTCCCTTCTGGAACTCAGACTCAGACTGTCAGAAGCTCCCATCTCATCCCTCAGCCTCCCCTCTTCCATAGCCATCTTTTTATCTGACCTATCATCTGCCCATCTCCTTTTTGTCATTTTCAAATTCAAATAGGGTGAGCTAGCATCAAAAAGCAAAGCCTCTTGGGATCTACGCTTCGAGATTCGCGCCTCTTCTCCCTTCTCTCCGTCGTCTTTCCGGCAGTACTCCATCACTGGCTTTTCTTCAAACACCACAGTTCCATTATTCTCAGCCCTCATCCATGGTCCATAGAGCTTGGCTTGCCGTCCCCTACTATCTTTAACTATCACTGGTTCTTTGCGACTACAGCGTCCGGTAACATGATCCAGAAATCCACATTTGTAACAAAAGTCCGTCAGCCTTTCATACTTGAATTGAATCCAAATTTCCTCCATCCTCCCTTTCCATCAAGTATCCTGCAGGAAGAGGTAATTTGATCGAGATCTCTAATTGGATCCTAAGAAACCTGTTAGCCACCATGCGCTTGTTAAGGACGACCTAATTCTGTACTCAATTATGCCTATCGGAATGCCGAGTTGATGTAGGTAAACCGAGGAAGACCGTGTATTTGGAAATAGAAAGTTGTGAAGCTGAAATCTACTTCAGTAGTGCCATGTATTCCGGTCCATTCTTTAAGGATCAAGTGTGATCCATCAAAAGACCATGGCCTTTTGAAAAATGCGATCTTTATCTTCCCCGTGCAAATGAGAACTTGAAAATGTTATCTCCTATTTTGTCGATCCAACTTGAGCTCTCAACCTCCGGACTTTCTGTACCATTTCCTCAAAGGGAACCTTCGAAGTTCCGAAGTAACTTCCCTAGTAATGTCTTGTTATTGAGATCGCAACATCATTCTTCTACTGCAAACAAAGTCCCGCAAGCTTCTTGTAAACCCTTCCACCTCAAAACTCCCTTCCATAAAAACTAAACTCAAACTCCACTAAGATGACACAAGCTTGGGAAAAGAGGGGACAAACGCTCCCTAGAAAGATGGCAGTACTAAGAGCTTAACAGTCTCTAAGGAACGCCATGGTTTTTTGAATGCTCACTCATATAAGTGTCACCATGCTTTGATTCTTCTTTAGAACATTCTTAGTTTGAACATCCCAAACACTTAGTTTGGCTTTATTTGCATATATGTAAAGCCCTAACTAATAATTAATTCCACATTTCTCCCTAAAGTAACACTCCACGGTGAAGTCAAAATTAAGTACCACATGAGATGATGAAAAGCATGCACATTGAAGATTATTGTACGTGTCTTGTGTCATTTTTTTGACCATACTAATAATTTTGACTTGAATGGTCGATGATTTTTATTATTTTTATTTAGTTGACATTTTTGCTGGACGGCTTGAATATTGTGTGAGGTGCTACGAAGGAATTAAGCTTTTGAGACCCAATTTAATTAATTGATCAATAACAAATTTAAATGCAAATTTATTATTTTTTGTTGTTGTTAATTTGTAGTTTTAGTTCACTCTTAATTAAGGCTAAATGTATTAACAGAATTATGACAGAGAAATGTAGATGTAGATAGTATACATGTGTGGATATTATTTTTGGAATTCTGCAATTATGTAGATAATATGATATATCAACCAAATTATTATAATTAGTTCTATAAGCCTAAAAAACTGTAATTTGAAAATCAAATGGAAAAAAAAGAAAGAAAAAAAAGTGAGACTTTTGATTTATTAATTTTTCAATGAAGTAATTAATATATAATTTGAATATTGCTGACTGTTGTCTCTGGCAGGCTGCGCCGACCCATGTGTTGCTCAATAAGATAGCCAAACGTAAAATGGTTAGCACATGACAACATCTCTGACAATTATTAGATTCCATTGTTATCAAATAGAGAGAAAAAAGGAAAAAAAACAGATGGAGTTATCCAATCAAAAAATAATAATAATGGAGTTGGAGGGACTTTATATTTTAATATTTTTACATGTAAAAAATGTGAATAATGTGACACTACATAATTGGGTATTAATTTATTTTAAAATATTTAAGATCTGGAAATAAAATGTTACATCCCCAATTAATTTAGTATTTGCCACTCTCGAATAATGGGGGTGTGCACATGAATGTAATATTGTGATCGGCTGTGATCAAATATGGCGGTTTCAATTTTAAAAATAAAAAATCAATGATAATATTTTTCTATTTATATATTTTAATTGGTTTATATATCTTATAATATAATTATATATAATTAATTAGAATTATTTAATAAATTAATCTTTTATTTTATTATCAATTAATATTTATTTTATTTAATTATAAATTAAAAATATTTATTATTAATTAATACTTTTTTTAATTTTATTATTAAATAATATTTATTTAATTAATAAATTAATTAAATAATAAACTGAAATGGACTGACCAATTACCAATTAGTTTTAATCAGTTTTTATAATTTAAAATTAAAATTTGATTAAAAATCCGACCGACCAACCAATCAATGCCTCTCAAATTATATATATATATATATATATATATATATCGAAAAGGAATCCCAACTATTTTTCAGAAATTTGTTATTAATACGTAGAGCTTTCAAATGGGGTACGTTATATGAAAAAGACTAAATACTCGCAAAATTAAAGGAACACTATTAATATATATGTTCAGCTACTATATATGACATTAAATGGACCTTAATATTGACACTATATATGTAAACCAAAGTTTTTATATCCATCCATCATACAAAGGCGGCAAAGAAGTAGTAGTGTCGTGACCAAATTAAAGCTTATATCCATAATCGTCCAATTTATAACAAATTTATTTGTGTATGCTGACAAGCAAGTGATACGTACAACAAGAAGTGGAGCCAAAAAAATTCTAATAGTTCAAAATTTGTAATTAATAACCAGCACGGCACATATTGTAGGTAGCTCAAGTGGATCATCACAAACTGCATGCTTGTCTAATACATACACACACCATCTGCATGAACAACCCCATGCAATATTCTTTCTCATAATTCTCACAATTGGAAATGTACAATTAGGCTAGCTCAGCTGATCACCGAGTATATATTCTCCAAGCAATATTAACAAAATTATTGCCAAAAAAAAAAAAAATGAAAGGGTGCGCAGTGGAATCAATGTGGCTGGTATTGATACTAATGGTGAGTTTGATGGTGGTGGATCATCAGAAGGCCATAGCTATGAGCTTGTCATGTGGAGAGGTAGAGGTGTGTCTGTTGGCGTGCATGGATTATCTGACTCATGAAGGTGCTGATCCCACCTCTGCTTGCTGTGACGGCGTCGAAAACCTCAAGTCCATCACCCCCACAACCCCCGACAGACAGATCGCTTGTCAGTGTCTTAAAGAAGCAGCCAATAGCTACCCTGATGTTAAGGATGACGAGGCTGCTTCTCTGCCCGCCAAGTGTCATGTTCAAACCCAATTCACCATCTCCAGAACCATCAACTGTACTCAAGAGTACTCCCTCTCACTCTTTCTCTTTCTCTATGTGCTTTTTGATTTCCTAATATTGACAAACTATAGCACTTACTACTTTCTTTTTCTTTTTTTTCTTGGAGCAGTATTAACTAGGTAGTAATGGAGGTGACCAATTATTGACAAGTAAAGCAGCAGCTTAATTTGTTAATTTATACATAATTTTGTCTTAATTATATCGTGTCAATATTATGGATGTGATTTATTCTTGACACAATGGTTACATATGCAATGGAATATTAGAGCCTGTGTAGAAAACGTACTAATTTATTCATTCATTTATAAAGGGTGACTAATATAGTTAACTACTGGATTATGAAGTTCTTTTCTGTATAATATATGATTTTGAGGTTCAACTGCTATTTTTTTTTTTTTTTTTTTCATGTTGATGTTGTTGTATGGTAACTCTTTTGGCCAAGTCAAAATTTTCAATAATAAAAACTAAAAGTTGAAAAGTCAAAAATACAATATATACGTGGTGGACCTGCCTTGCTGAATGGTACCATCGTAGTCGAGAAGAGGAAGGCCGTAGAGAAAGAATCACCGGTCGCTGCTTTTGTCTCCACCGCCATCATTGCTTTCACCATTTCGGCCTAGCTGAGGTGAGATTTTTATCCCTTTCTCTTTCTAAATTTGGTTGGTGTTTTGCGTACGAGTTTTGCCGTGTTCTTGTGTTAGCTTATGTTATTTGAGACATCTGTAGTGCACATGACATGTTTGTGGGAAGGCCCAAGCTGAAAATGCTCGTTCTTTTTTATGTTTTTGTTTATGATTCTTACTCGACTTAGAGAAATATAAAATTTTGAAAGAGTTGATCACGGTAAACATTTCTGCTAGGAGATGTGAAAAGAAAAGACTAGTATTTTCATTGACTGAAATGGGCTTTTGAGATAGATGTCTTAATTGGTCTCATAGTATTACCCATAAAAGACATTTTTTTGGTAAAATAAAAAGACAGAGATTGCTTTTGAAACTTAAATCAACATTTCATGCTATAGTGTCAGGGATGATATAGTTCATTCTATTACACCTTGTTGGACGTTTTGTACTTCTAATAATATTGCGTGTTAGGAATATAAACTGTAAAAGTACGTTCTTTGTTTTGCTAATTCTCAATATCTCATTGCAGTTAATCTGGTAATGGACCGTTGGACTAGTGTTTTAAAGGTCCCATTGTCCCATAATGGCAGAGCTCGTTACCAGGTTGCAGCATCTCTATGTCTTTCACCAACTTCGAAAACCCTGACTGTAAGTTCTTTTACTCAAAGGAAAACTATCAAGTTCAGTCGAGTCGACCCTTTGATTCTTGTTTCATATGAAATCTTTTGAATCCCCAGGAAAGTAGCAACTTTCCTTTAAAGATCTAATATCTTTCTCACATTTGTGAACATATCCATCTTTGTTCAGAAACATCTTAAAACTTGATTACATTTGCCTCCCTTTTTCTCTAGCATTAGAGAGTAACCACATATCGTTTAAAACTTTGAGAGGCAGGTGCCTTCTACAAATGCCATCTTCTTCTGTGGAGATCGAGTTGTAGGGACTGGGAATCCAGTGATTGAGAGGCTATCCAACTTGAAAACTATAGCTGAAGTTTTGGTTTCAAGATTGGAGGTTCTGTCAATACATGGGTTATTGAGGCTTCTGTATTCAATGGGCCTTTCGCTGTATATAAGGATTTCATACCATCAGTGAACAAATGGGGAGAGCCAAAATCGTATGAACCTGTTGGATTCCCAGCTTCTATATCAACCATCACTCTCTTATCAAATTTCCTTGAAGAGGTATGTTGTGGTAATCAATTTGCATCTTCATAGTATTATTCTGGTGTGTGTGTTAATTTTTTCATGAACCCATATGTACTTTGTCTTAGATTTACTTGTAAAGACCTGGTAAGGTATGATTTTGGAAGACTCAAACGCTGCATACTTTGATTGAGTTCTGCAGAAGAGAGATGCAGTATATACACTGCTACAATAAGAACTACTACTATACAATTTCATGAATCTGTCCCATTTTTATTGCTTATATTAACTGTGTTGAAAGCTTCTCTTTTCCGACAAACATCCATGATTGTGTTGAATTTGAGGAACGAGAGGATAGCTTTGCTGAATTCTGTTCTATAGTTTGTTTACTCTTAACTAATTATCCCTAGCTGTCTTGCAATGTGCTCTTCAATATTGTCGAGGCTTGTGGTTATATGTACCCTTATAGTAGTATTTTCAGGTCCTTAATTTGTGATGATGGCACAGGTTAAGAATGTCAATTCATGGAAACAGCAAGAGCCAGGCTTAGCCAGTACCTCTGCCTCAAACGTTGTCAGCCTAGAACACTAATCTTCGGATTTAGCAAGGGTGGTACTGTAGTAAACCAACTAGTTACTGAACTAGGCTTCTTAGAAGAACAGCCGAGGCACAAGGAGTATTCAGAATTCAAAGAAGAGTTCCAAATCATACCCAGTTCCAAAGAAAGCCTCTTGAACAGCATTTCAGAAATACATTACGTGGATGTTGGATTAAACTCTGCTGGTGCATACATCACTGATAGTGAGGTCACTGAGAAAGTATCCAGAACCCTCATAGAGAGAAACAAAGAAATACGTTTTGTACTTCATGGAACTCCTAGACAATGGTGTGACAGCATGCGGTCATGGATACGCCATGAAAAGGACAAATTGCTTAAGTTGCTTGAATCTGAAGCTGAAAGGAGTAGAGGGAAACTAAAGGTTTCTGAGAGATTGTATTTTGCTGATAGCCAACCCAACCTGCAGATGCATTTTGAAATTATTGAAAATTGGATGTAAGCTAGGTGCTCATGCTCATGGAGTCATAGTTGATCATTTGTGATTGTCAAAAGTTTTTCAAAATTCCTTTTATTTTATATTTTTGGGTATTAGGTATTGCATGCTAACATTCATTGACGTTCTCAAGTGCTACATTTAGATCATCATCTGTACTCTTCCCTATCACCTTATTTATCCCTCCCAAATAATAAATATATGTTAAAGTTTTAACTAGGGACAGATTAGTGGATAGGGAATTTGAATTCTTCAAGTGCTTGCCTACAAAATTTTCAGATGTTTATATAAAAATAAATAAATTATTAAATCACTCAAATAGTTTAGACCTTAATTTTTCACAAATTACTTGAATCTCCTAAATTGAAAAATACATATAACTTCTCCCATTCATATTGTATTACATCCGTTTATTTATAATTATAAATACAATTTTTTTTTACCTTTTTAAATATAAAAATGTATTATGTATCCAATTATGCATGTAAATTTGTCTTTTTAAATTAATATTACTATATAAAATAAGTAAATAATGTTATACTAATTTAATTATTAAATTATCCCTGTTCCCTAAGCAGTATTACCCTTGAGATCAAATTGTAACAATATCTTTAAGACGCAGAAAATCGTAACATGACAAAGATATCCAGCGTTTGATCCTCTATTAGAGGACAACACGACAGGGGTAGTTTAGACAATTCCATGTGACAGTTGGCCCCTTGCGTGCAGCCAAGCAAGCTCAGTATATAAATGAAGGAGAAGTTTCTTCCTTCGTTGCACTCCTAAAATTGACCAAAAGTAAACCCAACACCCGCGACTTCACGAATTCTGCACTTTTCTTCACTGCTCTGCTGTCTCTCGCTCGCTATCACTCGCTGAATGGCTTCTCTTAAGGTGGGAAGTGGTATTAGTCTGAGAGTGTAAATTTATGAATTTTGATTTGTCCTTCAATTAAAATTTGATTACTTTTACATTCTCTCTTGCATGAATTCGTTCAAATGATTATTTATTTTTATTTTTTATTTTTTATGGAAGTTGAATTTGAAGTTATTGTGTTAATTATCTTGGTTTTCTTTAATTATCTTGAATTAATAAGGAGTCACTAACCTTGTTTGTAGGTTGATAATCGGGGTTCATATGGAGCAAAACGGTCCCGCAGTGATGGTAAGCCTAAAATCTAATACTTTCTTTAATTTTGGTTTGTAAATTTCCCACCTTTATGCAATTAATCATTAATTTACTATATGATTGATTCAATTTGGTTGAATTTATTGCTTAAGAGTTTGGTTCTCGTCTCCTGCGTGTGTGTTTTTGTTAGTTATTTATTGAATGTATTTACAATCAGAAGTAGAGGAATACAGAATGTTATTAGAGGTGATGAAAAAAACACTTGGAAATTTGACTCACTTTTATTTTGTTCAAGATAGTTTGGCCTTAAATTTGTAATCCCCATAGTATTATTCCGTTTGCTTACCAGAAATTATCTACCATTAATATCTATTACTAGCACAATTTTTTCTCCATTCATGGTGTCTTTCTATGACAAACACCATAAGTTTCTTTTCCTTTTTCCTCTAGCTTTTGATTCATACCTATATCACTCTTATTTGTACTAGATGTACGGAGCGATGGAGATTGGACCTGTCCTCAATGTGGGAATGTAAACTTTGGGTTTAGAACTGTCTGCAACCGTACAAAATGTGGTGCTCCTCGACCTACAGTTTTGGCTACTGTAAGTTACAGATATAAATTGAGTTTTCTCTTTCAGTATTCTCTTTAAGAACCTATATATGCTATTGTGTCAGAATTTGCAAGTGAAAATCCAAGTGTTGTGAAATTGTTGGGTTTTGAGTTTTGTCTTTCAGTGTTCTCTTTAACAACTAATATATTATGCTATTGTGTCGGAATTTCCAAGTGAAATCCAAGTGTTGTGAGATTGTTGGGATCTTGGCAGTGCGTAAATTGTAGTTTGAAGACTCAGAATATAGATTCTAGGGTGTAGATACGAGAGATGCAAAGTGAATGTCTTGGTATCACATAACTCTGCTAAACAATGAATAAGTAATGCATAGATTCATAGTATGACTTTTCTTTATTTCTTACATACCATTGGTTTTTTTTCTGTTGCAGCCTCCTCCTATTACCAGTCACTATAACAAACCCTCCCTTTATTTTGGAGGTGTTGGGGTTCCTCCTATGCCCTATGGTGTATCTGGCAGGTATGGGTCCCCAATACTGCCTTCTGGAGTGCATTATGACTATGGTGCACCAGCAGGTCCTCATGGACCATATGGCCCTATAGCTACATTTCCTCCTGGAGGTTGGGGAGGTACTCTGTCTCTCTCATGCATCCTCTACCTTCCTTCGTGTAACCTTTTATGTTTTTTCAGTTCTAGCTAAAGACTTAGAAAAGTAAGAAAAAAACATTTTGATATTCATCAAAACATATATAAAGGAGAACATGGGGTAACTATAAACTTTTGAAAGGAATCAAACTATTGTTATAAATGAAACATCTGCAAATATGCATGTACATATGCATTTATATAGGCCAAACCTGAGCAAACTCCTTGAGTCATGAGCTTCATATGTTGACTACATAGGCATGCATTACAATTTTGGGGAGGTTACTGCCATTTGGGGCACAAAAATGTGTTTCTCTGTCTGATGTATCAGCAATTAGTTTTTGTAGTGTAGCGAAGGATGTTGCTTAAATCTCTCTTTTGTCTGCTTGTATAACCAGTATCTTTTTTATTCAGGCATGGGCTATGCTTCACCGCCTCCCATGAATGGATATGGATATGGTTTTCAGGGATCTCCTTGGTCTGAAGGAATGATGCCCGATAATCCTGCTTCCAGGAAGCGTCGTGGGGGTAATTGCTTTCTCTTGTTAATTTTTTAGAAATTTTTATTTTTGATCCCACAGACCAATATATATATATATATATATATTCATTGTTTGGTTGCTACTATGTTGATTTTTTTTTCGAAATGTTTTGTTTTTCTGAGTTACTAATCTCCCTAGCAACCACACGGGGAAAAAAAGCAAAAAGGAATATATTGTTATAATTAGTTTCTTATTTATCCATGGGAGTTTCATGGTTGCAGTGTTAGAAAGCTGCTTCTGATTGTATTTGCAGGCCCAGATGGTTTACATGAAGGGGATTGGATATGTCCAAAATGTGAAAACCGTAACTTTGCATTTAGAACTGTCTGCAACATGAAGAAATGTGGAGCTACCCGACCTTCTTCTGTAAGTTTTCAATTCAGTCAAGTGTGCGGGGTATCACTATTTTTCAACAATAACTATTGGTTATTTGATTAGAAACTAAGCATAGACATCTCACTTTGTCCTTGAAGTAAAGTTATATTTCTGTTTAAATTCTTCATGCAGTTTTACCACTCCCAAGTCTCTCTTAAATATTGCCTTTGCACAATGTTTTGTTTTTTGATCTTTTTGTAAGTGATTATTATAATTGTGAAGTGACATTATTCGTAATATAGGGTCCAAACCAGTCAAGTGGTGGCGTCCCTGAAGGCAGCTGGACTTGTGGCAAATGTGGCAACCTCAACTATCCCTTTCGAACTGTATGTAATAGAAAGGAATGTGGAGCTGAGAAACCCAGCTCTGGCAAATAAAACTATTACACTGTACGTATCGTGCACTGGTAGTGTAATTCATAATTTAAAACTAGAACAAATTTGTCTAAAAAATATGAAGGGCGTATGAGTTATTTCCTACCAAAAAGGCAAAAAAAAAAAAAAGGTGCTTTATATTCTCCTAATTTTAACTTATATTCTGAGTTGGTGCACGGAAGAGTACACGTATTAGGAATGGCGTATTCTAGTATCTTCTCAAGGAGTTTGGTTCAGGTTCTGATTTAAACCTTGATAAAAGTTTCTTCTATCACGTTGAATTAATTATAAGTGGGTGTTGATTTGGATTCTTATTATTAAAGTGAAAAACTATGTCGGTATGCTTTGTTTGGTAGAAATCTGTAAAGAAAACACGGCGGACTTCTTGTAGGTGTCTTCATTTCGAGGCTGATCATTTCCTTCTATCGAGAGAGAGAAAGAGAGAGAAAAATAAAATAAAATGAAAAAATCCAAGGTTTGAAGATTCGTGATATTGTCACTATTATATCACTTGGTGTTGTTTTCCTTAGTTCCAATTTGTATCCATAGATTTAGCCTGTTTTAATTGTAGAGGTACTATAATGCCTAATAAGGCTTGTGTAGGTTGTACTCTTCTTATTAAATCTTGTGCTAAGGTAAATTACCAAAAAAAAAAAAAAATCTTGGACTTGCACTAAATTCCTTTCATGAAAGAGAATTGCTTTCGTTTGGGATATTGGAGGGACATGATGTTCTTGTAAATTCATGTTGATAATGGAGTTGCACCAATTCTTGTGGATTCAGTGCAATCATCTAGCTACCTATTTTTTCATTCAACATTATTTAGGATAATTATGAATCTTTGACGATAATTGATTTGAAAGGGTCATCCTATACATTCTTAGGCTTGATGCAATTATGGGATTATACGAGCTGGAAATGGACGTTTACGAAGGGGAATAGAGTTAGCAATTGTACGAGTCTGTGTTCTTACCCAAACAAATATAAAAAATTGTACGAGTCTATGTCGCCACATATTTTCGTTTATTTTCTTTCACTAGAGTCGTGACGATTTCAAAGTTACCACGTGATTCTCTCCAATTATTATTATTATTATTATTATTAAAAGCCAAAGAAACCAAGCCTTGTTTGTTTGGCTACTTTGTGAGACAAGTACAGCAAGTTAACCAGCCAACAGCCTATTCAAACGACGACAACATAATGGAGAGAGTATGTAGAAACAAAGAATTTTACATTCTTTAGGTTGGGAAGGAGATTGGTATGTATCAACATGCATGGGGCATCGGAATGAATATAAGCATAAACTTTCATACCTACTTTTGCTAGTGCTGAGTCCTTTCTCTCTCTCTCTCGTCTTTTCCCTTCGTTTCAACAATTATATTTATACATAAATTAATGCGCGTGATAACACCTATAATTTACATAATATTGGTTAACCCAGACAAGTATATTATGATTAAATAGTCAGACATCTATGAATATATATATATATATATATATATATATATATATATATATATATATATATATATAGGATTTGGTTCTAAACCTGGGACTGTTGGATACAAGTTTGAACAAAACCATAGCAGCTCAGATGTATATATATATATATATATATAGTTTAAATAAACTATTGATTCCAATGTGTCTCCTAAATTAATCCCACTTGCCCAAATTCTGTAATTTTTATATTAAAGATTAAGATCAAGCGAACATAGCTTCTTAATAATCACAAAAGAAAAAATGAAACCGCACGAGGATGAATATAAATCTTATAAATTACTATCAAAATCCGAATAATATATGTATAACAGAGTTTTGTTATGGATTAATGGAAGACATGTCCCAAAAATGCCATATTTTGTAGAGTCGCACGTGTCTTAATTAAAGTAGATGGGACGGTGTTTTTGCTAATACACTTGAGTTAACAAAGGGTTTTTGCTAATATTGTTTCTGAGTTTAGATTTGTTGAAATACTGCTACTTTTTTTTTTGCTTTTTCTTTTTTTGTCTTCTCTATGATCCATTAATTGCTTTGTTTTCTTTATCTTTTTTCGTTGTTTTCTTTATCTTTTTTCATTGTTTTCTTTAATCTCTGTTTTCAAGTTATGTAATATTATAAATAAAAAATAATAAAAAAAATTGGCGTTTAAGTAGAGGCTTTAAACTTTTCATGTAATATGGAGTACAATGCATGTACGGTACAAGAAGAGAAGACGTTGGGATCAATGAAATAGGAAAATGGCGGCATGATTAACTGACATTTGAAAAATTGTCGTTATGTATGAGCTATGCTTTGGTAATTCCGGCTGCAACGTTTTGATGCTGGGCCGGCTGATACTTACATGCCTTAAGCTTTGTTTTCTTCTTCATAGACCTCACCACCTCTGTTCCTATACCCATCTCTCTTGCTCTCTGTAGAATCTGCATCTCTTTGTTTTCTTCATTTTTTTTTTAATATTTCTAGTCGTACACTAACTTTGGCGTAGTCAAATTTGATGTTGATTGGTTGTCTCTACTCCTTTATATACCTTGTACGGTTCCAATCTTGGTAAACTCTCCGTTCTGGAGAAACCTAAAGGCATCTCCATGCACTAGAACTGTGGAATGCTTCTGAGTTTGTAAAGGTAAGAATGTCCTAATCATACGCCGTTGTATTCTCCGGGACATGTAGTTGCTAATGACAGATGGTACAAGTTACTAAGAGCCATAGGTTTGGTTTCCAACTTAGTCAACTTGATTCAAATAGAAACCCAATATATGGTACTGCAAGCTATGTGTTTCCATGCATAGCAGATTGAAGTAGAAAAAAATACATGCTTTTGATTTGAAATCCCATGGCACTGCATTTCTTTTGCTGACTATTTGTTAACTTGACAGTTGAGGCAAGAAAGAAATCGAAAATGGTTGCCGAGTCATTTCCCCTCGATAACGTCCTCAAGGAAGCTGTGGATCTGGTATGTGTTAATGATGCTTGTGATGATGTGTTCTATCAAATACAAGGCAGATTCCTAGTGATGATATCTGTCTAACTATGATCTGAATATTTGAACTTAAACAAAAATTTGAACATATTTTCAATTTGCAGATTCACCAATACAAGAAATTACTTTCATTGTTAAGGCTAAGAAACCATTTGCTAATACTTGGATTTGCTTTGCTTATTTGATGCAGGAGAACATACCAATTGAAGAAGTTTTTGACCACCTTAAAAGTACAAGTAATGGTTTGAACTCTGATGAAGTTCAAAAGCGGTTGGACTTGTTTGGATACAACAAGCTTGAAGAGAAGAAGGTAAGCTAACAAGTTTTAAGCAATATGCATATGAACCTTTCTCTTCACTTTATATACTTTATCTGCCACCATTCTTGACTGGTTGTTCTACACTGTTTTCATAGGAAAGTAAAGTCTTAAAGTTCTTGGGATTCATGTGGAATCCTCTGTCATGGGTCATGGAAGCTGCAGCGATCATGGCCATTGTTATGACACAAGGAGGGGTATCTGTCATATAACTTTCCCTGTGTTGCTCTTTTTCCTTCCTGTAGAGACAAGTATATTGAAAAAATTACAACACAAAACATCCCAATTTATACTTGTTCCATTTTAATTCATTCGTGCAGAGTAAAAGTGCAGATTATCATGATTTTGTTGGAATCGTGATCTTACTTATTATCAATTCCACAATCAGTTTTATAGAGGAAAACAATGCTGGAAATGCAGCAGCTGCTCTAATGGCTCGGTTGGCCCCAAAAGCCAAGGTTGACTCCTCTTCACAGATTTGCATAAACCACTTTGATTACAGCTTTGAGGCCCAGAAATCAGTTTTATCCTTTTTCTTGGCTTCTATTTTCCTGATTACAAAATTTACATGGTTTCTTTTATTTAAAAGAGCTTGTTTTGATTTCTGATACTAGGTTCTACGTAATGGAAGATGGAGTGAGGAAGATGCCACGGTGTTGGTTCCTGGAGACATAATCAGTATTAAGCTTGGCGACATTATTCCTGCAGATGCACGTCTTCTTGAAGGAGATCCTTTGAAGATTGATCAGGTGATCACTACAAATTCATATGCCTTGGCACTCCAATCAACAAAGTTACTCAATGTTATAATAAGTCAGTGATTTTAAAGTAAATTAGCCTCCTAAACTTGACAATGTCTTTGTTACTCTCAGTCTGCGCTTACTGGAGAATCACTTCCAGTAACGAAAAATCCAGGTGATGGGGTTTACTCAGGTTCAACCTGCAAGCAAGGTGAAATTGAAGCGGTTGTCATAGCAACTGGAGTTCATACTTTCTTTGGGAAGGCAGCTCATCTTGTCGAAAACACAACACATGTCGGACATTTCCAGAAGGTGCAATTATAAGCTCCTTAAGCTTGTACAACTTCTCCTTTTCAATATTCTAATGTATGATTGTCAAAAGGATGTTCATGTGTAACTTGGTGGTTAAAACGATGGTTTCAGGTTTTAACAGCAATTGGAAACTTCTGCATTTGTTCAATTGCTGCTGGGATGGTAGTTGAAATCATAGTGATATATGGCCTTCAGGAGAGAGGATATCGTGTTGGAATTGATAACCTACTTGTCCTACTAATTGGTGGAATCCCCATTGCCATGCCAACTGTTCTTTCTGTTACAATGGCGATCGGTTCCCATCGTTTATCTCAGCAGGTTTGAGCATTCATCATTTGGATTCAGTCGGATGACTTTGAAAGAATTGATAGTATAGACAATACTGAATCGCTTTTCTTTGGCCATACTGTATGCAGCTGTGAATACTTTGGATGATGGACATCTATTTCTTGTGCAGGGTGCCATAACAAAGAGAATGACTGCTATCGAAGAAATGGCTGGTATGGACGTGTTATGTAGTGATAAAACAGGCACATTGACACTGAACAAGCTTACTGTGGACAAAAATATGATTGAGGTTATATTCTTGCTCCATTTATATTGGTTTTTAATCTTCATGGAATAGCTCTAGTCATACCAAATAGCCTCACACTAAAGGAATCATATTTAGGATCTTCTAACCTAATCAACACCCGACAAAAGAGAGACATTGTAAAGTCCATGGTCTAATATACATGGAACTTCTATTTTTGTCTCTGTTCTGAAAGACCAAGTTGTTCTGCTTTTTAAAATTTTGACATCTTATATTGCCATGGCAGGTATTTGCCAAAGGTGTTGACAAGGATATGGTTGTACTGATGGCTGCAAGAGCATCAAGGTTAGAAAATCAAGATGCTATCGATGGTGCAATTGTTTCAATGTTGGCTGACCCCAAGGAGGTAGTCTTCTCTACTAACTTTCAGTTGACAAAAATTAAAATGGCTTCTAGTTTGTCTTCCATGATATATTTCATTATTGTTATACCCACCTTGCACTTTGGTTTAAAATCTTACATAATCTATTATGTCAGGCACGAGCTGGAATTAAAGAGGTCCATTTCCTTCCATTTAATCCAACTGATAAAAGGACTGCACTTACATACATTGATGCTGCTGGTAAAATGCACAGAGTTAGTAAAGGTGCACCAGAGCAGGTAGAGTGTACGAGTTTAAAGTTTCAGAAAAGCCCCATTACCCAGAAAAATTCTTCAATGCTTACTGAGTTATTCCAAACCACATGTAATGTAGATTCTCAATCTTGCACGCAACAAATCAGAAATTCAAAAGAGAGTACATGCAATAATTGACAAGTTTGCAGAACGTGGACTACGGTCCCTTGGTGTTGCACGCCAGGTATATTATCTCTTATGAATTCATAGTATATCATACCTATTTTTTTTCCTCTTTAGAATTCTGAGATAAAGAAGTTTAATTTCCTCCAGGAAGTACCTGAGGGAACCAAAGACAGTTCTGGTAGCCCCTGGGAATTCGTTGGTCTTCTCCCTCTCTTTGATCCTCCTCGCCATGACAGTGCTGAAACAATCCGAAGAGCTCTGCACCTTGGTGTTAGTGTTAAAATGATAACAGGTGTGTGCCACTGCTTCATAATTTGAAGTTCTTTTATATTGCCTTTTCTTTGTAGCATATATGAGTTTACAGCAAAATTATGTTCTGTATGTGTTTCTTGTTGGAAGAAATAACAGCCGGTTTGATATATATATATATATATATACATCATTAGTATCCACATTGGTGTTTTACACAAGAAAATTTGCTATTTAAGAGGAATAATACTTCATCCACATTGGTGTTTCATCCAATTCAAACACTGTGCAGGTGACCAACTTGCAATTGCTAAGGAAACAGGAAGGCGGCTTGGGATGGGCACAAACATGTACCCCTCTTCATCTCTGCTCGGTGAAAGTAAAGATGGTGAAATTGCAACCCTCCCAATCGACGAGCTCATTGAGAATGCTGATGGTTTTGCTGGCGTCTTTCCTGGTGGGTCTCATCAATGTAATATATTAATATATTTGGTTGGATTTGATTTATCATCCAGTTTCTTATCATTACCTTCCTCTTTCCAGAACATAAGTATGAGATTGTGAGGAGATTACAAGATAGAAAACACATCTGTGGAATGACTGGTGACGGGGTCAATGATGCCCCTGCCTTAAAGAAAGCTGACATAGGAATTGCTGTGGCTGATTCCACAGATGCTGCTCGTAGTGCATCTGATATAGTTCTGACAGAACCTGGCTTGAGTGTAATCATTAGTGCTGTTTTAACAAGCCGTGCTATATTCCAAAGAATGAAAAACTACACGGTAAATCTAACATTATTTTACAAATAGTCTAGCAATAATATCAACTAAAAGCTTTCATTTGGTGTCAACAAATGCTGAGTTACTATGTCTTATGTTGTTTGTCACAGATATATGCTGTGTCGATCACCATACGTATTGTGGTAAGCTTTTTACAAAAAATTTCAACAGATGAAAATTTCAAAATACTTCCTCCTCACCAATTTTATATAACTAACAACTCCAATTTGTGTTGCAGCTTGGTTTTATGTTGCTGACTGTCTTCTGGGAATTCAATTTCCCTCCTTTCATGGTTCTTGTCATTGCCATTCTTAATGATGGTGAATTTTGCTAGTTTATTTAAGAAATTCTATTGTTTTCATTGAGTTGTGATCTATCATAACGTCATGCTTCAAGCTTGTTGCCTGACTTGTTAGAATGCATACAGGTACTATAATGACCATATCAAAAGATAGGGTAAAGCCTTCTCCAGTTCCAGACAGTTGGAGACTCAGTGAAATTTTACAACTGGGGTTGTCCTTGGTGGTTACTTGGCTCTAATGACTGTTATATTCTTCTGGGCAGCCTTTGAAACTAACTTCTTCTCGGTAATGCCCTCATTTTCTTCATTTCACCTTCTAAATTAAATAGCTTACAAATACAATTAAAATAAGGTCCATTCTTTTCTTTTTGAATCGGAAACATTTTTTAACTCTCTCTATATATGATACAAATCTTAAATTTTTCTACTTGCAGAAACATTTTAAAGTTAGGAACTTCAACAAGCACCACTTTAACATGACAGATACGGATGAAAGTGATCCGCTGAATGAGATGTTGTCATCTGCTGTCTATCTTCAAGTCAGTACCATCAGTCAGGCCTTGATATTTGTGACTCGCTCCAGGGGATGGTCATTCTGTGAAAGACCAGGCCTTTTGCTCGTTATTGCCTTCCTCATTGCTCAATTGGTACCCACTCCTAAACTATGCTATGCTCTAAATTGCATTTGGTGAACATATGTTGATAACCTTTGAAAATCAAATAAGTCCAGCTTTTGACGGTGAAGATCATCCTTAAGAACCAATACTCATGGAAGTACTGAACACAAGCTTTTATGATCAGCTTTTAACAGTGAAACCCATCTTTGCATATTGCAGATTGCAACACTTATATCTGCCACTGCAACTTGGAAATTCGCTGGTATTAGAAGTATCGGATGGGGCTGGACAGGTGTAATTTGGTTATACAACATTTTGACTTACTTGCTGCTTGATCCTCTCAAATTTGCTGTCCGGTATGCTCTCAGCGGAAGGGCCTGGAATTTGGTGGTGGAACAAAGAGTAAGTCTGAATTCCTCTTCCATGGGTGTCGTGTCAAAGAACAACAGAATCACAACATAGTAGGATAATAAAATCTTCTTTTAGATAACTGAAACAAGAAGTAAAACAATAAAGAAACAAATACCACAACAAATTTATAAGGCCTTTTTTCGTTTCTGTCAAAGCCATCTTTTTTACCTCAGAATCAAATGGTAATTAACATTCAATGCGTTTGGTTCTCTGGATGTAATCATCAGACTGCATTTACAAACAAAAAGGACTTCGGTAAGGAAGCACGTGAAGCCGCATGGGCAACAGAACAGAGAACACTGCATGGCCTCCAGACACCTGAAGTTAAAACATATATTGAGAGGAACACTTTCAGGGACATCAATCTCATGGCTGAGGAAGCAAGAAGGCGCGCTGAGATTGCAAGGCTAGTCTTTTCTATTAAATTTGGCTTTTATTATTTAGTTTATTGTTCGTAATTTCTTTGTTTGTGTTTGAAATGAATGCAGAATGAGGGAGCTACACACTCTGAAAGGCAGGGTTGAATCATTTGCAAAGCTAAGGGGTTTAGATATTGATACTGCCATTAACCAGCACTACACTCTCTAGTCATCTTTTTGTTCCGTTTCATTCTTTGCCTTCTCCATATTATTATGTATGTTTTGGTTATGAAATAATAAAGAGTGGACTCCATATTGTATTGATGATTCAAGATAAGTGAATGAATGACATACTGAGAAAGAGCTGCATGCAGATGTTATTAATCAACAATATGAAATTCCAAATCTTATGTTTAGGTATTGGAACACCATTTATATGATACATACATAAATCCCTCCCCTTCCAGTGTCTGGTCAATTCTCTCTTTTGGCCTGACAAAACTGTAGTTCTATTCTCTTCGCATTGATATGCTGCATCTTTAAAGTTGGAACTCCTGTGGATTGTATAAGAGTCCAACCGCAGTTCTTCTGAACACTGAAATAATAAATATTAACAAAGTCTTTCTCCTGCCGTCCACCAAATAGTATTACATCTTGATTGAGTCTTTATCAATCAAACTTCGTCGTTTTAAAGAAAAAAGAAAAGATAGAAATCAAGCTTCGCCTGCAGAGTTGTTTACAAATTAAAAGTCAAAACCAAAGACTTTGGCCCTTTATTGTTATTATTATCAATTTTTTTGGCTGCCAAAAGAGAGAGACTGGTGTTCATTAATGGTTTAGCATGATTTATGACTATTGCCCTAGCTGCAATGACTGGTGTTTGATGCATGCCATGCCATGCCAGCATAACACTATTAATTTTACTTGAACAAGAAAGGAAGGTTCATTTTCTGGTTTATAAAAGAGAAGAACACATTATTTAGAACACAAAGCATTATCTGTTACATTGAAATTCATAGGGGAAGAAGAGACCATATGATTCAAACTCTGTTTCTCCTACTTATTCTCCTTCTTCTTTTAGGCAGCGTCCAACCAAGAGTCTCAAGCCTAATGACCAACCATCTTACCAATCTCATTGTCACGAAATCACTGAGAACCACTCCAACAACCAACCCGCCAATAAATCCTGACAAAACAATTCTCCAATCAAACTTAATTGAAGAACCTGATTTGTCGTCTTCATCAAAAGTGGTAGGTGGCAGTGGCGAAGCCTGCGCATTGTTGCATTTCCTTGACGATGGTTTTCCACATAAACCTGGATTTCCCTCATATGAAGTGCTGTCAAACGTATCAAGCTGGTTACCTTGTGGTATAGGCCCTGTGAGATTATTGTAAGAGACATTAAAGCTTGAAAGGAATGTGAGTTGGACCAGCTGGTGAGGTATTTCACCCCGGAGCTGGTTTTGAGAAAAGTCCAATGATTCAAGCTCTGTCAAGTTTCCCAAAGATGGTGGAATGACCCCAGTGAGGAAGTTATTTGAAAGGTTGAGAAAATGAAGGGCCTGAAGGTTGCCAATGACCTCAGGAATGTCCCCTTCAAACCTGTTGCTTGAGAGATCAATGACTGCAAATTCTTCCAGGATTGCTTGGTAATATCTCTCTACCCCCTTATTTGTTATTGTGATTGAGAACTCATAACTTACAGTTACAGAAAACATTTTATTTAGCATAAGAAAACTTGTCTGTGCAGTCATGTAGTCTGAATGGTTGACATTGGCCTCTTTCATGGAACTCCAACTAGACCAGTAGTCTGCTGGCAAATTACCTGTGAAATTATTGTAAGAGAGATCAATTACACGCAACTTGGGAAAGTCTGTATCCCTCTTAGGCCTCCCTATCTCACCGTAGAACCTGTTGCCATGCAGTAGGAGAAGTTTTAACTCCGAAAGAGTCCCCAACCAAGAAGGAAAAACATCAGTGAGTTCATTGTTTGTAAGATCAAGAGACTCAAGCATCACACAATTCACCAGTGACCGAGGTAATTTTCCCTGAAACTGATTTGAATTTAGCTTCATCATTCTCAAATTGCTTCCACTAGAACATGTTTGAGGAATGCTGCCACGAAAACTGTTATTTCCTAGTTGCAAAATCATCAGAGACTTACTGAAGTTTCCCAGACATTGTGGAAGTGTGCCACTCAATTTGTTATTATACAAACTGAGCATCTGAAGATCACTGAGGTTGCAGATCATTGGTGAGATTTCTCCTGTCAGCAGATTGTCTGAGATGTCATATTCGATGGTAGATGGTGGAGGAATTGGTAGAGGTCCCTGCAGCATGTTATTCGAAAGGCGTAACATCTGTACATTAGTCCAGGGAAGAACATCTGGAAGTTGGTCAAAGCCTGTAAGGAAATTGTTAGATAAGCCTAAAAACTTCAAAGTCTCAGTGCTGGTGTTCAACACCCATTTGGGTATTTGGCCGTGGATGTTGTTTCCAAAAAGCTCCAACCATGCCAGTTGATCTTGATACCTAAGGAAATCTGGAAATTCACTTATGTTGCATAAAGCCAATGCTAGAACTTTGAACTTGGGAAGAGTTGCATTCGTACTTCGGGGTTCAATGAGCAAAGATAAATTGTTGCTGTTCAGTCGGAGATAGGTGAGATCTTTGAGACTAAGAAACATATCGAATTTCACTATGCCACTCAAAGCATTCTCATCTAGAAAAATAGTTTCAAGATTCTTAAGTCCGAAAAGTGGCTCTGGAATCGGACCTATCAAATTATTTACTCGAAGAAATAACTTAGTTAGCTGTGTAAGGTTTCCTATCCAAGATGGGATAAAACCGGCTATTTGATTACCATCAAGGTATAACTCGGTGAGTTGGGTGAGGTTTTGAAGCGAAGATGGGATTTCACCAGTTAAATTGGTGGAGGCCAAGTCTAGAATAGTGAGTCTGGATTGCTTACCAACCCATGACAAGTTTCCACCACTAAACCCATTAAAAGAAAGTGCAAGGTAACTCAGTTGAGTAAGGTCTTCAATGGATTCAGGTATTTGTCCCACCAAATTATTATCGGAAAGGTCCAAATAAAGAAGATGCCTGAGTTTACCAATGGATGATGGAATAGGCCCTTCGAAATTGCATTTACTAGCTACAAAACCCACCAATGAATGGAGGTTTTCCATCGAAGAAGGTAGGTTGCCTGAGAAGTTAGTGCCTGCAAGACTCAAGAACATAAGAGAACTACTCTGGTTAAACTCTGGCAAAAAACCATTGAGATCCAAATTTTCTCTCACACTAAGACTACGCAGGTTTGGTAGTTGAAAGATTGTTGCAGGGAAATCTCCATGCAGTCCACAACCTTCCAACAGGAGGGACGTTATAGAAGAGAAATTTGCCAAAGAGTCGGCTACGGTGGATGATACGTTGACAGAACTGAGATCAAGTTTTTCCAGCTTAGTGAGGTTTTGAACTAGACTTGCAAAATTGGGTTTTTTGAGTTGCAAAAGACTTGTTCCAGTAAAACCATCAAGATTGAGAGACAGGTCAAGAGATGACAACTTGGACAGAGATGATATTTGTGATGGGATTTGTCCAAAGAATGCAGAGCTAGAGAGGTTGAGATACCTTAGCATCGAAAGTTTTCCAATCTCAGTTGGAATTGGAGAGTACTTGAAGTTATTGTCAGCAAGGTTAAGCGTCCGGAGATGGAGGAGGCTGAAGAGGCTGCTAGTAGAGTTGATAGAGCCAAAGAGACAACTGCTACTAAGGTCAAGGCCAATTACATAACTGGTTTTTTCATCACACTGGATGCCATCCCATGAGCAACAGTTACTGCTTTCACCCTCAGGTTTCCACGACAAAAACTTGGGATAAGCACCTTCATAAGCAGAAGCAGATTTGTCAATGACAAAGCTTTCCTTGAATTGCAGCAAGGCAGACCTCTCATCATCATGGCACCATGGCTGTTGCAGCATAGAGGAGACACAGTTAGCAACCACAAAATGACGAACAAATATAATTATTACTAGTTTTAAATGCAAGTGCATGAACCACAACCCCATTCTAAAAATTTGCAAATGTTATAGCTATCTGTGCTTGGAAATGGAAGTCTGACGTTTGTTTATATTTATAGAATATACACTGCCCCAGAAAAACGTCACTCACTATTTTAGGAGAAACGAGACATTATGGGTCATGACTAAGATTAACCATAAGTCGTCTCCGTGTTGAACACGGTATTAATTAATTAGATTAATTATATCAGAATTTGTCCTTCCATTGTGAACATCAACTGATCGAATATATATGTGGTAAGGAATCCGACCGAGGCCTCAAACTCACTCAGTTGCAATTTGAATTTTAATAAAACTTTATTAAAAGAGTAGATTTATTATTTTAAATTTTTAGAGCCTTATATAGTTAGAGTAATAATAAAATTCTATCTCCTGATAATAATGGATTTATAATTTACATATTAAGACTCTTTTTTATTTATAAAAAAAAACTATAAATACATATGCATCATTATGGTGTATTTGATAACACAGTGGTTTTTCATTTTTCATTTTTGTTTTCACAAATTGAAAAAGAAAATGCGTTTGATAAACATTTTCCATTTTCTATTTTTTTTTCAAAAATATTTTTAAAATTATTGATAAAAAATGAAAACGTTGAATTTCCGTTTTCATTTTATGTTTTCGTTTTTCACTTTGTCAATCTTCCCCATCGACTCCGTGTGACTTCGTCACTGCGCAATCTGAAGGAGTTGCAGATCCAGTGCCTCTCCTCCACCGAGCACGTCCAGCGTTCTCTTGTTGTCGTCTCAACTTCCGTCCGACATTTTCTTCGCAAATCACGAGATTGCAGATCTTTCCTTGGGAGTTCTAGCTACAGGTAAATTTCTCTAATCCTCTCTTTCGGATCGTGAATCTATTGATTTTTTTTCCTTTTTTCCATGTTATTGGATTGTTTTCTACTTAATTTGGCTCTGTGTATTGGCTGGTGCTAACAAAAATATGTATTTGTATTGATCATTGGATCTGATTTGTCACGTCTTTGCTAAAACAACGAATTAATATTGTTTGCCTTGAGTATTACATCCAAATCAATAAAAAAATTTGCTTATGTGCTTCGGGCCCTTAAATCCAACCTTCAAAATTTTACTTTTAAAATTTCATTTATGTTCATATTGAGTGGTATTGTGGTGTTCCTGCATATGCTACAAAGATAGGTTGCTGATGCAGTTGCAGCATCAGCTTTTATAGATTTGCATCGCTTATTCTACACAAACTTATCCCCATTTAAATATTGTGGTTCTATAAAAAATAGTAAAATGTATTCATATTTGATAAAAGATCTGCAAATCCACATTTGATTGGTTTTCAAAGTTATTCTTGAATTTTTTTATTTGGTTAATCTTTTAATATCCTAAAGAAATTAATCTCTCTCTCTCCCTCTCTCTCTCTCTTTTCATTAGAGAATTAGGACCAATTCTTTATCCTCAAATATTGCTTTTTATCATGATGTCTATTAGTATTTGAGGTTTTCTCTGATGTTCTGAACGATATAAGAGATTAAGATTTATACATTTATATTCTGTTGTTGTTTTGTAATATTTTTTTTTTTTAAATGATTGGTATATTTACACATGTTCAAGAGAGATTTGAGGTGGATATAAAGGAGTTGCCTGAGCAGATTGATACTTCTACTTATAGTATGTTGTCTTACTCCTTTTTCCTACATTTGTTTATGGTGGATTTGTTATTTTTTTGTGTATGTTCATTTGTTCCTCCTTGGTTGGTTTTATGATATGTTGGGTTCCAAGTTATGAACTTGATATAAAATAAAATGTCTTACCAAAAAGTAAAAAAAAGGATATAAAATTAAATGGCACTAGAACAAATAAAAACCACCAATTTATAATCAATTGAAGACATTGGGCTTTCAAAAAGTTCTGGAATAATCACATGTTATTTTTTAAAACTCAAATAAGGGATTTAGGCTACATGTCCACTTCTTTTGAGTTTTCATAACTTTCATAGCAAGGAAATTTCAGTGTGTTTTTAGAGATTAGGAGGCTATGTGCAAAGTGATGTTGGAGGGCTCATTGGTTGCTGAACGGACTCTGCTTAAGTTTCAATTCTTGTTAAATATAAGAAAAAGTGGTTGGTCGGTGCATCTCAACCTTCCTAGTTTCAGTTTGTGACAAGAGAGACTAAAATTTTGTATTGGCCTGTATAGAAGGTTGGTTTTAATTGGGTTTTGTTGGCTTAAATTTTAACGGGTCCAATACGTCAGCAACCTTTTTGTTTCCCATTTTTGTAATTGGATTATGTTTTTTTCTTGAAAAACTTGTCATACTGAGCGAATTGGTTTGTGTTGATCTGGTTTCATCTGCGTGCAAGATCTGTCCCACTGCGTCTTCAATGTGTATTTGCACTTTGCAGTTGTATCAAATTTGTCTTTGCAGATGAGTGTGAAATATGCTGCTTATTTTTTTTGCTTATGATTTTTTTTAAACCTTTCTATCTGCTGATTGTTCAGCTTATTGGTTTTGGGGTTGGGTAAATTTGATTTTATTAGTACCATGTGGTTCAGGCTGTTGAGTTTGTCGGATGGTCTAAAAATTGGGCATAGTTTTTTATAATTATCTAGTAAAATTTCCCTCTTCACTGTATTTTGAGACAGATGTCACATACCATATTTTTATTGGACGTTGGGCATTAGTTTTGATTTTAGCTTTTATTTCATTTTCACATAATGTTTATGTGTGTGTGTGTGTCTGTTGGGTGTTTTATTATTTTTATTATTATTATTATTTGACTTGTGAACATAACCAATTATGTGGAAAATATGCTATTGGATTATTATAATTGATGCAATTAATGGGAAAAGAGCACGTGCTTCTTTGTTTTGTTCCTAGCCCAATGCCTCTGCATCTTTCAAATTTTTTTTATTTTTCCGTTGTGGTTTGTGTAAATGTCTCTGTAATTATCTTTAGTTATTGAAAGAATCTAGACCTTATCAAGTTTATTGTGTTTTTATTTATTTTTTTCTCTTCTCTGTTTAGGGTTTAGAGTTTAGGGTAATTCGAAACTAATTGGTTTTTGCATTCTTTTTTGTTTTGCAGTGCCATCATAATAAGGGAGGGACCGTTTTGTACTTTGTGGTGGCGTGCATGTAAGTTTCAGGTGCTTAGATTAATTTGCGAGGGTGCTGCGTACCCATCTAATTATGTTTTTTTTTTTAATCTAAAACTAAATAATGCTATCTATAATGATGAATTATTGATTATTGATGATGATAATGTACAAAATGAGGGAAGCAGTACACAAATGCCAATCAATATTGGCCAAAATGATACTATGCTCATGGCTCAAGTGAGAGATCGAATTGCAGATCGACTTTGGACCACTTTTCAGCATTAGATTATATGTTATTTTTGTGTATGATGCTTTAGAATGATTGTAAAGTTTAAATTTTATGTGTTTGACATATATTTGTGTTTGGTTATTTATGTTTTATTTATAATTTGAGATATATTCCAGTTCTAAAATTAAAATTTATATTTGACATTTTACATATAAGTTTTGAATTTATAGTGTGGATTTTATATGTAAATTTTGATTATAAATTGTTAGTGTTAGTATGATTTTTATATATAAAATTTTAAAAGAAATACAAAGTTTTAAAAAAAAATCAAAAACAAAATCCAAAAGCAAAAATAATTATCAAACGAGTTTTTATTTTTATTTTTTAAAAATCAAAAACAAAAATGATTACTAAACAAATTATTGTTTTTTTTTTAAAATAAAAAACAAAAACTGGAAATTAAAAATAAAAATTAAAAATTAAAAATAGCTGTATTGTCAAACACACCCTGAATAATTCCATTGCCAACATCAATTATGAATATATATATACAGAGAATTATAAACATCAATTATGAATATATATATATATACAGAGAACTGATATACCGAACGATATCGTTCAGTACACCAGAGGACAGAAAAATATATATATATGCCCCATCTTTTTATTAACTATGGACCTATAATTACCCCTCGGCCAAAATGTTCATCCCTAAGTACATCTTTCTATATATGTATATATATTGCAATTAGTTAGCTAACGCAAATCAACAGCCATGTCTTTTTCTTACCCAAAGCCTTGGTCAAGTCAACTAACTAGACAAGGACTAATTCATTAAGAAAAAAATGAAAAAGTAGACAAGGACTAAAACCAAATCCTTGGGGCCAGATGTGTCATCCTTTCCTTATCATGGTTTCTTTTTCTCACCAAACGTCTTGGTCATAGTCAACTAACTAGTCAAGCACTAAAACCAAATCCTTGCGGCCGCATGTGTCATCTTCCTGGTCATAAATCATTGGGTTTTTTGGGGTGATATTCAAGTCTATTATTATTTAAATTTTTTTAACTTCTTTTTTAATAATTTATTAAATTATTTTTTAATTATATATTTAAAATTTTTAAATAATTATATAGAGAAAATATATATTAAGATAAAAAAAATCACAATAAATTTTAATAGATATCAAAGAATATAAAAATTGAAATTTATAATAAAGTTTTTTTTTAAAAAAAATTAATAATAAATTCGTTATTAAAATTTATTTCGTCGTTAAAAATTACTTTGTCATTGATAAAATTCATCGGTAAAACTTCGTCAGCGATAAAATATTTCGTCGTTAGTGACGAAATTGACAAAGCACTTCATCATTAGCGACGAAGTTAACGAACCACTTCATCATCAATGACGAACCACTTGATGAAGTACTGAGTCATTAACAACGAACCATTTCGTCAAAGACGAATGAGCGACGAATTCACTTATCAATGATGAATTAACGATGAAATTTATTAAGGGTATATTTGACTTTTCATTCAAAAACTAACTAAAATAATAATTATAAAGAGAATTAATTAAAAAAATTCAAATAGTTCTAGAACATGATATAGCATCAAAAATCCTAAATCATTTACTTTAGTTGATATTCCACTCTCTAAGGAAGATGAGGATTGCCTAACTAATCCTGTTTACTTCCCTAATTAATATCATTTGGACGTCTTGAGAAAATTTTGTTACCAAAGGTAGCTGGAATGAAGGCAAATGGTAATGGTATGCTCAAAAGTGATATGAGAACCTTATACCAGGCAACATATACACAGAGAGAGCTGCTATTTTAGATTATATAGCTCTTAAGTTATAATAAGATAAAATTGATCAATTTATACAGATTCAATAAAAATAATAATGAATATTATATTTTTATATTTTTATCGTATCAAATAAAATATCTACGACTCAAGGCATAGAAGCTGCAGTATAAGATTTCTGTGTATATATACATATATGCATTCATTTTTTATTTTTTTTTTGATGAATTATATATACATTCATATATACATTGCAAGCATGGAGCTGGATATCTATATGAACCAATGAGAGCGCAACTATGGAGCTCAGTAGAAAGAAAATGCTTATACCTCCTCCAAAGAACAAGCACCAGAGCCTCTCTCCTCCAAGTCCACGCCTTTATGGTCCGAAACGCCCTTCAAACCAATCTCAATCTCCTTTCCAAATTCATCGTAACCTGCGCTTCTGTCCACCTGATTCGCCACGCTCGCCGCGTCTTCGACCACAGACCACACGGAGAAGACTCATTCCTCTGTAACTCCATGATCAAAGCCCACTTCGGTATGCGCCAATTCACCGAATTGTTCACTCTTTATAGAGATCTTAGGAGGGACACGGATTTCGTCCCCGACAATTATACGTTCATCTTGTTGGCCAAGTCTTGTGCTTTGAATGTGACCATTTTGGAAGGGAAGGGATTCATAGTCAAGTTGTTAAAATGGGTTTTGTTTAAATTTGTATGTTTCGACGGCGTTGGTTGATATGTATGCGCGGTTTGGAATGATGGACTGTGCAGGAAAGTTGTTTAATGAAATGTCAGAAAGAAGCGAAGTGTCATGGACAGCTCTAATTTGTGGGTTTGCAAGAACAGGTGACATGGTTAATGCAAGGAAGCTTTTGATGAGATGCCTCTGAAGGACTCAGCTGCGTATAATGTGATGATTGATGGTTATGTCAAGTCCGGTATTATGGGCTCGGCACGAAATTTGTTCGAGGAGATGAAAGGTAGAAATGTGGTATCTTGGACTAGTATGATCTATGGCTATTGCCATAGTGGTAATCTACAGTCTGCTAGGTCCTTATTTGATGCCATGCCTGAGAAGAATCTTATCTCTTGGAATACGATTATTGCTGGTTATTGCAAAATAAGCAACCCCATGAAGCCTTGAAATTGTTTCATGAAATGCAGGCTACCACAGCGTTTGAACCAGATGAAGTAACAATTGTAAGCATTCTTCCAGCAATTGCAGATTTGGGTGCTCTGGATTTAGGTAGTTGGGTTCACCAGTTTGTCAAAAGGAAGAAACTTGATAAAGTAATCAGTGTCTGCACTGCACTGGTAGATATGTATGCAAAATGTGGGGAAATTACTAAAGCGAAAAGAATTTTTCACGAAATGCCTGAAAAGGAAACAGCTCCTTGGAATGCTTTGATATATGGGCTTGCAGTCAATGGATGTGGCAAGGAAGCGCTGGACATGTTTTTGGAGATGCAACAGACAAAATTTAAGCCAGACGGTATAACTATGCTTAGTGTTCTATCTGCTTGCAATCACAGTGGTCTAGTGGAGGAAGGGAAGAAATGGTTTAAAGAGATGGAAAATTTCAAGCTTGTCCCACAGATTGAGCACTATGGTTGTATGATAGATCTTCTGGGGAGGTCAGGATGCTTGGAGGAAGCAGAGAAATTGATAAGTAGCATGCCCTACAAGGCTAATGAGATAATTTTAAGTTCTTTTCTCTTTGCATGTGGGTATTCAGAGGATGTCACGAGAGCCAAAAAAGTTTTAAGTGACGCAATCAAGCTTGACCCAGGAAATGCTGGAAATTATGTAGCAGTGAGAAATTTGTACGCGGCAGAGAGGAGGTGGAATGATGTAGAGGAAATTAAGGGGTTGATGAAGAAGAATGGATCAAACAAAGAGGTCGGCTGCAGCTTCATAGAGGTTGATGGTGTAATCAGGGAGTTTGTGGCTGGGAACACATTGCATCCATGTTGGGGGTCCATGCATTTAACCTTGGAGCAGTTTTGGAAGCACATGAAAGGAGAGATCATTTGTAATAAAAGGGTGGATTGCTTCTGAGACTTCGTTGAAGAACATGCTAATGACCCTTTCACGGATCCGAGTTTTCGTTAATAAAGTAAGTTAATACTCTGTACGTTAACCTAAACTGAACCTGACTACGGTTGAGTTTCAAAATCCAAAAGCGACCGTGGTCGGGTCCTAAACCCAATCCCAAACGCGACCGTTGTTGAATTTTCAAAAAGCAAACTCGACCTTGGTCGAATTTCCATCCAAGTTTTTATAAATAAACTAAACTTGACCAAAGTAGTTAGATCAAATTACTCATTTCTGTTTTTTCTTTGTTTGGAGGGCAATTGTGGATGGTGGTCGCTGGTTATTCACCAAGGCACTGAGAAACTTTAGTTGCTTACTGTTTTGAAAACCAGAATTCAATTGCTTCGGTTTGTAAATATAGGGTATGTACTATTTGTTTGGCTGATCATCTGCAGGACATTATTATTGCAAGCAGTACAACTTTTCCCGTTACTCTACTATAGTTTATAGTTTATAGATAATATTAGTGACTATAATGTATTTTCACAGATGATGTTAAGAGGATTGCTCGTCAAGAAAAGAGTAATCAGCAAAAGCATGGCAAGACATTGGGCAAGCAGAACGAAATTTTTGCAATTCGAGATACCAAGAAGAGGATCCAACCCACATGCTGGCTCTCGATGCAAGTAAAGAATCGGATTTCATGTAAAGAAGTCGAAGCTTAAAATTGTATACCTTTCTTCCCCCTATCAAACATGCCATTCCCTTACTATAATCTCTCTCTCTCATTCACGTACAACCTATATACACACACTTCATTGTAGCTCCAGTTATTACCAGGTTTTGGCAAAATGGGGATCCTTATGAGTCTCATGGGAGGAGGTTGGTTCATTTACTTTTTCTATTCATATTTTTTGTTTTGATTTATTTGTTTTTGGATCTTCCTTTCATTGGCTGTTACCTTTATTATTATTATTATTGTCTAATGATTATCTACAGCCTTTACTTTCAATTTTCCCTTTTCTTCTTGGCAATTCAAATAATGATTTCCTAGCAGTTTATTTCCAACAAGAATTGAGCCTCAACTGCCCATCCCAGCCTCCATGAACCTAATGTATTACAGCAGCTTTGTGAACAAAATGATATCCTTTTGTTCTGCAAAAGAACAACTTTGAATAATTGATTATGGAACATAAATATTGAGCTGTATATTTGCGTGACAGGTTTGCCATCCTCGCAGTTGCTGAGTTTTGTGTTTGGAACAGTATACAAACAGTTCATAGAGAGAGAGATCAACAACTTTGATGACTTTCATGTTGCTATTCTTGATATTTTCAAGTAAGAGTTACAGTTTACAATCTCTAGTGAACGTCTAATTATCATTTTCTTTGATTAAAAACAAAACGATAGTTTTAACGACTTGCTAAACTTAGCAAAACCTAACCAATTTCCATAATTAAAAGTCGTCAATGATAATCATACCTTAAACAGCACAATTTTGCTCCATCGTTAATCATACCTTAGTTATTTACCCTAAATAATCTTGACGAGGTGGAATCTTGTTGAATTTTTAAAATTATTTCAAAATTATAAGTCCATGGGATTAACTCAATTTTAAAAATCAGCTCGTAAAGTGAGGACTATCTAAGGCTTATATACACTAAATTTTTATTGTGCCCAGGTCATGTGGTACATTTATACCTATGTTTCAACAAATCTAATGTTTTTAAGTCCTTTCTATAAACGTCTATGGATTTTACAGTAAAAGGGAGAAAACATGATACATGTTTGCTGCAGGCTATCTTGTTGACCAGTTAAGAATTATCCTGTAAAATCTAACTCTTACCCTCTTAAACAATCATATATCCAGCTCTTTCAACTCTGCATTGCCTGGTAAACACTATGATGCGCCATCGCTCAAGGAAGTAGAGGTCAGTTTATTTACCACTCAGGGTCCAGTTGCCATGTTTTCTTTCTTCCTAACAGCGCATTTAACAATTGCAGGCAATCTACAAGGATTGGAAAGAAGCCAAAGAACCAGAAAAGAAGAAGAATATTTTCTTGGATTTCATGAAGAAGAATGTGAATCCTAGCAAGGTTGACGACGCCACCATGATTACAGGTATAGTAACGCCTCCAGTAGCCATGGCAGCAAAAAGAGCAGGACAGAATGTGCCCCAGCTGAAGATTATCAAGTCTATTCCAGATGTCCTATTTGTGCCATCAATGACAGTGATGACTCTCATGTCCGTTAAGATCTCCAGAAGAATTATAATGGGGAAAATAGCATCTTGATAATGATAATATCCACTATATATCAGAAGTGTGGAATTTGCATAGTTTTGGAGATTTCTCACATTGCGTAAACAAATATACTGTGAAACAAATTATTGGCTTGTGTATCTTTTGTTGATGTGAATTATTTTCTTCATAGATGTCAAAAAACTAGATCATCCAAAACGAGGTAATAAGCATGATAAATTACACAAGCAGATGCAATTTTTGCCTTGACTAATAACAACTGATAAACAAGATCAATCTAATATAGAAAAATTAGAAGTATACTATTCCAGCAATATATACATGTGAGAGTGAGTGAGAGAGAGAGTGTGTTGCATAACAATAAGTAAACTACGTAAGGCATTGGTGAAAAAAGGTGGCATTTACAGTTAATATCATCTTTACATGAGAATATGTAAGAGAGAAAACCAGAGCATTTACAGCAAAGCACATAGCATATACAATATAGAATTTGAACAGAGCCGGTTGACATATTTCTCTCAAAAAATTTCAGAACTTCAAACCTCTGAAAACATAAGTAATCTTCTCTACCAATTATAAGCACGCTAATACGAGTATCCCTCCAGCTTTTACCTACTTGAAAGTTGAACCAGGCTTTCGCCTCCCACGATATCTTGTGTTCCAAGGATAATCAGGCTTATCAGGCTTGGTACTCGAAGCTGCTTTTACACTAGATTCCCCATTTGGCTCACTGTTCTTTGGAGGCATATCAGCTTCTGAATTCAGAACAGCAGGATTAGATTTCTGCTCTTCCGTTGATACCTGAGACTTCTCCAAGAGCTGGTCTCTTACCTTTTCAAAATCTTGCCAGCCCTCCTTACCTGCCTTGTTATTTATCAGCATTCCGTCCACTATCTGTGGACATGAAAGAATGAGTAGTTCAGAAAATTAGAATGCATCATCCGCAAGTCAATTACTTAACCAAAATGATGAAATTGACTAATTTAAAAGCGCAAATCTTAGGGATTGAGCTGTGAAAGAATAAGAGGGTGCTTGAGTGGCTCCTGACGAAAAGCTCTCCAATACAAAATGAGATGAAACCATGACATAATAAAAAAACTTACATTTTCGAATAAGCCCCCAACCTGAGGATGATCTGTGCTTTCAATCATATCAGGATAAGGAGCCACCTGTCCATGACTTGGAACTGCACTCTCAAGCATAAGTAAATCTCTCATGTTATGATCAGATGTATGCTGAGATTCAACCAGTAATCTATTTCCCATTTCAGGAGGAGAAGCAGGATTTAGAGCAGAACTGGCCATTGCATCACAGGGTCCAAGGAAGCCAAAGTTTGAAGAATAATTTGCAGGATTTTCAATTAACACCTTCTCAATTCGAGTCTTCAACTTGCAGACCTGGGACTGTATGACTTCCATCTTCCAGAGAATTTCCTCCAAAGAACTATCACCATCTTGAAACTGAAAAGATGACTCTCCATCATTTATCCCACACTCACCATTGCCACAAGTAACGATACCTGCAAGATCAATGAAGTATGTTACAAAAGAAAAGGAAAAAGCCACAGAGAGAGAGAGAGGATAAAGTTTGATATTAGGTCTGGACCAAGCTCTCACAAGCACATACAGTCTTAACATAGAATAACATATGAATCAAGACTTTTCTAAAACAATGGCACATTTTAAACATGGTACTTAGAAAGAGAGAGAGAAAAAAAAAACACACACACACGCACACAGAGAAAACACTGTTATGTAGTGGAATAAATAATGCAAAGCCAAAAATGCTCATTCATGAGAGATTTGCTGTTGTCCTCAGCTAACTAGCAAAATATGCAACAACAAGACATGGGTCTAAATCAATATGCATTATTCATACCTCGATTATCGAAATCATCTTCCATTTTCACACCATCAGTAGCAGACCTCTTCTTTTCTGGAGAGCAGAAAAAAATGGAAAAACACAAATCAAACGTTTAGCTGGAAAATATATACTGCATGAAGCAGAACTTGTGTAGCTTCATACCATAACAGGAGAAGAGGTTATGGTGTGACATATATGAAGCTACATCAGTTGTCTCCTCAACTCTCTTTCTTTTCTTCCTTTTCATGACTTTATTTCTTTGCATTTGACATGAAAATGGCAGTGACTTAGAATTGAAATTTTCTGACATGAACCTTCCAAATTCAAACTCCTTTCTTTCATCATATTCTGCAAGTTCCCTATCATACTTCGATGCTTGGGACTGAAGTTCATTAATTTGTAGTTCTATCCATTTACAGCGCCACATAAGAGGACGTATGTACTTTCTCCAATGAGCCGTCACCTTTCTCTTCCTAGAAATTTTGATACACAAGCAAATGTAGGATATATCAATCAGCCAAATGGCAACAATATTAGTGATGAAACAATACGCAGGACACAATTAAAACCAGAGTTATTTTAACAACTATAATTTATTATCAATAGTAGAATTTTTAAAGTTGAAGTGGTTGCAGTACCCCAAGCCTAAGTAGATTAACCAAACCAATGCGACATAAAATCAAAATTAAACTTTTAATACTACCGTATACATAAATTAAACTTTTCATAAGTAACATAAATTTCATTGGCACATGAGAGGATCCAAACTGTAGTTTACCTCATTCGGAATGCCTCACTATATTGGTCAAACTCAAACAAGGAAGCATTCCCAGCACACAACCGTGAGTCAACTTCATCAATATCCAACACTGAACTGTTCTCCACCCTGGTTATTGTATCACCAAAAGAACTCGATTGTGAATTCTCAGTCGCATCCTGGCATTCACTTTCAACTAGCCCAATATTGCTAGGATACACAGAATCAGTTATATTAAGCTCCTCCTCATTTTCACTTCCATTTGGTGCAGCAGTTTGCTCAACTGATAATACTTCCATGTCAGCAGTGTTCTCCTTGCAGTTACTCATGCAAGGCATAGACTGATCTTCCAGGACCTGATGAATATTTCTGTTCTCATCACGGAATGAAACTTTTGCTGGACCTTCTGTCTTTGGTTTCATCTCCAATTCAGGGCCCATCCTGCTATTTCACTTAAATCCAATCCGGTTCATTCCTTCTAGCAATCACAACATTTAAATACCATCTGCGTCAAATTCAATTCCAGGAAAGTTCAATTACATATAATACCAGGTAAACTCCAAAATAAGAGAATTAAAGAAACGCAGAATTTCAAATTTTCAATCTAAGTCTTCAAGTTGCAAAACGCACCATATATAAGCCATCAAACAAATTATAGGGAACCCATACAACTCTAAACACTAGAGAACTTCTAATGTTCCAAAAGAACTTGGAAATTTGGAAGACTTAAACTCAAACCTAGCTAAAGCAAACCCGAAAACTCTCTTGATGAACACTACATTATTAAAACATAGAAAAGTCAGGAAAAAAATAAACTTTAAGAAGAAATACCACCAAAAAAATTAGAAAAAACCCAAACAAGAAAGGTAAATAGAACATAAAACTCTATAGCAATGGAAATAACATTCAGTTTCACAAGAACAAAGAAAGTCAAGATTTTTATTGACAACCCATAAAATTAAACCACTACACGAATCGATTAACATCATTATAAAACCCTTTTCCCAATATGAACCACAAAACCCTAAACCCAATAACACAAAAAACCAGAAGGAAAGAAAGAAATAGAGAAAGACCTGGTGTTTAAGTCTGTCTTTGATGAGTAATGACCAATAAAGCACAGGCTAAAGCAAGCGCACGTTTGCACCCTCGCCGTAGACAGCAGACCGAACGGTGTTGAACGGTGGAAAGAGCCCTTCCAGTCCCAGTGGTTGTGGACGATGACAATTATCTGGTGTGACTTGTGGAGAAGTATCCGTCCCTCTGCAAAGCAAGACAGCCGATCTGGTCAGATCAAATCAGGATCATCCGTCTAGTGGGGTCCAATAGATTCACGTGTTCCTTCTCGCAGAGGATTTGCTTGGCAATCGCCTATCAGCCCATCAAAGGGGTTTACTTTCACATGGGAACAGGATACGCTTAGTATATAGACTCTCTCTTGTCTTATTAACTTTGTGTTAACGAGTTTTAAATAAAGTTCGAATTTTTAGTTACCTTTGCATTAAAGTTTAGTTATCTTCTGAATAAAATATAAAAATTAATATCAATACTACTTTCTATATTTTAATCTTAGTTTTTTGGGAATTTTATTGAGCAAGTAAATCAAATTAACCGAAAATTCAGGATTTTCCTAATACTCAAAAAGTGGAAAAATAACAAATTGAAAATACACGAGCCAAGTAATCAATTATTAGTCAGCTTCGTTGGGGTCGGTGAGAAGGGTAGTTGGCGCGTAAAAAACATCTCGCTCATTTCTATCCCCAACAGGTTTTCTTGTTTTCACAGACACAACCCAGAGACCTAGGATTCCGGTACCACCCGGCGTTCTAGGAGCCCAAACCATAAATTCCTCAAAAATTTTACTTCTCAGGTCAACTACAAGCAAAACCTATTTCACATCAATGGCTTTTCGGCCAGTATTACTGGCCATTTTCATCGTCACCACCATCACTGCCATCCCACTTACGCACTCTGTTCCTTTCATTGTTTTGCATGGTAATTTCTCTCATCTTCTTGATGTTCTATGCAATTTGACATGTCCTGCGGCTTCTACTGTTCCCTTTTATGGAATTTTTGTTTTATTGTTCACTGATTTTGTTAGATGAGAATTTTCAGCACCCAAATGGGGGTGTGGTTTTTGTTTGTTCCAATGCATGACACTTAAAAGGTGCAAAAAAAATTGAAAGAGGAAAAAAAAAATTAATCTTTCATAGTTTTTAGAGCTCTTTTTTAAGTGAGAGAAAGAGTTAGTTGCTCCTTATTGAGAAGTACAGTACAACATATGCATGCTTTGATGTGCGCATAAGCTCTCAGATGGTTATCCTCATAATTGTAAAATATTGACAACGTTATAAAATTGTCCAGAAATTCTTCTTCAGTACTTATACCTTCAATAGAAAGTGCGATCCTTATACCTTCTATAGTTTCCTTTAGCAATCTATGACTCAGTGAGTCAATATTTTTCTATAAAATTTGGCCTTTTATTAGATATGCTTGGATCATGTCTCTCCACATATAACTGCTTGGTTTCTCAAGTAGCAACTAGAAAAGTTAGCACATTCAGGAAAGTTCTTCAGCTACTGACACTGACTCTGTTTTTTTTTTTTTTTTTTTTTGGCATTTCCTGACAGGCATTGGAGATGCATGCAAAAATGGAGGAGTGACACATTTTACTAAGCTCCTAAGTGATTGGTCTGGTTCTCAAGGACACTGCATGTATGTTGTTATGAATGTATAAATTATTTTTTTACAATATCTGTTTCTTGTAAAATTCTTATTTGGCTGCATGTCCCATTACCGAGTCTAATCTAGAGTTAGACATCTGCTGTCTGAAATTATTACCCAAAAGCTGCTAGTTGGACGGGAAATTTTGGTTTGTATGGTCTTCTAACTCTTTGGTGGAGGCAAAGGCTTACCTTTTCGACCATTTGTTTATGTATTTCTTTAAAAGCTTCAAGCATGTGCATCTCACCTTTAAGTCATCATGAAAAGTGTTATTAGGAACTAAATAGACACAGACTTCACGTCAAATTGTTCATTTTTTGCTACATTATGTTTGTAAATTGAAAGGTACACCTCAGTTTAGTCTAATATCCAGTTCATAATTTAAAAACCTAATAAGTAAATTATGAATGAAAACATGTGTCTTTTCTTTTGTTACCTACTGCAGAGAAATTGGAGATGGTTCGTGGGATTCCTGGACAATGCCCCTATTGGAACAGGTGATTCTTGAACTAATATATAATAAGTGCTCTTCTCTTTTTTTTTTTACTTTCTGTTGTCTGATGTTTCATTTTAATAATTTAACCGTTACTCAATCTTCTGCTTGCAGACAAGTATTGCTTGTGAGAAGGTGGTGAAATACTTTGGTAATACATATTTATCCTTTTATTTGGCAACTGAAGTAACACATTTTCTTAAGAACTTTCATTTCCATTTACAGGTGAAGAAGATTAGTGAACTAAGTGAGGGTTACAACATAGTTGGACTTTCGCAGGTGATTGTCAAGGGACATTAGACTTTTTATTCCTTAATTTCGATGGATTCTTTTATCACATGCAGCTATGTAATGAAATTTTTCCCTGTCTATCTTCTACAAATGGACCATATGCATCTGACATGCTTTTCTAGTGCGTGAGACATGCTGCAGAGAATTATATAATAATGCATACGTATTTCTCAAAGAGAAATATTGTAATTCACGTACAGAAACTCAAATACACGTTTTTTGTTTTTTTTTTTTGCTTTTTTTTTGCAAATTTCTTAAGTTATTATTTTATCAGAGTTTAGAACAATGTATAATATCCTTAAAATGAAAACAAGTGAATCAAAGGATATATAGCTCAAACACAATATGCTAAAAGTAAATATCAAAATAATGGAAGGCAAGTTTTAGGATTTCTGTTATCGTTGTGATTATACATTCTATTTGTTATCGTTAACATTTAGTTTTTCACTATATGAATATTTCTGCTTGTTTTGATTGTTTAGTTACCTTTTAACTTATAATATGCCTCTTTTAACAGGGTAATATGGTTGGTCGAGGAATTATTGAGTTTTGTGATGGGGACCTCCTGTGAGAACTAATTTGACAATTATTTCCTTTTGGTTGAGGCTTATGATGATGATCAATGATCCATTCCTTTTGCATGTGAAAACAGGTTAAAAATTTCATATCGCTAGGAGGGCCCCATGCTGGTACTGCTTCTATTCCACTTTGTGGAGTATGTACTTCTTTCTCCTGCCTTATTGTATATACCTCAAATAAGTTCTCATCATTCAATACATCTTCTTTCAGTTTTCTATTCAGGAGAATAGTAACTTGAAGGTTTATATGATAATATATAAATGATTTGGCACTTTGATACCTATGTTTTACAATAGAACATGTATGGGCCATTTTTCATATTAGAGAACAATATTCAATATTATTTGGAAGCAGTTGAAGATGTTGGAGAACTATAGAATAATACTTCATATTCATCTGTTATTTTCTTGTCTACTAGTAATAGAGCATACAAATGATATTTGTGCACATGTCTAGAGAGAGAAATGAAATTGACAGCATGTTTGACATATGTGCTATTTTGCAGTCTGGATGGTTATGCATTTTTCTCGACAGTTTAATCAAGTTTGAGATCTACAGCAACTATGTCCAGGTTTAAACTTCGTTCTTGTGCTCTCAAGTTCTTAACATTGAACTCTTAACTGTACTTGTTATAGAAAACAATATAGTGAACGAAGCAGATGGACTAAAAAACATCAAATAACTTTTGCCTAATTAGAATGATTGTGACGGAGGCTGATGGCTTAGTATTATCTGTTCTCTCATTGATATCTTGTTATCTTGCTTGGCAATTCATCTTATTTAAGTTTTCTTGTCTTTGATGGGTTTGTAGGAACACTTGGCTCCCAGTGGCTATCTTAAAATCCCAACTGTGAGTTATTTAGTTGAACTAACTACAAAGCATCTTCTTTCATTAATAGTACTGCACCTGTTTTGTTTCCACTTATACTTAAAATACATATGCTGGTTTCTAAGCATTGCATTTGTCCAGGACATTGATGCCTATATTAAAGGATGCAAGTTTCTCCCACAGCTTAATAATGAGATCATTAATAAGAGAAATGCAACCTACAAGGAAAGATTTGAAAGCTTACAGAATCTGATACTTATAATGGTGAGTTCAAGGTTATTTCTCTTGGATCATGCAACGATTTGATTTACACTTGAATTCTAAATTCTATGGAATTCTCTTTTTTTTTCCCCCCTTTCCTATGCATGAGCAGTTTGAGCATGACACTGTCTTGATACCTAAGGAAACCGCTTGGTTTGGATATTATCCAGATGGGGCCTTTTCTCCTATATTGCCTGCACAAGAGGTAATTGTAATCTATTCCACATCTTCATCTTGCTTGTCATCAGCAAGATTGTTCCTCAGCAGCTAGTTTCCTATTGACAACTTTATATCTCCAGCATAATTCCTACTAAGCAAGTTTTAACCATATTAAATAACAGTGAGTTGAGGAAGCGATAGGAAACAATTCTTATTGCTTGCTGTTTTAGAGGTGGAAGTTGTGATGCAAATACAAGTAGAAAGCTTGAGAATTTTCCCAATAACAAGCTCTGCTTTGGTCATTTACCTAATGGAAATTGGTTTTTTTTTTCAAAACTCTTTAACAGACTAAGCTCTACACCGAAGACTGGATTGGCTTGAAAACCTTGGATGAGGCTGGAAAGGTGAAGTTTTTAAAAGTTTCAGGAAATCACCTGGAGATCTCTACAAGCGACATGAAAAAGTATGTAGTACCTTACTTGGAGGACCATGCATCTGCTCGGTGGTGGTCGACGATGGCAAAGTCTTCAGCTTTCAAATGGCCATCAAGAATCAGCAACTTCTTCTCAGAACTGGTAGGGTATGCAGGGGAGGACCAGCTGTTGCTGCACACTCATGTTTGAGTTTTGTGGCCACCATTTACACGTGATCAACATAAATGAAGAAAATCATGGTATTTCAGGAAGAGAGCCGAACAGTTTGTGAATGATTATCTAATATTAAAGTTCGGTCTTAGGCTTTACATATGTCTATGTGATTCAACATGTGACTTTATTGTGTCTGTTTCTTCTATGGTGAAACTCTTAGATTTTTGTTGATGGTTTTAGTGGTTGTCTTTGTTTTGGTAAATAAAAAAGGCGTCAATACCATAGCCTATCAAAACTTGAACCACTTTCACAGACTAGTGTGATGTAACGGTTGATTTTATTCTGCTAGGTCATATCCAGGTGCATTTTAGGCGTTATTTTATTAGTAATTGTTAAGTACAAGAGAGATCGAACTAAAGCTAACAGCTTCCAATTATTAATACGTGAATAAATAAATTGAAACTTTTCGTAATTTTCAATACATAAATAAATAAATAAACAAATACATTTTCTTCATATATTTTGTAATTATGTTATTAAAATTACTTGTGAATCCAATAGGAGTCTTTTCTTTTTTCCTTTTTTTTTCAATAATTTTTTTTTTTTTTGTGCGAGTATTCAAACTAATCTTAACGTAAAGAAAAATACATACTAAAAATATATGGAGCAATTTATAATTTTTAAAATTAATTTTATAATTTAAGAAGAGAATTTGAAACTTTATACTATAATGTGCCAAAAACCCTAAATCTTTCTTTACTTTTACTCCCAAAAGATCACAAAACACAGACTCTCCAATAACAACAATGGAGTCGCTGCAGCCGCTTGGGGGAGTCATGAAGCGTATCGGTAAAGAAATCTACAACCTAATAAGCTCAAGGAAGAAGATCATCATCGCCTTCATTCTCATCTCTTTGGCACATAAATCTGGAACCCGTTCATTCACCAGAGTTATCAACCCCACCTTCAAAAAAAGCGCTAAAATCCGAACGAACCTCATTCCCAAATTTGACTTGTCACCCCTAGATTTCATACAACCCAGATGGGGCTTTTTCTCCTCTATTGTCTGCTCAAGAGGTAATTCTAATCCACAAGATTGCTCCTGAGCTTCCAGTCTGCTATTGATAGTTTTTATATCTCCAACATAATTCCTGCTTAACATGTTTTAATTATATTGAAAATAATGGTTCAAGGAAGCAACAGGAAACAATTCATATTGCTTGGTGTTTTAGAGATTGAAGTTTTGTGATGTAAAATATATTAGTACAGAGCTTCAGATTTTTGCTATACTTGCTCATAATGAGTTGGTTTTTTTTAAAATCTGTACAGATCCAAGCTTTTTACCTTTTCTTTTTTTTTTTATATAATATTAAATGTCTACTGTAGAAATAATTGGGTTTTAAAACATATTAAAATTGAAAATTTTAATGCTATTTGAATTTGATAACCATATAAAAATTTTCAAATAATATCTACTTTCAGCTTGGATATTACCAACTCAAATATTTAACGAGCTTTGTTGTTAAAATATAAATAAAACTAATAAAACCACCTTGGTACCACCAAGCTCTTTACTTGAACGAGGCTGGGAAGGTGATGATTATAAAATTTCCAGGAAATCATTTGGTGATATCTCGAAAGTCAATAGGAAGTAAAAGGGTATATATTACCTTTACTTGGAGACCCACGATGGTAAAGTCTTCAGCTTTCACATGGCCTTCAACATTATGGAACTTCTTCTCAGAGCTGGCAGCAGAGAGCTTGATGCACACTGCTTGAGTAATCTGAGTTTTGTGGCCTCCATTTATACGTGAACAACCGAAATGAAGAAAATTATGGGATTTCAAAAGAGCCGAATAGCTGTGGATATGTTCATGTAATAATACCACGTGTATTAAAGTTGAGTCATAGACCACGTGAAGTCTATGATTCAACATGTGACTTTATTGCATGTGTCTGTTTCAAGTGTAAATTAACTGCGAGATTTTTGTGGTTGTTTTAATCCGAATTTCTACTTGAATAAATTAAGCTTTTTCATCATAATTTATGAATGACCTGGCATATTTTTATTAGTTAAGAATTGACGTATCTACTATATATAATCAACTACTATATATAATCAACAAGAAAGAAAGACTATGGGTTCATAGAAAAAGAAAGACTATGGAATAAAGGTAACAACTTTCAATTATTAATAAATAAATTGAAATCCTATTTTTGTCTTCATCATTAAGAAAACGTACAACGTGTTCTTTTTTTCTTTTCTTTTTTGTTTGCTTTCTTCGTAATTAATTAATGTTACCAAAACCAATAGAATTGAACTATTAATAGTCTTTTAATTCTACTAAAATATCCGGTACAAAAGAATACATACATATATATATATACAAAAATTGGATTATGACTTTGGTAGAAAAACTAAACTAATTAAAGCTCCTGAATTTTCCTATAAACACACCTCAAAAGGATCACAAAAGCACATACTTGCACTGAGACCTAATAGTACTGATCTCACTCGGCCCCTCTTCCTCACTTGTGTTTTTCTTAGTAATAACAACGAAGTCTTTAATGTCGATAATGGAGTCGTTTGGGGAGTTCTTTGAGCGTATATGCAAAGAAAGCTACAACCTAGTAAGCTCAAGGAAGAAGATCTTCACCCAAATCATCATGGTCTTCATCCTCATGTCTTTGGCATCTGAGTTTCAATCCCATTCATTCGCTATTGAGTACACCGCCTCCTTCGAAACTGGTATCCTATCGATCCACCATACATTCGACGTGTCCCCCGGATACTTTATACTTTTGGTAATCACCTCCTTCTCAACCTCTGCGTGCATATATGCGATATCATGTTTGTACACCGGCCAAGAGGAGCTATTGACTTTGAAAAACGCTTTTGTGGTTTGGATGAGGCTCTACGTCACCTTATGCTGTGGTTCCTTACTCCAATTCGCTTACTTCGCAGTGGTAATACCATATCTTACTGGTTTTGGCACAATCTTCGACCCCAAGAAGAATATCAGTCACCGGCCGGTGCTCGTTATTTGGGCTTTCCATGCTGCAATTGGATTTGCTAGATTGGCTTTCGTGGGGACGTTTCTGTACGTGATAGTAATTTGTGAATTGGCTAAGGTGGTGTCCGTGGTACAAGAAAGTTGTGCCGGCTTTGTGGCCTTGACAAAAAGCATGCAAATATTGAAAGGACAAAACTTATGGTTGGCGTAGTTTACTTACTTGGTTATACAACTTGGAGTCAAAAAAGTTGTTGCTGAGGATGTTCTTGGATTATTGTTTCCCTCCTCCTTCACCTGGATTACATCATTAATCGTGAAGGAGGTGTTGAGTTTGGTTTGCTTAGTTGTCTTAATGGTTATCTATTTTGTCTCCAAGAGTAGTGATGAACACCATGATGTCGTCCGCCACAGCGTTGCTGTGACTGATCATCAACGTCAGGTTTATGTAGTAAGAGTTGGAGAATACGTTCCTCTCAGCGACACACAGCTCATACTTGATCCACCATCATGATATTAATTTTAATATTGTCTTGGTTTTTCTTTTATTACAAATTTCGTTTAGTGATTTTGTTTAATTTGATTATTACAGTTTTAAAGTTATCAAAAGTAGTGAAAAGGACGACATTACTATATTGTTAAAGAGTTATTATATGTTATTTAGTTTATTTATTTATTAACACTAAGGTATTTTTATCTTTTTATATTTTTACTTGCTGGCTATATACTCTTTTCTTTATTTTTTTTATTTTTTTGTATTATGTTGAATAGTAGCTATAAGAACCCTAGCATCCTTTTCTCACTTATAACTAATTGGTTTTCACCAACAAAAAGAAAACTAACTAATTGTTTTTTTACCAACCAAAAAAAAAAAATATGTTTCGACTTCTAAACTTTTAACACCTATGGTTAAACGAGCATTGGAAAATATGATTTTCTTTTTCTTTTTCTTTTTTTGGTAAATCTTGGAAAATATGATTTGCTTAAATTAAAGTATACAAACCTTTAGATTTTTTATTTTTTTTTGGGTAAATCTTGGAAAATATGATTTGCTTAGAGTATCCAAACCTTTTGATTCTGTAATTGAATTGATAGGTTAATGGTTGCAACTCCAATGCTAATAGACTGGGCACAGAAAATCTGTAACAGTATACTTCTCAAATATTTTTAATTACTAAATTTTAATAATTGTATAGCACATATATTGTTACAATATAAATAGACATAAAATAACGAATATATATATATATAAATAATAATAATAACTAAGTAAATTATATTTATTGTTAATTTAACTTTTTTTCCCTATCCAACTTGCATAGTTTTATTCGTTTACGACGTAACATGAATCCAGGGCTTGTAAAAGTACCTACCAGGGGCCTTTTCCATGCCCATTTCCATGCAAAATGTAGCTTCACACCAAATACAAAATGACAAGTCTCAAACAGCTTTAAACTGATATTATTATATAGAAGAGATTACCACAATGAATACAGACCAAAATGAATTTAAAATGGAAAAAAAATTAAAAAGAAAAATACAGCATTTTAGATTCATCCCCAACCTAAAGTAACTTGAAATCTTTGACTATTTGATACACAAGGGAAACTTACTCCGGCCTAAACTCAAACCCATCTTTATGCCTAATCAGAAAATGAGATTGAGCATAATCACTACAGCGCATGGTGGTATAGTTCTTTTACATGAATGTTACAGGATGCGGAACTTTGTTCTCTTATGGTGCACTATCCCGCTGTCTAAGCGCGGCGCCGCCCATCACAGTGCATGAAGTTGGAACTGATTCTTATACCTTAAAGACAACATGTCTTGCTGACACCGGAATGAAATCATTTTTAAAGTGATGATTCTATGTTGTGGTGCTCAAGATTGCGAAGCACAATTCTAGCAAAAATTTTGGCTGCAAGCGGAGCAGTTGCTGCCGCTGCAGCAGCCCGCAGAACCCGTGCAGCTCCTGCATTCAGCATAAGACTCGCATGATGCATGGCATGCCGGCCACCAGGAATAGTAAACTGCAGTTTGAAAGAGTTCAGTAGCATGTTATTAAAAAGTCAAAAACAGAATAATTAACTCAAAATGTTCATTAGAACCATTCAAAAAGTAAGCATATGCACACATATTAGGAAAGTCTAAACCCACAATACCTGTAGAAGAGCAAAAGCAGCACACGCCTTGAGTACAGATGATGGATTTCGTAGCATGGCAACAAATCTCCCAATTTCAGCTCCACTGTAGAGTAGAATACCCAGTAAAAAATTTAGATTCTTAAAATAAAAGCAGAACCATTCCTCATAAGAAGACACAAGATTGGGTAGGCCTACCACGGAAGTCTCTCTCTAATAGTGTATTTTTACACCAATAAAACAAGATATGAAAGTTACTCAAAAAGTTGAATACAGGATCCAGAGGAATGGCTGATAAAAAGATTTATTTGACCTACCAAGTAGTTAAGAGTTGGAAGCTTTTACTCAGCAGTTTGCTGGTCATTACTTGGACCAGAACTCGAATAATGAATTAGAGCAGAGAGAAGGAGAGAGAGGAAACCTGCATCTTAGATGTCCTGCTTCTTGAATACGAGCACCTTCTGTTACTTGTGCCAATGCCGCAGGAGCCGATGAAGCAGCAGCAGCAGAGAATGATTGTTGGTCTGAAAATTTTAGGACAAAAGATTCAATGTTCTTCAAAGCCATCCTTCTAGCACCATCTAAGCTCACACCTTTGGAAATGCTTTCTGATGAAGTTCCTATCAATGCATACTCATCCATTCTGCAGAGAGTATTGAAATATAAATTTAATAACTACACATATCTGTGCTAATTTTTTTATCAAATATAAACGCTATGAGGCCACTTTGTACGACTACCAACTTTAGAGACTCTCTCACAGGTTCAAATGCACTATTGAAATGTAACATTTTTGGTGCGACAATCTTCTTTTCCTACCACAAACTATCAGAAAACAAAGCAATTTATCCCATAGACTGCTTCAGTTAATAGGGTAAAGTTCTTCCAAGTCACATGCAAGAAGTAACAGCGATGCCATGTTATCCACAAAACTCTCATAGTGCCAAAGAAAATGCCAAGTAAAAGTTGACAAATCTTTAAGGAAGTTAATTTTTCACCTGAATACGGACATCATTTGACATTGAACTGGAAGACAGTCTAATAAGTCAAACATAGAGATAGGGATAACTAAAGCTTGATAACTTAATCGAGCAGCTTTGATATTGATGGTTTGTGAGAAACACTGCAGATTAAAGAACAAGAAACTCCCAGCATTTGTGGCCAAAACAAGCTTGCACTAGTAGGGGCATCACTAATAAATAACTCTTTAAATCAATACAAGTCTTCCAGAAATAAAATGGTAAACTTATGACTGAGAACAAAACATCTTATGCATCTCAAAGAAATTGACAACAAAAGAAAAAGAGAAGTAATATTTTTGTCAAGTGCTGCTAGGCTACAGACAAGTTACAGTGATTACCTTCCATCAAACATGTATGCTAATGCCAAAGCAGCCATGAAACGTGCCATCTTTGATACTGAAGAAGAGCAAAGATGAACAAGCGCAGGAACTCCCCCTTCCTCCACAATACGGAGAGCATTACCAGGGTTAAATGCAAGATTCCAAAGAGCTCCTGCAGCTGTTTCATGGACATCCTGAAAATGGAGTTACAATTAAGCCTAAATCAGCAGTCCAATTCTAGGTAAGAAAAGATGTTAACAGAAACCATGAGCAGAAATTTGTTCCGTACGTTCAGTGCCTCATTTTAGAGGGTTATGCCTGAAGAACCTACACGTCTCTAAATGTATAGAAGCACTAAAATATTTCGAGAAAGTTACTTAATATTGCAAGTAAATTTGAACAAGATAGGCAACTTTCTGCTCACAGATGAAACAGGTAAATAAAAGTTCTGACTAATAAAAAATTTAACATTTTCAACTTGGAACCTAATTAACTACAACTCTCCAGTATTATGTATCGTCCTGCTTCCATCACGGAAAGAAGCTGCTCAACATGCGCAGATCATAGACTAGTAAGAAACGATAATAAATCTAGAGCATGGATGAGATCAAAAAATATTAATGAAGTTCTCATAGAAAACAAATCTTAAAGAAAACGAAATGCTTACTGCTGTGTCAGAGCGTGCCAATGCAATCAAAGGTGCAACACCTCCTTCTTGTCCAATAGCAATGCTACATCAAAGAAATAAATAGCATTATGATTAACAGCGTGATGAAGAATACAATCAAGCACAAAAGGTGAATCAAATTGGACATCCATTGTAGATATAGTTCATCTGGATACTGGACATAGCACACCACTAAATGATACTGATAGAATGTTAATTTACATGCTTTTCTTAAAAGGAACTACTAAATAACTTGTATTAGAAAACTAAACAAAAAAAAAGTCACACAAACTCACATACCTATTGGCTTCTGAAACTGATAATCCCCAGAGAGCACCAGCAGCCCTTTCTTGTAGACCTGGGGAGGCATTTGAGCAGGCTTGTGCAAGAGCAACCTAAATTACCCACATAAGATAACTTAAGAATCAGCTAAAACGATTTAAATATCATATTAAAACAACAATTTTTTTACCATTATTTAAATTACCTAGGGCTATACCTGCATAGAGCTTATAATAAAGATTGTTCTTGTGATAATATAGTGCATAGAGTACAGTAAGCCATTATTTTAAAAATAAACAAATCCAGCATCAGGGTAAATAAACTTCAACATGCAAATACAACGTCATCATATAAGCATGCATCAGAGTCTGTAAATTTTCAATTAGTAGATTATGCTTCTAATAAATGTAAGCTTTTTTGCTGAATGGCAAAAACTGACACTGTATCAAGTACATATATTTACTAGCTTCTGTTAAACAGGAAAGACAACATATTCTAATGCACAAAAAGAAACCTTAAATCTTGCTTAAACTATGAACACCTCAAATGTGACTTTTTAAAGTCAATCTCAGCAGACCATCTAAGAGAAACTAGTTATTTGAAAATGTAGAAGTTACAAAACACACTTCGTTCATTGCACATCTTTCATCTACACTAAGCAATCTCTACATTAATTAGATCTCTAGTAGATTAAGAACCATTTTCTATATAGGAGCCTACAACTTTTCCTCATGTAAGGCATCGTATATATCCATTTCATTGGTGGGAGCTGTGTAAGAGAATAACATGGATTATAAAAATAAAATGATTCAAGACCAACAACATAGGTATATTACCAATGCTTCAACGCCACCAGCTGCTGCAATTGCTTCCCGATTTCTGTCATCAAATGAAAGATTCCACAACGCACCAGCAGCTTCTTGCCTGTTTGGAAAGTACACATAAGTACCAGTGAAAACTCAAGTGGGTGATACTTATACCTTGCGTCCAAAGGAACTTAAAGTTCATCAAAAGTTTCAACTGAATAGATAAACCAAAAGTACACAACTCCAATCGGGATGACTAAGAGTTTTCTACAATGAGGACATACAAAAAATAATATTCTACATCCCAAAATGTGAATTCGAGTTAAAAATGTCTTAAGGCTTCAACCTATTTATTTGAGGGAGGTAAAATATTCCATCAAAAGGCTTCAATATATCAATGAAGCCCCACTTAAATGAAATTGAAGATCGTTTCTCTACTAGATATTGTTAGACAATAAGCACCATGCCAACCAAATCAATGATTTTAAACATTTGAAATTACCAACTATTCAGGTTTAACAAGCCTTTTTCCCTTCTCATGAACTCACAGAATAATGACTGCAAAATAATTGGTAACGATCTATTAATTGATATTTTTTCGAAGTCATTATTTTGCCCCATTATGTTTGCGAAAGAATAAGATCAACTAAAGAAATAAAAAAGCATACTGGAATTTGTATGTTAGATCACAAATTATTCAAGTTTTGAATCCACAAACATATGCATCAATTGACCGAAATCAAAGTACATGAAATAATAAAAAAGAAGATCCCATTAGAAAGAGAGAAATGAATGCATCAATAATGAGTAGTTTGTTAATATAAGAGTGTAAGCATAGAATCTATAGTTTTCTACCTAACACCTTCATGGGGAGATTGTGTAAGCTGTACAAGTGCTTCAAGAGCACCTGCCTCTTGACCAACAGCAGCATTATTACTGTTACTATCTCCATGAGCAGCCAAATTTGCCAAGGCCCGTGCAGCCTGGTTTATAGAAGAAATGATGTTAACTAGATTGTCATAACATAGGAACAAATAACAAAACACACACACATGCACATGCACAAGTGGACGGAAAGAGAGAGAAAAACCTCACCACAAAATATATAAAGAAACCATTCAAAGCTTGCAAACAAATATCAACCATGAAAAGGAATTGCAAATCTAATAGAAAGATGTTACTTGAAAAGAAGAGCATAGAGCATAAGGTGTCATCCCTCAAGACTGCATAATATAGAAACCAACACAGAAGCAAAGAAAAAAAACATCTGTAGAGAATATATTGAATGTTTGTCTATACTAAATTCATCATTAGACCACCTTCCATAAGAAAACAACGATAAACATATGTAGGATTCAAGAACCATAATGTTTTCACAATTGACATTCAGCAAGAAAGGAAACACAAGTCGCCCTCAAGCAAAACCATGACAAACTTAGTATCAATGCCAAAAGCCATAATGAGCGTGACTAGTTTGGAAGAATTCTTTTTTTATTTGCACACACATTTTGTCCATAAGTTTTTAACTACCTAGAGCAATATGATAGAATATGAAAGCAATTGCTATTAAGCCTCTGTCAAGTAGTGGTTGCATTGTGCTCTATTATATGGAAAGATCAGATATTCCAATTGATGGAGAAACTTAATAACTCAGCCTAGAAAAATAGAAATGAAATAAACAGATATCCCAAAGCCGCTTAGTAATGCCAAACCATTAACCAAGTAGATATAAAAGCAAACAACATTGAATTCCGATCTTTTATTTGCAAGCACATCCTTGGACATGCAATGCGCCCAGGAACATCATTATTCCCATTCAGGATACTGTCTTAACAGTGAAAATTATTGCTACCTGCTCTTGCACTCCCTCACACTTGCAGTTACGAGCAAGCATCACCAAAGCATGCACACCACCTGCCACAGCAACCTCTGTGCTACACTCATCATCAGCTGCCAAGTTTGCAAGTGCACCGGCTGCACGCTCCTGAAAACGCATATGTGAGAGGAGAACCATGGCTTTAGTCATCATACAACAGCAACCCCAAGTATACATGAAGAAAAATGAATGAGAACAAACACTGTACATTAGCAGAAATAATGCATGGCATGAGAGGAACATACCAGTACACCGTCACCATCAGAGAACCATTTGAATATAAGATCAACTAAAGCTTTTACTCCACCAGCCTCAGCAATTGCACTCTGAGGAAATTTTCATTTATTACATCTTAAAATTTGAGTATACACGATAACGATAAAAAAATAAAATAAAAACCTTATGCTCTTCTCCAACAGAGAGATTCCATAAGCCTCCAGCAGCCTCTTCAGCAACCAGTCTGTTCACAGACCTTGCTAAACCAGCAAGAATATTGATACCTCCTTCTTCAGCAACAGCTTTTGCGACACTTGAATGTACAGATAAGTTTGCTATAGCCTATTCAAGTACAATGTGCAAGGAAGAAAAAGAACAGTTAATCTAATTTCACATTGATGCACATAAATCAAATCCTACTGAAGATCATACATTAATTCTAAATGCATGAATTTCACTTTATTATTTGTAGTTAATTAAATTCCAATCAATTTAAATGAAGTTACAAATTGAAGTAATCGTACAAATCAACAAGATTCCTGTTTTCATAAAATAAAAATTCTACCTTTGCAGCCTCTGACTGAAGCCCTTCCCGCCAAGATTTTGCCAGGTTCAGAAGGAGGTGTATGCCACCATCTTGCATTACAGCTTCAGCCCTTCCATGATGTATGCTAGTATTTTCATCATCAATCACAACAAAAGTTGCAAGTCCTGTTGCTGCCCTTTCTTGGACATCCTCTTGTGAACTATGCATTAAATTGAGCAATAGTGCAGCACCTTGCTTGAGCCAAAATTCATCCAAACCTTGTTGACTGCTCTCAGCAATGCGCAAAAGAGTAAGGGATAGGATCCACTCTAGCCATATCATCATTTCATCCAAGTTCTTATCTTTGCACCTTGAACTCCTCCAATCCAGAAACACATTCCTCCCCTTCTTTGTAACATCGACAAATAAAGATGCTATCTCTTTTAAAATATCAGTAAAAAGGGCAAGCAACAATTTACCTTTATTTTTACTGGCAGCAAAATGGACGTCCTCTTCTAAAACTGAACAATTCAAGGCACACAAAACTTTCAAGCTCTGTGAGGATGATAACAATCTTGAAACAGCAGTTGGGCCGATATCAGTTCTTGAAACATCTAAACCAGTCAAGTTAGGCAGCTTATGCCAATGATGTGAAACCGCGCCCCACTTCATATTTGAAGTTCCTGCAACTGAAAGGAAACGTACTGATAATACATTCCCCAATGCTATCTCATCAACATTCAGACAGTCTATGAAGCCAATATCAGTTAAGTTTGGACAATGCTTGGCCAAAGCATTAATTGCATCACCATGAACATCCCGAATTCCAGAAAGTCTAAGCTTCTTCAGTTTGGGACAGCATAGAGCTGTTGCTTTAATAGCATCACTACTAATCCTTTCACAAAAATCTGGTCCAAGTTGGAGGCTTTCAAGTGCCTCATGCCGGGCCACAATCACTGAAAGCGTAGCATCAGTTATTTTCCTGCAATAATCACCACTTATTTCACGCAAATTCCGAGCTTGAAGATGTATTATTGCATCAGCAGACTCTGCCCCACGGAACCTAAGTTTCAGCAGATTCACACACCTTGAAGCAAGTGCAGCTGCCATTTTAGCATCACATTTATGGGCACGAAGATCCAAGGAGGTCCACAGACATGGAGAAACACCAAGAACCCTCCATGTCCGGCATGCTGATGATAAGCTTGCCCTGTCACGATAATTCAGACACGAAAACAGCTGAATTACTGTATCATCGGGCAGACTAGTCCAATCAACAACCCCGTTTCGTTCCAAACTCGAAACTTCATCTTCAATTTCGGGATAGCTCGGCAAAACTAATTTTTCCTTCCCCTTCCTAGCCACCTTCCGCCGCACCCTACGACTCATATCTCAGTCAATCTACAAGGACCCAAAAATCAATACCATTCACCCACTAAGACCCAAATCGTACGAAGACGACCGCAAAGACCCAGAACCATATAACCTTATAACGTCAAATACTCCAATCCTTAAACCAAAAAAATAACCCGAACAAACCCAGTAACCAATACTCTTTCGCCCCCCAAAACCCTAATTCTTAAACAAGCAATCAAATTTTTCTCACATACAATTGAGGATAGATAATCCGCAATAATCAGAGCCCCGAGGATTTCATAACCGAAGGAAATTCCGGTATTACGAATGCACTTCGACTGGTTTTCTCAAACCTTAGAGCTGATGCTTATGTCGGTTGTTTAGAATACCTTGAATCTTCGAGCTTTTGGAATAAATCATATGCAGTATATATGGGATTGCATTGAATAAGCTTCAATGGGGTTCAATGGATGAGAGAGAGACAGAAAAATAACAAAAAATAAAAAAACAAAAAAAAGGAGGAGGAGACAAAGTCAAGAAGGGTCGGTGAGAATTCAGGTGTAGATGTTATATATTGAGCAAAAGCCAAACCCTCAAACCATAAATCTTTACCCCTCTCCCCTATTTGCCTTTGTTTTTGTTTATGCACCAGATGACAGAGGAGAGAGAGAGAGAGTCTGAGAATAAAGGAGGCAAATTGGAAAAAAACCAATTACAGCATTGAGGTTGTGATGCAAATGGGAGAAGAATTACGTGAAACTACAACATCCCGCAGAGCACAAATCATCTCCATACGGGTGGCTTATAATCAAATACTCGTAGCATCAAAATACATACAACTTTTTTAATACCAAAATACTGAAAGTTTACTTTGCTCGCCATTTTTTTTTTTTTTTTATTCTATTGTGTTCCTAAACATATTGGTCACGTACAAACTCAACATAATCAGTTGGATCTTTTAAAATCAAATTTGCACGTACCATGAAATTTGATAACAAATGTTAAACTCTGATTTTTTATTATTTTTTTTCAATCATTGAATGAGCTTTGATTGCGTTCTTTCTTTACCTTAGACTGTTATGAATATTAATATGTAACAATATATATATATATATATATATATCAAAATTGAAAATGATTTAATATTCTAATTGATTATTGTGTTTTGACAGCAAAAAATAAAAAATAAATCACAAACAAGTATACCCATTTACGCAAACATTAATTTGGTGATTAAAAAATATGTTAGATCTTATAAAATATCAACAACCATGCATTTGGAGGTGCTTCCAGGGGTACAATTCAGGAGGACATTACGAAGAAGTTCATCATTGCTTATTCCTTCACTCCGGTTCAACACATGGTCTATATTTACACAGCCTTGGACCATTTGTTACCCAAAAAATAGAGTAAAGCCTAAACCATTTTAATTCCCCACATTGTAAACCCCAGTACTACTATTCAATCATCTAGAGCTATAAGATTGAATAACATGTACCATAGCACTTGGGGCAACTTGTTCTGCAAGTAAAAAGCACCTGTTAATTTTGGATTGTGCTAATTGACTTTGAATTGGTTGCTGTTTTAGTCTGATATCATCTATATTTGCTAAAGGGATAGATTACAGTGAATCAAGCACTTAACCAAATTCAGTGAATGTTGTAAGAATATAAAATATATTAATGGTGGAGAATATCAGTTACACAAACTCAGTTCAATGGGCGTCCCATGTATACAGATTACCACCTAAAACCATTCACTTTTTTTTTTGGTCCAATATGATGCAAATGAGTCATACTAATTCTAGTATATGTCCTATCAATTATGTTTAAAGATATATACTTAAGAAAACTTTAGGCACTTGGAAAACCATGACATCATTCAGTAGAATAAGGCCAATTGAATGCATAACCCACGAAGATAAGACTATGATTGATTTGATTATTTATGGTGTTTGATTTTCAGAGACACTTCATTGAGATACTGTAGAAAGGATACAGAAATGTTAATGGATCTTAGCAAAGGACCATTTACAGGCTTGTGATTTAATAAAATAAGGAAAGACAGAAAAAATTGGTTACAGATCCAATCTCAGAATGCCCATTTAATTTAGGCCCGACCCAAATTTTCAAAGTCCACGTTCTCTTTTGGTTTGAATCACGTGTCAATATATATATAAATATATATATATTTTTCAGCTACTATAAGTTATCTTTTGGCGTTCGTTATGTGAACATGGCTTTCAATAGTGAAAAAATTCTGGCTTAGAAAAAAAAAATAAAAAAAAAAAATATATATATATATATATATATTTTAAATGGAAGACTCGGATGAATCTTGCCTGATTGGCAGTCCAAATTCACCAGCATAATTAATTGGTAATTATGATGATACGGTGTCACTTTGATTGGATCCAAATCCAATTCAAAATATTTATATCTGTACATTTTTGGGTCAAACATGGAGTCTACATATACTTTTAATATATTCACCAAATATATATTTATATACACTTAATATAATAATTTCAAACTGTATATAAACCGTATTTATTTTATTTTTATTATGATTATTGTATATAATAACTGAAAAAAAAGAAGAAGAAGAAGAAGGAAGGTAAAAACTAATATATGTACGTATTTATGTGAGAATTTGTGGAATTGAGAAACAGAACCAGTATGGGAGGGGGGGAGGAGAAGAAGCCTGAGAGCTCTAGCTCATCTCCATCATCTTCGTCCTCGTCGTATTTTTCACACTTTTGGTCGTCGGCTCTCAGGGCCAAGCCTCTATGCCCTCATTCCGAAATATCAGTCCGTACAAATTCAGGCGACGGTCTGGTTCGTCGCCTCGGCATGCTCGACCTTGTCCTTATTGGCGTGGGAGCCTCTATTGGTGCCGGCATCTTCGTCGTAACCGGCACCGTTGCTCGCGATGCCGGCCCTGGTGCGTCTTTTCTCGCTTAAAGTTCACTCTTTTTTCTTTTTCTTTTTTTGTATATATATGCTTTGTAATTTTTTATTAATGAATATGATAATTATTATTAATCTTACGCCGAATGACTATGGTGGATCTTCTAAGATTATAAAAATCTTTCCTTTAGGTAAATTTATAAAATTAAAAAAAAAAAGGGCATGTGGTAAATTAAAGGGGAAATTTTTCTTATGGGAGCTTATTGCAGAGTACTAATTATATCCCAATTTGTCACTCTTTTACTTGAGTTTTTTCATGGATTCGTACTTTATCAATGGTATGCTACCTAAACAAGCTGGGTTCACACCTCTGTTCTCGTTGATCATACAAAATGAGATTGTCAACGCTATAGAAAGTCAGAAATGATCGTATATGACAAGGGGAGAGACAGTGCTGGAACATATGAAGAAATTTGACTGTTCTGTCTTATTTCCTCTCTTGTTTTTACTGAAGTTGGTTGCAGTTTCACATGGCTTACTCTTATTTGTTATTGGGATGCAGGAGTCACGATTAGTTTTATTTTAGCTGGACTATCATGTGTGTTGAATGCGCTTTGTTACGCAGAGCTAGCTTCTCGATTTCCTGCCGTTGTTGGGGGAGCATACCTGTATACTTACTCAGCTTTCAATGAGCTTACTGCCTTTCTTGTTTTTGCACAATTAATGCTTGACTATCATATTGGAGCAGCTAGCATAGCCCGAAGCTTAGCGAGTTATGTGGTTACCATTTTGGAACTCTTTCCAATATTGAAAGATAATATTCCAGACTGGATTGGGCATGGGGGCCAACAGTTATTTGGAGGAGCAATATCTATCAACATATTAGCTCCAATTCTCCTTGTGCTCCTCACCATAATTCTTTGTAGGGGTGTTGGCGAATCCTCTGTTGTAAATTCATTCATGACTACATTAAAGGTGTGAATCCTCTGTTATATATTCATTCATAACATTAAAGGTGCTCTTTCCATTTTGTTTTTTTTCCCTAAAAGTTGATATTTGAATGTTACACAAGCTACGTAAGTTTTGTAATGAAAAAAAGAAAGTTTATTTGCTCCCAACTTTGATGCAGGTTATTATAGTTATTATTGTCGTCTCTGTTGGTGCTTTTGAGGTTGATCTTTCAAATTGGTCCCCTTTTGCCCCAAATGGTTTTAAGGCAATTTTGACTGGAGCTACTGTAGTATTTTTTTCATATGTTGGATTTGATGCGGTTGCAAATTCAGCTGAGGAGTCAAAGAGACCGCAGGTAGGCACATAGACTGTGATTTGATATCTTTTGTGACCATCACTTTATCGAATGTGAATATTCTATCATTTATATACTTCTGCAAACCTCCTCTAACTTTGTTTCCTCATTTCTCTTTTTGTCAACTTTGATGATTCAGCGGGACTTGCCAATAGGCATCATGGGTAGCCTTCTGATATGTATTACTTTGTATATCGGTGTCTGTTTAGTCCTTACTGGAATGGTGCCTTACTATTTACTTGGGGAAGAGGCTCCATTGGCTGAAGCATTTACATCCAGGGGTTTAAAATATGTTTCCATATTAATCAGCGTAGGTGCTGTTGCTGGACTTACAACAACCCTTTTAGTTGGTCTCTATGTTCAGGTGAATCATTTCAGACATATACATAACTAACATGCCCTCATTTTGTTGCATGTGCTAGAATATGTGACCAAATTTTTCTCATGATCAGTCTCGATTATACCTTGGCCTTGGAAGGGATGGTTTACTGCCTTCAATATTTGCTAAAGTACACCCGAAAAACCACACACCAGTTCATTCTCAGGTCTGGGTTGGAATTGTTGCTGGAACGTTGGCAGGACTGTTTAATGTGCATGTGCTTTCACACATTCTTTCTGTTGGGACATTGGTACGTCAATCCAATTTATTGGTATTTCCATTAAAGTTGATAAATTAATGTGCTTTATGCCATAAGTCGAAGCTGGTTCATATGTTAGGAAACTAGCAAGTTCGTCACCATTCAATGTCTAACCATCAGTTCCATCATCATGTGGAACTGTCAGATACAAAATGCAGTGAAGGATGATTGAACTTTAGGAACAATTGAAATTGTCTTGTTAACTATGTGGTCTCTAATATTGTCTAGTATCTTCGGTAAATGATCATTAGTAATTGTCTATTTTGCACCTCACTTTATACTCCATCTTGTTTCAGACAGGCTATTCTGTTGTCTCAGCATGTGTAGTAACTCTTCGCTGGAAGGATAAGACAGCAAGTCAAGTGTCTTCCTCGACCTCAAGGGAAGGTGTAATCTGCCTGCTCACAGTTGCCTGCTCTGGTTTTGTTGCTGGACTTGTCTACCGTGTCAATGTTTCATTTATTTTGCTGGTGTTGGCTACAGTGGTGGGTGTACTTGCTACTGCAGCTTTACACTTTCGCCAAGTGAGTATTTATCTGTGTTATATATAGGCCATTTTTTTTTTTCATTTATTGCGAATTTTATGCACTATACTATGAAAAAGCTTTTTCTAATGGAGGGAAAAGCTGAAATTGTTTCAGGGTTATGGAATTTGTTTCAAAGAGTTGTTTGACTTTGTTCCTGGAGGCTTTCATTTGTTTATTTGTTCTTGAGAAACACAGTGTTGGTGCAGGGGAGGGTGCGGTGTTGGTAATGATTTGGGCAAAAACCACTAAAAATCAGAGTTGTTTGTATCCTGGTTCTTGTTTCTAGTTTCTACAAGGTTAAAAGTCTATAAGCTTTCCAATGGGCAATGCAATTGTAACTGATGTCACTGGAAGGCAGCATGTCCAGCATTGTTTTCTAGTATATTGTGAATGGATTGTATTTGGACATATATTTTTTTTGTTTCTTCAACCCCTTTGTTATTCTTTTGTGTAGGTTTATACAGATCCACCAGGGTTTTCTTGTCCTGGGGTTCCCATTGTGCCGGCAGTTTGCATCTTCTTCAACATGTTTTTATTTGCACAGGTAGCTTACAATTAACCATTTTACAGACCATACTGAATCTAAGAAATTGAATATCAAAGCTCATAAATGATTACCAACTTAATCCTTCTGCAGTTACACTATGAAGCGTGGATCAGATTTGTCGTCCTCAGCATTATTTCAATAGGTGTTTATGCACTTTATGGGCAGTTTCATGCTGATCCAAGTTCGGAGGAGACAGTAATTTATCACAGAGCACCTGTAGAAGAAACTTTGTAATTATTCACACAGAGACGCCCCATGCATCTCAACAGTCCCAGAAACCTGTTTCCCCTGCAGCTTTATTTTTCCTGTATATGCCTGTGTTTGTCTAAAATTGTACCACATATTAGTCTATAGATTCAGAATGTGTTATTCCTGGGAGTTGGGAATGTGCAGTAACAAAAATGTTGACAAAAAAGGAAGTGGTACGGATAGTTAGATTGAAATCCCATATGAGTGACCGAGTGATGAGAGTCGTAGTTAAACCTTATGATGACAACTATGTACCATTATCGTTATCATCAGACATTCATTTGTATATTTGTAGGCAAACAGTGATTCAAATATGTATAACATTGAGCTTTCAAACAACAGTATCCTATGTATTTTACTCTTGCCTCATTTATGTTAGAACGAATCTTTTGGTTGAATATTTAGTAGGGAACATTAAGAATTGTGAATTATCCATGATCTGGTGTTTGGGCTGTTTGCTGTCTACTTAATGAGTATCTCCGTGATGTTCAGGAGAATTGTACTACGGATGCTTGTATTCTGATGTTCTATTGTCCGCCGTGTCTTCAGCACCTATAGTCAGCGTGTTTATTATTAAGGAGGTGCAGTAAACTAAAATTTATTGACAATTATGGTTTTGGTTTTCTAGTTCTAAATCTAGGAAGCACTCATGGTTTTCAGTTTTGTTAGAACTGTTTGGTGATGATATGAGATGTTGCAGACTCGACTCGTCTCGTTACAAAGGCGTAGGAGTCCAGTCGTTTCAAGACTTTTACCCTCTTCACTCATAAAAGTGGAATTCCTTATTCAGTTTTATGTCTAATAGGTCATTGTTCCCCCTCCACCTCCTAATTGGTCATAGTAGTACGGGAAAACAGGGGGCTTTACTAATTCCTAACAATTATTTGGTACAGAAAATGAGAGGATATCTGAGTACGGTGAAACTAATCTTCATTTCAATCTATAAACATTATGGTTCAGTATCGAACAAAATCCTTTGTTTGAGAGACCACTTGTACATACTGTACCTATCTGATTACAAGTTACTTGCATTGAAATATTCCCATAATAAGATTGGAAATTTGATATTTCCAAAAAATAGTGTGCCTATCAAATAATAATACTAGAACTGATTGCTGCCTTCATTCAGAATCTCAATTTCTGAAAGTGAAGAAACCCAAAGACTCAACTGGGAAAATGGCAAGCCTGGCAGCACTCAATTGCATACATAGTCGGAGTAAAAAGCAATGGTCCTCCTTTCACAGTTCTGAATGCTCACAAGTTCAACATCAAAAACTTCAAATTGTTTCGAGCTGAAGAAGGTGGAAGGTCCTACCTGTGAGGAAATAACAGTCTCTTATAAGCAAGACTACTTGAAGGAATAAGACTAAACAGAAAAGTGCACGTTGATCATCCAAAGTCTCTTGTGGTGTTAGTCCCATGCTAGCCTAAAAGATCATTTCTTTATGTCAATTCTGGATGACAATACTCAATCTGCTACAAATTTCACTGAAATAAGAACAGAAAATGATGCCAAGCCACAATAGTAAATAGCCAGTTTACAATAGAAGGAAATAAGAGAGATCTAAAACTGACCGGTGGTCCAAGATCTGGTGGAATGATTATTCGTCTCCTCCCTCCAGGTCTCATATCTCTTATTCCTTCCTCAAATCCTGCATAAATATTCTCTATTTTAGCATTTATAATTATAGAGAAAGCACACCGTTGTTCTTTTGGACTCAAGGATTACTCTCAACCTGGGACCAACGCGTTAGTTCCCATGCGAATTCTGGCAGGAGAGCCTTGCAAGTATGTACTGTCAATCCGACGGCCTGACTCATTATAGCCTATGTAGTGGAAAGTCACCTACAAAGTATAGCAAGTGTAGTTAGAAAGTGACCTACAAAGCACCTCAAGTTATAGTTAGCTCATGAGTGGAAGGAAAATTTTCCCTTTTAATTAAATTTCTTTCTTCAAAGTGGTCATTTGTTAAAGTATTTAGATGAAATTCAAAGGGATTAATTCACATTAACCATATAGTTACTTTTAGACTTCATCTCTAGAATCTTGGAGCTTACTGAAGACAAGATATAAATCCACAGTAATGTTCAGAAAAGGAAACTGTAACTTTCAAAGAAATAGAAAGAAAAAACCTGTTGACCGTCCTTTGGGCAATCACCTTCGCCAACTTCAAAATCCTTGTACACAAGTCCTGAGTCACATTTGGTGTAATTGTCTGGTGTCACTACCTTAACCTCAAAGCCTTCTCTAATGAAACTGGGAAAGCCTTCGGGTGCTTTATTTTCTTTCTGTATCCGCTTGTTTTGTTCTAGTAAGCGCTTCTCATCATATGGATTTTTACTCTTTGTCTTTCCAAATGAAGATGATGTTGGAAGTAAGCTTGTCGTGAATGAAATGAAAACGATAAGCCTCCGCCTCATTTTATCATCAGAATGTAATGTAAGGCCATTCTGTGTCCTGGACATTGCAAAAGAAAGTCTTTCCATAAGCAACTAGGAAATTTTGTTCTTCTTTGATAAAAATTTTGAACAATTCAAAGTTTAACCTGTGATCTCTCAAGTTGTGACTTGAGCAGCAATTCACCATTTGCCTACTCTGACCAAAGTAAATTCCTAGCATTGGAGAAGCTGAAAGACTCCGGTCTGCCACTGGGCACAGAAAAATAGTGCACAAAAAGGAAAATGAAAACAGAAATAGTCATGCTTTGTCTGCTGAGTAAACAGGAAATATGATATCTAAAAGCATTTAAATTAACCACATGAGTTAAAGAAAGAGTAATTTTACTATTTTTCCTCATTTTGTCTTGTAAGATAACCACATGGTTTATTGGGATCATTTTCAGAAGTTTCACCATAGTAACTAAGAAAATAAGACTATTAAGTTGTATGGCACGAGGGAACCAGTTGTCAAATTCATTGGCAAAGTAAGATCCTTAATTCATAAATCAAAAGTTCATGCAATGTTGCCACATGTTAGTAGCTGCGCAGGCTTTTGATAGAAATCTTAATCATAATGACTATTCATGGAATTCAGTTTCAAAAAGGTTTGAACCTTGTCTCTGCCCACCAAACCTCCTCCATTTATACCTTAGCTATGGCCAAAATGCTAGAGCCTACAGATCATATTTTATGGCATGCATCCAAAAAACTAGCATACCCATGAATGAGAATTAGGCATTAAACATCCAGCTCTGCGAGTTATGGTGGAAAGAGAAACACAAAGGTGTTTTTATGAACCCAGAAACCAATGCGTGGATCTTATCTACCCACGCACTAAAAGCTGCAAAACCAACATAATGCTAACCAAAAATCAGCATTTGAGCTAGAGAAAGTAACATCAAAACAAGTTAAAGAAGGAATTTAGTAATGCCCCGAAATTGAAAAGAGAGACAGAGAGAGAGAGAGGGGGGAACTAATTTAAAGTTTCTTACTTTTTTTAGACACACCAACATCAATTCCAAGCTAAAATAGAAAGAGAGTGGGAGAGAGAGAGAGAGAGAGAGAGAGTTACTGGGAAAAGAGGGCTTTGCTGTAGACGAGAGAGTTGAGGGAATCATCAACATGGCTTTGAACCGGGGAATTTAAGCTTCTAACATATACGCCGTCGAAGAGATAATCCGACACAAACTGAAACTGAAACTAGCTGTTTCCAGTTAGTAACTGACGTTTATCTTCTCAGTTCGCTAGTATGGACAAAATATCACATGGCCCCTTGTAGTTTCTTATAATATCATCTCTGCACCTTAAGGTTTCTTGAATTTTACTAAAGTCCCCAGAACAAAATTTGTATTGCGTTTAATAGTTGGGGATTCCCTTAGCTTAAAATATGTCGTGAAATGTTTCTTAAAAAAACTTATAAAAGAAACAATTTTACATGGTTTATAATAAATGTACACGCAGATATTAACAATTATATGAAATTTTTGCAAGATAATCATCCCTTGAGTTACATGATATCTTAGTTAAAAGAAAAATAAATAATATGTAAGGAAATCCTTTTTTTCTTTTTTCTTTTTTTTTCTAAGCCAAAATAAAAAATAAAAATAAAGATTGAATTTTACCTCATAATAGATTAAGAGGAGTTTAGGAAGAGAAAAAGGGTGGTTAGTGGAAATGTCAGGTTCTGCTAGAACTCTTTAGTAGCTACCTGTTTATGAGTCCAAGCCCAGTCATACCCTCTGCTTGAGTAGGAACTATTTTGCAAATTTAACAACGCTAGAGAAAAAAGAAAAGTAAAACAATTCAAAGTGCTTTTGATGATATTAAAGTTAGCCCTGTTCTATGATCATCACCCTGATGATAATGAAGAGAAGTGCAAAATATTTGAGGTAATCAGTACAGCCCATTTGATTGTTCACTTCCAGGTTTTATTCCTTTTGAAAGATACAAAAGTCAATTTGGGAACCTCACCCTTTAGGGTTTCATTTTGACAACAAAATTAACATTATGAGAAATATATGATCAATTAATTATATTGTACTAATCTCAATGAAACATGATAGAATTATTCGTGAAACTTAGCAAAATTAATGATCAGCAATAGAATACATGTTTCCATATAATATGATGAGGCTTCATTACTAGATCATCAATACTACACCATTGTATAACTGAAGAATGATGCTTCCCTCAAAAAGTTGTCATACATAGAAGACAAATGAATCTCCACCAAATGTGTAAAAGTGTTAATACCAGATACCCAAGTAAATACACAAATATAACAAACATGTTAGAGGGAAAACATGGTGACAAAGAATATAAAACATCTAGAATCTTTTATATATATATATATATATCACCTAAAACAGTTGCCTCTAATGCTTAGCCCTCTTGATCTCTCAAATGATGCCGTTTTCTGAAGCCTGATCTGTTCTCTAAATTTTGCTATAAACTCACCTGCCTTCTTGTCAACCTCATCAGAGTCTGCTCCTGCATGCTTGACAGGGTCCAATACAGCAGCATCTTCTTCTGAGCTCACTTGCAAGTTTTCAGCCTCAATCTCCAAATCTTCTTCAGACTCCACACAATCTTTCTCAGAAAATTCTTGCTTCTCTTTCTTTTCATGCCTAGCAAATGTTGGCTTTGGCACATTGGGGGGGATGGGATTATCAAAGCATTGCTTACTGCTTTCATTTCCATTGTCATCAATTCCTCCATTTTTCATTTTCATATATCCATTAGCTCCAATTTTAAGACTGTTGCAAGTCTTGTCAACCTTCTCACCAGTTTGCTTTCTCTGCATTTCTCCATAACATGTAGCCTCAGAAGTTAGTCCAGTATTAATACTGTTTCTTATTGTTCTGACTGATTTACCCCTTGATGAAGCTTTGATGAAGCTTGTACATTTCATTTCCTGATCTCTTCTACCTCCACTCGAATCCTTCAAGTTATCTTTGGAGCCTCTCAAATCGTTTTCATCCAAAGAGCTAAAACTATAGCCCCTGGCATGCAATGCACTGGATGAAACTTTTTCATTTCTTGGTTTTGGTGGTGATGGTGATGGTGATGGTGATGGTGAACTTGAAGGAGGAGAAGACCCTTGTGAACTCTTTGCTTTTCTTACGTCTTCCATTTTCGAGTTCAGTGCTTCTGAAGAACTAGAGTGTGATGGCGAACGCATTTTTGGCGAGGACGATATGGAATTGGCTTGAGATGAGAAAGATAATCGGGACCGCAAAGAAGACTTCATTTTGATGGATTCAAATTGAGCTTCATCAACTGAGAGTGGCCTGAAATGTGAAGGACGAGTAACAGGACTTACTTTTTCTCTCATTTCTGTCCTTCCAGATCTCGAACGCCATGGAATTGGGGAAGCTGATGCAACAGCTTCATGAAACTTGGGTTCTAAATTTTGAGGACCCAAATCACCGAATTCCCCATTTCTACTCTTATCAGAACTTGTAGTCGAACCCTGAGAACCCGAACCAGACTCACTCCCATTAACAAACTGAGGGCTTTCCCGTTTCCTTGATCTCGATTTCAACCTCCGGACGGGCAATCCTAATGGCTGATAATCACCTCCCGATCTGGATTCAGTATCCCATTGATCACCAGTAGCTTGATTTGGTTGAGCTTTTACCACCATGGATTCACTCTGAAAGTACTGAGAATTCCAAGCTTGGATCAGATTTCTTTCATCATACACAACTGAATTTGCAAGACCATTTCCAGAAAATGACAAGTAATCGGGTTTACATTGTTCATCAATAACAGCGCTTTCCTCAGACCAAAATGTCCCGGGCTCACCTAAAAAGTAGCGGCCACTCCGACTTTGACACACTCTTTTCTCATCAAACGCATATGGATTTTCATACCCATCTTCAAAAATTGACGAAACGTGAAACATTCTAGACATATCAGATTGTAAATTGTCTATTCTTGAGTTTCTTTCAGTGTCCATTTCAACATTTCTCCGGCTAAACAAGCCATAGGATACAGCAATGCCAATGAAGAGGAGGTGAATAAGCTCCCAAAACTTGTTTAGTACGGATTGGTTGATAAAGTCAGGAGCTCGGGAAGGGAATAGTGGTATAACAATGATAAGTAAGGTAAAGAACAGAGCTTTACTTAGAAAGGTTACGTAGGACTTACCTCGGCTAATGGGGTTTTGTTGAACAGCGAAACTTAGCTCTGGGTAAGAAAAGTGAACTTTTCTGTAAGGGATTGGATCTTCCTCCATTGATGACCAGGTGAGCTTCAGCTGAACTTTGGGGTTCGTGTGGAAACAGGGATGGTGAAGAAAGGAAGACTTTGAAGCCACGGAAAGAGAGAGAGAGAGAGAGGAAAAAAGTGTGAGGGGGCATGTAGATTTCAAAAGTGTCAATCATTATGACCGTTTTACCTTAAAAGACATAAATGCCCCTGTGTTTTGTTAGATTTTACATCAAATCCTCAAATTTCTTGGCCTAAGATGCCATCTTGGTAAGGTTAAATGCAAGAAAAATGCAATAAATCACGCTTGAGTAAAACGGCAGCTTCGTAAAATACAATTCTTGCTCACCCTCTCACTTTAGTCATCTGGTTGAGCAAAGGTCGTACAGCACATGACTCTAATTATTTTTTTATGATCTAATGTCATCATTTAGAAAATGCAAAAAAATTAATTTACTTATCTTTATAATGCCTTAAAAAACGTTCAATCCTAACGAAAATATGGGCTTCTCGAGTTTGACGTGAAGAACTTGGGGATTGGATTGTCGAGTTCAATATGGCAACTCAAGGACCATAGTGCTTAACGTGGCAATTTGGGAACCATAATTATGGACAAATTAAATTGGAGCAACTTAATAGAGATGGTATTGCTTCGTCATATTTTCAGTCTGGTATCTAAAGCTTGACATGCCGCGAATGCTCTTGAAAGATAAGGGTGCCTTCGGGAACAAGGACACATGTGGTGCATGGAAAAATCATTGTTGGCTTCCTTGATTCTGGCTGGAGCAATTATGGGGACATGGCAATTATGGACTTCCTACTGGTTTTGTACTTTTATATCTTTTGCTGTTGAGGTGCAGAGTCAGGTCACCATGATTGTTAAGTTTGTGGCATCTTGTGATGTGACTGGATTTATTACCAAAGAGCTCAGACAAGTAGATGCAAAGTGGCTGAGATGATAAAAATAAAATTGCTGGGAGCTTGCTGATTTTCAACAACTTGGCTAAGTAATTGGAAGGCTTTCAAACACAGAACAAAAGATTAGTGGAGGCGTCAGCATTGTTTTCGGTGCACATCCAAGTCTACCATGGGTATTCCATTATATAAGAGAGAAATGGTAATGGTAGAGGAAGGTGGAATGCCTGGAGGAGAGGTTAAACCAAGAACAAACCAACCAACCCCTCATTGACCTCCACTCTTACCTTATATACCTTACACTAAGGTTGTTGGATGTGCAACATGTGGTAGGGCTCAGCAGATGAGGTTGCACCATCCATCCTCAGCTAGGATTTTGGTAACCTAGCTGAGATGTTAGTTGCCGGTTGATTGCTTGAATATTTCCTTCACGTGTACATATTTTTCTTGAATATTTCCTTCTTGTATGTTCGCCTTGGTGTTCTATTGACCTGAATTGCATACATAGGTTTGCTACGTGCAGTTTGGTTTATGGGGTGGTACGTTGCTCTCTAAAGAAGCTTCGGGAAAGTCTTGGTTTTTGCACTTTTTTCCAAACAAAGTAGAGCTTTTCTTAAATCAAGTAGGAGCTTGAATCGTGTCCTCTCAGATGAGATCTACCACGTAAAGACAGCGTTGAAGGCCGAGTGATGGATGTTGTAGGTGTAAAGTAAGCAATAGGACTACCATTGGAATTACATATATCTATTCGCTTGCATCTCAGCCCTCTGCAGCACAAGTTGGTTAATTATAATGTTGTCCAGTTAAAATAAAATCAGTAATGTGTGACTACATCCATATGGGCTCGTGTTTGGTCCAGCCCATATACGAGTTGCCTTGTCTCGGCCGAAAGTACCAACAAAGCAAAAGTAGCCTTTACAGTATCCAACGCAGAGGGCACGGCACGTCCCTTCGCGGACGTCCGACATGGCCCCTGCGCAAGGATGACACGTACAAATTGAGAAATGATCCAAATTTTTAATTTTTTTTGTATTTTTTATGAATATTTTTTTTCTAATTTCTATGAATAATTTTAATTCAATTTCTGTGAATAATTTTAATTCCAGATTTTGGGAGTTTCAAACAAGACTCAAATTGGGTTTTTTTTTGGTAATTCATAAAAAAAAGTTGGGGATTTTTTGTCAGTAATATTATGACATTGCAATTTCAATGATAATTTTTAATTTCAGATTTTGAGAGTTTCAAACAAGACTCAAATTGGGATTTTTTGTCGGCAATATTATGACATTGCATATTGCTGTGCAATTTCTATGAATAATTTTTAACTTCTGATTTTCTATTTTATTGGTTATATGATTAAAAATTGGGATTTTTTGTCATTGCATATTGCTAGATAAAAAATTGGGAGTTTTTTTTTGTCAGTAATATTATGACATTGCATATAATTTCATGGTCTTTGGTATGTCTCTGTTAATAATAAATAATTATATGAAAATTGTACACAAGTCATTCATCTATTGAATTTGATTCTTTGAAATTGTTTTAAGATGGTACTCTCTCAATAGTAACACCTCACAATTTATATTATATTTGTCTACCAGTCCCAGCCCAGCCATTCATGTTTCATTTAGCTGCTTGTTACATGTATAGTTGTTTGTTTGTTTAAGCTATCATTCTATTCGCAGTAGCGGATAAAAATTAATAGGATTCAATTGAGATTTGAGTCTTAGTGGGTCTCATTTAGTATCTCAGTTTTATTTAATTTTATAATATCAAAATAGAGGATTCAATTTCAAAATTAATAATTATGAGTGTGAAACTTTTTTATTATAAAAAAAAAAAAATTGTCTTTATATTCATATGTCAAAAGCAACTAAATTCACTTTCAGTTTTTAAATGTTTCTCAAAATTCCTAAAGTGTCCCTTCTAATCTTCCTAGTTTCTAAAATTTAAACCTTAACCCAACTTTTTTTTTTTGGTAAGATAAACCTTAACCCAACTTTGTTCCAATGAAGAACCACCCAAATTGGACACCAGACAAACAAAATCCAAACCACTTTAAGAATAAAAAAAATGAAAACCATTGGGCCGATCCAAGCTTTGTTGGCCCACTAAATCACATTCACGACTCAGCCAAGATCGACGCAATCGGGTCATCATTTTCTCGGGAAAATGCTCCCTAAACTGATCCCCAGGTAAGAAAATCGCAGCGCGAAAAGATCAAAGGAGAGTGACAAAATGGCAGGAACTGGGGAATTTGTCGAAGCAGACAATGCAGAGGCCATAATCACCAGAATTGAGCATAAATCTCGGAAAATCGAAAGCCTACTCAAACAGTAATGATCCAAATTCTCTGTTTTTCTTCTAAATTCCACAAATTTCCTTAAATTTTATCTGCAATCAATAAATACCAAACGATGTCTCTTCTCCATGTAGGTACAAACATGTTGAAGCCCTCAAAACTGCTCTCGAAGGCTCGCCTCCCAACACCCGAGACGAGCGCTGCAAGGTTTGTGTTTTACTTCGGAAAAATTTAGCTGAGAAAAAAAAAACAAATTTTTTTCCCTACGTTTTCTCTGCAATAATTTTTTTTTTTGCTTATCCCTCTTTGGTCCGTTTGGTGGATAAATAAAAGGAAATTATCAAAGTGGATTTTGGTTTATGCAGTCTGCAAACTGGATAGTGGTTCATAGAGCTATTATGGCAATAAAGGACGTGGATGGGATGTTCTCTTCGTTGGATCCAGAGTACTATGATATCCTTATGAAGTGAGAACTCCTCAATTTCCATTATTTTGTATCAACAATACCAAGTAATATTGCTTTATTTTTTTTTGGTTTGTATTGAACATTATGCTTGTATTTCTGATTACTGCTTTACTCTTTCTTATATAAGACTACAGCGTTTTGAAATTTTGTGATTGATTCATTAGTGCTAGTAAATAAGTAACTGAAATTTTAGCTGAAAATGCAATGCTTAGTGTAATCTATCTTCTGAAAGAACCATACTTTGTGTAGAACTTACACTTGATTAACATTTAGCAGCTATGCACCCTTTTAGGTGCTACCTGACATTCTGTTTGGGTTTTCAGTGATCTAGATAGATGCAATTGAATTTTTAGATCCGGGGTGATATGCCAAGGATGGATATTGAGAAACAGATAGTATCATATTAACATTCACGTAGACTATTTTAAGTTTCAATTTCGGCAACAATTAAACATATGAAATCTTAGTTTAAGTTATAAGCTATAATTCCTTGTTTATATCCATGTAACATGGTTCTATCATTCTAAGGTATATGTGACTTGGTTTCTGTTCTTGCATTATGCTGTCTGCAATTGAAACTGTGTTCCTGTTGGGTGTGCATTAGTCTAAAATAACTGGTCGCTTTCTTGGGAAATTTAGTACTGGCTGCAGAAATCTTTATTGGAAACTAAAAGATGAAAACAGGCTGCTTGATTGAACATTAGAATGAATCTGTCATTGAGTACTCATATTAAGGTGTGGAACAATGAAGATTGTTTTGTTCTGTCAAAAAGTTGTTTTTTAAGACATTAGGTGCTTTTATGCATGAATTTGTGAGATAAGAATCTTTTGTCATTACATCTGTCTGCTTTATCACCTTGTTTCCCCAAGAAATTAGCTTCCTCCATTTTTTTCTAGCTCGTGTTAGTGATTGTGTTCTGCAATGTTAACAATTTGGGATCACCATCATTTCAAGGTACTTGTATAGAGGCTTGTCTACAGGAGATCGGCCCACATGTGACCAGTGCCTTAGGATTCATGAAAAATTGACAGAAAGAGCTGGTTTGGGATGCATACTGCGTTCCCTCGCAGATATTGTAAATACCGTGTGATTTTCCAGCACGCTTGCATCGGAAAAATGATCTTATAAGGATGATCTTTGGAACTATGATATGTATGTCAAACTACAATTTCAGACTACTCGTAGGCATGTCAAACCACAATTACATGCTGCTCATAGGCAATTGAAAATTTGTAATTCTTTTTCAATACTCTGATTTAGAAGCTCAGCCTGATACCTTATCCTTTTTTCATGTGTACTTGTATGCCTGCTGGATCCTGAGGAGAAACATTTCTTCTTTTTTTTCTTGTTTGGTTGTGATAGAAAGTGGGAAAGAAAATAAATTTTGCTACTTTTTTTTTTTTTTTTGTCTCTCTCTCGAGTGGTGAAGAAAATAAATTTTACTACTTTTCTTGTGTTTAAAATGAAATTAAACATCTAATTATGATATATAGCTGCAGGCCTCTAAAAGGAAAAATTAAATAAGTAATTAATTTAATTCATCTAATTATGGAATTTATTTTTCTTGTCGATTCTGATTGCAAATTTTAAGCAACCAAGAAAATAAATTGTACCAAATATGACAAAATTTCCATAGGTAGAGGATAACAAAATAGGCATATATATTAATCACGTGAGTTTCACAATTTTTTATCTTTAAATTTGTTAAAAATATTTTATTTTTTCATTTTTGCTGGACTCCTTGACATATGCATTCCGTATCAGACAAGTACACACGACTGTAAATAATCTCAAAAAATTTAAAATAATAATAAAAAGAAAATACTCGATTTTTGTTTCTGGTTTTCCTTTGAGATCATGAAGGAGAAACATTCAACGGCTTTCTCGACCATTAAGGCCGCGTAGATCTATATGATTATGATTATTTGAAGGTGTTGCTCAGTAAGTTTAATTAATATTGTCGGTGACGACGTTGATCAGACCGAACAACCCATCTCTGTAATTCCCGAATTCAAAATACTTCAATTTCCACTCCTTGGGGTTCCAAAGGTATTGAATCTTTATTATTATTATTATTATTAATTCATACTTATTTTATTTTTGGAGGTGCATTACATAGGTTACTATTATTGATTGTGTTAAGGGTTGGAATTAATATCTGATTTTTGAATTGATTAATTAGAGTTTTAATGATTTATATTAATAAATTAATTTTTATATATATGCAAGGGCAATGTTAAAGGGTACTCGTGAATATAACTTTTATCTTTTTTTAGCTTGTTAAGTGCTGGATTCACAATTATACATTTTAATATTTCTAGTTATATATACATTCTACTGCTGTGCAAACTTATACCAATAAGGTGTTGTGAGGATATATAAACCTTCATGTTTTTCATGTGCTTTATACCTCCATCGCCTGTAGTCTATTTATATAATATATTTTTCCTTGTTCTTCTTTTCTTCATGCTTGATTTTCACGGTATCATTCATTTCCCTTGGTCTTGAGACCTTATGAGTTAGCATTAATGTTTCTATGATCTTTGACATTAATTAATGTTATGGAAGGTGGAAGAGAAGGGCTTAACCGAGGAGACAGCTAAGAAGACTGGCACTTAGTGGCTCTCCTGAGGAATTATTGAAAACAATTTAAACAGGACAACAAGTTCGTCTTTAATATAGAAAATAATGTGTTGAGTGATGACCACAAAAAAAAAAAACGTATTGTATGAGATGGAGATGGAGATTTTACGTGGGTATTTGGACAAGTCCAAGTGTATTGATAAAGTGATTTTCAACTTCAATCTCTTTTATCACTGAAAATTATCCTACTTTGAGATTAGAGCATTAGTAAATACAACCTTCCTTTTTACCCTCACAACCCTTTTTCCCCAAGTCATTCACTAAAACAATTAGAATAGCCTAAAAATTCAAAAGGGGCTTTGACACTATCAAAATCATAAACTACCAAGTAATTAGTCACCCACAACTCCTCTCCTTTCCTCGCACATTTTCTACCTATATTCCTCTAACCACCAAAATAGTACTACTCCACCAGAAACCAGAGCTACCCAAAGTCCCCCTACACATTACGATCGAGATGCAGGAGTGTCAGTCTGTCGATGTTGCATTTGCAACGTGGCCCACGGGTTCATCGGCACCAGTCGTTGGACACCAGAGACTGCCGGCTGGCGGTTCGGCCCGGTTGGACCAAACGTGGAGGAAGGAGCAGCAGCAGCAGCTGTAGCAGTAGAGGATGATGATGAGACGGCCACACGCTCACATGAAGGGCACATTGTGAGTGTTGTGGGAGGGCTCATGTGCATGTACATCTGTGGGGAAAGTTTCAGTGCTCTGAGCTCCTGCACTTCCTTCTGCAGCCTCCTGTTCTCCTCCGTTAGATTCTCGCAGCACCTCTTTAGATACTCACAGTCCACTTCCGTTTGCTTCAATTTAGTCCTGACCATCATTTCATTGGAAAACTATTAACCCTTTGAATTCTAGTAACAAACACATACAACAAACGGTTTGAATTCCTTTAGTCATGTAATAAAAATGTCTACTTTTTTGCTGCTTCTGAAATTAACAAATTATTTTGAATGCATAGATTTTTTTTTTCCTGCCTTTTCTTTTGGTGGGGTGAGTTATTATGGGAAGTGGCATTAATTGCTTGGTACAAAGAGTTTGAAGAATAATGTCATTGATGAGTACAACTAGGTTTTGACTTGTCCCATTCAATGCCTGTGCTGTGCATGAAACTTGTGAAACTGTAGGGATATGTTACAAAAGCATTTAATTCATTCATCACCGAAAAGACAACTCTACCCCTTTTGTCGAACCCCCCAGTTCATTATCAATTATACCCTTAACTCACTCGCACAATAACTCACCTTGCCCTCCTGTTCTGAAACCACACCTCCACTTGTCTTGCCCTCAGGTTCAGTTGCTTTGCCAATGCCACCTTTTGTTTCTGAAACACGAACATAGACCAACACAACAGATATTACAAAAACCACCAAAAGTGACAAAATTACCCACCACGCATCAAAAGGACTGAAACCACCTTATCAAATGGTTGGAAATAACTAAACTGCCACTAACCGGGTTAAGAGTGTTGTGCTCCTTGAAGGTTTCCTCAAGCACCAGAGACTGTTCCTTTGATAGCCTGAGCTTCTTCCTGGACAAATCGCCGCCATTGCCGTCTTCATCATCGCTTCCACGAGAACACGAAGCCCTCTCTCCTTCCGTCTCCTCCCCAATAGGTTCTCTCTCGCTTCTCTTCCCGCTTGTGCTCGATATTGTGCTATTCGGCGACGAAACCCCATTTTCGTCCTCGAAATCGGCGATTGAGGGAGTCCGGTTCACGTCCAGTCCCCTAAGAAACGACCTCGTATCCGGGTTTCGATCTGTAATTGTTCACCAAAAAATAATAATGCGGCATTAAAGATAAGGACTTGTTAAGGTTACAACCTTTGAAATAAATTTTGGTCTCCTGTAATATATTAAACCAGTTCATAGATCTGGCACAGATGCTTTTCCTTACTCTCTATCCCAAATATAAAAATTTATTAAACTAAATCCAAAAGCAAGGAAAATGTAAATACTGCAGAGCAAATATTATATCAGTGGACATGCATAAAACTTACAAAAAGGAAAAAACATTTTCTTATTTCAAAAACAGAGAGAAGAAAATACACTGATTAAGAACACAAATAATTACCAGATAATTGAAAGATTTCGCTCCACGGAGTCTTGTGGTGGTGGTTTTGCATGGGAGGTGAAGGATTGTGCTTCAGAGAAGGCTGAGTCCGTCCACATCCCAAGCTCAAACTCAACCCCAACCCCAACCCATCATCTTTCTCGCCCATACTATCTCTTCTGTGTCACAGTCTCTTCCAAATGAAAAAAACCAAACCAAAATCTCTACAACCCAACAAAACTCTCGCTTTCCTTCTGGTTTGGTTTCTGGGTTATGTTCTAAATTCGCTGGTGTTTGGATGGATCTGAGAAAGCAAAACGGAAAGAAGGAAGGGGAAAAAATGGGTGAGCTTTGCAGCAAGAGCTGTCTCAGGCTCTCAGACTTTTTCTTTTTGCAGTACAGTAAAAGGATGATGGGACTATATATAGATATAGAGAGAGAAGCTAGGAGAGAGACACAGACACATAGAGAAAGAAGGCCAAGGGTGTAGTATAGATTTAATCATGAATTTTTTGTCAGAGTGAGGCTATTGGGCTCAATTATGATATGATGGCTCTGCTAAGCTTTTAGGCTCTAGGCTTATAGGCTGTAGGGTTTAGGCTTTAGCCTGAGATAACCGTGGTTCAACCATGGTTAAGTTGTTTTTTTCCAACTCTGGTTAAATAGAGACCCTAGCAAGTGGTAATAACCGACATCTTTTACTATTTTAACCATGGTTAAAATGTCTCGTCTTAGGTTTATTAGATTATTGAATGAAACTTTCTATTAAAATTTGTGTTTACAATTTACATGACAGGTTCTTATTAATTGGTAATTATATATTATTAATAGGTAATTTATATATAATTAATAAAGCCATTAGTCGAGTAACCAATAGCATCAATAGCATTACTCTTTATTATTATTAGCTTCTGTTGGAAAGCGTCTTTCTCGCTGCGTTGAACGTTGACGCTGACGTGTAGCTTGCCGATGTTGTCCACGCGCTTGAAATCATTGGAACATGATGATGTTACTCTCGTCTAGATTAACTGGAGTGGACCCACAACTCACGGTGGGGATGGGTTTTCTTTCTCTAAAAGTGGGGCCAATAAAGAAATGGCCTTTTAGCGGCAAGCCAGCATCAAATCACGAGGCTAGTGAGTCTTTACGAGTGATTTTTTTAAACTTCTTGGGGGGTTTGGGTGGGACCCACAGAGTGAAAGTAGGGAAGGACAGCGCGTGGGTCTCGAACCTTTGTGGTGGGTGGGTCCAGTATTGAGTGTGGGTGTTCGGTCAGATGAAAAAACAAATTCAAGGATGGGGTTACGGAGGAGCGTTTGGGGAAACCGCAAGCCATCAATGGGTTTATACCTGTGAAGGGAACAGGCAAATGGCATTTACAAATTGAAAGCAAAGAAGCATTAAAAACGTTAATTGAATGCAAGGCTTTGAAGACTTGGTTTCACTCCTTCCTTTTGCCTTAAATGGAGTTAATTACTTGTTCAAAATCATTAAAGGCTAAACGTTCAAACTGGGGAGCATTAATCCTGAACTCATTAACTGCAATATTCATTAAATCTACAGGAAAAAAGGATCAAAATTGTTGCATCTAATTCATTTTCGTTTTAAACCATGCAAGGCATCCTGCACGAGCTTTTCTGATTTTTAACTGTTTAGTAAAATCCAGATAACAAACAATTAGATTTTAATGCTTAGTACAATTTTTTTTTTTTTTGTGTAATACCTTTCAATGGAACAGAAACATTTGATTTATAAAAGATGATGACAAATGATACGAGTGCAATATAATCTATATAAATTTATCGGTTCAATTGATGATATATAACCCCTCAGCCAATTGATATATGCCACGTGGGCTGTAAATTCACATCGCTTATTCATTTGTGTAATGAAAAAGTTGTATTTATAAAGTATAAAGATGACGTGCGTCTTGAATGAATGACCGATGGAAGTTGGCAGTTTCATTTTGTGGCGGAGAAAATGAGCATAGATTCTTGGATAAGTGAGGCTGGTTTCATACGTTCCACAAACAAACTGGCAAACTATTTTATCAAAAAATAAACTGGCAAATCACATGGGTCCCATTTTTTTGAGTTGAGATTCGCATCCTTCATAATTATTAAAGCGATCATATTGGACACACATAAAAATAAAAAATAAAAAAAAAGTAGAAAAAATATAATACAATAAAATCACTTTCAACTGACAACTATCTCAGTCCTGTTAGCTAGAAGATGGAAAAGAAAATAATTAGTGTGGTCCATGGTGGCGTGGAGTAAATTGTACGTCTGGAGCCCTCGGCTTGAGCCGAGGTTAGCTCGGTGAGAGGGAGAGGGGGAGAGCGAGGTGTGTTTGTTTGCGGTGACACGTAAAAGGAGGCATCACGTGGATAACATGCAGGAGTTCACGTGCACCAACATGCCATGCTCATCCCACCTGGCAAACACGTGGTCCCCATCATTGCACTCGTGCGGTTACGTTGTCTCTCTCTAACCCAACACCCACTTCTCTTCAATCATTGGATACTCTGTGATTCCATTGCTTCAAAATGTTAGCTCCTTTCTCTCACGCGCCACTATTTTAGTTTCCACCACGCGCTCCGCAAATATGTGAAGAAGATTAATGTGTATTTACCCAAAAAGAAAAAAGAAAAAAGGAAATATCCATTATCAAGATTCTATGGTGGTTGATGAAAACAATCAACCATGCTATATGTACGTGCTTTTACACTGTAGCTTCTCACTATGTATTTATTGGAATATGAAATCAAAATTTAAAAATATTGATAATCCAGTTCAATAATAAACCCCTCACACCTGTATGTTCAAAATTATGATTCAAGTCATATATTATTCATTTTAAAGTATAATATTATACTCTGATTAAAAAAATTAAAAAATACGACATCCAACTTTCTAATTACGACATAAAGTACAATTCTTGTTGACATCAAACTATTTCCATATAGTTTGTATGGCAACGTTTATTTCTTTTTTAAAATTGTGTATAATTTATTTAATTTCAAAATTAATAGGAGTTTATTATTATTAATTAAATATTCAATTAAGTATAAATATGAAGAAAATGAAAAAACACAAATATAAAAGAAAAAATAATTTTGAATTTATTATTATTAATTAGACTATTTAATTTAACATAAATATGAAGAAGAAAAAAACACTATAAAATAAGAAGATTAACAAAAATTTACACATAATTTAAAAGAAAAAAAATGAAAAGCAAAAAATAAAAATATTATTAAACTAGCACTATTAACTAAACATTATCATCGATTATAGGAGGGTAACTTTCTCTTGACGTAAATCTTAAGCGTAAGTTATAATATAAAGGTAGGTAGCGTTTTCAATTATAACAAAAAATTTAAACTACGCATGCACGAGCGACTCAAAGTAATTAAATAACGAAAATATAATTTATAAAAGCCAAGAGAGAGGATATTTACAAGTCCATTATGTACATTACATATGGAAGCTGAGGCAGAAGCAGTGGAAAAGACATGTAGGGTGGTTGATGGCCGAAGTAGTAGAGGCAAACTACAAAGACAAAGGCTATGTATGTTAAGGTGGGGCATTGGAATCTAAGGGTGATGATTTGAAAATGAGGGACCTGGTCGGCCCTCTGATTGAGATCTTCCCCCCCCACGAACGTTGTGCGTTAGCTGTCCCACGTGTCTCACCCACAATCATGGACCCCACCATCACCCTCCTCTCACAATTTTTATTTTTTATTTTTATCACCCATCAGCACCAGGCCTACTTCACATGTGCTTTGCACCTGACCCTGGTCCTAGTTTTTAATTAATAAATACATTTTTCTTTTATGTGGGGTCTGATTTTCTAATTTTGGAATTTTCAACCTTTCCTTTTCTTTGTTTTTGATAAACGTATTCAGCCACACACTTCTGATAGGCTTCCTTTTTTCCTCTCCCTCCGATTCCTTCAATTATGCGCGAATTTTTTTCTTTTTCCTATTTAAGTTATGATATTCAGTAAAATCTTTTATGGTGATATTATATAAGAATAATTTTTATATAATAATAAAAAATTATAATTTTGATTTATACAGTTAAAAATAAAAATAAATTTTATATTATAATAAGTTATAAATTTTTTAAATTTCATCTTAAAAAATTTACCTCTATATAATAATAATAATTATATATATTATAAAAATATATATTTTATTGAAATCAAAATATTTTTAAATTTTCAAATGTATTTAGGGCTTCTTAAATATATTTAAAATATTTAAAGTTATGTTTGCTTTTATTTATATTAAAAATATCTATAAATAAAAAAAAATTAATTATATTTCTACTGAGTTATAAATTTTTTTTACAGTGATAAAATTTATACAGTTCTAATATAATTATATATATATATTTTACTCGTGTATATATATATATATATGGAAGTGATGTTTGATATTAGACTTGACATTCCGAAATGATATGTACTAGAAGCTCAAAACTGCTAACAGTCATGTCTATTAACGTAATTTTAACTAGCTTGTTTGTTTATCATAGAATAATATTATTATAGTACTGATATCACTCTAATGATCTCTGTGCACACTATGCATCTCCACTCCCTGTCCTATAATATTTTTTTTAAAAAAATAAAAATTATACCTGGTGGGTTTAGAATACATTTTACTTATTTTTTAAAATTAAACTTCGAATTATTCAGTCTTATCAATGTCAACTTTTATATCTAAATTTTTTTCTTTATAAAAAAAAAAGAAAAAAAAAATCATAACCATTAGTCAAACAAATTGACATCTTAACTAGTGGTAAAGTGACGGTGATGGTAATGCTATTTTGGTAGGGGAGGTTGTCAGGCAAATATACCATGTACTTGCAAATCAATTAAGTTAATTAATTTATTCATAAAAAAAATTAAGTTGATTAATTTGTATGTTGTATGTAACTTTTTCGAATGGGGCGACAAGTATCTGACATCTTGACTAGTTTATTTGGATTCATGTGAGTTGTCGAGAATACACCATTCTTTTATTATTATTATTTTTAATAAAGTTTAAGGTACAACAAAGCTACAGCAAGGCACACGTGTGCTCACATGTGGTCAAATGCAATCTGGTTTTTCTAGTCAAACGCTGCTCCAATCATTTTATTTGAACCCCCAACCCAATTTTTTAATTGCTAAAATCATAGGAAACATGCGTGGGGGAAAAAAGAACAGGACTCAAAACGATCAACTAATCTTATACACCGTCCGATGAAACCCCGCGTGTCACAAGTCGGTGATTGCACGTGTGGGGAACGAATACAAATTCACGTAATAATGTGAGGTCAAGAGCCGGTGGGGTCCACATGCCCGGGCCCGGGCCCGGGCATAGCTGCAAGTTTTTGGGGTTATTATCTCAGTGGGTCCCACGTCGTTCGGCCTTGTGACACGTAATATGCAAAGCGCTGGATCAAAGGGGCGTGGGCTAGGCTTGTCACTGAAGCCCAATAGTGTGTGAGTGGACTGACAGTTTCATAATGGACTAACTGAAGCTCAGACCATGAATTATTCGGCTCCATTACCCTTGCCCTCGTGTTTCACTGGTCCGTTTCTCAGACGCCGTATGGTCGTATCTTTATCCCTCACACTCTCGCCGATCTCTCTGGTCTGTCTTCTTCTTCTTCATTCACAAGGTCGGTTCGCGATTTAACGACGATTCCCATATCATTCTCTACCGACATATTTCATCGATTTGTCTTTGAACGTAAAAGGTATGAACTGTGTTTCTAAGGCTTTATGCGGTTTGATGATAAGCTGGTTTTACTATGCAAGATGTCGGTTTGGAAAAGCTTAAGTTATACTGTTTAGTTTCTGAGGAATTATAGGAGAGAGTGTGGAAAGTTTTTGGTTTTGTGTTTCTCTTTAAGTTATTGAGCTTCTGAAATTGGATATTCGGTATTTGAATTCTATACCACATTGGGTAATAAAAGTTTTTGTCCAAAACCATCTAAACTATCTTTGAAGTATATATGTTTATGTTTATTCTTAAATTTTTTGTTTTTCAATTCTATATCACACTGGGTTTTCAAAGGTTTCGCCCAAAACCATTTAAACTATCTCCAAGTAATTATTTTTATGTTTATTCTAAAAGTTTTTGTTTTTTGTTTTTCCCTCCTCTTCCTTCTTTTCCAATAGACGAACCGTATAATACAGGTGTAGTTGATTACCAAAATTTTTTAGAATGTAATTAAATATATTTTAAAATATCTGGTTTCGCAAGCAGTTAAATAAGTATTGCTTGTTTATACAATAGGGGCTTGCTTATAAATGGGGTTACCATCAAAGCGATGGAAGAAAACACGCGGCAGTGACAGGGAGTTCAAGGATGACGATGATATAGACAGTGATGAGCTAACTGTTAGTCAAATTTTTGAGCATTGTAATTTAGATTGTTTTTTTAGTTTATTTTGTTAAATGAAGTTTCATAATGTAGATGGACCAGGAAGAAGAAGAAACAGAAGAAGAAGAAGTGGAGGAAGGAGGAGATGATGATGATGAGGATGATGTCGAAGAGGAAGACCAGGGAGAAGAAATAGAAAATGGTGATGGGCAAAACACTATTGATAAAGATGCTGAGATGGAAGACCTTGAGAAAGAATACATGAATATCCGTCATCAGGAGCAGTAAGACTTCCATTTAACATATTGTTTTATCTGGTATGCTTAGTGGAAAATAAACATGGATTCCTCTTCAATGTGTTTTCAGTTTCCAATGATGGGAAAAATTAGTATTCTCTGTTGAAACAAATTTTGTATTAATAGATGTCCATTATAGTTTAATTTTCATATATATGAATATATATATATATATATATATATATTTTTTCACAGAGATATATTACAGAATTTGAAGTGTCACAAGGATGAAGATCGTCTTAAAGGTGAAGCAGTGAAGAATCAAAAGGTACGGCATCATGTATTCTTGTTACAAATGAGGACCACATAATATCTTCAATTGTTCATTAAAATAGCCAAACTTTTCTTTTATTGTTTTTCTTTTTTGGTCTTTTTCTGATGTTGACAAATTTATTTACCATGGTTTCAACCTGGGGACAAATCTTTTATGTTCCTAAATGTTATCATATCATCAATATTGTGGAGTAAATTCATGCTTGATTGACAGTTCCTTTATATTCCCCTTTTCGTGGTTTACTTTTTAGTTTTGACAAACTTATTTCCCTTTTCTTTTGAAGGCTCTCTGGGACAAAACTCTTGAGTTCAGATTCTTGCTTCAGAAAGTATACTCGAGTTCAAATAGATTACCACAGGTCTCTGTTGTATTTGTATTAACTTGGATAGCCTTACTTAACATATTTGAACATGCTGGTTGCTGAAGGAGTCTGATTGCAGGAGCCAGTTAGGTCTTCATTCTGTGATTCAGACAAGGATGTCGAAGTAGCATATTCAAACTTAGTTACCTCTTCCAGGGAAACTTTAAATTCTCTACTGGAACTGCAAGAGGTACTAAAAGGGCATGTGCCTACAAGGATGCATTGCCTTGTTCTGTTAATAATATTAATACAATATTAGTCTGTTTCTTTTTGTTTATCTCATGTTCCTCTGTCATGACAGGCTTTACTTGAAAAGAATCCATCTATTCAAACTGCAGATGGTATGTATATTCTTACATATGCATGACATTGGACCATTCATCATTATAATGCCCATTATTATGAAGATTGTCATGTTTGATAGATTTTATTTTGAAATCTTTTAAATCTTTTGGATTTTCTATTATAGCTTTAATTAAATCAAATATGAAAATATAATTTGATATGGAAGTTCACTTGATGTATCCTACCTTTTCCTAGGACGGTTATTTGTAGAACGTCCTCCTGCATTAATTATTGATTTTGACACAGATAATAAACAGTAGGTGCTGTCTAGTTCCTATGTATTATTATTTGGATTGTTATTAACTCCATACTTGAGAAATGGCTATTATGTTAATTTGAATTTCATTCTACATGTGCTTGAAATTTTCTTGACATGTTTTTGTTTTTGCAAACTGTTTCCTGTTCGTTGCAAAATCAGGACCATTGTCAGAAAATTCAGAATCTTCTAAGAACTTTGATGTTGATGGTGACGAAGACTGGACCCGCATTTCTCAAATGCACACGAGGTATTTGGATCCTGTCCCAGATATGCTCTTGTTACACTGACTTAACTTAAACTTGTCCAAACGTAGGGATGATAGGGTTTCAAATTCTTTATTGGATGCTCATATGACTTGTTAGAGAATCAAAGAAAATTTATTAAAAAAGATTAAAAATAAAAAGAATAGCCACCATTCCTTCTTCCCTGTTCTCTTGTTGAGGAAACCTCTGTTCTGTCTATCCATGTTCATGCTGGGGAGGGTATTCATATTTATTTTGATTTTACAAATATATATTTGTACAAAATTTCTACTTCTTGTAACATTTCTGCCCCTTAACTTTTTAATTACTGAGTTAATTTGTACCTCATCTCTGACCTTAGCAAATTGACTTTAACCATTGTCTGGCCCTTAGAAACTGAATGTTTTTGAAGTGTTCCAATTCATGTTACTGAAGTAAAGTTGCATAAAGCTAAAGAGGATATCGAAGGAGTATTAAATATGTTTCTCTACCAGCATTTTGAAACTTAGATCCTTAATTAATGAAGAATGGTTATTCTTATATAATGTTGTACTCAGTTTCATGCTCAGACTACACTTGCATGCTGATTGAATGAAATTTTTCTGTTCAACATTTAATACGGGGGGAGTAACAATCTCATTCTGCAATTTGTTCTGTGCCTGTGATTTGAGCTTGAGACCCTTACTGTTGTATTTGTAGAGTTGCTCCTTTCAGAAACAAGTCAATAGACAAATGGGAGAGGAAGACTCAGGTTACAACAGGTGCTGCTGCTATTAGAAACAAACTACAAGCTTTTAATCAGGTTTGCCCTCAGTATTAAAACTTGTAACCATGCTGGCCTGCTAGCAGAATTCATTTTTGATCTCTCTCTACTGCAGAATATAAGTGAACAAGTTGCTTCTTATATGAGAGATCCAAGTAGAATGATCAAGCAGATGCAGCTAAAGAGATCAACAGTTGGCATATTTGGGACTGTAAGTTTATTTATCATTTTAAATTATTTAGAAAATTATGAGACTCTCATATATCATGTGACAGTGGACGTGTCAAATTTATGCTACATAGTCCTGGTATCTATAGCAAGCTAAGATATTTGTATTTTGTACTTAACTAATACGCAACATTTGGGTGGTCAGGTTCCTGGGGGAGGGTAATCCAATGGGGGAGGTAATTCTACTTTACCAATAAATTTCCTCAAAGAGGATATTTATATGCCAAGTACACTCAAGATGAAATAGATTGTACTTTATCATTACTTTGATAAATGTTTTGTTGGGAAAAATTGACTAATCATATCCTTTTACTCCGATAGAATGTACAAACTGATGGTGACCCTGAACTTTTAGACGACTCTGAGTTTTACCAGCAACTACTGAAGGAGTTTTTGGAGACCATTGACCCCACATCTTCTGGTAAAACATTGTGGCATCTTGTGTCTTGCATTCTAATCTTGAATGGACTCCTTATGTTTTAGTTTTGTAACTTTAAATAACTTGTTGGCAAACAATATTATCATTGAATTGTCTGTATATTATGGTGGGAATTACAATTCTCTAGAGTTTAGTTGTATTTTCTTCATGTAGTGGAATTTGAAAAGTTTTTAATTATTTATTTTGTTGAAGTTTACCATGCACTTGCAAAAATTGAAACTAGATTTTGGTTTTTTGCTGTTTGATTGTCCACAGAGGCGGCCTTCTATGCTCTGAAAAAGATGCAAACTAAGAAGAGGAAGACTGTCGATAGGCGTGCCTCAAAGAGTCGCAAGATAAGGTAATCCCTACGTTACACTGCTTGGTTTTATATGAACATTATCCAGGGATGTTGGTGGATTGGAGTATTTTACTTGATCATAATTCTCCTGCGTCATACTTTTTCAGGTACGACATTCATGAAAAGATAGTAAATTTCATGGCTCCTCAACCTATGGATGTTCCTTCCATGGCTCCTAAATTGTTCGAGAACTTATTTGGGTTGAAGACCAAAAAGCCAACTTCTGTGTCATAGAAGTGCATTCCAAGCGTGGATGATGGCTGTAGTTATTGGGTCACAAGATTTTGTAATATTTATTAAATTTGATTGTTATTCCTCATGCCAACATAACCTTGCTCGGTGAGCTATTTTCTGCACTTTCGAAAAAGGTGCGGTAATTGATACGGATACAAGATTATTACTACTAAAATTGATCGTGTGCATGTTTATTGGGTTGTTTAATTTGGGCCTCTCAAACATGCCTGGAATTTGACTTAGATGGGACTGCCAGTTAAATACCCATTTTATTTGGCCCGATAAGGCCCAATTTGGCTACAACGGCCTTAGGCCAAGCCCACAGATTAATATCTTTTGCATTCACCTAATCCCCCATTATAGTCGTAGCCAGATTTAAATTCAGTTACCGAGCTTGAGGTAGGCCCATTGTAATTAATTTGGACTTAAGGCTTGCCAGCCCAATATTCAAAGCTTCAGCAGGCTCGGTCAACTCACGTACCGCTGTTTAAGTCGGCTTGATAATACATATCTACGTTTTAACAATTTGTCATGACGTCATTGAGAATTTAGCCAAAATTTTCATACTGTAAACGACTTTAGACACCAGCTGAACTGTAATTACCAAACTTGTATTCTTACATGACCTTCGGAATTTACAAACATTACTCAAGTTACTATCTCTGAAAATATCCAGTTGTTGCAAAGCACTTCTATAATACGAGACTTTGAAATCTATGCTAATGAAGCACTGCGTATGTCGACAGTAACAGCATCTGAATGTTACGTCTTCTATCACCGCGACAAAGTGAAAAGAAAGCATCCACTCAGCTCTTTAATGTGGTCCGCGATCATTGTCTCAGCAATGCTCTGCAAGCAGTTGAACAAAATAGACAATTTTCAGTAATCCACATTCTGAAAAAGATGAAGCATATACTTATTTGATCCACACTAGCCAGTTTGGTATTCAAAAAAGTGAACATCTTAAACTCTCCCAAAACAATTTTCAGATGGCTCTCCAAAGAGAGGCAGCCTAAACAAAATTACAGTTGATAATCCTTTTCAAATTAGAACTAGCACTTTTGCACCCAAAAAGAATCTCTCAAGAGTAAAATTAACACGAGAATTTCAGGAGCTTGAACCAATACAGTTTACATTAACTTTGGTCAAGACTTGAGTTATTCAATTAAGCCAAACCCCAGAATAAAAAACCACCACATTACAGCCAATGGGACGACAAACTACTTTTTAAACAAAAAAACAGATCAAAAGGTGGGAAAATTTACGTTGCTTCCTGGGCTCCTTGTTGTATCAACTGAGAATATATGTACTCATCAACCCTTTGCTTTGCCAATGCCACCTGTCAAATCCAAAAATTCTAAAAGATCAAGGACAAGTAAATATACGTTTACATTTTCTATCTATAATTACTCAAACAGAATTGTTGTCTCCAGTGAGATGCACGCCTTAACAGGTCATGTAACTGATAGATACGTTGATAAGCAAGTGGTCCTGAATCAATAACTTATGAATAACAATGAAAAATTATGCATATACCTGTTGGGCATTACCACCAAATTGAATCTGCCTATGCTTTTGTTCACCTTTCCCACCATACACCTGCAAAGACCAAGCCCATAGAAGCTGTAATTAATTGCAAAGGAAATGTTAATTTAGGAAAGACAGAGCACCCAAGGCTAACTATAAGACTTTAATTAGTGGTTGATTGTATAAACCATTAAACTTGAAACCTAGAAGTCAAATAGTCTAATACAAAACTGATCAATCCTCTATCTGCAAACACTTGTCTTATATTACCTACCAATTATTGGATAAAGAACAGCAGCAAACAGCATCATTTAACTATCACTGATCACCAGTTTTCTAGTAGCAAACATACAACTTAAGAGTTAATTAAAACAGGTTGAAAAAAAAAATCTGCCCACCTTGATCATTGCTCCAGATTCATTCCTAATCCTTGATATGTTGGAGCCGCACCTGCCGATTAAACCACCAACCAGGGCTTCCGATATCATCATCTCGAAGGTTACATAATCAGCTGCAAGATTGGTTGTCCTAAAGATGTGGTTATAAGACAATATTAAAACTTGATTATTGCCGCAGATGTGGCAGTTGAAATATCTTTATATGGAAAAAAATTGATAACCTGAAGTTGGGTCCAAGTGGGGTTGAGCTGGCCGAACTGTTGAATAGTTATATGTTGGGCTGATTGAAATCACTTGTCGGGGTGGATTTTCCCTAAAACATGGAAATGGAACCTAGTAAAAGACAGATCCTAGAATAACAGGCTGAAGCAACAAGCAACACAAAATATACCTTAATTGACAACCAATCTCCCCCAGAGCCTTGAGAACGGCAGAAACATCACCAGATATCTGAATTTAACAGGCATTTTTTTCATTACTCACTATTGACAGTAAAAGAAACACTTATAATCCAAGTAGGAAAAAAGGAAAAGAAAAAAGGAAGACACTGTAAACTCAAATCACTAAAATTAAGACACAAAATCAAATATTTGAATATTTGAAACTGAGATCACAGCTTCCCACCACAAAATACACTCATCATTTCAGGACTGTGAACCAGAGCTTTTTCATCTATTAAACTATATTAACTTCATGCTTCAGTAGAATTTACATGCTCTGGAATCTAACATCTGGACCAGCACAAAACTCTGGGATAATTTCCATACAAGAAAAAGGCTCTCTTTCACTTTGGACAAGGTTACACAACGCACAACCAAATCCGAATACAGCAAGAAAGTACATTCTTTTTTCCTTCAGAATAACAAGTGTCGACAAGCTCACCTGCACCACACGATCAGATTCATAAGCAGATGCACACAAAGGCAACTGGTTCTGAGCTAAAATCGTTATAGTGGCACCAGAGGAATTCCTTAGTTTCTCAATATTTTGACCAGACATCCCAATTAAACAACCTGCCTGTGACCCAGCAATCAAAAGCCTTATTGTATTGGCAGCCACATGCCCTGAACCAACTTTTGATGCCTCAGTAGCGACATCATCTTCCTGTTAGTATGCAAATGGAAATTATCCATTCCATCAGTGAATTTAAAGAATCAGTCAACTGGGAATACTTCTGTCCTAATCAGCAACACCATACAACGCAACGCCATGGAATTTCACTGCACTGGTTTTAAAAAAATCACCTTTAGAATCAAACTCGCAATTTGCTGTAGCGCATTCTCAGCGTCGGAAATCCCGCTGCCACTGTCCTTAGAACTTATAATAATCACACGCTCCTCGTGTCTCTGCAAAGAAAAGAGATAATAACTTCGATTTTTTCTCGGGGAAAAAACAGAGGTAAACGAAGCCCTAATCAGAGACGGCGGGACTTACAGCAACAGCGTCGGCGATTTTGATGGTAGCTTTGGTCTCCTCGCGTATCTTCTGGATTCGGCAACCCTCTTTTCCGATGACCTTGCCGATCTGCCTCGACGGGACAACTATCCTGAAGAGCACGTCCTGCGCCTGCGCACGCCGCTTCGACGCCACTTCCTCGCCCTCTTCTCCGGCCACCGAGGCATCAGTAAATTCCTCTTCTCGGCGGCGCTTCCCGGTGGCCGGTTGTCCTGTTTCGGATCCGGCAACGGACAGCACAGCAGGCGCCATGGGGTTAAAGGGAATTTCACCTGGTTGCGCCATTTTGATATGTAGCCAAAGGGGAAGGTTTTGGAGCGAAATGGCAGAAGATTACCAAAAAGAAGGTACAGACGACAAGGGTTTTACGAAAAAATTGAATTACAGGTTTGCCCTTCTCTTTTCCTTTTATGCCAAGTCTGTGTTATACTTTTTTTTAATTTTTATTTATTTTTTTGGTAAAATTGTTACATCATTGATTTGACTTGGGGACTTCATATTCTCAGTTTCCGTTGACTCTCAACCCCTGAAGAAATGTCAAAGTATATGCCCAATATCCTCCAAAATTTCGCATTTATATAATTGTATTTGTGGAAATTTGACTTCTTATGGGTTTGTTCATCATCTAAACGTGAAAATGCCACAAATACAGCAAGAAGGTTTTTAATTCCCATTGTAGACTTCTAAGAATTAAATTGAAAAATCTTTATTCATGTTTGAAAAAAAATTAGACTTTATTAATTTTTATGAGTGATTTAATATATTATTTAAACATTTTATATGGACATTCTAGAGGTAAGAAGTCACTGTTTAAACTTGAATTTGGATTCTTTCACCCTCAATGTAAAAAGTCAATTTATTATTTTTCACATTTAAATTTGTTTAAACATCTATAACATTGCTTTAGAAATTCTAAACATACAAATTTAAAATGCAAAAAAAATAATAATAATAATTAGAAAAACTAACGCTAGGAACTTAAATATTTTCCTTATGGAATTTTTTAAGAAGAACACTCGTTATAAAATTGAAGAAATTTTGACATACTAGTATTACAATAGGAGGAGGGAGATGGTATTTTCACTAATTTGGTCACATATTAACTAAAAAATTTAAAATGTTAAATTTTGAGAAATAAAATTGTGAATAATATATAATTTATTGTATGAGGAAAAAGAAGAAAAGAAACCCTTTTGCTGCATTACGAAAATTCAATTGTGCAGTGCTCCTTTGTCTTTGACAGTGGCATCATATTCTGTGTATATTGGAGATCCATCTCGTTTTGGTCTGACAAATTTCTCTCTGCAATTGAATGTATTTCCATGGAAGGTTCTTAATTGATTGATTTTTTATTTTTCCCCAATCCAAAGCCCTAATGCCCTCAATCCTGCGAAACCCTTTGCCATGCCCGTTTCCAAACCCTTCTTCACCATCCTCTCTCACTACTTCTCCACCACGACGGCCACCACAACCACCAGAGTTCAGAAACTCCCGAGCCTTTCTAAAATACACATAAAGTACAAGTCCCAAGCCATCCAACAGGCCCAGAAGGCCCTCACGGAATACCTCCACACCACCAGGTCCTTGCCCTTCACATACGCCGAACACATTGCCAAAAACTCTCTCTTTTCTCTCTCTACTCTCATAAAGAAGATTGATTTCTCGGTTTCAACATTCTCGAGGAACTTCACGAAGCTTCTCAGGTACCATCCCATCAATGAATTTGAATTTTTCTTTGAAAGCATAGGCATAGATTACAGTGAGGTTCCTGGTTTTTTGCCTCCCAATAAGTTCTTCTTTTCGGAAGATGGCACTGTTTTAAATGCTGCCTGTGCTCTTTCTGGATTTGGGTTTCCGTGGAATATGTTGGGAAAGTTGTATAGGGAGGATGTTTTAATTTTTAGTAAGAGTTCCGCGGAGTTAACAGCTAGGCTTTCTCAATTTAAGGAACATGGATTCAGTAATCTGTCCGTCGTTAGCTTGTGTTTGGCTTTCCCTCACTTGTTGAGTGGAGAAGGTGAATTGGGTGGTTACATTGAGGCTTTATTTGATGATTTCAAAATGGTTCTCATAGAATTTAATTTGGGAAGTTGTGTTGAGGGAAATGTGGATGCTTGTTATGAGGTTTGTCGGAAAATGCGGGTGTTTTATGATCTGGGTTGTGAGAAGGGGAAGGTAGGGGAATTAATGAGTAGGAAGAAAAACCTTTTTCTTCAATGCCCACCAGAGGTTTTAGTCCAAAAAGCAGACTACTTTAGTAAATTTGGTACGGAGAAGGGTGAGGTGGCCTTGTTGCTTCTTCAGAGTCCAGAAATTTTGAATATTGATTTGGAAACTCCAGTAATCTCAGTGTTGGGATTCTTGAAACATTTCGGATTGAGTAAAGGAAAATTGGAGTCTGTAAGACAACAGTACCCTCATGTGTTGGGAAGAAATAAAATGGCTAATCTACCTCATTTGATGAGAGCTTTGGATCTACATGATTGTTTGTTTAAAAGGATTATGAGTTCACATGAATTACTTGCAACTTACGCGATTAGTAATCCCATTGAAGACATGGATAAAGAGTATTTGAATGGCTTGGAGAGGATCCAGTCTTCGAGAACTCCCATGCATACAATGAATAAGTTGAATTTCATGCATGGAATTGGGTTTGGAGAGAATGCCTTGACAATAAAAGTTTTAAGCCACTTGCATGGCAGTAGTAGTGAGTTACAAGCACGGTTTGATTTCCTTCTTAATAGAGGTATCAAGTTCTCCAAGCTTTGTAAGATGATGCGAATGACACCGAAGATTCTAAGCCAAAATCCAGAAAGTCTAGAACAGAAGGTTAACTTTCTGTGCCAGGATATGGGATCCTCTTTGCAGTACCTAGATATTTTCCCAGCATTTTTGTGTTTTGACTTGGAGAATCGGATTAAACCCAGATACAGATTTCATGTGTGGCTCACAGAGAGTGGTTTGTGTGCCAAAGGCTACTCAATCGCAAGCCTGATTGCTACTAGTGAAAAGAGCTTTGTGACACGCCTTTATGGGATTCATCCTGCTGTTCCAAAGCGATGGTTGGAGTGTTTCTCATTCAAAAGTTACTAATCATCGCCTACAAACATCTCTGATTTCCAGGCTTGACATTACTTACTATTTTCTCGACCATTCCTCTGTTTTTCTAGTGAAATCTATATCATATGATTGAGTTTTTGTTTTGTGCCTTTGTACATTACTACATTATTGGTACAACAATCGTTATGCTGTATTATTTCCGGCGACCGGATTATGATTCCGAAATATATATTTTCAGTTTAGCATGTAGCTTTCCCTTTATGTATAGCAGTAGTTTGGAATTTGGCAGACTGTATAATGGCTACAAACCAATGCTCCATGGAGAAGAACATGACACGTAAAGGATTAGAAGTTGAAGGAATATTTCATACCAGTTAAGCATGTTTAATTTATTTTAGATTTAATAGAATCCTTCTATAAGTCTATTATTACTTAGTTCAATAAATAGTATAATATTTTATCTGCATACATTTTTCTCCAAGTTATAATTTTCTTTCTCTATCAACACGCTCAACTTTTTTTTTTTTTTTTAATTGGTAAAAATAACTTATTTTCTTAGAAATAATTAAAGTATTTCAAAATCATTTTCCTCCACCAAAACTTGGGAAATTACAAAAGAGTACACAAAATTCTTTGAGTGAGACTGGCAGTGGCACTAACCCAAAGCATAGAAATTCATCGCCACCCAGCTGGACCACTGGGGCAAGTGAGCCCACAAACCAACAGACAACTACGAACCACATAAAACTTCCAAGGGACCTACCAAACTACACTGTCGTGATCCTCTGCATGCTCTCCACGTGTCATCTTGATTTTAAGTTCTTCTTTTTGGTGAATTGACTCCGAGTACTTCTTTTTCCATATCTGGTTACATCTAAAAACATCTTAAAATTAAAAGAAAGAAATCCAATTATCTGTGTAGATACATATTTATTACTTAATACAATTTGTTTGTAATTGAATTACCAAAAAAAAAAAGAAATTTTTTTGTAATTGAACTATGGTTACTATGCCACATATCATCAATGACATATTTTTAACTACAACTTCATTTTAAACACAGTTTCTGTACTTTAAAAATTCAGTAATCAAGAAACCTCCTTTGGATGTGTATAAATATATATATTATGATGTTTCTATTTAAAGTTAACATTAATATGAAAGATTTTAATCCTATCATTTTTAAATAATTATTCAACATTTTGGGAAAATGTTTCTACTCCACTTCTGAATGACCTTAATATATGAGGACAGAAATAGAAAGAAGACAAAAAAAAAACAAAATTAAAATTATTCCACAAAAATAATATGTTTCGAGGGGAAAAAAAGGGAAAAAGAAAAGCTTTTTTAAAAGAGAAACTATGTTTACTGTATTAAAAGAAATATATGAGGACGTTCTTTTTTTTTTTTTTTTTTGATGAATTATATGAGGACGTTCTTGGTAAAAGAATAATATCTGTTCACAAAAAAATAAAAATAAAAATAAAAAATGAAAAGACATAACTCACCAAAATACCTAGTTTCCTTAAAAAAAAAAAAACCTCATTCTATGGGCGTTTCCTAATTCCGTTTAGCAATTTGCTAATATGGTAAAAATCCAAATCAGGGGTAAAATACCATAAATGTTCTCCAATCAGAAACAGACACGCAAGCATGCGTTCCACTGACCACCTTCTCCAATTAATGGCTCATGGTCATGGTCATGGTCATGGTCGTAAAACCAGTAGCAGTAGAAGTGAGAGATCATAATAAACCTGCGTCCATGAAACATAATCAATAAACTGCCCAATTCATGGTGTTTCCTTCAGTCTCATCGGAACCTGAATCCCCATCATTGTCGCCGACTGGAACCGGACCTAAGCCGGCCATGGCCTTCACTGTTTCCCCCAAGTCTGAGCAATCTCTGCACAACTTTCCCTTAGCCGGCTTGAAATGGACTATCAACAACTCCTTCACCACCACCACCACCACCACTTCCCAATACCAGCAGTGGGTCAGAAACAAACAGGACGAGTCGACTCAGGAGTTACCGCTCCCTGACCCGTCGGAGATGGTCGAATTCGGGTCGAATGACTTGGTGTGTGACCGCGTAAACCGTGGTTCGTCGATTGAACGGCCACCGGTGAAGAAAGTGAAGTTTTCTGATTATCTGATCAAGAATTCAGAGGACAAAGTGAAATCGGTTGTCTCCGATGGAAAATCTAAGGTTCTGATACGTTTTCGTACGAAGAACAAGTGCGCCGATGAGGTTGCGGAATCAGGTGCTCAAAACTCTGTTCTTGATGATATCGACGAGGCGGTGCCGAAGACGTGGAATCTAAGGCCGAGAAAACCGGTCCCGAAGCCCTCCATTGGAGGCCCTTCGAGGACTGGTGCGCCTGTGGTGGAGGAGTTCAAAACCTCTCCGCAAGGTCGACCTGAATTAGCCGGTTCTAGAATGGGAGCTGAGACTAAAGAGGCTGGGAAGAGGAAGTTCTCGATTTCTCTTTCCAAAGACGAGATTGAAGAGGATATCTTCGCGATAACGGGGTCGAAGCCGGCCAAGAGGCCAAGGAAGAGAGCGAAGATTGTGCAGAAACAGCTTGATGTACTTTTCTAATCAATTAAATGGCATTGATATGTGTTCTTTTTCGTTTCTTTAATTTGTTGGGTTGATTTTTTTGTTGGAATGTTTGATTTTCTTTATGGTTTTTTCAAACGCTGAGTTCGATTATGTGTAATTGGTGTTGTTTGGGTTTATGATAATGTTTGGTTTTCATGGTTTTGCAGAGTGTTTTTCCAGGCTTATGGCTGTCTTCGATAACGCCTGATTCGTACAGAGTTCCTGATCCTCCTGCAAAGGTTGTGATGATTGTGTAGGTTCTTGCAAACCTGTCACATTTGTAGGTTGTTGCTTGACTGATAAATTTAATTATGCTTCATGCAGGTGTAGATACAGTCTTTGAGTGTTGCTGGAACTTTGAAGACCTGTGACTGCTTTAAGCATTTTAGCATCAACTGTAGGTATAACAAATCATAGAACTGTGAAGATGAAGGGCAGTAAATTTCTCACTAGAACCTTTATCTATCTTGTGTGGAGCTGGAGGAAATGTAGAGATCATTTGTCATTTTTAGCTGTTACTAGTAGATACAAATGTTATTAAAAAAGGAAAATAACAAAGAAGAAGAATGGTTGCAAATGTAAATAGTTGTATCATTTACCTTTTGGATGAATAAAGATCTATATTAGTTTTAATTTAAACAATCTTTTCCCTGAATTGTATATTGCTTTTTCAGCGAGTCCTTTCTCATTCACAAGATTTTTCGGCTGTTAGTAAGCAGACATAAAGCCATTTGTGGTTTCCATAATTGAGAATAAATGATTCTTGGTATCTATAGATGGTTACTTTGTTTTCTATTCTTTATTTTCATGTGTTAAAGCAAATATGATTTGTGTACTGATTCTTGATCTATTTTATGAACATGTCATGCTTTAATGAGTTACAACTTATTGTGTATTCTTTCACTCTGGAAGAGTCCATGCATCCTGCACAAATCATTTACAAGTAGGTTAGAAAAGTGGGGATGCCAGGGTTTGTAGGAGGGATTGATCTGGTGGGGTTAGGTGTGAATTGAAGTGGTAATAAGGAGGGAGGAAAACGTACAAATGCATGACAGATATGAGATAAGTTGTTTTCTGTAGAGCTCCTCCCATGCAGTGTAGTTTTAATCAATCGTCCTGAAATGATTTTAAGATAATGTGTGATAAATTAGGAATTAATATGCTTGTATGGTGGTCAGAAGTTTTAGAATTTGGTGTTAGTTTTTGAAGACTCCAACATATTTTCAGATACTTAATGATTGAACGTGTTTGGTATCTCCATTAAAAGAAGATTCTGTTCGTTATCACACGTACATGATTAATTACGCTATTGGTTAAACTGTACAGTAGTTCTTTTTGTTTGTACTCGAAGGGCGCATGAGAACACGCACATCATGCATGGTGTTAGTTTAAGAACATAGCAGAGTTTGATTAATTATGTACTATTACTGTGTGATTCATGCTGTGAAAGGTGCACACACAATGCACAGGGCTTTAAGTATAAGAACACATCTGAGTTTGATTGGTTCCCTACTAATATTGTGTGATACGTTCCTGTTGAAAGTGCATGCATGCCATGCACACGACTTTTAGTTCAAGAATAAATGAGAGTCTGATGGGTAAGGTACTATTATTGTGTGTGCCACACACACAACCTTTTTGCTAATAGCTTGAGATGCAGGCAATTGGAATAAAAATAAAGATTGGACCAGGATGGAACTTGAGAAGAAATGTCTTTTCATGTAAGACATTTGTTGTAGATGATGGAGGATGTTAATCTAGATGAAGAAGAGTTAGTAGGTGTGGGCATTTTAGTTGGGTGGAATTAGATCAAATATGAAAATACGGAGGGGAAAAGACTGAGAGATATGCATACTAGATGTGAGGTGAATTGTTTTTCAGGTGAGATCCAAACATTTAACCTATTATGCTGTGCACTTTTAGTCTTTTATCTTAAGAAGAATAGAAAAAGCAATTTCAAACATTTGAGGGCATTGTAACATGCTGATGGGATATTTTGTTTTCTAGTGATTATCAATAGTGGATATGCAGTGGTACTCTTAAAAATGATTACGTAGTTTCACAGATTATTATTTCAATGATTGGTGTTATCAGTACTTTCTGGAAATAACATCTTCAAGATCACATTTATGTTGTTAAAGCTACTTCATTTAGATTGTTCACTGGTTTCCTTTTCATTTCTACTTGAATGGTACGTAAGTAATTCTGGGCAGTAGCATTTCATTGATTTTGTTTCCAAAATGTGCCATACAAGTTAACAAATGAAACCGCTTTTTCTGTACCACACTCATGGTAGGAAGAATTGGATGTTTCTTCCTTGATATTTGGCAATTTCGGCATCATTTCTATGAAGAAATTTGTTTTAAATAGCAATGAACATCTTCTTTAAGTTTGAATGTTGAAATTCTGAAGTGTTAGAGTTCTCTTTTCTCCTTGTTTTTGTTTTTGCGTGATATGATGTAAAATCTTAGCTTCTCTGTGCTTGTAAATCCATGTTTTGAGATTTTGATAATTTTTTTTATACTGGTGAGCTGTTGTTCATTTTAATTTAATTAAATGATATTGATTATCCTACCTTATATAGTTCTGTCTGTCATTAACCCATTTCTTTAGAGTCCATACACATGAACACGCATAAAAGTTTAGTAGCAGCAGAATTGCAAGTAAATATTTAGCAGCTTAAGATTCTCCTGGTGCTTGTACCATGCTCGATGGCAACTGGAGACATAAAACAATTAAGCTTTATATTATTTGTTTTGCAATTCTGAGTCCCTGTCTATGTAAGGTGTAGTTGCATTTCCTTTTGTAGTTTAGAATATATAACCTTTGAAAATTGTTAATCTATGATTTTCTGCTTGCATAAGACCTTTCGAAATTTGGTTTAAGTTGGAGTAGAACTTTTGATAATATTTAATTGATTCAGATTTTAATGTTTCATGGTGTCCTACTTTTGTTCATCACTTGTAATTTATTAAAATGCTTAGTAGTGTGTCTCACTATTCTGTTATTGGAGAACAAGTTACTGAAGATTACAAATCGAGTATAGCGTTTGTTTGTTGTTATTGGATTGGAGTAATTCATTATTCATGTAGTGGAAGTGTTTCATGCATATCATTGTCTCTCTTTCATCTTTAACTTGTACTATATCTAATTCAAAGTTAAGTTTTGTTATATGAGAAAAACCTGAGCTTGGATACTTGATGTTTACACAGAAAAGGAAGGAGCAGTTCCATAGAAAGGGTGGAGCTCTGTTGCTCTGCAAGTGTTGCATGAAGCTGATCCTCACGCATTTTTCACTTGCAAAATAGGATATTCTGGAACTATTAGAGGCCAGAAGAGAGATAAGAAAATATATCATACTATATGTATATCTCTAATTGTAGAATAGATTTGTAAATGTGGCCAATGCGTTATGAGTCTAGATCATCTAAATATAATAAGTTACTACATTTTGGCCCTATACTGGATAAAGCCCGAAGAAAAAAAAATATAAAAATAATGTGCATATAAAGAGAGAATTAATATTTAAAATGAGGCTTAGGTCATAACTCCACCTAAACCATCAATTTCGTCTCAATATAATTCTTTAATTTCCACCAGTTGTCCTCACTTGAAAGTTGAAACTAACACTCGAATTTTATTAATAGATAGGAATCAATGCCATAATTGACCATATATATTAAGAACAACCAGCCTTTTAGATTGCCTTAGTTTGTACAGTACTCAGCATGGCCGATTTGCGGCATCAAGGGACTCACCGGCTTTTGTCCATCAATTGGTTAGTCTTAAATGTTATTTTGTGCCATGATTTTGTTTTTAAGTTTTCAGTTTCAAGGAATTCTAGAGCTTCCATATATTAATGATAAGCTTTGATTTCTTTCTCTATAAAGTTATTAGTTTTAATATTTCTATATGGTTAAAATTTCCAGATTGGCCAGTGCTGTTTTGGCCGTTTTTAGTTTTTAGACTGTTTTGCTTCATTTTAGAATTGGTTTAAGAAACTTCATGGATAAACTTTTAGCTATGAAGGAAATCCATAATATGAAAGCCATAGTTCAATTTTCTTTGTACAGATTCAGCAACTTGCATGATAAATTGATATGTTGTGGAACTCTCTATGTACATATACAGAGACATGGGAGAAAAGGAGGCCAGCTGCCGTGATGAGTCGGTCATAATTGACATTCCAGAGGAGTTGGAACCAGATTTGAATTCAACATGTTGGATCCACAGGGTTCCCAGGAAGCTTCGCCAAATACACGAGGCAGGTTACACTCCCCAACTAATATCTGTAGGTCCTTTTCACTATGACAAACCAAATTTGAAGGCCATGGAACACCACAAGACCAAATACCACCGCCAGTTCTGGAACCGGGATTTCTGTAAACATGTTGGGGAGGATGACATCAGAGACTTCATCAGAAAAGGGGATCGCCGACAACGTATATGGTGTTGCTATGCCAGTGCCTTTGAGCTTAGAAATAACCCTGACCATTTCTTTCATGTGGTTCTAAGAGACACCTGCTTCATCTTTGAGCTCTTCTTGAGAAACTTTGAACTCTCGAAATGCAATGACTACATGTTGAGAACACCATGGTTGAGGAAAGCTATAGAGCTGGACTTGATAATGCTCGAAAATCAGCTCCCATATTTTGTTTTCACAGAACTATTCGACTTCATCCTCCAAAAGCAGCCGGAAGATCGTGTCAATCTGGACATCCCTCCTTATCTTTCGAAACAACAGAAGGAAAGTGAACGGCATGATTTCTTTATAAAGATCACCTGTGAATTCTTCGGTGACTATTACCGCTACAGCAAAGCTCTTGACAAGAAAATGCAGAATAAACCGCTCGACAAGGAAATGCAACGGTTCAAGAAAATCAAACATTTCACCGATTTGGTAAGACAATTTCTGTGTCCAAACAGAAGTTATCCCTTGGATGCTGGTAACATCAGTTGTCTCTATACTGCAAAACAACTGGATAGAGCTGGAGTGAGCTTCGTGCCTTGTAAGAATCAACGCTTAGCTGACATACACAGGAAAAAGGGTACATGTAAGTTTACTTGTATATCTTGGAAATCTCTGAAACTGGAAGTCCCTGAACTCAAGGTAGAAGACGACACAGAGTGCTTAATGAGAAACGTCATGGCGTTGGAGCAGTGTCTTTATCCATTAGAGACTTACATCTGCAACTATATTTCTTTTCTGGATCAACTTATCAACACTGCTGAAGATGTGGAATTGCTGGTGGAGAAGAAAGTTGTACACAACTTGCTAGGAAGCAACGATGCGGTGGCTGATTTGGTGAACAAACTGTGTGACCAAATTGTGGAAACAAGTTTCTACTACACTAGTATCTGCGAAGATCTTAACGAACACTGTAACAGTTTCTGGAACACTACCAAGGCAACTCTCAAGAGCGTTTACTTCAAGGATCTTTGGACTGGCAGTTCCTCTGTTGTTGCATTTTTTGTCCTTGTTTTCTCAATTGTCTCTGTTGCTGCTAGCGTCAAGGATTTGTTTTTCTAATTCGGAACAAATATACTAGGATTTGAGATATTAAGGTACTTGGAAATTTCCCATAATTGGGTGAATGAAAATTAAGGAGACTAAGACATTCGGTTTCATTATTTTGGTTAATGTAGGTACATCACCAAAATGAGAATATTTGCAATGTGTTTCTTAGTTAGGGGACATCCCATCCGATTTTTTTGATGTGGCTAGGCCCAATATGCAATTATAAAAAAAAATTAATTTTTTTTTATAAAATTAAAATTTTAATTTAAAATTACTCTTATGTCCACCTTTGAAAGTATAAAATAAAATGATCATTGATAATTAAAATTTTATCCAATATGGTAATAGTCATATATACCTTCACATCATCACCCGCCACCACTGACCCTCTCCTTCTTTTTTGGCAGAGTTTGTTGTTGCCCTCTTCTTCTTCTCGTCGTCACTCGGTAGTTAATATATATATATATATTTTATTTTGAATATTTTTTTAATTTATATTGGATTGATGATTTTTGTATATGTTTTTGAGATATTTTTTATTTTATATGAGATTTTTTATACAAAAAACCCCACCAACACGACACCTTCATTATACACTAAATTTTCTCCAAACTTATACGAAATTTCTCAGTAGATGTGAATTTTCACAGCTATTTTTTGCAAAAAAATTTCATTTGAAACCCCAAAATCTCCTAAAACTATCTCCAAAAATCATCAATCCAATATAAATTAAGAAACAAAAATCCAAAATAAAATACATATATTAACAGAAGCTCAAATGGTTTATAGTTAAGTTTGTTGAAGAAGAAAAAATTGGATTGCATGCACAGCTTATTTGAAATATTTTTTTTTATGTGTGTAAAAGATGTATGTATTAATTATATTTAATATAAGAAGAGATAGTCAAGTAAAAGCATTAATCATAAAAAAAATAGCTAAAATTTTAATTACTATTTAAAAAACCTGGCTAAGCCATCAAAGCAAAACCCATCCCATCCAGCACAGTGCTTATAACTCAGTGACCCACTTTAACAAACACAGACTTTAAGTCTTGTTTAAGCATGCATGCACTGGAGTGGATACCAAAACCCAAGCTTTTTGGTAAATGTAATTACAACAAGGGCCATGTACTGAATTTGAGCCCAAATTAGGAGAGGCATCCTTTAGCCATAGGTGGACTTTTTGTTCTGTTTCAATATCCATGTACTGGATTGGGTCCCATTACCTAAGCTTTTTTTTTTATTTGCCATAAGTGGTGATTACAAGAATGCCACGACGCCATTTACTGAAATAACAATGTTACCGACGAAGGGGACAATATATATGTGAAAGAGATGTAATAAATATATGCATTGCATAGATTAAAACTGTCACCAACTCGTGGTGCACGCAAGGTATGTTAAGTACTGTTGGGAAATCAACTAATATATCTTTATCTTTTTGTGTAGAACTTATGCATACATATACTGTATGTATATGTGTGGTCACGCCCATGATCAACTCGATCATCATCAAGTTAATATTAGGTAAAATGGTATTATTTTGATAAACCAAAGCCTCGCAAGACAGCAAAGGTGTCAAAACCAAATCCCAAATACATGTGATAAGGTGGACATGGTTAAATGTATGCGTGGAAGTAGGAGTGGTAGTGGTCTTTTTCAACCTCTTCGAAGGGGTTTACTTTATCAAGGGCTGCTAGAGGATTTGTAGCTATTTTGTTTATGTTGTGTTCTGTTTTATGTCAGTGGCAGTGTTGGAAGCTATTTAGTAGTGTTACGGGGTTGTAGTGCAAGCCACTATTTTTGGCTGAGTGCTAGAGTGGTTGGTTAGTGTGCCATTACTTTTGGCTGATTGCTAGGGTGGTTGGTTAGTGGAGAACTGTATAAATAATCTTTGAAAATTAATAAAAGATATCAGTTATTTATCCGCATAATATTTCTATAGTTCGTTCTCACCTGAAATAGAACTTTTACAAAACTTTATCAATTGTAAGTGAGCTTCTGACTTGGACCTATCATATTTGGTTTCGAACCATCTGTTAAGTTTGATTTTAATAATTGAATGTGTTAAATTAATTTTATTGGAGAAATGAAAGATATTGACGATCCCACATTATTTGACGCCGGGAACCAACTGCCAAAACGGTACGAGTAATTCGGGATGAGTATTTGCTCGATATTATAATTAATTCATATAGGGTTGGTGCCTGTTGGAATAGTATTTTACTTACTTTTGGAGTAAAATGATCACTGGACTTCGTCATATCGAAAGCTTACGTTGTCATATTGAAAGCTTACGTTAATGTTATGTGCTTTACATGTAACAGAACACATATACTATGATTTGACAAATCCTACCAATTAATATAAATTTCCTGCACGTGTATGAAAGACATAAATTAATGCAACGAAAAGAAAAAAATATTCATTTGAGGTTTGGTTGCCTTTATTATTTTTACCTAAACCCCATGCAAGCGTCCAAATTTCATAAAAGACAAAATCAAATTGCCAAAATCGATGCTGGTTTGTATTGAATTTAATTGTATCCAGTCAAAAAGGCTTTTTTATTGTTTATTAATTATTAAAATGTGTCGTTTTGATTGAATTTATATATGTACAATTTATTGCCTCTAACTGGTTGAGATTTTTAGAGTTAGAGCAGCCGCGTGTGGCCAAAGAGTCTCAATATCTTCTTTCTTTTTCTTTTGGATTAGGTGCTATAATTTATCTGTATATGCAAAATTAAAAAAGGGTGAAAAAGAATAAGAGTAATGTATATTTTATACTTTGAAAATGGAGTGTGTAACCTAAATAATACAGCGTAGTGAAATTTTTTTATTTGCTGGGTCTTCTTAGATATAGATGGAATATTTTCACCGAAAATCTAATATTATTTTGTGTGTTATGTTGAAAATAATAATTCATTTAGCAATTAAAGCATAAAAGAATATACTTTAAAGTTATGGTGCAAGAGTGGAAACTGCAAGACTGCGAGAGTTATACATGGTAAGCCCTCTATTTTCATAAACTCAAAACTTGTCTCTCTGTTCTGGTGTAAAAAAACTCGTGTAACACCTTTACACCAACCAACAATAGTCCACATATTTTTATCTCTCCCTGTATATAAATATTTAATTAATAAAAATAATAATAAATTTATATAAAGTATAAAATATACTTATTAGAAAATATGGACTTTATCAATTAAAGTAGATTTAACAAAATAGATAATTTAATTAAATGAGTCAACTAAGTTTAAAAACAGAGATAATATATAAATCTCAAACAATATTAATTGATGTCCAAATTTATTACGGATCAAAATATCAAATATATAAAAAATATTTATGATTTTGTATTGATTATTCAACTCCATATAAAAATATTCCAACATATCAATGTGAATTGAGTGTTTAAATAATAAAAATTTTGCTCGTTTGAATCTCTTGAAAAGAACGGCGATGGCACTTGAAATAAGAGTACTTGAAATTTGGGGTATCTCGTAGAAGGAGACGAATATAAAGCACGTAGTGTGAAAGCTTGGCACGACAGTAGTTTATCCTTAGTGCGTGTTTGGTATGTAGGATTAGACTGAATTAATTTTGTATCTTGATTAGAATTAATTTGGTCAGATTAGAATTAAATATTTTTTGAAAAAAAATACATAGTGTTTTATTATTATTAAATTTATATTTATAATATATATATATATTATATTATAACTTTATGAATCATATCAGATGCTTAATATTGCATTTAATATGGCCCCTGACATCCTTTAAGTCCAATAAAAATTTTACGGACCATGTTATGGCATTTGAATTGATGGATTAATTTTAACCCACTATTTCAGCAGGTGAAATTATCCCATCAATATAATATAAAATAATCCATCTTATTATTTTAGTTCATTTTAAATTAATTTGGATGCTATCAAACACCGACCTTCGCTAATTTTTAAACTAAATTAGTAAAGTCCGACCAATTTGACGTACCAAATACGCCCTTAATGTTGGAGAACCGTGTTTTGCTAATTTTACAACCTTTCGGAGTGAGTAAATAAATGATGGGTGGAGCTGGTCTCGGTGAAAAGAAGTTGAAATTATGTGCGTCGGTGCATCACGTGTAGCATGGCATGCATACTGTATATACGATTTGATCAATTTCCTACTAGTTAGATCAGCTGAGACAGCTGTGCCTGTAAAAGAAAAAGAAATGCATAATTTTATTACTAATTTTCGTCAGATCAATTAATGCACCGAAAGAAAAGTACTTAAGTTTGAAATTGGGGTGATATACATTATTTAACCTAAGCACCATAGGGCCTTAGGTTTGTTTGTTTGAAATGAATAGCACGTGAAGCGTAATGTAGTGTTTGATTGCGATATTCGGAGGTCACTCAGAAGCCAAATGGCGCGGCAACGATTGCATTGTGCGGTGTGGCGTCCGTAAAGACAAGACGAAGAGACCGCGCTGTTGTTACACAAGAAAAATTATTTTCAGAGGGAATAGTAGAAAGAGACTTGACAAGTATGGATGAATTGGGATTTTCTGGGTTTAAGAAATCAACTAATATCTTTTCCATATTGTGTATAATACTATATTTTATACATACATATGTATGTGTGTGTGGAATATATGTGGAATAATAAATTTGATTATCACTTTCACGCCCATGATTTAGGTTTCAAAACTATGCTTGATTGACCCAGGTTCTTAATTATTAATTTCTTGTCGGAAAATTTGAGGACGTTGACGACCCCACGATGACTGCAATTATGTAGTGCCAAAAATGGTATTATCAATTTGGGATATTTATGCGCTTAATATTATAATTAATTCATTGGGTTGGTTGAAATAGTACTACCTTCACATGAATCACATCCTTTTGTAGTGATGAAAAGGTTTGCATCTGAGATTTCCGTTATCCATAATCTTACGTAAATCATGCACGCGTCTAAATTTTATAAGACCAAATTAAAAAAATAAATAAATCATCTGACTTTTTTTATGTACAATAATTAACGTATGAATGTCCAAATAAACTATACCTATACTCCGTCATTAAAAACACGTGAAATGTTACGTTTGATTTTAGAGTTAATTGTATTTTTCACTCCATATTTTATATTTTATGAGAGTGTGTTAATCTAATTTTTTTTATAAAAAATAATATCACCCTTATATTTTATAATAATGTCAAATAAATTTTTAAGTCGAAAATTTTATAATGATATCAAATAAATATTTTGACTAAAATTTTCTCTTAAAACTGATTGACTTGACCACATAAGCACGCTGATGACCACTAAATGGCATTTGTTTTTCCTCTTTTGGGTGAAGCCAGTATATCGTTTGTGAAAAAAGAAGTTTGAAAAAATAACAAAAATTTGTTTCTAAGTCTTGCTTAAAGAATCACTAGTAATGAAATGCAAATAAGGTTTACATCTTGTAATAGTGTCTTTGAGAGTTAGCACGTAGTTGCTATGTATTATCTTTTTCTTTTCCTTTTTTTCAGTAAATTAGAACAAAATAATCATAATTTTACTAAAAATAAAATAATAAAAAGAATTTAACAATTATAAACGGGACAAAAAATTTAAGAAAGAAAAGCATTTACAGAATATGAAAAGCCTAAGCACATTCTTCGTAATTAGCACTTTCTTGGGGTTTTCAATCTAAACTATACCCTCAATTCATTTTTTTAATTGTTTTTTGCCCATATCAAAGTTATTTATTCTCTAATTCTTCCATTCTTAAATATCCAATTTTCTTTTGAGTGTCATCATTACATTTTTCATCAAGTTTGTTACCTCTAATCTCAAAATCCATAGACTCATATCCATCTTCCTCACCACCCAAACCAATAAAATCAGAACTCAAAAATTTTAATTGTAAAATTCCTCTTATCCCAACCTAGATCCTAACAACCCATCTAAAACTTGAACATCTCGGGCTCCAAATTTGCTTTGTTTACTATTTATTTTATTTTACTTTATTTTTTGATTTTACCCAAAAATAAAGAACTTAATTCGTAGCCAATTGAATGTTTATGTGACAAAGTAACTTAATTTTAACAGACGTATATCATCGGAACTTGGTATTTCAAATATATCCAAATGATATGGTAAATATTATATTACTAATATTTTTCAACTCAATTAATTAAAAAATAATATTTATTCATGAATTTAAAGCTCATGTGAATTTTTTTTGTTGTTATTACTTTTTTAGAGTTCACTTTTAAAATTTTAATAAAAAAATCTAAATACTTTTTAACTGTGTAAAATGTTTTTTAACATTGCTTTTTTTTTTAAAAAAAATCTACATTGACACATCTATAAGAGTGGTAATCTTTTTAATAATTCATTTATGAATAATTATCCTAAATGCCCACGTGGTTAATAATTTGTTCCAAAATACCTACGTATTTATAATTCTGTCATATTTATCCTTTTTTATCCAAAATACTTTTATTTTAAATTTTATTGTTTTTTTCTCTAACCTTTCACCATCGCAAATCAAAATTATAAAACCATCAATTTCAACTCCAGTGAGACTTACCACAAGTATGAAGTAAGCTACTTACCTTATGTATATATCTCACCACTAATTTGTCTAATTTACTCCCCATTAGGATGTGAGACTCATTACCACATGAAACTGCCACCAAAATGAGACTTCCACCAAAAAGACTTCAGAAAACTTCGCCACCCATTGTGAGACTATAAGTGATAACAACCCAACCATCTTCATCTTCACTTTGTGCCTACATGCATGTTGCAACAAAGAGTGTCTCAACTTGTTCATCCTCCATGGGTCCATAAAGAATATTGGCTTGTTGTCTTGATTCAAGTCTTGTTTTGCATACCTTCTCAATATGTCCCCTCCACAACAATTTATTAGGGCATGACCTTGCTTCTTGCAATGTGGGTAAGGAGCATAGGTCTTCATTTGTTGTGGCTTTCTTTGATGTTGTGTAGGAGCTTTGCTTCTTTGGTTGGTGATGAAAGCATTCTCCAAGGACTTCTCCTTCTTTATTTGCCTTCTTTGTTTGGTAGCTTGTAATGCATTGATAAACTCGGATAGAGTAATCTCATTTAGATTTCTTAACTCTTCAAGAGGAGAAATTTTAGATTCAAATTTTTCCGGAAGACTTACAAGGACCTTCTCAACTATCATTGAATTCTTCAATAAAACCTTATTTGGTTTACCATATCAAAAAGTCTAGTGGTGAAGTCTTTGATGCTTTCATATATTCTCCTTCATCTTAAAGAACTCAAACTCTCTTCTCAAGTTGAGCACTTACATTTGCCTTGTTCTTGATCTTGAATTATCTTGGAACTCTTCTTAGAGTTTATTCCAAGCTTTTTTTGCTGTTTTATATACCATAATCGTTGTAAAAATAGTATCACTCACCAAAGAATGAATGGCTGTGAGTGCCTTAAAATCCTTTGACATTTGTTATTCAAACAATCTAATTTAGTTTAAGGTTGCATTTTCTCTCAAGGGGGCTGATTCATTTGTTGTTGATATAGATTTCCATAGTCTATAAGCCTTCAAATAAGTCTGCATCTTGATTCTCTAAATGGAATAATTTTCACCATTAAAGATAGGAGGTGAAGGTGCTAAGAAACTCGATGAAGCCATCTATTTTTGTGTATGGTGGGTTTTTTCAGTAAAGTTCTCTATTTTCTCCCACAAGATTGAAGAAGAAAGGCCCTAATAATATCAGTTTATGCTCTGATACCAATTTGTTGGGGTTTTGATTTATAAAGGAGGCAACTTTAGTATGGTTACGCTTTGGTTTTTCTTGTAAAAACATAAAGTTATATGGCTGAATCATGGATGCACGAAAATGGCATAAAGGTGGTAGCTTTGGCTTAGTTATACTTTATTTTCTTCATATAAAAATGGAGAAATATGGTTGGTTGTGAGGATGGATGAAAATAATATACAAAGCTGTTAACAATGGAGAAGAAGGTAGCATAAAGGTCCTAACTTTGCATTGATAATTAGCTGACTTTCATGCAAAAGCCTACAAGATACAAAAGTTCAAATTTAAATTTAAAAACAACATCATTAGCCTAAGCTTACAACCTAAAACAAGATTTTAGGTGTCTAAAATACTAGAATAAAAACACTAAACTTGCATGGGAAAATTGAATTTTCCAGCTTTCATATTTTGAAAACAACATTTGCTTATGGCAAAATTGCCACTGCTTCAACATGGAGATGTTTATGGAAATGCAGTTATTCAGGGTTTACATGTTTTTAAAAGCGCTCTAGTTGAATTTTTTTTAATTAAAAAAAAAGAAAATCAAAGTTTTAACTATTTTTTTTTTGGAATATACTGAACAAATGAGTTTTGATAAATTTGACATTGTATTTAGGAATCTTTTGGCATTTGTAAGGTTTGCTTCTTTTTTTCCTTTTCAAATATGCATTAGAGATTTTATTTGTTTGTTTTATGAATTTATAGATTTTAGTTTTATGGTTTATATGTTCTGAAATTGTATGGCAAATTATATATATATATATATATATATATTTGTGAATGGAATGGAGTAGATATAAGCTGTCGAGCATGAATTGAATTTTCTCATTAGATCTTTCTCAAATTTGAATTTTTTTTTTCATCTGAGTCTCTCTTATAATTCTTAGTTTAGTTTCTTTATTTTACGAATATTGTGGTTTAATATTGTTTTTGATTTCCCGCCTACTTTTCTTTTAAATATATATATATTTTTTATATTTTATTAAGTAAGAAATTCTAACTAATTAGATCTAATCTGGAAAAAGATTTATAAAAATGCAAATTTTTTGCATAATTTTATAGGAAGAAAGTATGGTGTTTTTTTATTTTTTTTTATTTTGTGTTTTTCTGATAATGGATTGTATATTTTGCAATTTTTCATGGATGTCTAGTGGGTTTGGTTCTTGAAAACTAGGTTAAACTTTGACTCAAATTTATATTGTTGGTTCCCAAAAAATCAATTGATCAATCATTCTTAATTTTTCTGATAAAAAAACATCATAAAATGGACCGACCATCGAAACTCAAACCGCAATTGATTTAATGATAGAATGTGTTGGTTCGAGTCCTTAATTCTTAATTATGTTCTAGAAGTAGAGGACATTGACAACGCTACGTCGACGCTGTGATTATATGGTGTCAAAAACGGTGTTAGTAATTCGGGATATTTATGCTTTTAATGATATAATTAATTTATGGTGGAATAGTACAAATCCACATGAATCACATCCTTTTATTGTTAAAAAATAAAGAAAAGAATGCAGCTAGCAGTATTCGTAAACATATAGATGAGAACGTAGTGAAAACTTTCATGAAGAAAGAGGGATCGTATGGGGCGCATATTGGGTTGCTACGAAGGTACATTTGAGCATAATAAAGATGATGTCGACTACTGGGCAGGCGTTATTGTGAAAGACGCATGCTTCATCTTTGAGCTCTTGTTGAGATACCACGAAAGTCCAATCAAGGCCTGGAACGGTCCGCACCAGCACCTGCGGGAATGACAAGCTTGGACGCAGCGCCAATCCCCCTAACCAATGAAACAGCACCAAGTTGCCGATCATGGTTCACATAACGTGAGACGTCCAGAGGAATTTCACCCACAATCAAGAATCTATGAGAGCCCACCTTCCGATCATGTTCTTTATACTCCTCCTCCCGCTGGAGGTCGTGGTGGTGGTCCAAGTTCCGAATCGGACCAAGTCATACTAGAGAAATCTGTCCCACAATCAAGTATCTATTGGAGCCCACCTTCCGATCATGTTATTTTGCCTCCTCTTGCTGGAGGTCGTGGTGGTGGTCCAGGTTCCCAATCGGACCAAGTCAGACAAGAGAAATGTGTCCCAAAACCACAAATTTATGAGTCCGCCTTCCAATCATGTTCTTTTTCCTCCTTCTCCCGCTGGTGGTCGTGGTCGTGGTCCAAGCTTCAGACCACAACTAGACATTTATGAGATCCGAGCTTTCAATTTTGATAATTTCTCTCCTCCTGCTGACGGTCCGTGCTGGGAATCGGACCGCGTCTGAAAGGATCTGGAACACTATATGACAACCAAGCATTTCACTGATTTGGTCCGTTGATAAATATTCTCTCTCTCCCTAACCATCATATATATATATATTAAATTCATATTTAACAGTATAAACTTTTGAGATCAGTATTAATTTAATATGGTAATAAAAATTTAAATCCTAAATATTTTAATTATAAATATTAAACATACTTTTTAATAGTTTAAATTATTAAAGATCAGTAACTAATTTAATATAATCAGAATGTTTTTTTTCCCACAGAAAACAAACAAATTTGGGAACTCAATAGCTGTTTATAGAGTGCAAAGAAATTGGACAGAGCAGGGTTCAAGTTTGAACCTTGTACAAATGTTCACTTAGCTCACGTTGTCCATGAAAAAGCGTCGTATGTCTTTGAAAGTGAAGGTCCCAAAGTTCATAGTACAAGACGACACGGAATGTGTTATGAGAAACGTAATGGCGTTGGAGCAGAGTCTGTATCCATTGGACCCTCAAATTTGCAATTACATCGATTTGCTGGATGACCTCATCGACACGGCTGAGGATGTGGAATTGCTGATTGGCAAGGGAATCGCTCGGAACTGTCTTGGCAGTAACCAAGCGGTGGCCAAGATGGTCAACAACTTGCACGACCAAATTGTGGTACAAGCTACTTGCTATTCTGACGCCTGTGATGTAAGGCGTCGCTTGTAGCTTCCCTCTTTATCGGCGCCGCTGCCTCTTCCGCCGCCGCTTCTCTCCAGGTTTCCCTCTTCTCTCCAAATGGCGTCGTAACGACTGCGGTGTGCTGTTTAAGGGAAAAATAACGGTGTATTAACAAAACGAAAAGACCACCATTATTGCAGAAAGAAAAATTATTTTAATATTAAAAAAATAACAATATATATATTTTTTAAAATTTATTAAAAAAAAAAATAACATTGTCATTTAAAAAATTAATACAAAACAGAGTGATCCATTCTTTAGACCCAACCTTTAAAGTATTGAGATGCATCTTTAAAAAAAATATATAATTAATTTTAAATTGCTATTATCTGTTGGATTTGTTGGATTGCTATACTATAATTTGACAATAATATTTTAAATTAATATTGAAAGTGATATACTAATATCAAAATTTTAAAATGAAAATAATGTTATAATCATAATCTGTGACAATACTATTACTGTGTTTTTCACCATCATTTTATGATTCCTTACGCGCCATGGCTGTTTGCCCAAAGTCCCTGTCTTTTTTTTAAAGTAAATTAGAACAAAATAATCATAATTTTTCTGAAAATAAAAATAAAAATTATAAAAAAGAACTTAACAATTATTAACGGAAAAAAAAATTTAAGAAAGAAAAGCACGGACATAATATGAAAAGCCTAAGGACCTTCTCCGTCAGCGGTTTCTTGGGTTTCCAGTGTAATTATATCATCAATTTTCTCTTTCTATTGTTTTTTTCTCCGATATCAAAGTTATTTACTCTCTAATTCTTCCATTCTTAAATCTCCAATTTCCTTTTTAGTGTCGATCGTCACATTATTCATCAAATTTGTTACCTCCAACCTCAAAATTCATAGCCCCATATTCATCATCCTCACCACCCAAACCAATAAAATCAGAACCCAAAAACTTTAATTGCAAAATTCCTCTTGTCCCAATCTAGATCCTAACAACACATCTAAAACTTGAACATCTTGTCTCCAAATTTGAAGGAATTCATTTCCTATTTTGTTTTAGTTTACTTTATTTTTTGGTTTCACCCAAAAAGAAAAAAACAAATGCCATCTGGGTAGCCAACTTATGTGATAAAGTAAGTCAGCTTTAACAAAAAATTTTAACGAGCGGATTTAACATGAAAAGTTTAATTATTAGGACTTGGGATCCCAAATACATCCATATGATATGTTAGACGCTATATTATTAACTTTTTTCAACTTAATTAATTAAAAAATAATGGAAAATAAAAAAATATTAATTATATTATTAGTGAATCCAAAATTAATATAGAAATTTTTTATTGGTATTATTCTTTTGGAGTTCACTTTTAAAATTTTAATATAACAATTTAAATATTTTTTTAATAGGGTGATGTGTAAAATATTTTTAATATTATTTTTATATTTTATGATAGATATCATGTTATTGGATATATAGTTTTCTTATTCTTATAAAGTGGAAGGGTAACATTGCCTTTTTAAAAAGCGTGGGGTTATTATTGACAAAAAAACAAAATAAAAAAAAGGTCATTTATAATACGTGTTTGTTGATGCTTGGTTAGTTGATATATAAATCATATGTTTTAAAATATCTAGTGTGAATGCCGTGGAATGCTGGCATTGTCTTGTCTTCACCCTTCATGGACCCGTAATACCCTCTCTATAAGTACCTTCGGAGTCACCACACTATCACTTAACTCGTCACACTCACACCCCATTCTGGGTATCAAGCACTTCATTTAATATCCAGCTTTATATCCGTTGGTCAGTCCTAGCTTGCTAGCTATAAAAACACATTTTGTGCAATGATTTTCTTTCCTTCTTTTTATTGTCCATTTTCCATGCGGGTTGATACTGCGTTTTTATTTTCTTTTCATTTCAGAAAACACATGGAGTTCTCCAGTATTTAATATTGTTTGCAATGGTTTTGCTTGGTTGTTTCTGGTAGATGTACGTAGTCTCGTAGCTAGGGTACTGAATACCAAATAGTAGTTTTCATTTAATCCTAGTTAGAATTGGCAAGGAAACTTTATAGAAAAACTTTTAAGAAATGAAAGTCGTCATATGCATATGTCTACGTTTTTAAAGTTTCAGTGCTAGCTAGAGTACGTATTAACTAACTTGTTGCTGTTTGTTCTCTCTATATCTTAAGGGATAAAGGGTATTGACACATACATATGTTCGTATAAGTATGGCAGGAATGAAGGAGATTATGAATCCTAGTAAGCTGCCACTAATCGACATCACTCCAACGAAGAATATCTGCCCTGATCAAGACGATGAGTCGGTGATAATTGACATTCCAGAAGAGTTGGAACCAGACCTGAATAGAACATGTTGGATCCATAGGGTTCCCACTAACCTCCGCCAGGTATATTATATATTAGGTTTTTTTTGCATAAGTACCTGATTTTTATTTTATTTTATTTGCATTTTGCCCTGAATTTGCTTTAGCATTAATGTAACCGCTGAACTTCTTTATTAGTTATAGAACACTCTTTAATATTTATTGGTTTTCAAGCATGTGTGTGGTGGGTAGTGGGGGGGCAAAATAAAAAATAAAATTGAAAGAAACAGTAAAATTCATCTTTTCACTACTTTCGTTTATATATCTTTTTCTATTGTAATTTTAACTACCTCACCATTTACAGAGAGACATACTGTATTAGTGCAAAAAAAAAAAAAATGTTGATGAGGCAAAATGCAAAATAGAAAAATTTATTATAATTTATTTGTCTTCCTTCTGCTTGTACTCATGTCTAGTCTTTTTCGGCATAGAAAAATTTATTTCCTGAATTTTATTATATAAATTCTTTCTTAATTTGTCGGCTTACGGCCCAGTGTTGAGGTGATCATTGTAAATACTAAACTATGCTGTTAGCTTCGCCTGAAGCCGGCACATACATTTTAAACTTATTTACTCACATTAATACAAAATGCGCTTGTTCTTTGTCTCTGTACAAACCAGGTAAATGAAGCAGCATACACTCCTCAACTAGTTTCCATAGGCCCTTTTCACCATGGCAAACCAAAATTCAAGTCCATGGACAAACAAAAAGACAAATACCAACGGCAATTCTGGAAGCGCAGCTTCTGTAAACATGTAGATGAGAAGGAAGTGATAACTTTCATGAAGAAAGGGGATCGCATAGGGCGCATATTGGGTTGCTACGCAGGTACGTTTGAGCATAATAAAGATGATGTCGACTACTGGGCAGACGTTATTTTGAAAGACGCTTGCTTCATCTTTGAGCTCTTGTTGAGATATTACGAAAGTCCAATCAATGTTGAAAGGAAAATCAAAGAAACCAATGACTACATATTGAGAACCCCATTGCTGAAAAAACTCGTAACCATGGACTTGATGTTGCTGGAAAATCAGCTACCGTTTTTTGTTTTCACCGAATTATTTGACTTCATCCTGGAAGCACAGCCGGGTGATACCCACCTTCAAAATACCATCCCTCATTATCTATCAAAGCGGCAGGAAGTATGTGAACGCCCCTTCTCCTTGATAAAGGTGGTCATTGAGTTCTTCGGCGATTACTACTTGATGGGAAAACCTGTCGACGAGCAATCAAGCTCCCAGTCGCAACAAATCCATCATAATCCAGACCTGGAACGGTCCACACCACCACCTGCGGGAATGACAAGCTTGGACGCAGCGCCAATCCCTCCAACCGATGATTCGATTAGTGATTTGCGGGCCCCACTAATTACAACAGAGAAACAGCACCAAGTTGCTGATCATGGTTCACATAACGTCAGACGTCCAGAGGAATTTGACCCAGAATCAAGAATTTATGAGAGCCTAACTTCCGATCATGTTCTTTATACTCCTCCTGCTGGTGGTCGTGGCGGTGGTCCAGTTTCCGAATCGGAACACGCCAGAGAAGTGAAACTTGTCCCATTATTATTAAGTTATAAGGGCCCACCTTCCGTTCACGTTCCTTTTCCTCCTCCTCTTGCTGGTGGTGGTGGTGGTGGTGGTCCAGGTTCCCAATCGGACCAAGTCAGACAAGAGAAATGTGTTCCAAAATCAAGCAAGCATTTCACTGATTTGGTCAGAAAGGAGGATCTGGAACGCTATATGGCAAGCAAGCATTTCACTGATTTGGTCAGAATGTTTTTTTGTTCTGATTCTCCCAAAAATTACAAACAAACTTGGGAACTCAACAGCAGTTTATACAGTGCAAAGAAACTGGACAGAGCAGGGGTCAAGTTTGAACCTTGTACAAATGCTCACTTAGCTGACGTTGTCTATGAAAAGCGTCGTATGTCTTTGAAAGTGAAGGTCCCAAAGTTCATAGTACAAGACGACACGGAATGTGTTATGAGAAACGTGATGGCGCTGGAGCAGTGTCTGTATCCATTGGAGCCTCAAATCTGCAATTACATCGATCTGCTGGATCAACTTATCGACACGGCTGAGGATGTGGAATTGCTGATTGACAAGGGAATCGCTCAGAACTGTCTTGGCAGTAACGAAGCGGTGGCCAAGCTGGTCAACAAATTGTGCGACCAAATCGCGGTACCGACTACTTGCTATTCTGAGCTCTGCGAAACACTCAATGACACTTATAACAATTGGTGGAGCGTTACCAAAGAAACTTTCAAGAGAGTTTACTTCAAGGATCTTTGGACAAGCAGTTCTACTGTCGTCGGTTTTTTTCTGACTATATTCTCCGTTGTTTCTGTCATTTCAACAATCAAGGGTCTGATTTCTGGGTAAAAAAAATATGGTTTGAATAAAAATGATGGGTCGTATTAGTATTCCACTGCTTAAATTATCTTCCTTTTCTTCACATTTAGCAATTTTTAATTTCTAAATAAAATTGTTAATTACTCAGATTGGTCACAATTCTCTTTCCTCCAAAACTAAGATGGGCGAGTCTTATATATGGAGATGTTTATGGAAATGAAATTAATTAGGGTTTATATGTTTTTTAAAAGAGCTCTAGTCCATTTTTTTAATTTGAAAGACGAAAAAATACTACGGGCCTGTCCAGCTACCTTTTACAAAAATAATTTTTCATCTTGCCAAATTGAAAATACGCATAATACACATTCGGTGAATGTTTTAGTGTTATTTGAAAAGATAAATTAGATTTAATGTTTTTTTTTTTTTAATTTAAAAAAAAAAAATTACCCGAACGACCTTTTTCAGTGTATCCGAGAAAGATGAGATACAAGTATTTCATATTCCATTCAATGTATGTGACGCCTGTGATGTAAGGCTTCGCCGTAGCTTCCCTCTTAATCGGCGCCGCCGCTGCTTCTCTCCAGGTTTCCCTCTTCTCTCCAAATGGCGTCGTAACGATTGCGGTGTGCTGTTCAAGGGAAAAATAACAGTTTATTAACAGAACGAACAGACCACCACCATTATTTCAGAAAGAAAAATTATTTTAAAGGGAACTGTAGAAAGTGACTTGAGAAATATGCATAAATTGGGATTTGCTAATATTTGGGAAGAAGAAGGTTCCGGATGGGTGGCAGACCATATAGAAGTAGACGATGATGTGGGTAACTTGACCAATAAGAAGAGAATATAGAAACCGACGTCATTGGCTGGGTTTCATTGAAGTAAGAAATTGACGTGAGCTCCTTTCTAGTATTTTCATTTGATGATAAATTTGTAAAAGAAATTATAATGGAAAGTGTATGCATGTGTTTTATGGCCCAGCAGCCATTAATAAGATCATCTCCAGTATAGTGTATAAGACTTTCCAATATTTGTATAGGATCATCCACTAGAGTGTAAAAAAAAAAGAAAATGTTAAATTTTAATATTTTATATTTATTTTTTATACTCCCTGTTATTTTAATATAAAAAAATAACAATGTTATTTTTTTTAAATTTGACAAAAAATAACATTGTTATTTAAAAAAATAATGCAAAATGGAGAGATCCACTCTTTGGATACAGCCTTTAACGCATTGGGACACACCTTTACAGAAAATATATATTAGTTTTGAATTTGTTATTTTTTTAGTATAATCTATTATAGTGCTATGCTACAGTTTGACAATAATATTTTAAATTAGTATTGAATGTGATATATTAATATTAAAATTTGAGAATGACGATGTTATTATAACATTTATTAATGCTGTAGCAATCAAAAAGCCAATGCAATTACTCTATTATCCTTTTTGAAATTAACTTTATTTTTTTCTTTTCTGCTGTCTCACCGCCTGCCTGAATATCTCTCTCTTTGCCCAAAGTCACTGTGTTTTTCACCATCATTTTGTGATTCCTTACGCGCCATGGCCGTTTGTGGTTGTTCATCGTCATCCCAAATCAATCTCCATTGTCATTATATGCCCAAGATCCATGATGTGAGTTCGGATTATTGAGAGTTTGGGTTAGTGTTTTTATTTTTATTCTTTTGATAAATTATATTCATTTATTGTTGATTTTGTTTGGATTTTCTGAAAATATTCTTGAAATATTGTAACCATTGCATCTTCATCAGATATGTTGGATCTTTTAAATTTTAAAATTGGTATCAATGGCTTATAAATTTTAAAAAAGTTACAAATTACCCCCTAACTCATAAATACAACATATTTTTAATAAATTAATTTATTTTTCACCTCTTATCATCCATTTCAACCCTTAACATAAATAAAAAATTAATCCAAACACTTAAAAATATACTATATTTATCAATAATAGGGCAATCCTCAACTATTTTTAAATTTGATGAGGTATTAGTATTAATTTCAATATTTGAAGGGCTAACTCATTACTCTAGGCAAAATTCAGAGTTTCGGTACCAATAACAAAAAACCTCAAATCAGGGTAAGATTGTAATTCTAGGTATAAAAATTTATAAACTATGGCTATTTGTATGATATTTGTAAAATTTTAACATTTCTACACATCCAATAAATTAGTGCTATTGGTTTAAAAAACACACCATAAACTTTATGTTAGCGGATGAGGGGATTATGATGTCTTAAGGGATTCAATTTCACGGGTTTGTTTGTTAGAGACATGGTTTCTCTCTCTCTCTCTCTCTATATATATATATATGTATATATGTATATATGTATATATGTATATTCTCTCTATATGTATCGCAGTGATTAAATATGTGTCACTAACAGTTCACATAATGAAATGTTAAAAAATCAACTAAAATCCTTTTCTTTTGTGTATATCTTGCACATACATATATATGTGTGGAGGATATGTGGAAGATGATCAAGTTAATATTAATTACCTAAAATGGTTTTGTTAGGTTTCAAACCATATTCGGTTTAATAATTGAATGTGTTGGGCGAGGTCTTTAATTATTAATTTTGTGGGAGAAATAATGGAGGTCATTGACGACCCCACAGTAGCCCTTAATTTTGGTGGACTAGTACTACTTCACATGAATCCCATCCTTTTGCAGTTAAAAAATAAAAAATAAAAATGAAGCTTTTCATCAGTGCTTAAAACATATATTAGTTGAGATTGGAGTTATCTATAATCTTACAAAAACCATGCACCTGTTCAAATTTCATAAAACCAGATTAAATTAACATATCTATGCTTGTTTGTTTGATTGAAAGATAATAACACGTGAAAGTTTCAGGTTGTGTTTGATTTTACAACAATTCATTTACAATACGTGTCTGTTGATGCTTGGAAATTAATAGTTAATATAATTCATGTGTTTTGAAATATCAGGTTGTATGATTGTTGACTTTTACAGCTGTCGCTTATCCTTTGGAAAATAGAGCAGAGGACGAAGATGTGGAAAGCTGGCATTGTCTTCATGTACCAGTGCCACCCTCTATATGTACCTTCGGAGCACTGACTCATCACCATCACACTACCACTTCTCTCATCACACTCCATTTTCGTCCTCGATATCAAGCAGTACTTTATTCAATTTCCAGCTTGACTCCATCAGATATCAATAGGTCAGTCCTAGCTAGCTAGCTATAAAAACACATTTTGTGCAATGATTTTCTTCCTTTTTGTCCAATATGAATGGAATTAATTAATATTGCTTCGATCTGCATGTTAATACATATGTGCTCTGATTAAGTTTAACATAACGTACGGTTTCCCCTATCTGCCAGTTTTAAACCATTTTATAAAACATTTTCAGGCTAATTCTTCTTGCACTTTGCCACTGTTTTAGTCCATGAGGTGTAGATGCTGCGTTTTTCTTTTCATTTCAAAAACATATACAGTTCACAAGTATTTAATTTTGTTTGCGATGATTTTGCGTGGTTGTTTCTGGCATACGTAGTATAGTAGGGTACTGAATACCAAATTGTAGTTATCATTTAATCGTAATTAGAATTAGTGAGAAAACTTGATAGAAATTTTTTTGAAGTCGTCATATATATATATATATATATGTATATTTATACACCACGTTTTTAAAGTCCAGGTACGTACTCGATTTTCAGCTTACTATAATTTATACTGAAAAAATTATTAATCACCTCAGTGCTAGCTAGCGTACGTAATAATTTACTAATTATTGTTGTTTGTTCTGTGTATGTCTTAAGGGAAAAGGGTGTTGACACATACATGTACGTGTACGTATGGCAGAAATAAAGGAGATCATAAATCCTAATAAGCTGCCACAAATCGACATCACTCCAACGAAGAATATCTGCCCTGATCAAGACGATGAGTCGGTGATAATTGACATTCCAGAAGAGTTGGAACCAGACCTGAATAGAACATGTTGGATCCATAGGGTTCCCACTAACCTCCGCCAGGTATATTATATATTAGGTTTTTTTTGCATAAGTACCTGATTTTTATTTTATTTTATTTGCATTTTGCCCCTGAATTTGCTTTAGCATTAATATAACCGCTGAACTTCTTTATTAGTTATAGAACACTCTTTAATATTTATTGGTTTTCAAGCATGTGTGTGGTGGGTAGTGGGGGGGCAAAATAAAAAATAAAATTGAAAGAAACAGTAAAATTAATCTTTTCACTACTTTCGTTTATATATCTTTTTCTATTGTAATTTTAACTACCTCACCATTTACAGAGAGACATACTGTATTAGTGCAAAAAAAAAAAAAATGTTGATGAGGCAAAATGCAAAATAGAAAAATTTATTATAATTTATTTGTCTTCCTTCTGCTTGTACTCATGTCTAGTCTTTTTCGGCATAGAAAAATTTATTTCCTGAATTTTATTATATAAATTCTTTCTTAATTTGTCGGCTTACGGCCCAGTGTTGAGGTGATCATTGTAAATACTAAACTATGCTGTTAGCTTCGCCTGAAGCCGGCACATACATTTTAAACTTATTTACTCACATTAATACAAAATGCGCTTGTTCTTTGTCTCTGTACAAACCAGGTAAATGAAGCAGCATACACTCCTCAACTAGTTTCCATAGGCCCTTTTCACCATGGCAAACCAAAATACAAGTCCATGGAAGATCGCAAAGCCAAATACCAACAGCAATTCTGGAAGCGGGGCTTCTGTGAACGTATAGTTCAGAATAATGTCAATGTCGTGGAAGCTTTCATGAAAGATGGGGATCGCATGCAACGCATACGGCGTTGCTACGCAGGCACGTTCGATCATGTTGACGACTTGGCAAAAGTTATTTTGAGAGACGCCTGCTTCATCTTTGAGCTTTTCTTGAGAAACTACGAAAGTAAAATCAGGGCTGAAGCAGATGAAGTAACAAATGGTTACGTAATGAGAACCCCATGGCTGAAACACGGCATAGAGCTGGACTTGATCTTGCTGGAAAATCAGGTCCCATTTTTTGTTTTCACCGAACTATTTGACTTCATCATGGACACACAGCCGGTCAATATCACCCCTCTTATTCATCTAATATCAGAATGTAAGAATCAAAGTCAACGCCACGTCTCCTTGTTGAAGTTGGTCATTGAATTCTTCGGCGATTACTACTGCAATGGAAAAGCTCTCGACGAGGAAGAGCAACAGAAACTTCTCGAGGAGCAATCAAGCTGCCAAACGCAACAAATACATCATACTACAGACCTGAAACCGTCCCCACCTGCAGGAATGACACGCTTTGACCCAGAGCAAACCTCGGGTGATTTGGACATCGCACCCGAGGAAAAAGAGGAACGGTCCCCACTTACAAGACTGAAAGAGTACCAAGTTCCTAATGTCAGACTAGAGGCATGTGATGCTAATGTTGATGTTGGTGGTGGTGGTGATCCAAGTTCCGAATCAGACCACGTCGCGGTCACACCGAAGGATTTGAGAAGTGATTTGGAAGTCGCAGACATGGAAACAGAGGCGGTCGTAGGGATGAAACGATACGACGTTCCTAATCCTGGTTCAGAAGAGGAAATAGTGGGCCTGACCTTAAAACAGATGAAGCGATACGACGTTCCTAATCCCGGTTCGGATGGTGGTTCAAGTTCCGAATCAGACCACGACAGACACAAACCAGTAAAAAATTTGATCATTAGTAATTTGGTCCCACCAAAGTGTATGGAACGCTTGCTGACAATCAAACATTTCACTGATTTGGTCAGACAGTTTCTATGTCCACAAGAATACAAGGCACCTCTTTCTAGCATTACCAGCATCAACTGCTTACACAGTGCTAAAAAACTGGACAGAGCAGGAGTCAAATTCATACCCTGTAAAAATCAGTACATGTCTGAGATCTTAAACAACTATGACAATGATAACAGGGCTAAATGTATGCCTTGTACATCTTTGAAAGTGATGGTCCCTAAGTTCAAAGTTGAAGACGATATGGAATGTGTTATGAGAAATGTGATGGCTTTGGAGCAGTGTCTGTATCCATTGGAGGCTCATATCTGTAACTACGTGTCTTTGCTGGATCAACTTATTGACACCGCTGAGGATGTGGAATTGCTGATGGAGAAGAGGGTCGTTGAGAACTTGCTCGGTAGTAACGAGGCAGTGGCCAACTTGATTAACAAACTGCGGGACCAAATTGTGGAAGCAAGATTCTGCTATTCGGATCTCTGCCAACATCTCAATCGGCATTATGACAATTGGTGGAGTGTTTCCAAAGAAACTTTGAAGAGAGTTTACTTCAAGGATCTTTGGACCGGCAGTTCTACTGTTGTCGGTTTTGCTGTGACTTTATTCTCAGTTGTTTCTGTCATTTCAACAATCCAGGGTCTGTTTTCTGGCTAAAAGAGAAAAATAGATCAATCAAGGATATCATATTCATATCATATGTATCACTTACGATCAGTGTGATAATCCCATGATTGGATGCATGGTTTGAATAAAGATGAGATGTACTTGTATTCCACTACTTAAAATTATTTTCCTTTTTCTTCCATATGGCAATTTGATTTCTAAACGTTACTCTTTTGCTCCAAAACTAAAATGGGCGAGTCTCATATGTGGAGATGTTTATGGGAATGCAATTTATCATGGTTTTTATGTTTTTAGAAGCGCTCTACTTGATTTTTTTTTTTAATTAAAAAGAAAAGGAAAGAAGATGAAAGTTTTTTGTTTTTTGGAATCTCTTAAAAAAAATTGAGTTTTGATAAATTTTGAGTTTTGAATTAGTTTTATTATTTTATTTGGTCTGTAAATATATAGTTTTATAATCTATTTATGTATAATTGTATACCTACCACCTTTTATAAACATAATGGGTCTAGTTATTATTAAATTAAAATGATGTGCAGGCCTAAACCATTTAAATTTTTTTAATCTATTTTTTAATTATTTTATTTCAAAGTTACGATAGTATCTTAAATGACGAATTATTTTTCAACCTCTTTTTTTATAATACATCAATTTTATTTTGTTTTAGTTATATATTTAAAATTTTTGGATAGTTATACGAAAATAAAAAGAAAAAAATAGATTGGGATAAAAATATCATAATAAAATTTTATGGACATTGAAGAGTCCATACAAATTGAAATTTGTAACAAAGCTTTTTTTTTTAAAAAAAGTGACAAATTCATCATCACAAATTCACTTCGTCAGTGATAAATTTACTTTGTTGTTGACGAAGTGAAATTTATCGTCTAAATTCACTTCGTCGTTAGAATTCACTTTGTTGCTGATAAAGTGAAATTCGTCGTTAAAATTCACTTCATCAGTAATAAATTTCACTTTTTTAGTGAAAAATTTCTTCTTCAGCGACGAATTATGAATAAAAAAAAGATGGACAAGAAGAAGAATACTAAAAAACTTGCAGAAAAAGACCCAAAAAAACACATTATAGAAGATAAGATATAGCATAAAAAGAGAGATTGTAAAAAAAGAGGAGAAAAGGGTGATGAAAAAGACAAAGAAGACAATGAATATGCAGAAAAAAATATAAAATAATTTATAAATATTTAAGGATATATTTAATTTTTTATTAAAAATTAATTAAAATAATAATTATAGAAAAAACTGATAAAAAATTCAAATGGATAAGAGATGATATGGCACAGAAAAATCTTTAAAATTATTGTTAGTAGAGGCCCAAATTCAAGAGAGGTCCACTTTAACCTTTGGCCCAAAAAAATTGAAAAGTTTGGAGAGACAAAATGAAACAAAAACAGAGGCCCACTTTCTCAGTCCTGTGTTTTCTGCGAAGGACGAAGGAGCTGAAAATACAGACAAGGAGATCAGAGGGAGAGAGAGAGAGAGCAGAGAAATTGAGAATGAATCAGGTGGAGGTAGATGAGAAGGAAGGTGTTGGTGGCGAAATTGGGACCCATTGGTGGTGGGTTACGGCGAGCGCTACCCAGTTGGGATGCGGCATAGTGTCGTTCAGAAAAGGGTATGCTGGCCACTCCAACCTCATGCCCTTGAAAGCCTTCGGCGTAGCTTCCCTCTTCGTTGGCGCCGCTGCATCTGCCGCCGCTGCTTCTCTCCACATTTACGGAATCCACAAGGTTAGTTCCCACTTTCCCAAACACCTCTCTCTCAACACTATTGAGTTTTTTAGTCATTTGGTAAAAGTTGGGACTTTGGATTGCATATATTTCTAAAAGACTGCAGCTTTGATTTGAAATTTTGTTACTTTTGAATAATTTGCACTTAATTATCAATTTTTCACATTACCGACGCAAAGAATGAAGGGTCAGTTTCAATATCGTTTCTGTGTTTCTGTGAATGGTTCAGTTCAATATAACATCTATTGCAAGTAGGTTGGAACAGCGATTTAGACCGTATTGAATTGATTACTAATGGACTTGGTTCTATCATAAATCTTATGTTAGCAAATGGGGGGAATCTGATGTTTCAAGGGTATCAATTTCAGGGTTCGTTTGGACAATGCCAAGTAAAATCTATCTGATCCTCTTTATTGAATTATTCCTAGAAGGCCGATAGGCTAATAGGCTTGGATACCAAGTGTGCTCAGGTGTCCTTAATAATTAGGTTTATTGCTTAGAACTAAAAGTAGGGTGCTTGTTTTGATTGTTTTTTTTTTTTGGTAGAACGTAGAAACGAGGCTAGATGTTTTTTTGTTTTGTTCAGTTTTCTAATTTACTCCTTTTCTATGTTCATAATTGTGTATATTTCCAGCTTTACTCGTTTTTAAGGAACATACCACCTTTGATAACATTTTGATCCTTATTTCTCCATTTCTCCACATCATAGGCATTTACTGATTATAGTCCAAACAAACCTTGAAATTGGATCCCTTAAGACGTAGATTACCCCATAGGTTAGCATAAGGTTTGTTATGGATGATAAGAAATCTTCTATATTTTTAAACATGTTATAGTATAGGAGTAAAGCTAGGAATAATAGATCATATTGCTTAAGCTGTCGGTGGATGTGGAAGCTGAGAAAACTATTTCAAGTGCAGTTCAACTCGAATCCCCTTGATTGTGTTTCGAAAATCTGTCTGTGTTTCTTCCCTTTTCGTTTAGTTTCTCTTATGATCATAATGATTTTTTTAATGCTTGAAGAATCATATCTTTGCCAACTTCTTTTATGGCAGGAATATACATTAAACGTCAATGCTGTCTACTAGGAATTGTATTTCATGTTCTTGAAAATGCTTACTTGATGTATGCCTTACAGGTGGAAGACTTGATGGAAGTGGGTGCAAATATACGGACTGCACTTGGGGTTCGCCCAAGGACAAGAACACGAAATGAGTAGAATTTTTTATTTAAAATTAAAAACTGTTTTCTGGACCAGAAAACTTTTGTGTACATGTACTTGAAAATCATTGTAATTCTGTCCGTACGACTTTGTTCAGCTAAAGTTTGATTGACCCCAAAATGCAAAATATTTGAACTATTTATGCTTATCCCCCATGAGGAAGATTGTTTTATTATGATGTGTTAGCCCGCTGTGAGGTCTACAGGTGGTGTAAGCTTCAAGTTAGCTTCTAATAAGTTCCTGTTAGACTCGAACATCATTTTTAGCCTTTGGTCTTCTCTGTTGGTATGCTTTTTCCTTTCTTTCTTTCTCATTTTTCTTTTTTTTTTTTGGGTAATAATTCTATGTTTGTATGCTTGCTTACCCGGAAATGTAGAATTGCAATCCTACTTCTTCAGCAATAGTCTGTATTTCTTCCATTGGATAATGTTATTCTCAAGGATATGCAGAGTTCTTTCTCTGTGGTCACCGAATATTTCAGATTACGGGTCTAAAAAATTTAAAAAGAAAGGGTTAGGTCATGGTTTATCAATTCAAAGTTTTTTTTTTTTTTTAAAAACAAAAAGGGCCATGCTCTTATTTAGCCATTTATTTAAAAAACTATTTTTTAATATAAAAACCCAGAATTATTCAATTAAAAGATAATCAGACCAAATTAGGGCAAAATTGCCTTCCCGTTATTCTACTAACCATTTATTTTTTATTAAGTGTCAGTCGTCTATTGATCAAACAGGGCCCACATCTGTAAGAGACTGTAACTTCAGCCTTTTTGAAGTAGAGAAAAAATAGGGTGCGTGGGCTATTTAGTGGAGGGTAGTGGCTATAACCGCCATAACAGTAACTACTCTGGCAAAGAAGAACAAAAATGAAGTCCAAATTTGTAGAGAGAGAGAGAGAGAGTGGCAGATCATCCAGAAAGATTGAGAAGAACAACGAACCACTTTTGAGTGACAGATAGTTATTGAAGTGCAGGGTACTATTTGTGAGAAAAAAGAGTATTTTTGAGAAATGGAAGGGAAGAGAGAAGAGGGTATAAGAAAAGGGCCATGGAAGGCAGAGGAAGACGAGGTTCTGATAAGCCATGTCAAGAAGTACGGCCCCAGAGACTGGAGCTCCATTCGATCCAAAGGCCTTTTGCAGAGAACCGGCAAGTCTTGCCGTCTCCGTTGGGTCAATAAGCTCCGACCTAACTTGAAGAAGTAAACCAATCCATCTTATTATTGTCTGTAATTTCGTTCTCATTATCTCTTGTAGTCTCTCTCACTTCGTTTCTTAACTTGCATGGCGTATTTATGAAATGGGTTTTTTTATTATATAATTTTGTGATTGGAATATGTCTGTGTGTCTGTTAGCGGGTGCAAATTTTCTCTAGAGGAGGAGAGGGTGGTGATTGAGTTGCAGGCACAATTTGGGAACAAATGGGCGAGAATAGCCACCTATTTGCCTGGTAGAACTGACAATGATGTTAAGAATTTTTGGAGTAGCAGACAGAAGAGGCTGGCTAGGATTCTGCAAACATCATCAACTCCCTCCAAATCACACAAAAACGAAAGTGAAGTTACTGATTGTCATGACGTTCCCAGTTTAGAGGTAAATCAAGTAGATTATTATTACCAATATTACTGTTTTTGAAAATTCTGATTGTTGTCTGGTCAATTACAATTTCCAGGAACCTTAACATGCCTAATTCTCGTGTTTTACACGCATACGAGTCTATGACGAAAAGGACAAATGACAAATCTCTCTCGCCTTTTTTTTTTTTTTCTCTGAGACAGTGAGTCAATGAAAGGCGGGCGTGACAAAACATCTCACTAAATATGAAAGAATACTATTCTCTGTCCCTTGTCCTGATACTATTTTTATTTCCTATAAGCTTTGAACTTTCTAAGAATAAAAAAATAAATAAAACTAGTATACCTATACGCGTAAAGAGTCCTGTTAATCACCATGTTGTTACCATTTTGATATCTGCAATTGGGTAATATTTGTTTCTTATTTCTTTTTAGGCTCCAATTTTCACTTCTTCTGTAGAGGGAGAATCATCAAGGGCTCTGTCATGCTCATCTTCATGCATCGACAACTCTGGTATTGTCAAAATGGTGCCACTACCGGAACTTGCAGACACCAAATTAATCACTTTCGAACCACACTTTGTTCAACCAGACTCCCAATCGCTAATCCCATTTCCTCCGATATTACAACCCCAATTGGACCTCACATTCTCATCAGAAAACCAAGACCTTTTGGTTAGATTTGATGACCCTTATTTTGACATGTTTGGATCTCAAGAAACGAAGACTGAAAATATAACACTTCCTATGGCACCTCCATTTCTTGAACCACTCGAAAGCTGTAGAAGTGGTGCAAGGGTAAAAATTGACAATTCTATCACCCCAGACTGCTTCTTCGACGACTTCCCAGCTGACATGTTTGATCATATTGATTCACTTCCAAGCCCGCCAGCACAGTAATTGACAATTTAAATTAGGACTGAACTTTTGTATTAGTTTATTTAGCAGTTAACTAAAACAAGGTAACTGTGCAATGACAGTAATTCTTATTGCTGCTATTCTTTGTATCAAAACTCTCAACTATATAATGACGACTTGCAAATATGCTCTCTTTATGCTTACAATTTACAATTTCCTGTTCAAGATGTGCACAAAATGCTGAACTAAACATGACATGGACCTTAAATTATAGTACTAGCTGTGAAGTTCCATTCATTTTGATTAATAAGAAAGTTCCAATCACAGTGATCCAAGCAAAGCACTATCACTCTAATCAAGGAAAAGTAAAGCCTTCGAAATAAAAAAAGAAAGAAGCCTTTTGTTTTATTTCTTCTTAAACCCAACCCTTCATGGGAGGGACACAATAGAACATAGAAATCTTGAAGGAAAAGTATAGCCTTTGAAATAAAGAAAAAAAGCCTTTTGTGTTATTTCTTCTTAAACCCAACCCTTCATGGGAGGGACAAAATAGAACATGGAAATCCACATGAAATAAAAACCATTTGTTGATGACTAACACGTACATCCAATCCTCAGAAAGAATTTCAATCAGCGAGGAGTTTGATGTCAAATCGCAGACAAAAGAAGCGGCAAAGGAATAATATGTTTGGGAACAGAACGATTACTTTGAGACAGCATCTGCTGAGGCACCAGAGGACCAGATAGTGATGCCAGTTTGGCCACTGCCTGTGACTACCTCAAAGTTTCCAGCAGTTGACGATTGGTCCTTGAAGAACATGGGTCTTCTTAGTTCTGCAAATGCACAATACTCGACCTCATACACTACGGTTCCCTCCAGGAACTCAGTGATTGAAACGCCAACTCCTTCCGCTGCACAAAAATCAATAAAACAACAATTTGACAAGCCAATTTAGCAAGAGAAATACTTCAATATAAAATCATAAAAAAAATTGAAGCTTTACCGTGAGTGACGAGAAGTAAGTTTTGGGTTGGGTATTTATCGGCAAGGGCTTGAATAACCTCAGCATATCTAGTTCTTGCACCTGACAACGTCTCTTCCCACTTAGGCATCTGGGAATTTGGTGAATAAAAAAACAAATCTTTGTCAGTGAAATATGATTATCTACCGCATCCATTTATGACCAAAACCAAGAGATTTGACAAATAGTGACCTCTTTGTAAAGTGGTTCCACAGAATGATCCACAGTCCCAGCTGGGAAGATGGATTCGAGCTCTGAGATTTTGAAACCAAAATTGCCATCTTTAGGTGCCGAATCAGAACGAATAGCTCCGGTGTTCAGCATCTCGCACAAGCCGTACTCGATTGAAACCTTGACCCTGGAGGGATCGATGGCGTTGGGATCGTCGTCGCGAGCGCAGAGAGCGGAGACAACCTCGGAGGCGGTCTGGACGCATCGGAGGAATGGGGAAACGAAGACCCGGTGGATCGGGAAGCCCATACGGGTTCGGAGCTTCTGACCCGTTGAGAAAGCCCTTTTCTTGCCCGCCTCGACCAAGGGTGGGTCCCAGGGCCTGGCGGCCGTCGCTACCCAAAGGGGTTCGAAGTTGTCGATGCGATCTCCGTGGCGCATGACGACGACGTTTTGGTAGGCATGAGGGGTGTCATGGTTTCCGTTGTTGTGAGTCTCCGAGAAGTCCATTTGGTAGATACAACAGAAAGCTTTTGATTTTTTGGTCTCTGGCGTATCACTTTAAACTGCGAGGACGAATCCAATAAAAGAAAATATGCGTCGTAGAAGTTATAGCGGAAGTCATCAAAGAATATTTGTATATTATTTATATGTTGATATTGGTTTTCCAAATTTCCTAGAACTTGCTTTCTTGTCGCTGCTTATTTGTTGGGTTGTTGGCGGGTGGAAAACCTTTTGGCAAATGGGTTGTGGAGCTTGCATATGGGGATGTGATCTAGCACTAAGAAAATCAATAGAGTCCTATATTTATTTGTGAAAATTACGGTTTGAATTTTGATAAATTTCTATTAAGGTTTTAGGTGTACTCATCCTGTTAAACGTTGGATGGAGGAGAATTGTTAGAAAATTAAATAGCTGCTTTAGACTTTACAAAGTTATAAAACTGGAGCGACAATAAAACTTTATCTCCTGATAAAATTTTGAATTAATAATTCTAATATTAAGGCCCTTTTTTATTTACCAAAAAAATAAATAAATAAGGGCCAGTTTAAAAATTTATTAAGAGATAATATTAATTTATTATTTTATTTTTATAATTCAATAAAGTTTAGAATGAGATATCCAATCTAATAAATTCTCTTAATTTAATATAATAATTTTATAATTTAGTAAGAATCTAAAATAATAAATTTACCTTTAATAGTTCCCTTCACTCGATAATTTAATAAATCTAAGTATATTTAAAATATAAATAGACTTTATTAAAACTCAAACCTTAACTTTCGTAAATAAATTTAAAAATTCAGCCAGCTATCTTTATACTGCACCGCACCTTCCAAACCCAAGTGTATGGGTTGTGGAGCTTTGGTCAGGGTGGTCCTTACCAAATAATTGAGCACTTTCATGACATTGCTAAAGAGTGTATATAGAATTCAAATTGTATTGTAAATTGTTGAACATTTCATGTCTCACTGAACCACCATCGCCATCTGCGTTAATTTGTGCACAAATCCTAATATGTAATTGCTCATAAATGTCATAATATAAATTTGTGAAAATTTCAAATTGTCCCACTTTATTTTCACCTTTTATATATATATAATTACTTCCTACTTTGGAAAATTGCACTATATTCTTTTCACATTTTTGAACTATTTTTCCCCTTTTAAATAAAATGCAAATTAATTTTAAAATAATAAGAGGAAAAATCAACCAAAATACATGTGTTTTAGGTTATTAATGTTTGATTATGAGAAAATAGAGCGTTCAAAATTTGGAATAAGGAGCACTTTGGATGGACTCACTTCAAGATTAAAGACCTGGAAGGAGAATTACGATGCCTTCAAGAAAAGGAAGATAAAGGTATCCAAGACATGCAAGAAAGGCAGAAGGAAATCATCTGTGAGTTGAAACAACAATGGGAAAGACAGGAGTCGATTCTTCAACAGAAATCTAGAGAGAACTGATTACTGAAGGGAGACAGAAACTCAAAATTCTTTTTTGCTATTACTTTAATTCGAAGACGTCGAAATCGTATAGAAACTATTAGAGATAGAGATGAGTGGATTACAGAAAGGAAGGGTATTGCTAACTATTTTTTAAGGGAGTTCGATAAGCTATATGCGACTGATATTTCGTCTCTTCCTGCTCACCTTGGAGAGAATATTACACCATGTATTGGGAAGGACGAAAATATAGAATTGATGGCTATTCCAGCTAGAGAGGAGGTTAAGGAAGCAGTTTGGTCCATGCATCCCCTAAAAAGTCCAGGACCTGACGGGTTTCCAGGGTGTTTTACAGAGTGTATTGGAGAACTGTAGGTGAACAAATTGTCAAATATGTTCAGGAGTGCTTTCACCTGGGAAGAGTGCCTACCAAAATGAACAAGACTATGGTAGTTCTTATTCCTAAAGTAAGTCATGCCTCGACTTCTAATCACTTTAGACCTATAAGCCTGTGTAACTTCACGTATAAAGTGGTTTCAAGGATTTTAGCATCTAGAATGAGGAAATTCCTTAATAGAATGATCAGTCCCAATCAAGGTGCTTTTGTGAAAGGAAGATGGATCGCTGAAAACACAGTAATGGCTCATGAACTGGTTCACAAAGTAAGAAAACACAGAGGTAAGAAGGGATTAATGATTGTCAAGATTGACTTGCAAAAAGTGTATGATAGGCTAGAGTAGAGCTTTCTGGATGTTGTTTTGGGGGCTTGGGGTTTTTCTTCTAAATTTCGAATATGATTTTAAGTTGTGTTCAATCAATTAAGTATAATCTGCTGCTTAATGGGAGTTTATGTGGGGAGATTACCCCTACTAGGGGACTTAGACAGGGTGACCATTTGTCTCCGTTCCTGTTCATATCCTGTGCTGAAATTTTTTTCAGATTGTTATCTCGTAAGGAAGAAGAGGGACAAATACACGGTATTCGAGTTGCCAGAGGAGCGCCTCCAATCTTGCACCTTTTTTACGCAGATGACATTCTCCTGGCATGTAGAGTAGATGGTAAAGAAGCTCAGGTTCTTCAAAAGGTGTTACAAGATTACAGTAAGTGGTCGGGTCAGCTCCCTAACGTGGAAAAATCTCAGATTATGTTCTCAAGTAACACTGACAGGAAGACCAGAAAGGAAGTTAGAGGTATTCTTGGTTTCAAGGAGATGCCTTCGAAGTCTCTTTACTTGGGTAACTCGTTGATTTTTGGAAAAAGAAAGGCAAAGGAGTTTGATAAGGTTAAGGAAAGGTTGTGGGCTAGGCTTGTGAACTGGCAAAGTTAGCTCCTTTCAAGAGCTGGAAAGGCAACGTTGATTAGAGCAGTGGCTATGGCCATTCCAGTCTATTCAATGTCAACGTTTAAGATCCCTGACGAAGTTTGTAAAGTTCTTGATTCTCTCATGCGGCAGTTCTGGTGGGGTACGAAACAAGGTAGAAGTAAAACTCTGATGTTGAAGGCTTGGGTGGATATTTGTACACCAAAAGAGTATGGAGGTCTGGGTTTCCGAAAGTTTAAGGATATGAATGTAGCTATGTTGGCGAAGCTCGTGTGGTTAGTGGCTAAGGGTGAGAGTTAACTATGGATTGACATTCTAAAAGCTAAATATCTCAAAGATAAGTCGTTCTTTGAATATAAGAGGCAAGGAGGAGAGTCGTTGGTATGGCAAGGAATAATCAATGCTCGTAATTTCTTAGCGAAGGGAGCGTGTTTCAAAATCGGAAATAGTTGCTCGATAAACCTATGGAAGGATCCATGGGTGCCTGGCTTTGTGATTAAACCGAAAGAAGGAGTTGATACTTCCATGTGGAATATTGTGGCTTCTCTCAGATTAGGACAAGGTTTGGGGTGGAATCACAGTTTGTTAACTCAGCTTTGTGATCAAGAGACAGTGAAGGCAATTATGAAGTTAGAGTGCCCTCAAAACCACGCGGAGGACAGACTCTTATGGATTGGGAATGAGCGAGGGAAGTTCTCGATGAAAGACTGCTACTTGAAAGGAATTAGCTATCGTTTGAATGCTGAAGCCGATCCAATTTAGAGTGCGATGTGGAAGAGCCATTTGCATGAGCGACTAAAATTGCATATTTGGAGAATGCTTACAAATGTCATTCCAACAAGGCTGATCTAGCAACGAACGAAGAAGGGGGATACATATTGCATGTGTTGTGGCTGGGAAGTGGAATCAAGTATTCATATTTTTAAAGATTTCAGCCTGGTGCGGTGTATTGCTTTGGGCAGTTTGTGGGGCTATCGGTTGGATCTTTTGGATTGTGATTCAGTGAAGCAATGAGTGGAAGCTTATTTTAAACCACCTAATGTAATATTAGCGGAAGGAATGGATAGTAGAGAGAGGCTTGCCTTTTTTGCTACTTTATTCTATAAAGTGTGGCGGTTTAGGAACATTATGTTTTTTGAAGGTCATTTTAATCAGTATGGTGCTGTCCAAGAGTTTAACTCAGCGGTGAAAGAGTTTAATGGGACAAAACATGTGGTCAGAAAAGAAGAGCCGAGCTGCTCTTCGGTTAAGTATAAGTGGCAACCTCCGGAGAGTGGCTGGCTGAAGATAAATGTGGATATTGCGTTCAAGGACGGCAAGGCAGCTGGCACTCTAGTTGTTCGAAATGAAGAAGGCAAATTACTCTTCGCAGCTTCTAAAGATTTAGGAAGCAGATGCAGCTCCTCTTTTGAAGCGGAAACTTTAGCCTTGGATTGGGCTATTGAATATGCTGACAGATGTGATTGGATTGATATTATTTTTGAAATGAATGCTAAACAAGTGGTAGAGGAAGTGCTTGCTGAAACTGAGCCAAAAGGGTTGAGTACTTTCAAGATGCTGCTGGCGATAAGGAGGAGGTTGGGGAAAGCTTCTTGGACCCTTAGTTAGTCTCCTAGAGAGACAAATCAAGCTGCTGACTTATTGGCTAAATTTGCTCTTAAAAATAAGGTTTATATTAGTGTCGATGAGTTCTCATTAGGAGAGCTTCGTGTTGTGGTTATGGACAGGATTCTGTTGGATCACCTTAGCTCAGCTGTGTGATCCTCCTGTTTGGAGGCGTTTTGTTTGTGTTCTGCTTGAATGCATTTCCTTTATTACCAAAAACTAATATAAAAAGTGAAAAGGAGGGTTAAAAGAGTCATTTTATGAAAGATATTTAAGTTGATTGATCTTTGTCCGGATAAAATAAATATGAAAATATCGACATTGACCCTTCAAAAAAATGTGAGAATATTACATAATTTCTTATACTGACCATTCAAAATATCAAAGAAATAAGGAATATTTTAAACTTTGCCTTTGACTAGTAGATATGGGTAAATTGAAACAAAAATTAAACATGAGGGGGCCGTAATGTAATTTTAAAAAATAGAGGGGTTATCTTGCACTTTCACATAGTGCGCGCATATGTAATTAATAGGATCCTGAGAGATAATCAGAGAGATCTCTACATGGGCACGTTGAATAGTCCAGTAGTAGAAATTAAACACATTTATCTACTACTGATTAAGTGGGAGATGAGCAAGGACATGAAAGATTATGCAAAATTGATTAAAAGGGTCATGCTCACCTGATACTTGTTTGTGTTTACCCTCTTGAACTCCAATAAATTCTCCTTTTAGCATGAATGCCTTGGCAATTAGACGTAGGTGAATTGATACCGGTTCGCCTATTTTAGATGCCACTTATGCTAATAGGGCGTCTACCATCTATTTTTGAGAATAAAGATTATTTGCTCCTATCTATCTTTTTTTTTTTTTTGTCTTATTAATTGAAGAATAATATATTATTTAAAATATATATATATATATATCATAAGGACAAATAAATAAAAATATTATAATTATAATAAATAATAACTAACACATATACTGTATTTTTTATTTTAGATAATATATCATTCACATTTTGTAGCAAATTTTGACAGTGCCACATTTGAAGCAAAAAAAAAGTGGTATTCCCATTCCTAATAAATTGTCCCATTGAGTAAAAAAAATCATTTATACTTTAAAGCAACCGTTTATTTTATATATAAAAATAAAGTCTATTTAATATCACATTATTTATTTAAACTGAGAGTGGATTTATCCTCTCAATTTTTCAATGTTAAAAAAAATTATTATATTTAAATATATTCTTACTTTTTAAATTTCCTCAATAATAAAACCTATTACATAAATTCAATATTTCTTTTTTTTCTTTTTTACTTCCTACCGTAAAAAAAAAATTAGTTTAGATAATGTAGGAAATTTTTTTAGATTAATTTCTAAAATTTTCATGGTCGAACACATACACACATATATATATATATATATAGATAAAAACAAATGAGAATTGGCAGGAGACGTTAACTAATATATATATTTTGTATACTTATCAAAATAAAAAATGTTGTAACCAGATAAACATGGTATATAATCATACATAAATATATATCCATATATATATTAAAAATAAATAGAGTGAGAGATGTTCAAAATATTTAAAACATTTCATAATCTATAAAAAAAATTATTTTTTTTTTATGAAAATGTTCTAAAGAAATTAGATCTTACAATAAATATATATATATATACAAATTATAAATTTGATTAAAAAGTAAGGTAAATAATAAAATGATATTAAAAGAGACTCTAATATTAAACAACCCCTCTATATATATAACCAATATCAATATAAACATCAAAATAATTATGTACCATATCTGCTATGTTCAAAAAAATTTAGATGCATAACAGTCTCACATAATGTAGAGAAATTTTGAACCTTCCAATTGATATTTACCATTTACTATGTTTCTTCATATATGGGAAAGGCATTCCCATATATTTTCAGATTTGGTTGATGACACAAACCTCTGCTCCAAACGCACAAGTCTATATTTTCAGATTTGGTTGATGACACAAACCTCTGCTCCAAACGCACAAGTCATTAACAAAAGTTTCAAGGGACATTACTTGTACAAAGCCCCATTCATTGTTCATCTCACTAAAACGGCTCAATTCCCCATCAGCATCTACATTTATACACAAAGTGAAATATATATATATATATATATATATATATATATATGTTAGTCATTGACGTCGTGCATATATAATTATTTATATATTGCATGCTTATGTGAATACCCATCCCAATTAATTATATAAAAAGAGAAGACACGCATATATATATATATATATTTATACACTTTGAATGGTAAGTTCTTTTCTCCTATTTAATCAAGCACAAATAATTTGAAGTTGTCATGAACCTCCCAACCACCATGATAAGCGTACGTCTGTCTGCTCTATTACTAAGTAGACCTAGAGAGATACATTGCCCTGCTTGTTTCAATTTGGATAAAGGCATAATCTCCTATATACAAAAGGCAATGAATAAAAGACCTAGATTTATTTGTTTGGGAAGAGAGAACCAAATAATTATTAATCTAATTAATTAGATTTAGACCCCTCGTTTAGGATGTTGAACATGCTTGAATTAGATCTCACTTGAATGCATATATCAATTAAGTAAATGCAATTGTAAAATAGAAAAACAATATATATATATATATATATATATATATGGTTGAGCGATAGAAACCCACCATTTGTGTCCAATATTTCAAACACACCACAATCATAATCATCTCCTCCTTTCGCCTGAGATAGTAAGGGGTAGGATTGTACTCTCAATTGGTAGTGAGCACGAAGAAGTTGTCCTTTGCATCTTGAAATTCCTGTGTGCATATATAAATACCAACAAATATTAACTTCAAATTTAACAACGTTTATTCTACTTCATAAACAAGAATCTAATTTAACAAAAATATTAAACTTGCGTCTAGTCCTAGGTATTATTCGAATTAAATAATAAACTTAAAAAGGGGATTCCAATACACAAAATACTTATTTTAAGTGGAAGCAATTGATAACCTGGACTCTCCATTATTGATTGATGATTAGTGATAAGCCAAGTGCCTAAACAACGTACGGCTTTAGCCTAACAAAACAACCTTTAAAATTCTCTTGGAGCCGAAGCGAACCTTCTTTTGTTTTTTTCCAATAGAGTCGAGGGCAAAGCTGTTTCAGTTCCCAAATACTTAATGGCATTGGTCGTTTGTTACAATATCCGTTTTTTTTTTTGATAAATTGTAATTTCCTCGTTGAAGTAATAATTTGTTTAATATTTTTCAAAAATACTCTTCTATTGTCTAATTAAATACTTCATATATTTTGAAGCACTAAAGTCCTGATCAATGTAACTTAAACACATGATTTGAATTCCTTGACCACTTAAAATGCATTTGATGTCTATATATATATATAATATATATTTTAAATTTTTTCCTAAATTATTTTACAAAGTTTCTTTTCTAAATTTAATTCAAGCAAAATAAAAAAGGATATTGTTCTAATTGCAGAATAAATTAATATATACTCTTTCGGCAATATGATATGTATCTATTCAATAAAGAAAAGGTTAACCATTAATTAAATAATATTAATTTGTATATGAACTCTTTAAGTAGTTAATTATATTTTTTTCTGAAAAATAAAATATTTGTGTGGGGGGGTACAATGAATATAATTTGTAGCCACAATTTATTATTTTTTTTACAGCTTTAAATCTTAATTCTTAAAATACATCAATATAACTAATTCGTTATAGAGTCACCATTAATCCATAAAACTAAAACATCATCTTGATTGATATTTATACATTTTCATGGTAGGACATCACCATCATAATAAAAACTACACAAAAAAAAAAGAAAAAGAAAAGAGTTCTCGAATTGCAGATATTGGAAATTCTCATATAATTCGACAACTAATTTAAAAAAAGAAAAAGTATATATATCCGGCAAAATTTATCAGCCATTAGCGTTGTCACAGACATCATTCTTAATCCTGGGTTGAAACCTCTTACACCAAAGAGGTCTCTGGTCCACCATGAACTTAACCTGTTCTTCACTTCCCATCACCAAACCTGGTATTAGTGACGAATAAAACACTATTTTCCCAAACAGTGGTGGTGTTTTTTTAGGCTCCGGATTGTGTACGTACACCCTTTCCACGCACGTACCATACATTCTGATGATCATCACAAATTAAACATACATATAATTTCAAACTTCTTGCACTAAAATGTTAACATGATAAATACAATGCAGATATACATGGAAATATAAAAATTTAAAAGGAATTATTAATTAATGCTATTATGTTGTAATGATCAGAAATGAGATGGGCTCACCCGGTAAAAAACTTGATGATCTGGGCGTGAGAGAGAGGGTATCCATTGGAGAAGGTGAGAAACAAACACCTTTCTTCCTCAGGTGCACTGTTGTTCTTAGGATGCCATTCTTGAGCATCAGGGTTCAGTGCTACTACTTTATTATTATCATCATTAGCCTCCTGATGATCATCATCAATATTCTTAGGACGAACTCTAAAATCCTTTTTTCCCATTAAAGGATTCATTAAGAAAGAAGAAGCCGGAGAAGAACCAAGCAACCCATCCCCTCCATGCACCGATAACGTTGATTCCCTTCTTGTCTCATAATCATCCACCTTATAATACACGCCTTCATTAAAAGTGACTGGGGACTTGTGAAATTCCATTTTTAGAGATGATTGTGATGACGAGGTTGATGATGAGGCTATAGAGGGAGAGCAGAGAAAGAGACTGTGTGTTTGTGTGTGTGTATTATTGTGGAGGAAGAGAAATGGTGTGCGGGATTTAGAGCAAAGCAAAGGTGACCGGTCATTCAAGCACACAACTAATGACACAATATTATTATTAGGGTTTTTAAAGAAACGAGTCGCTTCCGACAGGCCAGTGTGTTCTGGGCGGGTGCAACGGTTTATTGGAATTTTTTCGTATTATTAATTATTATTTATTAAGTAATCTAGATTCGGAAGGCTTTGGCACCGACCAAGTTTATTGTAGCCGTTTTCAAATGTTCATGGAACATATAATGATAATGTATTATATATGTACTTGTTTGTGAATTTGGATGCATTTGAATTATGGAAATATATACATCCGTACCCGTACGTCTGGCTTTGCTAATATTCATTTTACATTACGTAATTGAACTGCACAATTTGGTTTATATCTCAACGATATCCACTTAAATATTCAGTGAAAATGGTACTCTTTAATTAGTTAACTTGTATCTCCTATGAATAATTCCGTACATGCGTGTGTATATATATATATATATATATTTATATTCTTCAATATATACAAAGTAGAAAGATATGAAAATGGCATATATTTAATTGTTTTAATCCTCGGGAAGACAACAGAAAATACAAAACATTTGTCAGGGCTAATTAAGTACACCTTTGTAAAATTTGGGAATTTTGACCGTACGAATGTATTGAACATTATAAGCACGTAGTTCATAGATCTATAATTTTAATTGAAAATTAATCTTTTTAAAGGATACATAATGATTATCTAATATATAAGTATAGTTAGTTTACTTAATGGTAGTTATTTTAATTTTACAATCATTCAGACGTATACGTTCATTTGTTACTTTCCGTTATTATGGTTGTTCTTCCATTTTTATGTAACAAAACTAGTAAGTTTTTAGTTAAGCTAAAGCCCTAATAAAATTTTTACTTACATTTAAATGCTTTCTTTACGAGTTTAATTTGGAACTTTGTAAATCATGTGGATATGTCTATTTTATTAACCTAGTATTTTATTGTGCAACAAATAAGAAATGTAAAATTATAGTGTACATGTGTTTAAGTTCACAAATAGTGAGGTGACTCCTATAAAACTATAACTTTCTACTTTTAGAATCTATTTTTTTTTTCTTATGATTCATCCATATTACAGTTATAATATTTATAAGTATGAGGAAACAATTGGGATTTTACTGATTATTGAAAATTTATGAATTAGGTATTTAATTATATTCTTCTTTTCTTTTTTTTGTGTGTGAATTCAATAATTATATATATTAGCATGTAGTATAGACATGAACATTAGCTTAATACCACGTTATCCGGATAAGTATGATATAATTGGCAAGAACAAGTAATCAACCATCATATGGGAAGGAAAATGTTAGGTGAGTCGTACAGACAATATACAGTAGCTAGCTACCTTATTTACTATGCATGGCAAAATTTGCTAGAAATGACAAGGAAATTAAATTGTGTGGTATGTCATCTATATGAATTAGTTGGATATATCTTCCTCACATAATTAACTAGTGGCGGGGAGGAGTACTTGGTAAATTACTGAATGGATCATATCATAGCTAGCTGGTTGTTTAATAGTTTGCTGTCTGCCAGTATCATTAATTTACTTGCATATATATGTCCATTAATCCACCAAATATATAATTTAAGAACCTGATTTTGCTAATGCAAGCTCATGTGGAAACACAGTTATTGCTTAAAATTCTATAGCCCAAACACAGTTTGTAAGTATATATTGCCTAGTTTATGCTCTTTTTTTCAATATTGGAATGTCCAGTAAAGCAGTGACTTGGTCATTATTAGCTGCTAATTAAAGCTCAATTAAGGCGTACATATACTACTACACAAATATAGATAACCCCACTCCAAATTGGAATTTATATGTCTAAAGCCATTCATTATTCGTACTTCCACCAAGCACCAACTAATTACTTATCTGGAAAATTAAATAAAAGACAGAATATATGTATGCTTGATGCATGTACTTCAAGGATAAAATTAAATTATTGTTATAATATACAATATTATTGCAATTAATCAGCTCGCCCCTACTCAAATAAAAATAAAGTTTATTATCACGGCTTATAAATTCTATAGGTGATGTGACATCATATCATTGGTTCATATATAATATATGAATCACTAATATATTTGCCACAATTAACCGTAAAAAATTTACAAGCCGTGATTCCTCAAATAATCGAGCATGATGACGTGTCATACTCAGCTCATCAGAAGTCTATAGAATGGACTCGATCGAATTTTGGTCGATGGGGATTGGCCTTCTCAACGACTTGCAGTCCAGTCTCCAGTGGCCTTTATCCTCCTCCTGTAGATTTCAAGGCCATGCAAAGACTTACGTAAGCAAAGACGTAAGCTTGGGTGTCACTCTTGGTGTTCATCCAACTTTCCAGAATGCACTCGCACCTCTGGATGCTAAGGAAATTCAACTTAAATTTAAAATGGAAGAGTCCAAATAAATTTTTCTTTTTTTTTTGGTAAAAAGTCCAAATAAATTAAACGCATATGAAGATTATTTTTTTTTCTATCGATCAAATGGAAATCTGTTTCCCAAAACATAAACATATATATTTAACTATGAGTAAATAATTTTTTCTATCGATCAAATGGAAATCTAATTTCCTACAATGGTAAAACATTTATTATTTCAATCTAAATTAGATAAATCGAATTCGATAACTATATTATGAAAAAAACTAATTTCCTACAATGGTAAAATTTTTTATTCTTTCAATCATATAAATTAGATAAATCGAATTCGATAACAAATAAGAAATTTATGAAATAAAATGCTCGGATCAACATTCACTGCGTGTTTCTAAAAGTGATTTGTCCATAGAAAAAAATTGGCCCGTCACGTCTAGCTTTGCAACATTTTTAATTCACCAAAAACAGAAAAATAAAATAAAATAAAAATTGGATCTAGGATGTCTTAGGCCTGAGCGAGTATTGTTCTAGAATAACCTCCATTATAGTAATAGACAAACGAAGGACAAACAAACAGATATGTAACGTGGGAAAATTTTGATTCATATATGCACCCATAAAGTCTAAGCAGCAAAATCAACTCATCCACGTCTCTATTAATAAAAATGGAAATACCACGGTCACTGTCTCCATTATATATGCATACACAAGCCTCCAGTCATCTATACACATACACAAATCTCTTGTCATCTATATACAACTTTCAGTCTAGCTTAATCTACTGTCCATCTACAAGATTAAGCACACACATGACCATGAACCCAGCAGCTGTTTCCCACATAGTCATTCTTCCAGCTCCCGGGATCAGCCATTTGATCCCATTCGTGGAGTTCGCAAAACTACTCGTTTCACAGCACAACAACTTCCACGTCACTTGCATAATTCCCAACAATGGCTCACCTTCTCAACCCACCAAAGCAATCGTTGAAGCCCTTCCCACCTCCATAGATGCCATCTTTCTTCCTCCTGTGCGCTTTGAGGACCTTCCCGAAGGTATCAATCCTGGCATCCAAATTTTCCTAACTGTTTCTCGCTCTCTGCCGTCTCTTCGCAGCGTTTTGGAGTCATTGCTCTCCAAAACCCACTTAGCTGCTTTCCTCACTGATCTTTTCGGAGTCGACACCTTCGATGTTGCTAAGGAATTCAATATCCCCTCGTACATTTTCTTTCCGTCATCAGCTTCTGTTTTCTCGTTGTTCTTGCACATACCGAAGCTGGACGAGACAGTCCCATGCGAGTTCAGAGACTTGCCGGAGCCGGTGATCAAGATCCCAGGATGCGTACCAATCCATGCAAAAGATCTCCCGGATCCGCTTCAAGAGCGCAAAAGCGAAATGTATGAATGGTTTTTGCAAACCGTAAAACGGTTCAACTCAGTAGATGGTATTGCACTTAATAGCTTCACCGAAATGGAATTCGGAGCTGTAAAAGCATTGCAGGATGGAGCAGAAGCTTATAATAGCCCTCCGGTTTATCCTATTGGACCAATTGTACAAACCGGTTCAAGTAGTGAAAAGGACGGGTCGGAGTGTTTAAAATGGTTGGACAGTCAGCCACGTGGCTCAGTCCTATATGTTTCCTTCGGGAGCGGTGGGACCCTCTCTGGCGCTCAGTTAAGTGAACTGGCTTTAGGATTGGAAATGAGTGGCCAGAAATTCTTGTGGGTTGTAAGAAGACCGAACGATGCGTTGGCTGCTGCTGCCTACCTCAGCGGTCAAAGCCAGTTTGACCCTTCCGATGTCTTGCCAGATGGGTTTTTGGAGAGGACCAAAGGACAAGGTCTAGTGGTTCCGTCTTGGGCACCACAAACTCAGATCCTTAGCCATGGTGCAACCGGTGGGTTCATAACCCACTGTGGGTGGAACTCGACCCTTGAGAGTGTTGTGCTTGGTGTACCTCTTATTGCTTGGCCACTTTTTGCAGAGCAAAAAATGACCGCAGTGATGTTGGTAGAGGACGTGAAAGTGGCTTTAAGGCCAAAAGCTAATGAAAATGGGTTGGTGGGACGAGAGGAAATTGCCAAAGTTGTAAAGGATTTAATAGAAGGTGAAGAGGGAAAGAGACTTGGTCAACGTATGAGAGAATTGAAAGATGCAGCCAACAGGGCACTAAGCAAAGATGGGTCTTCCACCAGGGCACTCTCTGAATTGGCATCCAAGTGGGCAAATGTGGAAGCTTCCAAAGTTGAGTAGAAGAACCATTAATTATCATCATTTTAAATGTATTTTAACTCGTTTTTGTTTTCTTTTTTTGCTTGGATATTTGCTTTTGTATTTTCATATGTCTTTTACTCTTTTTCCCTTTTGATTATTCGGTGTTGTTGTCTAAATTATATATATATGTATGATCGTATGAGAAATTTAATCTGGCTGTGAGTGCATTTCTTATAATTATTACTTGGTTGTTTCTCAAGGGTGATTAGCTATATTTGGGACGTCAAATTTCTCCCACAAGACACGTAAAATAAAAAGTCTTTTTTCCCTATGATCACAATGATTTAAATTAATGATCCTTCGACAGATGATAGGTGGTCCTCCAACGACAGAGTATGTTATCATAATTTTCTTCACAATAATTAAAAAACTCAAATTTTTAAATATAAAAGCGAATTAATTAAATAATTAATAAATGATGTGGTGTGGTATGGTGTAATGAATTTTTTTTTATATAAATAAAAAGGGTTTGAATATGGCGTTTTAAATAAGATTGAGTATATTTGAGATAATAACGGAATTTATCAATACTCAAATTACAATTCTCACAAGCGAGTGTGATGGAATGATCGGTTTCCTTTCTGCTAGGTCACACCCCATGTGCTTGTGTAATGAATGTTGAATCCTTTTTTTTTTCTTTCCATATTCAAAAAATGGAATTACACTGTCCATGCCCAAGCATCTATATTCTCAATGATATTCACTGAAATTTTAAATGAAAATGGTACTCTCTGAGTTATATACTACATCTCTTATGATAATTCCGTGTATACATATTCTGCAACAAAGATATAACAATTGTTAAATATTGTTATGACCCTCTAAAAAAAAAAGAAGAAAATATTTATCAAGGCTAATTAAAAGTACACCTTAAGCCACATTGAGGTTTCTTACACCGGCAATTTCTCTTGATGATCCCTTTGTAATATTATGGAAGTTCAACAGTAGGTATTCCATAGTTGGTGATTATCTAAGATGTAAATATAGTTTGTTTACTTGACGAAAGTAATTTTAATTTTTTAATTATTTGCGGACACGCTTATTCTGTTATTTTTTCATTAGTCAAAATTGGAAAAATTTTAACTAATTAAAACCTTAATAAGTTTCGCTAAATTAAAATGCTTTCATTGCGAGTTACAAAACTCTGTAATCTTATAGCTACCACTTTTATTTATTACGTTGTTTATCAATATAAGAGCATCTTCAGTAAAAGAAAAAAAATCTATAATAATATTGATATTTTTAAACTTTAACTTTAATATATCAGCACTATATATATTAAAATGTTAATATTAAATTATAGTATAATACTCGAATAAACTATATTAAAAATATAACAATATTTAATTTAATATTTTTAAAAGATTCTTTTAATATTATTTTATTATTAACTCTAAATCAAATTTATTAATCTATAAGTAAGTTTGTGAATAAATGAAAATAAATCCAACTTAAAGAAAAACTGCGGAGTTAGTTTGTCTTGTCCAATAGGTTTTTCTTACCATTTAATATAATTTTTTTTACTCTAGAAAATTAAAAAATTATGAAGATATTTAAATATTTTTGAAAGTTTTTTTTTTACCATAGAAAATTAAAAAACTAATAAGAAGATTTTTAACACAAAAATTATTTAAATAATATTTAAATTTAATAAACTTTTATTTGCATGTATAAAATAATGGTTAATTTATTGTTTAAATGATTTTTAAATTCATTGTCACAAATTTAGAAATGACAGTGCTGTTGCTTGTCAGAAACATAACAGTACTATTATCTCTATATATATATATATATATATATATAATCATTATTTTGTGACATGTTATCCTATCCAAGACAAATACGTATGATATTGAAGTAGGCAATCAATTATCATATATATGGTATTATAAAAAATTATCATATATATGGGGACAATGTTAGGTGAGTATATATATATATATATATATATATAATAACTAGCTATCTGATTTACTAGGCATTCGAATGACAAGGAAATTAATGTGTGCTATGGTAGGTAACGTATGAATTAAGTGGATATAACTCACTTAGCTAGCGGCCAAAAGGAGTACTTAGTAAATGTATGAATGATATATGTCTGGCAGTGTCATTAATTGCTTTTTCTGTTTTTTAATTGGCGGAGTAGGGAAGAAATAGAATAGTTATTCTATAGGATTTTTTAAAGCAAAATGCTAAGGATCCAAATGCATATAAAATAATATGATAACTATTATATTATTGATATTTTTAATTTATTTAATTAAAAAATTAATAATATTTTTATATTATTAATGAGCTTGACATTGAAAGAATTTTATAGGTATTATATTTTTATAATTCACTTTTAAAATTTTAATAAAAAAATAAAAATATTTTTTAAAATTTAATTTTTATTTTTATTTTTATATTTCATAATATAACACTAACATGGCAACCCATCTTATTTAGAATCTCAATACTTGGAATCCCTAAAATTTTTCTAAACTATAAATTTATGTTGTAAAATGCTTGGGATATCAAATTTTTGGAATTAGAATACCTAATATATCTCAAACACATAATAAATATCATATCATTAATATTAATTTTTCAACTCAATTAATTATAAAATAATATATTTATTATATCATCGAGTGGGTTAAAAGCTTTGAAAGAATTTTTGGCGTTATTTTTCTTAGAATTGGGACGCATTTAGGATCCAAAATTTGGATATCTAGCATCCTCCATTTTTTACCCAAACAAATGCCTACTGCATTGTAATAGTTATTTCCCCATTTGAATTGGCTGATTGTGCAGCCAAACTTGCTCTTTCCACATACTGCAACTTTTTATTTGATGAATATTACTTTGGAGCAATTCCTTCATGTATTTCAGATTCTCTTTCGGTAGATAAATTATGGTTGGGTTGTTAATCTCTTTTTTTTTTTTTTCTCAGGGACTTTGTGTATTTTCCTTCTCTGGTTGGTTAGTTAATACAATGTTTATCTTTCACGAAAAAAAAAAATAAATAAGGAGGAGGATTAACTATTCATTTTTCAAAGCCTTGATATTACGAGTTTGTTTGAAACTGCTTTTTTTTAATGAAAAAGTACTTTTTTTTAAAAAAATAATTTAAAATATATTTGGCAAAAAAATTTTAAAACACTTTTTTTTATAAAAAAAAATACTTTTTCAAACCCTGTTAAATATTTTAAAGCACTTTTTTATAGTTTTCCACCAAACATAAAATGATTTATCATTAAAGTACTTTTTAACAAAAGTGCTTAAATAAAAAGCGTTTTTTAAAAAAGTAATATTTACATAACTAGTTTCAGCTCTGTTCCACTTGATCGGCTTATCTTGGTATATTAATAAAAAAAATAAAACTTTAAATATAAAATTGATAATTCTCATAAAACTTAAACTTAAATACATTATCCATATACTAAAAAATATAAATAAATAATATTTCTAGATTAGCATAAAAAATAATATATAACTTAAATTTGATAAATTACATATTTAATTAACATAATTAAATATTTAAAATAATTTCAATAAAATTATAAAGAATAAAAATATAAATAAATATTATACAATTTCAAAAAAATTTAAATAGAAAAATTTAAAATAAAAAATATTGTTATTAATGTAATTATTAGATCTAATTCACGAACGTAACCAAAGAAAAAGACTAATGATTCTTCTTTCTTTCTTTTTTTCTTCCTTAATTCTCAGGGATAATCATTTTTATTTTATCATAAATAGTCATTCGGTGTACCAAATATGTGCGTCAATATCCTCCAACTTTACAGCAATGAGACCCATTGAAATTCCAATAGAGTAGTTGAGTTTATCAAAAGTGCAGAGAATCGTAGACACCGAATTCAATGAGACTCAATTCCCATGAACTCCAATAACAAAAACAGCCGACCTAGAAATCGCATGGAGATGAGTCGTGACGAGGCAGAGCCCAAATTAAAAGTCTGACAAAAGTTTTCAGACTGAATGGTGGGAAAAAATGATAGGGAGGTATTTATAATTTTTTTATACCACTGAGCTTTACTTTTATAGTTTTTTTAAAAATTTTAATTAAATACATCTTAATTTTTATTTTTATAAATTTTTTAAAAATTTATATTAAATATTTTATAATTTTTTATTAAATATTATTGAACTTGGTAATTCTATAATAAATCTACAAATATTTATAAAAATCTCAATTAAATACACAGTGGAGAGTCTAAATTAATTAAACGTTTATAATAATGAAATAATTTAGTTTGACTAAGAAGTAGTTTTAAGGTCTTACCAATTGAAGATTTTTTGTATGTATCAAACGAAAATCCTTTTCCAAAACAAATATTTAGCTTCGACGACTAGACTAATTTTTACTATGATGAAATTTGTTATACTTTAATCACTAATTACTTAACGATAATCAACTAGGAAATTATGAAAATAAATGTTTGGATCAAGATTCTCTACGTGTTTGGTTCATAAATATATAATCTTGAGCTCAAAATTATGTACTCCATAAATAATTAAGTTGGATCTAGTATTGTGTAGTCGGACGCAAGCAATGATGTTCTAGACTAACCTCCTTTATATGAATTAGTAAGACATTTACATATGCACTTATATAGATACACATATATGGACCCGGAAAAAGTTGTTTTGAACAAAAACAAACTTCTCAACGTGTCCAACAAGACATGGTAATAAGCCAACTTTCATTTAAAATGGTGAACTTTCATCTTAAAAAGACAAATTTCATTTTAAAAAAGTCAACTTTCCAGTAAATTTATTTTCCAAAAAAAAAAAAAAAACAAACAAACTCTGCAGGAACTTCTATGCAGGCTTATGCAATTCAAGTTAAAATTACCAAATTAATTAAAAGCATATAAGAATGAATTGACAAGTTTGACTCATTAACCCAGAAGTGATAAGTAGTTCTAATGCGTTTGAAGATTATTTATTTTATATCAAACGGTGATCTTTTTACCACAAAAACAATATTGTAGCTGTGACCAAACTAATTTTCAACTATGGTCAAATTTGTTATTCTTTTAATCACATAAAATTGGATAACTGATAGGAAATTATGAATAAAATGCTTGGACCATGATTCGCAACGTGTTTGAAATAGTGAAAGTTGGCCGATCACCTATAGCTTTCCAACTTCTGTTTTTTTCCACCAAAAGAAAAAAAATTTTAAAATGGATCTTCTAGAAGGAATAATATTCCTTCACATCCATCCTCCTTTAAAATAAATGTAATATTACCGTCCTTGTGGCTTACATCACGTAGCAATTAGATTAATATATGTACCTCAAAAGCCTAAACAAAAACAAACATCCCTCCATATTACTATTAACAAAATCTGAGATATATATCATCACTCTCTCCATTATATATACACGCACAAACCTCTCCTCATCTGCAGACAACTTACAGTCTAGCTTTATCAATCTCTCTATCTATAAAATTAATCGCCCACAGAAACCAGAGTCATATATTCACATGGACATGAATCAAGCTGTTTCCCACATAGTCATTCATCTTCCAACTCCTGGGATTAGCCATTTGATCCCATTCGTAGAGTTTGCAAAACGACTCGTTTCGCAACACAACAATTTCCACGTCACATGCATAATTCCCAACAATGGCTGACCTTCTCAACCCACCAAAGTCATCGTTGAAGCCCTTCCCACCTCCATAGATACCATCTTTCTTCCTCCTGTGCACTTTTAGGACCTTCCAGAAGGTATCGATCCTGCCATCCAAGTTTTCCTCACCGTTTCTCGCTCTCTACCGTCTCTTCGCAATGTTTTTGAGTCATTGCTCTCCAAAATCCACTTAGCTGCTTTCCTCACTGATCTTTTCGGAATCGACACCTTCTATGTTGCTAAGGAATATAATGTCCCCTCGTACATTTTCTTTCCTTCACCAGCTTCGGCTTTGTCCTTACTCTTGCACATACCGAAGCTGGACGAGACAGTCCCATGCGAGTTCAGAGACTTGCCCGGACCGGTGATCAAGATCCCAGGATGCATACTAATCCATGCAAAAGATCTCCCGGAACCGCTTCAAGAACGCAAAAGCGGCATGTATGAGTGGATTTTACGAGCCGGAAAACGGTTCAGTTCCTTAGATGGTATTGCAGTTAATAGCTTCACTGACTTGGACTTTAGAGCCATAAAGTCTTTGCAGGATGGAGCCGGAGCTAATAAGCCTCCGGTTTATCCTATTGGACCGCTGATACAAACCGGTTCAACTAGTGAAGAGAACGTGTCGGAGTGTTTAAGATGGTTAGACAGTCACCTGGCTCCGTCCTATATGTTTCTTTCGGGAGCGGTGGTACCCTCTCTCGTGCTCAGCAGGGTGAGCTGGCTTTAGGTTTGGAAATGAGTGGACAGAAATTCTTGTGGGTTGCAAGAAAGCCTAACGATGAATTGGCTAGTGCTGCATATCTCAATTGTCAGAGCCAATTTCACCCTTCCGAGGTCTTGCCAAATGGGTTTTTGGAGAGGACCAAAGGACAGGGTTTCGTGGTTCCTTCTTGGGTGCCACAAACTCAAATCCTTGGCCATGGTGCAACCGGTGGTTTCATAACCCATTGTGGTTGGAACTCGACCCTTGAGAGTGTTGCACTTGGTATACCTCTAATTGCTTGGCCACGTTACGCAGAGCAAAAAATGACAGCAGTGGTGTTAGTAGAGGACTTGAAAGTGGCTTTAAGGCCAAATGAAAATGGGTTGGTGGGACGAGAGGAAATTGCCAAAGTTGTAAAGGATTTAATAGAAGGTGAAGAGGGAAAGAGACTTGGTCAACGTATGAGAGACTTGAAAGTTGCAGCCAGCATGGCACTAAGCAAAGAAGGGTCTTCCACAAGGGCACTCTCTGAATTGGCATCCAAATGGGCTAATGTAGAAGCTCTCAGATAGAGAAGAAAAAGGGTCGGAACCAGGGGTTTTTGCATGGTCTGTATACCATGTAAAATTTTAAAATTTCTTTATGTATGTTTAAAACATTAGCGACATTTTAGTCCGTTCAAGTCTGTGAGGTGGAATCTTTTGAAGCTATTATGAAAGTGAATGGAAAATCAGTCTGAAAGGAAATCATTAAGAGCTGCTATCAAGAAATAATCAAATATAAAATAGGGAACGAGTTCAATCCTATATGGAGCCAATTATGGAAAAGTAAGTTTCATGAGAGGTTAAAGGTTCACCTATGGAGGATGCTTGCTGAAGTGCTTCCTACTAGAAGTAATTGTGAAAAGGCTGGTGTTGGAGATGACAATTGCCTTGTGTATGGGAATGAGGTGGAATCAAGTATTCATATTTTTCATAAATGTCATCTTAGTAGGCTGATTGCTTTTAGAAGTAATTGGGGAGCAATGATAGATAATTGGAGTTGTGATAGTATAGAGCAATTGATTGACTTGTGTCTTAAACCTGACAAGAATGTTGTGGGGAGGGCTTTAGACAGTGAGGAGATAAGTATTTTCTTAACTACCTTATTTTATTATGTTTGGCAAGTTAGATGTACCTTTTCTTTGAAGGAAAAATAAATATATATAACATGGTCAAGAGATTCAATGTAGCTGTGGAAGACTTTATTCATCTGAACAAAACTAAGGATAAGGATTGCATCAAAGGCACCTCTCCTTCAAGCTCAAATAGCTGGACTTCTCCTACTCCAGGATGGCTTAAGGTCAACATGGATGCAGCTCTTTCAAGCAAGGGATCAGCAGCAGCTTTAGTGGCTATTGATGTAGAGGGAAATTGTTGTTCCTTGCTTCTACTCTTATTAACTGCAAGGTCTCCTTTTGAAGTAGAGTTAGAAGCTTTCAATTGGGTTTGTGTGCATGCTGAAATGTGTGGATGGAAGCATGTTTATTGGGAGGTGGATGTCAAAGAGGTGGTGACAGTCATTCTTTCGAAGGAGGAACCAACTTGTTGGTTTAATTTCCATAGGATAATGGAGCTAAGGAAAAAATTTGTTCAAACAGATTGGATTTTGAGTTGGCAAAGTAGAGTTTGTAATGCAGTGGTTGATATACCAGCCAAACACTCCCTCTCTTTTGATGTTCTTATTTATGGATGAAGTCTCGATTGAGAATCTTTTTGTATTTGAGATAAAGTTTTAGCTGAGCAGGTTTGTGCTGCTTTGTAATATCCTATTGAATGTTTGTTTTTGCTTAATGCAATAGTCTTTTCTACAAAAAAGAAAAAGTCATCCAGTACACCCAATCTGCAGTCTAATACCGTTAGAAGGACATTACACAGAACTAGTAAATCGATTGGGAGCACATTACAATATTTGTCATGGCTAGTCTTCTCCAATGTCCAATATTCTCTCTCATTGATTAATTATCGTCCTTTCTCTTTCTTCCTTTTGATTATTTTGTGTTGTTGTCTAAACAATAGATGCATGATCGTATGAGAATTTTAATCTGGCTTTCTGTGCATTTCTTAGTTATTCCATAATTATTTCTCAAGGTTGAATAGCTATTTGGGAACTCAAATTTCGTCCACAAGACGCGCGTAAAATTAAAAATCTTTTTAATTTTTTTACATCTTATAATCAACAATTATTTATATTAATGATCCTTTGATTTTTTATTGGTATTCATCTTTTCTTCTTTTTGAACAATAAAATTTCATTGTTTCAATAGTAAATAAATGAATTAATTAATTGATTGATTGATGGTGTGGTGCGATGCAATGTATTAGAATCCCATTTGTTTATATTGAAATAATGCAATTACATAGAGCAAGGCCAAGGATGCACAATCTCAATGATATTCACATAAAGATTAAATGAACATGGTCCTCTTTGAGTTATATCTCTTTTGATTAATAATTCGATGTATACATATTCTCCAACATGGACATAAACAAAAATTAAATATTGTTATGATCCTCGGAAGGAGAAATAAAAAAAGAGAGAAAATATTTTTGCAAGGCTAATTAATAGTACAATTTCTCACGACGATCCCTTTGTAATAATGGGGGAGTTTAAGGTATTGTACATTATTAGCTAGTCAACAAAATCTATGATTTTAATTGACGATTCCTCTGTTGATCCATATAAATGGTACATAGTTAGTGATCATGTAAGATACAAGTATAGTTAGTATAATTAATGATGCAATTCATATTTTTCTATCAAGTAAACTAACTATATTTAATATAATTATATTTACCAAAAAAAAACATTTAATATAATTATTGATGCCTCATTTAATATTTATGTGATTATTTTAATATAATTAATAATGCAATTCATATTTTAATATTCAATCTGAATTGCATCATTAATTATATTAAAAATATGTAGTATAGACATGAACATTAGTTAAATACCACCTATCCAAGATAAGTGCGTATGATATAAAACAGGTAATCAATTATTATATACATGAATTTGCATATATATGTTCATTATTAATCCACAGGTATTGAAACACTTGTTTCATGGATAATCTGGTGGTAAAAAACTTATGTTTTTTTAGTAATGATCCGAGTTTAAATCTTTCACTCTAATATATATTTTTTTAAAAAAATCCGAGTTTGAATCTATTATTTTAACATTAAAAGAGAAAAAATATATTGAAGAACTTGATTTGGGTAATGCAACTCATGTGCAAACACAGTTATTGCTCAAAAATTCAGTAGCTATATGTTTAGAGCATCTTAAAAATTCAGTAGCTGTGTATAAGTTCTATGCATGGTGATGCAATTTAATTTTAAATACTGCCATACATAAACAAATTAAAGTTTCATTTTTAAATATACAGGGGTAATAATTGAAGGTGGCGATTGCCCAATCGCCTGCTACTGAAATACCACTCTCCACCATTATATATACCACTCTCAAATACGCTGTAAGACTTGCTCTTGCTTGTTTGTTAATCCACATAAAAAATTGTTTAATCTATATGCACAGTAATATTATGCACGTGAAAGATCTGTCAAATTTGTTTTTTTTAATTAATCACAAATTAGGAATACAATAATTAAATGAAAAATATGAAATTATTTTTGTATCAAGATTCGCTACGTGTTTGAGAAAAGTGATTGATCCATTTATACGTTTTTCTTTTTTCTTTTTTTTTGGTAAATATTGATACATTTATACCCCATATATAACTTTAGGTCGAAATTATATACTTCATGAGCTTTTTTTTTTTTTTTGGTAATAATATGCTTCATGAGCTGGATCTAGTATCGCAGGACCCAAGAAATCTTTTTCGAACTAGCCTCCTATGGTACATATATCAATTGTGCTGACGTTATACCTTACATCATATTTTTTGGATTTTTACACAAGTTTTTTGATAAATAAAGACTTGGTTTTTACACAAATTGAACTGCAATAATACACTCTCCCTTGCATACAAAAGTACTTTTCGTGTGCCAACCAGATCTTATCCACAGCTTTGAACTTATCGATCTTTCTATCTCCCAAATCGAACGCTGAAACCACCATGAATCAATCAAAATCCCACATAGTGATTCTTCCAAGTGTGGGAATAAGTCATTTGATCCCATTCGTAGAGTTCGCAAAACGTCTCGTCTCACAACACAACAACTTTCATGTCACTTGCATCATTCCCACCAATGGCCCTCCTCCCCAAATCGCCAAAGCCATCGTTGAAGCCCTTCCAACCACCATAGACGCCATCTTTCTTCCTCCTGTGAGCTTTGACGACCTAGTTGCCAACCCTCTTGCCCCATTAACCCTCACCGTTTCTCGTTCTCTATCGTCCATTCGCAATGTTTTGGAGTCATTGCTCTCCAAAACCCACGTAGCTGCTTTTCTCACTAATTTCTTCGGAATCGATTCCTTAGACGTTGTTAAGGAATTGAATATTCCCTCGTATATTTTCTTTCCGTCACCAGCTACGGTTTTGTCACTGTTCTTGCACTTGCCGAAGCTGGACGAGTCACTTTCGTCCGAGATCAGATACTTGCCCGAAACGATGAAGATCCCTGGTTGCATACCAATCCCTGCTGAAGATTTTCCTGGCGGTGGCACGTTTCAAGACCGCAAAGGCGACTCATTTAAAAGGTTTTTGCACATCGGGAAACGAATCAGTTCGGTAGAGGGTATTATAGTTAACAGCTTCACAGACATGGAGTCCGGGGTTATAATAGCTTTGCAAGATGGAGCCGGAGCTAATAACCCTCCGGTTTATCCGACTGGACCGCTCGTACAAACGGGTTCAAGCAGTGAAGAGGACAGATCGGGATGTTTAAGATGGTTGGACAATCAGCCGCTAGGTTCGGTCCTATACGTTTCTTTCGGGAGTGGTGGGACACTCTCTCGTGCTCAGCTATGTGAGCTTGCTTTGGGTTTGGAAATGAGTGAACAGAAATTCTTGTGGGTTGTAAGAAGACCAAATGATGAATCTCCAAGTGCTGCATACTTAAGTGATAAAAGCCAATTTGACCCTTCCGACGTCTTGCCAAGTGGGTTTCTAGAGAGAACCGAAGGACAGGGTCTAGTAGTTACCTCTTGGGTACCACAAACTCAGATCCTTAGCCATGGTGCAATCGGTGGGTTCCTAACACATTGTGGCTGGAACTCGACCCTTGAGTGTGTTGTGTTTGGCGTACCTCAAATTGTTTGGCCACTTTTCGCTGAGCAGAAAATGAACGCACTAATATTGGTAGAGGATAAGAAAGTGGCTTTAAGGCCAAAAGCTAATGAAAATGGGTTTGTGGAAAGAGAGGAAATTGCCAAAGTCGTAAAGGAATTAATGGAAGGTGAAGAGGGAAAGAGACTTGGACAACGTATGGGAGACTTGAAAGAAGCAGCCGCCAGGGCACTAAGCAAAGATGGGTCTTCTACAGCGTCACTATCTGAATTGGCATCCAAGTGGGAAAATGTGGAAGCTCCAAAAGTAGAGTAGAAAGGGCACTGTCAGCCTCCTCCTAAATGTGTTTTTATTTATTTTTGTTTTTCTTATGTCCTTTCTCTTTTCCGTTCAAAAAAAAAAACAAAAAACAAAAAATCTAGGTGAATCCCTTTTCTGTTGTTTTCTATATAAATGGTCGTACGAGAAAAGGAATCTGGCTTTTGAGTGTATTTCTTAATGACATAATTGTTTCTCAAGGTTGACAAGCTAGTTGGGATTCTAATTTCTTCCGCAACACATAAAATTAAATATCAATTATGGTGAAGGATGACTTAACGATCCTTAAACAGATGATTATGATCCTCCAATTACAATGTATATCATAATTTTTATTAACAATAAAAAAAATCAATTTTTTTAAAATTAATTAAATAATTAATGCATGGTGTGGTGTATATAGAATCTCTCTCTTCTTATTGAAATAATGCGGTCAGAGAAACAGCCCAGGCCCAAGGATGCTCATTGGTGTCGTTCAGTTTATCCAGCCGTCAAGCACGACCAGCTGACCAAGACTTTCGAACAGTCCGCTAGGCCTCCATTTCACACCAATACCGTTTAAAACAACCGTCCGATCATTTTGACGGTACGCTGTGATCCCTCCAGCTAAAACTCTCAAAAAATAATTTATGTGAATAATTGATTTGACATGAACTACGCGGTCAGTGACGTTTGCACTAGCTGAGGGTTCACCTACAGGCGATTGTAGCTCTCGAATTTGCTTTACCCCCCGCCGTAAGAAAAGCTATATCCAGGAACCATTAGGGGCCGGGGCACGTATAAACTTATAAAGCTTCCGTGGAGGTATTGATTATAGGGTGGCAGTAGCAAGAGCACTTTCCTTAAGGCCTTCGACGATAGGGTAAATGACTCAGCGTTTTGCGAGGACAGAGCCCAGACTGAGAACGCCATCTCTGTCTCTCTGAAACTTTCTCTGCGAGTATCTCTCTCTCTAGAAACCTTGCAAGGTACCTCCTCTTACTTATCTCTCTGGAAGCTTTTTGATCTGTTCTGCTTAGATCTTTCGAATCTACAATTTTACGCACCGATTTGATTGGTGTTCTGTACGATCCTATGGGGTTATTTCTTCTTCTTTTTTCTTTGAAAAATAAAAAGGAATTTTTTTTTCTCTTTTACAATTTGAATACTATGATTTTGCTTCTTGTTAATTGAACAATTCCTTCGGAAGTTATTAAAAGCTTTGAAATTTCTGTCTTATGTTGGGGTCATTGAGATTTCTTATTTTTAAAATTTCCTTTAAATTCGCTTCTTTATTTTTATTTTTCTTCGCACAAAATTTCTGTTAGGTCACTGCGAAACTAATTTCCAACTGTTCATATGTGTGTAAATAGTTGTTTTATGTTGGTACTAAGGATAATATTCAGTAGATATGTTTGTGCGTTTGTCCTGTGTAAATTTTGTTCTTTTATGAATGATTAATGTTTTAAGCCATGTATGGATTTCGCCTTGCAGTTGATTTTGTTAGGCTGTATGAACCATTTGCTATATGTACTTTATTGGTGTTTTTCTTACTTTATGTTGGTCGTTATAAATTGACTGGATTCAATTCTTGGTATTGCTTCTTACTGCAATAGGCGGCTGCATTGAAGTGCTTTAACCATGTTTGGGCGTGCACCAAGGAGGAGTGACAGCACCAAGTATTATGAGATTCTTGGTGTTCCCAAGAGTGCAACTCAAGATGAGCTAAAGAAGGCATACAAGAAAGCTGCCATCAAGAATCATCCAGACAAAGGCGGGGATCCTGAGAAGGTACGTCCTGACAAGTTCATGTTATTAATGCCTCTATAGGCTGTGCGTTCCATTCTCTGTCGTGTGGAATTTACTATTGGTACTGCTCTTCATCGTCCAATAAATATTAAATATGAAATATTCCCAAAATAAGTGCACATGGTGTTGTGGATGTGAATTTTTGTTTATATTTTAAAGATGTGGTTTTCTCCCTTTTTAATTTCCTTTTTGTAATACTTGGCATCTTGTTTCAGTTCAAGGAGTTAGCTCAAGCTTATGAAGTTCTCAGTGATCCAGACAAAAGAGAAATCTATGATCAATATGGTGAAGAAGCTCTTAAAGAAGGAATGGGTGGTGGCGGTCCTTCACACAGCCCATTTGATATATTTGAATCATTTTTTGGAGGCGGCTTTGGTGGTGAGATATAGTTTGTTGATTTCTATAATTGACTTTGGCCTTTTATGTACTTTCTTCATTATGTTAAAAGTATTAATATTACTCACACGTTATGATTTGTAGGTGGTGGTAGTTCACGGGGAAGAAGAAAGAAGCAAGGTGAAGATGTTATGCATACCTTAAAGGTCTCTTTGGAAGACCTGTATAATGGTACATCAAAGAAGTTTTCTCTATCTAGGGATATTCTATGCCCAAAATGTAAAGGGTATGTTATTAATTTCACTCTTTCACGCAATTTACCTGCATTGAATTGGAGTGAAATAAAACAGAAGGTTTACTTTTCTTATGTAAACTCTGTATTTTTATCTCTCGTTTAATTTAAGTGTAAATGGCTTTCATTGCTTAATGCATTGGATCTTCCACAACATTTTATCCCCATTATTTTATACGTAATGTGTGTTGCTGAAATGATTAAAAGTGTATAGGTGCTTTTGCTTGCAATTTTTCTTAGAGAGTTATTCCATGATAAAGAAAATGTCTGCGACTGAAATGTATCAACTGTGGTGTTTAATTTGCTTTCCCCAATATTTCAGGAAAGGTTCAAAGAGTGGAGCAACTGGGAGATGCTATGGATGTCAAGGTACTGGAATGAAAGTTACAACACGGCAGATTGGTCTAGGCATGATTCAACAGATGCAACACATCTGTCCTGAATGTCGGGGCTCAGGTAATCAACTGAAAGATTTGTTTCACACAGCCTGATTTTGGCTTTGTATTTTTTTTCATTCTGGGATACGCTACCTATTATTACAGGTGAGGTCATCAGCGAAAGAGATAAATGTCCACAGTGCAAGGGCCAAAAGGTTACTCAGGAAAAGAAGGTGCTGGATGTTAGTGTAGAGAAAGGGATGCAACATGGCCAGAAGATTGTGTTTGAAGGGCAAGCAGATGAAGCTGTAAGTGAAGTTAAATTTTCACATTTAAAATGTTCTCTTTGCTGCTCTATTTTATGGAGCATATTTTTCTCTGTCAGTCCACTAGGACTGTTAGAAGAGGTAGCAACGTTGCATTCTAATTTCTCATTGACAATATTATTATATCTATTTACTACAGTAACAAAACTGATAATCTGTATATTTTTACTCGTGGTTTGCAGCCTGATACAGTTACAGGAGACATAGTCATTGTATTGCAACTGAAGGAGCACCCCAAGTTTAAGCGGAAGTTCGACGATCTCTATGTAGAACACAACCTCAGCCTAACGGAGGCTCTTTGTGGATTTCAGTTTGCCCTAACTCATCTTGATGGCCGACAACTTCTGATCAAGTCAAATCCTGGAGAAGTCATCAAGCCTGGTAATATACTTTGTGAAGCGGTAGTATTCCTTCGGAGTCATCAGTTTCTTTCTTCTTTATTTTAATTTTTTTTTTTCCAATGCAGGTCAATACAAAGCAATAAATGATGAGGGGATGCCACATCACCAAAGGCCATTCATAAAGGGCCGGCTTTACATCCATTTCAATGTGGATTTCCCGGAATCTGGTATTCTTTCTCCTCAACAGTGCCGGACTTTAGAGACTGTGCTTCCTGCCAGGACAAGCAAGCATTTAACAGACATGGAAGTGGATGACTGTGAGGAGACCACCATGCATGATGTTAATATGGAGGATGAGATGAGGCGAAAGCGGCAACAGCAGTACCAGGAGGCATACGATGAAGATGATGATGAGCCATCAATGCCCCGCGTGCAGTGTGCCCAGCAGTAAGGCATATAATGCTTTTTTTGTTCTTTCTGGTCCCTGTTCCAGCACACCCTTTGGTGCGTTGATGTGTTCTGAATTGCTGCAGTTTTCTTCAAATTAAGTTACTTTATAGGCATAGTAGGCTGGTATTAATTGCTCCTCCTTTTTCCCCATGTTTTAGCGTTATATTCATCTATATTTGTACAAGCTTTCTACAGCTTAAATTAAAATGCTATAATTGGAATTGGATAATGTCCAAATGCCTTATCTTGCCGTCAATATACTCCGGAGTGTTGTTAATTTAAAGATTTAATTATCTAAATGCTAGAATTGGAACTGGATCATGTTCAAATGTCTTCTTTTGACTCGAACATTCCACATGAATGTTTACCTAAAGAAAAGTTTATGGTGAACTTAGAAGATCATAATTTGGTAATTAACAGAATCAATGTGTTTGGTGGGGAGTACAACAAGGTATGCGCTCAAATTTATATTGGACAAATACAGTATGTGTAAATGGGCAGGCATTTTAGTTGAGGAAATGATTAAATACAGAATTATTTTGTACCCATTTGATCCCTTTAAAGAAGCCTACTTTACACCTGTATGCATTTAATCTTGGTTCGTAGCACAGCTCAAACATTGACCAGGCTTCGCAAGCCATCCACTCGCGACTTCATTGGCAGAGTTTGGTAATGGCATTGTGTGTTGGCCCAGTGAATTTGGTTTTTGATTCTTTGTGCGAAACTCTTTGGGATATAAATCTGTTGAAAGCATATAATACATATATATATATATATATATACATACATATAAAAGTGGAAAACATTATTTGCCTTCGGGTGGAGGTTGTTTCCTGGAAGACTCCAAGAGTAAAGACAGTGTGGGACAAGATATTTACTTTGCCCATTCTCATTGTCAACGGAAGTAGCCAAATTAAAGTAAATAAGGGTATTAATAATATAATGCAATATTTGGATTTTGGACATTGTTTGTATGAGTGGACCTCTTTGTCCTTTTAATTAAAATGACACATTAGCATCCGTCAATGTACCTTGTTGTATGATGTTATTTGCTAACCACCCTGCATGTGTTGTGTACGGATCAATATTCATTCCTGTGTCTATCAAGGAAACCCTAAATTTTATATATGTTGAGCTACAAGATTAATGCTTATTCTCAGTGAGGGAGAGAGATTACCCTGGGCCTGGTTGGTTTTAGGAAATGCAGAATCGGAAGGGATTGGAGCTTAACATGTACATGTATCACAATTACGACAAATGTTTTATTATTTAGAAATGAATGGTTTAGAGACCCAATATCATATAAAACAATGCCAGCAATTTACACAGTCCTCTAAATTAAAAAATTTCAAAACCATTTTACCTCAAAATATATATAAAAAAAAAAATCAAAACCATTCTTGGATCCAATTGTACCCTCACTCTCAAAATCAAGGTTTTAACTTTGAATACTAATATTGGTATATAAAATTATGGAAACCTTGCTTGTACAGTAGACCTATTGGCTACAAAATCCATCATTGGCTCCCTAGGACCCACTTGGCATGTGCACCATGTGTGCAAGGATATGTTGCACAGTATTAATAAAAGTAATTATCAACCTTATATTTCAATCCCTAAATAAAAAGGTGACTAAATGGAAGATATATAAATGAAAGCATACATATATATAGCATAAATTGTCTTCTTCCGAAAGAATTAACCAAAACCCACATGAGAAATTCTCTATAGCTGTGAGCCTGCTAGCTTGAGGATACGTTTGACACTTCATAATCCTTGTATGCCTCCTATCAAATATTCTATCACATTGGGCAATATTTTTATTAGTCAATTTGCTTCATACATGTTACCAATTTTAATTTATATGATGTTCAATATACTAAATGATAGAAGAATACATACATAACTATATATATATAGATTTGATATAATGGGTGATGCATGTTGGGCGATGGAAATAAAAAAATATTTTTTATATTTTTATTATACTATATATTTTTATATTATTTCTCTCTCAACTAACAATCCTATATCTACAAGTGTTGTACCAAAAAAAAAAAAAGTGTTGTACCAAACTCATTTAACATTTTGCTAATTTAGTTAAAAGTAATTTTTAAATAATTTTATATGAGTTTGATAAAATATTTACAGAGATGACTGTAGATTGAGAGAGAAAGTGTAAAAAAAAATACAGTATAATAAAAATATAAAAAATATTTTTTTTATTTTCATGCCCAACATGTATATATATATATATTATAAACAGATTTGAATGTACATATATATATTATAAACAGATTTCAAGACAACGTTCTAGCAGAAGCCAGAACAAGTTGAGAGCATAATTGAGTCAAGTTGAAGGTGACATATGAACAAGCAAATTCTATTACTTAAATTTGATTTTTTTTGGGAGTTGATACTGTGTGGACCAAACGTAATAGAATATAATATAACATGATATGCACACATACAAATATATATGATATAATATGTGGGGGATTTTGTTTCCAAATTTATGCGGACCCTCAAATCTACGGTAAGAAATTTTGGAGGATTATTCATGTGTAATTCATGTTTTACGTGACCAAAATGTATGGCCCACAACCATAGGAAAACGAAAAACATAAAAAAAAAATATATATATATATATATATTGGTTCACTGCGAGAAAACAGCGTACAACTATTTACCAAAAAAAAAAAAAAGAGAAAACAACGTACAGCTACAGTCTAATTCATTGAACAATGCTTGGTACGTGAAGTACGTCGTTCTGTAACCAAAGGACGAGATAATTATTCACCCAAAATAACCTTTTAGTAGTAAGTGATATTTTTTTACATCTTCGCCAGAAAAAAGAAAAGATATCTTTTACGACAGAGACACATATAAATACATACATGTACATGCACATGTACACCAGAGATTAGTTATATACATATATATATATGTATATATACGTCTCAAAGCATGAATTATTCAATTTCCCTGTTTTCACCCAAAAAAATTCCCACATGGGAAACGAAATTGCTGAACTGTATAGTCTTCCTTGTGCCGTTGGACCCCATTTCTTCTTTATATATTTTTTAACTTTTTATTTTTTATTTATTTATTTATTTATTTGTTTTTTTAGGTGAAGAATTATAAAAGCCCATCACCTGTTTTTATATAACCAATCATTCACATCTTGCCCTTTAGCTCCACATAATGGAAAAACAAATCAACATAGAGAGTGATGCTCATGAAAACCTCCCAATTACCTCATCTCCCACCACCACCACCACAACCTCTTCTTCCTCATCATCTTCTTCTTCTTCCTCCACAACTTTGGATCAAAATAGCTCCAAAGAAGCTCAAGGCGTCAAAAATGGAAGTGACCAGAACAAGAAGAAGAGGCAGAGGAATGAGAATGAGACCAAACACCCAACGTTTCGTGGGGTTAGAATGAGGAACTGGGGCAAATGGGTGTCTGAAATCCGTGAGCCGAGGAAGAAATCTAGAATATGGCTTGGGACTTACCCAACTGCCGAAATGGCGGCTCGAGCCCATGATGTAGCTGCTCTAGCCATCAAAGGCTCCTCTGCTTTTCTAAATTTCCCTGAGCTGGCTCAACAGCTTCCACGCCCTGTCTCTACCTCTCCCAAGGACATTCAAGCCGCGGCTGCTAAGGCTGCTTCGGCTTTTGAAGAGGATAGCAAACGACGCCGAGCTGAAGATGATGATCAAGATCAAGCTGAAGCCGAAGCCGAGCTGCCAGGGCAAGCTGATGAGCTTCCCATATCGTCAACTTCGAACATGTCCATGGACAACAACAGTAATAGTCAAGAATCAACTAGTTCGCCTTCAACAAGTAATGACGAAGATACATTATTTGACCTGCCTGATCTTCTCAACGATATTGGCTCCGACGGTGGTGATGGATTTTGCTTTTATGCTTCCTCATCATGGCAATTGTGTGCCGCCGATACTGGATTCAGGCTCGAGGAACCATTCTTATGGGAGTATTATTAGTAGAGCTGGCACTCATTCTTAATGTGAAATTATGGGCCTTTATCTGAAATTGCTCGCCTATAATTTCACACTTTATCTCCGAAAATTTCCAAACGCAAACATGCAAAGCCACTTGAAAGAAGTTTTAACTTCGAAATCTAGCAAATGGGTTTTGGTTTTATGTTTTGCTTTTTGGTTCAGTTTGGATCGATCAGATCAGAGAGAGAGAGAAAAGGAAAAAAAAAACCCCAAGATTGTGCTTAATTACAGAGTTTAATAAATTAATGCTGCTTTGCATTATTTGGTTGCCCATTGAAAAGAAAAGAAAATGGCATCTTATCTTAGCACTCCGATATGTATCATATATGATAACAGTGCAAATAAACAATTTAATGATTAGCCTCTTTCTGTCTATATATATACAAGTGTTTTTTTTTTTTTTTGCATGATTATTATTATTATTATTATTATTATTATTATTATGATTAGTCATTCCAACTTACTTTTTCAAGTGATAAGATTTGTGGGTTTTAGGCATATGGACTTTAAAGTTAATCACTATATTTAGATACCCTCTACTTTGTTAGACTTTAAAGCAATTGACTCGTTATTACCCACCTTGATTGATAAATTTTTGGATACCCTTCTTCGATCTTTTTCCTTTTTTTCTGGAAAGATGCCTTATGTACATACATACATATGTGAAAGATGCCTTAATTAATTTTATTTTTGTTTTTATATTTTATCTCAGTTGCATCACTTTTTCTTCCATGACCAAGCAGAATAGACTAATGTGAGAGATTCCAAACCTGTTTGAGTATAGACATCCATGTAGTACCCAAAAGGGTGACAACATTCATCTAACTAATGCTTATAAGCTTTAATAATATACATACATGCATACATATATACATATATAAATAATACATTTGCATATGTATATGCATGTACATACTAATTTGTATAGAAGTATAGTTTATCAAATCACCACACGCCACTATACATTATGGTGAGTTGACCACATCAACATTATCTTCTTCGTATTCTAATTCTCCATCATTTGCTCACATTGCATTTACTGGTTGGCTACAAATTAATTCAAAAGAGACTATTATTTTTTGCCCCACATGTAAATAATTTGCATAACACTAGCAATTTATCAATCAAAAGTAACTCACAAAAGTATCAATTTATTAAGCTGTTTTTAAAATATAAAAACAAATTGTTAGGTACTTGTGGTTGTCCCAATATGTGTAAATTTGGGAAGAATGCAACAAAAGTACAAGACAGAGCCAAAATTAGAGGCTTGGGAATCTTACATTTGAATAGTATATAATATTGTCAAAGTTATAGTAAAATATATTTCTCTCTTTTTACACACACACACATACACACACACACATATATATATATATATATATATTTATATATATCTTTTCCCTCTCTGTATAATTTGCAGATCAACAATTATGAGGACTTCTAACCAAATGATAATGACAGTTTGGGTGATAATCATTGGATTCTAAAGGCAAGTTATTGGAATTTACAGATACTAAACCATCAAAGATCAAAAAGATTGATCAACTGGCTACAGAGGTAGCTAAGCCCTTGGCTTGAGATTGAGGTGTTTTTGTATTGTATATTTGTACTTGGTGTTAACATGCATGTGGGCATAAGTTGTTGGTTAGTTTGTCAACTGAATCCAGACAAAGTTCAATGTCACTCTCTTTTAAACTTCTTCTTTTTTGGTTTTTTGTTTCTTGTTTCTTTCCCTATGATGATCATTCAACCAAACGCTGCCTCCCCATTCATATGATTAGTTATTTATCAAACAATATTATTTTATTGTAATTATTGCTATTAGTGGTTGCATTTAATTAATGTTTTGGCTAAAAAGAATGTGTTACCGAGAGACTTAACAATTATGTAAAACGTTGCTTGGTACTATAAACCCATTTATGTATGTGTGTGTATATATATTTCATTAGATAATTACTTGGACGGTGGAAAGAATTCTTAATATTAATATATTTCTAATTTTAATCATAATTAATGATCCTAATCTCATTTGTCGGATTCCAAAATTCTAAAGCAATATTCAACCTCATACAGTCTACGGCCTGCTTACTTTGAACTGGTTTGTAAGGCAAAAAAAAAAATAAAGGGGCATGCTGAATTGATGGTTAATTAGTTTATATATATATATATATATATATATATATATATATCTTAATTTCTCTCTATAAAGTTCCTGTATAATAATTAACGATTCACCTCGTCAATCCTAGCCAGCATTACAAACAAAAATAATTATATAAATAAAAGAAAAAATTAAAGAAAATAATAAATCATTGATCCCTTATGGCTGATAATATATTGTATAAATTAGTGCTTTAATCACGTATAGTCTCAAATCATCAAATAATAATCAGATTTTTCCTCCACATCATATCAATATATATATATATATATATATGGTTTCGCAAACTGATAGCTAGTAATGCCATTTAATTTGACAGAGACTCCTGAGGCGGACATATTTTCTCATATTTAGAGGGAAAAAAATAAATTAAAAAAAGAATAGAAAGATCAATTAAAATTCAATATTCTTGCATGTGGTTACAGTGAGGCTAGCTATATGTTAAATCCCGACTGATTAATTAACACATAATCTCTAGTACTGATTATGACTTGGCAAACCAATCAGTTAAAAATAATGGTGTGATTGATTTGCATTATGCCAAATATTAATCGAGGTTTGCATGCATCTACTCTGACATCATGTTCAATCATGTCTGAAGGAAGCTAAGCAACACAAGGGAACAATGACAGGCCATTAATTGTACATCATCAGACATGAAGAATCTGATTAATCTTATATTTATGGCACAAAAATATTGCTATACATTGTCCAGTAATAAAAGAACTAAAGCAAAATTAAGATTATTCATTAAATAGAGTCTTATACATGTATGCTAGGTAGAGGACTCAGTAGGAACATGAACCCTATACATTACATATATTGTACAAAAAATGAGCAAAGGAATCTAATTTTCTTTTTCTTTTAAGTTGGAAAGAAACTGCAACATTGCTTTTGTTCAAATTATGAGATACTCTTGTATGCTTTTGATGCATGTTTTCCTCTTTTTATTTATTTTTATTTTTGCATATGAGAGGGTGAGGTATGTATTACGCTAGCTTTTAAAAATGTAATAGGGTGACTAATTAACAGAGATGTTGTTTAAATAAGGATTGATCTGTTTATATATTTATTTAATTATAAAATAATAGAACCCCCCACTAGCAAAAGCAAATTAATAAAACAATTCTGAGGAAAGATTTTATGCAAATCTGGCTGGGGCCATATGTGTGATAATATATAGTAAACGACGCTTCCGATTAGATTCTAACCTAATTAAGGAAACCTACAAGCAAATTAACACTTATAGGCTTTGTATTTATTTGCAATTTCTTGTAGCAAATTAAAGGTGGTCAAGTTAAAGGGTCCCTTAACTAGCCTGCTAATTACGACTAATTCCCTCCTCCTATAATACGCACGGTTTTTAGAAACCCAACAAAATGAAAATGTATAATACTACATGATCACCTTCTTAATTCGGCCTCCAGTTTGATTCAGTAGCAAATTAATATGCCTATTAGCAGAAACTAATTAATCTCTCATATAAGTGATCAGGGTGACGATCATGGTGAAGAAGTTGCGGTGATGATGAACTGGTACTGGTGGGTTCTGTGGGCACAATATTTATATGATGACGATGGTACAACTATATATATCATGTGCTTACATTTAAATTTATTTATTTTTTCCTCTAGTAAATTCTAAGTTTTTTTTTTTTTTGTAAATGCCCCGCTTGGCTGCAGGCCCACGCTCTAGTAAATTCTAAGTCACAACTACTACTAGTCCATCAAAATAGGGATGGCTAATGTGTCGTCGCTTTCTACCATCAGCTTGTCCTTGGAAATGTACCACCAACAGTTTCTTGCATGATTGAGTAAGTAATTAAATCCATTAAATATTGGAAACGTGATTTTTTAGTACAACGTAAAGTAAAATCCAAACGTGAAAGATAATGGTGCTTGTTGTTTGATGTGAGGTTTCCATATTTTTAATTAACATATAATCAATTGGATTTGCTGGTGATTATTAGTTGTATGATCACTGAGGTTGGCCGTTTAGGCAAGTTTTTAACTAAATTGCTTGATTATTTAGTTTAACTGACAAAAAAGTAGCTAGGGGTTGGGAGTTCATTTTCATATTTTCCGCTTCATATAATTTTGTCACCATCAATTCAATATTGTATAAGACAAACCCTGATTGAAATCTTTATAATTGTTTTGAAAAGGAAAATAGTAATAATGTATTATTTAATTCGAAATGTGATCAGATACATCCATTTTAATATTTTTAACCATTTTTTATATTTTCATGTTTTTCACACACACACACACATATATATATATATATATATATATATATATCATTCTCTTTGGAAAAATACATTATGCAACATTTGTTCCACCGACAAAAACCATTATGAAACATTTGAAGACATTATGTACGTATGTGAGGAAAACTTGGAGCCGATGTGAAGAGCAAGCGCGTAATGTCTTGGTTAATTATTATTATTATTATCATTTTTTAACACAATTCATGAAAATTGAAAAGCAAAAAAGAAAAAGGTTGAAAAAATAAAACCAAAACTCCCACTACTTTAACTAGGTTTTTGCCACTAACTCTATATATATATATGTCAATGTTATACTTTAGCCAAGCTTAAGCCGCTAAGCATGTAGGGAACAACCCAATTTTCTCTTCACTGCTTCTAATTATTAAGCCCTTTGAAAAGCAACTCTTCTCAGCAAAGAAAAAGTAGGTAAAGAATGTTTTTCAGGGAAAAGTAAGAATGTTTACTTTAATACAAAAAAGAAGAATATTTATAAGACCATTTTATATATATATATTTATATATATATATATATATATATATATAGAAAGTGAAAGGAAGAGAACATATATACATTTTCAAAAGATAATTTAAAAAGCTACAAATGAGAGAGAGAGCATGTGCTTAAAACTTAAAGAACAGACTGGAAAATAAAATCTTTAATTAAGGCATATATATATGTATATGGTCCAAAACTTGTATATCATTTTCGTTTCCCAAACGAACAAATATATAAAACAAAGCTTTAAGTTCTCGGAACTGTTGGTGTCCGCTGCACACCCAGATGCCAGATATGACAAACACAAGCAATGCTCATTGTACAAATTAATGGGGTGTGATATTTCATTTTTTCTGAATTATTTGTGGCAATGGTTGGGCCAGTTTCGTGGGCAAAAGAGCAGAGAAAAAGTTAGAAGGGATCCAATGAGCAATGTTTTTATTGAGGTTGTTTGGTACTTTACATTGTACAGTGCTAGATATGTAATCACAAGAATAATTAAAATCAACAACCTTTAGATGAATGACAGATTGAGTCCATTCATATCATGTGTTTCAAGCTGTGTGGAGCCACACAGAGAGACATGTCCTTTTTGTACATAGGAAATTAACAGCCCCCTGCTAATTAATCTCCTTGAAATGCAACCGATTAGTGATTAGGTTCTAATTGGGGGACATGATAATTAAAAAAGCTTCCACATATTATATACACATACAGTTAACTATTATTATAACCCACATTAATTTGCAACTATTTTGGACTGCAGATTTACGAGGTGCAGATAAAAGAAAATTAATTGTATTATGGTTTTGAAATTTAAAAACTATATAATCTTACTTACCTTGCAATCTGAAATAATTCATACGTACGTGTAGATTTCGTATTAAATATATCATTTTCAATATAAATATTGGTGGAGGGTCGTAGCCTGCTATTAAAAACATCATTGAGAGCAATGACCAGAACATATATAGTATTTGCAAATACTGGAAGCAGCAATGAGAGTGGGAGAGGGTGGGTAGCAAAACAAGGGTATTGTGGTGTTGTGGCAAGTGTCCCCTTCAAATCTAACTATGGTATGCATGTTTTATTTGTAGATTGTGATTGAAAATGTTGAACGCCATATACAGCTGTTTTGTAGGTATATAGCCACCTGTATATTAATAATAATAATAATAATAATAATAATGCACTGTTTATTCGTATGGTTGTGTGTGTGAGATAGAGAGAGAGAGGTTACCCTTACTGTAAGAAATTACACACACTTCAAGTTGTTTCATTTATTGTGTTCGACTTAGTCACGTCACGTTCCAATCGCTGCTTAAAATACTGCTCTCTCATATCTTCAACTTACACAGCTTAGATTGCATCGAAGAGCGTAAGTGTGTACATGGGAATCAACACATGCACTGTCACGCTCCACTTGATGATGTTCTAAGTTTCTATCCCAGTTCCAAATGCTGTTGCTTTTTCTTTCCGCTGAAAGATTAGCAATTACGAGTTTTTTTCTTTTCTTTTTGGCAAGAGTTTTTGAATTTAAACTAACAAAACATATCAATCTAGTTTTATAAAATGATCCATACCTTTCAATTGGATTAGTTTTTAGTATCATTCAGATGAAGGCTAGCTTTAAACTGACATTGATCACATCATTTGTTGGACTGCAAAGTTAATTTAGCAGTGTCAAATTCAATTAGTTAAACATATACTTCGTCCAAAAAAAATAGTCAACATATATTATATGTCAAAAGTACAATTTTTTTATTTTTATAAGTAAAATAGGGTTTCGATGTGAATTTTTATTAATGGGTAAATTATTTTTACTATTTCAGTTTTACAATCTTATAAGAGGATAGAACAGCTGATTCAGTCTTCAATTAAAATTTAAAATAAGGTCTGCAAGCCCCAAATCATAACTTTCATAAGCAGGTGTGATGAAACGGTCGATTTTTTTTTCTACTAGGCCACATCTCAAATGCTATATATCAAGGACTTGATTAGATGAATGGTTTAAAATTTTTTTCAATTTCAAAATAATAATGATTAGAAAAGAATGGTTTAAAACACCTTGGTACATTTTAGGTGGCTAATTGACAAAAAAAAATAAAAAGTGATTAAAAGTGTCAAATTGAAAATTAATTAGACACCCATATGAATAAAACAAGAAGAATTAAATTATTTTATTTTTTGAAAAAAATAAAATGTAAAGATTTTATATTTAATAGGAAAATTTTTTATTGGGCCTTCCTGCTCCTTGCCCAAAAACTGGCCCAAATATCTTCATGTCTTGGACTTGCTTCTTTAAAACGCTGCGTTTTGTCAACTTAAAAAAAAGGATAAACGACATATTCGCGGTTATTTCACTCGCACGCACGCACGAAATCCCATTTTCGATCCGTGCTCTCTCTTCCCTGCGTTCGCTCTTCGTGAAGCAAAGCTCTAATCCTGTAGAGAGAGAAAGAGATGGTTCTGACGCAGAAGCTTCACGAAGCCTTCAAAGGAACCGTGGAGAGGATCACGGGACCTCGTACTGTCTCGGCCTTCAAAGAGAAAGGCGTTCTCAGCGTCAGCGAATTCATCGTCGCGGGTGACAACCTCGTCTCCAAGTGCCCTACTTGGTCTTGGTAAATTTTCCCACTAATTTTCTCTATTTCTAACATCTACTTCTTGTTATCTGTATGTGTCTCCAATTTACATAGATTCTTTTACATTTAATTGGACAATTTTATGTTTGAATTGTTAGTTTGAATATTACAGAGGATTTTCCCAAATATATGAAATTCTTTTATTTATGCATTGGCTGTAAATCGTTGTTATGGCTTTATCTTACACATGAAGGTTCGAATGACTTAGAAGCACTGATAGACTTGGAAGCCTAGGGTTCGAACGACTTAGGGCTTTCGCTTAATTGGCGTATGTTGTAATATAAGCACGAATCAACTTGCTTTTCCATTTAGCTAAACTTTTAGTTGAAGAAATTATGTAATGAAAATAATTAAAAATGGAAAAATGCCTTTCCCTGTTAATGTTAGTTGTTGTTTTGACAAATGACCAGAGTTATTAGTAAGCTTATATTGTCTTATTATTCTTGGTTTTCAAATAAGGTTTTTGAGTTATTATTATCTTATATATGGATTGGATTGTTGTCTTGTTAGGGAGTCAGGTGAGCCAAGCAAGAGGAAGCCGTATTTACCAACTGAAAAGCAATACTTGATTACTAGAAATGGTATGATGGCTTCATTAGAAGTTAGTTACTTTTCTAGTAGTGGTAGAATTGTCTACTGAGAAACTTCTTATGTTCTTGGAAATACCCGTCATATTTTTCTAAATAATCACAAAATATGTCATTAATAGCTGTCTGAGGTTTACATGTATCATCCTTATTCTTGTGTCAGTACCTTTTATTATGTGGTTAGAAAGTTTTATGCCAGCTTGTTTTCTCTGACATTGATGTAGTTTTTGTTATAGGATACATTTATTGATCAGAATTTTACAATTTGGCTAGAGGCAGAAACTTCCTTGTATGCTTTATTGATCACTGCCTTACAGCTGTGTGTAATTCTAGCTTCAATGAACTCATAAAAAGAAGTATCATTAATCTATTCACTTCTTGCTCAGTCCCTTGTCTACGGAGGGCTGCTTCTGTAGAAGAGGAGTATGAAGCTGCAGGTGGAGAAGTTCTTCTTGATAACGAAGACAATGATGGTTGGTTGGCAACTCATGGAAAACCAAATGGTAAGCTAATTTTAAAAGTTGTTCAAACTGGAATATAGGTTAATTTTAACTCACATTGTCTTTTGTCTTTGGAAGATAAATCTGCTGAGGAGGAGAACTTGCCCTCCATGGAATGTTTAGAAATCAGCAAGAACAAGGATGTAAAATCGATCCCCTCATATTTTGGTGGGGATGATGAAGAAGATATTCCTGACATGGCTGATTATGAAGAACCTGACAACATTATTGAGAATGATCCAGTAAGTTTTTTAACCATTGAGTTATCATTTATGGATCAGTACTTTGTGAGGAAAGGTTATGTATAGGTGATTCATAGTTTTTATGCAAGTGGTACAGTCATGTCATGTCAAACCTTTAACTAAATATTACTAAGTAGAATTTTTTGTATTACTGCAATTGTACAGAGGTTCATCCTTTAGTTGATGATGCCGTTGTCTTTTGAACTTGATAATGCATTTTTGTTGCTTTTAAATTCCACATAAGACTTGGTTTTGAGTTTTAGGATTTTAGTTGGCTTGCCTTTAACATACCAATGTTTGGAGCTGAAGAAGTGCATAATTTTTCCATGCTACCACAGTAAGGTAAATTTATTTCATGCGATGAAAATTGAAGCTGAATTAAGTTATCAAAAGGCATTGAGAAAAACATAACAAAAAAAATAAAAAAAAAAGAAGAAGATGAAATAAAAGAAACAAGAATAATATTCTACGTTAAATAATGTTGATGTTTTCAGATATTATACATCTCATAAAGATGCTGTTTGATTGGTATTTTGATGACCCCAAATATGGAACAAACCTTCAGTTTCTTGCAGTTCGATAACTCATTTTATGTTGTTTATATGATTGTTTTGATTCATGATTTGAGATTTGGTGTCTGATCCACCTGTCTATAATACATCTATAAGGCTAAGAATTTATGGATTTGTCATGTTCATTTGTTAATATTGCAGGCAAGCCTGCCAACATATCGTGTTGTTCATGAACCTGATGATGACAATATCTTACGGACCCGAACTTATGATGTCAGCATCACGTAAGAATCTTTTGTTTCTTTTGAGCAGTTTTGTTATTTTGTATTTACTGTTGTAAAGTCCATGCTACTTGGAGAAACAGAAATAAATATTCCGTTTGAAATCTTTTTTGATAGTTTATTGCATTTGGATAGCTCCATGAGGCAATGGAACAATGCTCATTTATTTTTTGTATGTGATAGCGAATTCAGCTTTTCAAATAGTATCTTGTGTTATTTTGTTTCATTTACAGGTATGATAAATATTATCAAACTCCTAGAGTGTGGCTTACTGGGTATGATGAGGTTCGTTATAGTTATTACATATTTCTCTTGTTTTGCCAGTTGTAAGGAGCATTAGGTTTCATTTTACCATGGATATCCTACTCTGCTACAATTGCTTGTTTTCTGATATGTAATTTTCTCATGTAATTTGGGGGAACTTTCCATTTGAAAATTCAAATCTCCTGTTAACTAAATCTCTATTGGAACTAATTAAATCTCTTTATAACTGTGCTAGTCAAGGATGCTTCTACAACCAGAGCTTGTACTTGAAGATGTTAGCCAAGATCATGCACGCAAAACTGTGAGTTGATTCTTCAGCTCATATATATGTTAGGTGGATAGATATACGGGCTGTGTTGAAATTGGTAGATGCATGCTGCTCAGTCCTCATGGAGGAGAAAAGGAAAATCGCTCACAAGTTTTGATTGTGATCTATTTTATTCTTCAATACTGTTTTATGCTTTAATCAAAATGGCTGCAGGTAACTATTGAGGATCATCCCCACTTGCCTGGCAAGCATGCATCCGTACATCCATGTAGACATGGGGCTGTGATGAAGAAGATCATTGATGTACTAATGTCACGTGGAGTTGAACCAGAAGTTGATAAGTAATTTTCTCTCATCTAAACCATCTTTCTAGATGTAGCATGAACAGTCTTTGCTTCCAAAAGAATATCATATATACTTTCATGTCTTGGTATAATGTTGTTTGGTAAGGAGACAGGACACCAAATTAGATGCGTAATAACCTATGTGCTTAACTTATTATCCCTGTTTTTGGTTGAGCGGCAACTTAGGCAGGGTGTTTCTTCTTCTTTTTAATGGAAGTCTTTAATCATGCTAGTCGTGTCCTTGAGCCATTCAAATGAAAGGTTGCATATTTGATGACGCTCCTGCTAGCTCTTCAGTTATTAGGAAATGTATGAACATTTATTGAATGCATGCATATTAACTCCCTTCTTTTGCATGCTTCTGAACTATTATTTCATATTTGCATTAAGTAAACTTGTATACTGATAATGTCCAGATTGCAATTATAAGAATAGTTTGAACCACCAAGATTGCATGAATAATGTATATGAAGTTCATAGTAGTAATATTTCAATCCGCATGCCCTTCTAAAATCTTCCTACTAAGGAAGCACGAAAGGAAACATTTGCAACTTCCCTAAATCTTCACACTGAAAAAGGAAAAATGTGCCGGATAAATTGTCTCAAAGAGTATTCCTACATCTAGTTGACTGCTTGTTTTAGAATTTGAGGTATGCAGTTCACTTGTTTCTTCGTTCTTAAATTTTGTAGGTACCTCTTCTTATTCTTGAAATTCGTTGCCTCTGTAATTCCGACTATTGAATATGACTACACCATGGATTTTGATCTTGGCAGCTCCAGCAACTGAGCCAAAGGGAATCTAGTGTAAGACTTTATTACTACTATCGTAACATTCTTTGGGGTTGGTTAAAGTCATAATTAAAAATTTAATACATCACTGGAGCAATTTCAAGTTGCTTGTTTATTTTTCTTCAAAAATTTATTACGTCTCCTTGTATAATTGGTCAATTAATTTGAGGAGAATAAAGAGGTGAACGTTAATTACTTGGTTACATCATACCTTCTATCTTCCCTTTCTCTTTTCATTCATATTTTTCTTGCTAACTTGATTTCCACTGGACTTGCAGATTTTAATTGCTGCAGCACTGTGGACTAAAAGTCAATGCTCTGTACAATCGTCTCTTTGAAATTCTGTAGAAATCATTCGTGTTGCAAAATTTGTGTGAATTTTCTCTATGAATGTACATCTCCCCAACCCCAATATCAGAAAAGTATATTAATGTAAGTCTACTAATCAACTGAGAGTAGCGTGTAAAATTGGTAAATAATTTGCGATCTATCACTATAAGGGTCCTATAAATATGCCCACGAAACAGTGATTGACATCAAATTTGTCCACAGATGTTTTAGGCCCGGTATTTTAACTTCGTCAATATAATGGGCTGAATCCTTATATGGCCTGACCCAGACCTGTTTATCCTTGAGGCCGGACTATTGATATTTTGCAAGGGCTGCATAAGCCCATTTGTATTTCATAAGCCCATTTATACTGTTGGGCCTACCCGAATCCTTATGGGGTCTGATGCAGAACCTTTTGTCCTTAAGGCCTACGCTGGGCCTGTTTATACTGTAAGGGCTGTACAAGGCCTATTTGTATTGTATTGGGCCTGAAAGGTCTTTACGAGGCCCATTTGTAATTTCTTGGCATCTTGCGCATTCGTATTTTTGTTGGGCCTTATTTAGGCCCTTTTTTTATTTTTGTTCGGCCCAACTCAGGTCTTTTATTTTTGTTGGGCCTGATGTAGGCCCCTTTGTATTTTATTGGGCCTGATTTAGGCCGATTTGTTTTTTAATTGGGCCATATTTAGGTCATTTATATTTAGTTGGGCCCACTAGGCCATTTGTTTTTTTGTTGGGCCTGATTTAGGCCCATTTGTAATTTGATGGGTTTTTATAAGGTCTACGAGCCCGTAAGACTGTTCGTACCCGCTTTTAATTTGTTTGGCCCATTTATAATTTTGAGGCTCATTTTACTTTGTTGGGCTTATGATTCTGATGCTCACTTTTCCGTCGGAGATAAAACAAAGAGTTTTGGACTTTTGTCCGTAACTAATCGGAGCCCTCGGCGCCACTAAGTTGCAATCCCAAGATAGTATTTTTTGACAAAAAAGAAATGGGTATCTTATGAACAAACTCCTTTATTTTTGTTGAAACGAATTCTTTTTAGATTTAAAAAGCTTAACATTCTTTTTGTTTAACATTAAAACAACGTGATGAAATGTGCATTTGACTGGTGAATTAATATTTACCAATAAAAAGTATATTAAAAAAAAATCTAAAAAACATTATAATATCTGCATTGATTTTGCTCTACAAAGTTCCCTCGAATCTCCAATCAGATGTACACAGATTTGACATCGTTAGGTCCGAAACTTGTGGAACACGTTGGACACTTACGATGACGAGTTTCAATAATTTGTTGCACACAGGGATTGCAGAACAAGTGGTAGCATTTTGTAATTACGACCTGTACAATAACCTAAGAGTTATACCAGAGAAGAAACAAGCCAAAGAAAAAAAAAGACCTGTTATGCTGGAGATGGTAGTTTATAACAGACAATGACTAGGTAAATTCATCAACTCTCATAGCAAAACAATGGCAAGGAATGCGCCAGTTAAGAGGAAAATGCACCGTTAAAATTAATAATCTCATAAATCATAAATTACTAAAACTTCAACTGTACATACCTGTTTTGTCCTGTCAAGGCAGATGGTGCACTTGAGTATTTCTCGATATTCTCTAAGTTCCAGTTGAAGCTTTTCAATAATTGCTGATCCCTCCGTCTCTGCTTGAAGTCGTGAAGCCTTTCTCCTCAGAACTTCCAAGTCCTCCTCAATTCTCTTATTTTCGAACCTGAAGCAGAACAAAAGATGAGTCCAAGCACAAAAAAGATATGGGGTGAGCAAATGTGTCACAGTACCTCTCTGTCTCTAATTCGATCTGCATCTCCAACAGAGTCCTTCGACTTCTGTCAACCTTAGATTGTGATTCCTCCAGTGACTCCCGTGCTTGCTGGGATGATCTTCCGACATCCAACAATCTCTTCTGGGTATTTTCCAATGTACCTGAATTTTGAAACTTCTCTTCTGCTAGTCTCTTCACCTGATCTGAGGAAAGTTTCAACTGCAGAGCAAGTATAAGTGACTTGCTAAAAATAAACTCTGAATTGATTCAAACTCGTCAGATACCTGATCATCAATTCTTGCAGCTTTCATGTCGTAGAAATTAAGGGATGAATTGGCTAGTTGGATATTCCTCTCCAGAGTTCTTTTTTCCATGAATAGTGCATCCTGAAGCTGTTTTGCCCTCAGACCCTCTAAAACAAGCTGAAATTGGAAAAAGACCATCGCAGTTCAGAGTACATAATTAACCCAACAACAATAAGGTAGATGTGATACATGAACTCAGAACAGATGCATGCTATGGTCTGTAACTAAGCTAATACTACTATCCTCTGTTACTTGCAAATTCCCTTTTATATATGAATCAAATTGTTAATCATACTTTCACAACATCTGCAATAATAAAGACATAAAGGAGCAAAAATAAAGTTCTCAGACTTGTTCATTCTGATATCATGATAGGAAAAACGTTAGACAACAAAGAAAAATTAATAAGACTACATGAGAAACACCTTTTTGCATCTTTAGCATATAACCAAATATGTGAGTCGATTAAAAGTAAACCCCAACCTTTGCGTTCTTTTTTTTCTTTTAAGTTAATTACATACATAACCTAGCTTGTTGACTGAGATTGTAGGTTCCTGCTGTTAGCTTGACAATGAAATCTAACTCATTACAAAGCGAAAGGCAACCTAGTTGAAGAGGAAAGGAAAAAATTCTCCATCCTAAACTAATGCTAGAAATTATTAGCAATGGAACTCAAAAGATGACACCCCTGCGTTTTCTAGCCAACATTTTCATGGAAACCAACAATCACAAAAATTTACAGAACAGACAAAAGAAACCACACCATAACTCTAATAAAAGTAGAGAGTGTTTTAGTCCATTCACCTTAATGTTATAGTCGTCTCTCTCAGTAATTTGCTGCAATAAATGTTGGTTTTGAGTTTGCATATCATCATATGCTTGTCCAATTGTCTGAAGAAAAATCAAACTCAAAAGTTGGACAAAATTCACAACTGTACAACTGGCAAATTGCATCTATATAAAGAAACTAACCTCAATTTCTGACAAGTAAGCTTCATTTTCTTCATTTTTTGATTTCAAACCACCAGAAAGTCTTGACATATCCCTGAAATAGTAATGACATGAAAACTCGCTACTGAATTCTTTTTAAAGATAATCCTGAGCAGAAATGAAGTAAAACCAAATTATTAGCCAAGCTATTTACGATAAAGAAATGAAGACCAGGAATATAAACTTCCGACACAAGCTCATTTATCAGATTTCCAGCGAAGCTCAAATTTTGGGCTTATCTAGAAAGCCTATAATAGCTTTTCAGATCTTCAAAAAGTACTGTTATAAACAAGCAACAAAATAAAGCGAAACTTTCATCGAGTTAGAAGAGATCATAGGCTGTTGAAAAGCTAATCCAAATTGAATCCATTCAAAGCTACAAAGTTTCCTATAAAGTTTAATCGGCACAATCAAAAACTCCAGCATTCAATCAACAACTACAAGCCATCTATAATTTTACGCAAGAATCATATGAGAATGTGCTAAAGCACTGACACTCTTCAGGACAAAAATTACAACAACACAATCAAAAGAGAAACGAGAATTAAATCTTAACCTCTTAGATGCTTCCAACTTCTGTCTCAAGTCAGCAATCTCAGCTTCTGCTGCAGCCAATCTCTGTTGAGATATGGCCTCAGCTTCATTTGCTGACTTAACTCGTAATTCCAAATTGTGCTCATCAAGAGAGGACTTCAGACTTTGAACATGAGCCCATGTCTTGTATTCCAAATCCCTAGCTGCCAGGACTTCCCTGCAGAAGTGCAGACACATAAACTATCAAGGGCAATCACATTAGCCACAAATTGACCACATAGATCTTGGGTAACCATAAAATACACGCACCAAACTTGTTTACAATATTAAGGAATAATAAGAAGTATCTAGGAAAACTAACAAATTTCGAAAAAACCCAGCTATTTTCTTATCAACATAAAAAAAATTATTCATAGAATTTAATAGTATAAGAAGATTGAAAAACAGCTCCTTAAGCTTATGAGACTTCAAAAGTAGTTATTAAATAGTAGCATTAAGTCCACCCTTGCAAAGTATATCACATTGTAGATCACCAAAGGAAGGACTATAACATTATAGAGACAGTCTAACCTTGCATCAGTTGATTCACGTCTAAACATTTCCAAAATCAGCTTTAACTCCAAATCACTCTCCTTTAAATCTTGGACCTGAAAAAATAATAAATATATATTTAAAAATACAAATTAAAGGAAAACATGGTAGTGTTAAGAGCATCTCCAAGAGGCTCTTTATTTTACCCATGCTCTCTATTTTCAAGAGTGAGTGGTTAAAAAATGTAGAGAGCCAAAATCACTCTCTACTTCATAATAAATGCAGTTTCATTTAATATTTCACTATTTCCAACTACTATTTCGATTTAAATTTGCAACACCACACAAAAAATTTATTCTTTAACATTTTATAAAAAAAAAGGGAAATAAATAAAATCATAATTGTCCATTGAAATAACAAAACAAAGAGTATGATAAATAGTTTATTGGATTTGTTCAACAAATTTGACTCTCAACTCTTAAAAATTTCTCCATTTTTTAAAAAATACTCTTTATTTTAAAGAGCATTGTTGAAGATGTTCTTAAATCAGTCAAGTTACATGTATGTGAAGTCCATAAGCAAGTAATGTCCAGTCAAGTTACATGTACTTGAAGTCCATAAACAAGTAATGTCCAATTAAGTTCCAACCTTGGCTAGACCTCCAAAAGAATTTTTAACATGATAAGATCAATGCAGTAGATTAAACTTCAAACACATTTTTTCATCTTAAACATGTAGAACTTATTCCTGTCACACATGCCGGAACATAAATATACATGCAGATAAATATAACAAAACAGATTTATATAATACTTAAACACGAATAAAGACTTGAATAAAACAATTTCACAGGACCGCAAAACCCCCACTGGATGATAACTCACATAACAAGAAAAAGAAACACATACCATAGCTTGCAACTGCTGTATCTCAGCAACCTGCTCTGTGGATCTCACAGATAAAGTTTCACATTCTTTCACCTGTTCCAAGCAAGACACAATTTAAGGCCAACTGCATCAAAGAACTCGACTGCATAACATATATACTAACCTTCCTATCAAGAATGCTAGAAAGAGATTGCACATCTGCCCGCAGAGCATGAACATTTGAAGCAGTCTCCTTGTACTCACGCAAACGACCCTGCATGGTTCCCATTTTCTCAGGAAATGAAGAAACCAAAGCTTTAAATTCTGCAATGATTTCTTTTCTTCCTGAAATGCAGATCAATTCAATAAAAAACACTACTAATATAGGAATCACACATTCCAGAGTCCAACAAAACCATTAGATATATTCTAACCTTGTTCTCTTGAGGCCTCTTCCAGCTTTGTTTCAATTATTTTTCTTTGATCAATATATTTCTGAATATCTATCCTAAGATCAGTTATTCTAGAATCCACAAGTACAGACGACCTTTGAGCAACATCAACTACATCATTTTTAACATTCAGTTCCCTTTCCCTCCACACAAGATTATCCTTCTCAGCCTACAAGCACAAAGGAAAAAGTTATAGTCAGCATTAGAATAAAAGCTTTGCATGAAAATGACAGATGAAGGCATAAATGAAACTACCGACCAGTTACAACCTGTAGTTTCTCATACATGGCCTGATACCCGAAAACTTCGGACTTTGACTTCTCAATTTGATCTCTGACCAACAAGTAAGCTTGGGAGGAGGAAATACTTGTCACATTCTTCAATGTTTTCTACCAATGAAACATCCTCATTTGAGTTATTATATGACTGAATAAAAAGAACTTGATTAAAGACCTGATCCTCTTAAAGTAATACTAGAATTACATTCACGGAAGATAAATATCTACACATTGAACTAACCTGCAAATCAGATAACTGATGCAATATTTTTATCCTTTCTTCATGAAGACCTTTTATTTCGACTAGTCGAGACGAAGCTTGGTCCTGAAGAAGCTCAGATCAATTAACATGAAAAACTCTCTGTAAAACAGACTTGAAAAAGTGAAGAGATGAAGGCCAGCGTATCACCATCAGCTCTTTGAGAGCAGACTCCATATCTTGCCTAGCTTTAGCCTTAGAGATAGCTTTATCACAGCCAACTTGTTTGCTCCCAAGATTTAAGATAGGAAAGATGGCACCTTTTGCAGAATCTCTCTGGGCTTTAAGAGATGCTAATTGACAATTACTCTCTTCTAGTTCAGCAACAGTACTTTCCAACTCCCCTTTTTAAAAGAACAACCAAAGCGCAACATTTAAGTAACAACTGAAAAATAGGTTTGCTTACATGAGAGTTTTATGTAATAACCTCTTAAAGGTTTACTCTTGAGTCAATTCTAACCTAAACTTCAAAATTTAAAGGAGAACAATGTTTTCCTCGAACATTTATCTTGTGTGTCAATTTAATACTATTATACTCGTGAAAAGATTTCACAAATTACAACTGTCATTCATATGCACTTAACTATTACATTATAAACTGATTTTAGAATGTGATAGAAAAGTACAGAAGGATTAAATTGACATAATAGAGAAAGTTCCAGGAGTGTTGCTTTAACTGAAATTTAGGAAGGTGAATTGACATTAAGAAATAAGTGTTTGGACCCTTGCTTTTCTGAGACCAGCAATGTGAAACGAATTAAAAAGAAATAACTGCTTAAACACAAGTTGAATTTACTTAATTAGATCCCCCTGCATCCGGTATGACTAATCCATTGAAAAAGGTGAGCACCAATGCTATTATCTATTTATTTATTTTGAATCATATTGTAAAGAAAGACAACAACAACATGAAGGGCCATCTTTTTCTCTTTATAACATTATGTGATATGATTTCCTTCCAAACAAAAAACTTACCCCTCAAACGTTTAAGCTCAGCTTTATTCTTTACATCAGTTTCTTGGTGGTTCTGCAGTTCTTTAGCAAGTAACTTATGCTTCAAAAGAACGTCAACAAATGCCAACCTCAAATTCCTAACTTCTGTATCTAAAGCAACTGATGTCTCTTGCCTGCAAGAACCTAGCAAAAGGGACAGGATGCATAAAAATAACTGAGAAATAATCCCAAAGACACTGGCTTTCCTTAAGTATTACGTAAAATACATGATACCTCTATCCACTTAGCTCTTACCATCTTCTGAAAGTTTTTTCGCTAGTGCAATATGTACTCCATCCTTTAGATTCCACAAATTATCAATTGCAGCAACTAAATTATGCATGATCTTCCTAGTCTTTTCACAAGCAATTTCTCTATCTACTTCCATCTGATTTGAAAGCTCATATGTAGATGAACTTTCGGTTGCACCTGTTTCTGTAAGTCGACTAAGAAAAGCCTCCTGGAAGATAGATTGTACTCCAACTGAAAATTTATACAAAACATACTTGAATATAAGTATATTCCCAAAATTATAATTCAGACAATTCTAAAAGCTCACAGAATATGGATCACAGCCCTCATAAACAGAAAACTGTTACAGTATGAAATCAGAGATTAGCAACATTATTTGAACTCAAATTACACAACCAAATTGGAATGCGAGCATTGAAACTAGAAAATGGAGGAAGGGAGATTATCAGTGAGAAATCTTATGCTAAACATACTAGAACTAAATGACCAAATACTAATCAGTACACATGAAAATCATCCCAAGACAATAAATATACATTATGTGAAAAGCATAAGCATATAGATAAAAAGAATGAGTCTCACTGTACGATCTTTCGAACAAAAAACATTGGTATATTTCTTCTTTAAATCATAAGTGTAAACATCAATTTAAATCAACCCAATAATTTTACAGCAAACAGCAATCTTTAGATACTAATCAGGAACATAATATGCAGTTAAATTTATAAACGCATGAATAACACAGTAAAATAAGAATAATTGCGAGGAAAATCATTCTTACCCTCCATAACAGAATTGTTTTGAACATTGTGCTTGCAAGTTGACTCTCTTGTATGCATGGAACATGATTCCATGTCATTAAACATCTATTGTTACAACGTAAGGAGTGAATATCCATCAAGCAATGAATAAAAATTACATACACAGAAAATTGGAACTGCATCAGATTAAAAAGAGAACCAATTAATACAATAACAATGGCCTCACCTCTTCCCATGATTTATTGACTGCAGCTAGTGTGGAGTCATATGGCTGTTGTCTCTCCTTCAGTTGAGAATACTTACTTTCAAGAACTGCATGCTCAACTTTCTGACCCTCTAACTTCTCAATTAGCTTTCGATTTCGAAATTGAAGAACAGTAATATCAAGCTACACCATCAAAAAGAGAAAATAAATTCAAACACGAATTATATTCTCAGTAATAAATCACTAGTAGCATTGATACCAAGACAACACGTGGTTCTGCTATAAACTACTTAGACCGCATAGATAGGGAGATAACCACCTCTTATTTGTGTACGTAGCTAGCAACTACCAAATACATAAAATGAGTGCATCACTCGTCCCTTATAATGCAGCTAAGCTGCAATCAAATCAGGGAAAACTAATATCGTGATAAATTCACAATTAGTTGCATGAGTTGCACAAGAGGAGGTTGATCATTTCCGCTCAATTTTAAAAAGTGAACGTATTCCTATGTGAACAAGTTGATTCAATAAGAATACTAAATATTTCTCAAAATAAAAATAGGCATAAAAATAAACAGGACAACAATAATAAATATTATAAAAGGAAAACGCCATTCCCAGAACTTACACTCCACCACTTTGAGAACTAAGTGAGCAAAATTAGACAAGAAATACAAGTTTTAACGCTAATACGAACTAAAAATTTGAAACAATGTGGCAAACACTTAAGTCCGGTAAAATTCAGGGAAAAAAAAAAACACCACGATTTTGTCTTCAATTAAGAAATGAATAATTGGAGAAAGTAGAAACACAAAACACGTAAACCTCACCTTTTTATCTTCCGAAAGGGACGAGAAAGGCTGCTTTTTAGCAGTGGCAGCCGTCGGCGATATGGAGTTAAAGTGACGCCGTTTCCTGTCATGCTCCCCCGTGCTCCCCATCGAAACCCTAGAAACCAACCGCACGGGACCGACCGACTCACATCACACCGAGATACTCCAAAAATAACAATCTAAAGTAACTAATTCCTAATGAACAAACCCTAAGCAGACTAAAAACGAAACCCTAGCTACGCTATCAATCCCTAAATCATTTTTTAGTGAAAATAAAATAGACACAGGAAAAAAACAAAAAACCCTAAAATCAGCGGCCCGAAATAGACCAATCCAATTTTCTTTGGACTTCAATATTAAAAATTTCGTAAATCCCTATTCGATGCACTCTCTCTCGCTCTCTATGCATCTCTCGGAGTGACAGGGACTTCTCTGAAGACGGAAGTGATCTATCTCATCCCTCTCTCGCGCGCGCGCTCAAGGTGAAAGAGAATAATAATAATAATAATAATAATTATTATTATTATTTAATTTTAAAATGACTCCGTTTTTGTGAAAGAAGGGCAGAGCATGGAATTACGAGAGTGTCATAAGGGTATTTTGGGGAATTAAAAGAGGGATTTTCTGTTCGGGGAATCTAAGGTGCGAAACTAAGTCAACAGGGGGTTGGAGAGAAGTGAAGGGAATGCTGGGCTCTGATTCGTTGGTCGTGTGTACGTGGACTACCTGTGACGAATACTTCCCTTTGGAAAGCTGATGCCTATTGGTTGTTGCGGGATCAAGCATTACCGACGGGTCATCGTACAATCCCTTTTGTCAGTTGAAGCCTTGATTTGTGTACTCGAGCTTTCGATTTGGGAACCATCTGCATTACGTACGTGTACAGACAGATAACTGACATCTAACACCATCCAAAATAAAGAGTAATAGTAATAGTAAATAAATAAATTATATAAACATTTAATTTGGACATATAGATATTTACTTTTGTTGCCGACTTTGTTATTCCGTCGCTCAAAATACGATGGTGAAAATAAAAAAATAAAAATTGTCAATTAAAACTAATTTATTTTAAATGATAATATTCTTTTATTACATTTGTTTATCAAAATATAGAATATACGTAAATAGAGAGATTGGTTTTTCAGTGAGAAAAACTTATCCCAGCATGATTAAATGCAAAACCAAAAACTGAGTTGTATTCGGAATTAGGTAATCCTATCAAAGAGCGTGTATTCATTTATTTATTTTTCTTGTTCTTTAATGTCCAAAATGGGTAAGTAGGGGAATGCAAAAGACATGAAAATAGCTTATTATGGGCGCCAGCAACAATTTTTTACTGTCCAAATTTAATAATTTGAGGGGATTAATAACAACTATATGATAAAAAATAATAATAATAATAACAACAATGATAATGTGGACACCAATGGAATGGAAGGGCACATTCTATAACCATTTAGCAGAAACCGGGCTCTTGCATACCGAATATGCCACACATTGAGCTTTGTTATATTTTATACTTCTCCTGAGTCAAATGTGACACTGAGCTTCCACTTGAGTTGCGTGTGTATGTGGAATACCCTTTCCAACAGAAGGTTTGGTGGCAACATCGGGTGAATCTATTATTTCTAAAGCGAAAGAAACTACTAACAGCACAACTAACCAAATGAAAAGCCTCTCATTCTTCTTTCATTGAGAGTTCATGCCTTTTCTTTTGCCCAACTTCCACGAGCAATGTCAAAAGAGCCTCGCACACTTGAGACGCATCAGCTTCAGAAGGGTCATCTTTCAATGATGAGTAAACCATCCAGGCGTGGTCTAGTTTACGTTTTGGCCGCACCACAATGGATCCAGGGACTTCTGCGTCGCGACGGGTGACAAGTCCATCACTCTTTTCACCATATCTGGCCTGCAACAGCTGAGCACAAGCAGCCATAGCTGCACCAAGGGGTATCATCACTGGTAATTTTGTTGACTGACCCGTAGATAAAGGAGCAACCACAGGTAGCTCAGCATGTGCAACGTGAGATAGCGTGGCTAGAACGGCGGGAGTAATGGCAGCTTCTGTGTGGAATGAAACAACAGGGAGTTCCCTTGGAAGATGATGCTTCTTAAAAAATTCTCTTCTCTTCTCATAAGTTAGATCTTCGAGAGCTTGTAAATCACCCTTCACAGATAGCAGATATCACATTATACGTAAAAGTCATTGTCATAGTCCGACGAGTCAAATTGAAAAAGGACGAGAATACACCACTCATATATACTGCGTGAGAGAGAGGGAGAGAATAAGACACCATCATACCTTAATCAATTTACAGATCAGAATCTCCATTAGTTTTCGTATATTTACATAATCACCAATCTGTCCTTCACGCAATATATCCGACGCTATTGGGCTACCGCCATATGGACTTTGGGCTAATGCCAACCCAGCAACCTTATCTTTCAAATCGGACCAATACAATGATAAAGCAGCTGCTGCATCCACTCCTCCTTTGCTATGTCCAAGAAGCAAAACACGTTTTCTGGAACCCCAATAGATCTCTTCAATGTAATCTTTTATCTCTCTGGCATTCTTCTCAACTGAGGCCTGATTTTTTATTACAAAACTTAGTTTAGAATGTGCAAGTAAAACGAAGACACAATAATTTTGAAAGAATATAATAAAATACCTCGCTATGAATCTTAGCAATATGACAGGCCAAACCCATCTTTGAGAAACTCATTTTTGTATTAACAAAATACAGTGGTCCGTGGTTGCTGAAAAGACCTGTGGATTACCAAAAAAGCAACCAAGATTAACACAGAAGTATAACCACAAAACAGCACAAACTCTAGAACCAATATAAAATCACATTGAGTCACAGCATGGGTCAAAAAGGACAAAAGGATCGAAAATCCACCACTGACATCCTAGGAGCCAATATTGGTACACTGTTCAAAAAGGTCAAACTTCCTATGTGTTTGAGCCATTCCTAATTTGTTGCTTACCTCTGTAATTGTGTAGGAATCACAACTTGTCAGCTCTGACGTTCAAAATACTTATCTAGAAGCTTGCCATTATTCCGTATAATCAAAAGAAATTAGAAAAGGCTCATCCTATAATTGTTTTAAGTTACAATTATAGTTGACCAAAATGTATCATTTGGCTTTTATACATCCTAATGGCGTGGGTTAGGATGTCACCTTAATGACAGAAAGAGTGGAGGGAGGTAGTTCTAACCCTCTGTCATTTCTCAACCATTAATTCTATTAGTGAGTTTGTTTTGCAAAAAGAGTAATGCTACCTGGAACCAGTAAGTAAACCACTGAGTCTGGCAATCTATGAACACCATGCCTGTGAGAGGGAAAAACAACTGAATCAATCATGGCACAACCTTGCTAAGCATATGCAGGCACATGCAATGTAACATGCAGCAAGAGATACCTGACATTCTCGAGAATTTCCATGAATTTTTCTGTCCCATCTTCAACAGGTGGCATTCCCAAATCACGTTGGAGCCATCCAATATCATCTGCAGAACCACGAACAGTTCTCCGCACCCGATCAATAAGGCTGAAAGCGAAATCATCATGTTTACTCATGTCAGAAAGCCTATATGGCACAGACAGCAAAACACTCAGAGAAAGCAATCTTAATATGTTTTGATATTGATTTGGGGGCTAATCAGCATCCCTCACGGGGAATGCTAGTAACCATCCAAAATCATATCTTTTGGGCTAGTTATTTCAGCTCCGGCACAAGTTAGACAAGTATTTATCATTTTAAACAAGGAATATATCAAAATACTCTCATTCATAGTACGTTCAGCACCAATACCCTTGAAAGATAGAAATGCCATTTTGGCCACTATGATTTGATTCTACAAGGTCGCTAGATACTTGAGAGGGATCTCCTGCAGAGGTCCTCTCTGTTCCACTGTCCATCAAGGGAGCATCAGTTGGAATACTAGATGATTCTGCAGAAGTTGAACAATTTCCACTTGAAGACACTTGACCACTAGAACTAGCCACAGATCCCCTGATTTGTCCGGCAGAAAATGTCACCAATTCCTGACCATATCCATTGGAACCTTGAGAAGGTTCTACTGCAAAAATGAAGAAATGTAAAGGAAGATACCTCCTAAAGATATCATCATATTACAGCATGCAGCCTGCAGGTATGACAATATATGTGGCCTATTGCAATCACGAAAGACTCAAAAATGTGATATTCAAAACTATAAATACCTTCAAGAGAAAAAAAGAAAAAATCTTCCAAATAATACATATAAAGAAAACCTATTCTTTTTGAAAGGAAATGTTTGCACAAAGTATGGACTCTTCAGGCGTATAACGTATTTGACTATACTTCAACAGAAGTAAACTTTCTGTTCTCCAGAACAAAACTTTGAAAACAGTTTGATTAATTTGTAATTATGGTTTCACATTTAATGACATAGGAAACATGTAGACTGGAAATGTGTACGAAACCAATGCATTACTAACAGTTGGGAAAGCAGGAGACTGGAAATTGCATTAGCCTCTTATTTATGAAGTTAAGAGGAAAAATAACAGGCAACCATGAGTAATAGAGTCTGACCTTAAAGGTTAATATATTAATAAGAGAATCAAGTCCCCACCTTATATTCCAACCGTATATAAACATTGAAGAGAAAAGGAAACAGAACATAACTTGTATGGAACAAGGAACTTACCTGAATAGTCGGTGAAACAACCGGTTATATATGAGGTTGTTTGTGAGAGATAAGAGGCAGCTTCAGTTAAAGATGGTACAGATGTGAACAGCTGAGGGATAAGTCCATCATTTGCTAAGCTATCATTCTGAGCCTGATGAAATACTAAATGTTAAAACAATGCTTACGAACCCTACCAGCCACTACTTCAAATAAAAGGAAGTTTTCTTTATAAACGTTAGCTATATGTAATTTGTTTCTATAAGAAGCAAAAGTTTTGTACATTGAAGAGCATGAACAACAAAACATTGGAGTTCCTAGAATCAGAGGACCAAGCCAAGCCATGAAACTGGAAGGGGCGAGAGAGAGAGAGAGAGAGAGATCAGACATTAGCTACAGATTGGCAATCTCAGGAAAGGGTTTAAGAGGGAAATAACAAAGCGAAGGAGGGAACAACAAAACTAGGCTAGTAATCTCAAAGCCATAACGTTACATTGCTTACAAAGCACAATTGTACAGTACAGAAGCCGGTGTACTATAAACGGTATCATTCTTATTTTCTTATAAGTAGAAAGAGAAACTTTGAAATTGAAACAATTAAACTTTGAACTCTGCTAAACCGTGTCCCAGGAAAAACATAAACGCCCCGCCCTCTTCTTATCTGTATCAGCCCTTCTAGATGGGAACTTCACAAACTAAATGGACTAATAATTAATGCATGTAAGCCTTTTTTTCAAGAAACCAAATTACATTCACTATTCATGAAACTCACGGCTTTTTTCCTCGGACATAATGAAAAATAATTAGTGACATTTAAAGGAAAACCTTCTTCGTTGAAAATGAAATAGATTTAACCGTGCCAAATACTAAAATTTACCAACAAAACCGAAAATGAATGAATCAATAAAATGGGTATTGGACAACAACAAATACCATGAACGGTGTGGATGGCTCTCCGCGATTTGGGTTTCCAGCATGCATCATTGATTTTAGTTTCTGCCATAAACAAGCAAAAAGCATAGCAGCTTAGCTCTCAAGGTATTCAAACATAATGGGTATGCATGAAGCAGAATTTCACATTGTTCGAGGAGACGAAAGAAAGACCCAAAAGATTAGAAACCAAAAAGAAATGGCTGCAGATCAAATAAAAATAGTTCCTTTATAATCGCCCATTTTGAGGGTGTGGGAAATAAATAGATAACTAGAAATTAAATAGGGACTTATATGAAGGGGACAAAATCGAAAGTTATGGGAAATAAATAGATTGATAAGAAGTTAAATAAAGATTTATTTTAAGAGGAAAAATATCCAAGTTTATTCACCTTAATAATTTTCAGATTGGGTATAAAAAAATAGCGTAGCGAAAGAGAAAGAATCGCATTGAAGTGAAATTTAGGGTTTTCGCGGGAGATCCATAACCCAACAGAGAGAGAGGGAAGGAGGAGTTTCGTAACGGCAAAGCAATAACGACCGAAGCGTATTTAGAGACTACGTCGTTTCGCATGGCACACGCGACGTAGCGTTGCGTGACACGTGGCACCGTTGTCGTTTCGCTTAACACGCGGCATTGACCAACCGAACAAAAACCTCAGAGGTTTCGAGCTCCTACGATGTACGAAAAAGTAGTTAATACAAAAAAAAAAAAAAATTGTTAAATATTAAATGAATTAGATTTAAATTACAAAATATAAACTCGAATTAAATATGATGAATTATTATTCTAATAAGAATGTTGCATATGATTATCGGGTGGTGTGCGCAAATTAGTTCTATGGGCTAAAATTGAATGTTCTTTATGGATGCTAACACCCATGGACACACACGTATACGTATAAGTACATGCAAATTCTCTTGCGAGCTTTTACCCTCCCACACATTAAAAATATTTCCACCAATAATAATCATTTTGTTCTCCAATTTTTTATTTTTTTCTAAATGCGCATTTTTTCTCAAGGTTGAATATGGTGAATATGAAAATTGCTATAATTAAAATTCGTAATGCAGACGAACAAACAAAACAAAGTTTAAGAACAATTGGTATCAGCTTCATTAATTATGTTCTTCATAACAGAGAAGAAATTCAAAAGCTTCACTATAAAGAACAGATAATCGATCTTCAAGCACCATTTCTTTTAAAAGAGATCAACTTCAGAATGCAGCAAATTAAGTAGCAGCTGCTTAATTAAGATAACAGATAGTGAGGAAGATGGATCACAGGCTACGGAGGAGAATGCCTTCAAAGGTAATGCCAGGTCCAAACGCCAAACCAAGTCCCCATTCTTCACCTCCTGATCTCTTCATGAGCTCCTCCCTCATATTCTCCATAACATAGAAAATGGTATTGCTGCTAACATTTCCATAGTCCATCAATGCCCTTCTACTACACTCCAGCTTGTCACTGCTCAATTTGAGAGTACTCTCTAGCCTGTTAAGAATTGCTGGTCCCCCAGGATGAACAGCCCAAAACAGCTCATTGAACTCCTTTAGATTAGCCTTTCCCATTAGCTTCTTGCAAAACTCCTCGATGTTCTCTTCAATCTTCTGAGGAAGGTCTCTTCCCAGTTTGAAATTTATGCCTTCCTCAGAGAGCCTGCCATCTATCACATTCTGTGTGTTGGGCAAGAACTGTTGCACAGCATAGTTGAGCTCCATGAAAGGTGACTCTTGAACAACTGGGTTGGCTCCAATGATCACAGCGGCTGCTCCATCACCAAACAGTGCAGCCCCAACAAGGTCATAAGGGCGTGCCTTGTTTGGGGGGCGAAAACCAAGTATTGTGGTCTCAGAAGTAGTTAAGAGAACTCGGCTTCCTGGATTGTTTTCGGCTATGTCTTTAGCAACACGGAGTCCGGTGACACCGCCATAACATCCCAGGAAGTAGAGCATGACACGGCCAACGTCGTTCCTCAGACCAAGCTTGCTGGAAAGATAAAGATCACCACCAGGAAGTCGAATTTCACTCGAAGAGACGTAGACAATGTGGGTGATATTTTCAGCTGGTCTTCCCCATTCCTTGATGCAAGCCAGGCTGGCTTCCATGGCCATTTCCACAACTGCAGGGTTGGCAATGTCAAGCCTCTGTTTGATTGTTGGTGAGCCCTCTGTTGCCAGTTCTGGATATTTGTCTAGGATCTCCTTGGACATGACTGTGTACCTGGTCTTCACAGTCGTAGTTTTGCCTAGCAAATATGGGGGGGAAAATTGAATAGTCAGTCCAGCTACTTTACAAGGAGAAGAAATAAGAACACTTGGAAGATTAGATAAAAAAAAAAAAAGTTCCATTTTCTGCTAATAAGCTTACACAGACGCTCCAGTTTCTCCTTAATGGATATGTCTTCGCATTTGGTGTCCCTGATATAGCCTTCAACCAAGCACTCCTGAGGAATGAGCTGACTTGGGAAGGCCTTGCCTATGGCAAGCACTGTTGCTTTCCCTGGTGTAGGAATGCGTCTACTTCTTTCAGGATATTGCTTAGCAGCTGCTCCATTTACTTCAACTTTTGACATCTTTAGAAGGTTCGAGCGAGGAAATTGTTTTGGCTTTGATGAGAAAGAAGTTAATGAGAAATTTCAGTCGGTGTGGGGAATATAAATGAAGAGCTTGGCTTCGTTTTGGAGAAGAGTTGGTATGAGGACAGACTAGCATGAAAAGATTAATGTCATACTTAAATAAGATTTGGTGTTCTTTGGGTTCATGGGATTGGAAGTGTGACTATGTCACGGTTCTTAGGTCACCCAATTATTACTTAACCTCCAGCCAATATACAAGTAATATATACTTAATACCACGAATAAATGAAAAGAGCAAGGGACGGATCCATTTCTCTATCTCTTCCTCCCTCTTTATGCCATGAAGAGGATGGTGCAAAGCTGATTCCACCAAATATCAAACTTTGCTGACTTTTAATTACATATTCCAAGAAAAGAAAAACGAGCTGAAACCAGCCTTGGAATCTTTCAAATAACATGAACACAAACATTCAACTTTATGAATCCCAAAACTGTTGGTTTCCAGTGTTCCTATCAGCTAAGCATGCAAAATGATCTGTTCAATGTTTGGGTAGTACTGTCCAAATGCCATGAAGAATAATCCACAGACGTAGTTTCTACCAATCCAGACATGATATTGTTGAGTAACGTCCATGAAACACACTATTTCAGTTTTCTCACTGGGCTTAAAGACACATTTTCAATGATTGTATTGGCATAGAATCGATCTCTGCAGAGACAAGTCAACAGGGAGATAAATTTCATAGAAAACGATTAGAGCGTTTTAGTTTTCTTAACTGAACATCACCTTCCCACCAAATAGGTTCACTCCGTCATCCCAGAAATTACAAGGTCAATAAATCCCAAGTAGATTTGTACATTACTAGAAGAAATACAAGAAATTGTGCATCAAAACACTCTCCAAAGTCTGTATGAACATGAAAAAATTGATAAGCAAATACATTTTACTTTCAAAAAGTTAAAAAAGGTCGTGACATTAATGCGCAACTATAACAGAGCCTGACAACAGAACACTTCAAATCCTTAGGAAAACTTAGAATATGATCACATGCTTCAACAGAAAGCTCTGGTTCCTGCATAAGGATTTATAACTCAAATTAAGCTGCTTGCGTTCAGTTCACCCCTATGCCTCTTGCTTGAAACAAAATGCTGGGGGCTTATATAGCATTGGACAAAAGAATACTTCAGTATCAATTAGGACTTTCATTCACAGGAAGGACTTACAGTTGATGCCTTGACTTCCCAGAACTAAATTTTGGCGTAGATTCATCAAGGTTTGGCATCCTTTTAGACACAAATTCAACCTCATCTGATCGTCCCGCAGCCTCTAGGGCGGCTTTTAAATCATCTAAGCAGGCCAACTGCTGATGGACACCTTTTTCAACCAATTCATAGTACAAACTAAATGCTTCTGACAGTTTATTGATTTTACAAAGGCCAAAGATAACTGTATTAAATAAATCAATATCAACATCTTGATTCTTCTGCAAACTAAATAGCAAGACTTTATAAGCTTCTGATAGCTTTCTTTTCTGACAAAGGAAACCAGCCAATTCCTCAAGTTTAACTGAATATCCATTCTCATAAAGCATCCCTACAAGCTCAAATGCTTTATCTCGTTGACCACAACCGAAAAGTAGCCTAATAAGATGTGTTGAGAGATTAATATTTTGTCTAATTTTTCTCTCCAACATTAGTTTAACAAAACTGGCAGATTCAGGAGCACATCCTTTTCGTAAAAGTTCCTCAAGTATAGAATGGAAAGTAGACGTCTTAGGGAGATGGGAGCTCTTCAGCATCTTCTCTAAAGTCTGTTGGGCAAGAAGAGGCTTTCCCCTTTGGAGGAGACCATCAATCAAGGACTGGTAGATCTCAGCATCAGGCACAAAATCTCTTCTCAACATCAGTATCAAGAGTTCATGGCCAGCTTCAAATGTCCCTTCCTTACAGTGCCCCATGATCAAAGTCTTATAAGATGGAGGGTCTTGGGTTCCCCTTTTCATTAGCTGTCTAAACACCCCCTCAGCCTTCCTAGTTTTCCCATTTCTACATAAATACTCAAAAATGGGGTTATAAGCTGCAACAAGAGGCGTACAACCAGCATCACTCAACAAAATTTCCTTCTCTGCTAACTCATCAAAAAGCTCCTCTGCTCTATCATAATTTTCTTGTTGGCATAAATTGCGTATCAAAACACTGTAAGTAGCTGAATCTGGTGGAACCCGTAACTCTGACATCTTCAAGAAAACGTTCAATGCTTCGTCCAAGTTTCCTGCATTGCAGTGTGCATGAATCAATGTGTTGAATGTACATGTATCAGGAGTGAATCCCCCACTTGTTGCTTCCAAAATCTCTTTTATCTTGTCTAATTTCTGTGCTTCACAGAGGCCCTTTAGTAGAGTATTGTAGGTAATTCCATTTGGTTTTAATCCTTGACTTGTCATCTCCTCTAACACAAGTAATGCCTCATCAATCTCTTGCTTCATACAAAACCCTCTAATCAAGGTCGTAAAAGTCACAACATTTGGGTTCAAATCCAGACTTTTCTTACTCATACCTTTCACCACATTCCGAGCAATATCAACCTTACCCGCGCTACACAACCCATCAACTAGTGAATTATATGTAATAATATCAGGATCACATTTAAATTTCGCTATTTCTTTGAAGAAATGAAAAGCTTCATCAACCATGGAATTCGTACAAAACCCTCCAATCAAAATATTAAAAGTGTATGTATCCGGTGTAACTCCATACGTACTAAGCATTTCATCATACAGATTCTTAGCCATGTTAGTACGACCACGTTTGAGCAAAATTGACAAGAGACTATTGAATGTAACAACAGAAGGCAAAACACCAAGCGACATCATTGTCGTAAAAAGCTTTATAGACTCTTGGAACAACCCGGCTCGACCGTAACTCCTAATTAAGCTATTAAAGAAGCGGTCCTCAAGCTTAACCATCCCATTAGATTTTCTCTCTAATGAAAACAATAAATTTCGCGCCGCATTGAGATTTCGGGTGCGACCCAAGATTTCAAGCATCGAGAAGTAGGATTGATCATTGTGAGAAAACCCCATTGTTTCTACCCACTTGAAAAATTGAAGGGCTTTAGATGGGGTTGTAATAAGGTGGAGAGTTTGGAGCACAGTCGTCTTAGAGAGAGAGGGAGAGAGTGTGGAAAGAGAAGACTCAAGGTCACCTGACCAGGGCTGGGAGTTGATGAGCCTTGCCATGGATTTAGCCCTTTTGGTTTTGGTAGATGATTTGGGCTTAACATTGCGATCCAATTCTTCATTCTCGCAAAGGTTCCTTTTATTTTGAGAAGAATAACACCTGGGTTTTGAAAATTAATTCAAAAGAAGAAAATGAAGAGGGTCTGTTTGGCGTAGGAGAAAACGCGGGACAAGAAGGAAACTAAGCATAAAGAAACTAAGAGCAAGGGGCGGTACCTGAGAGCCGAAGGAGGTCGAGACTTGAACTCGAAGATGGAGCTGAAAACTTGCCGTCCAAAGGTTGAAGATGATCCACCGCGAGAAATAGGATTGGAGCCCATGAAATGATTAATCTGCAACTACAGAAGGAGGCGCCACTTTATTTCCAGTTCTACAGTAATTTAATCATGTTGAGTTCTTTCCTGTATTTCATATGTTGTTGAACATTTACCGCCAAGCAGGAAAAAAAGAAGAGAGTAAAATTCATATATAATAAACGTCCAAAAAAAGAAAGATTGAACATGGAGAGATTTTGTTGTGTTGGACATATGAGATTTCACTCCGATGGACGTAAAATTGAAAGTACTCAAATATTTCCAATAAAATAAAAAAGGATATAGAAAGGATGAACTTTTCACCTGGAATTGAAAAGGAATAATATATTATTTTTTTGGTAGAAAAAAAGGTCACCGGCTCTGTAAGTATATAGAAGTTTGTAAATATATAAGAGTTGAGAGTGGCAGACTTATCTTTTTAATATTTCTCCTTTTCACTTAACAAGTTTATGAGAGTTCAGCAAATATACTCTATTAATATTTTTCTTTTTCATCTCAAAAGTTAACAAGGTTTGTCAAGATTTAATTTTAATTTTCTATTTTCAAAAGCTGAGAGAAATTTTTTTGTCAATTTTCTTTCCATTGCATCACACTTTCAAAAGCAATGATATATTTTAGTTGATAAAGCTCACAAGTTACAACTATCGGATTCAAATTTTAACTTTCAACTTTTGCAAAAAGTTTTATTCATTTTTTTTCCGCTGCATCACCCTCTCAAATGCAATAATATATTTTAGTTGATAGGACTCATATGTTACAACTGCCATTGAATGATGTTATCTTGCTTAATCATAAAACATCCTTATTTTCTTGAAAATGCCCTATGAAGGCAAATAAATATAAAACATAAGAAATAATTAAGAAATGGAAGAAAATATTTCAGCCACGACATATGAAATAGGGTTTTTCGATGCCATATCATATTTTAGATACATTCAAATTTTTTTAACCAACTCTCTTTATAATTATTATTATAGCCAGTTTTTAAATGAAAAGTCAAATATACTTTTAATTAATTTTGTCACTAATTCATTATTAATAAGTAAATTCGTCGCTAAATTCGCTTCTGACAAAATAGTTCGTCGCTAATGACGAAGTACTTCGTCAAATGTTTCATCGCTGAAGGTGTTTCGTTCTTAACGAAGTGATTCATCAACTTTGTCGCTAATGACGAAGCACTTCGTCCTAGTGATCTTTAGCGATGAATTTCATCAATAATAAAGTAATTTTTAACAACAAAATAAATTTTAATAACGAATTTATCATTAATTTTTTAAAAAAATTTATTATAAATTTTAATTTTTATACTCTTTAATATCTATTAAAGCTTATTATGATTTTTTTTATCTTAATCTATATTTTTTTCATATAACTGTTTAAAAATTTTAAATATATAGCTAAAAAATATTTTGATGAATTGTAAAAAAAAAGTCTAAAAAATAATTCATCATCTGATGATATTATTGTAATTTTGGAATAAAATAATTATTTTTAAAAAAATTAGCTAAAAAAATTCAAATGATAGTGGACCTAAATATGAACTCAGAAAACCCTATGAAATAGATGAGTAGCAGTCCATGAATTTAACTCTTTGAATTGGAGTCCAAATCCATAAATTAAACAAAACTCACCGTGTATAACTATGAGGTGGTAGAGACATGTCATCCTAGAGGAAACAGTTCTATATATTACATTTTCTACTTGAGAAAAAAGGTCAGAAAGTGAATATTTTTACACATGATCTAATCTATTAAATCCACAATGTTTCGAGGTGGCAAAGCCCTTAAAAAGCCTCATGATGACCGTCGATAATAATACCTGCAAAAGTTAGCAAGGAATGATTTTGCAATTGCATTGCCCGTGTTGTAACAGAGATAGACAGAGAGAGAGAGAGAGAGAGAGAGCATACACTAATATCTTTATGCCATAAATGGTCGCATATTTTCGTAGTAGACGTTCCACAGTATACCATTCTGAGCGATCTGATCCATCTTGATAACCAATACGTGGCATGTGTATTGAAGCTTTTTAATTAAGAGGATATAAAATTGCATTAGACGATATCTAAATTTACATAACAAGAGAAACATGGCATCAAGTATTTAATGCAAAGTTAGCATTTAGAAAACGATCGATCACTTTAGGCTGTAAGTGGGACCAGCAACAGGGTGTACCAAAGTTATAGAAATGTTTGTGCTACGGTATTCATAAACCTCAAAGGCTTAAGGGCAAGATATAAGGGATTTAGTATCGGCATTGACAGTAAGGGACCACAGGATCTAATAACTTCAAGCATAAGACAACAAATTTAATTTGGATATATAATTCAAATGGTGGAGAAACTTTACCAGAACTTTGAGCCGCTGAGGATGACGCCTTTGATAAGCAACACTCTAAATCAGGAATAGAGATCTTACTGCGGGGGACTTTACGCCTAGGATTATAAGACTGCACAACAGCCAAACCCACCCATTGTGGAGCAGCATTGCCATCCATACTCTGCCCACTACAGTCCTCTGCACCAAAGTAACATGTGTTGTATTATGTTTACTTGGTTCAAGTCCCTCCTACTTCCCCGTTATATATGAGTTGAGTTTATGAATTAAGTAGCAACTGAAGTTATTGCATATTTTAACATATGGGAATTGAAAAGAGAGAAAAAAAAGAGCTGACCATTCACTCTTATAAGGTGAAGATCACCGAGGCACAGGTCCCCAAATTGAGATGCCCGTTGATATGCATCAGGGATAATCACAGATAGTTTGTTGAGTGCATCAAACATACCTCCATGTCCCCAGTTTCCAGAATCATCAACACAGCTGGAAAATCAATTTACACATCAAGTCTGAAAGTAATATTGATGACCCCCTATGAGGCAGAACCATTATAAAATGAAAAGTAGATAAATGATTACTCATCGCTTGACGAAAATAAAATGAAGATTATTAAGGTCAGGAAGAATATCAAGGAAGTGATTTAACTTTATTTGAATGTTTAGGTTCCTTATTTGATGTTTGAAAGATCAATCTTAATCAAATTATGTATCTTAGAAATAGTAAGAGAGCACTAAAAAAGTCAAACTAACCTGAATATAATGGTAGGTTCAGATGGACACACTTTTGAAGGATCAGTACAATCCCCATAAACAAATTGGACAGAACCTGAATCTGACATCATATCACCAGCCATAGGGCCTACAAGGTCTTCAACAGATAGTGAATGATATCCTAAGGCTTCCCACTTAGATAGCTTTTTATCCTTAGCCTTCTTCTTTGCAGCCTCTAATTTTGCATGCTTTTCCTCAGGTAAGTGCCCTCGTCTTCTCAGATCCATAATTTGGTCACCACTTGCTCGCGATGTTTCTTTAAATTTTTTGACCCAGGAGAGATACAAAGCCTCATCGAAACCAGAACTGAAAACGAAATCAGCAGAATTTCTTCTTGGAAGATTTTCAAATTTATCCAATGCATCAGTTGGATTAACCTCAAATCTATTGTCATCCTTGCCTGCTATTCGTCCATAACGCATTGCAATCACCTTCTCAGCCATAGTGCTCATTTCTGATAAATTAACTTCACCCAATTGTTCATTAGTGATTTCATTAGGGTCAAAGATATGCAACCCAAATATGGTGGACCGCAAATCACTAACTTCATCTCCTACCAATTCCTTACTTTCCTGGTTCACAACATCATCCCCAACAACATTATGGCTAAGTTGCAATTTTGCCTCCGCTCTCCGCATAACAACCTATATTAAAACATTTGAAATATCATATATGTATCATGGTGATGAGGTTTGATGAATAAGATCTCACCTCCTCCACTGTACGCCCAGTAACAAGGTTTATAGACAAGACAGGATTCATTTGACCGATCCGGTGCACTCGCTGCAGAGCTTGCTTGTCAACCTGGGGATTCCAATCTTGCTCATAGAATATGACCTACAGTATGGACGAGAATAATAAAAAAAATGCATGTAGTAGAGCACTTTCAAGCAACTTCATGGAAGAATATCGACTCAGACTCCTACAGGATAGAATACTATACAGATTTTGAGCAGTTAATTAGAATTGACCTCCAGTCCAGTAATATAATTTTTTTAAAAGTAATTCTTGCAAAAAGCTCGTTTTGCATGAATTACCCATTCAGAAATCAATAAATTTAACATGATTCCCTCACTGGCCTCTCACAGCTTTAATTGTAGAGATTGGGAAAGATTCTTAATTGTCACTACAGAACTAGAGAAAGCACTGAGCCTTTCTACATCATTTTGTTAGACTGACCTTTCCTTGATGTCACTAGAAAATAACACCAGACTCTAAGTCTCATGGTTCTTCTGTTAAACAATAGATATGTCTTTATCTCCATGCACGTATCTCATCTACACCATTTCATCATCATTTTCTGAAAAATCCAGAGTATTATTCTTTTCCCTATCAAATGAAAAGTATAAAAGGTTGTCTTTGCTTAGATTCAACCACAAAAGTTGCATAACACATGTCTAAGTATTTGGCTGAGACTGGGATTGCAAATAGCTTTTCCACTTTGCTTTTTTGGTATAGAGTGTTATGCCATTTAAAATGTCAGATTAAGTTACAAACAGAAAAACTAGACAATTATAAAGGTATATGGTTGGAAATAATCAAGCTATGGTTTGACAGATGAGAATCTTTCTTTCTTTTTTTGCTTCATTGAACCATTTAACAATGTTGATGAGTTTACAGGCCAATTAAGGATTTATTTAAGAGAAACAAAACATAGTCCTAAGCTCCAGGTCCTAATTTTAAGTAATCATAATAGAGCAATCATTAACTGAGTGCTTGATAGAACTCACAGTATCAGCAGCTACAAGATTCAGACCAACTCCCCCGGCCCTCGTAGAGATCATAAAAATAAAAGCAGCATTTTCATCAGCTTGAGAATTCAAACTCCCTTTAGATGGTTGCCTGCTAAAGCTTCTTATAGCAGCAAAACGTTCCTCAGCGCGAATTGACCCATCAAGTCGCTCATAGGAATATTTTCGCAATTCTAAAAAATCCTGCATTGCAAGTAAAGACTTTCTAAATTTGTAAAATGCATACTAGCATATGTGACTTATTTGAAGGGAAATTCTTTTGGTATGAGAAATGGCAAAAAGAACCTGTAATATGTCAAGTGTATGCGTCATTTGAGCAAAGAGAAGGACACGGTGTCCAGAATCATACAGCTTTTGGAGTAGTTGGTCCAAAATTATGAGTTTACCACTGGCCTGACAAGAAAGTCAGATATGAACAGAGATTCAATTGGCATAAAACACTTTCATTAAAGGAGAGTTGACTAAAAGACCCTGGACATAAAAGAGTGGTTCCATCTTTCAGAAAAAAAAATGCAAACACAAGCAACAACTCCTCTTCCAATTTATTAGGGTTCCATATTTCAAGCAAGAGTTCCAACACCAAATAGTTTCATAGGAACTTCTTTACCCTATGCCAAATTCATGAGAAAATGGAGCTACCTGAACCAGGTGTTCACCCTCTTCATATGGTTCAGGCTCAATCCCAGGGAAGAGGTAAGGATGACTGCATGCTTTTCGTAATTGTATAACCTGTATGCAAAGTGGCAAATTAATAGGTAGACAAATGTTAGCATTCAAATCACAACAATGAGTGGCATGAGTTGCAATATAAGTAAGCAATGAACTGGTAATTAATTATTCAAACTTTTGAAGAGAGAAGTCAAAATATAAGGGAGTGAGGGATTAAAAGGTAATGTGTTAGAACTTGGGAAGAACTATGGGAATAAGAGGCCACATGGAAATCATAAAAATTTAAAATTACTAAATTTAAGTACATTAAGTTCACAGTAGTTCAGGTTCAATCAAAATGCTTGAATCTAATTCATACATCACGTGAAGTCAGACTTTAAATCTAGGCAAGAATCTCCAATGATGAGTATCTTTAGATGCCTAAGGGATCATTAAGGGCATATAAACAATGGCATCAATAGGCTCCAGTCTTTACAGGATCCAGATGCTCACAAAGAACTTAATAACCAAATGGTTAACTGAGGATGGGCGCATTTCACTTTAACTTATCACAATTAACTGATATAGTTTTGTGTATAGACTCATAGCCATGGAACATAAACCTTGAGATCAAAATGTTCTGTAATATTTATGCATTCCAGACACACTGAAAGTATAAGATAACGACAAGAACTGAAAAGATTAGCTACAAAATGATTAACTGATAATGGATGAATTGACCCAACATTCCTACATCATTGGAGTGGTCAGAATGAACAGATAAACTATCAAATTACAGTTTATACTCAGATAAGATTTTTGTTTATTTTCCATGGGAATTTCTAGTAATTATGGAACAAGAGAGCTTACAGAACCAAATCACATAAAGGGAAAGATAAGAAAGATATGGTTAGGGTGAAAAGTTGAGAAACTAACATACAATATTCTGTAAGGATTGATGATTTGAAGCTCCAGAAGAGAATGCAAGTAGTTTAGGAAGTTCCTTCCTCAATATTGACAAGTAAACCTTCTTTTGCAGGATGACCAGTGGTGCCATCCTATCAAGATAAATATCTTTCAATCGTATGATACAGACAGAATTATGAAATTATTGAATAATCTGTAAGCAAGGTAATAATGCAGGTGGAAAATGTACACAGTTATCTCAGAAAGAGGTGGTAGGACCAGATTTCCGCACTCAATGAGTTTAGATTTTGTACGTCGAAGCATGAATGCTCCCAATATGCATTTTAGACTTTTAAACTGCTCCTTGACTTTAGATCTCTCATGGCCTGTTTCACAATAACAAGTTCGACATTTACAAAGCCATGTTCCATTTCCCCAAACTCTCTCCTTAATAAATTACTGAAGCCTACAACAACATTTCATTGAGAAGAACAAAACTATCCACCCCCCCAACAATTCCAACACACACACAATTAATCAAGTTGCTTGAAGCCAGAGGTTAAGCAAAAGCCTTTCGGCTATGAAAGCAATCAACTATACAGTAAAGGAAGAAATCAACACAATTTGCTCATGGTAACTAACAGGACAACCTTTGAAAGGATCTTCAGCTTCTTTGAATGTGGAAAGGAACTGATCCAGTGTCCCAAAGACAGAAGGCATACAAAAATGCATTAAAGCCCACAGCTCTGTAAGATTGTTTTGAATTGGTGTACCAGTCATCAATAGCCGTCTCGGCATGAGAAAGCACTCTCTTAGGACACTGTATAAAACCTGTGTTTAAGGCTGAAGCATTTATGTGTCTGCAGTGAGAATTATACAAAATGAAAAATTTAACAATTTTTTGACAATTTTTTTCAACCTGGCCAAATTTGTCTTATTTTGACCCCATTAGCACAAGTTTATTGCTGTATAGTTATTTAAAAAACTTATAGTAACTATTGTACTGCATAAATTTACTAGTATGTGAGAGAGAGCATTATCTATATTAAGCTTACACTGGAAGGGTTTTTAAGCCTTTGAGCTTCATCAATTATTGCATAATGCCACGGTATTTGAGAAAGGAAATCCTGATCCATCAATGCTATGTCATACGTTGTCAACAGCACATCGAAGGGCAACAAGACCTGCGAGTAAGTCCAACCTCAAAAGCAGTCAACATTAAAGAAATAAACCTTATTGAATTCCCATCAGGGATCAAATGTGATGACAAGTTTTTGTGCTATGCCAGAGACTACTGGTGAGCTGTTTCTGTCAGTAAGCTACGAAGCAGGGTAAAAACTCACATTAGTCTCTGAGGACTGTTCTTCTACTTGATTACATAGCATTCTCCGTAGACTGCAACGGTGGTCTTTCTCACCAACATATCGAAGAACTTTTAGTTTGGGAGCAAATTTCTCAATCTCTGATACCCAACCATCCGTGACACTCAGAGGACATAATACCACTGCAAATATTTGAATGACAATATGGAAATGCAGAAAGCTATAACACAGACCAATACAAGAACAAAAAAATATATATATATATATATATATATATATATTGTTAAAAGACATCCTTGACTCACAAAATGGCCCAGATGATATACGGCGAACTTTCAAATAGCTCATTAACGACACAGCTTGCAAAGTCTTGCCCAGTCCCATCTACCAATGATCCACATAGATTAATAGAGCCAATAACACAATTGTCCATGATATTTAGCAATAAGAGCAGCAATACCTCGTCTCCTGCAAAAAGTGATCAAAGAGTACAGCTATCAAATGCATATTCCCATTCAAATTCAGACACAGTACTATACCTAGAGGGCAATGAAAACACTGTGAAAGTAAACAATGCAGACAAATACTAACCGAGAATAACGTTAACCCCGAGAACATATCGTCGAATAAGCCATGAAACGCCTTCGACTTGATAAGGCTTCAGCGTTGCCGTAACGCCAAGCTCTTCAGGGCTTATAAGCGCGTCGCCGGCGCCTGCATCCGCCTCCAGCACGATTTTAGCTGCGGCTTTCAGCCTCTGCTCGTAATTCATCCCTTCACCTATCTTTCTCTCTCATCAGATTGAATAAAGAGCGGGCGAGGGAAGAGAATAAGGGAAATCACAGTGACGAAATCACCCTCGTCTGAGTTTTCAAATTTCCGAGTTTCCAACAGAGCTAGTTTCACAGAATTTTCAGCAGCGGGAGATTTCACGGTAAGGGTATTTTGGTGATTTACGACGTGCACTCGGCGGGATAATGACGCTCGCCGATGCACACGTGTGTTGATGTCGCTCACCATTGCACACGTCTGAACGCATAAGACCGCCAGAAGTTGCTATTGAAACAAAATACAAAAACAGCGTCGTTTTGGTTTTAATATCAAACTCCCTGTTGTTTTGACTCACTGCTGAAATGGGAAATCGGAAGAAGTGGGTCCTACAAATGCGAGACCCCACCACCATCTGATGGAGATAACAACTTGGGAATTATAACGGTGTTGGACTACGATTACGGTCAACGTGAAACTTTAAAGCCCATGCATTTGTAATGAACCCGAGTTGAGGGTGAGGTCAGCAGATTCCTCTTTGGACGGCCGGTGTAGGGAATACGTGACCCACTACGGCCCATTTATTTTTGTCATCATTTGATCAGCATCAAACCAGAAAACGTACTCCGGTATCAAACCCCTGCTCATCGTCTAATTAGTGACTCCCATTTTTATAATACTATACAAGCACCTCCGTAAAAATGCACTTAGTTTCTTTCTAATTCACTTAAATGCCACTTCACGGTGATGATTTTGTACCAAGTAATGTTATATATTAGGCAGCTAATAAGCTATTGCACTGTATATATATATATATATATATGTATGTATACTTTTTTACAGTATGAGAAGGTCCTAAAGAAATGAATATACATGACAAAGGTTTTTATGCTTTGATATATTAAATATATATTTCAACTTTTTTTTCTTAAAAAAGAAAAATTCTGGCAGATCAAACTAGTTTATTTGAGTTCAGCATTACATAATTTTGAAATCATAGCAAATCGACTTCAACTTTATTGGTCACACCGCTCATTAAATGCTCGCACCATATCATTAAGCAGTCAAACTCAAAATTTGGTCTTTGAATATAATTTGGCAGAGCCCACTTTATAAATATCTGTGGCCATTAAACTATTTTAAGCAAAGCATGAAAAGCATTATATTGCCATAATAAGAATAGAACAGAGGGAATGAAAAACTCAAAGCATTATGTCTGCCATCCAATCTTCAAATTCCTTAATGTCCTCCATGACAGGTACATCTCATACCCCACCAATGCGCATTGGAAGGATGCAGTAACAAACTATACAACTGTGGTAAATCTGTAATTAAATCGGTCATCAATGGCAACTTCATTAGTCGAACATTTATATAATATATATTTGTACTACTAGTCATTATGTGTGCTTACACTCGCATTTGCTGCATCGCCATCCTCCAAAACTTCCAAAATTATTTGCTTAATAATGCACGCCAAATCATTCCAAATTATTCCAATAAAATTCCCTTCACCGGTTCGGTTACCTCCGGTTCACCGGATTCCATCACCGTCAACTACTAAAACGCCGCGTGCCGTATCCATTTCCACACCCAATGAAAACCATGTTCCAGCCATTCCAACCCTTGAAGTCGTTGATGACTCTGTGGCTGCGTTTTGGGACTACCAGTTTCTCTTTGTGTCACAGCGCTTGGAGACCCCCGAACCCGTCACCCTCCGAGTCGTGGACGGTGAGATTCCGGAGGACTTTCCCTCCGGTACGTACTATTTAACCGGACCTGGACTCTTCTCCGACGACCACGGCTCGACGGTGCATCCACTGGATGGTCATGGATACCTCAGGTCTTTTAGCTTCGATGGTGCTACGAAGGACGTCAAGTTCATGGCTCGGTACGTGAAGACTGAGGCTCAGGTGGAGGAACATGACCCCATGACCGACACGTGGAGGTTTACGTACCGTGGACCGTTTTCGGTGTTGAAAGGTGGACGTAACCTTGGGAACACCAAGGTGATGAAGAATGTGGCTAACACTAGTGTTTTGATGTGGGGGGGAAAGCTTTTGTGTTTGTGGGAAGGTGGGGACCCATATGAGATCGAATCTGGGACTTTGAATACCCTCGGCAGGTTCAACATGATGAACGGTTGTGATTCGGAGACGGAAAGTGTCGTCAAAGCTGGAGATGTTTGGGATGTAGCCGCACAGCTATTGAAGCCAATTCTACATGGTACAGGATCGAAACAGGGGATGTTTGGCCGTGAATTTAAAAAACAAAAAAAAAACTGTTTTGGGTTTTCAAATTTCACATTTAAAAGAGATTTTTTTTTTCCTTGAGCTAGAAAATTATTTTTTAAATGTAGCCAAACAAATTTCATAAGTTCTTTGTTATCAATTTTTATTTTGTTTGAAATAGTACTGTGAAAAGTAAAATGTAAATAGATACACGAGCGTTCGATATAGTAGGTTGGCAAATTAATGCATGTATTACAGGAGTTTTTAAGATGCCTCCAACGCGACTACTATCACATTATAAGCTGGACGCTAAGAGGGATAGGCTTCTCACAGTTTCATGCAATGCAGAGGATATGCTGCTACCACGGAGCAACTTCATATTTTCGGGTAATGAATTATATATAGACACGCTTAATTACATTTTACTTAGCTAATTATAGTGGCAAAAAACATTTATATATCTAATTATATACACAAGCTTGGTTTACTTTCTGCAGAATTTGATTCAAACTTCAAGCTGCTGCAGAAGCAAGAGTTTAACATCCCTGATCACTTAATGATCCACGATTGGGCTTTCACAGACACCCATTACTTACTATTTGCGAACCGCATTAAGCTTGATGTTGTTGGTAATTATGAAATTCACTACGTGTTCCATAACTCTATTATATATGTACTACATTTATTGATAATCCCTAATAATCGAAGTTTTAATATATGGTTTAAGTTTGATCATCAGGTGCAATGACAGCAGTGTGTGGGATAACTCCAATGATAACAGCGTTGTCAGTGAATCCAAACAAGGTCACATCTCAAATATACTTGCTTCCTCGATTCCCCAAAGAAAATGGAGATCGAGATTGGAGAGTGCCTGTTGAAGCTCCGTCACAACTGTGGCTCCTTCATGTTGGCAATGCTTATCAGAACTTAGACCAAGATGGGAACTTGGAGATGCAAATTCAAGCCTGCGCTTGCTCTTACCAATGGTTCAATTTCCATAAACTTTTTGGTATTTTGTCTCTATAGCAATGAACTGATTATAGAGAGCGTGTATATATGGGTCATGAATGATCAGCACTAATCTAGTTGTTTACGTGGACACAGGATATGATTGGCGAACTGGTAAACTAGACCCTTCAATCATGAACATCATGAGTGAAGGCCAGAAGGACTTGCCTCACCTTATTCAGGTGCTTTTCTAATTTCCCAATCAAACAAAATGTTTATGCACTAAAAAACAGAACATTTTGTCACCTGAATTGTTGTCAATGTATTGCACCAACTATATATTGCAGGTGTCTATTAAGTTGGATGCTAATGGTGTATGCCAAAAATGTAAAGTGGAGCCTCTGAACCAATGGGACAAGTCCTCTGACTTCCCTGCTATAAACCCAGCATTTTCTGGCAGAAAAAACACCTACATTTATGCAGCAGCTTCTTCTGGGTCTCGCCCTGCATTGCCACATTTTCCATTTGACATGGTGGCCAAGCTTAATGTCTCAAACAAGTTGGTCCGGACCTGGTCTGTTGGTAGTCGAAGATTTGTCGGGGAGCCTATTTTCATTCCCAATGGGGCTGAAGAAGATGATGGTTACCTTCTTGTTGTTGAGGTACTTATGAACTAAAGCAGCTCATCATTTATCACCTTAATCACAAATTAGCAAATAACCAATATCACATTTTTTAATGTATGTTTTTTGCAATTTCAGTATGCAGTATCAATACAAAGGTGCTATCTGGTTATCTTGGATCCTAAAAGGATTGGAGAAGCTGATCATGCACTTGTAGCAAGACTTGAAGTCCCCAAGCACCTTAATTTTCCTCTCGGTTTTCATGGTTTCTGGAGGGCCGCTGACCAATAATTGTTATATATTCGGAATAAATACAGTTATTTTACCACATGCATAAATAATTAATACCAAATTTTAAATTGCACTTTCCATGGCATTCAACGAAGGTCCCCCGCCAGAAGACCATTCATTATACATAAAGTTCCTGGTTTCAGTTACGCCTCCTAAAAATTTAAGGTTACTAGGTATACCATTGCGACTAAGGTAAGGTTTTATACCTTGCAACTAAACTGGGCATTGCTCCTCCTCCTGGTGATGCAGAGCTCAAAGCTTTAGTTTGGGCCCTATCTTTAGCAAAAGAGAAGAATTGGAAGGAGAAGGTTTTGTGGTCTTCAGATGCTTTAAAAGTAGCAAGCGAAGTTAATTCCAAATAAGATCCGTGTCAATGGGATACTAGGTATTCGACAATTTTCTGCAAAAGATTGCTTAGCGAGCAAGGATGGAGCTTATCATGGAATGCCAGAAGCTCCTAATTCTCTTGCTGATCAAGCGGCAAAACTGTCTCTTTAGAAGTAACCGAAGTTTGATGTTTTCTTCTTCTGATTCGTTGTTTTCTTCTTTCCCTCATTGCCCTTTTAGATATTGTTATCAAAGACATGGTTAGTGGTGGTCTAAGCTTGTAAGCCTCTTCTCAAGGTCTCTTTTATGCATAATGCAATTATTATTAATAAAAAAAAACCTAAAAAATTTAAGAGCTCCATGATCAACGAGTCAATATCATTTATTAATTATAAATTTATAGTAGACGAGTTTTGATGACAGAATTTTGAATTGTCGTTACATTACAAGCAGGAAGACCATGTGTATAAAAGATAAAAATTACGCTACAAATACAGTTTCCAAGTTTTTTTTTTTGGTAAATGAAATGCATTGACCACATAAAGGCCTGAAACCAGGCTTACATCAGAAGACCTTCTGCGGACTGGTCTTTTAGAGCCGCATCGATTAAGCTACAAGGAAAGACTGTTAGTAAAAGATTGACAGAAAAATGAAAAAGTAGTTTTGCTAGCTACCCTCTAGTCTCTGCCTACTTCCAAAGCACCATGTATCTTCGTGTTCGACCCTCGAGGATCCAGCTCCGAGTTGTTTGATTTCTCTTACCAGAACTTGAGCATCCGAGGACCACACAATCCAGTTCCACTCCAAATTTTCTGCTGTTTCCATTGCCCAAGTTAGAGCTTTCAGCTCCGCTTCCAAAGGGGACGACGAAGCCTTAACCAGTTTTGAAGCCAGAAAAAGGACCTTCCTATTACTGTCACGCAGCACCATTGCTGAGGCTGCTTCTCCTTCCTTGAAAGCTGCATCAACGTTACAGTTTCCAAGTTTAAACTTTCGTTAGGACCCTCTATATTGGTTTTTTGGCGATTAGAAATTCTGCTGTTCTTTTTATAAAAAAAAGAAAAGAAAAGAAGTTTAAAATTTCGTATATTTGGTCGGATATCTATAACAATTGTTTGAATCATTTAAAAATTAGTTTTAATTATGTTTATTCCCATCCATTTTTTTTTGGTCAGAAGTCCTCTTAATAATTTTGAATTTAGTTTTTATATGTATATTTTTTTTTGATAAATATATGTATATATATATATATATTTTTTTTTGATGAATTGAATTGTATAAGTGTGTATATTAATTTGGTTTGATTATTTGTTAGTTAATACGCGTAAATTGTAAGCATAAACATAAGCAATTTAATGGAAAAAAGTTTACGCTTATAATTTACATATAAAAGAAGGAGAGGTATACAATGTCGGGTTTCTACTTTCCCATTTTCAAACCTTTCATCATCCTCCTCTTCGTCGCCGTTTACGTCATTCGGATCTGGTCCGACCCTCTTTTGGGAACTCGTCTGCGCCTAGTTCTGGTCCATCCCTGTTTGGGGCCTCTTCCACCGGGCGTTGTTTGGCTCCTCTTCGTCGGCGTCGGCTTCAAGTGCGCCCTTGTTTGGAACTCCCTCTTCCACCGGCGGTTCGGATTCCGCATTGTTTGGGGCATCGGTAACTGCTTTCAGGTTCTTCTTTGTTTGGCGCTGCATCGTCTACAACGGCTTCTAGTACGCCTTTGTTTGGAGCTGCCTCAGGCTCGTCATTGTTTGGGTCTTCTGTAACGGCGGCGTCAGGTTCTTCTTTGTTTGACACAGCTTCGTCGCCAACGGCTTCGAGTACGCCTTTGTTTGGAGCTCCATCAGGCTCATCCTTGTTTGGGTCTTCTGTAACCGCGGCTTCAGGTTCTTCTTTGTTTGGCACATCTTCGTTTACAACGGCTTCGAGTACGCCTTTGTTTGGAGCCACCTCAGGCTCGTCATTGTTTGGGTCTTCTGTAACGGCGGCTTCAGGTCCTTCTCTGGTTGGAACAGCTTCGAGTACGCCTTTGTTTGGAGCTACCTCAGGCTCGTCATTGTTCGGGTCTTCTGTAACGGCGGCTCCTTTGTTTGGAGCCACCTCAGGCTCGTCATTGTTTGGGTCTTCTGTACCGGCGGCTTCAGGTCCTTCCCTGGTTGGAACAGCTTCGTCAAGTACGCCCTCATTTGGAACTACCTCTTCTACTGGTGGTTCTGGTTCCGCATTGTTTGGGTCATCGGTAACGGCAGCTAGTTCAGGCTCTTTACCCTCATCAAGTTCTAGTACCCCTCTCTTTGGGGCATCTTCTTCTGCAGCAAGCCCGGGGTCAGCGTTCTTTGGGGCATCATCATCCGCACCAATTACTACTTCATCCCCGTTTGGGACATCATCATCATCAGCTTTGTTTGGAGCATCAGCTTCTGGGACATCCATGCATGGAGCATCATCATCATCAACTTTGTTTGGAGCATCACCCCTTCTTGGGTCATCTTCATCATCTAGTACTCCAGCATTTTCTTCATCAGCCTTGTTTGCATCTTCCTCATCAGCAGCTTCAACTACTACTCCCCTTCCAAGCTTGACCTCTACCTCGCCTTTCTCGGCGTCTTCTTCAGGTTTTTCGTTCTCTACTAATTTAGATTTTGGAAAACCCACAACAGATTCTGCATCCACTACTACTGCATCTTCTTCCTTTTCTTCTATTACGTCGTCTTCAACAAACTCTTCAAGCTTCTCATTTGGACCAACCGCTTCCACAGCCTCTCAATCTCCTTTCGCCGTTTCCAGCACACCTTCTGCGCAGCCTGCATTATCATTTACGACATCTGTTGAGCCAGTGTTTTCAACCGTTACAACCACAAGTGCCTCAACTACGCCTTCATGCAGTACAACATCATCCTCTTGGTCGGTGCCAGCTTTTGGTTTTGGTGCAACTTCTTCGGCTGTAACTGCTGGTGCTTCTACAGTAGCACCTGTCTCAGCTGCTTCATCAGGAACCACGGCGTCATTTACATGTTTTGGTGTCACGAGCACAACTACTTCAACAGGAGCTGCCAGTTCTTCTGTAACGGCGGCTTCAGGTCCTTCCCCGGTTGGAACAGCTTCGTCTTCAAGTACATCCTCATTTGGAACTACCTCTTCTACTGGTGGTTCTGGTTCCGCATTGTTTGGGTCATCGGTAGCGGCAGCTAGTTCAGGCTCTTCAGGATTTGGAGCCTCTTTACCCTCATCAAGTTCTAGTACCCCTCTCTTTGGGGCATCTTCTTCTGCAGCAAGCCCGGGGTCAGCGTTCTTTGGGGCATCATCATCCTCACCAAGTACTACTTCATCCCCGTTTGGGACATCATCATCATCAGCTTTGTTTGGAGCGTCAGCTTCTGGGACATCCATGCATGGAGCATCATCATCATCAGCTTTGTTTGGAGCATCACCTCTGCTTGGGTCATCTTCATCATCTAGTACTCCAGCATTTTCTTCAACAGCCTTGTTTGCATCTTCCTCATCAGCAGCTTCAACTTCTACTCCCCTTCCAAGCTTGACCTCTACCTCGCCTTTCTCGGCGTCTTCTTCAGGTTTTGCGTTCTCTACTAATTCAGATTTTGGAAAACCCACAACAGATTCTGCATCCACTACTACATCTTCTTCCTTTTCTTCTATTACGTCGTCTTCAACAAACTCTTCAAGCTTCTCATTTGGACCAACCGCTTCCACAGCCTCTCAATCTCCTTTCGCCGTTTCCAGCACACCTTCTGCGCAGCCTGCATTATCATTTACGACATCTGTTGCGCCAGTGTTTTCAACCGTTACAACCACAAGTGCCTCAACTACGCCTTCATGCAGTACAACATCATCCTCTTTCTCAGTGCCAGCTTTTGGTTTTGGTGTTACTTCTTCGGCTGTAACTGCTAGTGCTTCTACAGTAGCACCTGTCTCAGCTGCTTCATCAGGAACCACGGCGTCATTTGCAGGTTTTGGTGTCACGAGCACAACTGCTTCAACAGGAGCTGCCAGTTCTTCTCCAAATTTTTCATTGTCGACCAAAACCTCCACGCCTGCTTCTTCTATACCAGCACAATCAACCTCTGGTGTTCCCACGTTTGGTGAGTTTGTCAATTCTTCTTTATCTGTCACTTTTTGTAAAATTGGGATGGCTTGGCTATCTTCTTGTTCTTGTGAATTTTACTTATTTTTGTTGAAGACTTCCAAGTTTTCAAATATGTTTTATCTCAATCCAGTGATCACACATTCTTGCTATGAAATACCAATTAGTATGTCTAAGATTCCCATGTTTCGTGATTGTACAAATTTATTATGAAGGTGTCTCTGCCCCAGCATCTGTGTCTAGCACTGCTGCTGCTACTCAGACAACATCGTTTCTTATTGTGGCTTCTAGTAGTGGGTATGCTTACATTATCTTGCTAGCTAATTTTTAGCTCTTTTCTGGCTTATAAATTCAACTATTTGAAATTGATTTCTAACGAATTTCAAAGGTATTGTTTTTACAAATATATAACGATAGATGTCAAGATGAAACCAAATATAAAAAGGTTAATCTAGTATATGTGCATGATATGTCTGTATGGCCCGTGCGAGTGGACGTGGGAGTAGTGCAGGTTCAGTTTGTAGGACTTGGTCTAATATAAGTAGTTAGGTTGTTTTGTTGTTTTAGTTGTTGGCAGGTTCCGCCATTACTTTGTTAGTGGATAGTGGGTACCTGTCTTTATGCAATATTGTTTGGTTCTTGTTATGTTGAAGAGTATATTATGTACCTCATGAATGGAAACAAAGTATCAGACTATTAACTATCAATTATCCCTCTCGGTTGCTCTTATTCTTCCTTACCAAAAACTTCTATACACTTCATTTGGTATCAGAGCCAGGTTGTGCGTCATCCATGGACACTCGCGGCAAGACCAATGTCGAGTTTCGGAATAAAGTCAATGAAGCTCTTACAAGGCATGAATCAAATCTCGATCATATAAATGCTAATTTTGTACAGATAAATAACACTTTACAAATGGTGCTATCTGAGCTTCAAAGCCTACAACTCTCACGAAGTTCCCATTCGCACCAACATGAGATCAACCCGTTCTCCTCTGGGGAGTCTTCACATGCCAATAGTGAGGTTCGTCAACAGCACCTCAAGCTCTTCTTTCCATCATTCAATGGAGAAGACCCAACAGGATGGATTTTCAAGGCGGAACAATACTTTGAGTACAATAATGTGCCTCCAAACCAACGTGTGCCATTTGCTTCTTTTCACATGGAAGGCCTAGCCTTACAATGGCATAGATGGCTGAGCAAATTTCGAGGACCATTATCATGGGATGAGCTTACTAAAGCTGCTCTTCTTCGATTTGGACCCACTGATTTTGACGATCCAGCAGGGGCTTTGTCTCGCCTACGGCAAACTACCACGGTTGCCGCATATCTGGAGGCATTCGAAAGGTTGTCTAACTGTGTGGATAACATCCCTGAGGGCTTCCTTATTAGTTCTTTCATTGCAGGCTTGAAGGATGAAATCCGCTTGGACGTGAAGATCAAGCATCCGAACACATTATCAGAGGCTATCAGAGTCGCTCGTCTTATAGAGGAACGAAATCAAATTCAGCAGAAAACAGCTTCTTCTTGTTGTAAATCGCTAGCAACTACTCCAACCAAGGGTGATAACGATCCCACGGCTGGAATATTGGAACCTTCACCCAATTCGCGGCCAAACAATGGACCTGCAAATTCTATAACAGATTTTTGCAGGATTTCTAGCCAGGAGGCTCGGGAAAGAAAAGAAAAAGGCCTTTGCTATTACTGTGATGACAAATTTATTCCGGGCCACCGCTGTGAGCGTCCACAATTGTTCATGATTGCAGACATTCTTGCAACGTGCAACAACACAGAGGATGAGGACTAGCAAAAGAAGTATGGCTTAACTTGATTTCATCCTTGAGGACAAGGAGTCTTAAGGGGGGAGGAATGATATGTCTGTATGGCCCGTGCGAGTGGACGTGGGAGTAGTGCAGGTTCAGTTTGTAGGACTTGGTCTAATATAAGTAGGTAGGTTGTTTTGTTGTTTTAGTTGTTGGCAGGTTCCGCCATTACTTTGTTAGTGGATAGTGGGTACCTATCTCTATGCAATCTTGTTTGGTTCTTGTTATGTTGAAGGGTATATTATGTACCTCATGAATGGAAACAAAGTATCAGACTATTAACTATCAATTATCCCTCTCGGTTGCTCTTATTCTTCCTTACCAAAAAATTCTATACACTTAAGTGCATTTCTCGTATAACAAGTGGGATTTTCTATTTGAGCTGACATTTTTGTGTTTGGATCATCCTGTTGGACAACTTCAAATAGTGCTGTATCTACAGCGCCAAAATTACCATCTGAGATCAAAGGAAAGACTGTTGAGGAGGTACTTTGAATACCCTCGGCAGGTTCAACATGATGAACGGTTGTGATTCGGAGATGGAAAGTGGTAACAAAGCTGGAGATGTTTGGGATGTAGCTGCACAGTTATTGAAGCCAATTCTACATGGTACAAGATCGAAACAGGGGATGTTTGGCCGTGAATTAAAAAAAAAAAAAAACCTGTTTTGGGTTTTCAAATTTCACATTTAAAAGAGATTTTTTTTTCTTAAGCTAGAAAATTATTTTTTAAATGTAGCCAAACAAATTTCATAAGTTCTTTGTTATCAATTTTTATTTTGTTTGAAATAGTACTGTGAAAAGTAAAATGTAAATAGATATACGAGTGTTCGATATATTAGGTTGACAAATTAATGCATGTATTACAGGAGTTTTTAAGATGCCTCCAACGCGACTACTATCACATTATAAGCTGGACGCTAAGAAGGATAGGCTTCTCACGGTTTCATGCAGTGCAGAGGATATGCTACTACCACGGAGCAACTTCATATTTTCTGGTAATGAATTATATATAGACACGCTTAATTACCTTTTACTTAGCTAATTATAGTGGAAAAAAAACATTTATATATCTAACTATATACACAAGCTTGGTTTACTTTCTGCAGAATTTGATTCAAACTTCAAGCTGTTGCAGAAGCAAGAGTTTTAACATCCCTGATCACTTAATGATCCACGATTGGGTTTTCACTGACACCCATTACATACTATTTGCGAACCGCATTAAGCTTGATGTTGTTGGTAATTATGAAATTCACTACGTGTTCCATAATTCTATTATATATGTACTACATTTATTAATAATCCCTAATAATCGAAGTTTTAATATATGGTTTAAGTTTGATCATCAGGTGCAATGACAGCAGTGTGTGGGATAACTCCAATGATAACAGCGTTGTCAGTGAATCCAAACAAGGTCACATCTCAAATATACTTGCTTCCTCGATTCCCCAAAGAAAATGGAGATCGAGATTGGAGAGTGCCTGTTGAAGCCCCGTCACAACTGTGGCTCCTTCATGTTGGCAATGCTTATCAGAACTTAGACCAAGATGGGAACTTGGAGATGCAAATTCAAGCCTGCGCTTGCTCTTACCAATGGTTCAATTTCCATAAACTTTTTGGTATTTTGTCTCTATAGCACTGAGCTGATTATAGATGTACGTGTGTATATATAGGTGATGAATGATCAGCACTAATCTAGTTCTTTATGTGGACACAGGATATGATTGGCAAACTGGTAAACTAGACCCTTCAATCATGAACATCATAAGTGAAGGCCAGAAGGGCTTGCCTCACCTTATTCAGGTGCTTTTCTAATTTCCCAATTAAACAAAATGTTTATGCACTAAAAAACAGAACATTTTGTCACCTGAATTGTTGTCGATGTATTGCACCAACTATATATTGCAGGTGTCTATCAGGTTGGATGCTAATGGTGTATGCCAAAAATGTAAAGTGGAGCCTCTGAACCAATGGGACAAGTCCTCTGACTTCCCAGTTATAAACCCAGCATTTTCTGGCAGAAAAAACACCTACATTTATGCAGCAGCTTCTTCTGGGTCTCGCCCTGCATTGCCACATTTTCCATTTGACATGGTGGCCAAGCTTAATGTCTCAAACAAGTTGGTCCGGACCTGGTCTGTTGGTAGTCGAAGATTTGTCGGGGAGCCTATTTTCATTCCCAATGGGGCTGAAGAAGATGATGGTTACCCTCTTGCTGTTGAGGTACTTATGAACTAAGGCAGCTCATCATTTGGATTATCACCTTAATCACAAATTAACAAATAACCAATATCACATCTCTTTATGTATGTTTTTTGCAGTTTCAGTATGCAGTATCAGTACAAAGGTGCTATCTGGTTATCTTGGATCCTAAAAGGATTGGAGAAGCTGATCATGCACTTGTAGCAAGACTTGAAGTCCCCAAGCACCTTAATTTTCCTCTTGGTTTTCATGGTTTCTGGAGGGCCGCTGACAAATAATTGTTATATATTTGGAATAATACAGTTATTTTACCACATACATAATAATTAATATCAAATTTTCAATTGAAAATAAATTTTAAATTGCACTTTCCATGGCATTCAACGAAGGTCCCCCGCCAGAAGACCATGCATTATACATAAAGTTCCTGGTTTCAGTTACGCCTACTAAAAATTTAAGGTTACTGGGTATACCATTGCGACTAAGGTAAGGTTTTTTACCTTGCAACTAAACTGGGCAATGCTCCTCCTCCTGGTGATGCAGAGCTCAAAGCTTTAGTTTGGGCCCTATCTTTAGCAAAAGAGAAGAATTGGAAGAAGAAGGTTTTGTGGTCTTCAGATGCTTTAAAAGCAGCAAGCGAAGTTAATTCCAAATCAGATCCACGTCAATGGGATACTTGGTAATCGATAATTTTCTGCAAAAGATTGCTTAGCGAGCAAGGATGGAGCTTATCATGGAATGCCAGAAGCTCCTAATTCTCTTGCTGATCAAGCGGCAAAACTGTCTCTTTATAAGTAACCAAAGTTTGATGTTTTCTTCTTCTGATTCGTTGATGTCTTCTTTCCCTTATTGCCCTTTTAGATGTTGTTATCCAAGACATGGTTAGTGGTGGTCTTAGCTTGAAAGCCTCTATTCGAGGTCTCTTTTATGCTTAATGTAATTATTATCAACATAAAAAAAACCTAAAAAATTTAAGAGCTCCATGATCAACGAGTCAATATCATTTATTAATAGTAATACACGAGTTAATACATATACAAAGAATTAAATTTGATCACAGAATTTTGAATTGTCATTACATTACAAGCAGGAAGATCATACGTATAAAAGATAAAAATTACTCCACAAATACAGTTTCCAAGTTTAATTTTTTTTTTTTTTTGGTAGATGAAATGCATTGAGCACATAAAGGCTAGAAGCTTACATCAGAAGACCTTCTGCGGACTGGTCTTTTACAGCTGCATCGATTACGCTACGAGGAAAGACTGAGAGAAAGATTGACAGAAAAATGAAAAAGTAGTTTTGCTAGCTACCCTCTAGTCTCTGCTTACTTCCAAAGCACCATGTATCTTCGTGTTCGATCCTCGAGAGCTCCGCTTCCAAAGGGGACGAAGCCTTAACCAGTTTTGAAGCCAGAAAAAGGACCTTCCTATTACTGTCACGCAGCACCATTGCTGAGGCTGCTTCTCCTTCCTTGAAAGCTGCATCAACGTTGCAGTTTCCAAGTTTAAACTTTCGTTAGGACCCTCTACATTGTTTTTTTTGGTGATTAGAAATTCTGCTGTTTTTTAAAAAAAAAAAAAGAAAAAAAAAAAGAAAAAAAAGAGTTTAAAATTTCGTATATTTGGTCGGATATCTATAATAGTTGTTTCAGTCATTTAAAAATTAGTTTTTATTATGCAAATTCCCATCCTTTTTTTTTTGGCCAGAAGTCCACTTAATAATTTTGAATTCAGTTTTTATATATATATATTTTTTGGGTAAATATATGTATATATATATATATATTTTTTTTGGGTAATAATATGTATATTTTTTTTGATGAATTGAATTGTACAAGTGCGTATATTAATTTGGTTTGATTATTTGTTAGTTAATACGCGTAAATTGTAAGCATAAACATAGGCAATTTAATGGAAAAAGTTTATTCTTATAATTTACATGTAAGAAGAATAGAGCAGGAATTTCAGGGTCAAAACCCCTCAATTTCAAAACCCCAGCAAAAACACAGACTTGCAAACCCAGAGAGCACGAGCGATAGAGTGATACGGAGAGGTATACAATGTCGGGTTTCGGATCTTCATCGTCGGGCCCACAATCCTCTTCTACTTTCCCATTTTCAAACCTTTCATCATCCTCCTCCTCTTCGTCGCCGTTTAAGTCATTCGGATCTGGTCCGACCCTCTTTGGGAACTCGTCTGCGCCTAGTTCTGGTCCATCCCTGTTTGGGGCCTCTTCCACCGGGCCATTGTTTGGCTCCTCTTCATCGGCACCGGCTTCAAGTGCGCCCTTGTTTGGAACTCCCTCTTCCACCGGCGGTTCGGGTTCCGCATTGTTTGGGGCATCGGTAACGGCCTCAGGTTCTTCTTTGTTTGGCACAGCATCGTCTACAACGGCTTCTGGTACGCTTTTGTTTGGAGCTACCTCAGGCTCGTCATTGTTTGGGTCTTCTGTAACGGCGGCTTCAGGTTCTTCTTTGTTTGGCACATCTTCCTCTACAAAGACTTCGAGTACGCCTTTGTTTGGAGCCACCTCAGGCTCGTCATTGTTTGGGTCTTCTGTAACGGCGGCTTCAGGTCCTTCCCTGGTTGGAACAGCTTCGAGTACGCCTTCGTTTGGAGCTACCTCAGGCTTGTCATTGTTTGGGTCTTCTGTAACGGCGGCTTCAGGTCCTTCCCTGGTTGGAACAGCTTCGTCTTCAAGTACGCCCTCATTTGGAACTACCTCTTCCACTGGTGGTTCTGGTTCCGCATTGTTTGGGTCATCGGTAACGGGAGCTAGTTCAGGCTCTTCAGGATTTGGAGCCTCTTTACCCTCATCAAGTTCTAGTACCCCTCTCTTTGGGGCATCTTCTTCTGCAGCAAGCCTGGGGTCAGCGTTCTTTGGGGCATCATCATCCGCGCCAAGTACTACTTCATCCCTGTTTGAGACATCATCATCATCAGCTTCTGGGACATCCATGCTTGGAGCATCTTCGTCAGCAGCTAGTGCTGGCTTACCCCTGCTTGGGTCATCTTCATCATCTAGTACTCCTTCAGCATTTTCTTCAACAGCCTTGTTTGGCTCTTCCTCATCAGCAGCTTCAACTTCTCCTTCGCTTCCAAACTTGACCTCTGCCTCGCCTTTCTCGGTGTCTTCTTCAGGTTTTTCGTTCTCCACTAATTCAGCTTTTGGAAAACCAACAACAGATTCTACATCCACTACTACTGCATCTTCTTCCTTTTCTTCTATTACGTCTTCTTCAACAAACTCTTCAAGCTTCTCATTTGGACCAACCGCTTCCACAGCCTCTCAATCTCCTTTCGCCGTTTCCAGCACACCTTCTGCGCAGCCTGCATTATCATTTACGACATCTGTTGCGCCAGTGTTTTCAACCGTTACTACCACAAGTGCTTCAACTACGCCTTCAAGCAGTACAACATCATCCTCTTTCTCAGTGCCAGCTTTTGGTTTTGGTGCAACTTCTTCGGCTGTAACTGCTAGTGCTTCTACGGTAGCACCTGTCTCAGCTGCTTCATCAGGAACAACGGCGTCATTTACAGGTTTTGGTGTCACGAGCACAACTGCTTCAACAGGAGCTGCCAGTTCTTCTCCAAATTTTTCATTGTCGACCAAAACCTCCACGCCTGCTTCTTCTATACCAGCACAATCAACCTCTGGTGTTCCCACGTTTGGTGAGTTTGTCAATTCTTCTTTATCTGTCACTTTTTATAAAATTGGGATGGCTTGGCTAACTTGTTGTTCTTGTGAATTTTACTTATTTTTGTTGAAGACTTCCAAGTTTTGAAATATTTTTTTATCTCAATCCAGTGATCACACATTCTTGCTATCAAATACCAATTAGTATGTCTAAGATTCCCATGTTTTGTGATTGTACAAATTTATTATGAAGGTGTCTCTGCCCCAGCATCTGTGTCTAGAACTGCTGCTGCTACTCAGACAACATCGTCTCTTATTGTGGCTTCGAGTAGTGGGTATGCTTACATTATCTTGCTTGCTAATTTTTAGCTCTTTTCTGGCTTATAAATCCAACTATTTGAAATTGATTTCTAATGAATTTCAAAGGTATTGTTTTTACAAATATATAACGATAGATGTCAAGATGAAACCAAATATAAAAAGTTTAATCTAGTAAATGTGCATTTCTCATAGAACAAGCGAGATTTTCTATTTGAGCTCACATTTTTGTGTTTGGATCATCCTGTAGGACAACTTCAAGTAGTGCTATATCTACAGTGCCAAAATTACCGTCTGAGATCAAAGGAAAGACTGTTGAGGAGGTACTTCATATGGTTGATTATTTATTCTTTTTTTGTTGTATATTTTAGTGATGCTGTTTATATAATGAAGCCTGCGATGGATTTTCCACATGCATCTGTTTTGATTTATCCTTAAATGAATTTTAGACAATTGTACTTTGTGAGTGTTAAGCTTGTTGTTGTAATTTGTAAAACAAGATATGCAGTTGACTATTCACTGAATTTTTCTTTATTTATGTGTGTGTGAAATGACCACAAACTCTTAGAACTCAGCAGAAAGATTTGTTTTCCTTGAAATGATAGTTAAATAGAAAGAAAGAAATGATGCAAACCCTCCTGAACATATGAAACTGGAACATAAATTCCCCATTAGTACTTTTTGAAGATTTACACCTCATTCTATCTGTTCTCAAAGTGCACTTAAGAGGAAGAAAGATGAGATATCTGTTTGAGTAAACGATTTCTTAAAAATGTAGTGACTTTTTTACTTCTTTTATTATTGCCAGTTAGCCAAATCTTTGTAGAGTTACAGGATGTGGTACTTATTGATTCTCTAGTCTATCTAATATTAAGTTTGTCCCTTCTTTTTTTTCCACTATCTGAAGATCCTCAAGGAGTGGAATAGTGAGCTGCAAGAACGTGCCGGGAAATTCCGAAAGCAGGCTAATGCTATTGCTGATTGGGACCGGAGGATTTTGCAGAATCGTGACGTTCTTCTTAGGCTTGAGGTGATATGTTTGAATACCTATATATATTTTTATTAATACACATTATAAACACTGTTAAAGTCTGAATTTATTTTGTCTGTAATATGATAGTGATCTTTGTAATGATATATATAGTTCCTTTGTTTCTTGTGGTTGACATTGCTTTGAGGTAATGCTAAATGCAATGCTTATTGTGGTTTATCATGTCCTTGTATCTCTCACCACATCCATTTGCTTATTCATTGTGCATATAGTTATTATGATTGATCAAATTGTTTGATTTACATCACTCACTTTCTGCCTTCCATTATTTTTTATTGTCTCATCAAATGTATCGATTTTAATACAGATTGAAGTGGCAAAAGTGGTTGAGTCCCAAGCTAACTTGGAGCGGCAACTAGAATTAATTGAAACACATCAAGACGAGGTAATTTCATCGGGAATTGGTTTAAAGTTTTTGTTGTTATACTTTCATTTGTGTATTAAGCGGAGAACTTATGGTTCACCAAAAGTAGCCCCTTTCATTGTTATGGTTAGAAACCATACTATTACAAATTCTTCCAAGGATTCTTTTGGGCATATGAGCAAGCACAATTCTTGGTTAATAAATATAGGTTGATAAGGCTTTGCAAAGCATTGAAGAAGAAGCTGAGCGTATTTACAAGGATGAGCGTGGATTACTTCTTGATGATGAGGCCGCATCTACAAGAGATGCTATGTAAGCACTTGGTTCTTTGATTTTGTTTCATTGTACTTGTTGGAGTTTATAGATATTTTACTTCGAGTGAGGGTCAATAATAAACTTACTGAACTTCAAATTGGTTTGAAAGAGGTGTTGACAACTTCTAGTTGATTACAATGCAGTAATATGAAAATGTTTATTTTCTCTAAGCTAGGATGACTCTTCCTTCACCCCTCACCCTCTTGATAGCTGTGTTACACATTTGATCTCTCTCTCATTCTCATGCATTTTTGGTCATTTTAGATATTTAAGCAGATTGCTGAGTGTTAAATGAGCCCCTTCCACTTAACATTAGAAAATAATAAAGACATTAGATAGTAGTAAAGACAGAAAGAATGAAGGAATAAAATTTGAATTGAGATCTGCAAGTTGAGAAATATTTATTTTTAAGCACTAATTTTATTGATTTCAGCAAAGCTAGAAGTTGTTGCTAAATCCTTATGTTCTTTTTCTGGCTGCAGGTATGAGCAAGCTGAGTTTATAGAGAGGGAATTAGAGCAGATGACAGAACACATCAAATCAATTATTCAGACTCTAAATGCCAACCAGGTAAAACACTATCAGTTTAATGTCTCCTCATATTTGATAAGCTTCTTTAGTCCAACCGATGATATTTATACCAAAATTTGTTATTTCAGGGTGGAGATATTGATGCAAATGATGGGATAAATCCATTAGATGTGGTTGTTCGAATATTAAACAATCAGCTAAGTTCTTTAATGTGGATCGATGAAAAGGTTAGTGTTTATGCTGCTTATTAATATTTGTTCCTCAATAATTCGGTGCATATCTTTAAGTATGTGTGTACAACAGAGATTTATTAGCCTTACTATTCCATGTTCATTTCAAGAACACTGACGTGGCCTCCCATTCTTATCAGGCTGAAGAATTTTCCTCACGTATTCAGAAGGTTGCCAGCCAAGGCTCTCCTGCCGACCGTCAATTGATGGATCCAAAATTCTGGAAGTCCTGATCTCTTTTGGATTTGGAATATACAGATAGTATATTTTTCCCGCCAAATAGTTTTTCTTGAAATATGAGTCTCTATTACCGATATTACAGTGGAAAAATTGTGAACACACACCCATCTGTGTGTTTGCGGCAAGTAGAAAAGAACAGAGATGTTTGATTACCTTGGTTTTTTAGTTAATCTGTGCTTTGGAAGAGTCTGCAAGAATTTGTTTTTTACTTTCCCAAAATCCCTTTCTCGGATGGAGCACAGGGAACACTTTGAGAAGCATACCTAAGAGGTAAAAGACCATTTGCTCAACTCCTTTCCGGCTTTATTTGCCTCATTATTTTCTAGACAATGAACAATGGATAGTCTACCCTTTTTATCTGAGCTTGTGAGCGGGCCTGACATACTGCTAAAGCCTTGAAGCTTGGTTTTGAAAATACTTTAATAATATTGATTTAATGACCAATGGATGTGTGTGTGTGTGTGTGTGTGTGTGTGGCAGCACAAATGATGGATTTAGTGATGGTAAAGCATACGAAAGCCTTTTAAGTGAATCCTGACAATACAGAACTAAAATTGCAATGGTACGGAAAATACATCCCAATAATTCGAGATTTTATTTGAACAAACATGGCAATATATTCTATCGTGCAATTTCCATATATCGAGGCTAATTTCTTGGACACTTCATCCCCCTCGCTGTTCATCAAAACTAATTGTTTACTGCCCTGGTGATCAAGCCCTGTTCACTCGAGCCACAACTACAATCAAGAGGATCACAACCGAGAGAAGGAATGAAGACCTAACTTTGTCCTCTAATTGGTCCTTATTATCTGCTGCAGGTTGGTTTCCCCTCTCATTCTCAGGAGGTTGGAGTATTTCCCTCATCAATGATTGAAATTTCTCGAACAATTCCAGGACTTTCACTTTTGTGATATCCCAAATCCAACGCCAAATTTGTGCACCCAAGTCTGGTTCTTCATTTGAAGTCTGTGGCCCTCCAGTTTCATCTGCATGACAACATACCAATCAATGGTACAAAATGTGAAAATGAATCAAGTAGTAGAAAATTCAAAGTAAGCAATACATAATGTGAATCCAATATTTATACTGAGTGATGCTTAAATATACTGCTCCAAATTGACTTTCTTGTTTCCATTAACTGAATGGGGAAACAGAAGACTCAAGCAGAGATCAAGTACTAGGGCTTGTCTTCAGCCAATTTTGCACCTATCTTATTGTCATGCTGTGTAAACAAATCCATGTTAGTTCACTATATATTATTCTTTCCTTCTCAAATATTATTATATTTCTTTCCCGTTTCAAATATGATCAGTGAAACAATGAAGAAAACTGATTGATTTTTATGTAACAAAGCTTTTAAGACCACTGGACACCATGTGACGCACATGTAAATTCTGTGGCCACGTCTCCTTCCGAAGGGTGTAATTCAAACACATAAACCAAATTTGAGGTGACAGAATTAAACCTGCACAGAGCGACTCTCTCAGCTTCCGAACCAATTCATTTTTCATAATAGCATCCCACAAGGCTTTGTCCGATGATAGCGAAACCACCATTTTCTAAATTCAAAAGAGTTGTTGTCTTAAGAAGCAGTGTAGGAAGCAAGTGGGTTTATGGTAACAAAGCTTTAAGGTGTTGAACTCTTATTGTTTATTGTAGAAGAGAGCATGAAGAGGCTTTCATATAGTAGGCACATACCTTAACCAAATGATCTGTCTGCAACAACTGGAAAGCATCATTAACTGATCTCTGTCCATATGAAAGCAGTTCTCTTGGGACATGACAGTCCAGCATCTGCATAAGCCATTTCAACTCTGACCCACTTGAAGATATACCATACATAAAACTGTTCAATTAAGATTAAAAAAAAAATTTAAAGCCCGAATTAATTACAATGAATTATGGAACTATGACCAAAGGTAAGTGTAAATCAACCATAAATGCTGTAATTCGTTAAAATTATTCCCTAGATTTAAGCAGATACCAATTCAGAGATATTATGCTCGTAAAGACGAACTTTTGAAGCATTAGAATAGCATTAAGAATGAAAATTTCCAGTAGAAAAAGAAAAGTGATTTTAGCACACATTTACTGCTCTAAACCACAGTACAAGCTTTAACCCCTTCTTCAAAATCAATTACTTCAACAAAATAGTTTTGAAACGGAAAGTGGAATAAATCGTTAAAGCAATCGTCTAATTTTATGATGATTTATCAAGTTTAGGATTGCCAGCAACATTTCAATGATCTTATTATTCCACAATCTTCATCTACTGTGGCAAGTTAATTACTTACTTGTGAAGAGAAGATATTGCATCTTCAACTTCATATTGGGATGGAGCAGTCCCGAAAACGGAGTTAGATGAAAACCCGGTTGCTCTATTATCATTTCCATTTACAGCTTCTAGTTTTCTGCAAGTTTTACTGCCACAGCAGCAGCAAGAAGAAGAAGAAGAAGAAGAAGATGGTTTGAAGGATACAACATGATAAGCTGAATCTGGAAGGTAAATATTGGAAGACGATGAAGAAGGAGAAGATAGAGAGGGTAGTTTAGGGGAGGAATTTCTGAGCTGAATGAAAGGTAAGTCAGTGTGCATGGCTCCTCCTCCTTATCTCTCTCCGTCTGATCCACTTCTAATACTGATAGGAATCTAAATTTCTCATTTAAAAAAAAAACTGCATTTATTGAATTAATTTTTTTATTTTTTATAATTTTGATGCATGTAGAAACTTCAGAATATAAGGCATTAAGTATAAGATTCATTTTCACTGCTCGGATTATTCTGTATTCGTCTAAACACGGTTAAAACTGGCACATAATTACACTTTTATTATATTACTTATTTGCAATATTGTCGCATTATTACTGATTTAGTAGTAGTATTTAAAATGAAAAATTAGGTACCCCATATAGCAAAAACGACGTCGGGGCCTCATGCCTAACTTAATCCAATGAGATTGATTTTGGTCAATGGCTCATATGGCCATGTAGAAGGGCGTTTCCGAGTCCATTATGTTGTGTTGAAGAAGTAAAAAGAAGAAAAGAAGCCAGAGAGCATACAAGCAATGCATGCGTTAGTTAATAAAAAAACAGAGGAGGAGATCATAAATTCATAGGCCAATACCCAAACAGCCAGTGAGAGGGTTGAGGGGTCTATTCTTCTCTCTGAAATCTCCTACACATTTCAAGCAAGTTTTCCTGTCTCAGTTGTCCTATTCCTTCCCATTCACACAAGGTCCATTTCCCTTTTCTTTTTCTATCCTTCTTAATCTTCTGTTAATACATATGAGTTTTGTGGAATAAATGTGTAACTTTTTCTTTTTTTGTGGGGTTTGGTTGGATCAGATGGCTGAAGGGAATGCACAATCCAGGTACGTGAAGCTGACAAAGGATCAAGCGCCTTTGGAGGATATCACCCCCGGAGAACTCAACCAACCCATTGAAGTCCCTCAGGTCCGGTCCTTTGTCTTCATTTCTTTTCTTTTCCTGTATATTATTATTCAAATTTGATATCGTTTTTGGATTTTATATTCATAAAAAGGTTGGAAATTTATGCATCTCCTTTTGGTTCATAACACAAAGTTGCCCACTTGATCACCTGCCAGTCGTATATGGTCCCAAGATGATTTTGGGATCAACAGAATACAATAATAAAAAGGAGTCATATATGTAAGATCATGCTGTGAGTTCCATTATCCAATCGTCTAATGATAGAGGGACACTCGTGTTTTTTGCTTCTTGTGTGGGTTGTCATGCGGGTGCTTCTTCTGGGTTGCTTTTGTCATTATTCTTGATATGTCCATTTTTAAAATTCGGTCATTTAAGAAAATATGAACTACAATGCAAATCAGATGGTGTTAATAGTATAGCCTTCCAGGAGAATACTAATCTTGTCTGTAAAACAGCTTACCATTCTCCTCATAGTTTGTCTTAGTGGATAATTTTTCTCTAATACAAAGGAATATGAATATTTTGGACATTGTGCAATAACAAAGTAAGAGTTATTCACGGTTTCAAGTTTTCAGCCAAGAGCAATACCAATACCAATATACTTGAGCTTTTGGGTTTAAGCGGTGTCCAAACTTGTTAATCAAGTTTCCCCACCAGTTATTTGTTCATGATGATGCTGATTGTGTTTATCATCTGACAGTTGATCGTTCATAGATGTCTGGAATGTGGGCAGCCCCTCCCTGAAAGCTACCAACCTCCAGCTGATGAAGATTGGACAACAGGGATTTTTGGCTGTTGTGAAGATACTGATAGCTGTAAGAATCTGCTTTATCTCTTTTCTTTTGGTTGAACTCATAATTTGGCATCTTCATGATTACCACGTTCATGCTTTTCCTGATTAGCTTACATCTGAAGAGAGGCTTATATGATGTGTACTTGTAGAAATGTAGAATTATATATGGACATTCTTGCAAAGGCTCTTCCCCCGCCCACATCATTCAAGGGGTGGAAGGGTAGAGGCCTTTGGGGAGCTCTCTTGTCATGAATTTCCTACAATTATTTGTAGTCTGTGCAGTGCGCTTGATGCATCTATTGTAAGAAAGGGTATAGAATCATACACATTTAAGAGGTTATAATTGAATTAGAACCCCAGACTAACATGGTCTGTTTTGTTATATGTGATTGTGGTAGTCTGATAGTAGAGATGTGTTGGTGATGTTAGATTTGACAATTAGTAACAAAAGAAGATAACCTTTTTCTAATATGAGATTCTACTTCCACAGTTTCAAGCATTTTCTTCAGAGGCAAATGAAACTAATTGTTTCTTTGGGAAATTTCCTCATACATTTGTCTTTGAAGTTTGAAAGAATTTAAAATCTCTTTGGCTCTTCTTCTTAGGAAGATGTGTCTGCTTGTCATATACTTGAAATTTATATTCTCTCCAAAAACAATCAATTGAGGATTGTTTTGAAAGAAATGTGAAAACAAAGCATATTGTACCGTGTTATTTTTCAGTCATGTCATACCCACATATGCAACTTGGGTTTCTTCATAATCTGTTTGCTGCAACTATTATTATTTTACATATATTATTATGGAAAACTCTTTATGATACATTCTAGGGCCCAAAATCTGAAGTCTCAGGAAATAAATCTTCTAATTCTGCTTATATTAGTAGGCAAGTGTTATTAGTCTGACAAGGAAGATCATGTTGGATGTATCATATTTACTCAACTGGTTTGTTTTGTTTATTTGGATTCTCTTAGAGGTCGTAATTGATAAACTGATCAGCTTTGAGAATATCTAGCTGAGAATTGACTTGAACTACAAGTAACTATTTGATCTCTACACTATCTTCTGTGAATCTCTTTGTCCTGGTCACTGATTATCTCTAGAATCGTTGTATTTTCTATTGCAGGCTGGACTGGACTATTTTGTCCATGTGTTCTGTTTGGGAATAATGTTGAAACATTGCGAGAAGAAATTCCTTGGACAAATGCGTGTATTTGTCATGCCATTTGCGTTGAAGGTGGTATGGCAGTTGCAGCAGCAACAGCCCTCCTCCATGGTATCGATCCGAAAACAGCATTTCTCATTTGTGAGAGCCTGTTCTTCGCATGGTGGATGTGTGGCATTTACACTGGCCTGTTTCGACAATCACTACAAAAGAAATATCATCTCAAGGTGAACTTGAATTCCTTCATATAACACACGCACAAAACTGTGCTCAGTCCTGGATGCTCCTAACACTGTGTTATTTTCTTTGTAGAATTCACCATGTGATCCATGCATGGTGCACTGCTGTATGCACTGGTGTGCCCTGTGCCAAGAACACAGGGAGATGAAGAACCATTTGTCGGATAATACTACCATGCAGATGACGGTTGTTAACCCACCGCCGGTTCAAGAGATGAGCTCCGACGAGAGCAAGGACTCTGCATCATCTGCACCAACCACACATGGCGAGCACACCAATATGGAGATACAGGCTTTGTAGGATTTGCATTTTACATGAATGAAAGAATTTTGTCTTTCCCATAATGTTTTTTTTTTTGGGTAAATTTCCCAAAATGTTCTTTATTTGGGTATGATTGGATTGTTCCCGTACAGAAGTTTGAAATAGATACCAGCAGCCATTCCAAGGCTGCATCAAGTACTCTTCTTGTCTATTGAGGATTGTTTTATGAGCAGCAAGTTTACACCTTTTCTAATTTTGTAACTCAGTGATTTTGAATCTATACATCAATCTATCTGCGGAGTCTCAAAATTTTCTTCATTATACATAACAAAGCCTTTTTTTTCCTTCTTCATTTGGTCTGAGAAATTGCTTAGACCTAATGAATCACTCTCTTAAAAATGTTGAAGAAACTAGAAAATGCTAAAATAATTTTTTACGCATTATAAGTTGATTACGTAAGAAACAAACTCGTTCATAATCATTAAATTGCCAAAATTATCTATTTATTAGAGCATATAATTATAAACGATAATTGTTTATTTTCCAGCAAAATGTCATTTTTATTTTTATTTTACCGGTGAGAGATCCGATCCATTTCATCACTGTACAAAAGTCCTAAAAGCCTGCCCCGTTTCATGTCTAGACCCGCCCCGTTTCATGTATCTTCCTTCCCACTCGAAACTCCACCTCCTTCACGTCCAGTCAATACCTCCACATACGCGCGGAGATACTGAACAAGGGACGTGGGTTTAGGGTTTATCCTCCACCCTCCAAAACCCTAGCTTACCACCACTATGGTGCGCTTCCCAAGACCCTTCACGCCACGCCTCCTCTATACCCTATACAGTTCACCTGGAAGAACTTCGTCGTCTCCATCGCCGACGGCTTCCCTCCTCCTCGGGACCTCCCACCTCCGGAATTTCTCGGCAGGAAACCTTGCCCGAGCAAAAGATGATAAGGAACCATGGTGGAAGGAATCGATGGAGAAGCTCCGAAACATTGGGATCTCAGCTCACATCGACTCCGGCAAGACTACGCTCACTGAGCGGGTTCTGTATTACACTGGGAGGATCCATGAGATCCATGAGGTTAGAGGGAGAGATGGGTGTGGTGCTAAAATGGATTCCATGGATTTGGAGAGGGAGAAAGGGATTACTATTCAGTCTGCTGCTACTTACTGTAATTGGAATGGATATCAGGTACTTAAAAGAATGACGAGGACCTTGTTTTATGTAAATTCGTAGAATTGTAAATTGAGCTACAGTACATGGGGTGTTGGTCGGCTGGTGTAATCCATGGTTACTAACTTATTGTTATTAATGAGTAGTTATGAAAATTTAGAAACTTATTGAAAAAACAGAGCGTGATTACTTGTAGAATCTGCTGCTACTTTTCTTTCTTTCTAGCATGAGTTTGTTTTATTTGTTATTATTATTATTATTATTTTCCGTTTGGTTTTGAAGAAAAAATGTAGGAAATTTGAAAAAAGTTGTTCTTTGTTTTGTTAATAATCTAATATTAGAATTTGAAGGCAAGGTAGCTAAAAAATGAAATACTTTAATGTTGAATTTTGATCTAGTTAAATAAAGAGTTGGAATTGCAGTTCCTTCCTGTGCCTGAAACTGATATATGGTACAACTGGTTTTGCTTGATTGCCAAGGAAGTGAAAGGAAAGAAATGATAATTTCATCATCTGGTTACCAAAAAAAAAAAGGAATATTAAAGATAAGATTTTGATTTTTGAGAACCGAGAATTTTTAAGCTTTTTCCTTGTTTAAAATTTCTTCCAGCATAACAAAGGTCAGATTTCTGTAGTCTACATATAAGTTTTTCATGTCTTTTATAAATCTGGAAATGTGCAATTGCAGATTAACATAATTGACACTCCTGGTCACGTTGATTTCACCATTGAGGTTGAGAGGGCTTTGCGTGTACTGGATGGTGCAATTCTTGTACTATGTAGTGTTGGTGGCGTGCAAAGTCAGTCAATTACCGTTGATCGGCAAATGAGAAGATATGAGGTTCCAAGAATTGCATTTATTAACAAACTTGATAGAATGGGAGCAGATCCGTGGAAAGTTCTCAACCAGGTAGGAGTTAAATTTTGACGAGTCATGGAGACATCTTACTGTTTTGCTGGAAGTGAAAGGTGGATGTTTTTAAAACATTTTATTGTTGTTGGCATATAGCCCTGCTGTTAAATGCCTTGTGCATTTCTTTTAAGCTTCTTATTCTTTATCTTCTTCATATTTTTTTGTCTTGGTTATGATGCACATAGCATCCTGAAATGCTGCAGGCTTTCTTAAGATTCTGCAACACACTATAATGGCCTTGCTGATTCACATTAGATAATAGTCAGGACAAGTGTATGATCATATTAAATTGCATTAATTAGGTTGGTTTCTCTTGTAGACAAGGTCTAAGCTTCGGCATCACAGTGCTGCCATGCAAGTACCTATTGGGTTGGAGGATGACTTCAAGGGTCTTGTTGACCTTGTGCAGTTAAAAGCTTCCTATTTTCAAGGCTCTAGTGGGTCTGTTTTTAAAGACAAGCTGTTTACATGATTCCTTTTAATGTACTTTTTTTCTTCTTCTCATATTTCCAACCTTTTGTATTTTATGTTGTTGCATGTTTTAGTGAAAAGGTTGTTACTGAAGAAATTCCTGCAAATATGGATGCTTTAGTTGCAGAAAAAAGGCGTGAACTAATTGAGGTTGTTTCTGAAGTTGATGATAAACTTGCTGAAGCATTTCTTAATGATGAGCCTATATCATCTACTGATCTTGAGGTATGTTGGGAAAAGGCCAAAACCTAAAAGAAAAGGAAAAGGAAATAACTGAATAAAAAAAACAGAAAGTTTTATGATAATATGACTATAGGATATGTAATAGGAATTTTTATAATTCCTCCCACCTATATTGAGCATGAACTAAAAAAGGTTTTCAGGCACCTTCTAGGCTAGAATACTGCTTTATAGTGTGGGGAGGCATATTTATTAACAGGAACAATTTTAAAGCTTTGTTATCTTTCTGAATAGGAAGCAGTTCGCAGAGCTACTGTAGCAAGGAAATTTGTACCTGTATTCATGGGTAGTGCCTTCAAGAACAAGGTATGTTTTTAACTTTTCTTCCCTGTATTACCCCTTGTTATTAGACATTTATTTTTAATCAGTATCACATGTAATCCTCTTTTATTTTTCTTCGTCGAATTTTGTTATCAATAGTAAATCATTGTGTATTCGATGTTCTACTTGCTTTGTGCACTATCTGATATTTATATATATTCTTCTCCGTTCACTGATTCTGAGCTACAGGGTGTACAACCACTTCTGGATGGCGTGCTTAGTTATCTGCCTTGTCCAACAGAAGTCAGTAACTATGCTCTTGACCAGACTAAGAATGAAGAGAAGGTATTAGACTAGTAAAGTTCACTGTGATCATTTTCTTTCCTTTTATTTCCAGCTGGTTGGTAAATAAATAAAATCTTGGTGTAGGTTACTTTGTCTGGAACTCCTCATGGACCTCTTGTGGCATTGGCTTTTAAATTGGAGGAAGGGCGTTTTGGGCAGTTGACATATCTAAGGTATTTATCGGAGGTGCTATGTTCCTTGTTCCACTTCCTTTTTTGTTAATCATAAATAAGTGTGTTATATCAAGTATAGTAACAATTATTATTAATTTTTTTTATGAAGAATCTACGAAGGTGTCATTCGCAAGGGTGATTTTATTGTTAATGTAAACACAGGCAAGAAACTTAAGGTTAGTTGAAGTCATATATGAGTTTGGATTCATGATCTTTTAATGTTCAGAAAGCATTACACTTTATGGGCCTTTTTTTGTAATATGTGCTCCAGGCTATGAATTTCTTTGTCTAGTTCTCTGTGATTGAATTTGATTTGTGATAGCAAAGGTGGCTAAATATGACATAGGTAATGGTGTCTGGTGCTTGTGTTAGTGAAAAACAAATTATGAAAATGGTTACTTGGTTTTACCGTGAGGTTAATGGATTCTATGGCAAGTTTGCTTAGAGCACATGCCATCCCTTATCTTTTTGAATTCTTTGATATTTAGTTCCTGATATTTTGTTTTATCTTTTTGATACAGGTTCCTCGTTTGGTTCGGTTGCATTCCAATGAGATGGAGGTTAGGTTTTTCTTGATATTTGTGATAAATGTTCGGTATTTTCTATCTAGTTAGAATCAAATATCTCTAAGATGTTTTCTGGTAGGCACTAGCTCTGGTAGGAAAGGGGGGTTTGAATAGGTGGTAGGTTCAAATCATGGAAACAGAAAATGTTGCTCTTAGTGTATAAATAGACTGCATTCTAGATTTCAAGAGCTTTAATTCCAGTCATGTTACTGATATATGTTGCTCTTGTGGAGTTCTTCATCTGCAGGATATACCAGAGGCACATGCTGGGCAAATTGTTGCTGTATTTGGTGTGGATTGTGCATCAGGTTTTGCCTCCTTCCTCTTCATGTGCACAAAGAAATTACTTATGTGCACAGACACAATTAGAGATTGATATATAGATATACATTATTGAACTTGTTTTCCTTAGAACACGGCAATGAGAGTGGGGAGTTGGTGCTTGTTGAGTTTTGAAAGATAAGGGACATGTAAAAATGGATAGTCATGAGAGTCATTAGAGATTAAAGTGTTCCATAATAAAGGATAATTCATGGATAATAAACTTCTGCAATTTGGAGAAGGTTACCCTTTATAAAGAATGCAATCAGAAGGGATGAGGCTTTATGGAGCAATGAACATGATGCTTTCTTCCTGTTTGCTTCTCCTGTTTTTTTTTTTTCCAAGGTAGTTTCTAAGACTTATTTCCTTGTGTCATCAGGAGATACATTTACTGATGGATCAGTTAGATATACCATGACTTCTATGAATGTCCCTGAACCAGTGATGTCTCTAGCTGTTCAACCAGTTTCAAAAGATTCTGGAGGACAAGTGAGTGTTTCTGTGTAAATGTGTTTATTTTGTGTATCTGTAGGTATTCTGTGTTAGTCTAATTGCATACTATTGTTTTATGCTAGTTTTCAAAGGCTTTGAATCGCTTTCAAAGAGAGGACCCTACTTTTCGTGTTGGCTTGGACCCTGAAAGTGGGCAGGTAGGTTTCATCCATATAGTTCTCTCTCTCTCTCAACAATTCTGCTTATATTTTTTACTTCGAGAAGCAACTCATCATGCATTGCTAATAAAGTGAACCTTGAATAGACAATCATTTCTGGAATGGGAGAGCTGCATTTGGACATATATGTTGAACGGATTCGAAGAGAGTATAAGGTGCTGACCTGTTTTTGTTAAATATCTCCTTGGAATTTTCATGGTATAGTATTGCTAACTGAAATCTATATTGATGACTCGTAATTCTATTCATGTTATTTTGAGCAGGTAGACGCTACTGTTGGCAAGCCTCGTGTAAACTTCAGAGAGACTGTCACTCAGCGGGCTGAATTTGATTATTTACATAAGAAGCAATCTGGAGGACAAGGTCAATATGGACGGGTGTGCGGGTAAGAACTGATGATAGACTTAATGCAAGACAACTGGGTTTGTCAATATTCATGCAGTTCATGTTGTACCTGATTGATATTTATATCATGTACTTCATGATGTCATTTAGTTGCTATGATTAACTTGCTAATTCACATGTGCTTGCCTTTATGTCAGGAGGTATGAAATATGTAACAGCTAGACTGGCTGCTGTAATGTATAAATTGGTTTGTCAGTGATTTTTTCTTTTCTATTTGTTTACTCAGATATGTTGAACCACTTCCTCCGGGGTCACCGATCAAGTTCGAATTTGAAAACATGATTGTGGGACAAGCTATACCATCAAATTTTATCCCAGCTATTGAGAAGGGTTTTAAAGAAGCAGCAAATTCGTGAGTCTTTTCCTCTTCTCTGTGAAAATCCAAAATATGGTTGCATGATCTCTGATATTTCAGGTTTATTGTTAAGCTAAAAAGGGCCTAGTCTCTTGGTTGCATGTGAATTGATGATCATAACAATGTATCTTTTTGTTCTTTTATGTGCAGGGGCTCATTAATTGGACATCCGGTTGAAAATATTCGTATTGTTTTAACTGATGGTGCTTCCCATGCTGTGGATTCCAGTGAACTTGCATTTAAGTTAGCTGCAATTTATGCATTTAGACAGGTTTGTCTAGCATCCACTTTACCTGATGAAATTCTATGTAAACTGAATTAAACCCATCTGTTATTTGTTAGTTAACTTCTACTTTTGTTGTTTTGAAACTTTGAAACAGTGCTATACAGCTGCAAGACCTGTGATATTGGAACCTGTTATGACAGTGGAGTTGAAAGTACCCACAGAATTTCAGGGTACTGTTGCCGGTGATATTAACAAGTGAGTGATCTATTCATTTTATAGAGTAAGTACTTTTAGTTTTATTGCCAAATGCAGTAACTTAAAGCATATCATATAACAGGAGAAAAGGTGTGATTGTCGGAAATGACCAGGACGGAGATGATTCTGTAATTACTGCTCATGTAAGTATTCTTTCTACCCAAGACATCCGACCTTTTTAACAGATTGTCCAATTAATTTGCTGCAAGATTTGATTTCCATATTTTTCTTCAGACCAGTCGGTAGTTTTTTATATGGTGGCCTTTTAAATTGTTAAAAACTTTTTAAAAATCATGCTGTTGGATCCTCAGGTACCTTTGAACAATATGTTTGGATACTCTACATCTCTTCGGTCAATGACACAGGTAAAACCATAAGATATACGAAACAGATTGGTTCTCGTTTAGTGGAAGTGCATATTAAACTTTGTTGTTTCTTGTTACAACTATCTGTTCAGGGCAAAGGAGAATTCACAATGGAGTACAAAGACCACCTGGCGGTTTCTCACGACGTGCAGAAGCAACTAGTTAACTCTTTCAAAGGCACTAAGGAGGCTGACTAGTTGTTTGGATGACGCATTTGCTTCTTACTTTGCTTGGGTCTTGTAGTTGTCCCCCAATATATATTCTTTTTTATTTCATTTTTGTTATGCTTATCTTTTAGGCAAACATTTTTGGATACGTTTTAACTTTATTTCATATGTTTTAAAAGTTTTGAATAAGCACCAATTAATTTTAATCAGTTGCCCATGCTTTGGGCAAGATAATGTATCATTTCGATCTACAGAATTTTATCATGCACAAGAGTGTATCATATATTACCTCAACAGAAAAAGAGTGTGTATCATACATTTTAAAGTTTGGTTATATATATACGTGTTAAAAATAAAATTAATAAAGAATTCTTCGCAGCTAATAGAGGGTCATACTACATTAGGATTAGTTCATTTGCTACTTAAACCTGAGTGTTTAGATTTATGGATCAGAGTTCTTAAGCGTTTAATGCGCTGATATCAATTCTTTAGCCAACTAATTTAGAGTTAATATGATTATTTTTTTCTTTTTGAATTATGTATAATTTAATTAATTTAGAAATAGATTGAAATTTATTAAATATTAATTAAATTATCAAATAAGTCCTTAAGTGGCTGTTTGATATGTTTTTAATTTTTAATTCTGTTTCAGTTGTATATAATTTATTTAATTTAAAAAATTAATTAAAATTTATTAATCCTCTCATCTTGCTATAAGTATAAAAAAAAATTCAAATAAAAAATAATTTGAAATAATTTTCACTTTGCTATTTTTTTAATTTTTATTTTCCTTCACATTTATAATTATTTGAATGGTCTAACTAAAATAATAAATTATAATTATCATTAACTAACATTTAATTTTAAATTAAAAAATTACACACAACTTTGAAAAAAAGCTGAAAACTAGGAAAATTACAGACAAAAACTAAAAATCAAAAACCAAAAATAGAAACGTTACTAAACGTGCACTTAGAAATTCAATGACTATTTTGGATCACCACAAGACTAGAGCAGAAAAAGTGATTAAAAAAGGGGAATCGATTTTAATAAAATATTAAATCAAAAGAGGAGAAATATCTGAAGATGTAAATTAGCATTGCTTCCAGTTCCACATGCGACAAGCATGATGATTCCTCCAAAAATGAAAAAAAGGGAATTAGATGAATAAAACTAGGTGAAAGCTTCTCGCAGAGTAGTGGGTAGCTCAAGGTCAGGCTCAAATTCACTCAATGGAGATAAATACTGATCCACCATGTCTTTAGTCACTTGTTCCAGAGTAGGAGGATTCCACTGCATATTTGTGAAGACATTGAACCAAAAATATTACTATTAACAACGAGCTAGCAATCAATGTTATTGGACACATAAAAGAGTACATATTATTGAATACCTTTGGAGCAAAGTCTTTGTCCACTACTCGTGCCCGAATTCCCTAATAATAAGAAAACCAATCAAGAAATATTCTGACAAGGTTTCATCTATAGATTGGTTTAATTAGCAAAAAAAACAAGGGGTTATATATATACCTCACAAAAGTCATTAGAAACCTGCTTAGATATCCCCTGTAGGGACATTCGGTATTCACGAACCAAACACTGATCAAGGGTCTGAAATCTACCTTCTCGTATCTGAAACCATTATAGGGTCAATCAGGTCATATATACATATACTACTAAAGTGAGAGGGAGAAAGGGTGTGTATGTGTGTGTATACTCACAGATCTCAAAGTAACCTTCAAGCTCAATGGTGAGACTTCTTTAAGTCTCTTTAAAGTGGATTTGAACCACGCATCATTTGTTCTAGCTGCCTCGCTTTCCTGATAAATTAGTTATTGGAAGCACAATCAGGTCACCGGTTCTAAGCTGAAAAGAAATAAGCAAATCTAATAAATGCATGCTTACCAGAGTGTCAATGATTTCTTCAACTGTGTCATGGCTAAAACAATTATCCACTATTTCAATCCTAAAAAAAATCAGATGTTATAATTTAAGACCGAAGTTTTTTTTTTTTTTTTTTTATTCATCAAAAAAAAGACTGAAGTTTTTTCATAGGCTAAGAGGTAACTTGGAATATATATATACTGGAAACAAACCTCTGAAGCACACTGTTCTGTTCTGGATAGATAAGTTCACCATATTTTTCTAAGGAAGTTTCAATGACAGAAGGATCGTCAGTGACTAATTCTCCAAGTTGTTCTTCAATCAATTGAAGCCTCTAGGATCGGAAGAAACAAGTTAGACAATCTTATATAATCAAGGACACAGGCAGATAGAAAATATGAAATTAGAAAAAGGCTCCCAGAATTAACTGAACTATGTGAATAATGTGTAGCAAGTCCACAAGCCAACATTTCCGCTCCATTAAGTTTTTCTCCCGTTAGACCCAAGTACTCCCCTATAAACAAGGCCACACCAGTAAACTATATTTTGAAAAGTCAATTAAGTCCTCGATCAGGCATCCACTAAAAAGTCAAATAAGCCAGAAAACCATGAAAACATACCCAAGTGACCTGGTAGATGTGAGAGGTAAAAGGACGCCCCAGCATCAGTGTGAAAGCCAATTAGAGTTTCAGGGGTAGCAAAAACCTGTAAATCACAAAGATGTCATATTACTGCTTCCAGCAGAGAGGAAAACATCTACTTTCTTGCATTCAAGCAATAAAAAATTGAGGGAGACAACAATTGCAATAATGAAAGCCAATAGTTTAGTAACAGGGAGAGAAAGAAATAACATGTTTGTGTATCCCTGATACATACAGTTTTATCAGTTGCAACACGGAATGTCCCAGGGACTGACACTCCAGCGCCACCACCCATTGTAATGCCATTCAATAGGGCCACCTGTACAGAGATAATAATACAGAACGGCTATAATACTTATTACAACTAATACAGCTACAACACTTAGGTTAGAACTTCACATCTCTATTGAAAATTAACTTTAGTCATACTCTTGACTAGAGATTTAACATAACTCGATTCATAAAGCCTCATATCAAATAGTTAGACAGGGTGATATAAAGTCATATCTCATATCCTTACATGTGGCTTCAAATAAGTACCAACAAAGTACATAAATGTGTATGCTGTCCTAAAAAATTGCTTACAGTCTTCTATATTCCCTGCATAGAAAAAAGCAAAGGTTACAGGACTGCAGAGAAACAATCAAAAATCAAGTGTCAATTCAAAGAATTAGGTTACCAAGTAAAAGAAACCAACTAATTGATTACACTTAAACAGAGCCTATGATCATATTGACAGACAATAAAGGAAATATAGCAGTATACAGTATACAACTTTAAAAGTAGGAGTGGAAAAATGAATATAAAAGAGTGTAAATTCTGATAACAATGATACAAGCAAAAACTTCTTTTATGTACTTCAAGGAAAACGGAACCAAGCAAGACTGTCCTCTTGTCCGGGGCAGATTGTAACTATTTTGCAACTTAACCTCATTAAAAGTTTTTATATTAGTGTCATAATTAACTTTGTTCCCCCACCATGTCTAAATGTTAACTAAAGCAGCATTCTGTCTTAATGTAGCTTATTTTCCCCACCATGCCTAAATGTTTACTAAAGCAGCATTCTGTCTTAATGTAGCTTATTTTCAAAAGGTTCACCATCTCAAAACAAGCATTCGAAAAAAATAAAATGTCAAAATTATATTGCAACACCCTCCAACTTACATAAAACCAACTTCAGATCATTGAAAGAGAAAGGATATATTTGTGTGAAGAGGATGAATGAAGCGTATTTGAACCTTACCTTTATTTATCAAATGGTAAAGAGAAACAATATCTCCACCAGCACAAAAGGCCCTACCGCTTCCCTTCAAATATCAAAAACAGCCCAAAACAATTAACATGCAACTTGTCATACACAATCACCATTTACAAAAAATCATTACCACTTGAGAAATATGAAGTACCAAATAAAGGACGAGAGAAGAAAAAGAAAGAAGAAAATACCTTCATTACCACAAAGCCAATATCAGGGTTATCTTCCCAGCATTTGTACAATTTATGCAATCTAGCCGCCTAAAAAATTAAAACTTTGTCCTCAATACAGAAATCTCTTAAGTGGGTGTCGACTAAGCATACTAAAACATAGTAACAAACAAGTTGAGTCAATCAATCAAACACCAATTAATCACAAAGCCAGAAAGCAAATGTCAAAAATGGTCGATCAGAATCCTTGAATGAGTATGCACTTGGTTCAAGGAATTGGATTTAACCCAATAGCCAAGTGGCACGGACATCATGGCCAATGCAACCAAAAACCTTGACTTAAGACGCATGGCAGAAAACCAAGAAATAATCAGCCATACAGTAAAGGAAAGAAGTACAGACCATTGAAGTGTTGAGAGCATTGAGAGCGGAGGGTCGGTTGAGAATCGCTGTTCTAGACCAAGCTTTGCCTTCAACCAATACCTGAAAGAGAGTATTTTTACGTAGAGCTTAAACGTATATGATAAAGAAGAAAATGAAATGTGACAAAACTTACTTGGTTGTCAAGATCGTCGTTGTGTGCAATATCTGGAAGAAAGCAAAGCCCTCTAAATCGAGAATTGTGAAGACTGCGCCTTATCAGTGAAGCTACTTTGACCCTCAACATCATTTTGTCTCAGAGCCAAGTGAACCCAACTTCTCTGTGCGTGAACCGCGATGGAGTCTGATGCCCACTCACTTCCAATTTCTCCGTGGAAGATGGTGATGGACACTCTGTCCGAGTTACAATTGTCAGGGACTGTTTGGCAAGCGAGGTTAGTTAAACCCTCACCTTGGCTAAATTTGCACACCTGCCCAAACGTCGGCTTTGCATTTCCTTTATTACTACCACCACTAGTAAGGCCATTCGAAATTCGATTTATGAACAGAATTTTACCTCTACATGAAAATTGTGTTTAAGAAATTTGATTATCTGGGTAAAATTTTAACTATAATAATGCATTCTTGGTATTATTACGTGTAATGTGTATAAATATCAACTGTGATCTTAAATGTTTCAGCTTAAAAAACCCAACTATGGTCTTAATTTTCCCGACCCAAAATGACAATAAATTAAAGTACAACTACTACTTCTATCGCACAGCTATTAATGATCAAAAACAAAGGGTTAGGGAGTTGTTCTTTACATTCTCAGAACCTGTCATTTTCATATTTGCAAGAAAAAAAAAAAAGAAAGTAATATTCATTGTGATAGACTCATTGCATGGACATGGCAGCCCAATAGTATTCGGAGCGGCCTATTTCTAAAAATGAAAAGAGTTCAAACCAAGCCACACCCGAACCATGACCATGGTCGCGTGTGCGTATCCAAACGAGTCCAAATCATGTTGAACCAAACAAGCCCTTTTGAAGTTCCCCAAAAAGAAAGTAAAAAGCCCTTTTAGTCTCCATTCCTGAGGGTTATCTATATTCTCGATTGCCGTATCGATCGCATCCTAATCTTCCACCCTTTTCAAACCCATCGCTCTAAGATTTAACAAAAAATAAAAAAACAATCAATCTTAAGTGTTTTTTTTTTTTTAAACTATTTAAAGTAAAAGGCCCCCCTGCAGTTTTGTTATTTTTAAAAAACTTTAATAACATAATAATGTGATATACTACATATTACTGTTATTAGCTTTAACTAAATATAGGTGTATTAGATAATTTTATGCCATGAACTTCATGCATGGCCAAATGATCCAAAAGAGGCCAGTCATGTAGAACAAATGAAATGGACTTTATAGCTTTGCTTTGCATGGATGGATTGCTGACACTTTTGTATTTCTAACTGTGAGAGTTGCAGTTTCCTATCGTCACGCTTATCTCTATCCTCGATTACCGTCAACCTTCCATGTTTGTTTCTATGCCTCCTCCTCAATCCCAATCTCATTCCCTTTCTCTATAAAACCACTCCATTTCTCAACCATCTCATCACCACTCACCATTATTATCTCTCCCCAAAAGATCCTTTGCCTCTCTCTGGAACAACCCTCTGCAACAATGGCCACAGACCCACTTCGAGTTCTAGTCACTGGTGCTGCTGGTATAGTTATTCTCCTTAAATCACATTAATTACTTTGATCCAGTATCCTTTTTTTTTTCTTTCGATGCTGTGAATATGTAGATAAAGAATAGAATGTTAGAACTTTAGTTGTGAGATAAATAAATACTAATGTCTTACAATTCTCTGGGTTTGGGTGATTTGTTTGTGTTATGCAAGTAATTCCTTTCTTGGAGAAGAGATCTTCTTGTTTTTCTGCATATCTTGTGGACTTTGTTCTGGTATCTGAATGCCTTGTTGTGAAGTTGCCTGTGTAGATTCTGTTTTACATTAATGGAACAACCCTATACATACAGAGGAAGATAGAATACAAAATTGAATTGGGTTGATTCCAACAGGAGTTGTTTTCTGGTGGGTGTGTTTGTTTCGAAATAATGGACTACATTATGCTGCTTCAGAAAATTTTGGTTGTTTCATTTACCCTTGTTTTATTTTGGAAGCTTATTAAATACATGTGGAGCTTCTTGAATATTAAGAAGGAACCGGTGACCGTATTGGTTACTGGTGCTGCAGGCATGTTTAAATCTATACTTTGAGCTTTTAGTTGAACTTTTATTTCATTTCATGGGTTTTATTCAGAAATCAACTGTAGCTTCAGTGATCTTCTGAATTGATGGCCTGATTTTGACAATTCAATTTAAATCCTTTTATCCTGCCCGAGCTGTGAATTTTGATTGGTCAGGCTACTCTGCCAATGTGCCACATGACTGAAGTTTCACAGCTCTAGACAAACAGACTTATTAATCTTGTATATGTCTTTTTCTTGTGTTAATTAGCTAATCTTCAATGTATTTTCCTACGTGTTCATATAATGAAAAGGGACATGCTTAAAATATTTGGAACTGCGCTGAAGTCTGCTTTACTTTGCATCCTCATATCTATCCGAAACCTGCTTTAATTAGTTGTTGATATTCAGTCTTCCAGGTTTTCGTTGTTTCCTCTAAGAGCCACTTTAGCCATAACAGTTCATCCCATGTTAATAAATCACAGAAACTTTTGAAATATTAATTTGTCCAAGTTGCTAAGTTTTGACTGAATTTACAGAACTTGTGATTGAATTCATATGTTTTTGGTCAGTTATTACAAGTTTTATGCATATATTTTGCTTGAATAGATTAAATCAGATAATCTTAGTCCTAAATAAATCATTATCTGTTTTATTCCTTATGATTATTAACATCATCATCATCATGCATGGCTTATGCTTTTCAAACATAACAATAGCTGAATATAGTTTTAAATTCGATGAAAAGCTAACTCATGACCATATCAGAATTTCACTGCAAGTTAAACAAGCATCAGTACTCAATTAATATTACAAAAATCAGTCTTGCTCCTACTATCATAAATCATATGCATGCTTTAAATTTAGTTTTGTTCAACAGGTCAAATAGGCTATGCACTTGTTCCAATGATTGCAAGGGGTGCCATGTTAGGCCCTGATCAGCCTGTAATTATACATATGCTTGATATTGATCCTGCTGCTGAAGCATTGAAAGGAGTGAGAATGGAATTGATTGATGCAGCATTCCCACTTCTTAAAGGTAACTTTTTCAAGTTGTATATATTGAATATCGGTTTCAGGTGGATTTTTGTGCTAGGAAGCTCATATTTTCCCCTGTGTATGATGCAATAGGTGTTGTTGCTACAACGGATGCTGCAGAGGCTTGTACCGGTGTCAACATTGCTGTTATGGTTGGTGGTTTCCCAAGAAAGGAAGGCATGGAAAGAAAGGATGTGATGTCAAAAAATGTATCAATTTACAAGGCTCAAGCTTCGGCATTAGAGAAGCATGCTGCTGCAGATTGCAAAGTGATGAGCTCTTTGAATTGCCCGCATAACATTTCCTTTTGTGCAACCTGTTTCTTTTTGAGTTTCTTTTAGACTTTGGATATTGTTCTATTATGTCTGTCACTTGAGAGTTAAAGGTTAGATATGGTTTGTTCTCCAGTTTCATGGTTTATAATCTTGTACAGGTTCTGGTGGTTGCCAATCCTGCAAATACCAATGCACTCATCTTGAAAGAATTTGCACCTTCAATCCCAGAGAAAAACATCACATGTCTTACCCGACTAGATCACAACAGAGCATTAGGCCAGATCTCAGAAAGGTTAAATGTTCATGTTGGTGATGTAAAAAATGTTATCATCTGGGGAAATCACTCTTCCACTCAGTATCCTGATGTCAATCATGCAACTGTCACCACAAGCAGTGGGAAGAAACCTGTCAGAGAACTTATTAATGATGATAATTGGTAGTTCAAGTTCTCTAACTTATATCATTTCCTTTAAGTGTAATAAGGGTCTTATCTGCCAAACTGCCTGATTAGAGTGTTATCAAACTGCAGCTCAAATTTTCATTTGTTTTGTAGGTTAAAAACTGAATTCATCACCACCGTGCAGCAGCGTGGTGCAGCCATTATAAAGGCTCGGAAGCTATCAAGTGCATTGTCTGCAGCAAGTTCAGCTTGTGATCATATACGTGATTGGGTTCTTGGGACTCCAAAGGTTGATCGCGTTTGCATCTACAATTAGCAAGCAAACCTGTTATTGCCTTTAAACGAAATTGGGGTTTCATATCCCTTATAGATTTCCAATGTGACATATTTGTTTGTTGCATTTTTAATTATGTGATACAGGAAAGATGGGTTTCAATGGGTGTCTACTCTGATGGGTCTTATGGCATCCAACCTGGCCTTATATACTCGTTTCCTGTTACATGTGAGAAGGGAGAATGGTCTATTGTGCAGGGTATGCTTTGTCTTGGTGATTTAATTTTGGTAATGATTGTGATATCATCAGAAAATATTATGAAATGGAAGTTTGTTAATGTTGAATGAGCAGGGCTAAAGATTGACGAGTTTTCAAGGGCAAAGTTGGATGCAACTGCACAGGAACTAATGGAGGAGAAACAATTGGCCTATTTATGTCTGAATTGATGATGTTCTCTGTGGTTTGGTTGGACAATAAGACCTAACAAAACTATATATATATGTGTGTATATATATATATAACACCAATAATTTCCAATTGATTAGCGGATTTGGCAGTCTGATGTGGCATGCTAGAGTTGCTAGCGTTTAGTGGTGTTTGTTTGTTTTTGGGTTGAAATAAGTGTGAATTCTGGAAGCCTAATGTGTACTTGGCTCCATGTGTTATAATTGTTGTTGTCTGATGATCTAAAAATTATATGATTGGAACAGGCAGATAATATGATGTCCCTTATTCACTATTTTGTTTATACAATTTAGCAAAGTCAAATTGGGATTTGAATTAACGTACTAACACGCTGCATAATTCATTCATAAAACTACAAGGAACAGGACTAATTTCTACCCCACAAATTTTTATTTTCTTTCTTTTGATGCAAAATTAATTATAATGTTTTGAAGAAAAGTATTCAAAACATTATTAATTAAAGATTGTGTATAAATTCAAACTAACGTTTATTATTTATTAATTACTAATTAAATTATTGTTGTGTTGTTATATTAATTATTATTTTATTCGAATTATATAAATAATCAATTTTGGAGAGATAAATTATACCATAAAAACCAATAAATAAATAAACCGACCAAAACAATCCCTTCATCTTCCATACTTCGCTAGCCTTTTCTCGACGCCAATTCGACGTCGCATAACTCAACGGCACGTCAATCTATCGGATCGACCTCTCCGTCATCTTGTTCCAAGACGACAAAGTCACAGGTCCCTCTATATGTAACAATTTTATTTTTTTAATTTCTTCCCTAAATTATCGGTAATGGCGGTTCATCTCCTAATCAGATTTTCCTTCAAAATGCTTTTTTTTTTTTGTGTTGAAGTATTCAGAGTGTGATAAAGAAATCAATTTGATATATTTTTCTTCTTATTTAAAGGTTGTGTGTAATTGTTGTCATTGGTTTCGCTATTGATGATCCAGAATGGATGAGACTATGAAGCAATTTCAACAAGGCTTGGTTGAGGTTGAAACTGAGGCAGAGCATCTCCTTCTAGCCCGACACCAGGTAAGTCACGCCTGGAAACTAGCTCACCAATGTGTTTCTATCGAATCGTTATGTGTTGCGGATTTGTCTGGAAAACTTTGGAATTTCAAGTTTGAGTAATTTTCTTTTGCAAGTGAACGATCAGATTGGAAAGCTAGAAAAACAATTATACTGGCTCTGAATGAAAATTTTGTATTTAAGAGATAGTTAATCAATCCTTAGCGCTAGTATTTGCCCTGGTTGTGTGGACAGTGGACAGTGGACTTTCTATTCTTAGTAAGCTATATCTATTTTACTTGGTCTTGCTAGTCATCAAATGGACGGTTAAATGGTGAAAATGCAGCTAGTTGAAACTGATAGGCTGAGGAATGGGAATAGAGAAGCACTTACAGCTTTGAGGAGGAGGGCTCGGACAACAAAGACGAGTGTTCCATCTCCTTTTGAGTCAATTATGAGGGAGATTGGGGGGCCTCAATCGAGACCTTTGGTGAAGGAGGTATGTGCCACGTGTGGAAACCATGACTCCCATGAGCACACATGGATGATGTTCCCTGGAACTGACGTCTTTGCTAGGATTCCATTTCATGCTGCTCATACCATTTTGGAGACGGGTGTGTTTCCACAGCCTCTTTTTTTAGTTTTTTTAATCCAATTGTACGGATGAATTTATCAACATTATAATTTAACAAATATAATATTGGCACACATAAACCCTGGCAATGTTATATGTTAAACATGATTTAAATTCACAACTGCTGGTTTAAATTATTCCATGTTTGAAAATTCTTAATTCATTTCCCTGATTATGTGCCTTATGGTTTTGGATATTTCCCTTTGAGCATTGTTTGCTTAAGTAATCAAGAGTAAGAATAAGGGTCTCATAGAACACCTTAAGAGTATTGAACTGTTGGAGTTTTTATCTTTCCTCTCACATGTTGTCTATATTTTAATCAAATCTAACACCATCCAATAACATTAGCTTTAAACAAATCAAACTCCTAAACCACCTTTTTTGGTTGGTATTTCTGTCACTAAGTGCAGTCATTGCTACACATACGATATATTGTTGGGCTAGGAACCTTCCTCCTTTTTTGGGGATAACAAAGCATAAGTATATTGGATATGGATAATTCTGATTGCATGAAGTATTAAAATAATATTATGATAACTATTAGCTCTCAAGCTGCTGTCTTGTGAAGTGCCTTGGAAATAATTGTCTTCTAAACATCATTCAAACTTTAGATTTACTAACGATACATTCAATACATACTACTACAGCCAAAACGTTCTTATTAGCTGAGAAAGGATCAGTGAAAGAGGGAAATGATATTCCTTGTTATGACTCAACTTATTCTACTATTTGTATGATATCTAAAAATTATCTGTGGTTAGAGAATTTTTTTAGTTGATGGTCAATCTTTCTGGATTAACATTCATCATCCATCACTGGATTAGCCTACCTTGTTCAGACCACCACATAACAGGCATGTCTGCTGACGAACTTTTTAATTCTACAGGATAGGAATCCACCTAAAACGATTGAAGAATAGGATAATGAGGCATTTATTAAAAAGAATGGGCTTCTTGGATGACATTTATTGTAAATTCCTTATCTAGATTCTATAATTTTCAATTTGTGGTAAGACAGTTGGACTAATTCTGTGGGAGTACTCTGAAGGATTCACTTTCATACAAGAAGTTATCTTGCTCATTCTTCTTCTTATTTAAATGAATTAATTGGCTTCATTTAAACTTGACTAAGTGCACCAAACACCTGAAAGTTTTCTTCTTAGGGCTTAGTGGAGGAATTTCCCTCTAAAACTTTTACATGTTTCTGTTGTCACTATCTGAGAGTTTCTAATATTAAGTATTTAGCATTTTCTTCTGAATAATGATGTTTTTCTTTATCATTAACTTTTAACATTGAATTGTCTGGATTCTATTGTTGCAACACAGATCAAGATCGTCTTGACTTTGAGGCTAAGAAACTACAAAGCTTTGTGAAGGATAAGTCCCTTTTGATATCAGAAAAAGGTGCGCTTTCAGACAAGATCAGTCCTGGGTTGGTAAGTTCTCTTGTAACCCTGACAGACAATAGAAAGTAAGTTATATTTGATAGAAATAATTAAAGCTTTGTAACCTTCCCTCCAATTCCAACCAAGGGGAAAGGGGTTAGCCTCAACCTTTTGTTTGGCTGGCAATAGCATTTAGAAGTATCTGTGTGTTGCATAGACTAGTATTTTAGAGTTAATCCTAGTATTGTACGTTCCTCCTAAGGTGCTAATTTCTGGAACCATGACCCTACTTCAAACAATGTTCACTTCTTTATATTTCCAGTTTAGAAGTAGTTTTTGGAATGTAATTCTAATGAAGATTCGTAATGGAATGTAGAAATTTGATGCTGCTTCTCACATAGAGTTAATAGTTGCATTGTTGTGTTTCATTTAGTGTTTTTTTCCGAACATTTTCTTCCTACTGAGGAAAAGGTTGGCGTCAGGTTCAAGGACCATTTATTTTTTATAAGCGTATTCACTGGCAATGTGCCAATGTGGAAGCTTCGCGTGCACTCCTAGTATACTTGAACATCTATTGCATTTGTCTTGTTATTTTGTGATCCTTTTACCAAATATTTCCAAAATTTTTGGACATCCTTATTGAAACAGTGGGAAGAAAAATTAATAATAATAAAAACCTTCCTCGCATTTTCCTTCGTTACAGAAAAATAATGTGGCTCTTAAGTGGCAATAATTTACATCACATTTCACTTCTAGGAACTGAGAGCAAGGAAGGTGGAAATTTCTGATTACCCTGCAGGGAATGCATATTGCATTTAATGGCTAAAAATCACAATTTTTTATGAATAATATTAATGGTGGTTTTTCTTTTAACTTCCATCCAAGGCTTTGCCGTTGAGTTGTTGAGTCAAATGAGTCAGTAATTTGTGAGACTGAGAGACCTCTAGTTTGAGATTGCAGTAGAATGTTTTGGACATGGTGACTTAGCCAATCAGCTCGGATGGAGGGTTCAGATTTTCAATCTCTTTGTCTTGTCCTGTATAACTTTTTCAGCAACTTTGCAGCATCATCCTCCTTGATCTAGAAGGATTAGATTTCTGTAAGTTTCTGGTAAAACAACAATAAAACAAAACAAAATTCATCTATCCCAAAGCGATTGGAGAACCTATAGACCTAGAAAAACCACTAGCCGCAACAGAAGTAGAATAACAATTTTATTTATTTTTTATTTTTCTAAAACGAGGATAAGGATGCGTCGGCAGCCTTTGACCAAGGTAAAAATGGTGGTGTGAAACCCAAATAAACTAGGCGCTATACTGTGGATTTATTTATTTTATTTACGATTTAATCAAGCATTGCTACAAAATCTCCATTCTCCTACTTGAAATCTAAAATGCTGCCATTTGAATTGGGAGGGATTGATGTACTACGTAATAACCCATTTTCACCATCCCAGCAACAATGTCACGTCTAAGGTTGATAGCTGTATCATTTCTGTTTCCCATACTCATTAAAGTCATGCATTTTGTTGTCTAAATTTTTTAAAAAATTTAAACAAATAGAATCCAACACAATTATTAATTCCTTAGATTTCTCCTAGTCACTTTCAGTAAAACAAATGGAAGTCATGTGATCTTAACCCCCAAAGAAAAGAAAAAAAAATGAAAGTCGTGTGGAAAACGAAGTATATCCACGCTAAACTTTTATGGACAGCCAAATTTGCCTTTTAGAAAAAGTAGTAATATCGATTCAAATTTTAAAACCTTTAACACAGTTTAATTCCGTGTACCTCTAACTTAGAACCAACAGAATAATATTGCAAATTTGTTATAAATATAAGGAATGATAATTATTGTTGAATTATTAAAAATGTTTTATTTTTTAAAAATTAAAAAAAAATAAAAAAAAATGAATGTGTCCCTAGCCGAGTACTAGACATTCCGTACAAAGGAGTCAACTTCTTTGTCAGCCTTTTTCCCACCGAATGCCACCAGACTTCTCTGCACTCTGCACTCACTCACTCGCTCACTTACTTTACTTTGAACTATCAGACTCAGTCTTCACCATCTCCTTCCTTCCCCCAATCCCCACCCTTAACTCTCTGCTCCTTTACGCCAGTCTCACTCTACTCCCTTCGATCAATTCCACGCGTCCTCGTAAAGGCATTTCTGTAATTTTATGTTCCTTGCATTGGTGAATTAAGCAACCTTGAATTTATCTCAGCCTCACCAGACGTCCTCGTGTGAGAGCGAGTAGATGTAATTAACTTTCGATTCTAAGCGAGTGAGATATGGATATGGACAAAATACTTGCAACACCGAATAATACATCGTACGATGTAGATACGATCATCTCCTATCCTGTCTTTGCCATTTTTTTTTTACCTTTTTCATCCCCTTATTTCGCTTTAATTACACACAATGCCCCTCCCATTCCCAACCACTTCTTCTTTACTGTAATTGTATCTCTCTGTTTTTTGTTTTTTTTTTTTTTTTGTGCGGGGAAATGCTCAGTACATCTTTCATTCAATAATTAAGCTCTTCTTGTTGTAGTTAATTCTTTTAACGTTGAATTATATTTTAATTAATGGTATACATCATGTCAAATTATTTTACGGTGCAAATATTCACGGTGTAATTAACATATATATATATATATGCTGTTGGATCAATTTATTTTTCGTTGAGCACTCTCTTCTTCAGAATAGTCCCTTTTAGAAGACAGTTCAGTGATTTAAGGAGATTTTGGGTTCAAATAGTCAATCAAACATCCCCATTAAGGATCCCGATAGTATTATTTATTATTCTTATTAAGGAGTTCAAATATAAAAAAAAAAGGTGTGCCAATGTATAATTGAATATGCTGGGAGCTTTTTATCTTATACACACTTACCTTCCTAATCATTAATATATATAGTCATATAAATTGTCAAAACTCTTCCATGAATTCGATTAATAATTTTGAAGATATTATTATATGAAAAAAGTGAAATTAACACTGATAGATCATCGAGTTAAAACCACCAATGATTAGTCTAAATTATTATATTTATTTTTTAAATTGAAACTTTAGGTTAGGTCAGGAAGTGATCAGATAGGAACCCTACCTATCATAAGAGCCCTCTGACGCAGGCATTCTGAAACTTGTACAGGATATAAACGAACTTTAAATCTGTACTATGATTTTTTTATTATTTTTTATTTCTTTGTGTTTGTGATGGAATACATAGCCTCCCCGGAGAAGCTTATTTTGTTTTACCGAAAACATGGATGGAAAATTGAAGGTTGATTGATCACGTTAATGACGGTGAGAAAAAGATACAGTAAAGTTTATTAAAAAGTAGTACAGAGTTATATAAAAGGAGGACAATGGTAGCAGTATTTATGAAAATTGATCATCTTTGTGATTGCGAAGAAACACAGTTTCGCTTTCAACGTGCCAGCCATGCACTAGTCCCATTTTTCTCGTTAGCATGAGTATATCCAAACATGTTTTGAGCATCGCTTTCTCAATTCCTGAAATGATCAAACAGGATAGGTGCTTGGGGTTAATTAAACATGAGAGGGCATCAATTGTACCACTTATTTCTGACAATTTATTTAATAGAGTCATCAAGTGAATGAACCCAGTACTCATTTTCTATTTTCTAAATGTAATAAGTAATTTTTTATGTTGATAATTACCGATGTTATAGAAACCTCTTTATACATGGTGCTTTTAGCTTTAGAAGAGAACCTAATGAAATATATTAAAATTTATATATATGTATATATATATATATATATTAAATGGGGCTAAAATGTTATAAAACCTACTCTTCATGCAAATTAAGGAATAGGATTAACATAAACTTTTGCATGCCATGCACACATTGAGGCTCAGTCCAAATAGCCAATTTATTAGGAAGTACACAATGTGATGATTGTGGTTATCTGTGGGTAAAGCTAGACAAATTTACCAGGACTTAGTGAAACTACTCAAAGAATAATATAATCTTTATATTACTTTGGAGTGGAAGTAAACTTCATATATACATACATATATATATATATATATATATATTGCTTTACATTCTATGCTTAAACCAAACCAAAAACCCTTTAAGAAAAAAATCCAAATTATGTAAACCCATATGCTTAAAATTTGCATTTGAATGAAAAAAAAAAATTTCGTGCATTTCAGGGTATTGAACTAATGATTTTATTCTCTTTCTTCTTCAGGTATTAAATGTGAAAATTGGGTCCCAATTAACGGTGAGCTTATGAGCTGCAGTACTTTTTTTCCTTTCAAATATCTGAAAGCAAGTCATGACAAATGATTTAAAAAATTGTATTTATCAGGGTCAAGTAAAAAAAAAGAAACAGATAAATACATTTTATTTATTCTCTGAGAGAAATAATAAATGAAACTGTGAAAAAAAAATTAAACTGAGGAAGCCAGGATGATGATGATCAGCTGCACAAGACTGATGAAACTAGACAAGGCAATTCAGCGAGTGGGACCCAAATTTTAAATACTCCCAACCGCGTGGGCAGAACACAGAACCAGACACACATAGAAAGAGAGAGAGAGAGTAGACCCAACTCACACGGTTTTTAAAGCCACTTGGGAGTTGAAGAAGCAGAGGCCAAGTCCAAACTAGTTGGGAGGACTGGAAGCAACATTACCATTCCATTCCATTGCAGTGGCTTTCCCATGTAAATAAGCGACCATCTATAGGGGCAATACCGTCATTCCAACTCTCCACACCTTCCCTTAACACTTCGCAGTACATCTCCCACCAATCACTTGGCTCTACAGTCTCAGTAGCCGCCTCATAACTCAGTTTCCACGCACCCCCTACCACCAACTTCTTAAATCTTCCCCAGAAACATAGAAAGAGAGAGAGAGAGAGAGAAAGTAAAAAAGAAAGCTTTTTTTTTTTTCTTTTAAGCCTAACAGACCCACCCCCTCCTGCTTCTTTGGGCAGTCTCTGTTTCGGCCATTGTAGCAACTATAATCTCAAACTCATACACACCCAAGCCTCCAAATTACACTGCTTTTTTCCAATTATCAAAGGTGAGTTCAACTGTTTGCTTTTGGAAAACAGAGAGAGATAGAGATGTCGCTGACACTTTCTTTTCATTTTTCTAGTTGTATATGTGTTTAATTTTAGTTCTCTTTCAGTGCAGATTTCCAACTTCGTCGTTTATAGCAAACGGAAGATGCTGGAATATGAATGGGGAAACCCGTCCTCCATCATGCTCTCTGCCGACGATCCCGAACCACCTCCAGGATCCGACCCGATCCGCCACAGTTTTCTCGACCACTACGCCACCGCACAGAGTGCATTCAGCAATAATAACCTCCTACCTCCTCAACCAACCAACAACGCCGCCTTCGGTGCTCACCATTTTAACCCGCAACAAGTGGCCCACTCCCAAGCTCATCACCACGTCCACTCCCTCTATGACCCACTAGCCTACGCCAGCTCATCCTCCTCCTTCGCGCATCCACATCATCAGTCCATGTTGTCCCTCGATTCCGTCGCCGGCGCCGGCGGACACGGAGGACAGGGATTCATGCTAGTCCCGAAGAGCGAGGAGGTCTGTCGGCCCGTAGATTTCGCGTCGAGAATCGGCCTTAATTTGGGTGGCCGGACCTACTTTTCGTCGGAAGACGACTTTATGAACCGGCTCTACCGCCGGCCGAGACCGATGGAACCGGGGTCGGCCAACTCGCCGAGATGTCAGGCTGAGGGATGCAGTGCCGATCTCTCGCACGCCAAGCACTACCACCGACGCCACAAGGTCTGTGAGTTCCACTCCAAGGCCTCCACCGTTATTGCCGCTGGTTTGACTCAGCGATTCTGCCAACAGTGTAGCAGGTAGTCTAAATTACCAAACAATCCATCCCATGCACGCCGCATTTCTCACATTTTTTTTTTCTGTAACCCCAGCTTACCTTGGCCTGTTGCCACTATCTCACCCATCAATAATTGCTTATTTTTTTCGACCATTCTTTCTATCTTTCTTTCTCTCTGCGAAATCCGGAGGATGATGACTTACAAAATGACGGAAAGGGCCCTAACTGTTCGTGTTTCCAACTTCCAAGCCAAATGATTGGTGTCCCCGTACTTGGGATTAATCCCGAGGGCATTTGCGTCCCGTTATATTTTCTGTGTTTTTCCCGTTGACGTGCCTTGCTTCTTATCGTAGGATTACGAAAATGATTAATTTGATCAACAAAAGAAACATTTGTTTTTGGGCCGTGAAATGACAAAGCCACCCTCCTTATGCTTATGTTATTTCACTTCACCATCGTCGCCCACAGCTGCTCAAGCTGCTCCATTTCTGAAGATGGCTGGACTCCCTAAATGACAAGAATGCCACTGGAGTTGATTATGGGGCCAATGATTGGGTTGTGGAATTCCCGAGGGCACTTGCGTCCGTAGATTACACACATTCCTTTAATACACTTTCATTTTACGTACTGTTTGTCTTGCTATCATATTATGGTCTTACTAAACAGTTGATAGTAACTGCACCATTCCCAACCCACCACCACCCATGATAATATCTATGTCAAAATATTAATTATAAATAACAGTAAAACGCATTTTGTTTTAGCGGTTTTATTTTTATTTTCTTGCAGATTCCACCTTCTTTCGGAGTTCGATAATGGAAAACGCAGTTGCCGGAAGAGGTTGGCAGATCACAATCGTCGCAGGCGAAAAACTCAACAAACAAACCAAGAAATTTCCAAATCACAACCCGAGAATGCCCGGAATTTTTCTTCAGAGAACAGCATTGCGAGTAAGCTCTAATATTTCACAAAGTAGTTTACATTTTTGTAGGAAAAAAAAAAAGTTTCGATTATTTTCATACGCCTTTACTAGCACTGCTTTGGTTACTGATTAAAAAATGAAAATTTAATTAATTACATGCTGTAGTAGTTCAAGCTAGTGTCGTGTTGCTGCACGAGGAACATACTGGAACTGAGTTGTTGAATTTTTTAGGGTCACCACCGGATTCTGCAGCGCAGTCATCGTCCTCAGTGACAGTGGCGGTGTCGCCTCCGAGAATGACGTTGGATTGTTTCAAGCAAAGATCGTATCAAAATAATACTTCGTCAGTATCATCAAGCTCACTCTTTTTCTCAAGTGGGTGAAGCAATTTCAGTTGGAGGCCAGAGCACTGTGAAGCAATTTCAGTTCGTAGTCATCAAGTAATGGAGCTGATAAGCTTCTTCTTTCTTTTCTATTTTTAGCTGGAAAAAGATCCGCAATTATGAAGTCTTTTTATTTTCCTTCTTTATAAAATTTACTGCAAGTAATGTAATTTTGGGAAAGAAAAAAAAAAAAAGTGGAATGGGAAAACTTAGAAGAAATTAAGTTGGAACTTTTCCAATGAAGGGTCTGTTTGGTATCAGAGAAAGTTGTGCAAGGCACGGGTGTTGAAGGTAAACGTTCATTTTGAGTAATGGCATTATTTGCTTTTGTCTGGTGCCGGAATTTTCCCGGAAAATGCAGTGAGCATGTAACAAAAGATAAAATTGACCACGTAGTGCAAAATTAAAAAAATATATATATATATATATATTTATTCAAAAAATAAATAAAAGAAAGAAGAAGAAGAAGAAAATGTGGGGAATATATAAAAGGAAAGAGGACGTCGAGCCGTCAAGCTGTCTCCTAAATGGAGGCTGTACTAAGCCCAAGTAATTATTGACCAAAATCAATCAGATGGCCCCAATCTCATTCTCTCTCTCACTCATCATCGTATTCGTGTCACTGTGTGGCCGTTGTTTCAATCGGATTGGTGAGATGTTATAAAAGAGTGGGACCCACATAAAAGGAAGAATGATATTATGTGCTGTCACCATGCTGAATCGACATCCACATAAGCCTGTTATTAGGCTAACTTTTTATTATTTTCATCATCTTAATGAAGTATAATGTATCCGAATATAGTCACTCAAATTTGTTTATATAACATGTTTATAACATTCTGATATTTTAGGTGACATCTACAGTGGCTTAAAATATAATTTTATTTATGTTTATCAGCTATAATTCTTTCAAATACTTAAGACTCTATTAACACGTCACTTTTTTATTAATTGGAAGATTACGTTTTCTCAATAAATTGGATGCTAAACATTATTTTCACTCAAACTTAATTAAAATAAATACTTAAGGTTACAAAAATTAGCTTAATTGGGTACTTGGTTTTAAAGATTAAAAAATTAAATTCCTAATTTTTTTTTTCTTGCCTATGAGTTCTTATATAATTTCTGATGGAGATATCAAGTCTGTGGGAAAACATATATATACCCGGCTAACTGGGTCAATAATGAACCCCTCAATATTGTTGTAATTTAAATCTTCCCATTTAAGATTTTAATGTCCGCTTAAAGAATTTTATTTATGACAATATATATATATATATATATATAATTACACATATATAAGAGTTTAAAGTAGCATATCTATTCTAAAATAATATATATATAATTACACTTATAATTATATAGAAGTATAAAATAGTAGAGCCACCCCTAAGAGTTTTTTCTCTTTACAAATATATAGAAGTTTAGAGTATTAAATTTATCCTTTTATAATTTCTTTTTAACTGAAAATTAATAAAGCTGAATATATTTATTATATAAATAAAATTTATTCGAATTCAAATTTCAACGTTCTGTCTGAAGATTCGAACCGCTCTTTTTTTGCCGATCACACCCTCAAATGCAGACTTCACTTTCATGACGCAGTGAAATTCGTCAAAAGAGATGCATTATTAAGTTTTTTAAACACGTATTGAGCCGCAATAGCAGTAATAAGTCAATACAGAAGACAGTACCTTTTCAGCTTCTCTATTTTGGTCACATGGATGCATATATAGCTTTTTTTCAGGCTTATATAAATTCTATTTACCAGAAAAAGGCTTATATAAATAGACACTTAAAAATACGTATATTAGAAAACATAAAAAGGGACAACAAAAAAACCTCCTTTGGCCCTTGGAGAAAAAGATAAGTAAGTGGGATGATTCTGAATCAAACTATCAAGTTTCACGCATGATGTTCTCACAAATATACTCTTTGTACCAATTAATGATTACAAACGTGACGATGAAATCTTTTACAAAATTTTATGTAATGCATATGTTTTGTTTTCTTATGTTATTAATCGCTGTCTACCTATCTCATTCGCATGAGATAAAAATTTTATATTATATTGTATTGTAATATGTTAGTGACTCGTGGGTTTCCTTTTAACGAATCCAACATGGAAGCCTCCAAGCACTTTCCTCGAAATTTTATGCGGGCCACTACTCCATTTTTAATATCTTACCCTGTTTCTTTCTTAGGCTACTCTAACTTTGGATTTGTTTGGTTCTCATGAAAAGTTCAATATAAACAAAGAGACTTAACAAAAGTCCAACAGTTGAAATGGAAGCTAGGTTAAGCGCTTCTAGAAGAGCATTACAGTGCATAGAGATTAATTTGATGCATGAATGTGGATGATATACATGATCAATAGCCCAAGGTAAGGTGTGATTGCTAAATATAAGTGGTTATCCTATGCTTGAGGGTTGCAGCTATTATATGAGAATTTATATCATATATCCCCAATTTAAAATTTAATATATTATTCAAATAGAAAAAATAAATTAAAATGTTAAATTTTAATTGGAATAATAAGAAATAAAACAGGTGATTTAAATTTTAATGCATAAAAGTGGTTAGAGTCGTAGAAACAGTTAAGGTACTCCATAGAGATGTTTCCTTTTTGTAAAAACCAAAATCAAAGATATTAATTGATAAGTAAAAAATGGGTAAGTGAATTTATTAATTACCATATATATATATAATTACGATAAGTGCGACCCAACAATTGAAAGAATCCAACAAAACAAAAGTGAATAATAAAAATGTTTGGAGAAGGGTCTCTTTCTTTACAACTTTTCTTTAAGTTTTCTGTCACCTTAACCTGTAGCAAGGAAAAGGAAGCTTACCCTTCTGTTGGGTCAGTACTCATTTTGTTACCCAACCCAAGATCATTATTCCTGAAACTTTCACCTGCTTTATGATTCCATTCACTTGGGAAACTAAAATTTTTCTACTGCCTAAAACTAATTTCATGGAGAAGATATATATATATATATATATATATATATATATATTTTAAGTAAAAAAAAGGAATGATTTAAATTTTTAACTCGTAAATAAATATAAAAATTTAGTCAGTTTTTTTTTTCTTGTACTGCACTTCAAATGTATAGAAAAGAATATTTATAATTAAATTTTATTTTTCATTTTATAATTTACTAGTTTAATTATATAATTATTTTTTTTTATAAAGAATTCTATAAAATTAATGGGATACATAACATAATGAGAAGTGAAATAATAAAACTTGAGGATTTTTATAAATTTTTCATATATATTTTGAGAGTGTAAAAGCTTAAACACAACTTGCTTTTTATCATCTATAAATAGTAAATACAAAGAAGAGAAGAGCTGGGTTTGGTTTCTACCCAAAAAAAAAAAAGAGAGAGAGAGCTGGGAATCGGTGAAGTGGTCCAAACACAGAAATCAGAAACAATCAAAATGGAAGGCACTTTCTGATCGTTGGAAAAAAGGAATAAAAAGAGGGGCACATTTGGTTTCGAAAAACAGGTGCAACGTTTTACTCGGCTCCCCAAAGCCCCAATTTTGTGGGTCCCCCATGCATTCACATCCTCATTTCACTCGCTCGATCACACACTCGCAATCTCGCATACGGTTTTTTGATCATCACCGCCGTTGAAGAAACTCCACCAAATTGTGTTTTCAAAACATTGGGGCCCATCTTCACAAGGCCATGCACCGCCACTGTTCCATGATCGATCCCTGCATGTGGGGGATACCCCCTTTCCTGTTATTGGGCCAGTGGGCTGGTACGTGGGCCCACCACTGCGGCTCCAGTTTAGATTTTGGGGATCGCAAAGTCACGTGACCTGCACCTGATCGGACCCGGTAGATTTGTGTCTTCTGGTGGGGGCTTTGCCGACTCAGGCCCCTGCAAACAGCTGGATTTAGTAAAAGCTGATATGTGTGCGTGCCAGAATGAAGGCCTTTCCATTTATAGCATCGTAAGAGCTTTCTCACGTATTAAAAGGACTCGCATTTGGCAAGGCTAATTAATTAATTAATTAATCATGATAAACGTGATTGTCTTTCTTTTAAATATTAATTGGATACAATTTCGAAAATATAATAATAATAATAAGGCTTTTATTTGAATTACGTAAATTAATTAAAAGTTTCTTCTTCTTTTTTTTCTTCCTCCAAAATCGTTTAATTAATAAACCCTGTCTGCTTTAGATGTCCTGAAAAAAAGAGGCAAAAAGGTGTTCGTACTTTGTATATGGACGTAAATTTAGCAGATTAATTATTAAAACTAGACAGAGGACAATTAATATATATATAGCTAGGCAATAGCAAAACTCAAAAAGTGTCTTGGTTAGGCTGAAATGATAGAATACCAACTCCATAATTGTGTTTTTCTGTATGATATCAAATATATATTAAGCTTTAATTTTGTCCTAGGAAACACAATAAACAAAAAATAATTTAATAAAAAGTGACCAAGCTAGCTAGGACAACATTAAAAAGAATTAATGAGTCTATGAACATAAGCATAAAGTCATCTATCAATATTTCTCTCCTATACATTCCTCTCTTTTTTCTTTTTTCTCTATTTTAGCAAGTATTATTCTTCACTCATCTGTGTCTTTGCTTGGGTGCCTAAAGTAATCTATCTGTTTTCTTTTTGCAAATCATTTATATTACATATATTCAATTTAATTTGAGAGTAAAAGCCAGAAATGGTGACAAACTGTAAGCAATCTGTGACTGAATGATATTGCAAAAAGAGGCTGCATAATTATTTCTAGTGGCATGAGAAAAGTAGCATAATTTGTAGACCTAATAAGGTACACTTGAAGACATGAAAACTACTAGTCGTCTATCAATTATAGAGGTAGAAGAAGAAATCCTTCCTTTTTTTTAGTTAAGACGACTCTTTATCAACTTTGAAACTCTAGCCACCCACTTTGAGAAAAAAATAAATAAAAATGAAAAATGAAATTTTATCACTTCGTAGCAATTTTGGACGAGAATACTTTAGTTATGTACAAATAATTATTTTCTTTCTACTTTCCTCAACAAGAAGGACATACTTTGTGGAAATGAAATGTATACTTTCTACTTTACTAAACCAAAAATAAATAAAAATAAAGTATACTTTTAGACGTGAAAACGACTAGTCGTTTATTAATTATAGAGAGAGATGAAGAAATCCTTACTTGTTTCAGTTAAGACTACTCTTTGTCAACTTTCAAATTGTAGCCACGCACTTTGAGAAAAAGAAAAAAAAGAAAGAAAAAAAAAATCACTTGTAGCAATTTTGGATGATAATCAGAACTTTGCCCTTGTCCTTGCCGTTTATATGTAAACTTGGGAATCCTTCACATGGTGCTCATCCACTTTGCATTTTTCTGTTTTTATTTTTGCTTTTTTACTCTCTAGTTTACACCGTGCTATTGGTAGCTATGGATCTCCATGCAATATGGTTTTCATTATGCTATTTGCTTTTAGGGTAAATTACATTTTACCTCATGAATTATAATGTGATTTACACTTTGCCTATTAAATTTTCAATTTCATCATATTGCACCCTGAATTATTAAATTTCGTTTAATTTAACCCAATTGATAACGTCTATTTGAAATAGTTAACATAATACATGGGGACAAAGTATAAAATCCTAAAAGTTTAGGGGGCAAAATGTAGAATCATGGTATTTAAGTTCACTGTCATTTTCTTCTCCCTTTTTTGTAATCGAGTTGCGAGACCCATAATTTTGACTCGTGAAAGTTTGGGGGGCAAAGTATAAAATTATGGTGTTTAAGTTTACTATCATTTTCTTCATCCATTTTCTACAACCGGGTTGTACGACCCACGATTTTGATTTGACAGAATCCCATATTCTAGTCGTTTGTTTCTGCTATTAATTAAGGAGTTTTAGTATTTTAATTATTTATGAACAAGTTACGCTATAATTTTTGTCAAATTCAAGTTAAAATACGCATAGTTTAGAGGCATAGTAAATTACACATCTTAATCGGATTCCGTAAATGATAAAATTACTAAAACTCCTTAATCAATGGTGGAAATGGATAGCTGTAATAGGATTTCATCGGGTCAAAATTGCAGGTTGTGAAACCCAATTTTAAAAAATGGACGAAAAAGATGACAATGAACTTAAATACTATGATCTTACACTTTACCACCCTAAACTTTCAGGTTTTTGCACTTTACCCCCTTAAACTTTCTAACTTTTGCACTTTACCTCCTTCCGTTAACTATTTCCAACGGACATTATTAATTTAGTCAAATTGAGCGAAATTTGATAGTTCATGGGACAATGTGATTAAATTAAAATTTATAAGGTAAAATATAAATCACACTATAATTCAGAAAAATAAAATGTAAATTGAATGAAATTTGATAGTTCAGGGGGTAATATAATTAAGTTGAAAATTTATGAGGTAGAATATAAATCACACTATAATTCAGAAAAATAAAATATAATTTACCCTTGTTTTTATATTGTTCTTTAATATGGAAAACCAATTAAACTTAGTCAGCCCTTTCAAAAAGACAAATATTTAATACAAATAATATTCCATTGCTTATCATGTTATTGCAAACTTACACAAATAATAGTCTATACACATCACTCAAAAATTATATATAAGATTGACATTTAAAGGGAAAAAAAAGGAAGGTGATACTAGAGAAAGTGTTTCGACTGAAGAAATTAATTACCAAGGTGAAATGTTATATGCAAATTGAGAAAGGAGTTAGAAAAACTGAAGATCTTATTAAATTACCTGATATGTATATCATGCTTTAGAATATTGTCAACAGCCATTTTGGAGTTAATTAAAAAAATCCTCCATATTAAATTATAGCATGTATATACGATAGAATATTGTCAAAGATCTTAAGAATCACATATACAATCGTACCTATAGTTGAATGAAATGTAGAATAGTCGTGCAATTTAAACACACGTGGTTATGCAGCATCAAATTTATGACTGTCGGTACGTACGTGTACTCTGAAGCAAATTTAAACAGTGCATGGTGATACGTGTTAGATTTACAAGAGATTCTGTTTGGTCCATTCCATGGTATATATGGTTCAAAGAGAGAGACAGAAATTTTATTAAATAGATTTCACAAATCAAAGAATTCATTACACAGAACAATACATAATAAATAATTAGCTATGAAACCAATATTGAACAAGAAACTAAAAAAACTAGGAAGCAGAAAAAACCCATTAGATCGTACATAATTATGGATGTCAATAAATAAACCAATGAAAGGAAAGCTACGTACCCCCAGTAGTACTCTAAGACTTATACACTAGAGAATTATAATTAAAAACGAATCGATCAGTTAAAATTTAATTTGGGTGGAGGTAGGGGTGTCAGAGAAAGGAGTTCCACAAATCAGAACAAACATCTTCCTCGGTCTTAGTTTTGGACCTGGCCGACAAGAATCCAAAACTAGGGCTGCATGGAGGAGCCTGCATGAGGTCCAATGTGAGATGTGAGCCACCACTACTTTGATCATGAAAGTGATCAGCCACTTTGACGTCCCACCCCTGCGGCTCCGGAAACATCTGGTGGCTGTGGATGAACCCGGCTGCAGATGTAGTAGTAGTTGCTGGAGCAGTAGTACGTTGTGGGTCCCCTACATCATCCCTGTCCAAAATGATCATCTGCCGAGCCCAGATGGCTGCTCGATTCTCTACGATGAGCTCTCGAAGCGCAGCACTTGATCTTGTGGACAGATCATTACATGGGGGCTCCCATGATTCACCCTTTGATGATGACAGAAGAGAGAGAGCACGTCCTGTCTCCGTCGAAATGTATGGATATCTTCCTCCCATGATCACTTTGTTCTCTGCTTAGAGACCCCCAAACCCCATTTGAGAATTTATTGCTTTTATCAAAACCAACGTCTATGAAGCTTACAGTTTCTATGGCATTCTTTAAATTTTAATCATATATAAGCACAAAATAAGCTCTTGATACATAACATGCCAACTACGTAGAGGGATCCATAGTACGGTGTAAGGACCAATCTCACAACACGTTTACAAGGAAAATAACAGATCATTATATAAAAATGTTGACTCTCTCTCCCGTAGCCTGATCCTGATATATAAGTATAAGTCCACTTCCTTACAGTTTGTAATGTAACTAATAAAATATGAAAGGAAGTACTTTATCAAGCAACACACATCAATTAAAGAAAGTCAAAAAATTAAGACAAATACATTGTACAAATTCCGGTTTCAAGAAATTCAGCTCCTAATTAAATGAGCCATAACTACCCCCAACTAGTAAGGCGATACTAAAGAGCTCCTGGAGACTAATCGATTTTACATGATCTAAGAAAAAACAACAGTATAATTAATTACTTGCCGTTTCGCATGCAACATATACATTTTGAACCATGTTTGTACCTAAATTTCCTTCGCCTATTCTCAACTTAAAGATTTCTAAACATATATATATATATATATATATATATATATATATATATATATGTGTGTGTGTGTGTGTGTGTGTCATGTGTGTCCTTTCAGCTAGTATTTTTCAATTAAAGCTTTGGCAACTTGAACCAATCTTCCTAGCACCATATCTATAATCATGGGTCCACAAAGCTTTCACCAAGGTACTTCCTAGTTTAGCCCCAAGGTTCCCGTACAGTCTATATATGCATAGCACGAAAGGACTGTTACCTATTGTAGCTATTTTCTAACAAAAATACTTGACAATATCGTAGCTTTATATTAATATGACAAAAGAGAGAAATACTAGGATTGAATTAATTATTGACACGATATGTATTACCTTTTGTTCATATACACGTACATATATACATCTGCAACTAATGAAGTAGAAGGTGGAGGACTTTTTAGGACACCAATTCTAGGAAAATTCTTCAAATCATCTGATGTGTACATTATGCAGTAAGCAAAACCCAAGGGAATATTTTGTACGTATAAAGTCAGATTGTAAATTGCAAAATTTTTATAACTTAAATGAATATGATATTGATTTAAAATTAGAAAGAAGAAAAGAGGGGTATATACACTACATATATTTAGACTTACCATGAGAAGAGTTCCTGGTAATAGAATCATGGGAGCTCTTTCTTCTTCGTTCATTGTGCCCAGCCAATCTTCTCCTACAACTCCTCTTTGACTCGTCAAACTCCGACACTACATGAAACCTATATTACCCCATTTTATCATTAGCTATACACCCCATATTTTATTATCATCATTGACCATGCAATTAGCATCAACAATTAACCAATAAATAAATAAAACCCATAAGAAAAATGTAATAAATCTCCATTCCGAATTTTTCTGTCTTGGTTTTTTGTATGCCTAATAAATAGCCAAAGGAAATGATAAACTCACCTACTGCATTGTTGACAGAAGCGCTGCTCCAACCCTAACACCACCACCTTGGGAGCCTTGGAGTGCATCTCACAGACCTTGTGCCTCCGGTGGTAGTCCTTAGCATTCACCAGCGCCACGTGGCACCCCTCCACCTGGCACCTGGGCACCGTCGCCGGCAACGACGAAGACGAGGATGCCCTCCACCGGCGTCGCCACTATAAATAGGTTTGCCTCTCTTGCCAATAGAGAGCCCGGCCACGTGGCGTTCACCCAGAGGGGTGGTGGTATCCTCGAAGTAGTGCCTCTTGCCGAGCTTCAAACACATGAGATGTGGATCCGGGTGCAAGTGGGAGCCATCCCCGGCGTACAGAGACTGGTGGTGGTGCAAGTGACCGTGATGTACAACTACGCCATGATCCCCATAACCGCGAGGACTCAGAACGAGAGCGTGAGCAGCACAGTCGTCAAGGCGCGTGGTCGTGTCGGCCGTAGTGGGAGTTGGGGTTACGCAGAAGGCGGTGTTAGGGGTGGTAGTCCAGTCCATCCGGGAAGAATTACTGAGCTCCCATATGTCCCAGGCGAGGTTGGTAGTAGTATTATTACCATTTTGTCCTCTGCTCCCTATGCCGTGACCCAACGTGTTGCCGCCAATTTCCATGGCCTCTGCAGTCTCTGTCCCTGCCGTGTCCCTTCTCTATTATACGAGAAGGAAAGGAGAGTGGTGGGTTTGAGAGCTTTTGTACAAAGAATTAGAAAGGACTTAACTTGGACTTGGAAATTGCACATTCGCAGGACGGCTGGCGTGCATCTGCTTTGGTTTACATAGTTGAAATAATATAATAAAAAACAAGAGGAACGGTGGTGCTCTGCTTATAGGGACAAAGAGAGAGAGTCAGAGCAGTGAAGGGTCTCTGCGTTTTCCTTGTTATACTCCAATGGGGTTTAAAGTGTCAAGTAAAAAGCTGCCAACTTGCGGCAGAGATAGATTCAATTGAGAGAGAATGCGACACGTGAGAAGGAGTGGTGGGAGAGGAACGCACGTGGGAATAGTCAGGTAGGTGCCAGGTGGCCAACAATTTGTGAGAACCAAGCCAACAATGTCCTTTGTAATTGATTTGATTAAAGAGAGAGTAGAGACGAAGTAATTAAATAAATAAATAAAAAGTGGTGAATTGTGATAAGACTCGAGAGGATCAGAGTGAGATATTTGATGGATAGGAAGAGAAAAAGAGAGAGAAATGAGAGCCTTCTCCCTTTTTCTTTTTTGTGTTATTATTTGTTTTTTCAATTACTATGGGAATAAAGCTTTTAACAAAAATTAGTTGGAGATATAGCAATTTTTAATTAATTCTGTCTCATTATTTTGTGATTGTATACACTTACACACACGCAGCTTAAAAGGTCGTGTACCACACTGTCCTATCACTTCTAATTAATCTGCATGCATAGTCTACGTAAATCCTTAAACCCTTCCCACGTACGGGTTTATGATTTAAGCCTGGAGCGTATGGACACGCGCTTATGGTGGCCCGTGAACCTCCTATATATATATATATATATATATATGCAAATTCCCGTCCGGAATAACTGGACCCTTTGGTTCCCGTTTTCTATAATTATATAAAATTATACATATTTTGCCACGTGAAAATTTCGCTGCATTGTTTAATCATTTTTAAGCACACCTTCCAGAAGATCAAGATTTCACGAATAATAAGATTTTTTTTTTTTATAAATAAAAAATTTTGATAAGGTGCTGTCATTTTAAATTTTATTAACGGGATAGAATTTTTTACTATTTTAAATTTATAATTTTATAAAAATTTAAAGAAGTTAATTCAGTTCTAATAAATTTTATTTTATTTGATATTTTAAATAAAATTAAATATATTTAAAATAATAATAAAAATTATTAAAATTTAAAATATAATTCTTATAAATAAATAAGTATAATAAAATAGATGGCTTCCTTTCCCTTATACCAGACCCCGTATGCACGAATAATAAGATTCTAAAAATAAGTGATGCACATGAATTGGAAAGTGCATGTGACAAACGGAGAAGTGGGTTTTATTTGCTCGAGACACATGAACATGTTTCTAAGTTTATATGGGGAGGGGCCCCCATAATTAATTAATAGGGACCATTTTTAGGATAGTGATTAGATTCCAAATATAACAACCAATCTCATTAATGAAATGAGCGTCTGTAATCTTGATTTAATAATAAATAATGATAAAAAAAAAGTTATAATTTGTCTCTAATTTTCATTTCAATCACTCAATTAGGACTGCCAGGAAAAGGAATGATTGTGAAGGAAAAAAAAATGGATAGTTCTATTTTAATTAAAATAGACAATATCTGTCTTAGAGTATTAATGTTGGCATTATTGGTTAGATGTATTATCATCTATACTATACAAGTCGATATTTCAAAATTATCATAATGTTGCGTGTTCCTAAGCAAAACAGATTTGATTACAAAATGATATTATTGATGCACATGATATGCTCTGCAAATATGACTTCTTTTTTCCTCTCCCTTTTATCGTTCCACCCCTTACCCCCAAAACTATTTTTATGAATCACTATCGATATCGGTGGTCACTGATCTATTACTATAATTACATGAAAGAAAGTCATATATGCATGTCTGTATTAAATTGGGTTCTTGATAAGGTGGAGTCGGCTGTAGGGGCTATATACATATATATGCCGGAAGTGGAAACCTATACATCATTAAAAAGAGTATATTGCTTTAGATTTAGATTGCTACATTGAGATGGTACTATTGGAGAATCTTCTTTCTACGTACCTAATGTTCCAACTTGTTCCTTAAAATGTAAATTTCATGTACTATAACAATGAATCAACTTACCTTTTCGATCCCCTAGCTGAGACATGCATGCATGCATCTCTAAGAATGTTTATTGTGAAAATTATTTTTGCAACCCCCAAGGACGTGTAGCTTAACAATATTGCTCTCTTCTAATTAACTTTTCCTTGTCACCCCATAATTGTGGTTTTGTTTGAAGTTTGTTATTTCAAAACTTGTAAAAGACAGTTTTTTTTTTCTTTTTTGGTAAAACTAGTAAAAGACATTGAAAATTGTTAAATATTACTAAAAACCAGACCATATAGATTGCGCAACGGCATGGGAATATATGTCATATATATAAACTAGCTTTTATTATTACTAGTATACACGATGGTTTTTAGTTTTTATTTTTTAAGTGGATAAAAGTAAAAACAAAAACTTGTACGTATGATGACATTATTGTCCACATTCATTTACGTGTTGTTGGGGGCACTGGAGAGACCCTTTGAACTCTCTCTTTTCTCTGTCCTATCTATTTGTGAACTTAGTAAGTATATTAAGAAACATATTTGGGAGGTGCGGGGGTTAGATTTATATAAATTAAAAATGTTTTTCTATACAATGTCTTTTGTACATCCTTCATAACAATGTATTTTTAAAAGATCGAAGGCAAAAAGACATTAAGATATTATATGTAATACCTTTAATTGGATGTAATGACATCATTCACAGTAAATAGGACAAATGAGGAATGTTATATAGGGGAGCATTTCTCTTTTACATATATGTATATATTCATACTTGTTTTCCATTGAACAAAATGACATCTCCAATTGCTTCTTTAATGCAAGTAAAATCACAGACTGTAAAGTGTCGATGCAGTCTTAAATTAGGGTAGACCATACACGTGTAAATCAGTGGGATCCACCTAAAAGATCTCCGTTCAAATACTGCGAAGATTGACCCAGATTGGATGATTGTGACCAGACTTTGCATTCTTTTTGAACGGTCAGAAAAAAAATAAACACCGAAACGAATAAATGACTATTATTCATATATTAATTTACGATTAGAGGGAGAAATTAGCTTATCAGACTCTAAGCAAAGGTGTCATCTACATGGTTATATAGTACACCAAGACGTGTTATACATATTGCACTGACTGTGATTTTCTGAGGAATTAAAAAGTTTGTGGGAATCACAAATACCAATTAGTAACAGAAAACTGACTGAATTTGGCAAAAAAATGTCCTTGCTTCATCATTTACTACCCATTTTGCTTGTAGTGAAATGGTAAAAAAAGATCAAAATTTGCCTCAGTTATAGTAGTAAAAAGAAAAGTACCACACCTGCACTTGCTCCAGTGATTGAAATGAGAAAACTTTTAACCAGCATTCTGTGCTCTCGATGAAAAAGCACATATTAGCTCACCCGTCTGACATTGATGGCACTTGTCAGCGTCGCACCCATTCATCTCTCTCTTTTTTAAAAAAGAAAAATAAATAAATTATTTTGGATAATATTGAACTAAAATGTATAGTGGAGTTGCTTTGGTTGATTTGCAAACTATGTGTCCATCAAAACCTGATAACGCGTGGAATCACCATTGGCTGTGGTTTTTGTGGATAAAAACTGTAAAACATCACCAAATTCCGACTCATTTTCAGATTGTCATAAATATGCATGGTTAAAAGAGACTGACGAGTTGGGTATCCAAAGTAATGGGACCCATGCATGGTATCTGCCGCCTCAGTGATCCTGCCACGTGTACGGTCATGGCAGTCCACCTTAGTGCAGGAGCAAGGTATCTTTAATGTACATGGCAGAGAAGAAAGCTTTTTAATTAATAAGTTTGCAGTAAAATTTTAGAATTTTTCCCAACAAACAAGTTCCTAAAAAGCAGGGAGAGAGAGAGGGAAACCCCTACTCCGTACTTGCTTCGGTGGGTGGTTGACATGTGTACATGAACAAACTATGGTTTCCAAAATTCTTTATCCCCGTACTCATCAAACTGAGATGTGCAACTGATCCTGATAGACGTGGGAATGGGAGGCATGAGACTTGGTTGTTCCTTTTAATGAAACACAGAGAAAGGTTACAAAAGCTTGAGATATCGATGAAGAAGGAGCATGATATGAGGGGACCATTTTTTTATTTTTTATTTTTTAAGTCTTCATTTTCGTAGTATTTGGGGGGACCAAGTAAATAATTCTGCTTATGACCAACATTTAATTAGGTCGTAATCAAGGGACGAGAATCATTCTCATCATCAAGATCAAGTGTGTGTTTTAGATCCCAAATCCTCCTTAATTCCGAATTTATAATATTCACAAAAGTTTGTCATTAATCACATATGATACTTGTCATAACACAAGTTCTAAACCACATACCATTTTGTAGAGTTAACTTCAGTACATTATTAACAAAGGATACAGAAGAAAACAAGAGTATATAGGTCTAATCTTGATAAATTAGTTGTATCATAACTAAGGTCTGGTTTCTTCTTTAACGTTATTTTATGGTAATGGGATTCATTTAGGGTTAAAAAAAAGTTCATTTTTATTTATTTATATAGTTAGAACAATAAACAAAGAGAAAGGGGCAAAACCTTCATCTTCCTCAAACCAAGATAAAGGATGGGAAAGAGAAGGCTGTGTGTACTGCATGGCCACAAGGTAAAGGAGAAGTTGATCAGGACCTTTCACTATGAAAGCAACTTAATCGTACCCTTCGAGAAAAATAAAGCAACATTAAAACTTATATAAAGTGAATTTAGATCATCTGTCACTTTATATATTCTCCTTAATTATTTGTTTGTTCTCTTTAAATATAATTTGATATAACATTTAAATATAAAATAAATAAATAATATGTCAAATTATAATTAAAAGATATAAGTGATATGTGTTCATATAAAGTTGTTTTTTATAATTACTAAGAAAAATATAAAAGATTTTGAAAACCCAAATTTGTTTCAAGAAGCAATTTTCTTTGGCATTATCAATGTCTAGCAGAAAGTATATCAGAGCCATGCGTGGAAGTTTCCCATAAGCTTTTATAAATTTTGAACAAAGGAAATCAAAAGGACACTAGAGAAAAGTAGAACTACATCATCCAAAAATAATTATATTTTATATGCAATGAAAGTGAAAAAAAAAAATAAAGGGTGTAGGGAGGGTGGTGGGTGTGGTATATTTTTTCAGGCAAAATTATGATACACATATACACAGATGTTGCATCAAAGCTGAGTCAAGATGGGTCCCTTGGATACTACAAAATCTAAACTCATATATATAAGAACCAGCTGGGTCCAAATCTCTCCTGCTGGATCTGACCATTATGTATAGACCCCACCACTTAACCGACCATCTTTCATATGAACATATATGGGGCTGGCTATTAATTATTAATTGGTGGATACAATTCCATTGTTAATTATAATATGCATTCAAATTCAATGGTTGTGATCTATTCAACTGAAATGGAGCATGTGAAGAGTGTGTGGGCCTTTTTTCCTTAAAAAGCTTTTATTCTTGGCCATCTATTGAAGCTCATGATCAGAGTCTTCTACCAATACTGGGAATTTAAGTTCATGTTGTCCTAGTTCGATCGCAGAGCTTAGAAAACATGATGATCTCGATGCTGTTCTATTTGCTCCTTTTTTAACAAAAATTGTTCTTCCACATGCACCAATAAAAATAGAATCCAGTTTTTTTAATTTGGACGACTTTGAACGGTTTTCTATCATCATGCCTGATGTCTAAAGTACAAATAGATTTTTTCAGTTAGATGTTTCCCATATCGAATTTTGTTCATTCACATCATCAACAAGTACTGAATGCGAATAATATAAACAAAGAGAGAAAAAGGTATTCCATTTGGTGAATTCCTACTGTTTATTCGATACCCAAAGACAGTTCATGACCACGAAAGGCAAAAAGGAATTGGTTATTGTTCATTCGGTGGTGAGCGTATGATTAAATATAGAATCGCACCGTACAGCGGTGAATCCAAATTGATTATTATAAGCTAGCTAGGGTCGTAGCATTCCTCTTCTGCGGTCTTCAAACTATGGCAGGCCTCTATATCTTATATTGAATGGATTGGGCTTCTTTTGACCTCTTTTTTTATTATTATTTTTTGCCGTAAAAGTTGAGCAATGACAACCCTTTCCAATTTTAGAAAATCGCTAAGCGAGAGGGAATCCAAGCCATAAAATGGCACAGAAGCGAAATCTGCAGCATCATTTTTTAAGGACCTGGACAATGTTGTGACCTAGAGTTTCTATATGAGCTAATTCAAAAGAATGAACTGTTATGGATCATCTAATTTAATTTCCCAAACTGTCTATTTTTTGTTTATTTTCTAAAAGTGGTAATGGATTGATGTAGCAGCTTTATTCAGGCTTTTCCCTTTTAAGTTTCATCCAAATTCCATTTGAGATTTACATAACATTGATTACTGCACCCATCGCCCACAGAAAAAAGTTATTAAATTTTACCTTAATAAAAGAGTTGTCTTTTGTGTATATTTTACAAACACAGATATAAAAAAAACCTCTTGTATTTCTGAAGTATATACTCCTATACTATTAGAATGATGTTATATAATACCACATTAATATTTATATTTATGTGGCATCATTCTAATAGTTTAGAAATACATACTTCAAGAGTACATAGAGTTTTTTTTCACAAACACACACCTATACATTATCTTTAATTTTCAAACTTTTTCATCATAATTCGTATAATTTCACAATCCACATAAGTGGTTGAAGATTATACATAATCAATAAAGTTGACAAGCTTATTATATGTAAGCAATAAAAGCGCTGTAGGTTTGGAATCATCTCTAGGCTCTAGCCTTAGGTACAGAAGTGGATTTAAATAAACTTTCAAAAAACGAACCTCCATGCAATACCGTGTTGATTCTTGTGGTTTATGATTGATTTTAGCAATCCCTAGCTCATACCTGTTAGCCTCAACCTGGACACAAACAGGCTCATATAGGGTTTTGTGACTCCACGACAAACAAGATTGGGCCCAGTTTTATAATTTTGTAATTCCCAAACTTGCCCAACTTGAGATTTACGGGATTAGGTTAGAATATTCCAAGTTTGATTCGTGTAAAAGAAAGAGAAGTTGCAGTATGCTTTTGGATTTGGTGCGAAGGTGGGGCTCCTGAAGCAAAACATGCATTTTACTGTACTGTGCGGTGATCACCTAACATGGTAGCGTGGCAGTGGTGGCAGTTCTTTTGTGACTTTCAAAGGGATCAGTTTGCAGATTAATGAGTCTTCTTCACGTCCAAATCAAGCTCGCTAGTTTTTCAACAAATTAAAACCTTCCTTCTCTAGGATAGATCGTTTGACCCGTTGAGTCATTCGCACGTCTAAAACTACCAGAACCACTCACATATACAGCCGATAGCCCCCACACACACAAACTACAAAGAGAGAATGATGATGGCAGCAAGTTGAAATGACAAAAATCTCAAGGGCCTTTACCGGACTTGCTTCTATCAATTAGCCTTCTACTTTCCTCATCTAAAAGAAACGATATAAAAATGTGTTTGTTAGACCAGAAAATGTAGGCCCATTTCCCCCCTAATCAACTCAACCATTCATTACTGTCACCTTTTTCTTGCCATCATTTATTTTTCTTGTAATTTCGTGTTTTAATTTATTGGCCTCTTTCTAATTTGGATCGGGATGTCTATACCCTAAGTGAACAATTGGTCTAAATATTAAGCACCTTAATAACTTTATGTAAAATACCACATGTAATTAAACATTTTTTTTTTTAATTCTTAGACCAGATCCTCTTCTAAAATATTTTAATTATATTTTATATTTTATTCAATAACCCAACCTCATCAATATATAAGCGAAAAGGCCTGCCACCACTATTATATGTTGAATGTTCCCAACAATTAAGCACCCATTATTTTCATTATCCATCATAAAATCGTAACTCTAGTCTAATCCAATCGAAAACCATGACGTTGTATTTTCAAATTCCCAATTCTGTATTCAATACCTTTTCTATTTACAAATTCGACCCATCATTTATATTAATGAAGCGAATTCCCTCCAAACTTCACAAAACCTTGAACCCCATCCGCCATGTTTCTCACATTCAGCTACACTCTCTCTGTCATCATCTTCTTCCTAAGCTCCTCGCCATGTATATTTGCCACCAGACCATTAATAAACCCAGAAAGCAAAACGACAGCCCAGCAAAGCTATAGCCATTACAAGTGGAATAATATTGAAAGCTTAACTCATGCAATGAGAGGCAGCCATGTCAAAGGCTTATCGGAGCTCAAAAGTTACCTCCACCATTTCGGTTATCTTCTCTCAGAGAATACTAACTTCACCAACATATTCGACACCCCATTAGAATCCGGCATTACTCGGTTTCAATCAAAGCTCGGACTCTCGGTCACCGGAAAGCTCGATTTGGATACCCTTTCTCAAATTGCGATGCCGAGATGCGGCGTCCCTGACACAGTTAGTACTTTTACCTTGCATGGAACACAACGGTACGTGTATTTTACCGGGAAACCTCGCTGGGCACGTGCAATGCCCATGATCCTCACTTACGCATTCTCGCCGGAGTACATGATTAAATACTTGAGCTTCTCTGATATTAAAGACGTATTCAGGCGTGCATTTTCTCGGTGGTCGTCGGTGATTCCAGTGAGTTTCAAAGAGACGGACGACTATGGGTACGCAGATATCAGGATAGGGTTTTACAGCGGCGAACACGGTGACTCGGAGCCGTTTGATGGGGTGCTCGGTGTGTTGGCTCACTCGTTTTCGCCCGAAAGTGGGAAGTTCCACCTGGACGCGGCGGAGACTTGGGCGGTGGATTTCAAATTGGAGAAATCGCCTGTGGCTTTCGACTTAGAGTCGGTGGCGACGCATGAGATTGGACATCTGCTAGGACTGGCTCATAGTCCTGTTAAAGAGGCCGTAATGTACCCAAGTTTGAAGCCTAGGGAGAAGAAATTAGATTTGAAGGTCGATGACATTAGAGGAGTGCAAGCTCTATATGGATCAAACCCGAATTTTACCATTGCTTCTTTATCAGAGTCGGATATTTCTACAAATCAAGCTATTAATAATTTCAGAAGTAGATCGTTCACAATATGGATGATCAGTTGCATATTATTATTTGTTTTGTTAACGTAAATCATCACCTACCATATATAGGATATATACGTACCTGCGGCAGTCATGAAAGCTAGTGATCATCAACTACTGTTTTTTTTTTTTTGGTTTGTCTTTTAATTTTCAGTAAAATTAAGGAATAGATATTAACAGTATGTTAACATGTAGATTTTCAGTTATTTTGCCGAATTGATTATAACGATTCACTTATTTTTCTGCTTCTTTTTCTTAATATCTTGAAAATTGCAGAGTCATTAATATTTTGACTTTGATTTTGTTATATTATATATTGCTTTTTCCTTGTTCATTCGTTACTGCTAAGATATGCACTTATATTGAGGTTGCATGTCCATGCAGAATATTGTTATATTAGTTCAATTAATGATGTCTTATCTAAGACCTACCTAGCAGTCCCTGAAAGACCCAAAAAAAAAATAAATAAATAAATAAAAATCAAAGTATTAGGTTGATCCTTTCAACCTAAGTTGGTCATATTGGTATTGTGTCTTGTCCTAAACTACACCATTGAAGAAACCAAATTTTTGTTTAAGCGCACACATCAAAATAGTGTCTCGTTATTTGACCCTGTAGATATATAAATGTGTTTTTGCATTGGGTGCACGGAATAACTTAAATTGAAATTTGTTGAGGTATACAACAGTTATGGGATATACATGCCTTCAATGTACTTAATGCAGGCTATAAATTGTGCTAATGTCCCAAAAACAAAATTAAGGACTATAAATCATGCATTCTTTTATTAAAAAAAATAGAAGAAAAAATCTCCATAATAATTTTTTTTATCCCCTTTGGTTGGATATGTAAATGTGTAGTCTCAAAAAGTATATATAGTCCGACGATAAGCAAATCAATTGCAAAGATTATTTAATTTATGTTTGAATTTTTATATATATATATATATATATATAACAGAGGAAATGGAGGTCTACATCGAGTGCGGTGGGAATATAATTGGCTTAGCCAACCTGCAGATTTGTTGTGCATCAAGTCCACTTCTATACACAAGCAATGTATATTGTCCGGGTGAAGTTAGATTTTGAGTCTTCCTCGAGTCATTTTGTGACCCAGATGATCAACGTGGACGGCCATGATTTAGTTGTTCCTATACTTGGGCTGTGGCGATGGATCAGCGTACGGAAAATGTGGAAACAGAAACTTAAATCACGGTTGTGGATATGCAGTTGGCAGAAGTTGACATTTTTCTCCTCCACAAAATTTTAAGTTTATCTATATTTCGGATTATATGTATATATATATATATATATTGAAACAAATATAAGATATAAGACCTATTTATCGTGGTAATTGGAATCATCATACTCCTTAACAAGGTCATACATTGTATATATTCCTTAACAAATCGAGATAAAAGTGACCAACATGTTTTAATAAAATATTGTAGTTGTGATCATCAAGTGATTAATATTAAACCACATGTTTAATAAGTTAATGGCTGTTTCATTTTCTTGATCACCATCATCACTGACATCACCAAGTAGTAAACACTTTCGATTTCAAGTGGCAAGAGTTGACGTCGATGATGATGGGTTCCACGTGGAATATAAGGAGGACATCCACGTGTCAAAAACCCATTATCCAAGAGCACAAAATTTCTGTTATGCTAATTAATTAAAGTTAAAAAATTTCAGCCAATAAACCATAATTAATCTAGTGCTCTTTGGAGGTCCCGGAAACGAAAAATTGAATTTGAGTGAGTTTTGTCTGCATTGGTATAATTACCCGAAATTTGATGGAGTATGTTGAGGCCATGTATTTCTTATCAAGATGTAACAACTTCGATGAAAAATGACTTACTTACTTTGAGATGGTCGCATACAATGATTATGTTTAGTTAATAAGAACATGTACTTATGTGTGCAAATTTCAGGTCATTCTTTAACAAAAGTATAAAACCTAACATAAATAGCAAACAAAAAGGTGGCATTCTAATTAAATTTTTCATAGATAATTCATATTTCATCTGCGTTTAATTGTTATATATTTCTTGTAAATTTTTAAATCTAAACAGAGCTCCAAAAATGAGAAATAAAAAAATTCTCAGTCTGAATAGGTATCTCCAAAACCAAAAAAGAATAAAATGAAGGACTACTGATCACTTGAGGGAACCAAATTCCAATTAATCTGCATATATAATATATATCAGACTTATATATATCCTCATTAATTAATTAAAAATAAATTAATAAACAAATCCATGTATTTTTTAAGATTAAATGAGTAACTAAGCAGTCTAGAAGATGATGTATCGCGTCAAACAAAGATCAGCATGAGCATTCAGTTGTAATTTATTTATTTCTAGTTTAATATTATAAGCTTAAGAATTAATATAAATTAGAATTAAATATGAACTTTGAGTTGACATGGTATAAAAACTCGTGAAAAGTAGTATTATTACATGTGTTTTCTGCTGGCTTAATTTCCTACATTTACAAGTTGCTTGTACGTTTGCAACTAATTAAATATCGAAAACAAATACTTTAATTGAGGGTGTGAAGCCAATGACTAATTAAGTAACCATGTGACTCATCTTGATGATAGTTTCAAAAGAAAGGAAAGTATGTGGACCAAGGAAGATACCTATTTTGGACTGTCATCTCTGTTAATTATAGTCAGTTTCCTTCAACTTCAAATTATGTTTCATGTGAAGGGCTTCAGAAAACCATATGAAGCAAGAAATATTAACAAAGAAAACGAGAGAGAGAGAGGGTTTGATAGAGAAATGAACATATATATATATATATATATATATATACACACACACATGTATTCCATAACAAATAAAAAATATTTTTTAATGTTTCTGGGTCAATAAATTGGAGGAAAAATATATTAATTAATTATAAGAAAAATAATAAACCAAAAAAAAGAAAAGGGAGGGGTGGATCATTATCATAATCATTATTATTATTATTGTTATTATTATTATTAAGGATAGGGAGAGTTGATGGCTTCATTGTCAATTCAAGAACCCCCTATAAGATGGGGTGTGTTGGTTTCTCATAAATGGCCAAAACAAATACAGTGGAGGAGACTTGTCAGCTTGTGTACTTCGGAGATATTTCACAAACGATGGGTCAATACAGTACATGCATTGCATGTAAGGAAAATTATCAACTATATTTTCATGGAATTAAATGTATGGCCAAGAAACAACCTTCAACCTCTCTAAAAGCTAGAGTACTCTTCATCTCCTAGTCTTATTTAAAGCACTTGCGCTTCTCTTTTTCCTCAAAAACCAATTTCTAAAATAATTTTATATATGGTCACTTGGATATATATATATATACTATACTATGAAGATCCACCATGGTCAAAGAAAAAAAAAAAGCACCCGGGTCAAGAATTTTTATTCTATTTGTTTTTTCAACAAAACATTAATAATAGAGGGCCAAGCTACAATATTAAAGGCCTTCAATGAATCAGTAAAAGTAAGCAGGCTTTAGCTAGGTACTATGAATTCTTTTGCTTCAATGAATCTGTAAAAGTTAGCAGGTTTTAGGTACTATGAATTCTTTGGCGAAAAGGCATCCTAACGCATTGAATTCTCTCCTCAAGAGACTCTACTAGCAATGAGGGTGCAACTTCGCCGTAGAAATCTGTTGTTGTTACAGAGACAAACCCTACTCAAAATCTCAAGCACTTATCTACGTACCAACCCAGACGTACCAACCCACCTACCCAAAAAATAAAAATGAAAATAAAAGCCCCAAAGTTGCACTGCGCTCTGGGGCCAGAAAGCAAAAAAGAAAATACTATATGACCAACATATCGACACGACACTCTAAAATATATGGAACGTACTAGCAGTCGTACTAATATATATTTATATATATATATATATATGCACAAAGAATTGTAGTGAAGAGCTTGAAATTACATTATTTTTTATTCACAACTTGCTGAAAAGTGGAAAATCAAAGCACAGACAAGAACTCAAAAAGACACTCACAAAAACAACTTAATTGTAATTAACATTTCCTACTATAAACACAAGGGGCCGTCCCTTATTTTCCGGTACTCTTAACACATTACATCCTTGAGAAGCTTGTACCTGCGCGTGGTGGGCCGTGGCGATGGTGCCCCACTTGGGTTCTTTCCCTTCTCGCTGCTATCTTCACGATCGTGTTGCTTGATTTTGTCGCCGGAGTACTCCGACCGGTTTGACACTGAATCACTTGCGGGGCCGGCCAATCTTTTCGAAGAGCTGCCATGTGATCTGGTGCTTTTTCCTTCACTTTGGCACCAATCACACAGCTCAATCGACTCTGCGTTTTCGCTATAGTAGTTGCTGCAGTACCTGATCACACATAAAGCCATTCAAATTAAGCACACTTGAAGAAGAAAACATAGAAAATAAATAAATAATAAAATCATGGGTAACTGTTGTAGTTATATTAGAAAGCATGATGAAACATATCCCCATGATGATTATGATGATGATGATATATAAATATGGTACCTCCATGATGCTTATACATCATGGTACAACCACAATAACATAAATAGGTCGGGTAGGTGGGCGGGCGTTTCAGGGAGAGATTGGTTTCAACTTATTCAGTTATCGGTACCTATCAAAGTATGATGGCGATGATGTATATTATATGTCTATAATGACCAATATATACATACATGTACACACATAGAAAGTGTATGTTATGCAAAAACATGGTCCATGATAATGAAGTATATAGATATACATACGAGTGCTGAAACCGGTTGCGACATTTGTTGCAGCGGAAGAGTTTGTCTGGGAAGCCCACGTCACCACACATGCAACATACCGTCTGATGATCCACCATTGCTGGCTTGGGAAAGCCGATCTTCAAGTGCGCTTAATTAAACAGGCTGATATATGAATTAGAGACAGACCCAGAACCAAGCAGCTCCCAAAACAAGAGAGAGAGAGAGACAGAGATAACTACAAGAAGAAGACGAAGAGAGAGGGAGGGAGAGAGAGGGACTCTTAAATATAAAGAAGGAAGAGTAATGGGTTCTTGAGTCGGTGTAGAAATTCCATATTTTATATAAAATAAAAATAAAAAAAGATAAATATATTTATAATGGGGATATATGCACAGGCAGACCACAGGTTGCTTGCAGTCGTTTTCAGTTAGGGCAGAGAGAAAAAGAAGAGGAGAGGTGAACCTTAAAATTATGGCGTAGAAAATGACTCTTATGTCCCGGGTTTTGCTTTCTTTTTGTCTTTCTACCTCATCGTTTTCTGGTTTTTCTCCCTTTCACTCTACAATTTTGGTAACTCGCTGTGTCGCCGTTACGCTCCACCAGTAAGGTGTTAGGCACGCTCCTAATTATCCAGAAACACAAATTTTAACATATGCTGCTGAAATTTTACATATTAATATTTTCTTTTCTTTGATGAAATTACTTATTGACATTTGAGTGCTTTTAATTTCTTTTATTGCATACTGATAGCGGAGTGCAATTATCATTTTTATAAATAACAAATAAAATAATAAATGAAAAAAATGGAGTGAAAGTGTTTCACTGGCGTTTGGGGAACTTGGCGGCCAAATCACCGCCTCTCGTGAAGTAGTAAAACGGTAAATAAGGTAAAAAGAAAAAGCTGCACTTAAAAAAGTAAAAAAAAAGGTCAACTTCGTACAACCTGTTCCTGTCGCTTCGAGGGTGGGATATAACTGTCATTAACTTATTTGTGGTGGATAATTGAGGAATGTAAAAATAAAGCCGAAGTACAGTACTGGTCTGCTAGCAAAAGTCCACCGAGATCCAACTAGTGGTCGAAAGTAGCCCCGATAGAACACCATGGTGCTGTGCTACGCACCTGTATATGTAATTGCAACCATTCTGTAATCTGAACCGTCAATTAATGAATAATTATTTTAAGTATTTAGGTCGGGTGGCAACCAACAATTGCTTACTTAATCTGATCAACCTAATCGGGTCAAGATCAACTGGGATGAGCAACTTGAATTATGGAATTTATTATATGGACCCACGGTCTTCAAGTTTGATGGCTATATTAAATATTAAATTAATATATACTTCCCTAAAATATGTTAAAATTGCATTTTTTGTATCCCATAAATTTATCAGTAATTAGATACGTAATTAATTAATTACTTGTAATGGCTGTTTACGTGGTGAGTTTTTACTGGTCCACCGATGCATATATGCGGCATGCATGCATTTGAGGGATTTTGAATAAATGAATTTATAAGATCGTGGAAAAGAGTAGCTAAAATAATTAACAATTATTAATTGCAAGATGTATTGCCCAAATTACCATTTCCCATTAATATTAATCCAATAACATTCATGCATGTAAACAATAAAATGACCAAAAAAAGTGATTTCTTTTTTTTTTTTTTAATTAAGGCTAACTAGATTCTGATGGTCACCAAGTATGAAAAAATGGAAAACTTCATATACATGAAATTTTATGGAAATTTCGGTTTTTTTAAAATAAAATATTTGGCTTCCAAAAAGGAAAAAAAAAATACAAATTCTGTCTATTTTTGTAATATTTTGGTCAAAATTTTCATGTTAATTCTTTCATAATATTTTGGTCAAAATTTTCATATTAATTCTTTCATAATTAAGTTAAAATTTTTGTAATCTTTATAAAAATATCCGTGGAAATTTCCATGGAATTTTTAAAAATATTCATTAATTTTTTATTGAATTTTAAAAATATTATGGATCTTTATAAAATATAAAAAATAATATTTTTTAATTACTTATAAAAAAAATATAAAATAATATGCTTTCAAATATTACATAATAAGTATTTTTTTAAAATTATAATTATTCTTCTTTTGTTTTCGAATTTTAATAACTGTTTTACACGATTTTCATTTTTTTTTCAATTGTTTCATTATTGATGTCAATTTATTACGTAGAAGTTTTTTTTTTGCTTTCAATTTGTTACATAGTAGAAATCTAATACTACTATATGAGCTAGTTTTGTTATTTTTCCTTTTTTGAGTCTTTGTACTATTTTATAAGCTTTTTTATGTTTCAACGAAGAGAACATGAGTTGTATAATGAATCTTTCACAATGATCATATTACATTCGCATTAAAATTTTACAAATAATACATTAAATTCATGTGAAAGGATGATAGTGTGGGAAAAAAATTAAGTTAGTGTGAAAAAAATTTAAGTTCTTCAATATATATATAATTAGATTTCTACTTAAAATCTCACATCTTCTATTTGTATAACAACTATTTCAATCCTTGAATGCAACAGGTGATTCAAACACCTTTTTGTAAAACAATTAAGTAATTATATATTTATATTATTATTCTAATTAAAAAATAATTATTATTTAATAATAATATTTTTATTACTATCAACAAGTATTGTAAATATCTTGATTATGAAAAATATAATTTTCACCCAATATTTTTTTAATTTTTATAATGAAATTGATAATGTATTTAATAAATAAGCATATTTTGAAATTTTATTAAAAAATTTCATTTTTTTTTATAAATTTTCACTATTTTTAAAATGTTTTATTATTTTTTTAAAATTTTTATATATTTTAAACTTTTATATTTCCACCAATATTTTTTATTTTTTACCTTTAATATTTTCATCAATGCTCGTAGTTTAAACCTTAACAGTCACTAGAAAACCATTATTTAAGGGCTCGCTAAACTTGTATTCCAAGGGGGCATGCTAAGGGAGATTTGTACTTTTACGTAAAACACTTAAAAAAATGAAAAAGTGGGTAAGTATAAGAACTTTATTTTATTCATATTTAATTAATTTATAATCCTACCTAGGATCTGCACAAAGATGGCAGTCTTTTCCTTTGATTTTTTCATGGATTAGCTTAGTGATTTGGCAAAAACCAAAAGAAAATGTAGGATCATGGATTTGTCTTCAATAACTTTTTACACCAAAAGCACTTAATTAAAGCTGAAGCAAAATCGATTTGGTGCGACAGATCTTGTAGTTGACCATTTTTAATTAGTTCCTGAGAGTATATTATATGGCCACCCATCATATTAAAGGAAGTGGCATATTCTTCTTTTTTTATTTTTGACAAATAAAAAAGGGTTTCAATGTAGATCTCATCAATTTAAAATTTTATTAGTGAATAAGATTTTCTTACTGCTCAAACTTTATAATCATTTAAAAGTTTAGAGCAACTGACTCACACCCTTAACAGATCCTCCTCCATCTGGCGTATTAAGTAAAGCTGAGTACACCTGAGGCAATAGTGAAACTTATCAAAACTCGAATCACAACTCTTGCAAATTAGTATAATAGAACGGTCGACTTTCTTTAGGTCACACCCCCAAATGCAAAGTCATCTTGTTAATTAGATTACACGATCTGAACAAAATGTAAAATTAGTCCAATATTATTAATTAGCTAATTGAATTAGGTTGAACACCAAAAATCACAAACCTAAATTAAATTAATTAATTTAATTACATGTAGAAACTCGAGCATTATATCAAACCATATGGAAAAGTATGAGGCTGATGGCGATGATGATGGTGGTGATTGCGATGGAGGCTGACGTAGAGAGGTGTAGGTAGGTTGGCAAAGCTACCGTTCCATTTCTATTTGTGGGGTTGAGCAAAGTTTGATGATTAACGACTCTAAATTTTAAAATATATACATACATAATAAATGTTTCTATATATTTCTCAAACTAATTTAGTTGGCCATCATTGTTTAACAAACTCAGCTATAATTACATTCTATCTATCCCTTCAAGATGTAACTTTGTTCATCGTTTAATTTTCCTTGACGTCGTAAAGGTAATCACCAAACCCATTATAAAATAGTATCGCAAACAGTTGACCTTAAGAAATTTCAAAATCAACACAATATGTAAGTGCTCTTAGTTATAGAATTTTAAGAATTATCTAATGTAACTCGATAGTAGAAGAATAGACTGAAATAAACCTAATGAGTAATTGAAAGCTCAAGAAACTAAAAGGCCTAAGACATTATGAAAAAGATGATTGAGCTGTTGATGTAAGACGTCCTTGCATGCCTTTATTTTGTAGCTGAAGTCATTTATGATAGTATAAAGTTCCATAGAACTAATCTTCTAGCACTTCATAATTCTTAGCCAGATAAGAGTCTCAGACCATATAAAACTTCAAAAGATTGAAGCAATCACATATCCAGCCATATGCTAACATGCAACACGTGTGTATAGAATTTATCCAAATATATATATATATATATATATATATGTATGTATGTGTGTACATCAACTTTGATTTGTATCCATCTTCATGTTTTAGCCACAATTATCATTTATTATAGTAGAATTGTTATTTAAATTTTCATAAAGCTTCAAAGGCTAGCTTATTAACTAAGCTGATCATTCCGAGCATGCATGTGAATCGTTTACTTCTATGTAGTCAAGCAAGCTCAAGTCTTGCAATGACTATTTACCTTTTCCTCCCATGCAATAATATTACCGACCATATTTACTATTATATAACACCATCACCTATTACCCAAAAAAAAAGCACCAGCACCCATTTATCGTGGGTTATAAGTTCAATTATGGTTTTGGCTTATAATTAAGGACAATAAGGAATCCAGGAACATGCAAATGAAATGACCAAAAATAAACTATTAAAAATATAGTTGAAGGACAGAAAGAAGCTAAAGCCAAGGAGAAAAAAGCAGCCAGATTGCAGTCAATGTTTGGTTTCGGGAATAGGTTAATTAGGCCTTAGGTACTAGCCAGACGAGCTCTATATGTTTAAAATGACGTAACATAATATTGAAGACGAATCTAAAATGCAAAGCTTAACCAGAAGGTACCTAATTTTTTCTATTTTTTTTTGGTGAACCACAAGGTACGTAATTAGACACAAAAAGAAAGAGATCGCACCTGGGGGTGTGGTCTAGCGGAAAAAAAATCGACCCTTCTATCACACTCGCTTGTTAGAGTTGTGGTTCAAGTCTTGTGTTCGTATGTCTCAACTTTACTTGAATCGTCAGTGGAGGAGGATCATAGAGGGCCTACTTCTGACTCCTACAAGGTTGAATCGCCAGGTGGAGGGGGATCTATTAGGGGATTGAGTGAGCTGTTCTAGACTCCTATAGGATTTCAAAGCTAGAATAGCAATAAAACTCTACCCATTAATAAAATCTTGGGCTGATAAGATTCATATCGAGACTCTTTTTTTCTCTACTAAAAAAAACACATGGTGATCGATTATTAATAATAATAATAATGAAAGTGTTTTAAATAATTTCTTAAATTCGATGGTCTTTTATATATATATATATATATATATATGTACGTCAACCACACGCAAGTGTTTCCCAAAACAACAGCACTTTGCCACTACCACTTTTAATTCTTTTTACAAAGCCCTAGGACCGTGGATCATCGGGACCACCATGCATCTGCACCGGAAATTCTATATTTAGGTACTTTTTCTCTCTGATTGCTCAGACAATTTTCTCTGTGCTCTCACAGTGTTTCCACCGTCCACGTGGCCCGGCATGTTGATGACAGATATAGAAATTCTCATGCGGCTTTGCGTGTATGTGGCAATTCTATACATTATAGTTCTGACTCCATCATCATCCTCATGCATGAGTTTTCTTATATCTATATGATTGACTGTACACTCACTGTATCTTCTGCATACTACTGTATATTATTATTTTGCATGTTCTTGCCTGAAATTTTTTTAACCTAATATTATAATTAATAAGAAAACAAAAAGAGAAATAAAGAAAGACTTTCGTTTCCATCCATTACCTTTTGTTTTCTTCTTTTTTCCCCCTTATTCCAAGCCTTTTATTAATGGTTTGAATATTTTGTGACCAAATCAACATTAGTATATTGGACATTATTCGTTTTAATTAAAACGAGCGTGATCTGACTTTCATGTACTATATTTTTAACTTAAATGAACAAAAGTTTTTTTTTTTCTTGGTAAATTAAATGAACAAAAGTTGATAGCAAAAGCTTTGGTCATATCTTTGCATTGAGCCCAAAAACCAATATAAATATATATTAAAGATACATATTCAACATTACAACTGACATATCCCATTAATCCTATCCTGTTCTTTTAGTTATATATATATATGAAATGGGCATAATTAAGGTAGGGTACTTAATAGTATCAGTATCCTAATTTATTAATATAATGGGTTTCTAGTCGATATTTGAAATATTATTGGAGAATATTACAATTGTGTGAATACGATAGATATGTCGTTCATGAAATTATTATGTCACTTATGATAAAGGGACTTCAATAATCCATGTCCAAACAAAAGCAAAAGTGCTTAAATCCTCCACTAATTCTCAAAAACTATAAGAAAATTAAAGACTACAAATTACTCGAACATATATAGCATATGTGAACGCATGGAGTGGATATGTCTAATCCATGGCGCACAAAAAATGGACTTTCTCTTAGGGGGAAAAAAATTACATACATGTAAGAACATATATGATAAACCAACTAGAACTTAGTGAAAGCAAATTATTAATTTCAGGGCTGAAAGGACCACACAAGCACACAAAGATGTGTGTGTTTGTTTATTATATATATATATATAGGGTTAAATTCCAAGGAAAGGGTTTTCATGCAACCAATTGATTTATCCAAGAAAAGTGCGATGCCCGTCTCAAAAAAGCAAAGACGTTCCACACTTCCACTAAAGAGAAAGTGTACATGAACAAAAGTCCACTTTAGTCGTGTCAAATGTGCCATCATATAAGTTTTGAAGGTTTTAAAAAAACTAAAATTATTTGTCACCTACACGAACAATTTAACATCGTAAATGTCACTTTACAATGGATCATGGAGATTATATTAAGTATGACGTCCCTGTTGAATATGGATTTCATACCCAAATTTTCAAATAATTAATATTCAAATATATGCAGGATCAAGACAATGGATTCACCATTTGTGATCGTCATTGCTTCTTTTCTTCTAACTTAAGCAACCATTTCATTTTATATGCTCTAAAAAATATACATAATAATACTTATATATATATCCAAGCTCCGATATTATTTCAGGTATATTCAGTTTTATTTAATGTGTCAGGTGGAGGGGGATATATTGGTAGTGTGGATTAGCTACTCTAAACTTCTATCGAGTTGCAAAACTAAAATAGTAAAAATACCCTAACAGAATTCTAGACCAATAAGATCCATATCAAAACCCTTTTTATTCCTATAAAAAAACTTATGTCTTGATTAATAGTCATATGCAGTGTTTTAAAAGGCAAATAAATGTGTGAAGTGTGTGGAGGAAAAATGCCATATATGGACAAGGAGTTAAAAAAGATGATCAATCCTACATTGGCCCCTAAGGGTGCAACTTTTTATTTTTTAATATTTTATTTTTAAGGTTAAATAAACTAATTAATTAGTAATAAGATAAAATTAATTAATGAATAAATTTTAAAAACTATATTGTCAACAACTGATTAATTTATAGCTTTAAGATTTATTTATTGAAAACTTAAAAAAATATGAATCTATTCTAGTATTATGATTAGTTGTTTGCCAACTTATTTAAATTGAATGCAATAAGGTAATTGACTTACATAAGTTTTAATTTTGAATGCATGTATTATTTTATTGATTTAATGGTATTAAAATAATTAAAATTATGAAAACGTATTATTCCATACTGCGCCTAAATTAGCTAGTAAGGCTTAACCTAGCCACTTTGACACTCTTTTAGCTTTGGTTTCTTTTTAAATAAGAAAAAAACCAAAAAGAGGTGGTCGCCCAAACATGGCAATTGGATTAAATAAACTTTGAGGTGCTTTAAGTCGTTTTCTGATAAGCTAATCAAATGCAACAAGTCGCAATAAGATAATTACATTTTAGGACTGTAATTAAGGACATTGGAAGGATTAATCAAACTGAGTTGAAAAGTGTTTAAATTATTGTAAAAGCACCATAAGAATTCGGCTTACATATAAAAGGTAACCTTTTTCCTACCTAAATAAAATCTCTGTGCATAGTAAGAAGCTGAAGAAAACGTAGGCTGACAGCAAAATTAAAAGTCTGATAATATTATTTTATAATGTGGATGAGCATTAATAATGGGCCCAACTATGTGAGGTTGAGAAAGAAGAAAGGCCCACAGAAAATCCCTGGAGACCAATTAGGGGCCTAGTCGGGTCCCACATACACCCACCAATGACTGACGGCCACATCCAAATTCTGGCAAACTTTACTCTTATTGATGTGCCCACAAGCCCAACAGCCACCCTCTTTGGTTTCGCATTTTCGGGGAATTTATTCCGTACAGACAGCACCAAATTTAGAACCCAAAACAAAATAATGGATGGGACCCAAAATTGAATACAAGTATGTGTGATAAAAGTTGGATTTTTTTTAGGGTTTTTCGATGCCGCCTAACATCATTTAATAAAAAATAATTTAAAAATTATATAATAAAAAAATAGTCCAAAATTACTTTTATAACCTTATGAATAATCTCATTTTAAAATTAGCATAGCCTATGGTGGGCCACCACCAGTGTCACACTATCGTTCTCTGTCATTTCTAAATGTCGTATTTGTCAACTAAACATCATTTAGATTTAAAATATATTTTAAAGTCTTAAATCCACCCAGAAAATTCTAAAAATATATATAAATTAAAACTCATTCTCTTACCTTTTGAACCATATATTATATTCCTCAATTCAAGTTTGGAAATATATTCAAATTTAATTTCATAAAACTGTGCAAATCTGCCGAGACAATACTACTGCATCGGTGGGCCAACTGTCGAGCAGTCGGTGGGCCCATCAAAGCCATCCAAAAATTCTGAAAAAATATTTAAATTAAAGCTCATCTCTTAGCTTTCCAACCATATATCATATGCCTTAATCCAATACTGGGAAGGTTTTCAAATATAATTTCAACAAAAACTATGCAAATCTGTCAAGAGAGCATATGAGTCATGTTTGAAGAATTATATTATGGCTTAAAGTAACCCATAAAATTATATAAAAATATTTGAAAAAAACCTTATGCCTTAGCTTTCCAATCATATATTATTTGCCTCAATCCGATATCGGAAAGACCTTCAAATATAATTTCAAAAAATACTATACAAATCTACCGAAGCCAATTTGAAAGGGGTTTAGTGGTGGGGTGGTGGTGGCCACCACCAACCCATGGTGCCCATCGATGGACCCACCACTAGGTCATCGGTTGGTCCACCGACGCACATGTGGTGGCCACCACCACCCCACCACCAAGTCCTTTTCAAATCCACCTCAACATATTTGTATAGTATTTGTAAAAATTATATTTAAAGCTCTTTCCAATATCGTATTGAGGCAAATATTATATGATTGGAAAGCTAAGAAAACAAGCTTTTTTTTAATATTTTTTCATAATTTTTTTGGGTAGATTTAGGTCTTCAAATAATACTTCAAACCTGACTCACGTGCAATTGACAAAAACAACTTCAAATCATAACATAGAACCAGGTTTGAAGCATCATTTTTTAGTATAAATCAATTCATAAAATTATAAAAAAAAATATTCAGAAAATAGTTTATACTCTTAGCTTTCCAACCATATATTATTTGCCTCATTCGATATCGGAAAGGCCTTCAAATATAATTTTAAAAAATATTATACAAATTTGCCAAGGCAGATTTGAAAGGAACTTGGTGGTGGGGTGGTGGTGGCCACCACCAACCCATGGTGCCCGTCTGTGGGCCAACCGACGGCCTGGTGGTAGGCCCACCGACCGGCACCATGGGCTAGTGGGGGCCACTACCAGCCCACCACCAAGCCCCTTTCAAATTCGCTTCGGCAGATTTGCATAGTATTTTTTAAAATTATATTTTAAGGCCTTTCCGATATTGGATTGAGATAAATAATATATGGTTAAAAAGCTAAAAGGATAAGCTATTTTTTGAATATTTTTTTTATAATTTTATGAATTGATTTATATCATAAAATGATGCTTCAAACCTGGTTCTATGTCATGATTTGAAGTTGTTTTCCTCAATTGCACATGAGTTATGTTTGAAGCATGATTTGAAAATTTAAATCTATCCAGAAAATTATGAAAAAATATTCAATACAAATTTTATTCTCTTAGCTTTCCAACCATATATTATATGTCTTAATCCGATATCGGATAGACCTTTAAATGTAATTTTTAAAAATACTATATAAATCAACCGAGACGATTTAAAAGGGACTTGGTGGTGGACTGGTGGTGGCCACCACCAGCCCATGGTGCCCGTCGGTGGGCCAACCGATGGCCTGATGGTGGGCCCACTGATGGGAACCATGGGCTAGTGGTGGCCACACCACCCCACCACCAGCCTACCACCAAACCCCTTTCAAATTCGTTTCGGCAGATTTGTATAGTATGTTTTGAAATTATATTTTAAAGTCTTTCCGATATCGGATTGAGTTAAATAATATATGGTTGAAAAGCTAAGAGGATAAGCTATTTTATGAATATTTTTTCATAATTTTATGAATTGATTTAAGCTTTCAAATCATGCTTCAAATCTAACTCACGTGCAAAATACTATGCAAATCTGCCGAAGCAAATTTGAATATTTTTATATAATTTTCTGAGTTTATTTAGTCTATAAAATGATACTCCAAATATGATTTATATGTAATTGACAAATACAACTTCAGAAATTGATATAAGTCCACGTTGTGTCACTAGTATGCTAACCAACACGCCAAGAATCCAGTCAGTGGGGCCACCGACTGTGTCGTCGGTAGGCTCACCGATGGGTACAATGGGGTGGTGGTCACCAACGATTTAATTTTTATGCACATTGTTCATCTTCTTCTTCGATACAGCGCGAAATTTTTCTAGTAAACTCGACTTTTTACAGTTTATTATTTTTGCTTGAAAAACCCATATAAAACTCAAAATCATTAACAAATCAACAACCAAATCAATAATAGATTAAAAAAATCGAGAATTAGTATTAATATTAACTTACATAAGCTTAAATATATATGAATGTTCGGTTTGATGGAGACAAAGGAAATGTATAATTCGATCGAAATACAAATTAATAAAAATATATTATTTTTATTTAAGAAAATTTTTACTATTTATATATGCATTTAATTTGGGACGATGGTAGGAGGTGTGCGTATTAATTGAGAAGAAGAATGTACGAGGGGTAGTTAGGTAAAAACATTTATAAAATGGGCTAAAATTTTTATTCCTATAAAACGCTAAAAAAATTTAAAGACCCCACCATAGGCTACAACATCAAAAATCCCTTTTTTTATGTCATATCACCCCTAACATCCAATTGAATTTTTTGGGTTAATTTTACTTATATTTATTACTTTGTTTAATTTTTAATAAAAAGTTAAATATAATTTTAGGGAGTGTATTTAATTAAAATTTTTACAGACTTTTATAAACTTTTATAAAATTAAAAAGTTTACTAGTATTTAATTCAGACTTAATCTATAAAAGTCTACTAGTATTTAATATAAACTTTTAAAAAGTTTATAAAAGTTAAGATGTATTTAATTAAAACATTTGAAAAGTTCATAAAAGTTTAGTGGTATCAAAAAATTAAGGACTTTTATAAACTTTACCACATAGTAAACTTTTATAGACTTTTTGATAGAAAATATAAATACCAAATCTTATTTTTTTCCTCCATTCAACCCTAAAACTTTTATCGATTTGGAAATAATTGATGCTTCCTCTCTCTCTTCTTCACCCTTTATGTTTTTTTTCTATTTTTCACTCTATAATTTTTTTTTAAAAAAAATGTTTTCAAAAAAGGTGGGTTGTTGTTTATGTTCATGGATTTCGTGCGGAAGAGAAAGAATTAGGATGATATGTTATGTGTATTAAATTTATTTCTTTGTTAATAGTTTTTTTGGTTTGCACGTGTTCCATGAAAAGTAGTTCATACTCTCATAGCCGCCCGTGGAAACAAAAACATTAATGCTAATAAATTTTTTTTATTAATAAAAAAAGGTTTTTTTTATAATTTATTATATAAAAAAGAATTTAATAAATGAAATTCAATGTATGTAAAAGTTTATCCAAATCTATAAAAGTCTTGAAATTGAAATTTATGAAAGTCAATAAAAATCTTTGAAAATTTTGTAAACTCTATAAAAGTCTACAAAAATACATAAAAATCCATAAAAGTCACAACTTAAAAAAAATAAATCTAGTCCATAAAAATTTTAATTAAATACACCCCCATTAGTTATTTTTAATTGTTGTTTCTTCATCTTCTTCTTATTTTTTTCTCCGTTCCCTTTGTCGTCTCTTTGTCATCTTCTTTTGTAATTTTTTTTCTTCTTGGTATTCTTCTTCTTCTATATTATTTTTTTTTATTCTTCGTATTCTTCTTAGTCATTTTTTTCGAGGTGTTTTTAACTTGGGTCTTTTCTTACCATATCCTTTGTTTTTTTTTCACATCTATGTAATTAATTTGTGACGAATTAATTCTTTAGTAATAAATTCTAACAAAACTTTGATGGATATTAAAAAGTCCATAAAAAATAAAATTTTATTATAATATTGAAAAAAAAAATTATCACTGACAAAGTATTTTGTTGTACTTTGTCAATGATGAAATGAGTTTTTAACGACGAACATATATTTAACCATCATTAAAGCCTACTTCGTCAGAGGAAGTAATTGCCTAGTGAAAAGTCGTATTTCACGATCTAATTACCGACGAAGTAGGCTTTAATGATGGATAAATATATGTCCATCGTTAAAAACTCACTTCGATAGTGATAAATTTTTTTTTCAATATTATTATAAAATTTTAATATTTATAGACTCTTCAATTTCTATCAAATCTTATCATAATTTTTTAATTCTAATTTTTTTTTTTTTCCTATAATTTTATAAAAAATTTAAATATGTAATTAAAAAATAATTTATGATAAACTATAAAAGAAAACAGATTAAAAAATAATTTATCATCTTAAAGTATTATCATAATTTTAGAAAAAAATAATTATTCTGAAAAAAATAAATTAAAAAAATTCAAATATTATTTGAGACGATTGAGCGAAAAACCCTAAAAGTTTTTGCTGGTGGGCTCGGCCCCAGCAGTAGAATTGACCTTACTAACAAACGCTTACATGCAATTTCGCCATCAGCTGGGCCCATCACCCGCATTACATGTGATTTGCACCCCTGTCTGGGCCCACCTAGTTTTGATTGAGGTTTTACGTGCAATTTCCAGTGCAAGAGCTCGACCCATTCAAAAAAAAAATTGAACATTTTCATTACTCATCCTATTTGGAATGGTTTTAGTTATTGTTTTTATTTTCTTCAAGATTGAAAATAAAATATATATTCCTTTCGCCGTCGCTCATTTTTCTATTTAAAATCTAAAAAACTCTGCTAAACAAGTATTTTGTTTTTTTTTTTGGTGAATAACAAGTATTTTGCTTTAGTTATCATTTTCTATGTGCTAATTTTTGTCCTTTCTGAGAAATCTCCGCTTTTACAGCATTGGGTCTGTAAACTTGGGAGGCTAGGCTAGAACCTTAGTTGCGGCCCAAACTTTTCAGAATGATTCTCTATTTTAATAGCACAAAATTTGGTACAATCTTTATAGTCTACCAATCAGTCCAAAGTCATTCTAACAAATGGGTTTCAGTGCACAAAGATGAGAGCACCAAGCAATAAGAACATAGAAAGGAGGCTTTTAAAAGTTGGTATGATTGAAAAGTTAAACATGCAATTAAGACAAGTATAATATATCTTAAAAAGATGGCAATTAATAGGCAAATCCCCACCCACAAGTGATGGTCCTAAACCCATTGTTTACCTGCATTAGCACGCCTGGTTAGTGCCTAATCATATCATGCTTTGCACTTCAATTGCTTTCTGATCCCCGCCCAAATCCTTTTATGATGTATAGATGTGACGTTAATTAATATTATCAATGTCGAAGTCTAATAATAAAGGCGAATCTACCAAAATGGATTAGTGATACGCCAAAGACAGATAAACCAAAAGTAAACTGCATTATTTAATAAAATATTAAGGGACAGCAGGAATATTTAAAGCCATCCCCACGACTGCTTTAATCATCCCAGTACCAGTCGAATATGATGATATGGCTATTTTATATGACTAAATTCCAGCACAACAGTCATTAGTTTTTTATAATAATTCACATCATAAGCTTAAATCATAAATACATATGATTTTAGGGTCTTTCTTGTAAAGTAATGAAGCAGAATAGACATGTCGCTATGGACAATTTCCTAATCAAAAGGATCATTAAGATATACATCTTTGGGTCATTCAGTTCACATAAAATTTGCTAACCACTGTTATATATATGCACAATACACACAACGTATCTATCTGCATGGAGTGAATGAGGAATGGATTCAAATGAAAGTGGGAGCATGACTTAGATCTTCCTAAAGCTAATAAACTCCTTTATCTTGTAAACGAAATCCAAGGGCTGAAAAGAGAGAATCTAATTTATGTAAAATGCACCAATGAAGCAATCCGCTATGTGAATAAATAGAGAAACTTCCCAACAAGGAGTCAAGGAGCTTCCAGCTTTGATTTCTAGATGCAATATGTACCCTCAAAAGAGACTCAAAAAAATATGGGAAAGAAGCAAGGATTTGGAAAACATACAAGTTAAAAAACTATGTGCAAAAAACAGACTCGACAAGTGTACTAAAACGGGTCAGGAAACCGAGAACGACGATATAACGACAAATTATGCAAAGGATGACGCGGGAAAAGAACATTGTAGCGAGTGGCAAATTACCAAGTTACACATCTTACTCTTTCCAATTATAAGGAGCATGATCAACAACTAAGTAATCTCCACGAATATCCTTTGCAACTCTAATATCATCATCCAGGTAAACAGATTCAAACCTGCAGTTGTTTTCGTAAGTATTTCAATCATTTATATCGTTCATGGAGTTGGGAGAGAAAAAAAAAACTATAAAACTTAGGACATCTAACAAAAACTACCACAGAGAATGTTCTATGGGTTGCAACCTGAAAAAACTTAGCATTTTGTTGATAAAAAAAGGAATGCCATTCAAATGGTCCAACAATGAACTTCCACAGAAATGGTATAGGATGTTAGATCTTGGCCGATTATGTAAATTAATCCTTTATATAAGGTACATTATAATGATCGAGTCGACAGTGGAAGAGTGCAGCCATTAAATGCTCTCATCAATTAGAAAGGTAACACTTGAACTACCTCATTCACTTAAAACCAAGAATGAGCCATTACAACTTATATAAATATCACTAATAACAGAAGGTTTCCCTCGAAAGGTTGAGGTTTCATGAACTTTGTATCTATGATGCGGAGTTTAACCAAAGGTTATCACTAACTGAATATTAGGAGGTTAATGTTTCTAATCAACACAACGCAGGCATTCCTTTTGCAGCACGGCCCATACTTAGAGCAATCGCCACAATAGCAGGCATTCCTTGCCCTTCACTCTTTCCAATCATAAGGAGCACGATCTACAACTAAGTAATCTCCCCTGATATCCTTCACCACGCGAATCTCATCATCAAGGTACATAGACTCAAACCTATAACAAGTAGCAACAAGATGCTTCTGATTCGACAAATTCAATAACAAAAAAATTATGGCAGAATAAAGCAGCCCCTACCATGTTTCCCTATATCATGATAGAAAAACAATTAGGAGACAGAGAGAGAGAAACAATAACAAGAGCAACAAATAATCAGGAATGGTTACAAGTCATCTGAAGAACAGGTCATAAATCAGAACACTTGCATATGTATTTTAAGTCAGCAACAAAGACAAGATACTATATCTGCACAAGAGAAAAAATCTCTTGTTCCAACAGCATTAACTTTATAATCTAAAATGACCTTGAATTGGCAGTTAACATGCTTGAAGAAATCAAACACGGAGAAAGAGAGATCTAAGAGTGAGCCTGGATAACAATTTCATAAGCTTGAGAGAGGGAGAGGGAAGGAAGGAGAGAGCTAAGTATGACCCTCAATAATTGATTTGCTTCAGATAGATGGTGAGAAATGGAACCCTTGCCACTACCAAATCTATGTAAGAGACCCAGACCAAGTAGTTGGCTTGACAAGCACCATAACGCACATATGCATTTTAATGACCAGAACACTGAACTGTAAGAAACGTGATTAACCACACGGACATGTTAAATCACTTGCTCTTTGGAATTTTATGTTGAATGTACAAAATAAGATTGACCACTAATATTAGGTTATGTCATTTAAGAAGAGTAACTAATTTAGACTACAGAATTAGCTGTAGATTTTCCTTTATAATGGCTCCATGGTAAGTTTATTCGGTTTACCTTAAAGAAACAATGATGGGAAGCTAAATGCTATGAATTATGTAAAATTGTCATCTCTAGTACATTCTACAAACTATCAAACTCCTGGAAAAGAAGAAAGGTAGAAATAAAGAGTAGAATATGAAAAATCCAATTTTGCAATTAGCAATTACCTGTCAACAGTATCACAAAATAAAAGTACTTACCAACCCTGCCCAAATGGTGGCAATGGAATCTCCCAGCTTTTCCCACGTAGAACCGCACTAGTAAATCTATGACATCCAACATCATAAACACATGTTACCCACACATAACCACTGTGCTACACACCCTCACAAGATATATTTAAGAAGGGGGAAAGGAAACCAGTGGTTGGGAAATCGTTAACAGTGCCACCAAACTAACTATTTTAAATATTGTGAAACATCAATTATGTTTTCGGAATTATTTTCTGTTTTCATTTATCTTTTAAACTAAACAATTCAAATTTTAAACTAAACAATTCAAAAAAAGTAAGTGTCCGTTTGGTCACGTTTATTTATTTGGTTTTTTATTTTTTTCTCTTGAGTTGTAATTTGCTTAATTCAAAAGTTAGTGTTTTTTGGTATTTATATTTTTCTTTTTCTTTCAAATTTATACTCAATTCAGCGGTGTAACTAACCGTTAAACTAAATAAAGTACACACAATTTTGGAGAAAAAAAAAATGCTCCCAAACGGGCTAAATTTTTTTCTGACTCGTCCAAGCATAAATTGAATCTGAAACGATAAAGTCCACAAATATCAACATGAAGACGAAATGTTTTGTTAATTACTATGATGTAAAACTATAGGTGATCTGTGTAAATTGAAACCGAAGCCTGATGTCCCAATTCCAATTCCAACTACATGTTCCGTACCGCAAAGCATTTCCATTAACCACAGTAAGCAAAAATTAAAAAGCATACATTGATCTTAAATTCAATAAAAATACAACGAAAACGCAGACATATCTACGTACCTGAAGTTCACTCTCTGTGGAGAAGCGATTTCGATGCTGGACCGGACAAAGAAAACGCCATCGGGAGGAAAAGTGATGACATTGTTGAGGAGCCTCTGCTCAACATCGATGACCTGCAAAACGTCACCGGCTTGGGTGCCAAACAAGTATGCTTTCTCTATGATGAAGAGCTGCTCTTTCTCCGTGGTCCACAAAAGTCTCCAAGTAGCCGAAAGCGAAGTCCCGGTGGTGACAGTATCGCTGCCCAGAGCAGCCAGGGCGTCTATGGCCTTGACTATGGATTCTCGTTTCTTCGGGTCCCTCTGGGTCTTGAGGCCTCGATCTTGATCGGATATGAGGTTGAGGAGCTCTTGCTTAGCCAATTTCGATTGGGTTGTGAGGGACGAGCAGGTGATCTTAGGGCTGCGAGCGCTGTAATAAGAGCTGCGGTGTTGCGGTTCGAAACGAGTATTGGGAAGGAGGACATATGCTGCCATGGAGTTGTTGCTTACTGAAAGTGAGTAGAAAGACAATGTAAGAGCCTTTCGAGTTTCATGGTGGTGAACTGGTGGTCTTTGTGAACTGAAAATTTGGCGGTTGAATGGCAAGGGATAATTGGTGCACCGCGTGCAATGCACGTGTTTATTAGGATATTGGTTAAAAAGAATACTAAAAATTAAATAAAACAAATTCTGCGTCTATAAACCCAGAAACATAAAAGCCCACCATTAATTTACCAAAAAAATAAAAGCCCAGCGAGAAACTATGGGCCTAATAATATTTCCCTTTTTGTGATGCGCTTCAGGAGAGAGACGAAACCAAAAGTAGAAATGGAAAGCTCTGAACGACGTCGCGGCGTCTAAAACCCTTTCACTTGGCGGACTCCCAAAGTGGCGCAATCCCACTGATTGAGCAGCCGAGGCTTTCATTCCTCAGTGAACGTTCCAGAGGCAGTTCCCAGTAAATCGCCGTCTACTTCTTCTTCTCCTCCTCCATCGTCTTCATCAGATCTGACCTAGGGTTTATTGTGCCTTGCTTCGAGTTCAAACCAGAAAAAAAAAATGGCAATCACGACACAAACCCCTGATATTTTGGGTGATCGACAGTACGGTCAGGACGTTCGCACTCAAAATGGTATTCTCCTCTCACTATCTATATCTCTTTCCTGGCTTTCAATGCTGGTATATGGATGTTAATGTTTCTTCCCTTCTGTGTGGTTGAATATAGTGATGGCTTGTCAATCTGTTGCTAACATAGTCAAAACCTCACTTGGTCCCGTTGGCCTCGACAAGGTATTCTCGCTCTCTCTTTGAATATTACTTCAGCTGCAACTTCTACTGGTGCTAAGTTTGATGTTGATGCTGGGTGTTTTTCTTTTTCTTCAAGTATGGACTGTTATAATCCAAGCAATGTTGTCTAGCGTATTTACTATTTATGACCTCAGAAATTTTTAACCGTATTTGTTATTTTCTTTTTATGTGTTTCATATTTTGTTATTTTCTTTTCATACTAAATTTTGTACAATTTAGCATATCAATGTATATTTATGTCCTAATTTAGCGTGATGATGGTCACAAGCACTTTCTAACACACTGCTTTTACTCCACGAACAAGTTTCTAAATTTTTTTTGCTACTTTTTTGTTGTTGTTGGTGTCGCTTCAGATGCTTGTTGATGATATTGGTGATGTGACTATTACAAATGATGGAGCAACCATACTTAAGATGTTAGAAGTTGAGCACCCTGCTGCCAAGGTGGAAGAAAGTTGCAAAGTTCCTCTATATTTACTGTCTAGAAAATCTCTTCTGCTTCTGAGGTATATCTTTAAGACCTTTTGAGGTTTGCAGGTGCTCGTGGAATTGGCTGAGCTTCAAGACCGAGAAGTTGGAGATGGAACAACTTCAGTGGTCATTGTAGCTGCAGAGTTGCTTAAGGTGAGCAGTATCAGTGTACTTTTGATCTCATTTTGTATTGTAGAAACTGTCCAGTACACTGAAGGATGCTGACTTACTGCTTTATGATATGATACTCCAGAGAGCGAATGATCTGGTGAGGAATAAGATTCATCCTACATCTATAATCAGTGGCTACAGAGTGAGTAGCGCTTTTGTTTGTTGGTAAATGGTAATTATTTAGATTTTGGATTATTTCTTGTAGACTTATATTTGCATATATCTTAATGGGGACAGCTTGCTATGAGGGAAGCATGCAAGTATGTTGAGGAAAAATTAGCTGTGAAGGTAAGGCTCCTTTCAGTGTGTTTGCTTTGAAAAGTGGATGTGTCACTTTGATGGTTACCTGTGGTACTAAAAGCGATTTTTGTCAAGTGGCATAAAATGATTATTGTAAAAGAATTCAGTGAGTTTTTTGGTTTATTGTGAGGGTTGTGTGAATCCTTTGTCTTATTCTATTTGGAGTCCACAATGATATTCAATTTGGAAAAGCATTATGGCTCTCTTGTTTTGATCTCATGAATGCTTGGAATTTTGCTAGATGATGTGGAATGAAGTTATGTTATTTCAAAGTTTGGGTTGCTGATGCAGGGGCATGCTTGGGCCTATGTGTTATGGGCCCCGAAGTAGGCCCGGGCTCATTTATTGGTGTGCCCAATGGATTCGTAAAGGACTCCTCGAAGTAAGGGCCCAAACGAGTAGTACTCGGGGTGGAGGCCCGTGTTTGGTTCTGGATGATGTTTAAAGGGGTTGATTGCGCCTCTCCTATCAGTTGCAACTTTTGGGAGGAATGGTTGCATCACTCTTACATCAGTTGGTATCAGAGTTGGAGGTCCCAAGTTCAAGTCCTAGTGGGGGCATTTTCCTAAGGAAGGGAGAATGATGCGGGGGCATGCTTGAAACTTGGGGGTGGGCTTATGTGTCCTAGGCCCTGAAGTAGGCCAGGACTCATTCATTGGTGTGCCCAATGGATTCGTAAGGGACTCCTCAAAGTAAGGGCCGATGTTTAAAGGAGTTGATTGCGCCTCTCCTATCAGTTGCAACTTTTGGGAGGAATGGCTGCGTCACTTCTACATCAGTTGCCTTCTAAGTTATAACCAGAAGATATAGGTCTTGGTGCCCATGCCTTGTAGTGACATGTGTAGCCATATTATGATTCATTTGAATACAACGTCCTGATTCTACTGTTTTCTTTATTTTTGTGGTAGGTTGAGAAGCTTGGGAAAGATTCTCTAATAAATTGTGCCAAGACAAGCATGTCCTCAAAATTGATAGCTGGGGACAGTGACTTCTTCGCAAATTTGGTATGCCGTTATTCATTATCTACGAAAAATTGGAGTAATATTTCCTATCGTTTATGTTTCTTTTGAGAATATCGTAATTGGATTTTTAGTATGTGATTGATTTCCTTCTTTTTTTAGTTTTTTATGATCAGGCATTATCTCATCCCACATTGGAAAGGAGTTTCCTTTATTTTTCCTTTGTATGTTTTACTGATATAACTTGTTCTTTCCTAGGTGGTTGATGCAGTACAGGCTGTAAAGATGACCAATGCACGAGGAGAAATTAAGTACCCAATAAAGGTTGGTAATCGAGGATTCACAATATGTTGTTTATTTATTTTGTCCTGACCCACTCTTTAGGGTTTCTTTGGAAAACTCAAAGATTCAAATATTGAAGTAGTAATGCTTTAGTTGCTCACTTTCTCTTTTACCTGTTCCAGGGGATTAATATTTTGAAAGCTCATGGGAAAAGTGCAAGAGAAAGCTATCTCTTGAATGGGTATGCTTTAAATACAGGCCGTGCTGCACAAGGAATGCCTATTAGAGTTGCTCCTGCAAGGATTGCTTGTCTTGACTTTAATCTTCAGAAGACAAAAATGCAAATGGGTGTCCAAGTCTTAGTCACTGATCCTAGGGAGCTTGAAAAAATACGTCAAAGGTGATTCATTAGTTGTACTTCAAATTCTTTTTAGATTTGAGATTTTCAATATCATGGTTGTGAACAGACTTTTTAACCTCCTGAATGTTTATACTGTACCTTTTTGCTGTATATTCTCATATAAAATTACTTGTTTACTTTTCTGCTGGCTTATGTCTAGTCTGTTTGCGTATAGATAGAAGCCTGGTGAGGGGCTTGAAACTAGTTAAGGTGTTTACAGTTCATTATATTTCACATAGATAAAGTGAGTGGTCTTCTTGTCATATCATGTAATTGTTGCATTTACTGCCAAGTCGTTTTCCTATAAATGTTTACGAGCATAACAGAGAAACTTTAATCGAACTGCAAAAATGATATGATGATGAAGCAAATTGTAACTGTATGAAATTATTTAAATATGATTAAGTGATTGTTTTATTAGCTTTTGAAGTTGAGGATGTTCCATTTACCTCTTTTTATGAGATGTTATGGAAACTAGATTACCTTGCTTTGTGGTTGTGCTTGTTATGGATGATGTTTTCGCATTTTTAATCCTCTATCCCAACATAACAGGGAAGCTGATATGACAAAAGAACGTATTGAGAAACTTCTGAAAGCTGGCGCCAATGTTATTCTGACTACAAAAGGAATTGATGACATGGCACTAAAGGCAAGCTTCTTTGGTGATTCATTTCTTTATCTGTTTTAGCATTACTCTGTATCCATTTTCCAGTGGATTAATTATTCTTCCCCAGCTGGAATGTTTGCACACTAATTATTCTTCTCCGGACTAGTTACCCAGTACTCATAGTTTATGCTAATTGTTGTTACTATTAATTCTAAGTGTGATATATTTGTCATTTATTTTTCTTTATTATTTTTTCAGTACTTTGTTGAGGCTGGGGCTATTGCTGTAAGACGTGTTAAGAAAGAGGATATGCGCCATGTTGCCAAGGCTACTGGTGCAACCATGGTAATTTCCTTGACTGTTTCTTTCATAATATCTATTATCTTGCAATTTTAATTTTCTTTTAAATATTTTAATAGTTTGCTCATCTCAATTGTGACCTGGGAGAAAAAATTCCAATTGCAAAGGAAGCAAACGCAATTTAAGAACTTTATAAATCTTTAGTGCCTGATAATATGGATAACCATAAGTTCTCTGAAGCTGTGTTCCTTAACATTTTTTTTCCATTGATGGGTCTGCAGATTTCAACTTTTGCTGATATGGAAGGAGAGGAAACATTTGAACCATCACTTCTTGGAATTGCAGATGAAGTTGTGGAAGAGCGCATTTCAGATGACGATGTGGTTATGATTAAAGGGACCAAAACTACTAGCGGTGAGTGATTATCTATCAAAGTGTCATCATAACTGGAAATATTTTCCTTTTTCTCTTTACAAGTACAGTAACCATTTTTCTGCATTCCAGCAACCAATCTATTCTGATAAGTATGGATGCTAATTAATATATTGATTGTCACAGAACATTTCATTTCTACATTATGAATGTCTCTGTGATAGCTTTAATCGATTTCTAATGGCCTTTGACCAAGTTAAATTTTGGACTAATTTTTGCTTGACACATTATTTTCTAGGTTTCCTTGATCCTGAGAGGTGCAAATGACTATATGCTTGATGAGATGGATAGAGCTTTACACGATGCTTTATCTATTGTCAAGAGAACCCTAGAATCAAACACGGTAAACCACGGTTTTCTAACTTTATTTGCTTCTCTAGCTGGATGTTGTCTGCCTTCTTCTGCATGGAGAGTTGAGTCCATTGGATTGTATTTTAACCTATTTGTGTTAATTGTTCTATTGACTAACTGTACAGGTGGTTGCGGGTGGAGGTGCAGTTGAGTCTGCACTATCTGTGTATTTGGAGTACCTTGCTACAACTTTAGGATCCCGTGAGCAGTTAGCAATAGCAGAGTTTGCTGAATCTTTGTTAATAATACCAAAGGTTTAATGCTGTAGAAGTTTTGTATTCCTCAGTTTTGAAATGAGAAATATAGTATGGACAATAGTGATACTTCTCCGGTGCAGGTGCTAGCTGTCAATGCTGCAAAGGACGCAACTGAGTTGGTTGCAAAATTGAGGGCGTACCACCACCAAGCACAAATGAAGGCTGATAAGAAGCATTTATCCAGGTATTCCCTTTGCTTATTTTAAAAATCTCTCACTTTTTACTTTTTTAATTTTTTGAGAAGCCTTTACATGAGTGGCAATCTCTAGTGATTTCTTATTTCCATCTACATAATGGTTCATTGCAATGGTTAAAGCATATGTTGAAGTAGTTTAGCAATTTTTTCCCTTCCTCTCCCGCCATCAAGGGGAACATGCAACTGAATAGTTTGGCTTCCTCTGAAAATTTTTGCAGCATGGGGTTGGATCTTATAAAGGGATCCGTGCGTAACAACTTAGAAGCAGGAGTCATTGAGCCTGCAATGAGCAAAGTGAAGATAATTCAGGTAGAAACGATTTATACATATATAGATGCAGTAATACTTGATATATGGTAGTCTACTTCACTCGTTATGTTTATTTCTGAAATTGTTTTTTGCCTGACAGTTTGCTACTGAAGCCGCTATAACAATTCTTCGAATTGATGACATGATCAGGCTTGTCAAAGATGAAAGTCAAAATGAGGGGAATTAGGGTTGCTGTTTGAGTTTCAACTATTTCTTTCCAAGTAGAACCTGTAACTGAGGAGGCTTATTAAATTTTCGTGAAAAAAAGAAAATGTTTACAATTGTATGGTTTCTGAATTAGGAGTAGTAGTGGAGTGGAGTGGGTGTGAATTGAAAAGAAATTGAATGGATTTGATGGTGAGTGCTCTTTGTAACACTCAAAAATACACATGCTTTGTTTTTTGTAACCCAAGATGATAGCGATCTCTTTTCTTCTAATTCATATGGTTTTTGTACTTTGAGCCATGATAGCGTAACGTGTAGTCTTGGAGAATCAAATCAGTTTATGATCATCGTTGGTGTAATAATTTATGGGTTCTAATTAAGGCTATCTGTTCTATAAACAGTTGACCTAACTTGTATTGTCTGATAAAAAATTCCAATTTGGTGCACAATTTATGAAAGTTGCACATCGACACATAAGTGCAGCAAAAAAAGTAAATATATACGTTAAACGATAAATGGGGTGTTACATATTTTTAAAATACTTTTAAAACTTATATGAGTCTAAATAAATAAATAAATATTAAAATTAAATATTGTATTATTTATTATTTAATATATATAAATGACGTGACTAATTATATATATATATATATATACACAAGCGCATAAAGTTAGAAGTATATGGCCCGTGACGTGGGATCGTGATTGTGATCTTTATAAACGGGGAGTCATGTGAGTCTACGTAGTAGTACACGTGCTTGCCTCACATATCATTGTAGGGGCTCACGTGGTCTTTATTTTATTTTTTATTTTTTGGCTGAAATCTTGTCGGCATTTGATGATAATGTAAATATATCCTCTCTTTTTTCTTTTTTTTTTTGTGCTGATTAATATAAATATATGCGTTGGATAGAATTTCTTCCAACGGGAGCAAATAAAATAATATATTCCTGCTTGAAAAATAAGAAAAATAAAATAAAATAGTGGTTGATTCCCGGTAAAGTAAAGAGGTGCGCCCCTCTGTTACAAATAATGAGAATAAGGGAAAATAATATTGTCGTGCATCTTAACATACTTTTCTTCCGGAAAAATTAGAAACATTCCACTAATGGTAATTATTATTTTTACACGTTTTAACGAGTCACATTTAGATATATATGTTGTTAGTTGCATTATTTGCACTCATGTACATTAATATAAAGGATATCTATTCTACTAGAAAATTTCAATTTATAAACGTATAAAAATCTCATATATTTAGATATTATTTTTTTTATTAAGGACATGTTTGAAATTGCTTATGTAAATAGTATTTTTTTTCAAAAACGTTTTTTATTTAATTAATTTAGTTAAAAAATACTTTAATGATGAAACATTTTATATTTAATGAAAAGCTATAAAAAGTACTTTAAGCCTATTTGAAACTATTTTTTTTAATGAAAAAGCGTTTTTAAAAAACAGTTTGAAACATGTTTGGTCAAAAAATTTTAGAGCACTTTAAGTGCTTATTTTAAGAAGCACCTGATAGATACTTCTCCAAAAAAGTACTTTTTTAAACACTTTTTTATAACTTTTCACCAAACATAAAATGTTTTATCATTAAAGTACTTTTTAACTAAAGTGCATAAATAAAAAGCGTTTTTTTTAAAAATTACTATTTACATAAGCAGTTTCAAACGGACCTTTAATAGTATTTGAAAAAATATTTTTGTAGAAAATCACCTATCAGTGCTTTTTAAAAAAAATGCGTTAAAAGTTTTTTGGCCAAATATGTATCAAATTATTTTAAAAAAATATTTTCTCATTAAAAAAAACAGTTTCAAACGGACTCTAAATATATTCATAGGATGATGAATTTTTTTATATATTTTATAAATATCGATGTTTGTTATTTTCTTTGTGCTTTTTTTTCCCCTTTTAATTATAATTATAGATGGATTGTTAAAGTCGATAGAAGTTGATAATTTTTTTTATTTTTTTTATAATTATGAATATATCACAATTCAATTAATGCGAATGATGTCCCATAACAGCCCAATGGCAGTGAGTCTCGAATTCAAATCCTCCACCGTTAAATTAAAAATAATAATAATAATTAATATAAGCTCTTTTGTATCTAACGTTAATAATTTATTTAAGAACAGTATTGTCTCAGTCGAGCTCAACAAGAGCGATTTGGCTTAATGAGCATGTTTTCGTTAAGGATTCCATTGAGACTCTGAGAGACTCACAATTTTTAATGAATTTGAGAGACAAACGCAGAGAATTCAATATTAAAAAGATAAAGCGATGCAGCCAATAGAAATGAAACACGTATCAAGATGTCAGTCCAATTGCAGGCACAGTTTCGTCTGGTTATGGTGCTGTCTCCTATGTCAAATGAAATCCATGTGCCAACGGTACCACCACCACCACCACCTCACTCGCCATCTCGTGCAAGTTGGGCCCACGGCCCATATCCACCGACAGCAGCCCATTTAATTTATTCTCGTGGTTTTCATGGTACATTGTATATTGTAATCATTTCCAAAGTCGGTGGAATCAGGAATGCAACTTATATTTATTTTTATTTATTTGGTAAATTGGAATTGCAACTGATTTTGACCCTTTAATTTTTCTACCCGGGACACGTTGGTAATTATAAGATTGTGAACTGCGTGTTTTCCTTATTATTATCATCATCATTATTATTATTATTATTATTACTAGTAAAGTCAGAGTGCATTAACTAGATAAGGTTAGGGAGTAATATAATTGGCCAAATGAGCTTGAACATGAAGCTTTGGCAGTGTCATCGGATGAATTGAGGTGGATTTATTTTAATATATGATAAGAGAATAACATGTGTAATACTGTTAAATCGTCCTCACAATGACAAGTAAATTGGAATTTGAGGTACTTTAAGGGTTGTATATTAAATCAGGTAATTGTGCATTTATGTAGTTTTTCTTCTTGGATCACTCCCTTCTGAGCTTTTAGAACGTAATGAAAGGATTTGGTCCCCATATCACAGAGAATAATACACCATAGTACTTTTTTTTCCCCCTCTTTATATATATATATATATGTGTGTGTAATAAGAAATTAAATGGATAAACTCATGTATCCACCAAACGTGTTTTTGTTAATTTGATTCAAAATTTCCATTTTGCTTCCTACTCATTAAGGTGAGTTTGAGAAGAGTGCCTTTAGCAATAGGCGACTCCACCATGACAACGGAGCTTAAAAACACATACTAGCTATGTTAAGATTCGGGCAAATATTATATTATATTGGGGAAATCCAATCGGCACCCTGAACCCAAATTAAACAAAGTCATAGGGATAATCCAACCAATAATCTTGGAAATTTTTAATCAACCAAAGTTTTAAGAGCACATGACTGTGCACGTGCTTTTGCTGATGCTTATTGCTTTTGGGATCAACAATTTTGCTGTAATGTCACGTGGTTCGAGGTCTCCACCTTCGATACGAAGACCCCAAAAAAAAAAAAAAAAACCAAAGCATTATCTAATTCATTTATTTACCTGGTCTTAAACTACGCCGTTTGGTATGTTAGTGTCTGCAGTACCTTGCTTAAATTATTACTTTTAATCAGAGAATGCATTGAAAGCGATGGGGGGATTAATTTAGAATAAGAAAGGCATGGGAAGCTGAAAGCCTTTAATTCATGACGTCATGTATGCATCGGGGGGATGTGTGGGGCCCAATAACGAAGATAGCACGTCTGATATCTATAATCTATGCATCCGCCAATAGAACCAAAAGGCACAAGAGAGCGTACTTTTTATATTAAAAATAAAAAATAAAAAATTATAATATACTCAGAGGCGCACCGTACGGTCTGGTACTCTTCCTCTTCCACATAATATTGGCTTACGCTCTCTAACACATGTCCCACCACCTCTCCAAACCTGCTTCCTCCGACACGTGCCCTTCCTTGTCGTTTTTGTCCCCTCCGCTCTATTTATATTTTCTCTTCATTACTTTTTTATTATATAAATATATAAATATAATAGTTTTTTTAAAATAAAAAATTATAGCATCACATATTTCCAAGTAGAATTAATTATCATTTAAAGTAATTTTAAATTCAGATACGATTAGCCATATGTAGTATTATTTATCACTTCCATTTTCTTAAAGGATAATTTTGTATATGATAATATTGATACTGCATTATGATTAACCATGTCGTATTATTTATCACTTTCATTAATTTATTAAACACTCTTTTTTTTAATGTCGAAATGGTTATTTTATTATTTCTTTAATGGCATAGTAAAGCTCAATGTTTATCCTTCTATGATATTTTAAAAAGTTAATTAGTTATTGATTTAGTAGGAAAAAGAATAATTAGTTGTATTTAAACCTCGGGGGTCTTTTATTTTCTACCGGTTTGTTTAGTTTAATAAGTTTTGTTGAAAATAATAATAAGTATAGTGGAATTCATATTATATACATGTACGGTATAAAAAAATTAGCGAATAAAAAAAAAAAAAACAGGACATTTAAATTTGTAATTTCAACTTTATTTATTTTTGAGTCCCACACAAAATATAATCATTTCTCGCTGTGCTATATTTGCTTGGCATAAAGAATAGATATGTAATCATATATATATATAATTTGTATATTTATAGCTGGAAATAGTTGTCGGTGAGCAGGTGGTGGCGTCAGGGATGGGGATCATAAAAACTGAACTAACGCAACGGAAAGAACGGCATCGTATTTCAATCTAAACGCCTCTTCCGTTACGATTTACAGCTGCGTACTTGTTTCGAGTCTAGGTTGGGGTCCCCGCCTAATAATTTTCATTTCCCAACAAGTTTTTTTTAAAAAAAAGTATTTTCTTATTTTCTGTGAAAAATAAAACGACTTCGGAGTATTTTATAAGTCCATTGTGTGGGACCGATGATAAATCTCATTATTTTTTAGCATACAAACTGCTAAACATTTTTTATAATATATATTATTTAACTCTCGGTTAAACATTAATTTATCCAAAAACTTACAAGCTTTGCAAGTAACTAAACTAATAAATACTTTGCATCAAAATTACGGAAATTTTTAATCCAATTTCCCAATAATAATATGTAATGCACATGCTTTTGCCATCTTTTAAGAGTTAGCTTATTATTATAAATTACATTAGCTTAGCTTTTTGCCATATTTTGAGGGTTTTATTTTATTTTATTTACATTAGCTTAGTTAGTATTAGAAATTATATCCAAATCCACTGAAGAACAAAAAATAAACCCTTATATGTAATTATACGCACACACATATCTCTTTTTGATGAATACATACACAAATTTCTCACTGGTCGAGTAAACAAGAATTGTAATATGAAATGAAAATAAAGAAGTAAAAGAAAGAGAGAGAGAAAGTTGACCTTGGCATGTTATCATGTCAAGTTAAGATTCGAGTGATAAGCATATTAAATATGGAGTTTGCATGGTTTTGGCATTTTGAGTTTATGGCAGGTAACCTCAGGGAATCTACTAGCTGTGCTCCCAAATTTGCTGCTTTTTTTGTTCTTCTCTTTTTTTCTTTTTTTAATTAATTTATTTACCTTTTATATTTCAATGTAACCGATCTCCTATTTTCATAAGTCACTACCAGAGACACATTTTTTTTACACATTGATGGTTACAGCTTAATGATTGTACATAGCATATAGCCATATATCGGAGGTTCTCTGCAAAATTAATGATTTTTTTAAGTACTATATATATCTGTGTATGTATATGTGTATAGTTCTTCCTCACCTCTTGTATACGATATAAATACAGTACACTAAAGAAGTAAACATGAAATTTTGAGCTCGTTTTTGTTTGTTCCTTCGATTTATATGTAGTTCCCAGGCACTCGTAGGTTTCATATGTTATAATTAATTAATTGAAAATATTGTTTAACACACTTTAGTGCCCCTTTTGTTTGATTAAATTTTAATCAAGCCCTTTCAATTTTTTTTTTCTTCTTTTAATTGGGGTTTTTAGTTTCCAATTTAAAATATGGCCAAAATAAAGGTCACTGTGGTGTAATAAACAATAAAACAAATTTAAAAGTTGTTTGAAATTAATAATACCGACAAAAAGAAGAATTAAGCTAGGTTATATGCATGATTATGAATTTATGATAATAAGTACTCAACCCTAGCTAAAATTATAATATATATAAGGTAAACATTAATTAGATTCACAAAGTTTCCAATATTATAAGGTATGGTATTCATAACTTAAATTTTTTATAACAATAGTAATTTAATATAGTATTAGTGTATTAAAATTCTAAATAAATAGATTCAATTCTTATTATTGCCACATTACTATCTATTTAAAAATATTAATACTTAGGACTCAAATAATCTAGAGGAGAATATTAACGATCTCTATCTCTTATTTTCTATCAAAGTATAATATACATAATAAATTCACTTCAACTTAAGCTAAGCTTTCAAAATCAATATTTGTATACAGAGGTTATTAACCTCCACATGCTTGATCTACGTTCATAGTGCACGTGAATGTGGAAAGATTCTACGTAACCAATTACAATGAAGATTAATATTTATTGACATGTGTAACCAAAGAGAAAGCTAAAGTAAACATAGATCCAGTTAATCAATATAACAAAAGACTTTAAGAAATAAGAAGTATTTTCTCAACTTCAACTAAAACAATTTTTTTTTTTTTTAAAGAAGATAATGTGAAAGTGATAAACAAGAGAATGTGTACCCAACTATATGTTACTCCCATACGTGTATATATCATCAGGAAAAATTTAAAATAAATTAAAGAGTGAAAATATACATGATAATTGAAGGAGAAAAATGAAAAGAAGTAATTAGGAAGGGAAAAGTGTTTGATTAGAGATGGACATTTGGGAGATGCATTATTTAGTGATGCAACGCATGCATGCATGCATGTGATGCCATATGTCCATGAATGAAAGAAAGCATCCACTACTTCCATCTAAATATAAAATTGTCCATTTTAAAATAAAAACTTTCATATTTTAGCAAAAATAAAATAAAATAAGAACTTTCTTGCATCATTTTCACCATTTGGGGATTAAATGTGTTATGTTTGTGTATATGTAGGCTGGCACAGTGTTGTAGAAAGTTGAAAATCAAAGAGAAATTAAAAATAATAATAAAGAACAGCTCTTTCATTCTCTCTCTCTCTCTCTCTCTTTTTTTTTCCCACAGTCTCTTTAGTCTCTGTCTCCACTGCATGGTCACTCCCTGCACGTTCCTCTGCTCCCTCTTCCCAACAATTATATCAATCCCTCGCTTGCCCTCTACTCTCTCTCTCTCCGTGACCAGCTTTGGTTGAGAGCTGAGAGCTGAGAGCTGAGAGCTGAGAGCTGAGAGCTGAGAGAGACCAGACCCTCGGACTCAGAGACCCAAAAACTCCTACACTCATCCTTCTGATCACTCCTCTCTCTCTCTCTCTCCCAAAAATGGATTTGTACGGACTGTCAGCTCCAGATTGCTTTCCCATTGACGACCTCCTCGACTTCTCCAACGACAACATCTTTTCATCTTCCACCACCACCTCCTCCTCCACTGATTCCGACGCCCACCACCGTCACCCTCCGCAGCCTACTAACCCTTCCACTCTCATCAACGACTCCACCCATTTGTCCTCCTGCACAGACTTCACAGACGATCTTTGTGTCCCCGTATGATTCTAAAATGCACAGTTCAATTTCCTTCTGTTATCTTCCTGCTCTGGTTTTGTAATTTTTTTTTTAATCTAAATTTTTTTATTTTTTTGGGCAGACTGATGATGTAGCGGAGCTCGAATGGTTGTCACGGTTCGTAGACGACTCGTTTTCGGATTTCCCGATGACCGGGCTCGCCGGAGCTCCTAACTTGACAAATGAGACGTCGTTTTCCGGCAGAGCTCGCAGCAAGCGTTCCAGAGCACCCACTGGCAGCTGGGCGTCACCGCAGGAACCCGAATCTCTGATCGCTGGAAAGCTCAAATCGAAGAGAGATTCTTCTCCGTCAAAGGCGGCGTCGGCGATGGGAGGGGTACGCAGGTGCTCGCACTGCGCATCGGAGAAGACGCCGCAGTGGCGAACGGGACCACTGGGGCCCAAGACGCTGTGCAATGCGTGCGGAGTGAGGTACAAGTCGGGTCGGCTAGTACCCGAATACCGACCTGCCGCGAGCCCGACATTCGTGCTGACCCAGCACTCGAACTCGCACCGGAAGGTTTTGGAGCTCCGTCGTCAGAAGGAGATGTTGAGGGATCAACCGCCACACCACCACCACCACCATCATCATCAACGTCAGGAAGAAGCAGAACAGCAAGAGCAATTCTACAGTCCGCACCATGGCTTCCAAGTTTACTGACGTGTGGTAGACGTGTCGGTGTAGCACTGATGTCATAAATATATATTGAAAAATGGGTACTACAACCTCTACCTGTTTCCACTTTCGCTCAGTTTATCGCGGTGTTGATTTTCCTTTGCTTTCTTGCCACACACTAATTTACAAATTTTCCGAGAGAGGAAGCGTTTTATTTTTTCAATTTTAGTTTTAATTTTTTTTTTTTGGGGGGTTTCTCGGGGGCTTTTAAATGCTTCAACTACCAATTGCCACCTTTGAATGAGACCCTGGCCGGGGGGCGGGGGCGAGGTGGGGTTTCCACGTGACTCTCTGGCAGATGTGTTTGAGGCCGAGCGAATATTCTTCCTATCTTTCTCCACAGGTTTCTCTCCCCTAGAGTAGAAATAGATTGAAGGGTAAGGTTTCACCAAAAAAAAAAAAGATTGAAGGGTAAGGATTTGATCAAATCAGAGTCATCGGATGGTGAGCGAGTGGTGGCTGTGGGACCTATTGAGAGAGATGGGTGCCGTAAAAAATTCTCTCCGTGTCTTTTCTTTCTGGATGTACAGAAATTGGGATGGGGGCCATTTGTGTGAGTGAATCTCAGAGATTTAGAATGGGGCCCAACCCAAATGGGTCTCCATCTCCGTATATCTGATATTGTGTAATGCAGCAGAGCCAATGTTTTTGGTGTGAGCGATATCAAACTCACCGTGTCCTTCAAGAATGAATTTGGTAGAAAGAATTTCAATAATGTACTTTTGGACTGCAATTTGCAAAGCCGGATTTGCCAATATCATAAATAAGCTCCAAATTCCAAAAAATATCATAAATGAGCTAATTCTCATTTCCAGTTAAGGTTACCAATTTAAGTCCCATCACCAAACAAAATACCTCCGCAGCACAACAAGCCAACACTCACAATTCATTCACCACGTGTAAACTAAGTGGCAGACCTTAAGATTATAAACATCAACTTCAAGATGGGAAGTCAATCTGAATTTTCATTCCAATCCTACAAATTTCGACTTTGACAATGTGACAAATATATTCTCACCTAGCAAAAATGCTTTTCCTTCTACAAAAAATGCAGAGAATAAAAGTCCAATGAGCTGCATTATTTATTGTAGAAAATAATTAAAGTGTGGTGATTCTAATCGTTGAATTACAATACATTATGCCCGGGAATGTTAGTGATAGGTTCCTTAGACTGAAATCCCATAATTGTTAATCTTTGTGACTTCCTTTGTCAAAGCATTCCTTTCTCGCTTTGCCTCAGAAGCAAGGTCCGAAATCTGCCAGCAAAAGAGTCCAAGATGAGCACTTAACATTTACTTTACTTGGAAAAAGGAAGAAATTATGAACTAAAATGTTTAACTGAATCATATACCTGTGTCCGGAACCTAGATGCTTCTCTTCTAGGAAGTTCACTAATGACATCTTTCAAACCTAATATATATACAAACACAAATGTAGAAGCAACATTAGAAACATGTTTCCCTTAACAAATTTTTAATTTACCTGCAAGTATGGAAAATTTGCGAAACATAGCATTTGCATACCGCCAGCCTGTCTTTCAATCTTATAAGCTGAACGAATCACACCTTGGATCTGCTTCCCTGCATGTCTGTAACAGAAAACTAGAAATTTAAAGCAAAAGAATGAGGTGAACCACAAAGAATCTTTAATAAGAATGCATACTTGAGCTTTGTCTTTCCCCGTATCAGTTCCTCTTCTGCTTGTAATGCTCTCTTCTGGAAAGTGAAAACAAAACTTCATAGCATTAGTTACGTTCTAAAGAATACTAGCTCAGAGTAGTACTCATTGAAGAACAAGCAAAAATCTTAAAATTCAGAATGCATATTTTGCAATTGGTGTGTTTAAGAATTCACCAAAACAATTTCGCTGATCTAATCAATCTTCTTGTCAAATCTGGAAAGAAGCTGCTTTTTTGTTTTATAAGTTGAAGACTGTCAACTAGAAATATCACCACAAAAAGCAGTTGAAAATTCACTATGCAGATGATCATCAGAGGAAGTATGTCCTTTTCATTCGTCATTATTCATGATTCAGCATATTGGATTGGCCAGTTAAATTTCTCCCATCCCAATTGGCCAGTTAAATTTCTCCCATCCCAATTAACGATCTAACTCTCAACCCTTTGGCTCAAAATAGACCTTGCAATGTCAAATAATGCTTAAATGCTTCAACATGGATTTATCTTAGGTATGCCACTCCTAGAGAGCATTAAACTCACTCTAGGGGGCCAACCTCAGCAAAACTTGCTCTTGTGTAATTAATAATATCTAATAAAGTCCATGACGTTGCTGCTATTTAGATGTATCCACCTACACATAGGACTAAATAATTAACACCTATCTCCATCACCATCCAAACACATGAATGGATATAACGGCCCTACTGAAACATAAACTTGTTCTTTCATCACAAAACCACCCACCCCCAGCATTCTCATAAAAAGACACAGGATCAACTTTGTGAATAATATTCAAGGGGCTGTTCCAATGCAGGTGGTTTCTGCTTACCTTCTCAAAGTTATTTATTCCCTTAGTAGGCCATGGCCATGGCTCATGATCTATCAATGACATAAGCCAAATAAACTACCTTCCCTCATTTGAGACCCATCATCAAACAAGACACACAAGACCGAATGAGTTACCTCCAACTTCTCAGTTTCAGACTTTAGAAGATCAATTGATTGCCGCAACTCCCTTACTTTTGCATTGGCCCTGGAAAGCAATGACTGCATACAAATTCTGAAATAAATACCAAAATGTGATAATATAAAGACGCATCATGGTCTCAGTACCATATTTAGTTCAACTATAATACAACGCATTCATGCTTCCAATTGGAAAGCAAGCATTATGGATATGACACAGCACTGCATCAAAGTTGTCGAGACAATAATATACCAAAAAAGAACATAGTTTCAGAAAGATCATCAAGGCATTTAAGAAAAATTAAACACACTCATATAAAGACCAACCATCAATCCAATTGCTAGCATTTATCATTTTCAGTCATAATATGAACCTCAATATTTATGTCAAATTCATATGAAGATAGGAAAGGAGCTTTACATATGAACCCCCTTAACTATTCCCCCACCCCTGGTTTAAGCCATGACAACAACAGAACTAATACCCATAGCTAATAACATTTATGCTCACCTCTTCACTCACAAACAAGCGCAAGGTGTTGTAATACAGGAAGCGTCGTGGTCCTGCAAGTAATGAAAACTTTAGGGCCAATGATTTTCAAGAAATATTTGGTGTACTGTTGCAACATTTTAGGGCTCCATTCTACCGCATCACTTCATAGTTCATTAATTTAACAAAGGAACGGAACTGTCAGCTTGCTTAAAATGTTCCTAAGAAATTTGCAAGTAACATATTGATGTTCACGAGATTCTCAGTCCTAATTACCATGGTTATCTATTCTAAACATAGATACAATACAAAATAATAAATTTTTAAGAATTGATTTCCATTGCTAAAAGAGCGTTTGAAGCTGTACGTGGCACTACATATATAAATATCTAGAAATGAAAACAAAAACCTTAACTGCAGAAACTGATCGATTTTGTAAAAATTTGAAACAGAACTTAACACCATACTTTTCAGTACAAGAAAGCCCAAACCAGCAGCAACCCCGCCTGTAAGCATTGGATGTGAAGACGCAATAAAAATACCCTCTGCAACAAAGGAGTTATAATATTCAGTCTATCAAAATTTAAACAAAAATAAAAGAAAGACACGAATGCTCATTTAGAAAACGATGAAGCGGGATAAACCTTTAATCTTTCCAAATAAAAGGTCCTCGTAAGCACGGTACTCAGACTTGACATCTTGCAAAGACTCCTACAATCAAACTTTCAACCCAAATAACTAAAACATCATATTAAACCAAATTATATACAAAATCTACCCAAAAAAAAAAAAGGTTCCTTTTCGCTTGTCAGAAAACTAAGGCACAACACTGATCTTAATGTAAATAAAAAGATGAACAAAACCAACCAAGTATCTCTACCCCACTTACGGCGGAACTTTATTTTTTAATGTTGGGAGAACATAAAACAGAAATTTAAGAAATAAAGTGAACAAAATATTTAAGAAATTTAAATGCTCGGCATTTCACTAATAATTTGAAATATATTTAAGTACATATATAGAGCACAAATTAGAACATTTCCTTAAACGTCTATCAACCAGGCAGCCTAAGGCGATGAAAATAACAACTTCACATACAAAATTTCTCTCTTTTATAACAAACCAGAGCATAAAAAGTAAAGATAGATAATGGGAATTTGACTTTACGACAGTTTGACGGAAATGAGCAGAGGACGTCGATCGAATCTGAGAAAGGCGGGATCTGGACGCTTCGATTGCGGACTCCACAGACTCCTCGATTGTCTTCTGGTAGGTTCGAGCCTGCTGGAGAGCGTAGTCGACCCACGGTGTAGCAGTCTGCCCTAGAGTCTGAGAATCGTGCTGGGTAGAGTAGTCGCCGAGCGATAGCGTTGGCTTCCCTTCCGACGATGATTCTGGGACCGTGGACATTGCTAATGCAACACAGAGCACGGCTATGTTGGCGTTTTGATTTCTTCCTGCAGAATTTGCTTGGTCTCATAGTTGGGTCTGATTGATTGAATTTGGGGCGGCAAATGGGCGCCCGGAATTTGATTGGGCTCGCTCGAATAGTGTCGGGTCGTGGGACCCGAACCATTTCGTATTTTATATAATACGAACTATGAAATTGTAAAATCTTTATATTCACCTAAAATCTTATAATTAAAAATTCAAATATATTTAAACATAATTCTTACATAAAAAAATGATAAAAATAATTCACAAAAGGATTAATGTATTCAAATAGTTGTTTGTGGTATGATCTTTTAACTGCGTTTGCTGAATTAATTTTTTTTATATTCATAAAAAAATTATGATTTTATTTTTCAACTCAATTGTCATTTTGTTTCTTACAACGTTACTAAATTTGATATATAATTATTTTCAGCTCATTGTGATCCAACACTTGAACTCCAAACAAAATGAAAGTAACTTAGAAAAATAAATTGAGTTTTGAATTAGGTTAATTAAATTTATTAGAAATAGTCGATTGTATTATTTTATAATTAAACGTATTTAGGATAATTTTTATTTTTATTTTTTGAAAGAAGAGGATATATTAAAAAAAAAAAACCAAGGAACTATTTATTTATGCCTCGTTGGTGTTCCATACGTGACGTGTAGCATATAAAAGTACAGGAAAACCGACACCCGCGGGTAAGCGTAACTCCAATTCCGCCGCGAGGGACCAAAGTCGGGCACACTATAATTTACGCTTCGATTTAGACGACGAGACTCTCACCCTTTTTCTCTACTATTCTTCAAAATCTGATTTCTCACACCAAGTCCATCGCCATCTAATCCCGTCCAAAATTCGCCGCCGTGCTCGTACTCTCTCTCTACGGCCCAAACCCTAGCTCGTCAATATTTCGTCACCATGCTGAAATTTTCATCGACCACTGCGAATCAGATTCGCTTCCTCCTTCAGAGCCTCAACGAAGCAAACGCTGATTCTGTCTTCCTAGAGCTCTCTCAGGTACTATCTCACTTCCAGTTTATCATTTCCATTTTCTGTAATATATCTGATCTCAGAGTGCTTAGCTTTCACTCGCTTATTTTCTCTCTCTCTAAACCTAATTATCATCAGTCTAGTTGGTTTTTAACGATTTTAGTTTTTTTTTAGTAGTTAAGAACTCTGTATCAGATAAAAAGTTAAAAATAAAATTCATTTTATTTTCCCTTGTTTTTTGTTCTCAATTATATTTTGTTGTTATCTTTTTAAATTATTCTACAGTGAAATTTGTAATGATAGACAAATGTACTAGTTTGTGGTAGGTATTTAGTTCTCTGAAACCGAATATGTGGTTGATCAAATTGAGTATCAACGATATTGTGTTAGTATGACAATGCCTGCACATTGAATTAACATTATATAATAAACCAAGATGCATCGACATAATTTCGTGTGGAATGTCTTAATTAATATCCTATAGTAAAATAAGAATGCATCTGCAACCGAATGGACATAATTTCTTATGGAATTTCTTTACCATGGAAAGCAGGCAATAGCATGGCATGAGACACATTGCGTTGGCCTTTCTAGTAGAAATGTACTAAGGATGGGAAGTAAAAAACCTCTAGTTCCTAATGGATTTCATATTTAGGCATTGAAAAATGTGAATTAGGCAAATGAAGTTAGTGAAGTCAAGAACTGAAATGCTACTCATATGCCAAAATTTATTGGCCAGAAATGTATTGTTTTTGCTCAAGAAAAAGTTTACATTTTCAAACGTTTACAAAAAAAGAAACGTATAGTAGAGCTCTGTATTGTCCTAAGAAAATATTACTAGGATGCATGGGCTTTTAAGGCCAGAAAGTGGAGTGACTGATGGGATGTTGAAACCATTTTTAGAAGTGGACAGTGATGAAGTTGATTGATATCTTGTGATGGGTTTATGGAGATTAACGTAATTATTTTATGATTTGATTTGGTATGTTTAAAATAAGATATTTTGCAAGGATGTGAAAAGAATTAGTGTTCCGGATCATTAGTTTGTCAGAATAATGCTTTTGAAGTTTGGCAATTTTATGGTTTGTTGAATTACATGCTAATGCATGCTTTTGTCATGACAGTTTGTTCAATATGGGATCGAGGGAAGCATTTTGCTACTTCAAACATGCCTGGATCATCTGAACCATTACAGGACAGACTTGAAGAACATGCCATTGGAAAGGGTTCTTGCCTCAATTTTCAAATATCTCCTTGACAGACCAAATTTCAGTACAATGTTTTGTGAATCTCTAAGAAATTCAGAGATCAATGAGGGAATTTTAGAGAATTTCGCTAATGCATTACATCTGTCTGCATCTGAGAAAATTGGTATTGGTCTTGCTTTGTCAGACTCTGAAAACTTTGAGAACAGGATATGTGGTAAGTTTCAGCTGAATTCTTGTATTAATAGGTTTCTTTTAAATTATTTGCTTTTTATTGCTAATATCTTTTGCCTTTGCTGCCTATTTGAAGTAAATCTTTTCTGTTCTTTAGGTAAGAACTTTTGTATGGCTCAGATTGAAGAATTGTGTGCCAATCCCATTACTATGCATTCTTCTGAGCAAATTCAGAGTATTATTATGTTCCTCCAGCGGTGTGAGGGCCTTTCCAAGCATGTAGATTCCTTTATGCAGATGTTATCATTTGTGCAGCAGAAAGATGCTCCTCCATTTGTTTTAACTCCATTGCTTTCAGATGAACTGCGTGAAGCCAATTTTCTGAGGTACTACCCTATTTTCAGTTTTCTTTATCCTAAAGAACTTTTCGGTTCGTCTTTCTTTTGTTTATCATGTTAATAGGCATTCCCTGCTAAGTAGTCTTTTTTGGCTACAGGAATATGGATTTGTTCGATGCATGTGGCGAAAATGATTTTGATGCTGTTTTAGCAGAAATGGAAAAAGAAATGAGCATGGGAGATATCTTGAAGGAACTAGGTTATGGATGCACAGTTGATGCGCTGCAATGCAAAGAGATTTTATCTCTTTTCTTACCAGTAACTGAGGCTACTATCTCTAAAATACTGGGCACAATTGCCTCCACTCATACTGGTCTTGAAGATAACCAGAACACGTTTTCAACATTTGGCTTGGCACTCGATTGCAACACTTTGACCGATCCGCCTCTTTTGAACACTTGGAATATTGATGTACTCACAGATACAATCAAGCAACTTGTGAGTTGACTTTAAATCTTTGTATCGCGGTGTATTTTTTTACATGACACTACGAAAGATATTGTTTTTTAATGAGAAAAGCATGCTTCTTAAATTTTTATGCTGACTGCAGGCTCCGAGTACCAACTGGATTCTGGTTGTTGAAAATCTTGATCATGAGGGATTTTACATTCCTAATCAGGAGGCATTCTCATTTTTCATGTCTGTATATAAGCGCATGTGCCAGGTATATTGTCATAACATTAAAGTTGCATGTGCACCAGATGTGTTGCAAGGCCTGAAATTCTTAAACTTAATAGGTTAGATCCATGTTTGTTTTGAATATGTGAATTTGAGCTGTGCAGGAGCCATTTCCCCTACATTCTATCTGTGGGTCTGTTTGGAAGAACACTGAGGGTCAGCTATCGTTTCTTAAATATGCTGTATCAGCACCACCTGAAGTATTTACCTTTGCCCATTCTGTAAGGCAGTTGGTAAGTATCCTTGTATTGTAAAAAAATTTCTTCTTTCCTTAATGTAAATTATAAATATATGAACGGCTAAGGATAATCTGCCATCTTTTCAGGGCTATATAGATTCTGTGCAAGGCCATAAACTTCAGCTTGGAAATGCAAATCATGCATGGTTGTGTCTTGACCTTTTGGATATATTGTGTCAACTTGCTGAGAGAGGCCATGCTACTACTGTTCGATCAATGCTTGAGTTTCCTCTCCAACACTGTCCTGAAGTGCTGCTTCTTGGAATGGCACATATAAATGTACCTCTCTGATGTTTAGTTGCATAATGGTGCTTTATATACTATTGTCTAAATTTCTCATTTACTTGATAAATTTTACAATTCCATTGCAGACGGCATATAACCTGCTGCAAAATGAAGTGTCGTTTACTGTTTTCCCCATGGTAGTAAAGAATGTCATGGCCAATAGTATGATCCATCATCTTTGGCACATCAACACCAATCTGGTGTTGCGAGGATTTGTTGATGCTCACCTCACCGATTCAGACAGCATGGTTAGAATAGTTGATATCTGCCAAGAGCTAAAGGTACTTATACAGTGAACTTGTCATTGATCTCCCTTTTTTGTTTTTATTGAATTTTTATAAAATTTATAATCCCAAACCAAAGTAGTTTGTTTGTTAAATTAATTTGCTGATTTTTCCCCTACATTTTTTCCTTGGTTTTCTATTTTATCCTTTACTCTTTGCTGCCCATTTCCTGATTTATTTTTGCAGATTCTATCATCTGTGTTAGACATGATTCCTTCTGCTTTTAGCATCAAATTGGCAGCCCTTGCTTCTAGAAAAGAGCTTGTGGACCTTGAGAAATGGTTGAGTACTAATCTGAATTCGTATAAAGATAACTTCTTTGAGGTAATATTCAGTGGGCCTCCACCTTGGTGTTACATGCAGTCAGCAATAATCTTATGAGTCCCAATTTTTTGATGCAACTTACAAGATTATATTGTTTTTGCAATAAATTATGGAAATGATAATATCCTCAGGAGTGCCTCAAGTTCTTAAAGGAGGTTCAGTTTGGTGGATCACATGATTTTTCTGCCAGGCCTTTCCAACATTCGGGTGCTGTTTCAAATCTTTATGCGGATACGACTACCATCTTCTTGAAGGTTCTTATTATACAACTGGAAACTGTTTTGTTGTTTGTGATGTTGAATTTCATCATATTTGTGCTTGATTATAGGTTCTTAAAGCTCATGTTAGCTTGATTACCTCTACCCAACTTTCTGAGGAAATGGAAAGGTTGCATGTAGCTGTCATGGATTCTAATCCAAGGCTGCAAAATGGTGGGATGACAGATTCACCAACTGATGGATATGCAGATGATATTGAAGCTGAAGCAAACTCTTATTTCCATCAAATGTTTTCTGGTCAGTTGACCATTGATGCAATGGTCCAAATGCTTGCACGATTCAAAGAATCTTCTGTGGACAGGTATAATGTTTGTATCAGGCTGTAAAATCATTCTTTGCTTGTTTCAGAACATTTGAAGTGTTATTATCTCTGCCTTTTATGAGCTGAAATGCATAATGTATGCCTTACAGTACTGATGTCTCTTTGAACACATATGGAAATTATTTTGTTCTTCCCTATTCCATTGGCCTTCTAAACCTCTTTCCACCCTGTTAAATAACCTGTTCATATTTGTTTATGCCAGATGTTTTTGATCTTGATATGGAAAGTCAATCCTTAGCTGATATATGTTTCTAGGTTTAAGATGTGTGAGAGATTACTTTTGAGTTTGTCAGGTTATATTATAAGAAAGGAGGTTTTAACCATGATATGTTGATGCTACTCAAACTATGCTGTTACAGGGAGCAGTCAATTTTCGATTGCATGATAGCAAACCTATTTGAGGAGTACAGATTCTTCCCCAAGTATCCTGAAAGGCAGCTTAAAATTGCTGCCGTCCTCTTTGGTAAGTTTTTGTTGTAGATTTGCTGCTAATGATTCTAAATTCTAATATATATCCAGTTTGCATATCCTTTGGTCCCCATATAATGCAGATTTAGTTTATGTTTTTGCTCTTTTTTGTTTCATATTAAAAAAAAATAATGTTTCTGCTTCATTAGACTGTAGCTTCTCATTTGATAGCATTTCCTTACTCTTTTGGTGCTCTTATATCTTAATATTGGTGTATCTATTTTATGTTATTGCAATGTCTGTAACAATGTTTTAGGTTCTGTTATCAAGCACCAGCTTGTAACTCATCTCCCACTTGGGATTGCTCTTCGCGGCGTTTTGGATGCATTGCGCAAACCTGCAGATTCAAAAGTTTGTGTTTTCTCTTATCATCTTTTCTTTCATTGCTTTTTTGTCATATAATGTTGTTCATGGTCTCTCACTATCTCTACATGCAGATGTTTGTCTTTGGGACTAAGGCGTTGGAGCAGTTTGTGGATCGTCTGATTGAGTGGCCGCAATATTGCAATCATATCTTGCAAATTTCCCATCTACGCAGTACTCATTCAGAGCTTGTTACTTTCATCGAACAGGCACTTGCCAGGATTTCATCTGGCCACTCAGACTCTGAAGGTGGCAACCAAGCTTCTTCAGTTCATCACCATGGCTCCAGTCAAGTTACCTCAGCAAATGTGGATGTAAGTGGCGAAGCATATTTCTTTATATAGGTCGCAATATTTGTATCTGTGAAGTAAAACATACTAATGTCATCATTAAGAATGAATTACAGAATTAATAAGAACTTGGCAAGTTATTCTACTATTGGTGAGGGCAGTACCATTGTAGCATTTTAATTTTCATTCGCTGGGTCATTATTGCAGTTGAACGGTTCTAGTGTCCTACAATCTGGGCAGCAACTCTCTTCTCCTCTACAGCTTCAACAGAGACATGAAAATTCTTTTGATGACCGTCATAAAGCCTCTGTTACTTCATCTAATGACATGAAACCACCTATATCATCTGGTGGGCAAAATTTAGGTGTTCCCATTGGTGATACTTCTGGCAGTCAGAAGGTGTGCCTTTGATTTACTTTTTGTTTTGAGTAGATGCTATCAATTCTGTCTATCATTGTTCAGGGTTTGACAGCTATTTTTAATTTCTTCTTTTTGGGTTAAATTAGTCACAAAATACTGCCAGTGCTCCATCAATGCTGTCTTCTTCCCCTGGCTTTGTTCGTACTTCACGAGGAGTTACTTCTACAAGTAATTTTCAATTTCTTCACTTTGCCACAAGTCTTTGTTCTTTATTGGGATCTTACTTTACACTCTCTCACAGGGTTTGGCTCTGCTTTGAACATTGAGACACTAGTTGCTGCCGCCGAGAAAAGAGAAACTCCTATCGAGGTACTCCTTAGTCGTTACAGCATGTACACCTTATGGGAAATTGGTTGACATATCATGCAAGCATAATGCATGATAGTTTTTGGTTAAAAATTTAATTTGTCAAGTAGACAGCTATTGCATGTTTTTGTTATGGTGGAATTTTACTTTTGCATAGGTGAATAGACATTATTTTCTGAAATTGTTATTAATATAAAAGTTTTTTTTATTTAAAATAATATAAAAGTTTTTTTATTTAAAATAACTCATAATATAAACCTTAAATCAAGTAAATAAAAAATTATTGTGAAAGGAGCTTCCACCCTCCACGTAGGACTTCCGACGGCAGCTTTTGCCACCACGTCAGACTTCCAGTGGTGATGCCAACAGGTGACATTGGACATCTGGCGGAGATGCTGCTGGTAATGTCAGACTTCCGTCGGCACTTGTGCCAGAATGGCTAGTTCCGGCGGACTGACTGTGGAATACTGGGTGTGGTCCCTCTTTTTGTCTCCTTTGGCAATGAAATTGTATTTTTAGTATTTGCATTCTTGGTACTCAACCTATTGACAACAAATGGAGCTAAGCTTTTAAAAAGAAAATATCAGCATTATTTTTGCTGGTGTTTGAAACTTTGTATTTGTATCTGAGTTTAATTGTTACATATGTCAATGTTCTGTTTACAGGCTCCAGCATCAGAGGTTCAGGACAAGATATCATTTATTATTAACAATATTTCAGTTGCTAATCTTGAAGCTAAGGCAAAAGAATTCACTGAAATATTGAAAGAGCAATATTATCCCTGGTTTGCACAGTATATAGTTATGAAAAGGTTAGGCTTTACAAATACATGCATAAGTTGATGTAGTATTCGTTATTAATTGTTTTGCTAGAAATTACTTTTAATTATCTTGCTGGTGACCTGAAGCGTTAACATTCCACTTTTAATCTTTTGACAGAGCTAGCATTGAGCAGAATTTTCATGACTTGTACTTGAGCTTTCTTGACAAAGTTAATTCTAAAGCTTTGAATAAAGAAATTATCCAAGCTACTTATGAGAACTGCAAGGTCAAGTGCTGATGGGAAATTGTTCATAAAATTTGGGTTCGGTTATTGAAGTTATAATACTTAACATCTGTATTTGTTCTTTCAGGTTCTTCTGGGATCCGAACTTATAAAATCAAGTTCAGAAGAGCGTTCTTTGCTGAAAAATTTAGGTAGCTGGTTAGGGAAGTTAACAATTGGAAGGAATCAAGTCTTAAGGGCTCGTGAAATTGATCCCAAATCTTTGATTATAGAGGTTATTTGTTGTCTCATTTTTGTCAGTTTAGAATTTGGTTAGACCATAGTCTACATCATCATTTGGGTTCAACTAATATCTCACTCTCTTTTCACAGGCTTATGAAAAAGGGTTGATGATTGCAGTAATACCGTTTACCTCAAAGGTAAAATTCTTTTGATTGTGCTATGTATGCTTTACATCTGAACTTTTGTGTTGTGAGACTTTATGTTTTATTACCTGTTGCAGATTCTTGAACCATGCCAAAACAGTATAGCATATCAACCACCTAATCCCTGGACCGTGGGCATTCTTGGATTACTTGCTGAGATTTATTCAATGCCAAACTTGAAAATGAACCTAAAGTTTGATATTGAGGTATATATTTGTTGGAGCTTGCTTGGTAGATCACTGATCTTGTAAACTTCAAAACTTGCGGCTAGATTCATGTTAAGTTGGTTTATATTTTTCCATTTCAGGTTCTATTCAAGCTCCTTAATGTGGAGTTGAAGGAGATAACACCAACTTCGCTTCTCAAGGATCGCAAGAGAGAAATTGAAGGGAATCCTGATTTTTCTAATAAAGATATTGGAGCATCCCAACCACAGATGGTTGCTGAAGTTAAATCAGGGATAATTTCTCCACTAAATCAAGTTGAGCTTCCACTTGAGGTTGCGCCCTCATCTAACTCTGGGGGACATACGCATTTATTATCTCAGGTTTGCAAATGGTTCACCTCGCCTAAATCTCTTTTTTTCAGTCTCCACTATGTATCTTGACATTTCAATTTATCTTTTTCATTTAGTATGCTGCTGCTCCTCTTCATCTCTCTTCTGGTACAATGATGGAGGATGACAAGTTGGCAGCTTTGGGTTTGTCTGATCATCAGCTCCCTCCTGCTCAAGGACTGCTGCAAGCTACTCCATCTCAGTCATCATACCCTGTTAGTCAGGTATGATTTGCCTTTTTTTGTCCTTTAGTCTAGGATTGGTTGTTACTCTTTTACTAAAAGCACTTTATGCTATCTCCCTTGGTTGAGCTGGTTCTTATGTTGTTTGCAGCTTCCTACGCCAATACCTAACATGAGTTCTCATGTAATAATCAACCCGAAGCTCAGTGCATTGGGCTTGCACCTGCCTTTTCAGAGGTACTATGATGATTATTCATGCTTTTAAGTACATTGGCCATACATTGGTATTAACACATGTATTTTTTTTTTTATAGGGCTGTTACTCTTGCGATGGATAGAGCTATCAAGGACATAGTGACTAATATTGTTCAACGCAGTGTTTCTATAGCTACTCAAACGACTAAGGAGCTTGTTCTAAAGGTTCATTGACGTCACTTGTTGAAGCCTAGTCTCAATTAGTTGGTTCTATTTTGTGGATTCTTTTGCTATGTACTCTTTTGGATTGAATATACTTACTCTCATGGTTTTCTTGTCCTTAATTTTTTTACTCTCATTGTTCTTTATTTACTGGTTTATTTTCTTAACTTTTTTCTTCTCTGTTGTATATTATATGTTCACTTTCTGACATTTTATCCTCTCTCGAATTGCTGCTGGTGTAGCTTATTTATTCGTACCTCATTGTCCTTGTATTGGCAATTATCTATAGTGATATCCACGAGGCCTGTACTTGTATTTGTAATATGCTGAATCCTAGGCGTTACAGTGAACCTTGCTGTTGTTTTATAGACTTTTTCCCTGCTTTTGAAGCATATCCCCCTTAGACTGTATATTGAGTCTTTAAGCACTGCTCACTTTAATCTCATTTTACTTCTTGATCTTCCTTTTCATTTAGCTCATAGAAGATCTATGCAGTTATATCCTATTGATTGTATGCTGTCATCATGAAATTAACTAATTAAGAAAAATGGAACAGTTTCCTTTGTGTTAGCTTGCTGCCATACAAATTACTGTTCTTACATTTAATTGTTTTTAACCTTTTAGTGATGGCTAATGCACTATTGCATTTGTCATGTTTCACATCAACAGACACTTCTTTGCTACTGTAATACCTTCTAGGAAATCATTCCTTGCATAATGTTCTTGTATCATTTATTGCACCTAATATTACTTTAATCAATCGCATTGCTAGGATTATGCCATGGAATCAGATGAGACACGCATATTTAATGCAGCACACTTGATGGTTGCGAGTTTAGCAGGAAGCCTAGCTCATGTAACATGCAAGGTTTTTATTCTTGCACTCTGGGCGTTTCTTTTTCTCTATTTGGTTATTTGTACTGTATCTTTACGATGTGTTCCTTCAGATCCTTAGTACAGCTGCTGGCTTGTGTTTCCTGATGTTTAATTTCTGTTTGTGGTTTCCATGAGCAGGAACCCTTGCGGAGTTCAATATCTAGCCAACTAAGAAATTCACTTCAGGGTTTGAATGTTGCAAATGAATTTCTGGAACAGGCTGTTCAACTTGTTACTAATGATAATTTGGATCTTGGTTGTGCAGTCATTGAACAAGCTGCTACAGATAAGGTTTCCTTGATGTTTAAATAATTTTGTTCTTATATGTGTCAGAAATTGGGTACTATAGTATTTTCTAATTACTTTCTATGTAGGGTGTTTTATTGATTCAATATTGTGGTAAGATAGGAAACTAAAATTTTAAATTATTGCAGCCATCTCAAATCCTCTTTCTTTGTGGCAGTTTGTGTCAAGTATTTTTGTGTTGTGGAATCTATTATATCATCTCTAGGCAATAAGAATTTGCTACTAATCATGCGTTTCATAATTTTTTTTTGTTTTGTAGGCTATACAAACTATTGATGGAGAAATTGCTCAACAACTATCATTACGAAGGAAACACAGAGAAGGAGTTGGTGCCACCTTCTTTGATGCTAACATGTACACACAAGGTTCTATGGGTGTTGTGCCAGAGGCCCTCCGTCCTAAACCTGGTCACTTGTCCCTTTCTCAACAGCGAGTTTATGAGGTCAACACCTTTTACCATTTTGTTTTTAGTTTTTCCAAGGAAATGGTCCTTAAGTTTCTTTGCTTACATGCTCTTTTTTGCGTTTAGGACTTTGTTCGGCTTCCTTGGCAAAACCAATCTAGTCAGAGTTCGCATGCTATGCCTGCTGGTGCTTCAGCTTCATCTGCCAATGCTGGTCTGGCTAGTGCATATGGTTCAACATCAGGCCAACTTAACCCAGGCTACTCACCTGGCCCTGGAAACACTGGATTTGAAGCTGTCTCTCGACCGCTGGATGAAGCAATGGAATCTAATTCAGCCCTGCAACTTAGGTCTGTAATTTTCATTCTTTTATTGCTTGAACCTACGATCTGGAGTTTGTGTAGAACAAAGCTAATGGGATGTGTAGTGGATTGGGTTTCTACTTCAATTCAATTTTAGAAGTTATAGTTTTCGTAATGTTTTAATGGCTGCACTTTTGGAATATACAGTGCTTCCTCAGTTCATGTTGGGGTTGCTGACAGTGTAACCCAGCATAGTTCTGAAAATGATTCTGCTGTTGGTTCTGCTCCTGATCTGCACGCTGTGGACTCTGTTGATGCTGTTAAGGTTGAAAAAGTTTTTGTGAGCATTGAGCTTTTTGATGTTGAAATTTCATTTGTTGTTATTAAGACGTAGTCCTAATCTTTTTCTAGGATTCTGGAGCTTCTTCTCAGGCAGTGCCATCGCCTGCCGCTCCTGAGCGTCTTGGAAGTAGCATTTCAGAACCTTCACTTAGCACAAGGGATGCACTGGATAAATACCTGATTGTAGCACAGAAGGTTGCAATGGCTTGTGTCTTTCTCTTTGATCTTTGTCTATGTTTATTTGTTGATTGATCCATTTACTTGAGTAGTTTCTCTTTATTTCCACTCTATTATGCATTGTGATTGATGTAATGCTTTGGACATAAAGGATCTAATACGATAAAACATCTGCCCCAAACTAGCTACGAAATGTGGTTTTTCTAATTTATTTCAGCCTGTGCTTCCTTTTGGGAAGAAGGAGATGAGCTCCTGTAAATCCCTAACCCAGACAATGTCCAATGGCAATGCATGCCCACTTTTTATTTTTGTAGATATAATTTCACATTCCATTGTCTTCTCACATAGGATTTCTATCGGACTCAGTTTTCCTATTGAGGCCTGTTGTTGCTTGCTTACTTTATTATTATTATTATTATTATTATTATTATTATTATTATTATTTATTGTGAATGTTCGTTAAAGTTTTTATGTAACTTTGCTGGCGACTCACTTTCTCTAATGACTTCAGCTGGAAGCCTTGGTAACCAATGATGCTAGAGAAGACATTCAGGTATGCTCTCTCTCTCTCCCCCTTCCCCCCCATCCATCCCCCCTTCCCCCCCAGGCCCCCAAAACCAACACACACACAATTTGTTATGTAGTTAACCAAATTAAGGGCACGATTGGTACACAAATTGACTATTCTTGATAGAATGGAAAGTCATTCCCGGGAATGAAAGATAAGGAAAAAGAATGACTAATCTTGTTCCTTTGTTTGGATATATCAGTAAATTAGATCTAATAAATAGCTTAAATAAATAAATCTTTTTTATTTCTTTTATTTTAAAATTTTGAAAGTTTATAGTATTTATTTATATTTATTTTTATATTTTATTAAAAAAAGTTTAAAATAAATATTTGTTAATTAAATATTTATATTTTTTATATTTATTAGAAAAAGTTCAAAATAAATATTTGTTGATTAAATATTTAATTTATTACATTAAATATGTATTATATTTTTCTTATTTATATCACTTTTATATTATTTAATGTACTTAAAATATTTTTTATTTAGTATGTAGATAATGTATCTAAGTTTCAAATTTATGAGAATTTTTAATTTTATATTTGAAGTTTATCATCAATAGGATGAAGGAATAGCTAATCCAATGGAATAGCTAGTCCTTTGAGTTAAAAACCAACCAAACATACATTTAGTTAATCCTATGGAATAGCTATTCCATTTCTTCCCCCATTCTGTGTACCAAACACTCCTAAAGTCTTGACATTGACGTTCTGTAAGTAGTTACCTTTCTGTTTTCTGGTATAGCTCAAAATATATTTTGCCTTTGGTCGTCATCCTTCTTTCCTTGTACTTCATTTGGTTGGCTTAATTTGTGTTTCTTTTCAGGGAATTATTACAGAAGTTCCTGAAATCATACTTAGATGTGTAAGTCGGGATGAAGCTGCCTTGGCTGTAGCTCAGAAGGTTGGTGCTTCATTTTATATAGAAAATTTTGCACTATGTCTGTTCATTTGAAGGGTTTAAAATTATAGGGAATTGCTCCTGAGCTTTCTATTGATGTGGGGCAAGTGCTACAAATATTTGTGTTAGGAAACCGTTAAGAGTTTTTTTTTTTGGGTGGTTGGGTAGGAAACTGTTAGTTGTCCATTGGTTTTGAAATAATGACTTTGTTATAAATTTTTTAACAGGTTTTCAAGGGTTTGTATGAGAATGCATCAAACCATATTCATGTTGGTGCTCATCTTGCAATCCTTACTGCTATTCGTGATGTTTGCAAGCTTGTTGTCAAGGAGCTGACTAGTTGGGTATGCTCTATTATACTTGACTAATTACCAAGTTAAATATGATATAGATATCCGAGATTTTTTTTTTTTTTTCTCTCTGGAATGGCATCTTTACTTCTTATCATATTTGGCTTGCTTCAAGATTTCCTTTATGATAGCCAGGGTCTTACTTGTTTCCTTCGTTTATATATCTTGTTTCTATTGTGGTTTTTCTTGCTAAGCAAAAGTCTGAAATTTTTTTAATGTTTTCTTCATAAAGTGTGGATAATACTTCTACTTCCTCTTATCACATTATTGGAAGCCACACTTGCCTGATGGTAATGGATCTTACAAATATTCAAGGCTTTGGTATTTCTAATATATTTGTTATAATATATTAGTTTGCAACTTTTTACAGGTGATTTATTCAGATGAGGAGAGAAAGTTTAACAAAGATATCACTGTTGGACTTATTCGCAGTGAATTGCTAAACCTTGCAGAGTACAATGTTCATATGGCAAAACTTATTGATGGGGGCAGAAACAGTATGTAAAAGGGATCTTGTCATTTTTGTTAATTTTCAATTTTAATGTTGTTGATGCATGAATGATTATAACATACTAATTGCATGACATGTGCAGAGGCTGCGACAGACTTTGCCATTACACTTATTCAAATTTTGTTAATAGAAGAATCTAAAGTAATTTCAGAACTTCATAATCTTGTTGATGCATTGGCAAAGGTATGTTCTTGTTTAGGTTGCGTGGACAAATGTACCTCATGCTGGTATACACCTAGTTGTTTACTTATTCTGATTTTCAGCTTGCTGTAAAGCCTGGGGCTCCTGAGTCATTGCAGCAGTTGGTTGAGGCAGTCAAGAATCCTGTTGTCAATGTGTCTACTTCATCTGGCCTTAATGTGGGGAAGGATGATAAGGCTAGACAATCAAGAGATAAAAAGGTCAGTGGAAATGTTAGTAATATTGATGCAAGACCAGGGTGGAGAAAGAGAAGAGAGATAAGTTTCGACACAAGGGGTTGACAATTAGATTACTGATAGAGAATATAGATGAATGGGATATAATTAGACGAAGAGCACTAAAGTAGACAAAATTCAGAGAAGGGAAATAACTTTATTTAAAATTTCATTATCTCAATAGTCTATCTCTTAGGATCCTAGATAGCTCTATTTATGGTAATTCAATTTGTCTGAAAAGGGAATCTAATTGTATAAAGAACTCATTAAACTGGGAAACTAATTCAGAAATCAAACTAAATATTAATAAAATCTCATAGCATTCTCAACTACTAAACATCCTAATTAATCATAATTATTTCATAGCTTTCTGCATCTCAATCTATTTAGATGTCCATCTCATCTGATATATATGTATTCCTAATGCAGGCTCCAGGGCACACTCCAGTAAGTAGGGAAGATTTTAGCAATGTAGAGTCTGTCGAACCTGATCCTGCTGGTTTTCGTGAGCAGGTATCACCATCTCTTACTGCTTTGATGCATCTCCTATATTTCTAAATTTCAAAGATTGTGGGTTGGGTAGGTTTTGTATTTATGATGAAAAATGAATTTATGATGTTGAAATTGTCAAGTAAAGTCCGTGTGATATTTTATCTGTGCGTCTATTTTGTAGGTTACTGGACTGTTTGAAGAGTGGTTCAGAATTTGTGAACTTCCTGCTGCAAATGATGCAGCATCTACCCACTTTATCTTACAGTTGCATCAAAATGGATTGTTGAAAGGAGATGATATGACAGATCGGTTTTTCCGTCTCCTCACAGTAAGTTTTCTTTCATTTGAAATGCTACTTTCTGGATTTGAACAGCTGTCTAACTTAACCCTTTTTTTCTCACTTCAGGAACTTTCTGTTGGATACTATGTGATTAATTTGGGCACGTTGCAAGCATCTCAACAAGTGCAAGGTCGGATCTTCCTTGCCATTGACAACTATGCAAAACTTGTTTTTTCCATACTGAAGGTATGGATTCCTAATTCCTTATAATTACATTATGGGGTGCCTATGATTTATGGAGATGTTTTGATCTCTACTGACATGTGTTTTGACTCTTGGACAGGGATCCAGTAAACCGTTACTTTTGACTAAAGTGAGTTCAATTTGATTATTTAATTAATTATAATTCTTGCTAATCCTAAAGTGGGGGTGTTACATGTTGTACATGGTATTTGGCAGGTTTTGGCAGTAACTGTCAGATTCATTCAAAAGGATGCAGAGGTGAAGAAAGCGTCCTTCAACCCAAGACCGTACTTTAGACTGTTTATCAACTGGCTTCTAGATCTTGGTTCCTTAGACCCTGTTATTGATGGTGCAAATTTTCAGGTTGTATTACATGGATTGGCTTCATTAGGATTATATTCATTTGGTTTTCCATGATTGATTGTATTGATTAACTAGTATTTGTTGTCTGTGTTGCAGATATTGACTACCTTTGCAAATGCTTTTCATGCTTTGCAGCCCCTAAAAGTGCCTGCATTCAGGTTAGTAGCATTGTTATTTTTATTTTTTCTGTTTTCTTTTTTTTCCCTCTTGAAAGAATAACATAGAATGGAAATAGTTCTTAAGATACTGAATGGCGTTGAGCTAGATTGTTTTACATTCACTTTCTTTTTATATTTTTTGGTAGGTGCTATTGAGATATTCTTGCTTTCTAAAATAGTTAGATGGACTTAGAGGATTAGAGTGCCATGCTGTCTCAATTTGAACTGTTGGGAGTCCTGTTACATTCAAGTGATCCAAAATGTGTCTGTATGAATAGAAACTAAAGTATGGACATTGATGGGCTTCTTTTATTTTGGACACTAAAATTTTGAGTCCTGAGCTTAAAATGGAGTTTATAATTTAAGAGCAAGTATTACACATATCTTGTGGAGAGAAAAGTCTGTTGGGTTTTAGGTACCTTATTTTGTCTAATTTTTTTTTTTTTTGATACATTGAGGTTCTCATGGAGCTGTTTAAAGTTGAACTGGTAATCATTCCAGATTTGATAGATGGACTATCAGATGTTTTTTTTTGATATTTTGTTTCACTAATCTTTTCTTTGCTTCATCAGCTTTGCATGGCTCGAGTTGGTTAGCCACAGGAGTTTTATGCCAAAAATGCTCACTGGAAACAGTCAGAAGGGTTGGCCCCATATCCAACGATTGTTGGTAGACTTATTCCAGTTCATGGAGCCATTTTTGAGGAATGCTGAACTTGGAGTTCCGGTTTGCATCTTTATATTATTACTCAATGCTATTGTATCAAATACGGTACTTGAACTTGGTTTCAGGCTGATGCATTTTTTTTTCCCCTCTCTCTCTCTTCAATCTTTGTAGGTCCATTTTCTGTATAAAGGAACACTTAGGGTGCTACTAGTGCTACTTCATGATTTCCCAGAGTTCTTGTGTGATTATCATTTTACTTTCTGTGATGTAATTCCTCCAAGCTGCATTCAAATGCGAAATATTATCCTTAGTGCATTTCCCCGCAATATGAGGCTGCCTGATCCGTCTACTCCCAATTTGAAGGTGGCTAATGATCAATACTTTTACTTGTAAATCTCTTTTTCATTTGAAAACTGAAATTATTTCTTTCATACATGCAGATTGATTTGCTTGCAGAAATTAGCCAATCTCCGCGTATTCTCTCTGAAGTTGATTCAGCTTTGAAGGCAAAGCAGATGAAGAATGATGTGGATGAGTATCTAAAGGTCTTTTACTTTTGCCTGTTTGATTCGTGATAGTCTGATGAATCTTCCTTTTCTTTTAGGTGGAAAAAGGGAAAAAAAAAGAAAGAGAAGAGGAAGAAAGACAACCCATTGAGTGTTCTTGTTGCTTTAGTCTAATCTCTTGCTGTCTTATAGTCTCTACTGGAAGAATATTTGTTCTTGGTCTCATTGGAAAACCCAGGATTTTCTCAACTTATTTAATGGAAATTTTGTTTTAATTTTTTTGCAGACAAGGCAGCAGGGTTCCTCATTTCTGTCTGAACTGAAACAGAAGTTACTACTTCCACCAAGTGAAGCTGCTGCTGCTGGTACCCGTTACAATGTACCCTTGATCAACTCCCTAGTGCTCTATGTTGGGATGCAGGTACTTGTTTCTATGCTAGTTTTCTGTGATTTTGTACTTACCATTAGTCTCATTCTCATGGTGCTAGAACTATTTGTTTTGCTTAGCAAGTATTCTTTAAGACCAGAACCTGGGTGGTTTAACCTAGATTGGTTTACTAGGGAAATGGTAGTTTTGCCACTCTGGCTGTAACCTATGTAGATTCAATAGGCTACTTTTTTATTAGTACAGTGCACAAGATTTTTTCCAACTCATGATATAAGAGCTTTCGTGGTCGTCTCTTATAGAATTTACCTTGTAAATTCTGAATTTTGGTCAACTATGTAACCGCCATGAATGCTTTTGCTGGAGTGAAGCACCAATATAGATTTTGGAATGTTGATCAAAGAGATTTAGTTGAACTTCTTTTGTGTGTGTGGCCAAGTAATTATGAATATCCAAATTTTTTTTTGATCTTTTTGGCTAAAATTTCCACAGGCCATCCAGCAGCTTCAATCAAAAACTGGTCATGCGCAATCAACCCAAACTGTTCCAATGGCTGTATTCTTGGTGGGTGCTGCTTTGGATATTTTTCAGGGTCTAATCTCGGACTTAGATACTGAAGGCCGCTACCTTTTCCTAAATGCTATTGCTAACCAACTGCGCTATCCCAACACCCATACTCATTACTTCTCCTTCATCCTTCTCTACTTGTTCGCTGAATCAAACCAGGTGAGGAGGAACAATTTTCTTGTATGTATAATTTACTTTTATATTATGCTGTTTTCTGTGTATTTTTATTTGATTAGATGCGAAAATATGTTACGGGGACTCTGATCTTTGTGTGTCATTTATCCATATGGATTCATGAAGCAGGAAATAATCCAAGAGCAGATTACCAGAGTGTTGTTGGAGCGCTTGATTGTGAATCGGCCTCATCCATGGGGTCTTCTCATCACTTTTATTGAGCTTATCAAGGTGAGTCCTCTCCCCGCTGTTTGCTGCTTCATTTTCTCTATTATTACGTGTGATTTTCTTAATTTATAATTATTTTTATTTTTCCAAAATTAAAATAAAATAAAATAAAATTACAGAATCCGAGATACAACTTTTGGAACCGAGCTTTCATAAGGTGTGCGCCCGAGATTGAGAAACTCTTCGAATCAGTCTCGAGATCTTGTGGCGGCCCAAAACCTGTGGATGAGAGTATGGTCTCGGGCTGGGTATCTGACAACCCACACTAAGCTAATTCCCTTCATACGAAAGCCCCTTGGTTTCTTTCTGCAATTGACTTGAAACCGGCCTTTAATATATATATATATATATATGTATATTACACTATTCATCAAGAGACTGTTAGTCGTATTTATTGTATTTATTTTTCTTTGCTCGAAAAACATTTGGAAACACCCACTCGTGGCTCTATGTATGTAAGAATTGGTTGACTGACTTGAGAATATTTAAGATACCAATGAGTTTTTCTTTTCTTGGTTGTCGAACAAACTCTGGTACTCTGGGAGTACCAACTTCTGCCCCTATGTGTGATGATGCTACATAAATATAAATACTAATAGAGTATTATGTGGCATCATTACAGAGGAGCAGTTGGTACTCCTCGAGTACCAGAGTTTTTTTCTTTGGTTGCCGAGGGAAGGAAATTGTTGGTTTGTAAACTTTGTTAATACTACCGAAGTATCAAATTAGAGTCATAATCACCATGCCAAATCAGTGGTAGAAAAAAAAAAAAAAGTGGAAATTTTTTTTCATTATTAAAAATAGACATCAAACCTAGTATAATGTGTGTGTAAGATCAAAAACATCAAAGTGGGTGAGGGATAAGAGCTAGACTAGATGATGTAAGATGTAAAAGTTAGTGGTTACATGCTTGTCTGATCAAAAGAGGCGCATAAGCTTGATCCAGATTGAGTTTCTCGGGGCTCGTATCCTAGCAGAGACTATAGATGTTTCTGATATCTTCACTATTGTTTTTCTTCTTGCTTGATCCATCTTCTTGTTTGCTTCTGCTTTGGTTTTGCTTATTTTATGTTGTGTCTTGACGAACGCTTTGGCACGTCTCTTCTCTAGTTCACTCTGCCCAAAAAAGGGAAAGAATATAACAAGGAAACTATGGGAAATGGAAGTTAAAGATTTCTGTTCTCATTTTTTAAGCAGTGTAGAAAGAAAAGCAACAGTAAGATCCTCTGTATTTTGTCGGGTATTAATTAGTACGTGGACCCGTCTGTTTTGCTCAAGTTAAACTACGTTATATTACTGCTTTAGCCTCTTAGCGCTTTAAGCGAAGCATCAACAAGATGTACTCTTGCTTCATCAACATGGTGCATGAATCTTCTTAGTAAAGAATCCAAGCGAGAATCAGCTCTATAAGATGCATGCCTATAAAAATTGAACAAAGCTGGAAAAAAAATGGTTTCATAAATAACAGTATAAACAGTCTATAGTGTTAGCTTAATTTGCGCGCTTGATGGACATGACTAACAGTTAAATTCCGCTTTCTATTTTATGTTGGAGGAAAAAAAAAAAATCAGGAATGTAAAATACGACCCCCAAAACAGTTTCATACCTCAAATTTCTTCATCTCCTCCATGACCTTGCTGGTCGTCTTCAGTTCCCAGTCGCTTATAGCAGTTTCCTTTCTTCTTAACCTGCCAAGCAGGTCGTATAATAAGTCTATTCTGAATTCTAAGAAAATGAAAAGAAAGAGATTAGGGTTTACTCACTTGTCCATTAGTTCCATTTGCTTAGCTTTTCTCCGCGAATCTATCTCAGCCTCAAGCTCCTGCTGCTTAACTTCATCAAGGAACGCATGGTAAGGCTTCGGCCGAGTCATCAATTCATGTTGCTGAGCATCTATGCTTCCTGCTTCAGATGGTTCATATATACCCCTAGCGCAAGCTTGATGGCTGTATTCATGAACTGAACTCTCTTCTTTCTCTAAAGGTACTGGCAGGCCATCAAATTCATTGTCACGCATCGATAACGAGCTCTTGTAACATTTGGAGCTGCATTCTGATGCAAAAACAATTGAAAGTGAGGGAGAGAGAGAGAGACACACACACACACACACACATACAGATACCTTGAGAATGGTTATGGAAATGGTCATATCGCTGTTGGGCATGCTCCATCCAGTCATTTACTTCAATACAGGAAATAGATTGCTTACTACAATTTGATGTAGTGCAAAAGCACTGAGAATAAGAAACACACAAATTCATACGTCATTTGATTATAAGAGATTAGCATTTTCCAATAGGCAAAAACAAGGAAAAGAATAGCAAAACCGAGAGTAATTTCTTTTGTCCATTGTCCCATAAATTTCAAGATTTAAACAAACCCTCAAAAACAAGAATCACTTTCTCCATTAATTTCCATTATCTATAATGATGGCAATCGGTAACAACCGCATTCATCCAAGAAACTCGGACCCCAAAATATCGGGTCACTAATTTTCTTGGAAAAAAAGAAGAAAGAGTTACCTGGTTCCTTGGAGCGAACAAGTCAGAGGATCCATGAGAGTAGAATCTGCATGATTTAGGAGAGAATGCTCTGGAGCTTTGTGGGCTGCAGATGGGTGATGGAGATTCCGGCAGAACTTCCATAAGGGGGCTCAAACTCCAAGCGGGACAGCCGCCGGAGGAGGAGTTACGCGGTCCACCGGAAGTTCTGAAGGTTCTTGCCGATGAAGAAGTGGCATTGTCACAGAATTCGAACATGGACATGGAATTCATAGTGGGTTTGATCCGGGAGAAACTAGAACAAGTTGATGAACTTGTGGTCATTATTTTCGTGGTCTTTTCCCAAAATTGATATAGAGTCGCAGAGGCAAAGCAACGAGAAAATGGAGTGAAGGGAACCCACTGTTCCTGTTTCTGTTTGATTTGGTTCAACTTCTACTTTTTGTTCCCGCCGCCCGATGCTGAAAGTTTTGCATTTTCTCTTCTGCCCCTGATTTGATTCAGTATTACTTCGTACGGGCAATTTTCAATTTTCCCAAAATCTCGGGGTTTCTGTTTATAATTTCACATTTTATTTTGTAAATTCCTTTTGATACCTCTTTCTCAAAACAAAATATATATTTAATACGGTTAAGCAAATTACCAAAATCATTTCAAATGAAACTGTTCTCTCATGTAAAAGCAAAACTAATGTTGTGTATTCTCATGAAATGTTTGGAACAAACAAAGCAACTCATAAAATTTCGATTAACTTAAAACAAATACATCTACAATGTCTATATCCCACCACTTACTTTTTCATTCATAAAATTAATCCGAAACTCTACCACATCGAGCTTAGATCTTAGTTTTCTACTGTTAGCGCAACTCCATTCTAAGCTTCTCTGCGCACGAAGTAGAGCTTCCCCATGACGTGAAGAACGGCAACAAAAGCTATAAAACCAATGCTCATAATGAGAACAACATTAGGGGAGATCTTCAGTCCAGGAGCATCCTCTGTGTAAAACTGGAGCATAGTCCCAGCTGCACCACCGCCAGAAGCACCACCACTTGCCGTCCTCCTCCTCCTCATGCTTGCAGCAGCTGCTGCACTTCCTCTCGGGGGAGCTGCTCCATTCAAAACCATTTCTGTAAAAGCCAATCAAACGTTTAGAACTTCCATTTAAACCTTTAGTTTATCAAATTCTTCGAGAAACAAAATAAGACAAAATATATATATATATTCTTCCACGTAAAGATTGTTACTTTACTCGTATATTGTTAATTTACTCATTCAAACATAATGGAAATCTTTTCCAATTAGTTTAGATTCTATCTACAAATTCTTGGTGCTGCATGCTGACTTTTGTAACTTGTATTTGAATAAAATCAAATCCAAACTGCCTATAGTACTAGAAAGATCTTTGTAATGCAAATTAGACACTTATAAGTTTATAGCAGAAAGTCAGTTTCCTATTTATTTATTTTGAGCAGTCATGAAAAAATTTCATGGGACCAACGTATACACCTAAGCTTAGCTGTAACGCAGAAATATAGATCACAGAGGTGTGTTTGAGGCACAAGGTGATAGACAAATTACAAAGAAAAAGTAATTTAAATAAAAGTAACCATCAGAAAAGCCTGATAGCTGTTATACCAAACCAATCCATGTTTTCAATCACAGCTGAAACTAAGACCAGGAAAAATGAACAACCCATTAGATCTTAACCACACAGAATATAGTACACCAGAGATCTAGCAGATATAATCACAAACTTCCAGAACCCATAGGCAATTGGGGCAAATAGATACATAAAAAAAAGAGATTTTCAGGAATTTAAGGCAGAATCTTCTAAACATCAGGCAGAATAATAAGAAATACACCAAAAAATATATAGCAACAAAAGAAGAACTAACGACACTAGCAGTTATCAGAATTCACATTAGAAGAAAACAAGTACGGAATTATAGCAAAGGAAACTAATTTCTTGCTAATCACAAATCATTTCCATAGGTTAAATCCTATAACCCTATTGCAGCAAAGAAAAATCTAACATCACAGAAAGATAAAAAGCAGATCCAGAATCAGATCCAGAATTCAAACACCAAAAGAACCGTAAAAAAATTTTTTCATCGCAAAATAACAAAAATCGAAAGGAAGCCTTGAAATTAATCAAGTCGTAGATCTACAAATATACGGATCTCAAAAGAAAAAAAAAATTAAAGAGAGTTGCAAAGAGGAACTCGCCGGAGACGACCTAGTGTAGAAAAGGAGTTAAGCCCGCCTTTGACAAACAGTGAATAATATCTGACGCCCAAAAATAGCCTCCGATTGCCCCCAAACTCCTCTTTTTATATTGTGAATTGGGTTTTGAACGCATTGCTGCAAGTTTACTCATCCACGACCCTTCATCCAATAGGATTCTGCCACATCACACACTCTCTTCTCTCTCTCTCGTAGAGAATATATATATATATATATATATTTGTAAAAAAAAACTTGACTCGTTCTCGTATGTAACGATGAGAAAATAAGATCACCTATGCGTGTGACACAGGGAAAAAATCGGCTGTTTTATCACATTGATTTACAAAAATTATGGTTTAAATTTTGATAACTAATTTCAGTCGATTTACAAAGTTTAAAAAGACTCTTCTAAACTCCAGTCATTTATAATGTTTAAAAAAATTATCTACCAATAAAATTTCAGACTAATAAAATTTATGAAGCACTTTATTTATTTATTTTTAAAATACAAAATAGGATGAAAATATATGTAATATATTCCAATTTCTTTCTCTTTTCTTCTTCCATTTTTTTTTTTGCTTGAAGATATTCTACTTTCTTAATCTAGAAACTTTTTTTTTTCGTTCATGAATTTATATACCTAACCAATTTAATTTTTACTTGCACTGCGAATTTCCTTTAATGATGTAACCGTGCAAGATCAAAATTTACACCTAACAAAGGATTAAGCACAGAGCCACCAAACGACAAATTACCGATATAATGAAACATGGCTCTAATTTGACACTCCACAAAAGAAAATGGCAACATATGCAATATAATCTGTCACTAAATTTAAGTTGTAAAGAAAGTATTTCTCAGTACAAGTTTCACATCAATCAGCTGTACCCGTGTTCTTTGCTTATTTCTAACATCCACAAGTACAGCTACTTGGGAAAACAACATATGCAATATAATCTGTCACAAAATTTAATTTGTAAATAAAGTAATTCTTAGTACAAGTACACATCAATAAACTGTACTCGTGTTCTTTGCTTATTTCTAACATCTAGCAAGTCAGTACAAAAACTTGAGAAAACAGATACTACTCTGTTAGCAAATCTAAGCTTATTGACTGCTAATGCTAGGAATTAAATTACATGGACAAATGGTCTCCTCCCCACATACAACAAGTGAGGAAGAGAAGGAAAATGGAATGAGATTAAAATGACAAGCTCCCATCAGCAGGCTCGCAAATCATCTTGATGCTCAACATCTAGTAAGTTACAAAGGATGATTACTATCTATTTTATCTACGTATGTGATAATGTGTGTATCACCAAAAACAATTTGGCAGCTACCCTGTAAATTAAGTCTGAACAGCAAGATTCCATCAAGAAGCATCTTAAATCAAGGCTTTATTCTTTTGAAAAATCTACCACCTTTCTGTCCCACTCCAGTCCCCTCAAGGTTTGACGTCAAGAGAGATCTGGAATCTGGTCGCCATTTTAACTCTTTAAGAACAGAAAACAATGTTGACAGAGCTGGAGTAACTTCGCTGTCATTTATGTTGTTACATGATACTACTCTAAGCCTTTGAAGCTCTTTCCAAGAGAGGACTACAGACTCTAACCCTCCTGTTGTCAGCAGTGAGCAACCTTCTAAAGAAATCAGCTTCACTCTCCTACGCGGAACAAAAGAAGAAAAGGGTTCATCAAACTTTTAAAAATCAACACAAAATCAAATGCAACCTACATAAGAATGACAAATCATCACCGAGATAAAACATGTTGCAATAATGAACGTATAACTACTATTTCATGGAAAACGTTGTTGCTAGGTGTGTTATTTAATTTTTTGAAAGCATGGTTATCTAGTATGTTACTCTATCTCTCTCTCTCTCTCTCTCTCTGTAGCAAAGAAATCTTCAAAGTTTGAAAGGAAATAAATTATTCCAGATTGGCTCACTACAATTTTGACTGATTTCTAAAAGCAAACAACAATACTTATCAATTTATATCAACAACCAAAAACATGGCCATGCGAAAAATTAACAAAGTGTGAAAAACAGTTTTTGAAGGCCTCAAACCTCAAATGGCATCGTTCCAGGATTTATAATTGTTCAGAATCTATAACTAACTCTCCATTTCTTATCCTGATGAAATTTATAGTGGCACCTCATAAAGAGATGAGTGAAACAATTAAGTTTCCTTCGCACATTTGGTGGAGACCATTGGAGGAGATGTTTATCCAAAATCTAAAAATCAGGCAAAACCTGAAGAGTTTCTACTTCATTTTCCCCACCATAACAAATGCTGACAGCAATATTCTAAGCCCTATATAGAGTCGAAAATTTTGGAATATCAAGTATATTACAATGTCATTGTTTTTGTTGGGGAAGCATTTTGAGTTCTAGATTCTTAGCTTAAGGAAAGGGCAGAAAATTAAAGACAGATAAGCTAAGAGAAATACTACAGAGAGAGAGAAAGAGAGATTGAGTAACATACTAGATAACCATGCTTTCAAAAAGTTAAATAACACACCTAGCAACGACGTTTCCAATGAACAAACAAAGTCAAATTACTTCAATCAAAGCCTAAAATTCGTTTTGATTAACAGAATCATGTTCATTTAAAATGGGACTCGAACTCAAATCCCAGTTTAGAGATGGTATAATTCAGTATTCAGAACTACTCAGTTTGATTGAATATTTCATGTAGGCACCATAACATGAATTTCCAAATTTGGCAAATACAATACAGAACAGCAGACAAGAATTTCAATGGAGGCACCAAACTTCACGGTTAAATGTGCAACTCAGATTTTACTATATACAGTTTCAACAGTAGAAATAAACTGAATTACATCTCATGTGGTTTGTTTAACTAGGACTTTTAGATAGATTACCAATTTCGCCAAGTGATGTGTTTCTTATTTTGAATTTTCCACCAAGGATCATAATGAGTTGCTAACTTTTTTGTAGCTTGCACATACAAGCAAAAAAGAACTCCTAACATAAAAAGTCTACAATTAGTTGCCTAGCGTATATTTGTAGACTTGAAGATGGATTATTATCGCCATTGTTCAACATCTTTGGTTAGGGCATAAACGGTGCGTGCTTCTATAGGTTATAGATTGCACCAATGTTGAATTACCACCTACTTCACTAACCATATTTGAATGATTCTCACTCAAATTTGAATGATTCTCATTCATCCTTCAAGCCTCGTATTTGAAGGTTTCAAATTAAGATGGCGGAAAAGAAAAAAAGCTATCAAGCTCAAAATGAAATCTCATACCTACAGACAGTGCTGATGCTAAATACATCATCCGCCAATCCCCAACAATCCTGCAAAACTATCTCCCTAACAGCCTCACACACTAAAAACAATGCTTTCATACCCTGCCTATCCCGCACTTGACACCGCTGCAAATGCAACCCTTCAATAGTGGGACAAGACCCCAAATGCTCATCCGGACCAGGACTGGAATCGATGCTCTTGCACGACCGAAGCCTCAAAGTCTTCAAATTCCCACAATACGACAGCGCTGCCAGCCACCCACCATCCATTCTATGATCACAAAGAGTCAGTTCCTCGAGCATTTGGCAACATTGTCCAATTGCCTTCATTCCATCATAGCTTCCTTCACATCCACTTAGCTCAAGCTTCACTAACCGCCTACACCCTTGAGCTAATATCGTCAATCCGATATCCGAAATCACGGAACTATAAAACCCATCGATGCAGCCAATCAATTTTACAATCTGCAAATTCCTACACGCGGAAATCCCCTTCAACGCCATATCCCCGCAACAATGCACCTCTAATTCCTGCAATGTCTGACACTCCCGAGCAATGCTTAACAACCCATTTTCGCTCGCGCCAATCGCCACAATTCTCCTAATATTCGGATACCACTCCGCGAGTAATTTAAGCCCGTGATCAACCACACTCGGCCTCAACACATCGCCTTCTTCAATGAAACCATTGGGGCTGAAAAGGGAATCAATGTGAATCGACAACGTTTTCCGGGTCACCAATATCCCAGAGTTTCTCGGCGACCGTATACACGCATGGACTAGATCAACATCAGTAAGATTGGGGAAGCGGTCGAAAACCCGACCCGAGTCCAAAAAGCCCCAATCCAAAATCTTGAGGGAGTGTAGGAGGCGACCATGGAGGTACAACCAACGCTTGCAGACAAGAGAGTTATGGAGGTACTGAGAAAGAGGGAGCTTGGAGAGAATTAGGAGGAGAAGCTCGTCGGAGAGGAGAGAGGTGAGATCGGATTTGGGCGAGAAGGGAAATGAATGAAAGGAAGAGAGGTCAGTCTCAGAGGAAGGAGAGGTTGTGGAGGGTGTTGGAGTGAGGGAATGTGCCTGCATCTTGAAGATAGCATGCTTGAGCGCCTGCTCTTTGGACAGCACCTCCGGCAGGCTCAGTGGCCTGGGCCTCTTCAATTGCGGTTGCGCTGTGTTTGGGTTTGTGCTTCTCCTCGGCGAATATGACATTTCAGTCTCTCTGATATTATATTATATTATCAGAGGTCAATTAGGGTTAGGGTTTCTCTCTCACCACTGTAATTTCTCTCTGTAAACAAAGTTCTAATATAAAATTAATTAATATAATTTTTTGGGTTTTCTTTCCCAAAGGTTTTTGTTTCTCTCTTTCTCTCTCTACATTCTGGGTAACCCAACAACATTTCTAGTTGATTACTGGAGGGAAGGAAGAAGGGAACTGCTGATCAAGTGCGGAAGCGCTTCAGCTCTGTAAGGATTCTAGCCACTTACATTGAGCCACGTTATCAAACGGGAGTATATCACCCGCAGTCGTGATGACGTGGTGAAAATCTATGAGTGGATGTGGGGTGTCTGTGACGTTGTGATTTGTTTTGAAGTGCGAAATGATTAAAGAAATGCTACATTTGTCTGCACGTGAAAGGCTGCAACAAAAATTTTTTGGCTGCATTTGGAACCGTACAGTACAAACTCTCACACGCACTTCAAAATAAACAGTGCACACCTCACCTCGCTTTGTTCCTGATTATAGATAAGGTTTTCAAATCGGTTGGCCTTTTTTTTTTTTTAATTATTATTTTTTATAATTTTATATTTCTATTTTGTTTCCAAAATAATATTGTTGTGTATATATTTCTTTTATTTTCGCTCCTTCTATCAATTTTCATCGATTCTTACTCATTACCAAATGACGAGGCAATATCCAATTTGAACTACTAAATCACCATATATTTATTGTATTCTTACATAACCATATTGATCCCTTTTTTAAAAAAAAAAAATTGAATTTAATTTTTAGATGTTGTCTGTTATATTCTCTGAATAATAATAAAATTATGGTATATATTTGTTTAAACAGGAAATCTCAAAAACTATGGACATATCAACAGTGTGGTGGTACTTGTAGACAATCGCTAACCCCATAAATATATTCAATAAGTAAAGTGAAATTTAAAGAATAAACACAGCGATGGTAATCATTTCTGATTACAATTAAACCGTGCGATTGACATTTATCATATTAATGTACTTGAAACATGTTACATATATTCATAAATTAACTCCTTTTTTTTTTCTTTTTTTTTGGTCTTACCTACTTGCCTGGATCTCCATCTAACTTTTAAGATCTCAATTAATACCACCATAGAAAAATATAAAATAAAATGATGCAATGGGTTATTCAGTTAGTGGTAACTCGTTATTGCAGACGGCGGTGACTGACCATTTTAATTTTAATTTTAATTTATTTACTTATTATCCAAAAAGGGGCCCACTGAGGCAACTAACTATGGACTTGGGCTTTTTTTATGGAGGACTGGGCTTCAATTGGAGCCCGATGGCATATTTTAAAAGCAGGTGTGTCTCCAACTTGAAAATCAACGTTACATGTGCAATGTGACATTTTCCATAATCTAAGGAATCAACCATATATATATATATATATATATTTAATGGTCCAAAACACCATGTTGGAGGATGATCCTTTTCGCATGAATAATTTGGGTTAACAAATTACGATGGGTCCAATTGACTATGTACGTATAAATTCCTGTTTCATGGATACTTCAATGTAGTCACACTAGTCCTTTTTGACTCAACTCTACATGGATCACCAACACAACGACGTCGCTACTTACAAGGTCGTTGTTGGGGGCTTTCGAATTTTGACTTTTGCTCCCAAACAGCACCCTATCCAAAACTTCTCTCTTTTACTTCCAACGTGAACCCCATAAGTCACTTCTCATGTTTGTCATAAATTAAAGGTGCTTTTGCTACCACTGTTAACGTACTTTTTACCACTTTCTCAACATTAATACATAAAATTATTATATTACTTCAGTTAAACTAACTAATCACTAATCACTTTTTTTTTATATAAGCCCTGCCCTAACAGGCTTTTTGAGTCCAATTGAGGACAAAACCTTAAGGCCTTGTATTATAATATTATAAAAAGAAAATATCTGACTTATTTGGATTGATAATATAGTTATTTTTTTATTTAAATTATATATAATTTATTTAAATTTAAAATTAATTAAAATTAATTAAAAATTAATTATACTATTTAATTAAATAAAAATATTTTTATATTTTTTAATATTTTTAATCTAATTAATTTTAAAAAATTCTATTCAACATTGACACTAATCAAATTACAAATAGTTTTAAAAGAATAAAAATAAAAAATAATTATATTATTAATATATTATTAAATAGCTTTTATTTATTCATATTTTTTAAGTATGAGGAAGACTGTGGAGACAGCGCGTGGCAATGACGTGTGGTGAGCACAACTGCTCTATCGAACGTTATAGCACTACACGCGTGTAGAGCCCACGTAAGCCAAGCAGCTTCCCAAGATTTCAGTTTCCCACGCGCTGTCGTTTTAAAAGTTCACTTCTATGCAGCACGTACAGCGAACTCTCTTCAGGAACCGGAGAAGCGGGACCCACATCCAATTATTAACTCTACGATGGTTGATCCAAAGCCACATCTTAAAATTGATATTATTAATTGGATTCGCTGCTCTCACTCTCTCCCTCCGCCACAAAAATTTATGTCCTCCGTATCCATACTCATTGTGTACGTACGTAGCTCGAATATACCGCCATACATGTTTCAACTGCATTCACCATATAATAATATATATATATATATATATATATATATGTATATGTAAGATGTATCTGACTGCATGTGTCAGGGGTCTCGAGGACGTGGCTGAGAGGAGTTTGATTTTGTATTTTAAATGCACTCTATCTCTTATTATATAAATAAAGGAGAATTATTAAACGTGTGTATATATTTTTTGAAATTTAATTAGATTTATAGCAAGATGACATAGTTTTTAATAAATTCTTGGAGGATGATTCTTAGTAAATTTTTTTTCTTTTTGGTAATATGATTCTTAGTAAATTTGATTCTAAACAAGATCTATTTTATATTTTAAATATACTCAATTTATCATTATACGTATGGAGGAAAGTGAATATAGATTTTTGAAATGATGAGGCTTTTTTTCTATTATAATTTAAAAAATGTATGTTCTTTAGCATCGTCGTCCGTATTATCTTTAATATTTTGCAACACTGTATTTATGTTTTTAGGCTTTTCCAAAAAAGTTAAGAAAACTCTAGCTATTTTCTCACTATTTATAAGCCAATATAATAATAAAGAGTTCACTCGTAAAATATATTCATTATCCTTGTCATTTTAGAATTTTCTTATGTATTAATTGTTCTGTAGTGTCCAAAGCCAAATATTATAGGGTTAATTATATTTTATACCCACACACTTTGAAGAGTGTCACTGTAATTTTAACATTTTTATTTCAAACAATCTTCTCTTACATTTTGAAAAGAGGTCAAATGGGCCATTCTCTGAGATTAATTGACTTTGCCACTTAAACTATTTGGTATATTTTTATTTTCCATCAATTTTTTTTTTTTTAAGAAAAAGCAATGGAAGCATAACAACTCACCAATTTTATAAAAATAGGTGCAAAAACCTATATGAGTAATAGTATGACGAAAATTTATTTGATATATTTTCAAAATGCAAGGATCAGATTGTTTACACAAACTAAGATACTAAGTGTAATTAATCCAATGTTGTAAGTAGCCTCATCTTATTTATAATATATATCTTCCTTACTAATTATGTCCAATTGACAAATTTATGATTTTTCTTTTAAAGAAAATTTTCCTATACAATCTTCTTTATCTTTTATATATATATATATATATATATATATATATATATATAAATATATACAATCTTCTTCTCTGCTCGCGTTATAAGTAAAGTCATATAGTTGATAGGTCCATAGTAGAGGACAAATTTATTTTTCTGTGTGCTATACCTATTATAGCCCTAAGCTCGATCGCTTCTGTACCCACAACAACGACCAAAGAAATCTACAAAGGGCGTCACCCTATGTTATTCTCCTACATCCTTTTCTCTCTCACTCTCAAATAATTAAAAACATATATAATGAAGCCTAAGCCTGCAGTGATAAAAGTGATTTTAGAAAGCACAAAACTTTAACCTTCTTCTCCTATCTATTTTCTTTCTTCTTCATCTTCATCTGTACTGGTAGCTAGTCAGTCAAGGGGGTACAAGTAGTACTTCATTTCTGAAAATGAGCCAGTGTGTTCCTGGCTGGGAGGTAGAAGACAGTACTTCCACTGCAGCCAGGATCTCCAGCTTCCGTTCCCACTCCAATTCCACTGATGTTTCAATGTTCTCTCTCTCACTGTTAATTCTCTGTGTCTTATTATAAAGTTGAATGCATAATAAAGTAATTTGTTTGGTTACATATTTAAATATGTATTAGTTGTTTGGTTATTGTAAAGTCCAACTCTCGGTGTTGCATTTGATATTTAAATACATATGCAGGTTGGACTATGAGGTTGCAGAGCTAACATGGGAAAATGGGGAGATAGCCATGCACGCCTTAGGTCCACCGAGAGTCCCCGTGAAACGCTTCAACGCCACCACCGCACCTTCCAAGTACACGTGGGAGAAGCCACGCGCCGGTGGGACCCTCGAGTCCATAGTCACTCAGGCCACGAGATTGCCACTCCCAAAGCCTCTCTTGGACGACAGTGGCGGTGGTACCGTTTCCGGTGGTGCAGCTGCACGTGCCGATGGGGTTGAAGAATTGGTCCCTTGGTTCGATCACCATCGCGCCGTAGCTGCTGCCGGGACCGTGCCTACAACCATGACCATGGACGCTCTTGTCCCTCGCTCTAAACGACCCAACCACGACCCAACCAGTACTACTTGTGTCGTGGACTCCGTAACGGGGATTGGCAAGTGCGTGGTGGGTTCGTCCACGCGTGTGGGATCGTGTAGCGGTGCAGCCACTCAGGATGAGAATGCATTCCTTTCCCAGAAACGCGCTAGGGTGGCGCGTGTAGAAGCGGCTCCGGAGTGGAGCAGCAGGCCCGATCCAAGCGTGAGTGCAAGCGCTACGTTTGGGAGGGATAGCCAACAAGTTACTCTGGATACTTGTGACGGAGACTTGGGTACCGAATTTACTTCCACTTCGCTTGGGTCGCCGGAAAACACCAGCTCCGGTATTCCCTGTACAAAGGCCACCACCGCCGATGACCACGACTCCGTTTGTCACAGCAGAGCTCAGGTAAAGGTAGCACAGGCTCTTCTATATATATATTTTTATCTAATATAAAGTTTTTAGATGAGGTGTATTATATGTAATAGGAGACATTCCTGTCTTCCTATTTTTATCAACCTTAGCTGGTGGATGTTAATTTGGGTTTCATTTGTCAATTATGTATCTTAGAGAGAGGCAGATGATGAGGAGGACAAAAAGAAAAGGAATGGAAAATCCTCAGCTTCCACTAAAAGGAGTAGGGCTGCTGCCATACATAACCAATCTGAACGAGTACTTTCCTCTCCCTCTCCCTCTCCCTCTTTGTCTCTCTCAATTTAACAATACCACCTGAGAAATACTAGGCATTAGATTTATTTTCCTTTTTTATTATTATTATTATTATTCTTCATTATTTCTCTTATGCTTTCAAGTACGAGGGATATAATATAAGCTTCTTTTTTTTTGGGATAAAAGATATAAGATTTGAAGGTGATAATTAAGACTGAAATTATTGAGAGAGATATATGTGGTGAACAAATGATTGGGTTTGGTAACTCCATTTGATGCAGTCTGGTGACGACAGTACAAGTTTCCTAAGCATTAACTAAAATAGTAAAAATTAAGTTTAAAAAATATATAAAATATTCCTAGGGATTACAATTTATGTAAGTAAACCGTGTAATTTCTCATTATTGCTATTTGTTAATTAGAAGTTTGAGTAAAGAGTTTACTTTTAGAGGCTATCAACATATATATTTTCTTATTTACCAAAATAAAACATATATATTTTCTTATTATTATAGAAAAGGAGGGATAAGATCAACCAAAGGATGAAGACGCTACAAAAGTTGGTCCCAAATTCCAGTAAGGTATGATTGCGATGTTCCTCTTTTGGTCTTTTTTTAAGTATTATAACTTTTCATGTATAAACCTAAGTGTTACATGTGCTTTCTATTTTTTTTTTTTGTTTAATATTACATGTACTTTCTATGTTCTTTCTAATTTTGGTCCAATAAGTCCTATAGGTTAGCTTTCTCTGTAAAGTTTTCATTAGTGGCTCTTTAACTAGGTTTAAAATACATTAGGAAAGTATATAATTGCATTAATAATCCTCATAAAAACTTATCTCAGATACTCAATAATTATTACATGCATGTAAAATAAGAAACCCCACGTGTTTAAAGATAGAGAAAAACAGAAAGTAACACCAGATTACTGGTCATTTGTGGTACGACTTTCCCTCCCCTAGTCCCTTGCAGCTAGCTAGGTTACGAGCAATATGGAGCATCTCTGTATTCACAGTAATCAATTATTGGGCCGTCACAGACCCACTTCAGCTTTATTAAGGAATAATCTGATTCTAAAGCATTTAGTTAACATTTAAGTCATCAACTTCTGTGCTTTCTAAACCACCCATCCAGCCCACACAACCATCTTTATTTTTAAGATATTAATCGCCTTCTTTTAATTGGTAAAACCAAATTAGTGGTTTAACACTTTTTTACTTTGATGTCCTGCATTTCATATTTGATATTTGACAGCTGGGCTGTGGTAAAAATTGGAATATTGGAAACCCTTTGGCCTGATTTGACATGCAGTAGTTAATAAGATTCCAAGCAGAGCTTGTATCATTTCATTCATAAGCAGACAATAGTCGGCACAGAGTGGCCCAAACCTTCTTTTTTTTTTTGGCTCAAATAATTACATAATTTGCTCTCTGTTATTTTTGGGAATGAACCTCAATCGATGATTCTGCTCCACAAACTCATTAAGGTCAATTTGACAAGCTAGAGGTTGTTAGGTGCGAAAATCAATCGTTTGCTTCCACATAAAATCCCTTACCACTTGGTAGGGCCTAATAAGTACCAATTGTGTTTGTCTGAAATCAATATCTTCTTTCTTCTTCTTCTTCTTCATCATCATCATCATCATCTTTAATAATTTCTACTTCTTGTACTAGGTCAAAACCAATGGAAAAATGCGGGTTAACTTAGAAGAGTAATTAACGGGTTTAAGATAAACTTGTAACTTTTTTTTTCTTTTTTTTATGTGTAATATTTATATTTTTGGACAGACTGATAAAGCTTCAATGCTGGACGAAGTGATAGAATACCTGAAACAACTTCAAGCTCAAGTGCAGATGATGAGTAGAATGAACATGCCGGCAATGATGTTGCCAATGGCCATGCAACAACAGCTTCAGATGTCCATGATGAGTCCCATGGGGATGGGGATGGGGATGGGGATGGGCATGGGAATGGGTATGGGCATGGACATGAACTCAATTGGACGCGGTAACATCCCCGCCGGCATATCTCCTGTTCTTCACCCAGCAGCAGCATTCATGCCTATGACTGCTTCGTGGGACGGTTCCGGTGACCGCCTACAAGGCACTCCGGCGACAGTAATTACAGACCCCTTGTCCGCATTCCTTGCATGTCAATCCCAGGTATGCTACCTATATATTTTATACAATACAAGCACAGAAAAGGCTTAGTAAAGTAGAATATTAACGCCTCTATGTACCTACTGTTGGTGCAGCCAATGACAATGGAAGCTTACAGCAGGATGGCTGCAATGTATCAGCAGCTACATCAAAATCCAGCTTCAAGTTCTAAGAGCTAGCATATAATACAAAGGGCTGGCCACTGGTGCTGAGCTTTTAACGTCCTATGATAATTCTGATGAATGATGAGCAAGAGTCGATTGTGACAATGTGGATGGTATTTTTTGTGGAATATGAAGTACTTTTGGGTCGAAGAATCGCGCTGATGTTAATTAGATTGGTGCCTTTTAATTGAGGTCCATAATTAATGGTACACTCTGTGTACAATTTTTAAGTTAAAATTTAACTAATTAATTGTGGACTTGTATTATTATTAGTTCATGATATGAGTTTGTATAATCTTTAATTATATCCCTTATTTCTACCATATATTGATTTTAGATGTGGATATATTTCATTAATATATTTGTAAAATTAGTTGCACATTTGGCCTCTTTGAGTGTAATTAATTAAGCCATATACACATTGTTTTTCTTGGTGAAACACCTTTCCTCCATTGTTAACAAGCTGCAATGGTTGGTGTGTGTATATATAGTGTGTGTATATACATATATATTACATGCGTTGTATTAATTGGCAATCAGCAGCTGCATGTCACACGAACCTTTGATAATTCCTTTGCGATCTAAAGCGAATTTAAAGTACACTTAAAAGGAGTCTTTTCCTGGACTGACCGCTAAACCCAAAAAAAAAAAAAAAGTCCTTTCTTATTGAGAGGATATTGAATTCAGTAATAATCAATCTTTAAAAAAAAAAAATGAAGAAGGAGAAGAAGAAGAAGAATTCAGTAATCTTGTGCGTAGAGAAAAAAAAAGAGGAAAAAACAAAAAGAAAAAAAAAAACATCAACCTTATGCTTTGTTTTTTTTTTTGGTCGAAATTATCAACCTTATGTTGTCACGTACATGTAATGCATATATAAGCATTTCTTTCTGGTTGGAAAAGACATAATTATATTTCCAGATGCTAATCAGCACTGCTCAAAGGAACAGATAATTATTGTCTTTATATGAAAATAATTGATAATAGATAAATCCTAAGATGGATTTGAAGGTGCAGTCGACAGCGAGTGACAAAAAGGTGACATGCAACATGCAAGGTTTACAAAAAGGGAAACACATATATGATTGGTTGCTCACCCGTCAACTTAAATTAAGCCACTACTGACTGTATATATCTATATATTTGTCAAAAGCACTCGTATATATGTATAGATATATGCGTGTGTCCCCATATTATCATATTACTGTTTCCTGAAATTGTCCTTTACACTAACCCATAAGGCAAACACTCTCAGAAACTCATCTTTTTTTAAAATAATTTTTAATATTCCTCATTTTATTTTATTTTTCTCTAGGGGACAAAGAGTATTAACTTGATGAATTGTTAACCTCTTCCTTTTTAAAGTTGCTGAGATGAGATTTTCACTCTCATTTTATCGTATTCAGTGTAAGTTTATACATGCTAGACCTTTTTGTTAAATTTATACATAGCATAAATAGGTCGATGTTTAACCTATAATTCCATGGATTGTTAAATTTATAATAAAACCTAAATTTGGAAAATTCTTTAGATGGGTGCCTCTTTTATTTTTTATTTTTTTCTCTCTTAAATTGATGTCATATAAATTATCCAAGCACGTTTTCACAAAGGAGAGAGAGTGCAGGCTAATCCAAATGAAAAATGAATTTGTTAAATAATATGTTGACACTCTCTATCTCATTTTATATACATATTAAAATTATTTCTTAACAACATAAATTTTTTAAAAATAATGTTAATTTAACATAATATTATATATATATATATATATATATATATATTATGTAACTATTAATAAAGTGTTTAACTTGAGTGATAAGATCTGTTTGAATTAACAATTATGACGTCTTTGCAATATAAAATGTCCGAACGAAATTAATTTCACACACAAAGAATACGAAAATACTCGTGAAAAATATATATATATATATATATATATATATATATAGTTAGGTAAAAAATTAAAGTGAAGCGTACCCTTAAAAAAAGATGCTTTTAAGTATAGTAACAGAACAATTCCAACTTGTGACGGCACTAAAATAAATAAGGTTTTAGCTCTCTAATATTCTATAAACTATAGTATATAAATCATAAGTTGACATGGATAAATTTATAAAGAAGTAATTATTTATGAGCTCCAACATACTTCTTGTGAGTAATATTAATGATGCAAGGCGCTCCGCCAAATAAACAAGTACGATCATTAATAATTGAGATATCAATTTTTCATCATTGAAGGTGAAAGATTTGCACTCGAGAGGGACCCGACGCCCAACACATGTACATATATACATTGGAAGTAGGTCAAGTATCCATCAGCTTTGAGTTTGGATTGGATATGCGAATGTGATGGGAACCACTTGTATATAATTTATTATTATTATTATTATTATTATTATTATTATTACATTTAATCATATAAATAATAATAAAAAATATATATATATATATATAGATAAGAAACGTAAATGATTGGAGAGGAAAGAAAACGCTTGGATAATGTGATCACCCCATGCTTTTTTATGTTGAAAATCTAGGCATGTTTGGCTCCTAGAAAATCTTGCTCTTTTGGCCTCATTAGCAAAAACAAATAATAATTTTACGTAATGTGTTGACAAGTTGGTCTGGACTAGACAATGGAATTGCTAACTGTTTGCAGATTTGCCAACACCTAGCTTTTCAGTAATGTCACCATGCCTCCAGCGACTTAATCACTATTTAATGTATCATCATGTACTCAAAGGTTTTACATCAGTATAGTTTAATGAGCGTGTATGCAATACAATATATATATATATATAGAGAGAGAGAGAGAGAGAGAGAAAGTTGGAATAAAGCAGAATTAAACAAAGCGACATGATAAAAAGTATGGGATGAAATACTGTACTTTTGCTTTACAATTTTCGGCTGGACATGCAAATTATGAAAATAGAGTTGCATTTTCCTTCTTTTTCTTTCTTTTTTTTTTCAACAAGCGTGGGGGCGAGGGGTAGGGGAAGAAAAGGACTTAACGATAGTACGAGGGATTTATTAATTAAAATGTTTATAAAAGCAAATTTAGTTTACCAATTTTTAATAGTATATGTTACCTGAATTTTATACATTATTACCCATTTTTATAGTTATGTTACTTGTAATTTGTATTTTATTACTTATTTTATGATAATGTTATTTGGAAATTTGTATCTTCATTACCCATTTTATAATTATATTACATGAAATTCATACATTGTTACCTATTTTATTGTTTTATTATCTTAAATTTTAAACTTTATGGTCCATTTTGTGATGTTGCTTTCTAAATGCATATTGTTACGTATTTTATTTATTTATTGTTTTATTACCTTCATTTGTACATTGTTATCTAAATCATGAGATGTTGGTTATTCGTGTTTAAAGTTAGACATATAAAAATAATATATGTTTACTTTCAAGTAAAAATTATGAAATTTAATTATAATAAGTAAATATATTTAATGAATTGTTTGAAGTTACTTAATTAAATATAATGTAATATATAATTATATAAATAAATTTTGAAAAATCTACAAGGTTGGACTTGGACACCGTAGGAACTTTTTTCACATCACGCACATTGGAACATCCATAGCTATATACATACAGTTATTACTTGTTTTTACCAGTTTTGGAATCTAAAAGAAAAGTAGCTACCAAACATACATGGTAACACATGTCCCAAGTCTATCTATCATAAATAATTGACTTTTATTTTTATTATTTGAAGCCATTCAACTCGTTAGTCTCATCTCGTCGGTGACTACTTCACCATAAATAGAGGATATATTTTTTAGTTTTATATGTATGACTAAATGCTAAATACGTAGAGCTACCATAAAAGCAACAAATACTGCTTATTATTACCAACAGGAAGAAAAAGAAAAAAAGAAAGAAAGAAGAAGTTATCAAACCATTTAAGCTATATATCACGAATTTTACATTATGCTTTTTAAATTTTAAAATTCAATACATTGCACTTTAAATTATTCAATTTGTGTCAGTTTCATCATATTTCTTCCATTAAAATTTATTCACGGAGTAAAACACATAAATGTCAAGTGACCACTCATAAAAATCAAGTGGGTGTCATCAAAATTTGACAAAAGTGACACAAATTGAATAATTTAGAAGGTAATATCTCATGGTTCTGAAATTTAAAAAGTAAAATAAAAAAGCTATGTTATTTCAAGGAGATTGTGTATAATTAATAATAACAAAAAATAGTGCTTAAAGTGGTAGGTATGCATGTAGTACTGAAAAGCAAAATTTGATAAACGAGTAGGATCAACAAAATCTTAAAGACTGAGTGACGACAAGGTCGAGTAGTACTTGTCATTTTGAGACCTTTTTCACCCCCACAGATTAGAAAAAGGGCTTTCTTTTTCTCTTTTTCTTTTTGGCGAATAACCAGAAAAAGGCATTGATCCAAACACCACGCTTGTCACTAGCTAGACGTTGACATACGCGCATCAGTTTTTCCTGCAATGGTATATAATTGCGAGTCGTAAAAAGTCGTTGCATAATTTTTTTGTAATCTCTCTGTTTGTCATATGCGGGGAGAGTGCAACAAAATAGCTGATGATTTAACCAAGTTCAGCCACCAATGCAACCTCGGTTTTCATTTGCTTTGAGGAAGCCCCCCAGGAGGGCTAATCTTTTGTTGTTCTTGGATTTCATCGGTGCCATGGCGTCCTGCGAGGTTCATCATTTGTATATCCACTACAATTTTAGCTAATCTATACTTGCATAAACGATCTTACATAGTTTATGATTTTATAAGTTATATAATTTATATATACTGATTTACAATCATATTATCAATTATAAAAACAAAAAAACATAAATATGTAATATTCATTCTTTTTATTAGACTCCACAGTGTATTGGCTGATTATATTTAGCAGTTTCTTAGCTCAAATACGGAGAGAGAGAGATTAGGTGCTTCTAGTTGATAAAAAATTATAATTTAGTTGTGGAGAGAATTAAAGAAAAGTAGATAAAAGAAAGGAAAGGTTGGACGGACCACAATCACATTCACATCGTAGACCGCGTAGCAAAGATGCCTTAGGTTGGGACCATAATATTGACAGATATAATGATGATCTTTTTGAGATTGAAAAATAATAATAATAATAATTGAAGATGGTCGTTTTAAGATTTTTTTTTTTTCTTTTTCAAAAAAGAAAAATTGAAAGATGTCTAGTTTGGTGGAGACCAATTGGAAAGCGATTTTGGGCTTAGGGGCTGCCTATGCTATGTATTGTAGTTTATAGGGTGATTCCTTCTTTCATTTTGGTGATTGTGATTTGTGAAAGACCTTTTTGCTTCAACTTGGATCACACAAATCTCCCTAAAACCTGTATGAGGTGTATATATTTTTTCTCAATGAGGTATATAGAACAACCACTTCGGATGCAAATAAATAACTTGGCCTAATTTGGAAGATGGCTTCATCTAATGGCATCCCTAGTGATCACAATTCAGACCCAATAATATGTGATATGAAAAATTTGGCCCAATTTGGAAGATGTATTCCATATAATAGCATCCCTCTAGTAATCACAGTTCAGACCCAATAATATGTGATACTGAGGAAAAAAAAATGTTATCTTTCTACTTCATTCTTGAACCAATTTATCTTTATACTAATCCACAATGGATTATAAATATAATGAATGGTAGTTTTTTATTTCCCCTCTTAATTTTGATTTGAAAGATTTTAAAGAGGAAATTATTCAGCTTGAATTCAATCATTTGGGTCAAGAATAAGTGGGCCAGACCCATGAAGGAGCATTAAGGAGTGGTAGAAGTATAATCATGGGCTAAAATTCGAAACTTGTCTTTCCTCGCAAGTAGCCCATTGAGGAATCTGGATCGGCCTTTTTCCTATTTAAATGCCGTGTTTGGTTGGGCAAGAGTCCAGAGTTTCAATTCCCCTCCAAGTTCATCAAAAAAAATAAAAATAAAATAAAAGAAAGAAAGAAAGAAAGAAAAAAAAAAGCAGCTAAATTCCACAAATCTCAATCTAAAACTGTCGGTTGCTATTGTATATATGAACTTGTATAATATATATGATATATATAGAATAACACAGAAAAAAAACAAAGGATCTCAATTATTGTAGGAGATATTTGTTGGAGGACCCATTTCCTTGAAGATTTATTAGAAATAATAAATCTTTATTTATATATGATATGCAGGATTATGTTGGGGATGGAATGGTTTCTAAATAAATGAGGGAATTGGTGTAAATAATAATTATAAAGTAAACCCTAGACTGTAATATTGGTTTCTATGTATAATAAACTCAACAACAAATGGGTTAGATTTTAAGCTTCTATCAAGAATTGTATTTGGGAATTTATAAATATATACAGCTATAAACATATTTAGAGCCCGTTTGGAACTGTTTTTTTTAATAAAAAAAGTGCTTTTTTTAATAAAAAAAAGCAGTTTGAAACATATTTGGCAAAAAAATTATAAAATACTCTTTTTTTATAAAAAGACTTTAAGATTTTTGAGAAGACTGATAGTGCTTTTCTAAAAGATCTTTTCAAAGATGTAAATATTTTTAAAGTACATTTTTATAGTTTTCCACCAAACATAAACTGCTTTATTATTAAAGTGTTTTTTAACTAAAGTGTTTATAAAAGTTTAAAAAGCTCATTTACATGTTAGCTTCAAACTCTTAGTTAGGTATCAAAATGAAGTTTTTTTTATAATAAGATTACAATTAATTCTCATGCGAACTTAAACTTACAAGCTTCCACATATTAATAAAGAAATCAAATTCACTATCTCACAGCCGAGAGTGAATGTGAAGGAGAAAGACATGTATAGATACTAGCAAGGGAGAGAGAGACGAAGTGCACGTGCTTGAAGTTGGAAACCAAGAAATGAATATGATGATGGCGATGAGTCAATTAAGAGCCCCATTTGCACGTGCAGAGGTGGTAATAGTACGTCGTAATATATAGTAGTATAAGCAGCTAGTAGTACTAGCACTAGTGTACAAGTGCCACTTTGGATTTTGTACTCATTTATTTATTTTATATACCAATTCTCGAGGCTCAAAGTCAATCTTTTAAATGCCGTCGTCTTGTTTGTTCTTCGATTATTTCATTGGGTCCATGCAAACAAACACCTTACACTGCTTACACAAGCTGTGATTAATTTGTGAATGCTACATACACAAGCTGTGATTAATTTGTGAATGCTACATATATATATATATATATATAGCTCCTTCTTCCAATCCTCTCTACCATGGCCATTTATTATTTGTTGATATTATTGCACTTTTCTATTCAGTATTCACCCACTGAGTGTCGGCGAGAGAGAGAGAGAGAAGAATCATTTTTTCAATTTTTATTGCAATATAGAATTGATAACGCTGAGCTGTTTGTCTGTACTTTTGCCTTTACAAATAGGAGGCACACATATCTTATGCTCTGATTTCATCTTCACCTTCCACCTTCCTTCCAATTGTCCATCCCCAAAACCCCATTCCTCATTTTCTTCATTATATATATATATATCCCTTCCCACCCACCTCTTTAATTATAAAGCCTTGCCTGCTTCTATCCCTTCTCTCTTATCCTATATTCCAGTTAAACATGAGTAGTAATACTTCGACTACTTCTCTTGCAATTTCTCCAAGAAAGCTTCGATCTGATTTGTATAGCTATGGGTACCAAGAGAACTCAAACACCCCATTAGTGGTTAATGTTCTTGCTTCTCTAATTGAGAGAAGCATGGCCAGGAACCAGAGGATCGCCAAGAACTGTAGCTCATGGTATTTGTCCAGAGACTTGAGGACTCGAATATTTGATTTCCATGAGACCCCAGACATGAGCATTCAGAGTTACTTGGAGAGAATTTTCAAATACACAAAAGCAGGACCGTCGGTGTACGTGGTTGCTTATGTTTATATTGATCGGTTTTGCCAGACCAATCCTGGATTTCGGATTAATGTTAGAAATGTTCATAGGCTTCTCATTACCACTATCATGGTCGCTTCCAAGTATGTGGAGGACATGTAAGTTTTTTCAATCTCTTCTCTCTCTCTTTCAAATTCAAACAACTGGGTTTTTGGATCTTACTAATTATGGTGAACTCGTTGGTTTATACAGCAACTACAGGAATTCATACTTTGCTAGAGTTGGGGGATTAATGACGGACGATTTGAACATGTTAGAGCTGGAGTTTTTGTTCTTGATGGGATTCAAATTGCATGTGAATGTGAGTGTGTTTGAGAGCTACTGCTGCCATTTAGAAAGAGAAGTTAGTATTGGAGGAGGCTACCACATAGAGAGGACACTTAGATGCGCAGAGGATATCAAATCAAGGCAATGTGAACAAGGCAGATATAATCAAATAGCTCGTGTTATGCTTTAGAGTTTGATTTGTTTGTTGATTTGGCAGCCTTGAAATGTTGGTATGCCCAAAAATCTTTATGTACAAATTGATTTATACTATGGTGAGGATTGCTTAGGTTTAGGGGTTTGCTACAGAGAAACAAAAACAGAGTACCATGTAAAAAATGTTGTGCTTTCTTAACAACAAAACCAAATACCATGACTTATTGTTCAAATTAAGGTCGAAGAATCATATAGGGAAAAATACTAGTGTTACATTCATTCAAATTGAAATGTCTTATAAAACATTGTACGGGGGGCTGGGGCCAAAAAAAGACTTCACGTTAAGTTACGTCTGTGGATGAGTTCCTAAGCAATTCACGTCACGCTGCTCCAACCCATTTAAATTAATTACTGGGAAATTCTCTATAATTTATATGTACCACCATTACTACTCTTTTCTTGCAGAGACACTAATCATTGGGAATTGTAAACTGGAAATTTATTGTACAAAATTATGATGATGTATTTACTATAAAATCCCAATTATATACACTTGCGAGTGTCATAAACCAAATCCGTTTAATATTATATATATGCAAGGAATTGGAATCAGCAATACAATCTTAAACTTAAAGAATGAGTGAACCCTTAGCAGCTTTTACATATTTGGTCGCAAATTGATATCAAAGATTATAACTTCTTAACTTGGTTTTCTTATTATGTATATTTCTCCGTTTCTACTCCTATCTTTAAAATGAAGCTAAAATAAGCAGCATGGTCTAGTTTTTTTCTCTCCTTTTCCTTTTTTTTTTTGCTGGAAACTCGTTCGTTTCAAGATGTACACATCAAACTGTTGAAAGCCCGGTTTTGAGTCACCATCTAAAAGATATAAAATCAGCTTAATTTGTTGCTTGTTAGATGGATTAACCTGGCAGAGATTGACTCTTCCATTACAAAGTGACACGTCTACTTCACAAAACTCAGTCTCTCCGGAACCAGCCTGCCTTTGATTTCACCGAGTAACATTGTTTACCTCGAAGCCTAAGAGAAAGCCTGCAATAACAAACACTATTGCTGATGATAAAGAATCGTATTTTATTTTTAAAAAATTAGGAAGAAGAGCCATTTGCAAAAGCAACTAATGATTAAAGCAAAAATATTGACCTTTTCCTTTGATTCTTCTGGCCTGGGGGAAACATTTCATGTCATTTTATAGTTATAATTAACACATCAAAAGAGTTGCAATATGAAATGTACATCTTATATATTTATGTATGTTTTATTTTATTTTATTTTACATCAATGATCTCCTAACTATGTACAAAGTTACAAATTATTTTATAAATTATAAAATTAACATTAATACTCTTAAATTTTATAAATATTTATAAATCATTCTCAATTTATAAATATAGTGTATTAGTGCCAATTTAATATAGTAAAACTACGATAAATTAATAATCTCGATTAAATAATATTTTTTACTGGTTCCAACTTGGGACCATATTAAATTAATAATTCGATAAATTTATAAGATAATATATTATAAAAAAAAACTACATAGTTTTATATAAGATCCATTCAATACATAAATTAATAATTCCATAATACATGTAATTAATTAATTCCTTATAATTTATTTAAGAAGTTTTGATAAAATATATATTCATTATTCTTAGTATCTTGTCGAAAATGATGTCTTCTTAAACAATAATGCTTTAGGAAAAATAAACATTTTTTTTTAAAGTACAAAGAAATATTGATAAAGTATTATTTTATCGATTAATTAATATTTGATAAATTAATAGATTTTCTTTAGTCTCAAAGATAATAATTTATCGAGATTTTACTACCATTTAATAAAATAATTTTTAACTTTGTGCATAATAATAAAATATTTATGTCAAAAATTTATATTGTTTTACTACCAAATGACAATGTTCACAAATTATAGAAGGAAAGGGTAAGAACAGCAATTGTGGTGGTGATCGAGGGGACAATTTGTGATGGGAAACTAAGGGCATCTTCCAATTAATTTAGACAAAAAAAAAAAAAAAAGGGAACAAGAAGAAGAAGATCAAAGTAGTTGATTTTGATGATGAAAATTTAGAGTCTAATACCAACATGTTGTCGTTTGGAGACGCACCTACCACTTAATTTAAGGGAAGTGATTGAAATGATTAATTGGACACTACAGGTAGGTACAAAGACAAGTGACTCACATCATTTACTAATTTATATCTTCTTCTTCTTCTGCTTCTTCTTGTGGATTAATTATTTATAAATACTGATAATAAGTGCAGATTGAGCTGTGAATTTGTTGGCAGAGATGACCCAGTAGCTTACTTATAACCACCACAAATATTTAATTTACAAAGTAGCTTACTTATTTAGCTCTTCCATGCAATATTAATACTTTTTTTTTTTATGGCAGAAATGCAATATTAATACTGCTTTGACCAAATAGGGTCTACCGTACCGTACCTCCTACTATTTGCTCACCAAAAGGATCTATTTATTTTTATTTTTATATTTTGTTTTCTTTTTTGGCCAAATTGAAAGACCCATTTTTTAGTTTATTTAATAGTTAACAATAAAATTTTGAGGTCCCCCAATAATAAAATAAAATTGTCGTGAAAATGAGCCATTATATACTTACCAAAGAAAAGAAACCATGGTTTATAATTTATTATTTACAAATTGAATGATATATAATAGTGCAGAACAATCCATATTTCCAATTTATTTTTATTTTTACGGATTTATATAGTCCTTGCCCATGCCCAGAATAAATATTTTATTTCTGACCCAAAAATTAATTAACTAAAAGCCAAATTTGCTAATCCCAGTAAAAAAAGAAAAAAAAAAGAATTACTCGTGATGGGAAACTATTTAATAAGAAAAAGAAGAAAGAAAGTAGAGAGCCTGTTTTATAAAATAAGATTATGTTTATAGTTGGGTACCACCAGCCTTTACGACCACTTTCCAAATGGCCAAAACAAAGTTTGGATTTTGAAATCCACAATTTGTATTCATTAAATAAGTAATAGTTTCTCCCCACTATATATCTACCCTTCATGATCATATAAACTATTTAAATTAAGCATCATATATATATATATATATATATATATATATTATTGTGACTATTTTTTAAGACAATTTCTTTCTCTGCACACACATGGATGTTACGCTCACGGTTCACATAATATAAACTGGCACTTACTGCAGTTGGAATCTGAATCTATTGATTTTATTTTAAGACACAAAATTGCACCAGTAATCCGAGTTAAAATCATGAAATATGAGACACAGAATAAAGTAGACACCACTTAAGAAACATCTTTTATAAATATATATATATGTAGTATAATAAAATCTAATAATTCCACCGAATAATCATAAACATTTCTCTAACTATAAACAATATAAAAATTAATAATGGAGAGCCAATGCTAGGAGTACGTATCCCTTGGGTATCATTATTGGTTTTATTAAAAAAATTTCAAGTAATTTTTTAATGATAAAGTGTAGTTAGCTAGCTAATTCATTATTTTTTTTTTGAATGAAAAAAAATTTTTAGATCTCATCAATTTAAAATTTTATTAATAAATAAATTTTTTTTTTCTATTCCATTTTTGCAATCCAATAGCTTGAGGAACAACATTTAAATAATGTATAAAATACACCAATTGAATTTAGTTGAAAGAGACATGTTATCAGACAGTGATCCAGTCTATGCTGCCATGTCCGTGAGGACTATTACCAACCCTTTTCACCTTGTATAATATTAATTTTGTCGGTCCACTTATTATTGTAAACAGAAAATTAGTGTGTATATATTTTTTTTTGTCTTGTTGAGATGTGCAGAGGTACTTAATAATATCATACGGAAAACTTAGAAATGGAGTTGGCAATGAGTTGGGCGACCAGAGTCTGCCACAACACCTACTGATGTTTCCGCGAAGATGATATATAATTTCCAAATTAATTATGTATTAATATATTCTGCAAATACTTAAAACTCAGATACACAACCTGAGCTACCAGCCCTTATACACACACATATATATATATATATATTTATACTATGGGGATGTATATATTTCCCCATTTAATTATATTTGATTTGATGGACCGTGTCAAATTCTAAAAGGGTCCAACCCAAAACCACGAAGCCCATGGTTCGACAACATCACAAGCCCAATGAAACAAACGCATTAATAATATGAGCAGCGCCCATATTGTTCTGCTCAAATATGATACGTTAATTGGACGGTCCACATCCTTTCGTTACTTTTGACATTAAAATCGACTAATTCAAACAAAATCAACTAAGTCCAACATTTGAAAATAGACTTTTTAATGTTAAAATTGACCTCTTAGAATTAAAGGTCGACCTTTAGGGATTTCGGCAGTCTAAGAACAAAATAGAGATTTTTGGATATATATATAAAATCAATCTTTTAGAACAACAATCCACATTCTAAGATCAAAATGGACATTTTAACATTAAAATCGACGCTGTGGTTTCAAAGTATGTATATGGTCAAACAAAATAAAATGGTTGTCAGCAAAATATCAATGTCTTAACATTTGCAAAATCCTATTTTTGTTTATGAACCCAATTTGCTGGAGCTTCTTGCATTTACTGCGTTTATCTCAAATATCACCAGCTAGCGAATTTGTCCAATTTTTTTCTTTCACCGGACATCTGGAAAGTCATATATAGAAAGCTCTCTCTCATATTTTTATATTTTATCTTCTGTTTTTTATGTGATAGTGATAACCATGTGAAAATTGCCGCCTGAAGACGCTGGTGGTCAATTATTGAACGCCGAGGGACCAAAGTTGAAGCTCTCTTAAAAACTTTTCATTTCTCTGTAAGGACAAAAACCATCAGATCATAATCACCATTACATCATCACCGTGATAAATATAATTACCCCATTTTCGCCATATATTACGTGCCGTTGTTTCTTGCATGATTTTGACACCCACGTGGGCTGAGGGTTCTATTCCGACCGTCTGATCTACGTAAGACACTCGGGGTCGGATAAGATATAATTCAACTGTCCACAACCACCATTAACGGCAACATTGAGGAACATATTTCGCTTTCGCTTTGAGAAAATTACACAAAACTATATATATATATATATATATATATATATATATATATATATAACCGCAAATCTTGCATGGGCTTCTTATTACGTAGCTCCTGAAATTGGGGGTTTTTTAATTCATAATTTGTATAGCAATGCCAAATACAAAATTCGGTGGTGGGGTCCAAAATCTACGCCGGACCCATGCACCAAGAATTGAACTTTTCGTCGTTTTTAGAAAATAATGTATATATCTATTCCGAGTCTTATTTTCAAAACTTACATTTGTTTTTAACGGCAATAAGTCCGAGTTCCATTGGAAAAAAGAGAAATTTACATGAGACGCTCCATTTATTGGCTAAAACCAAGGTTAATTTTCAACAATCAAGAAGAAAAATTATTTGTTCATGGACCAGAATTTAAGTAAATAAAAATGTGGTGAACTTGGAATTTTCATAATTTGAACCATACTTAATTGCCCAAGAAAGTTAATTTAGAAATTATAGCTACCACATAAAGATTACCTAATATCCACGAGACGTTAACAAACAGCAAATTAGACTCTTTTTTTCCATCAATATATCAAAGTAAAAGCATAATTTTAGGGTCTCATATATCACCCTTAATATTTTTGTTTATGTCAAGAGAATAAGATGAGCTAACTACAAAGTAATACACACACACACACACACACACACACACACACACTTGATCGATATCCTCAAATCAATTTTTCTATTCGTTAGGCTTCTACTTCCGTTTTCTATATAATTTGTGTATGTCATATGGCCGGCAGTCTATCTATTACAAGGAATATCCCATATAGGGTTCACTTGTAAACTTAAAAACCAAATATGTATAATTGTATCCATGCATTGCACCTTGGTAAAGAATACGTCAAGGAAGTAGCTTATAATTAAAAATTGGAACTCAAATTCTCTTTTTTTAATTATTATAATATTAAAATGTAAAAATGATGGCGCGATTGGCTAGGGATATGAAAACCGGCACGTGGCTATAAGTAATTGGATGCAGTAAACTCATGCACCTTCGTCTCCCTCTATAAATAGCGGATATTTTATCCACAAGTTCATCAACACCAATAGCCTACACATCCGACAACTGCCACAGAATTGATCTAGTAGCAAGCAGTTGTCTGAGTACTACTGTAACTATATATGGCTCTTGTAGTTTCACATTCACTTGCTATCTTAACTCTGGTAGCTTTCTTTTGTCTTGCAATAACCCCTAGTTACTGCTTTCATCCAAAGCTCTTTAATGTCTCCAAGTATCAGTCAGATACCGATTGGTCACCCGCTGGTGCAACCTGGTATGGAAGCCCAACCGGTGCTGGAAGTGACGGTACGTCATGGGTTATCCGTTAATAATGTACAAATATATGTTAATTTTCCCACACTTATTTACTTGACATTTTTTAACGTGGTTAATTAATTATATATAAAATATAAACAGGGGGTGCTTGTGGATATGGAAATGCTGTGGAGCAAGCACCATTCTCTTCAATGATATCAGCTGGAGGCCCATCCCTGTACAAATCTGGCAAAGGATGTGGAGCTTGTTATGAGGTAGTGCATGTCATGCATGCAGATGCACGTATATGATTAATTTTAGTTAATGATCCAACAGTTTTATTAATCTTTGATTGTTTTGAGCCAATTAAATTCACAGGTGAAGTGCACAAGTAACAATAATGCAGCTTGCTCTGGGAAAGCGGTGAGAGTGGTTATAACCGATGAGTGCCCTGGAGGTCCTTGTGCTTCAGATTCTGTTCATTTCGATTTAAGCGGCAGTGCTTTTGGAGCCATGGCCATTTCTGGCCAGTCCGATAAACTACGCAATGCTGGAGTCCTCCAAATTCAATATAGAAGGTAAGTAAATTCAGACTGTGAGGTCAATTTTTCATTATTGTCATTTAGCATGACAATAACCACCAATTAGCTTATTTCACCATCGTCAACAAGTCACGGGATTTACTTGACTACAACTTATGTTTCCACGTATTTACTTCTCTATTTCAAATATATTGACCTTGGATTAGATTCCTTATAAAATATTTCTGAATTTATCTTGTCAATATTGTTCTTTGAATTAATTTTGCTTAATTTAGATTTTGTCACTAATATTCAATTCTGTGTGTAAACGTATATAATCTATGCAGAGCGGAATGCAACTATCCGGGTAGGACGGTAACCTTCCACGTGGACTCCGGGTCAAACCCGAACTACTTTGCAGCTCTAATTGAATACGAAGACGGAGACGGTGACTTGAAGGCAGTAGACCTAAAACAGGCAGTAGACTCGGACACGTGGCTTCCAATGCAACAATCTTGGGGTGCAGTATGGAAACTTAACGCTGGCTCATCCTTGCAGGCCCCGTTCTCTATTCGACTAACGGCGCTAGAGTCCGGCAATACTATTGTAGCTAATAATGTCATTCCGGCTGGGTGGCAGCCCGGTCAAAGTTATAGATCTGTTGTTAACTTTGCTACCTAATTAGCTTAATGAAGCGGTCTTTGTTTACCATCTTAAGCTAAATATGCGCAAGTCAACTTAATTATTATAGCTTGACTTCGGTTTGCCTTCATGATGCACTATCAAATTAATTATTAATAAATAAAAAGTAGGGTTCTTCGTTTTGTTATATGTATATATATATACATATATTGCCTCTTTTCATTCTTGGTTTTTAGTTGCCATTAATATTACATTATGATCTTAAACACGTTGAGAAAGCGTTGAAATGAAGAAATTAAGGCTTTTTATGAAGAAAATTTGATAAAAAGAGCATGCAGACGTATAGAAAGGCTTAATTGAGAATATATAAAAGATAAAGCGTTGGTTTAAACTTTAAATATCAAATAAGATAATATATGAATTATGTTATGTGCTTGATGCAATCTTAAATGAACGCAGTACTTTATCTTCTGGCTAATATTACAACTAGGTTTGGTACTTTTTTTCTAATTCCTTTTGGCTGCATCTCAAATTATATTCCATTTCTTCACCCACTTTTAAATGAACTAAAAAAATAAGATGGTCTGGTTTTTAATTGCAGGAAAAGTATTTTTAAATAAATTTACTGTGTTGAAATATTCAAAATTAGCTGCTGGTTTTGAGTCCCCATCTCCAAGATATATAAAATCAGCTTATAATTGATTTGTTTATTGTTTAATGGAATAACACAAATAGAAAGTGACTCTTATATTGGAGAATTAAGACTCACATATTATATGCATGCATCATTGCAATGGGCCAGAGATATAAATATAGATATGCTGGTCATTCTGCCTAATTGTATATTTGTAAAATTGTTGAAAGCGAAATGGCTACCTGGCCTTGATTTCAATGGCTAAGGAACTTTTTACTTTTTTTTTTTTTTGGTGAATAAGGAACTTTTTACTTTGTAAGCTGAAGAAATGAAATCCCTGCATCACCAATTTAATATATTACAATATATTACTTACTACATGCTGATCATAATTAATAGTAACGATTATTTTTATTTTTATTTATTTTAAAAAAAGAGACAAGAGGTGACCTCCCGCTCATATGATTCTTGTGGGAAACAATAATTTAATATTATTTACGTCTCTTAAGGGACAGTTTAGTGGTATTATCCATTGTCTTTTTATAAAAGATCTCGGATTCGAGTAGTCTATCAAATATTTCAGTAGTATTTATCTATTATTCCCATAAGAGAATTTAACTATCAAAAAAATAATTTAATATTATTTACAGTTATAATATTTAATTATTGGACATATATACTCACAGTTTGTTTTTGGTAAATCATATTTATAGTTCTTGACATTCATTGTCTATATCAACTTCAGAATAAGCTAATTAAAACAGGGCATAAGTTGACTCAGACTCATATGGCTTAATGTGCATTTTGAAAATTGGAGTCTGGCTCGACCTTAGTAAAGACCACAAGCACCTTGCCTTCGGAATCAGTATGTATATGCTGATTATTTTTGAGCTCGCTGATATATATGACTAAGCAAATTAATATGCCATACTACTTAATTATTATGTTCTAACTTAAATTAAATTTTAACAAGTTTAATGATATTCGCCAATATATTACTTTATATAGTAATTATAAAAGAATATAGCTGGCAATAGCTAAACTTATATAGACGTGTATAAGAACATTAATGTTCAATAAACACATATCCACTTAAAGGATCGATGGGAGTTTTTAATTATATTGGAATTCTTTTTATTAGATAATAACAAAGATTTTTTTTTTTTAAATTCCGAACAGAACCATTTATATATATATATATATATATATTTCATCCCAAAAAAAGAAATATTCCTCTAAATATTCTTTTCTGCAGTTGGAACTAATACATATATGAGTATGATATTTTACAGAGCGTTGATAGACTTGTTCTTCAACTTCACGTGATCGTCCATTCAAGTATATATTAATAGTCTTTTGGAATTAATGCAAACTATAGTAAATATATCACTAATTTTGAACTAGTTAATATTAAGTAGTAGTACTCTAAGCACACAACATACATTATACATATATATGAACATTCTCACACACTACACATGCATATATATGCTAAATTAGACGTACTATATATAATTTACAAGTTTATTACGTACAAGTAAGTCGATTCATTGCTCAGTATTGCATGCTCATGTGATGTTTGGGTTGAAACACACATACTCTTTCATTTTAAGCGGTTGACTTTGGGTCCATGCACGTTGCCGTCTACCTTTCATGCTATATTATAATAATTAAATCAAGCTCTTAAAATTTTCTTATTTGCTATTTTTAGAATACTTTGAATGTAATTTTTTTTAAAAATATTTTTAATCTCGTTTATAGAGGCTTGTATTATTTTTTTAAATGAATTTCTATGATGAAATTAGTACATATTAATTAGATATTGTTTTGCCAAAATTTTATGCATATTATACGTAAAATTATACCATTTGTAATCAAATCATTTCCTTCTCCCCCCTTGAAGAAAAAAAAGAGAGAAATAATATTATTAAACATCTGTCATCTTTTATGGGATTAATTTCAATCAAAGTTCCAATAATATGAAATTGGCATGTTCCATTTGACAATCAAAACAATGATCATAAATGCCACATTTTTGGAAGTGGGAAACAACCGGCACTGCCATATATCTCTCCCTATAAATATCACCCACATAATATTACACAAAAATAATAGACCGATTGGGAGCACATTACAATATTTGTCATGGCTAGTCTTCTCCAATCTCCAATATTCTCTCTCATGGTTTATGCAACTTTGTTTTCTTGTTTACTAGAATCATGTAGTTGCTTCAGTCCCAGGCTTCTTAATTTCTCAATGGCTGAAACTGACAGTGAATGGTTAATTGCCGCAGCTACGTGGTATGGAAGCTCTAATGGTGCAGGAACTGATGGTAAATTAATTTATTTACGAAGAAAAATACAATGGCTAATTAATATGTATATTATTTTTATATAATTTAATACTATATGTTTTGAATATATATGTGTGGTAGGAGGAGCATGTGGGTACGGTGATGCCGTAGAGCTATTCCCTCTGGAAAAAATGGTGTCAGCAGGAGGGCCTTCTCTATTCAAACAGGGCAAAGGTTGTGGAGCTTGTTATCAGGTAACGCATTTTTCTTCATAAAATTATTTAATTTTATTGTTATTATCATACATTTTGGGTTTTTACTTGTGTATTTTGATAGAAAATCTTTGTGTAAATTAAACACTGATGGGATTTTACCAAATTTTTTATGTAATATATTGTTATGTGGGTGATTTCTGATTCCGAATCCTTTGTTTAATTTGTGTATATATATATATATATATAAATCAGTTTTGACATGAGCTATTTTGTTAATATATATATGCGTACAATTTTATTTGGTCAAACCAAATTAATTACATCTTCATAATTATCTTTGAAAAATTGATTAACATGAATGATACCAACTCGATTAATTATTTTATGAATAATTAAAAAATAACATGAAATATATGTAGGTGAAATGCACAAGTAATGTCGCATGCTCTGGCACACCGGTGACAGTAACAATCACAGACGAGTGCCCTGGGTGCGCAGAACAATTTCATTTTGATCTAAGTGGTACTGCTTTTGGAGCCATGGCTAAGCCTGGTCTAGCTGATCAATTACGCAATGTTGGACTCTTGCAAATCATGCGTACAAGGTAATTAATTTATTAATTAATACGATCTCTAATTTCCTAACCAAAAATAATATCTCAAAATTCCCATCACCTTCTCCGATGACTCTTTTTTTTTTTTTTTGATTTGTCTGATTGATAGCATAACTTATATTTTTATATATGTGACTCACCTATAATAAATCACAAAATTAATAACATAATGATAAAAATTAAATTGACACCGATGGCAGAGTTAAATGCAACTATCCAGGTGTGGCAATAGCATTTCACGTGGACGCCGGGTCCAATCCCTACTACTTTGCTACCTTAATTGAATATGAAGACGGTGACGGTGATCTGGGCGCAGTGGAACTGAAACAGAGCGGTGGTGGTGGTGGCTCATGGGTTCCAATGCAGCAAGTCTGGGGTGCAGTTTGGAAACTGAACTGGGGTTCGCAGTTGCAGCCACCATTGTCGATCCGATTGACCACTCTCAAATCTGGCTACACCCTTGTGGCTAACAACGTCATTCCCTATGGTTGGCAACCTGGCCAAACTTATCGTTCTTTTGTCAATTTTAAAACCTAAGTTGACTCCTCTTTATATTTATCTTAATTTATATTATATGCATATTGTACCTACAGAAATATGATTTCCTGCCAATATATATATATATATATAAATAAATAAAACTTGATCTTTTGATGTAATATTTGAACACCGTGTGTTTTTCTTCCACCTTTTTTAATATATGATTTCCTTTCCTATACATATGAAACGTTGCTGTCATGCCATGGGCCAGGAATAAAGGGTTTCATTTGGGCTTTTTTAATATAAGGCTTCAACATCATATGGGCTTGACTAAAAAGGCCTTTTGAGAAACGAACATATAAAACGACGGTCTTTTCGGACAATGTTGGCTGAAAACAAATAGATACGTTGTCTCGGAGCGTGATTGGCTTCTTGACCTCGCAAACTTTTAGATTCGTAGTAGTTTCTTTGCCATTGCCTTATAAGCCGGTCGTTCATATTTGTTTGTATTTGTTTTTGGACATGTCTTTGTTAATTCATGTTAAATTTTTGTAAATGTTTCACCGTACCAAAAATTAATCGGGGCGAACAAATTAATTATCAGCCAGTGGCCCACTTCGATATGTAAATCATATGCATGTAGATCTTGTGCTGTTGTGAAGGTCCATTCTCCATCAATTTATTCATGTTTGATTGCCAAGAAAGCTTTGCTTAACTAAATTAAATTAAAGCTGAAAGTAAATTTACTGTGGGTTGAACTTGGATTCTAAGCTTTCTTTCAATTCCGCTATTTAATATTGGTGATCTACCATACGATTGAGGGCAACTTTGATTAAACAGGGTAATTTATAATAAAAATTAAATTTATTTGGTGCTCAGTTGTTAGAGATTAATTATGTATTATCGCAAAGCAGCTTCTGAAATACGAGAGCAGCTGCATGCATGTATCTGCATGTTTGTTTTCAATCTCAACGTAATTATTTAATTAAGAGCTAGCTAGCGAGCATATTGCTGTATTAATTATAAAATCACAGAAAAAAATACTACTTAATTAATTTCCAAAATAATTTTCTTTGAAAAAATTGTGTTCAGTAGCAGATAGTGCGATCAAATTTAACGTATATCTAGCAAACAAAACTAAATGAATAATTAATATTGTCATCTTCAAATAATTGATATATAAGAATTCATATAATAACATAGTAGGTGGTTGTTATCATAAAAATTATGATTAATGGACGATTCAACTTGCTTTAGGAGTTTAATTTGCAGGTAGGATGTGGTTCAGTACACTGGTTGCTTCAGTACTGATGGATGAGTGAGCTGTGCTTGCTAATTAATCACTCTCACACTAACTATAGCTACTTCGCAGTTGTGGTTTGTGAAAATATATATGCTTTGAATGAAAGCAAAGAACCAAGACGAAATGATTGATTACGGACTAATCCCACTTCACTGACAGAAGCAATGTCCTTGCTTAACCAAGAGTTTACTGACTAATTGAAAATTGAGTGAGTGGGAGTGCAATTCCCATGACCCACTACTATTTTTGAAATCTCAACTATTAAGGTGAACAATAACCTTAAAAACCAAAATAAAATTAATTAAGTGATTAAGTGTTCAATAATGTCATTTAGGGAATAATGCATTTTTGCCATGACGCATATTAAAAGCCTTCAAAAATAATATACCATTTAAGTGTGCATATGGGTAGCTATAAAACAAACTAACAATCACTTTTAAAGGTTGCATCAAGAGAATATGACATGGTATTCATGGTCAAAAGCTTCTTCTTCGTCTTTTTTTAAAACAATAATAATAATATTGAGGGCAGTGGTTTATGAGTCACCACCTTTAACAAATTAAGTGGAGAATACAGCCTAGATTTATGTTACTTGATGCAAACGATCAATAACATCAATTATATAATTCCGTTTGTCTATCTTAAATTTTCCTGAAATTAAAAGTTACATTACAAGCATAAACTTGTTTATTATTCGTATTTAGTTCACTCTTTTTTTTTTTCTTTTTTAATATCTAAACCATTTTTTTTTATAACAAAACTATTATCACATCACTAAGGCATTAGTTTTTAGCCAAGTTATGTACCCATTGTTATATATGCAGAGAGGATCATGATCCGAAGAGGTCTAAACCTACGTACCCAATTCCTCAGATTCATGCGTGCCAGATTTGGAGAAAACTGAGACATAATTTTGAGAATATAGAGCAAAGCAGTCCAAAAGACTGCCAAGTATCCGATTGTCTAGCTTTAAATGGCCACCTTGGTTGGAATTTGAGGCAATTGTCCTGATGAATTAGTAAACTACTTTTGAGGGGCTTATTACAGCAATAGATTTTCTCGTGAAAATATATACGGTTGACTTTTCTGTAAAACTAAAATTAACTTAAATTGGATGCCATAATTAATGATTAAACCATTGTACATCCAGTTCTTGTTGCTTTGTCTAATACTGCAAGTTTCAATTCCAATGTGTGTGTGTGTGTGTGTATATATATATATATATAATGCTTACTTTGTTTGATCCAACATCTATGATCACTTGGGCTACTTGTTTGAACATCTTAGCTACCATTCCTTTTTTCTTCATGAAACTAAAACAAATGATACTATATATTAATCAATAACAACGAAGAATAATTATATAATAATGGTTTAGTGCCTCCTAGAAACTTGCCTCCAAGGATAGATAATGAAATTAAGAGCTAATTATTAAATGTCATAATTAGCAATAATTAGAATATTGTTGTACTAACTTTTCTTAGTATGCATGCCGCGACTTATCTAAAGTGGGTTAATAAGCTCTGGTTTAGGGTTCCAAAAATTAAAATTTTAATGCGTATTTGCTATTCAAGTACATTATCAACTTAAATTAATGGCTTAGCACATAATGGATTAAGATCCTAACATCTCGGGAGTAATCCTAAAATTGCAGATAAAGAAACTTCATACGGTTGACTCAAATTAGCGGGTTTCTTGTACTAAATAGTAGCCAATTAATAAAAGTGCTAGAAACATTAAAAAATGGAATTAATTAAATTTAATCCAATATCCAATATCCAAAGGCCAAAAGTATTGTGTGAGTGGCAAGCTAGCTTGTCACGTACGTAGCAATCTCAGAGCAACAAAAATGATAATGGTGCAGAAATGTAACATCCATCAACTGGTAGTATAAATATATGATGTGAATTTTGATCAGTGTTGGGGATATTAATTAAGATGAGAACAAAGTTAGAATTAAGCCCAAAAAAGGATAATAATAATAATAATAATAATAAGCATATATAATTAGATTTTAATGTGTAAAATAATAAATGTGTGGAAAAGCAGCTTGAACCAACCGACAGACAAGGAGAAGCATGGGTTAGTTTTCTTGGCTTGGAATTGAAGGGATATGAATAGGTATGGCAGTTAGAACCACTTCTTCTCTTCCTCTTTCACTCACTCTCTCAATTCTCACACAAATACACACACACACACACACACACTCTATCTTTGTGTCTCTCTTCCCCTCTCTCTCTCTCTCTCACACACACACACAAATAAACATTAGCAGCACATGTTACACAACACAAACAAGCACTGAATGTACGGACATCCTTTGGTTGCATTTGACCGGCGGCGCCACCACCACAAGGTCGTAGAAAAAGTCTCTGACCCTCTCACCCTCCTACCATTTGTCACCACACTCTCAGTTCATCAAGAACTCCATCTTCTCTCTCATCCACAAATTTTAACCCCCTAAAAAACACGATTTACTCCCCAATAAAAAACTAGGACTATTTACCCCTTATTTTTCACCATACAACCTCCAGAACAACTTTCACTACAAGAACAAACTCTTCCCTTTAACCCATTTCGCCCACCCTCCTCCTTTTTCCTCTCTCTATCTCTCTCCCTAATTCCCAGATTTTCTTCATTTCTTTCTTTGGGTTTTCTGATATTGCATGGCTTTAATTGTGGGCCAACAACAAGCAAACTTCAAGCACTTTTGTCGAATTTGCAAGAAAGGTTTTGGTTGTGGCAGGGCGCTAGGTGGGCATATGAGGGCACATGGTATAGGCGACGAGAGCGCTCACATCGACGACGAAGACCAAGCCAGTGACTGGGAAGACAAGCTCGCTGGCAACAACGTGCCTCCTAGCAACAAGCGCATGTATGCTTTGAGAACCAACCCAAATCGGCTTAAGAGCTGCCGTGTCTGTGAGAATTGTGGCAAGGAATTCTTGTCTTGGAAGTCATTTCTGGAACATGGAAAATGCAGCTCCGAAGACGCCGAGTCCCTCGTATCGTCACCGGGCTCCGACGCAGAAGACGGCACCGGACGTAGAGGCTGTGGTTGGTCAAAAAGAAAGCGTTCGTTGAGAGCAAAAGTGGGCAATTTCAATTCCATTTGTCCTTCGAGTGAGGAAGAAGACTTAGCAAACTGCTTAATGATGTTGTCCAACGCTGCAGTCGATCCAACGTTAGCCGAGCCTGAGGAATCTTGCGCTTCGGCCAGCAAAGAAGATCAAGAACGACGAAACCCCATGAATTTCATTGCTCCTATTTCTTGTAGCTTTCCTCAGGACAACAACAAAGCCAAAGGAGTTGCCAAAGGTTTGTTCGAATGTAAAGCGTGCAAAAAAGTATTCAATTCCCATCAAGCCTTGGGTGGTCACAGAGCAAGCCACAAAAAAGTTAAAGGCTGTTTTGCCGCCCGGCTCGAACATCTCGACGACAGTCTAGCCGACGACGACGTCATTACACATGAAGAATTCTTCCCAACTAAATCCAATTCGACCCTACAGTTCGACCATGTCTCTAATACCCCATTGGCCACTACTTCGAAGAGGAAATCCAAGGTTCACGAATGCTCGATTTGTCACCGGATTTTTTCGTCAGGACAAGCTCTTGGAGGCCACAAGAGGTGCCATTGGATCACCTCCAATGCACCTGACACGTCTACATTAGCTAAGTTCCATCAGTTTCAAGAAAGCACGGAGAATATTAATAATACTAATAATAAAAGGCCAAAGTTCGATGGTACTACTACGGAGGCTCTTGATCTCAAGCTCGACCTTAACTTGCCGGCACCGGTAGACGAACTAGGCAGTAGCCGGAAAGAGCGTGTTAATCAAGTTTCAACGGAGATTTACTTACAGCCATGGTTAGGAGCAACAGAAGAGGAAAATCAACATCGCCATCAACACAGTACTAGTCATCATCACCACCAAAACCACCAAAATGACAATGACAACGTTAACAACGACGAGTTCAATAATAATACTAGTAATGGTACTTCGATGCAGAACATTGTGGATGATGAAGCAGACAGTAAGGTGAAGTTAGCAAAGCTAAGTGAGCTAAAAGACATCACCATGAGTGAGGGTTCTTCACCATGGTTGCAGGTTGGGATTGGTTCAACTACTGGTGTGGGAGCTGACCTTTAATTATTTTTATGTCGACCATATCTTTTGTATTAATTAAGAAAACTGTAATTACAAACTCAACAAGCTCATAATATAATTGATCATCAATATTCATATTAATTTTACTTTTTTTTTCAATGTAAAATATGGTGGGTCAACCATAACTCCCATTTATATATAAAAGCCCTGATGATCTCATTTCAGGCACACATATTATTCTAATAAAAAAGACATTTTATTCTTCTCTTTCTTTTTTTTTTGTGTTTAATTATAAACTTAATTAACTTCTAGAGTCATATGATTAATTGTAATTAGGTTTCGATGATCATTGTGATAATCTCTAGGTTCACATGTTAGGGGAAGTGGCGTACGGTAGATACTGCGACACTGAATAACTGCCTTTAGTAAAACGTTGACTAGCTCAGTTTGCCTCTTCTTCAGTGGCGCTGTTTGGGCAAGATCAGCACTGCCCGGAACCATCCTTCAACATCCAAAATATTTTTAAAAAATGACAAATGTCAGGTGGAGAAGAGCTATGCTAGCATGTTTCGCGCACTACCATGATTTGTTATTACCTCAAAGTTGGCTAAACGTTGACCCGCGGGGGACAAGGGCGGTTTAATAGGTCATGTGGGGCCTGCATTCACTAAGTTGAGTTGGCATACTGGTGGTGGTAACAATCAAGGAACCTGCTCAATTGTGGGTTCTGATCTTGCCACGTGTGTTGGACTCTATTAGATGCTCTGATCCAAAACAACTTATAATGTTCGAGAAGCGACGAACAACGTGGCCACGAGTCGTCTGTTCAAGCGGTGAACGTACTGTTTGTTAGAACATTTTCCATGCAATTCGTCCAGTTGATAAAATCAACCTCATGCAGCGTTTACAGCGATAGAAGAGTAAGACAGCCGTTAGAATTTGCTGAAAATTCATTTCTTATATCCTGAAATTATAAATTTCTCTAAACTAATTTTTCAATATGATCTTGAAATTAAGCAGATAGACATGCCAACAATTCAACAAATTTGAAGTAAAGGAATACACTTCAATTAAAATAAGTAATATTTCAAACTAATTAGGCTCTACCTAATTAGACTATATCTCACCGGTTTTTAACTGGTATTTTCTCTGTTTTTTTTTTTTTGTTGGATAAGGTGCTGTTGAAACCAAGTTAGCTAGTGTTGGTATGAGAGTGAATTAGAAACCCTTGAGCTCAGGCGTGACGAGTGAAAGAAGAGACTCGATGAATCACAAGCTGGCATAGCATAATATTGACTAACGACAAGCAAGTCAAAGATACGACTAAAAGAATGTGTGTGTGCCGTGTGTGTATAATTAGCGTTTGCCTTTGAGAAAACTTGTAAGCACTTTCCTCAACATGACGTGCAGCCTTTTATATGAAAAATATTCTCAACCTCAAGTACGTACTACTTCTTATTGCGAGCATATTATATTTCCTGAGGATCGAATACAATAAAAAAGCAGGACCAAATCATCAAGGGTTTAATCGAGAAACAACCCAAAGTTGATACATCAAGGTCAATATTGGATAATCAATGTTACTGTAAAGGAATATTACCTCATCATCAGCTGGTTATTATTATTCACATTCATTGAGATTTTGCCGTGTATGCATGATAACATATACAATGAAAACCCAAAAGTTTTGCATATACTATCTTTGATTATTCTATGTACATGAATAGCATAAACATATATTCCTCATCAATATAATCACCGCCCCATATTTTTGACTTTTTGGGAGCTTCAATTTGGAGAAAAAGGCAATAGATATTGCATGAGTCGTTAAGCTCCATTTCCGCTAGTACCAGATGCTTTATGAAATCCCTAACGACCAATCTACTACCACTACCTGATCGATCACTAGTCTAGAAAATTAGAAATGCTTTGGTTACAAAACCCATCATATTCTAAACCAACCAAACCACTCGTTCATGACCTTAAGATCATAGAGGCATGGCGTTTTTATGCTTTTAACTTTCATTTTCTAGAGCTTAATCATTTTGAGAGAGAAGGAGAGAGAGAGAGAGAGAGAGAGGTGACATTATTATAAAGGATTCCCCGTGCCCTCCATTTTTTGAAATGGCATGGAAGCAAGGAAAGGTTCCTATAATCTTTTAAGTAGAATCTTCATACAAACTGCCTGCCATTAAAAACGCTTATGATTTTGCAAGTTGTCCACTTCGTTTATAAAAAGTAAGTAACACACTATACGTATATATACTAAGCTATATGTGTATGTGTGGTATTTACCCTCTCCCATTTATTGGCATCCTCCGTCCTGCACTATTGAATAGTTTGTTGCAACTTATAAGCCTCATCTGTCTGATCTTTCAGTATATATTCTAGCTATTATAAACCTAGTGAGCTTAATTTCTACCATAAATAATTAAGTATGTATAGATGAAAACTAATTCGCTTAAATATTAAGTACAAAAATTCACAGTAAGTATTGTGTGTGTATGTATATATATATATATATATATATATATATACATATATATAGGCCTTTATGAATTTTATAATCTTATATATATATATACATATATATAGGCCTTTATGAATTTTATAATCTTATATATATATATATATATATATATATATATATATAATTGCTCCCCAACAACTCAACCACCTTATTACAATCACCATGCGAGCGATATATGGGATTGTGGCCACTCACCATATTTCATTTTTCTTATTCATGCATGAGCTAGCTAGCTTTTTAATTAGTTCTTTAACAGGAGAGGGTACTATTCTGCTTTTTTACTTTCAATCGCGGACCTCAAGTTGATCAGTTTATTAGTCAATTCTATTGCCTATCTTTGTGTTAAAGGTATATATGAGCTCTTTTTTTTTCTTTTTTTAAATATTTTGCTTTTTTTCTTAGTTTCACCGTTATTTCTGGATGATTTTAGATTTTTCTAGGGACCTCCCATCCCATAAAACACTATTACCATGTTGAAGGATAAATATTTGATCCTATTTATGCCAAAATTTGGTTCGTCACAAATTGTTAAACTTCTTCTTGAGTTGCTTGGACAAGTAGAACAAAAGAACCATGAAGTTTTGAGGCAATAGTACGGTACTGACTAAAGAATCTTCAAAATATCTAACAGTCAAGTTAATATGTAGATTATAAAAACCATTTGAGAATGAGAGTAAAAGTATTTGGGTTTAGAATGTACGTGCACCTTTGTATGTGTTACACGGAGTATTTATAGAGTTAGCTCTGCCATCTAAACCAAGTTATGATTGTAATCCTAACCATCATAGAAGCATTTTGAGAGTCCAAACAATTCATTATGTTTAAGGCATTTTTTAAATCAATTTTTTACAATATGAAAAGTGAATCCAGAGAAGTATTCAACAAGTGCTAGATTAAACCTTTCTACTTCAAGTTCTTCCTAAACTATGCTTACATCCGAACCCAATGTCTTCAATATATTATAAGTAATCTCAAAATAGTCTGACCTGTGCCATTATTTTAGTACGGATCAATTGGCTTGTACCTTTTATATTGATTCCTTAGGATTCACTGTTTGAATACCACGGGCTTGTTGGGCCAAACTCGGTGATATTTTATCCTATACAATCCTACATGTTGACACACGCCTAATTAAGCTTTACTAGCTAACCTAATTATATAATTAAGCTCATTAATGATAAACCAAATAATAATAATAATAACTAAATAACTTTGATTAATAAAGTTAAGGGCTTTCAGCTAGCCTTTTGCTAATCGTAAGTCCTAGCTAGCCATCGCTTTGAGTGGAATACGCAATTGGATTTTTTCTTAAATTAATGTGCTGTTTACGAAGGTTGCGTAATTGTTTGATTTTAAAATTAATTTAAAGAACTGATGGAAGAGTTAATAATGAAAAAGTACAATTATATATAGTGATCAGGAAGTTAATATTTTTTCTAAAGCTGTCATGGAAGATTCTAAGTTCGCAAATGCACTATTTGCATTACAATTAAGAAAAAGTGGATGGGAAATATATATATTTTACTTCTTAATTTGTATGGAAGTTTCATTTCTTTTCTGCTTCTTAATCTTTGATTTGTAATTAACCTTTTAATAATAAGATATTTTGTCAACATGTATTAACAAATAAATTAAGACTTGGTTATTCCTCCTAAAGAACATGCATGTTATATATATATATATATATATATATATATATATAATATTAACTAATTTAAGCACAGGAGAATGAGAGATGCATATTCATACAGCACACATGTGACATGATGAATTGATAACCTTCCAATATTTTTCGTATATATATATATATATATATATGAATAGTATATATATAGTATGAACTATAAATGCATAAGGGTTGGCAATTTTTGACCCAAAACCATGAAGCCGCCCTAACTCGTCAAGGCCGTCCCAAGACTTTCTTTCGTCAGTCCACCCTTTATTTAAATGAATGTTAGGTTTGCCCCTCTAAGCAGCCTTGTTAGCTTTCTTATACAGAAATTTATGCCATTACATATTTTAAAATTCGTCACTAATTATGTGTTGTTTTTGTCTACGTCATTATGTTCTTGTTACTTACCTTATGTTAAACCCAGCAATAATTTACTTTTTACATTTTTCTTACTTTATTTGCTTTCAGATCCGTAATGTTTAAATCATTTTAGATGCAAGTTTTTTTTTTAAATATTTTTTGAAACAATAATACTCTAACAATTAGCCTGCAAGCATCAAAGCAACCCAAACACGCAATTAAAGCTGAAGCTCCCATTATCTTTTAAATGATATGCGCACCAGCCAATAAAAAGTCGAAAATTACGAGTTGATTTTGTCTATGGATCCAAGTGTGTGTAATTGTGTATGAGTATATATAAATATTTTCTGGTGTGGGATGTGATATATATCTTAAACAATACCATCAACTTGCAGAGACCATTAACAAATTAAACGCATGGAATCTCATTCCCTGTATAGATCACCGCCAGAAATTACATATATATATATATACATACATATGTATGTGTAGCCACAAGCTACAAATTAATGTTAAAAAAGAAGGAAATAGTGCACCTAATTAACATCATCATGTAATGAGGCTGGTGGCTGCGGCTTTGATCTTTAACGGCTGCAAGTTTACTTCACCCTCGTAGGCTCTGCCACGTGTCGGTGGGGGGAAGAATAATCAATTAATAAATTTAGAATCATACAGCTTGAAAGAAAGACAGAAAAAAAAAATGTTATTAATTTAATGGGTGCATTAATGTGATTAATTTAATGAGTGCATTTTTTCAACTGAAGGCACCTAAGAAGTGAAGCATGAAAGTGCGTTGTAATTGGAACATATTGAAGCCCCAAAAAATGCATCAGCTTATGCATCTTCTCAAAAGCTCACCAATCAGCCACAATTAAGATGCGCAAAGTACAATAGAAGATCCATCATGCATGCTCCCTATTCATCTATGATTCCTTATGATAGCAGCCAACTCTCATCTCAGGCTTCCAAATTAAACCCCATATCCATCTCCATATTTTTTTAAAAAAAAATTAAAATTAAAATTAAAAATTAAAAAAATTTAAGTTTATTGTGTTTCTTCACTACTGTCTAAGAAATAGACTAATACACTCTAGATAAAAACTAAACTAGTATTTTATATAATAATAACGCATGCATGCTTCACACACCTAATTGCTAAAGATCTAATAAGGAAATTAAAAATAAAGTCTACCCCCCAAGTATCAAATGCCATTTAGCATGTTCATGTTGGCTTTGCCACTGTATCAGCTAGCTGGTCCATAAGGACCACAACCACACAAAGGCCTAGCCAGTCTAACCTTAAGACTTTCCTACATCTATGAAACCTCCAATGCATGAAAAATTCTTGACCATTTTCATATAATTAATCTCTCTGGTGGGCCTTTATTTGTTTAGAAATTCCACATAATTATACCAAAAGTGTAATTTTCTCTGCTGAACCGCACTGTTTGCGATGACTAATTGAAAAGCAATTTACATGGCCTTAATTAGCTAGCATGGTCAGCACAAGTACACAGAGGTTATAAATAAACTGTGAAAAGAAATAATAAAAAAAAAAGAGAAAAAAGAAAAAGGTAATTAATACTTCTTCAAGCCACATACGTATATTCAGAATTTAAGTATATCGCAATTCGTGCATGGCTTAAAGCGTTAATGTGTCGCCCTGCATGGGTTAAAACAAGTTTGAAGAATCCGAAGGTCAGTACAAGCTTCATTTGTCAGAGAAGATAAACATTAGAAAATGGCAAAGAAAAAAACATGCATTTAAGTGCTGCTGCTGCTGCTGCTGATTCCAAATTCTGATCCCATTTTCAAAATCACACAAATGCTCTACTTTTGATTACTTCTTACCTCTTCTCTGCTACAAACAAGACCAATGAGAATCTGACATAGAACCAGACAGACCCTGCTTATAATAGGTTAGTACTTGTGTATTCTATAAACATCTAACTGAAATTAATAAGTATGTTAAATTACATTATGATTTAATGGACCGACCTAACACTAATCGAAATTTTTTCACAATTTTTTTTTTTTGTTTTTGTTTTTATTTTTTATTTTGGGATTTATCAAGTACATTACGAAAAATCCAAATTATTTGTCAGATGCATAATTCACGAGGCATAACCAATAAGGGAGACGAGTTATTGATAAAAGGAACAAAATAATCTTATTATAGGGTGGGTCTTAGTATTTGAATTATTACGATCAGACATGAAAATAGAAAAAGAAATATCATCTAAGATATGAATATTTTGGACCCAAACGAAATACAAAATAACAACAAATAATTGTTGTCATCATTAGTAACAGCACTAGTACATTCGTTGCGATTCAAACTTGGCACTTTTTCATGAAATTTCCCATACCAACCATGGCTTGTTTAATAGTACTTCATCTTTATTATTTCAATGTTTCATAATGTCGAATAAATGTACTTCGAATTACAACAGACACCACCAAAAAACAAAAAAAAAAAGAGTGAAATTTAAAAAAAAAAACATTTATTTACTGTCCACACCAAAATAGAAATCAAACTAAAATGAAAAAAAAACATGTGCAACGAAATGAAAGCGATCAAAAATTTACTGAGGGTTGTCCCTAGAATCACTCTCACTCCACCAAATGAAAACAAATAGGAAAGAAAAACAGAGTAAAAAACTGGGGATTCCAGAAGACCTTAGAAAGCTTCTTTACGTTGATGTGGCACTATGGGAAATAAAATATATATATACACATCCATTGTCATTTAATTTCATTGAAGCAACACCAGTGATAATTTGATATCTAATAAATAATAATAATAAAACCATCTAAACAATGATAGATGAATCTCTCACATGACCTGACATTTGTTTTATAAAAGTGTACAAGGATATCACATGGACCATGAAGATCTTACATATTTTAAATACATCTTCATACTAACCCAACCATTCTAAACAATGGGAATTCTACAACACTAGTGTGACAATGAGATATATATATATATACATATAAATGAATAGGCAATGTTGAGTTAGCTTTTTCACAAGTAAATGAGGTTAGAAAAACAATGAATAAGAGTAAAAAAGAAAAAGTTAATTAACATATATAGCATGTTGACAATGGCAATTTCAAGAACATAATCCAAAGTACTTAGAAGGAATATTAATTAACCAATAATAATAATCTAGCGTTGGCATTGCGTTTAGTGAAAAAAATGAGAGAGTGAAATGCCCACATGGGATGGAGATGGACCGGACATGTTAGGGGTAGGATTGGGTCTACCAACCCCTAACAAAACGGCATTTACTTCCGCTTCTCAGTTGGAGGTTAGTTTCCCACACCCTCCTTTATTTCCCATCACACATTTCAACCCAAAGATCCTTGTTTATTGGCAAACAAGGCTACGATTTATCTTTCTTTTCTTTTCGTTTTAGTTGCTATTTATTGCGTATTTATCAGCAAAAGAGATTTCTATTTCACATTAATAAAATAAATTAAAATAAAAAGAAAAAAGAGAGAGAGGCTAGCCGGCTTGCTAAAGTTACCAACCCAAGCCCCGTATAAAAGTAACAGAATCTGAAGGCAAACAAAATCAATGGGACTATTTAAAACTCCGTTTTTAATTGAGGCGTAAGTTTTGTTTTTCCAAGTAACTGTACCACTTTCTCCCCCCAAATATGAGCCGATTGTAGATCATGTGGGGTCCACCACTGATCCGGTTTGGTGATGACACGTCGATACGGTTGTTACGTGTGCTGCTTTCATATGATGTCGCGTGCTTTGTTATTTTGGTTTTGAAGGTCACAGCCGGGTGATGTTAAAATAGATTTTGGAGGTTCTTTTTTTTTTTTTTCAATCGCAAGGACACCTTGTGAAGGGGGGTGTTTTTATTCTGCTTCGTCGTTACAACAAACCCCCACCCAGCAGTTTCCTTGACTTGGACATAGCAAGCCACCGGTTTATTCTGGTAACCTCGGCCCTTTGTTCCCAAAATACCCTCCATGAACTTTTCAAAATTAGAATTAGTCACAATAATTATAAAAAATTAAGATTTTCAAGGCCCAACATTTTCTAACAGAAACAAAATGAATCATTTTAGTTTTTTCTTTTTTCCTTATTTAATTTTATGGAAAAGGATATGGCTTGGGAAGGGTAATTGTGGGAATGGATAAAAATAAAGAAGGGGGATGGTGGGAATAAATACAGAAACGGGCAAGGTTCGCATGTTACATGTCGCTGTTCCTCCCTTCATGCATACGCTTTTTAATTAATTATAATTTAATTCTTTGTTAATTTTTTTGGTTTGCTGCCGTTTTAAAGAGAAAGAAATAGTTCACTAGCAAATCAAAAAATCCATCTTCGTTTTCATTTAATTGCACACTTTTTTTCTTTTTTTTTTTTGGTTTGGAGGGGGTCTAATTTTCTCTGTGCGTGTAACTTTGTATATATCACTCTTGGTGGAGGAATGCTTGTCACCTACTCCTTTTTAGTTCCCTCTCTCTCTCTCTCATAGAAAGAAAGAAAGAGAAAGCAAAGAGCCTCACAAGGTCTTGAGAGAGATAGGTAGGCTGGTACATACTTCTCTGTTTTGCTCTGTCTTTGTGAATTTGGGCTTGTAATGGAGAAGCACAAGTGTAAGCTCTGCTTCAAGAGCTTCTCTAATGGTAGAGCTTTGGGTGGTCACATGAGGTCTCACATGATGAACCTTCCTATTCCTCCGAAACCAGAAGAAGAAGAAGAAGAACCACCACCACCACCCATCCAACTCAGTGTTGATGCCGAGTCAGCTTCGTTTTCATCATCTTCTTCCGATGAAGAAGGAGCAGAAGATGAAAAGCTGAGTGCGTATTATGAGCTGAGAGAGAACCCAAAGAGAAGCATTCGTTTGGTAGATCCTGAGTTTTCTTTCGCTGTGGATGCAGGGTCCGTGGTGCTTCAGGACAGAGAGAGCGAGACCGAGTCGTCGAAGAACCCGACTCGGAGACGATCCAAGAGGACTCGGAAATCAGGTATGTTAGAACTTCAATATCACCATCATCATCAGAAAGTTCAAGAGCAAGATGAGGAGGAGGAGGCTATTATTATTAATAAGATTAAATTCAACAAACTGATCAGTAAGACCGAGTCTTGGGCAGAGCCTGAACCGGTGAGTTCGGTTTCCGATACCACCACTGAAGAAGATGTTGCTTTTTGCCTCATGATGCTTTCAAGGGACAAATGGAAAAAACAAGAACGACAAGACGAAGAAGAAGACCACCGTGAACAAGAAGACGAAGCTGAAAAATCTTTGGAGGACAGTGATGAATCCGAGGAGCTCAAATCTTCGAGGAATAGAACACGCGGAAAGTATAAGTGTGACACATGCAAGAAAGTGTTTCGATCTTATCAAGCTCTAGGCGGACATAGAGCAAGCCACAAGAAGATCAAAGTTTCTAATCCAGCTTACGAGCCTGAATTGGCGCAAGAAAATGCAGGCACCACTTCAACTTTTAGGCCACATAAGAAAATACACGAATGCCCAGTTTGTTTCAGAGTTTTCTCATCTGGGCAAGCTCTTGGCGGGCATAAGAGATCCCATGTTACTGGTTCTTCAGCAGCTTTGGTTAAAAGCCTAACCAAGTTCGGAGACAGTTTGATAGATCTTAATCTTCCTGCTCCTATGGATGATGATGAAATTAGCCAAATCGAGCTCTCAGCAGTGTCCGATGCAGAATTCGTCGACCCCATTACGCATTGAAGCTCGCCATTGAATTTCCTCCATGGATAGCTTTGATTCCGAGGTAAAGAATTTTTGGTCCACCTTTTTGGTATGCTTAATTGGATCTCTGATATTAATGTCAAAATTGTTCTGCCATATTCATAAAAATTGCTGAGCTTCATATTCTAACTGTAATTCATTTCTTTTAAACGCTCTCGTTTTGTTTCTGTAACTACTAATTCGAGCATTCAACAGTTGATGAAGAAATTAGAACTGCAAAATTTTTATTTTATTTATATTTAAAGTTTGCTTCATTTCTCGGTTCCAATTTGCTGCTAAAAGACGAAATACGAGCATTCTGGTTAATGGGTTCTGTCTTACCCCTCCCATCGTCTTTAAGCTGACTGTTCCACCATTTTCTTAATTAATTTATTTATTTTTTAAGGTTCTTTCCGTATTTGAAAAAGTCGTTCTCAAAGAAGTTGATCGACCTAATTGTTTTTATCATTTAGAGAAGTAACTCCCACCCCTTATTACGGACATTGTACAGTCCATGAAGAGGAAGCTAATTCTTTCTCATCTGCTACCTTACCCCATTCTGTCTCTGTCTGAAACTACTACAAGCTTTTTATACTTGCAGATCTGCATAACCAGTTAGGAGATTAGAGAGAGAGAGAGAGACTCATTGAATTACCATTGTAGCCTTCATGGTGAACTTAAATTTTTAATTAAATTTTGTTTTCCAATCTGGAAAAAGTTGATAATTAGTAAAAGGCAAAATCCCTTATTTTACTGAGAGAAATCGAAGTATTTAGAAACTTTCAGTCACGTCTATTTAATTTGTATTAAATGACATTAAAATGCCTCTTTTTTTTTCTCTTATTTTTATTTACAATTTTTTTTTTTACTTAATTTACAATTTTTTTTTTTATCCATGAGGATGTTTTAGTCACTTGCTAAACAACAAAGTGTATATGCTATGCATATATACATATGTATAGCATGTCAATAGACTGTCGTTTAGGTAGAGAGCTACCATAACTGGTGGTCATCATTTTGATAAGAAACAGCCAAATCAGTGTCGTTGAGTAAATATATCACTAAGTACATAATGGTTGTGTTTGATCACTTGGCAGTGTCCAATTAGGAGAATGGGATACTTTTCCTTTTAATCAAGATCTTCTTTGTGGTTGTCATTTATTAGGATGACAACTACTTGTCATGTTAGGATTTTTTTTTTATCTCTTCCTTTTCCTTTTTTTTTTTTTTATCACTGACACTGGATTTCCTTATTAATAGCATTTTTTTTTTACTTTTTTTGGACATCTATTAATAGCAATTGAAAGCATAAATAAGGGATGTCCAAGGGATTTTTGTTTTTTTTGTTATAAAAAATTGAATAATTATATATATATATATATATATATATATATATATTTTGAAGCATCCGAATAAGGGGAAATAAATTTTTTCTTTATTTCTCTCCTATTCCATCATTTCAAGTAGCTCCGCATAATTTTTTAAGTTAAAATTTAAAATGTTTAAAACATAACTCGATGATGTCCAATTACAAATAATGTGACTTGTCCTAACCCATGTGTTCCATGAATTCTCTATCTGTTTCAGTGAAGTTGCATAAAATGGGTTCCACGTTCAGATTAGGAGATCTTCTTTTCTTTTCTTATTTATTTATTTATTATTATTATTATTTTTTTTTTGTAAGTTCTTTCCAAGTCGTCCAACTAATAATTGAATTTTCTGCAATTTTTTTTTCTTTGGTTAGGCAAAAACACATCACGTCTTCCAAGAAGAAAATTTTAATGGAACTTGAAATAATGTTCGGGTTAATAAAGTCTAGTAATTACAGATTTATTAGGAAAAAAAATGAATGTCTTTTCAGGAGTTATATGATATATAATTTGATTATATATAACAATGAAATTCACTACTTGTAGTTGAATAATGAAACAATTAAAGTATTACATATATGTATATATATATATATATATGAATATTATTTTCATTAACATATATGCAAACTATGTGCAGCCAGCAAATTTTGTCATAGAATTGATCTTTGGTTGGATGCCCAATTGACGCTGCAGCATAATCTTTGATTGGCAGAAGTGGTGTTATCTCCCAATTTGTCAACTTTGCCAATTGACACAAAAAAAAAAAAAAAAAAATCGAATTGGGATATAATTATAACAGTAAAATTCTTTTTATTAGATAGACCAAAAAGGACTTTTGGTATTACAATCTGCCTTAGAACCCAAAAAAAGTGGTATTGTTGCTTTTTTGAGCAATAACCGCTATGCTTTTGCTTTGACAAGCTAAGAAATTTACTTTGGTGTTGACTAAAAACGCCAATAGAATATACCTAACCCATAATTATGCAACAATTTTTACTAGTAAAATTGTAGCAATTTTGACAATTTGAGTACAACAGTGAACCAATATTAGATTCTACTTTTTGTTTGATTCATGTGAACCATGAATTTTTCCCACTGCATTCAGAAAAAATCTTATCATACACTAATATTCCCTGAATAATGTCCAAAATATATTCCTAACCGACCCTATCCCCCTTTTCTATCCTCTCCAAATAAAGAAGTCTAAATTTATTTTTTCTTGCAAAATAAATAAATATATATATATATATATATAAATGGCTTATAAGTAAACTAAACCAGCAACAACAACTATATATGCAAATCCAAGAATATATCTATCTATATACACTGTCTTTTTTCTCTCTCTTTGGTATTTCCACTAGTAAGTGAATTATGCGCTTTCAATTAAGTAATCCTCTGAATTCCATTGCCATTTAGAAAAGGTAAATGTCTTATTCATGACTAATATTTTTCACTGGAGTGTTCCAAACGATCCTTTGTGGAAAAACCAAAAAAGAAAAAGAAAAAAGAAAGGGTTTTCAAACAAAATAAAATCAAAATAAAGACTCCCCACGATGTATTGCATCTACTAGTATATATTTATATGAATATGATCCCCACCATTTATTATTATGGTGCTTATCTTTTTAATGCTGACCTAATCAGCCAAGCGCATTACAAAAACTGTAGGATAATAGGAATGGCAGGAGGGTACAGGTTGGGTTGGCTTGGCCTTATAGTTGAGAATTTGAGAGAGATGGCCAATTGAGTCGGTGGGTCGGTTCTTGTTCCATTCAAATGATTTAAAAAGTGAGATCAATGAGCTACATAAAAAGGGTGTTTGTGGGAGGACTAATAGAAAGGTAAAGTGTGAAGTGTTTTTTTTTTTGGTTGTTGTTGTGTGAGAGTGAGTGCCACTTCATATTCACACATAATACTACCAATGTCCCATTGTGGTGGTGGGGGTTGTGGAAGTTTGAAATTATATAAAAGTATAAGAAAAAATATATATATATATATATATATATATATATATATATATATATTTATATAAATCATCCATAATATTGGCCGTCTTATGACTTTCAAAAGGCCCTCTCTTAAAGAGGAATGAGTCAACAATGTGATATTTTTTCCACTCCTTTTCTCTTCGAACTACTAACCAACACTAACATCATCATCATTATCATCATTGAAAACGGCCTTTTCCCTCAGTGTGTATCTATCTTCTTACTTCAATCTAGCAGTGATTCATGCTCTTGTTAATGTCCTCACAAATATATGATTTGTGAATAGTATACATATATTGGGAAGAACCATAAACTACAACAAAAGCTAGCACTTCAAAAGGTTATTACTGCTTAATAAGGATCTATCTATGGCTTATGAAAAGTGGCTGAGCTAGATATTGTTGCAGGCTTGTTTATAATGGAGGACTGACTTGGATTTATTTTCCTCCTAGTTAATAGTTAAGAGCAAACTAGATACTGAACTAATTGTGGGTCTTTAGCCTGTAATGTAGTTGGGGGAGCTTTCTCATCAAACTTTCAAGTAGAGCAGACTGCGATTGAACTAAGACAATGTTCTGGTAAATTAATGCTTTTAATTACCCTCAAGTTTTATATTAACCAAGTCAAGCTAATTGGTCCATTTTGTACGTAACTGGAGTTTGGAAGTATGCCAGAATGGCCTGGTTTAAGTACACCACGGGGTCAAGTATCTTCCCCCGCACCCTTTTTCCAAATGACTTAATAATTTTTGAGAGCAAAGATAGAAGACGCTCAATTATCACATCTAAAGGGTAGAAAAAAGGAGCAAGTTTTCAGCTCCTTTTCACCGAGTCATTTATGTAACTTGGACGTCACGCTGAGACTTTTGCTCCAACCTAGAAGGTGTCTTCTTTGTGCTTGGATCATACACTAAAAATGAAATTATAACTATCAACAAAATAGTCTAATTTAAGTTGTATATATGAAAATAACTTCAATACCGGCACACATAAATGTTTGGTATTGGCAAAAATGATCAATGCCAGTTTCAATTCACTCCAACATGCCCAGCCCTACTTCAACTGCCTCAACTTATTGACCATGTTTCGTCAAGTCTACCCTTGTCTCAGCATCAAATTTGAGTCAAACCAAACGGGGCTTGAACCGTCTTTCACTTGTCTCAGCTATAGTTGCAACTTCCAACCAAGTAATTAATTAGCACTAAAATTAATTGGACTGTAAATTAAGGGCAAATTTTTTGGCAGCAATTCTCAAAATCATGAAACATACATAATTTAGTTATATCCCCAGTAGAAAAACAAAACCCAATGAATCATTTTTTTTTAAATTTCTTTTAGGGAGTTAGTTTATCTTGTTGTCTTAATTTAGGAAAAAAAAAAAAAGTCAAACAAGTGCTGTTGCTGCGTGCTGGAATATAAATAACCTATGATCCAAACAAATGGGTAGCTATCGACCATATATATAGTTATATACTACCACTAGAGAAAGATTTATTATTTCTGATGGAGGCAGATATATGTTACCTAACATGTGAGCAACTTTACAACCACCTAGAAATGAAGGAAACAATAGCTTATAACAAAGCCAAACTAGGATTTTTATGCAAATTGAGTGCCCAGTTCTTGGTCCGGAGTTTTCTTCTTGCTCCGATCTGGTTTATTACCAGTTACCACACCAACCAAACAGAGCGTTAGAGCTCCAATGCTCAACTTGTGAATTTAACCAAATGGGCTCCAATTTTGGCATTGAAGTAAAAAGCTTTTATCCAACAACCACTCTTTTTCTTTCTTTCCCCTTTTTTTTATTTTTTTGATGAATCACACCCTTTCTTTTTTGGGTTTGCAACCTTCCACACAATTTATGTTTATCCTTTCCTTTAATCGTTAGTGAACCCTCTTTGCTAAGTAATATTTTATTGTTTATGTTGATATTCTTTTTATGCATAATGTGGACATTACCCTTGGTTCACGCTACAAACACTATGATTCCATGCCCCTCCTTGTAAGTCATAGACACTCAAAAGCCTAACTCACACACTATCCTTACCATGTACTCTCTGTGTGTGTCTCACATGTGATCTCCTACACATTAGAGCCAGGGGATGCGTATGCTTTGGTCACTGATCCTTTGTCCTGTTTGTGTGATCCTTAAATAAGACCACCATCCTTCTAATTTCATCTTCGATTCCATGAAAAAGCCCATCCAATGTGATCCATGCTGTGACACCTAACTAGCTGTACTTTTAGGGCAACAAGTGGGAAATTTAATCTGTGTGAGCCTCACCCTCATGGGATTATTAATTTTCCATTCGTAAAATTCATTGGACTTTGGAATGGTACAGATAAGAGACGTTGCTAGCTCAGACAGCTTCAAACAAGTGTGCCAACATCATTGAAACCATAGCTAGGGCTTATCAATACAGGCTCATACACCAAGGTAGCTAGTTTAAGGTCATTTGCGTCTAACAATTAAACCAATACTGGCCAATAACAGTAGCAATTGGATTGTTCTACTTCTAAATTACATTATTGAAGATTGGATCAAATTTACTTGAATATATACTCAAACAAGTCGAGCAATCAACTTTACAGCCACTGTGATCTGTTTCATTTTGCTCCAACGTACGTCCTGTATAGAACTTTAACTCTGCTTTTAAATAATTCATTGGTGTGGCGATGTTGGATTGTAACTTGCCAGAAATTTCATATATGACTTTTTTAATTTTGAAACCAAAAAAAGAAAAAGAAGTAGCTGGCTAGAATTGAATTGGGTTAAAAGTGTAAATTTTTTATTTTTTTTTCTGATGTGGGTACTTTTCTAAATTCCAAATGCTTTCCACCCAAAATTATTTATAAAAAAAAATTAGGAATCTAATACTCATTAAATACAATTTCCACGGCGATGTAGAATGTTATGGTAATCCAAATTAGAGAAATAAAAAGTCATATAGCATTCCGTAAATCACACACCACACTAGAGACTAAAACGTAGCGTATTGTCCTTGTATTCACATATTATATATGTAGTGGACTGAGTTTTTGTCCCCAAGTGTTCAATCGTATTCATTTAATTCACTGGCATTTAGTTGGTTTGGAGCTCTCTCCCACCTATTTGGTTGGCATTTGAGTTGTTGGACTTTAAAACTTGAAACAGAAATGAGCAAACTGAACCTCATTGGTGATCACTCTAGTAGGGACTGCGGCTAATCTAGTGGTATTTCTTGCGTTTTAAAAAGCTGCAAAGCTTGTCATTTTTTAGTGATCCTTAAGCAACTCTAAGAGCTAGGCTTTCCTCATCCTAAGTTCTATCCTTAGTTAGCTTTTGTTGAATACATACATAAATACATATTATATATATATATATATAGTCTTTTTCCCTTATCAGTTTAAGGGTCCATGATTAGTATTCTTTTACAGGGTAGACCAAAAGGACTTCTATATAGACTATATTATATATTCATATGCATACATCTCTATCAAAAGCCTATATATATATATATATATATATACAATGCAAATTAAATTAGAATAGTAGTATATAAGTTGGTGAACATTCAAGGGTTCCAATATTACCTAATGTTCGTTGGTTTGGTTTGGGCATTATTAATCTTGGAGGAAGCCATGGCCGTTAGAGTAGGAAAATTACATAATATATATGCTTACATGCATTTCTATCCATTGAATATGGATCTTGGGAATATTATTAGGCAAACCAACTTGGCCTTTTTTGCAAAAACTCCTCCTCTAATTGTCCCTTTTTATACACCTTTCATGTCCTTATAACGAAGAAATGACCTTATATTATAAAAATGACCATTAAACCAATTGCATATTAACCCACAACTTACTTCCATCTAAGTACTATATTACTCAACTTCCACTAAATGACACCATGTAACTGTGGTTAACAAATTTTACAATTTAAAAAATGTTATATTTTCCAAAGATCTTTAATCAGCTCATCTTGGTCTTCACTATGAATTGTAACCCTCTGGACCTCTTCTCTAAACAAAAATAACAATACTAATTAGACAGATACCAATATTTGAGCAATTAATTAGTCTTATCCTCTCATAAGAAAGATAAGGTTATCAACTTTGCTCCACTATATATATATATTGCCCTATCATTCTTACAAAATTAACGTCGCTGTGTGTCACAATCAAAAGTTGCAATAAACTAAACCACTAACCAATTTAGAAAGCAGTCAATGGCATGCAATTTCACAGGGCGACACAATGAAAGTCGACAGAAATTGCAGTTTCTTGACCTGTAAATGCAAATGGATGATATGAATCGTTTGACTGGTATTGGTCAGTGGGATTCAATTTATTAACAATTTCAAAATTATTTCATATTTTGGATTTGTTCAACCAAAGTTGTCTGTGGTGCCAGTCCATGTGTCCAATTATACTTTGACCTGCTTCCCCCAACTCCAATAACCAAATTAAACTACACCCCCCATTTATTATTTATTTCCATTTTTCCACATTTTATTCACAACCCCATTACAAAAATTGTAAAGATAAAAGAAAACCAAAAAAAAATCCATGTCCATGAATTTATATAGACAGCAAGTCTAGCGACTAAATTTAGTTTGAGAGCATATATATACACAAAAATATCAATCTTTATATGAGTGCTAGTGTGGAAAGCAAGACTGTTTCAATTCCTTGCTTGGCTTCGTGAACACAATGCAAAGCGATGTTGCCTTTATTTTAAAGGCAAGAACCATCACCTCTCTCCCATATATATTGCATGCTATTCACATTAATTGTATTCTTGACTTTGCAATCCAAATTCAGCAGAACATGCATCCTCCACTAAACATTTAAAAAAAAATAAAAAAAATGTACAACTCCATTTAATTAGGAGCACATAATTGTGTCCCCAGTAGCATAGTTGTTGGAATTTTTCGGTGAGTTTGGAAAGCCAAGTGTCAAGTGGTCTTTTTTTCTTGGTCTTCGGATTTGAGAAATGACCATTGACTTGAAAAGAGCCAAAGATGGTATCACTATCTCTTGGCCTTCTTTTGAGGCTGTATATTTTTGCAGGCAAGTATCAGAGGCTGAGAGGCCTTCGCTATCTAATTATGTGTATATACAAGGCAGCTATCTTAAATTTTTACCGTATTATAAAGTTAAAATAATAAAAAATTCTATCTACTACTAAAATTCTAAACTAATTATATTGGAGATTATTTTTCTTTAAAAAAAAACACTATATTGGAGATAAAATCGGAAAATACTATAGGCACTTCCACTTGAACTAACTCTATTTTCTCTTCCTCCGACCTCCATGTTAAATTTTCAAAGCCCAACATGAGTTATATTGGGGGGAGGAATGTGTATAGAGTTTGTTTTGGCAGTTCAAAATGGACATTTTTAATTGGACCTTAAAGTTTAAGTCGTCCAAATCTCTTTACAACAGGCCCAATATACTTGCTGTGCATATTGGATACGCATAGAGATACAAACGCAACATCCAACAGGGAACCTGTAAAATAGGGCTATGTCATTGGAAAATTGGAAGCCCAACTAGTGCACACAAAACTAAAATGAGTGGAGTCTCATGTTTTATATAACGTGGTATATGGAACTAGTCCACATCCTCAATAATTTCTCCTTTCTATATGGTTGTTGCAGGCTATATATTTGATAAATTTCCCAACTGAAAACTATACAGCAATAAATTATTGAAAATAACTTGTTGAAAATTTCATTCCATTTGAGAGGTCAAAGTTGAAGATCAAAGGACGATGAAAAATCATTGTGAAGTGTTAGGCTCTTAGCAATTGATGGTGAAATGCTTTCACCGAAAAAAAAAAAAGTGATGGTGAAATGCCACCTAACTACACGGCTTCATCTTTTCAAAGTGTCTCCATTATCATGATTGTAAAATAATTGCAAGAAAATAAATAATTTCTGGCACCATTAATATTCATACCATCAAATAGCTTAAAACACCACACCTATTTTCCCAACTTCTGTCTGTCAAATAGAAACAGCAACTTGAAGCATAAAAGCAACGTGGCCAAAAATGCCCAAAACATTATTTAATTTTTTTGGGGAATTAAATATTTAAAAAAGAAAAGAATAAAAGGACATGAAAAGTGTTGTAAATATTTAATATTTTCCTACCCAGCGTTTCAATAGAAGAAGATGACGAGCACCCAAAAGCCGAATCCAGCAGCGGCACGTGGTCATATGAAAGGAGGGCCAAAGTTTTTATGAAAGCATGCAAATATGGAGCATTGGGGGTGGGGGGGGCAACGAGGCCTGGTGCAGAAGATCCAAGTGTTTGTCTCTTGTAGACTTTCACTCCCTCAGGGCTCTAACAGATGATCCCTCAATTAAACCGACAGGTAACCCAGATTCACACTGAGCTCGTCGTTTTATTATTATCATTATTTTTATAATGCATTCAAATGAAACCGGCAATCTCCTATCTCTATCTCTTTATTTTTGAAATAAGTGTCAATTTTTGGTTTTGAAGGTTGTATTACATATCACGGATCTTGTTTACCCTAATTGCGTTGTGATTGGTTCTGCTTCAGACGCCGGTAATTTATTCACAATTTGAATCGCTTGGTAGTTTATGCTATGATGCTTCAATGTCTGTTTGGAGAATTCGTTGCCGAGTAGTAGTTGGGATTGGATTTTGATTGTCGGCGAGGTTGATTTTTTTTTTTTTTGGGGAGAGATTTTGGAGTTTGTGTTTTGGATGGCGTCTTCTCCATTCGAGATGGAGGATCAGACCGATGAGGATTTTTTTGACAAATTGGTCAACGATGACATTGATTTTACTGGGTCGATGCCTAGTTTTGTAGAAAACAATGAGTCTGATGAGGCAACTGCGTTTTCCAATTTGAGCATTTCAGAAGTGGATTCTGCTGCTGCTGTTGACATTGACAGTGTTAGGTTTGGGATTAGCAATGATTTGGGTAACAAAGATGAGGTCGCCTCCGCATCATTGGATGCTCATGTAGACTCTGTGATTGCTAAGGAGAGTGATTTATCGATACCCAGCAATGCAAACGAGGCTAATGAAGTGGGAATAGGTGCGGAAGGTTCACTGGACAGTACAGTGGATAAGAGTGGAGTGTCTATGGAAACTGAGGCGAAAGAGGTTCGATGGGATTCGTTTAACTCGGACTTGGACTCACAGCTTCATCGTGGTAGTGGATATCGGTCTTATACAGATCTTTTTGGCAACCTAGAAGATAATTCGGAAGACCCATTTGCAAATGTGGGTGACAACCATGACACACACAAGTCAGAGGCTCCATCTACTGTCGCCGGCAGCCTTCTGGAAAATCCACTCGCTGATTCAGGTTCTTTTAGTTTTGGGCAGCATGGAGAAGGTCAACGCTTTGGGACTGCTGAGGAGCAGAACGCACAAGGCCAATATTTGAGTAGTAGTCAATACTGGGAAAATCTTTATCCTGGATGGAAGTATGATCTTGATACCGGGCAATGGTATCAGTTGGAAGGTTATGATGCAAATGCAAATGCAAATTCAAATGGAGATGTGAATGTCAGTGCAAGTGCTCAGGAGAGCCTTAACATGAATTCTCAGTTAGTGGATAGTGCAGATGTCTCAGACCAGAGAACAGATGCTTACTATTTACAGCAAACAGCACATTCTATTGTTGGAAGTGTGACCGATGGATGTACGACTAGTAGTGTTTCTGACTGGAATCAAATTTCTCAAGGGAACACAAAATACCCTGCGCATATGGTGTTTGATCCTCAGTATCCCGGGTGGTATTATGACGCAATTGTCCAGGAATGGAAGCAGTTGGATTCTTACAGTCAAGGTGTAGATCAGTCAACAAGCATAGATCATAATCTGAATGGTGAGAATTATGAGTCGCAGGGTCAGTTCAATCAAGATTGCGCTGCAAACTGGGGTGGGTCTATCAGCAGTTACAATCAGCAGAATGCAAGTATGTGGCAAAAGCAGCAAGTTACTGAAAGTGAGACCTTTGGTTTTACTGAAAGCCAGAAATTAGGGAACCAATATATTTCAACTGATCATCAAAGTAACACTATGAAACTACAAACAGAGTTTTATCCCTCTGGATCAATTGTGCTTTCTGAACAGGCAAGTCAGGGATTCACTGGCAGTACTGAGGTTGCTGGGTTTCCAAGCTTTAATCATGCTGTAAACTTCGCTCAGCATTATAATCAGACCAAGAAGGAACAAAACCAAAACATGAATTTCTCACCTGCTCACTTTGACAGTCAGAAACCAGTATATTTTTCACAACAGCCACTTCAGAGTGGAACGTCATTCTCTTATGTGCCCAGTGAAGGAAGATCGTCTGCAGGACGACCTCCACACGCTATAGTTACTTTTGGATTTGGGGGAAAGCTTATTGTCATGAAAGATAATAGCTATTCTCATGCAAACTCAGCATATGGAAGTCAGGTCAGGCCTTGTGTGGATGTGTGTGTGTGTGTGTGTTCTCTCTGTCTTTATACATATGTTGATGTGCATGTGTAGATATTTTCTGGTTGCAATCTTTGGTACATGTATATGTATATGTATGTACACAAACACACAGCCTTTGTGTACTCTTACAGTGTTTGCATAACGGATTTCAAGTATTCCTTTTCTTTCTTTGTGTGTGTCATGTCATCATGTGAAGGACTCGGCAAAAGGAGTGATCAATGTTCTCAACTTGATGGAAGTTTTCACGGATAAAACTGATGCTTCAAGCTTTGGAACTGGTGATCGTGATTATTTCCATGTGTTATGCCAGCAATCTTTTCCTGGTCCTTTGGTTGGTAGGAATGTTGGAAGTAAGGAATTAAATAAATGGATTGATGACAAGATTGCAAACTATGGAACTCCTTACATGGATTTCAGGAAAGGGATCTTTTGAGGTTACTTTTCTCTTTGCTGAAAATATCAGTTCAGTACTATGGAAAACTTCGATCTCCCTATGGCACTGATAAAGCTATGAAGGTATTCTATAATTTTTCAAAATTATGTTTCTTTATGGCCTGTTTGGGCGTCGTTTCTAAATTCATCTGTCCCTTCTGTTTTGTAAATGGATGTGATTAGCAACCTATGAACTTTTTTCTAATTATATTAGGAAAGTGATGATCCAGAATCAGCTGTTGCTAAACTTTTTGCATCTGCTAAAAGAAACCAAGAGTATGGGGCTCTTAAACGCTGCTTGCAAAACTTGCCTTCTGAAGCTCAGATGCAGGTATATTGTATTATTAGTAGTTCCTACTTCATTCTATTATTCAATAAGTAATTCCTTTTTGGCCGTAGGACTTTACTGATTAACTTCTAATATTTATTATATGTAATCTCTTTAGGCTACTGCTCTTGAGGTACAGAAACTTCTTGTGTCTGGTATGAAGAAAGAAGCTTTTGAATGTGCACAAGAAGGTCAATTATGGGGTCCAGCACTTGCCCTTGCTTCGCAACTTGGTGATAAGGTTCCTGCATTGTCAGCTTGTTTCTTTCACTACCCATTTCTGCACTTTTTAAATAGTTGATTGGTTATCGTATCTTATAATAAGCATTCATGTCATTTTTTTGTGATTAATGGCATGCAGTTCTATGGTGATACTGTGAAGCAAATGGCACTTAAGCAGTTTGTAGCAGGATCACCATTGCGGACATTGTGCCTACTAATTGCTGGGCAGCCTGCAGAGGTGTTCTGTAATGCCACTCCAAATAGCACTCTAACTGGTTCTTTCAACATCTCTCAACAGCCTGCTGAGGTTATATATGAATTTATTAGTTATGTCTAAATAGAGTTTACTTCATATAGGATTTTTTTTTAGTGCTTATGCTCATATTCCTTTGAAGTTCCTCAAATATTTTGCTTCAGCTAGTTTGTTTACTGTCTTACTACAGATTGAGGCTAACCATATGTTTCATGACTGGGAAGAGAATTTAGCCATCATAACTGCAAACAGAACAAAAGATGATGAGCTTGTTATCATCCATCTTGGTGATTGCTTATGGAAGGAAATAGGAGAAGTATGATGCTCGTTTCTTGATTGAGTTCTTTTTGTATTTGTTTATTTTTTTCCTCCAGAAGACCCGCTCTGTTCCCCACACCAACCCCCACCCCCCCACCCCTTTCTTTCAATGGAAGCATCCTGACTGAGGTAAATTATACAGATCGTAGCAGCACACATATGTTATTTAGTTGCAGAGGCCAATTTTGAGCCATACTCAGACAGTGCGAGGATGTGTCTTATTGGTGCTGATCATTGGAAATTCCCACGAACATATGCTAGTCCTGATGCTATTCAGGTGTTCTATATTGTTTTATGTCTTTAATTTTAAGGATATATATCCTTTACCTAGTTATAAAATTTAGTCTTCAAAATTTTACATGCCAACTTCATTTGAAGCATTTGTGGATCATGTGGATTAATTTTAATTATCAATATGAACTTAAAAAATCTCTCACTTTATAAAACTTTTTTCTTGTTACTACTTTCTTAGATATCATAACCATACTGAGCTTTTCAATATTTGGACAGAGGACAGAATTATATGAATACTCGAAGGTTCTTGGAAATTCTCAGTTTTCCCTACTACCTTTTCAGCCATATAAGCTTATTTATGCTCACATGCTGGCTGAAATTGGAAAGGTTGCAGATGCTTTGAAGTGAGTATGATTATTGGTAACTTAAAGCAGTGTTATCGTTAAGTTTAATATAATCCTTTGTCCTTCTGATATGCACTATGTTTGAACAGGTACTGTCAAGCAATATTGAAGTCTTTAAAAACTGGTCGAACACCTGAATTGGACACATGGAAACAGTTAGTGTTGTCTCTTGAGGAGCGAATAAAAACCCACCAGCAGGTTGTTTTCCCACATATAGTTTCTTTGCTAAATCTTTCTGTATGTCTGATCTCTTATGAAATATTTATGTACAGGGTGGTTATAGTACGAATTCGGCTCCAACCAAACTGGTGGGTAAATTGCTTACCTTCTTTGACAGCACTGCGAATCATGTTGTTGGCGGCCTACCTCCACCTGTACCTGTGACATCTCAAGGCAGTGTTCAACATAATGTACATGCTCATCAACCAGGAGGTCCCAAAGTAACTAACAGTCAATCAACAATGGCTATGTCTTCGTTAATGCCTTCAGCATCAATGGAACCCATAAGTGAATGGACTGGCGAGAGTAGTCATCTAACAGTGCCTAATAGGAGCATTTCGGAGCCAGACTTTGGTAGAAGCCCAATGAAGGTTGATTTAGATTTCTTGCTATCTTTGCAATCTCTTTTATTTATTCTGTATTCGACAATTCTTAAGTACTAGGGAAAATATTCTTTCCTTAATCCAAAAATATGAAGAATTCATCTGCTTTATGCTGAGAAGAGACAATGAAAGAGAGAGATCAAAGAAGTAATGAAAGAGATTACATAGATTTCTTGTGTTCTCAGGATGATTCATCCAAGGAAGTAAAGTCCTCTAACACTCAAGGAAAATCATCAACATCTAGTGGGTCATCTCGCTTTGGTCGTTTTGGCTCTCAGTTATTCCAAAAGACAGTGGGATTGGTTATAAGATCCCGGCCAGATAGACAGGTATCTGAGACTTTTGCATTTTTCCTTTTTGGCTCCACTCCTTGATTAAAGAATATCCTGCTTGGGGATACTCTGAGTTTAGCATGGCCATTTACTCTATGCAATTTTCTTCTGAAGGCTAAATTAGGTGAGAGTAACAAGTTCTATTATGATGAAAAACTTAAGAGATGGGTTGAAGAAGGTGCTGAACCTCCAACAGAGGAAGCAGCCTTGCCACCTCCACCAACAATTGCAGCCTTTCAGAGCGGAAAACAAGATTGTAGCATCAAAGATGCTCTGAAAGCGGAAAGATTTGATACAGTTGCTGCTGGGACAGAAATTAAAAGCCCTACTTCTTCTGAAAAGAGCTCAGGAATCCCACCCATTCCGCCTAGTTCAAACCAGTTCACTGCACATGGGCGTATGGGTGTGCGATCAAGGTACATACTTTGGAAACCTCTTTCCTGTTTTTGACTCTCTCTATGTGGTGCGTAAAGTATAATTGATTTCATTTCATACTCCATGCTTTAGTGTAAAACCTTTAAAATTTTGTGTCAGGTATGTCGATACATTCAACAAAGGTGGTGGGACACCCACAAACTTATTCCAGTCACCTTCTATTCCAACTGCTAAACCAGGAGGTGGTTCAACTCCCAAGTTTTTCATACCCTCTGCAGTAGCTGTGGATAAGGAGACAGTTCAAACGGTGGAGGAAAGCATGAAAGAAGCCACTTTGAGCAATGACAATCCTCCAAAACCGTTTAAAGAGGATTCATTCTCTTCTCCACCATCATCAACACCAACATCAACAGCATTGCATCGGTTTCCTAGCATGGGCAGTATTGCACAGAAAGGAGAGGAAATGGCAAAAGGCAACAGCCGTCTCCCTCCTCACTCCCGCCGGACAACATCCTGGAGTGGAAGCTTCAGTGATGCCTGCAGTAATTCTACGACAAATGAAATAAAGCCTCTAGGAGAAGCACTAGGTATGCCTCCATCATTATACATGTCTACCGATCCTCCACCAATGCATTTTCCAGGAAATGGTACTAGTTTTGGAGATGACCTTCATGAACTCCAGCCTTGAGAGGCAATCAGAGAATACTTATTAACCTTCAAACAGAGCATTACATGAGTCAGTTGATTTGTCAGCTCGTTATTTAGCAAGATTGAGGATGAAGCTTGGCAGCAATGGTGGGGGGATTCACTGGTGGGATTTCAGATTTTTCATGTGAAATCCCTTTAACCACATAGGATACAATATATGTATTTGTACATACCTGAACTGAAACCAACAGCGGGTTTGAATGAGCATGGCCTTGTCTTTCCAAAAGTGAGGAACTGAGGATTTTCTCCTGGGATCGGAAAAGGGCATATACTGGTATTCTTGTACAGAGTCCATTTGTTGATTTGCTTTCTGACAGGCAGCCTTGAGAAAGACGAAGGCTGCTCTTTCTTTCTGTCGGTTCTGGAAGGAAAAATTGCATACCAATATGTAAGATATTGCTTTTTCTATCATTCATACATTGTACCAAAATTCATCACATCGCAATAATTTATTTGGATCTTTTCTTTTTAATCTTTCTTTAAACATTCTTTCACAAAATACGAGCAGCTTATGATTCGAAGTGCGATGCACACGCCCGTTTTAATCCAAAACAAGTTGCAAAATAATGTAATCGAGCTTCAGCCAATTTAACAGTACAGCCTAACCCAACTGCAGCGTAGTCTTCCTCTTTTGTGCTCTATGCAATCGTCTATTATCAAAATACTGCAGTTTAATTTTCACAAGTGGTAATCATACATGTTTTTAGTTTTGTAGAAGGACTAAACATTGAATATAATCAAATTGGTAAATCATAAATGTTTAGTTTTGTAGAAGGACTAACGTTAAATATAATTAAATTTATTAGTAGAAAAGTATATTTACTCATAAAATAAGGTGGAAGTTAAATTGGTTTATAAATTCCAAATCCATCCTAAATGACATGGTATTTGCCATGATGTTCGTATTTTTCAACTCATTTTGTTAAATTTACTCTGTTCTAAATAATTCAATATCCTTGTCCGAATAAAACTAAATAAACACACACATAGACGTCCAATTTTTATTTATTTATTTATTTTTAACGCATTTAATTTAGAAATCTATTACGTGTCCCAGCCATCCTCATGTGTCTCTGACTGGAATTTTACAGCACAAAGCAAGCACCTCTTCTCAGGAAGAGGAGCAAAATAACAAACATGGATTATTCCTCCTACGCACAATCCAATCAACAAGACCACCAACAATACAATCAGCAATTCCAACATCCAGAACAACAGCAATTGCATGCTTATGATCACTCATCTCAGTCCTACTATTCCTATAATCAGCATCCTCACCCTTCATATGATCAATACTCGTATTACCATTCTTCACAAGATTACACCAATTATTACACCCCACAACAACTCCAGCAAGAACCCACTTCGATTCACCCTCCGGGGGTCCCAATTCCGCCGGAACCTGCGAACTCGGCGGAACCTACAAATGCCCATATGCAGAATCGGCAGAATGCGTATTACCCTCATGGGGTTGTGGAAAACCAGCAACAATTAGTTCCGGGTTTAGATTCGGCTGTGACTGGTGGGTTTAATCCGGCGGCCGTCGCTGCGCTTTCCCAGTTAAACCAATTCGCCGGGAACATGGATGTCGCCCAGAGTGCTATGCACCTGCCGGTAAGGGGTTTTATTAGTTGTTTTGCGCCCAATTATTCCTATACCATACATTGGTTATCATATTTCGATGTAAGCTTGACGTTTAATTAGTTTGTCGATAAATTTGAATTGATTTTAAAAACTACGTCCATTCTTTTCTATTTATTTGGAAATAATTTTATACTTGTTTGAACAGTAGAGATTTTTTCTTTTTATCTTTTGGTCATTGAACAATAGAGAATGTTTTTCCGTTTACCACATAGCATTGCTTGGGTGGAGTTAGCTGAAATTTATTTTCTTGTTCCTTTTCTTTCCTATTTATAATTTCTCCGTCAACCTATATAAGAAATGTGCAATGATGAATTCACGGAAACCATCATAAGTATTGAGGTTTTCAGTATACTGATTGTGTAGCTTCGTAGAATGTGGCAACCATCTCAGGATGTGCTCTTGGTGAATTGATCTGGCCGTTGCTAATGAATTTTATGACAATCCTCTCTATATTACAGCATGGTATTACGTAGCATTTAATGTTTTTTTTTTTCTCTCTTTTGTTTTGACAAATATGTATTAGTTTGAGAAATATTTGTGGAAAGGTTGTATGAGAGGCATACTCTCAAGTGATGTGGCTACTTTCATGAGAAATGATACTAAATCAGCAACTAGCAATATGCTAAGAAGTCATGCATATATGCATATATTGCATTAAGCTTGTAACTTGAAAAGTAGTTCTGCTTGTTTGCTCCAGAGTTTAGATGTGTATCTTTCCCTTTTCCTGTAAAAGTTAATTTATTAGGATGACAAATTTACTATTGTTTGACATGATTGACAGTTTGTATTCTGTTAAGAGTATCTTGCTGTGCGCTTCAGGCTTTAATCGGAAATATCATGGGACAGCAGGGCTCATAGCCAAGTAGGTATTAAGTTCTCAGCTTTTCCATTGAAAACTTACAAAAGAATAAAAGAGTTCTGAAAACTTGACCACAAATCCCTGAAGCGACCAGATAAAGACGGCAGGATCTATTTCAACTACCTTATGAAACAAGTGTGGTTGAGCTTTTGGTGCCACTTTTTTTTGTGCATACAGTTGAGCTTTGCTGGTTGCTTTAGAGCTCATGTGGGCATGTTGTGTCCTACTCAGATTTCTTTTTAAATCAAGTGATCATTCTTTCCCAAACTAGTGTGTCTTGGGTTTTGCTGACTCACATCGTTGGGTTTGATTGCTGTCATTTGACTTTCTTTGTTGCTCATCGTTAGAGTAATATAAAATCACTTCTGCTTTATCTCTGTGTTATTTGTGTCATTCTGTTGCTACTCTGATATGCAAGTCAACTATTTTTTTTTTTTCATTTTGTTTAATTGCATTGCTATCTTTGTGCTTTTCGTATTTGTCTTTAGTGCAGTCATTTTTAGTTCTTTCATGTCAGCATTCAGTAAAGTCATCATTACATGGACTGCTTTGTCCTTAAATGCTATTCTGCAGATTGGGCAAACTCCATATAGAGGTGGAGGTAGAAGAGGCAATAGGTCCTTCAGAGGGGGTGGTCGGGGCCATTTTAGTTACCATGGTCCTAGACCAGATGGCTCAGCCCCCTTCCATGGTAGGGGACGTGGCCAGGGTGGTGGTAGGCACTTCACATCATATGGTGCTGCATCAACCAATCCAAATCCAGCATCTGTACTAGCTGAAGGCATAGCTGCTTTAGTTCATCTGCCTTCATCATCAGTTCCTGGCCAGATATCACTACCTGTACCAACACAAGTGCCTCCTGCTCCAATCTGGCAGCCTCCTCGTATGGCATGGTGTGAACTTTGTAGGGTTGACTGCAACACTCCAGAAATTCTGGAGCAGCATAAGAATGGAAAGAAACATAAAAAGAATTTGCAGGTACATGAGGAGTTGCAGAAACTCAAAATCGTTACTGGACAGCAGAATGCACAAGCACCCAATTCTGTATTAAAACCAGATGTTGGTCAATCTGAGAAAGTTGAGGGATTTGTGGGGAAACAACCCTTATCAGAAAAACTAACATCTGAAACTGCTACTAATGATAATGGAATTGAAACAGAGCTGCAGAATGATGGGGTGGGCAGTTCTGAAGCTTCAGCAGAACCTGAGAAGAAAGCCATGGATAAATTTCCAGCTAAGGGACGTGGTTTTAAGCGTAAGATGCGAGGGGGCCGAGGGGTAAGTATATGAGGGCTAATGAAGGATTAAGAAGACCAGTTGAACCTCCCAAACCCAAACAGGTGATTCCTCTAATATGTGAGTTGTGCAATGTTAAGTGTGAGTCACAGGTGGTTTTTGATAGCCATATGACTGGTAAAAAGCACCTATCCAACCTCAAGCGGTTTCATGGCCACCATGTGTTGTATGGAGAAGCAGGGCTTCAAGCACTCTACCCGCCTAGTAGCTTTACTGCTCCATCAAGTTCATTTGCCCCTCAGTTTCAGCAAGGTGTTACTGACCCTCAGGTAATCCTGGCCCAGTTGTTGATGACTTACGTGCTCTCGCAAACCCGTGTCTCAGGGATAGCACCACCACCAGGGCATGCACCCACATTGACACCAGCACCAGCCGCAACAGCAACAAGTTTTGGAACTCAGAATCAATCGGATTTGCACATCCAAGGACCACAACTAATACCAGAAGAAGGGAGCCAAGTTGCTGTTTTGACAGAATCAAAAGGTCAGCTGCAACCTGTTGTGGCACAATCTGAACCCCGACCAGCTGAGAATACAGACACCCCAATTGAAAATGCAACTTCAGAATTTGCAGGAAAGGAGGTACCTATTTGCCTTAAAAATTCAGTTGCTGCACCGGGAGAGAATTCTGGCGTTTCTGCAGAGGCTACTCTTCCTGTAGCACAATGCAAAGTCGTCTATTCAGATGCGGTAGTTCAGCCAAAAGAAGAGTCTAAGAATGAAAGTGGCAGCTGAATAGAAACCTTTATACATTACACTTGGGGTAAGGACTCCGCTAAATTGATGTTCTGCAAGAACACATTATTGTTGTTGTGCTAAGATATTAGTGTTAAGCCACTCGATCTAGAGTCTCAATTTACTCTATTGAATTGAACTACATGGTTATTTTTTTTGTAACGAACAACCACCCCACCCCAACCCTCCCCCAAAACCCCACCACTGCCCCCCTATAAATCAATAAGTGAACTGGAAAATAACACTATTTTTTCAGTTCTTTTTGGACTCAGTTACATGTAACTTTTATCATTGTGCTGGTTACATTGTTCATACTGCATTCTTACTCCATGGTCATCTGTCAGCAAAGGTAAACTATATCATATGCTTTACAAATCTAAAGAAGATGATAATTTTGATGACACTACAGTTTAAATTGTTGAGGAATAAGCAGAATGCCGTATTTAGGTATGAAGTTTACCTGATTATTACCATAAAAATAAAAAATACAACAAAGCTTACTTTCAGTTAATTGAATCCTTTTTTTTTTTTTGGTGAATCAGTTAATTGAATCCTAATCTAAAATGTAACTAACACCATATAACACATGCAAAACTAGAATAGCTTTGCTGAGTAGGGATTTACGTAGAACTTTATTAATAAAATTTTCACTCTCATAAATTCTCTTATATTCGTATAAATATGATATTAGTAATTAGTCTGGAGAAATGATGAAACTTTTTTATTATTCAAATGGCCAAAAAAATACAAATAAAAAGCCAATTCATGCCCCATGGTTTGCGAAGATAAAGCTTTAAGCTGGAGGGCAATCGTTTCCCAAATGGGTTTCGTTGTAGAAGACTGTTTTGCTTTCTTAAATTCTATCAATTCCTGCAGCACGCTCAATCCCGTTCTCAGCCAGATGGGTTCCCAGCAACTACGAGCTTTACCTGCGCCAACTTCTTTCCTCTTTCCAAATAACGGCGCAATTTTAAGGGTCCAAAATGGCCCTTTGTCTCTGCAACTCTCAACGAAGAACAGAGTGGGTGACGGAGTAAGATCAACTTCCATAGATGAAATTCCACCAAATGCAGTCCGAAGGAAGCGAAATTTACAATGGAGAGGAGGATTCAGTATTGGAGTAGACTTGGGAATGGCCCGGACCGGCCTCGCTGTCAGCAAAGGCTTTACATTTCGTCCTCTTACAGTAATCCATTGATCACCCACCAACTCCTTCGCCTAGTTTCATACATGCGTATTTATGTATAAATTGATCGCAATTTTTAATAACAATTGCAGGTTTTGAAGCTGAGAGGACAAAAGCTGGAGGATGAGCTAATTGAGATTGCAAAAAAGCAGGAGGCGGATGAATTCATAATAGGGCTTCCAAAATCCAGTGATGGCAAAGAGACACCACAGTCCAACAAAGTTCGCAGCGTTGCTGGGAGGCTTGCAGTTCGAGCTGCTGACAGGTTTGTATACAGTTCAACACTCTGGCTTTAGGGTTGTTTTGCATTGGGATTCTTAATACACCTCTGCTTGGCATTTTAATGAAACAACAGGGGTTGGAGAGTATACCTGATGGATGAACACGGCACCTCAAAGGAAGCCATTGACCGTATGATTAACATGTAATTTCTTCATCGTCTTCTTCATTTGATTTTCTACTTCATTCATTGCTTAAATTTTTTGTTATTCCTTTAAGAGGATAGTATCTGTTTCAACTCCATTTCAATTTTAAGTAAGACACTTGAAAATGAATTTCAATTTTTTTTTTTTTCTTTTGATATTTCTGTACGAATGGGCAGATAACATGCTCAAACCTCTTTCAGGGGTCTCAGCGAGTCTTCTCGGAGAAACAAAAATGATGCCTACGCTGCCGTGGTATGTCTAAATTTTGATCTTTTTCCTCTTGTTTTTTCTTTTCTCTTTTCGCTTTTAACTATTCATTGCCCTTTTCACTGTTAAAAGATGGTGCTAGAGAGATACTTCTTCACGTCAGGCGATGGAACTGAACTTGTACTCCCCAAGAATGTGTATCTACAAGAAAAAATTCGACAGGGACCGCCTAAAGACATTGATTTTTTCCCCTAATTGAAAGTGGAAACAATCCACTTGGAGTACACTAGCAATAGCTCGAATCTATCAGACTTGCCACTTTCATTTGAAATTTTAGTTTTTTTTTTCCCCTCCCAAATTGCAAATTTTCCACATTATTTTATGTACAATATAATTTGTGCTCTTACATTCTTAATTAGCAAGCACACTGTGGTAAGGACAACCTCAAAATGAAGAAGTAAAAAAAAATGTGAAAGGAGCTCCTTTCAATGAGAGAGTACATATTTGTTTTGGTCCTTCTTGCGGGGCCCTAGGCACTGGGCTTAGTGGCCATGTCCTGTAACCGGCCCTGGCCCAATCAAAGGGAACTCTCGCCACAAGACCCAGGCTCAAGCAACGATCGTAAAAGCAGCAAGTCGAGCTCCTTGATCTTTCCAAATAAACAAATTTCTTTTCGTCTTCAAGGGGCAGCACCTGACCAATTACTAAAAAATGTCAAATGATTACAATTAGATTAAACTGTACCTTAAAGACATTTATACGTAGGAGGAACTATGTAAATTGACAAAGTAGTACTCACAAAGCCACAAACCTTTTGTTCTCCGTCACTAGCCCCTGCAGCAGCCAGCAGGCCAATCAATTAGAGGAGGCAATCTTCAGTGCAAGTTATAGCTGTATCTATAACTGAAACCAGCATAAAGAAACTTTGCGGTGAGAAAACCAATATTTTTTTTAACAACGAATCAATCATATAATGGAAGAAGCCGGAATATACGTGTGTATGTGATTGCGTGTATGAACGTCATAACTTTGGGATGAGCACTAAAACTCCCAAGAAGGAAGAGAACAGAGTCAATTATTGTGCGAGGTTAACAAGATTGGTAGAAAGTTTAACCTTGGCTCCATTTGGCTTCTGAGATTACTGTATTGCCCCACTCTAGTGAACGACGGCAAAATCAGAGTGAAATATCATAACCATCTGTAGCCCACAAAAACACATATGAAGGAGGGAACAAAAAGATACCTGAAATTTTCGAAAACAATAGAAATGGTGGATATTTGTTTAGAAATTACCACATTGAATTTCCCCAGACGGACTAAATCTTGCAGTTTCAGAATTCTGACTGATTTCCAATCAAAATATCAAGATCTGTTGCCAGCAGAAATGGAGAGCTCTGCATGAACTAACTGCAAATGGACTTTGCCTATCCCGTCTTTTAGACTTTGAAAGTGCTAAACGAGTAGACTTCTCTCCTAGATGCCCTGCCAATGTACAAGAATGAGAGAAAAAAGAAATTAAAGTTGAAATTAAAATCACTAGAGTCGCAGAGCTGCAAAGTAGACTTCTTTTTAATTTCACTCTAGATAGAATGTTTTGTCATTCTTCTACTTTTCAACACTCAGAAACTAGAGCACGTATAGAAAAAAAACTTATAAGTAGCATTCTCGGAGATTCAAAGAATACCTCCAAAACATAAAGAGATTCTCCAAACTGAAGTAATCCCTATGATAAATCAATAGTTGGTATGATTTTTGAAAGCAAACTACATGGGGGCTTTGAACATGTATCACCATCATTGGAAAGGGAACCAAGCTCCTTCTCCAAAATAGAATAGGCTTCCGAAAATGCCTACATCATACAGTACTCTTTAATGTGAAAAACATAATAAAAACATGACATTTATGTGTGTCTGTCTGTTTCCTCCACAATATGCATGTATGTGTATATGACCGTAGTCTTAACTAACCTAACTACAACAAAGATAAAAAAATGTGTTCACGTTAGCAGTAGGTGAAATTTTATAGATTGGCTGCAGAAAGAATTCAAATACATATTTGCACGTCAATACGTCAGTACCTATGCAAAAATAGATGTATTTCTTTTTCTTTAGCGTTCTCTATCAACAATACCTTGAATTCATGATAATGAATCTAACAAGGGAAAAAAGCTTACCTTGATACATTGATGTATCCGAAAGCAATTTCTCCCCACGTTGTTTGTGGGAGACAGGGGATCATCAATGTGTATCGGATCAATGCTACAACATTAAGTAGATCATCAACATAAAATAGGGGAGAGATAATTAAGTAGATCATTATGGTTTAGGAAAAGCAGAGGGTGGTAGCATTACCTACAACCTCGTTCCCTTTTTATATAAACTCCACTTCCCTGGACTGATATACGCATTTGGCGAGGATCAAACACATTCCTGGTTAATCCAGAGATGGAGTGAAAAATAATAACTAATTAAACCAAGTATGAATTGGATAAACAGGTCATAATCACTGTCTAAAGTAAATTCCAAAAAGCACTATCAGAAAAGGAAAGATAAAGTCTTAGTTGTCAGGAATTGACTTACCCAAAAAAATAAAGAAAGTCCATCAAAAGGCTTCCAAAGTTCTGAAAGACATAAATAAAGAAGTCATAAAGCATTAGGCTAATGCATGTGAAACATAAATTTAGGGAAAAAGATACTAAGTTTGGATAGCAAGCAAACCACATGAAATTTGAATATTTAAATATAACTTAAAAACAATGTTTTCTTTAACCTATTTTTATTAATAGATAGGGGTGTGCACTGTTGATTTTCTCCCGCTTTTCAAAGAAACTGGCATCAACTTAGTAAACTACTTGCACTATATATCATCCATGGTAAAAACATTGTATTACCCAAAAAAAAAAGTATAAGTTCAAAGTTTACTTGGCTAATATGCCTGCCAAGATGATGCTCATGTTGAAGAAAACGTGTAATTAGCAATACCTGCAAAATGAGTGAAAACAAGTTGACAAATACAAATGCAGAATAACCATTAAGCTAGTTGATTTTTTCACATGGTAAAAATCAAAAGTGCAACAGAAAGAGTGAGGAACCACAATAAAATTTTTGAATAGTTTATGAAAGTATTCTGATCATAGAACATAGAAAACATAGTTCCTAGAATACACTATTGCACTTCCAAAATTCCAGGTATTCGATGTACTTGGGGTCCAAATGGTTGATGGGACCATGTGATACTCATCTTAACCCCATAAAGGAGGTTCAGATTATACTTAAGAGTAAATTCAATAATTTTAGGCAATATGATCCCCAGAATATGCTAGTCCTGTGGAAGTTGACGCACCATCTGATTATTTTTGAAAATATGTTATTCACGCTAATCTAATGTGCAAAAGTGATTAAAACGCTCATTTTCTAAAGCTTTAGAAATTGCTGTTTAGAAAAATTCTCCTCTTGTATTTTTTAGGCATTAGTAAAAAACTATTAAGGCATTCTTCAAAAACAACATAATATTGTTTGAAATTCCATGACCTGGAACCAACTTTGATATCTTTCAAAAGGTGAAATTTCAACAAATTTACAATTTTAGTCAAGTCTTAATCAGTGTTGCAAGTTGCAACATAACACAACTCACCAAACAGTATGAACTCAAGCCACCAGAGTAGGATTGGTCCAAGCTACGGTCTGCCAAGAACTGTTTAAGTACCAATGCAAGAGGTGTAACCGCAGGAAATTGCTCAGTCAGCTCCTTAACCTATGAATAGCCAAAAACATAGTATCTCAAACTTAAACTACAAATGTCACAGCAAAAGCAAGAAGTAGATAGCAAAATCTGATTAACATAGTATGGTAAGAAACAAAATACTATCCCTAACTTGAAATTTAAAACAAAAAAGAAAGTTCCATATAAGGTAAATCATATTGAACTGCTAATATGCTCTAATCTCATATGGCTGATTTCTGAAAATTCTTAAAAAGCCTCTTCCATTGAGTATGATGATTAGTTGGGAAGGGTAATAAGCTATTAGCCCACACTTTGCTTTCCCACTGAGTGATCCTATTAAAACTACCCGCATATCCACAATGTGGGGGTACCATACCATGTTCAATTAATACCTATCCCAAATCCCCCCCTAATAAGTATAAATCCATTTGACTGGCAAACAATTACAGAGACTGCAAATGAGTATTAAAACAGCTAAAAAACAAGCAACCTATATTAAAAATCATCCTCTTAAGATAATGTCCGCCAATAATACAAGGTCAAACAACAAAGAGAGAGAGGATACCAGGTCTGTAGTCTGGAGTCCTGTATGGGATGGAGACTTAAAACTGATATCAAGACGAACTGAAATTGAATCCTTGGTAGTATCATAGTTTATCTGTGAGCATTTTGGCAATGAAGAATCTTCTAGAACAACCACGTCAGATTGAACATTAGAACCTTGTTCAACAGACATAAGAGGTGGCTCTTCTTTTGGTGATTGTCCATTTGAAGTGGAAGAGGCAATGAGATCGTTTGGAACTTCCACCACAAGCATAATAATAGGTATCTAAAAGCAGAAAGGGGTACATGAATGAGACAAAGCATGAAAAACAAAAGAGGCTTAACATTAGCGAAGAAACAACTTTTAAAGGCGAGGCTTTACAGCTGTATTTTCCACTGTCTTTAGAGAATCATTTTTTACCCAGTCCTGATTTGCAAGATACCTTGCTGCATGCTGAAAAAAGGACATAATCAGCTAATCTAGAGAGAATAATCAGGGTTCCTCTTTCATGAATGTGAGCTTCACATAAGGACAGAGCATTACATGTTAAATGATAAACATGCTTATGCACAGGATAGAAAATTAATGACTGTTACAACAAAGAAATTATTTAAGAAAATGTCTCAGATTAACTAACTATCCAAAGTCCTAATAAAAACAAAAAAGAATGAAGAAATTCACATGAAAAATAACATAAATTCACCAAAGGTTACACAAAAAATTTAACCAAAAACCTAGGTTAGCTATCAGCTTGTACTTTTAAAAGAAAAGTGGTATAACATGGCCAAACAACGTCCAGACTGATCAAGGAAATGCTCTAACACCACTTATAAAAAATCTATGTCAAAATAGATCTTGTAGTTTCACTTCCTACAGATAAATACAGATGCATAACACTTTAACATACCTGAAGGCAGGTTTCTTTAATACCATTACGACCCTCCAATATACCTGCTTCTTTAATTGGTTCCTACAGATACATTAGCAACTTAGTGTTTTTTCCATATGAAGTAGAAGAAGAGTGAAGTTATTGAGCAATTAGATGAGACTATTTTTACCAGGTTCCTCACAGGAGGGAGACAAACCACAAGGTCTACATCACTTGTTGGAAGGGACAAACCAGTCGCATTTGAACCATAGATGTTTGTCCTGGACCTGGGCCACAGCACTTGGAGAGACCGTGTAACCCGCTTGACAGCCCAGGTGATATAAGGCTTCCTAGACAAATTCCCTGCAGCAACCTTGACAATCATCCAATATAAATAGTCAATGATATTCTCATCATCACATCGATGGGGGTCATACCCACAAACTTCCAATAAAATTTTGATTGGCAACCTTTAAAATGGAAAATTCTAAGGGTCAGCGAAGTAGAAGAGAAGAAAAAAGTAGGAAACAATGATGATCACAATATTCAACTCCAGTACCTGCTTGCAGAAACAGTCAATTTCATCATGGAGGAGGGTGTGCATCAAAGAAAGAGATGCCTTCGGCGTAGGACAGCTTTGTAACTCAGTTCGTTGCAGAGGGAATGCAACATCTGGCTGCATAATAATATTAATCAACCAGTGAATTCCTTGCAAAACCTCAGGATAAATTCAAAATGACATAAAGTACATGCTATACTTACATGTTCCTGATCACGGGCTAGCTGGGACATAGCGATCAGTCGGTCCTGCAGCAAAGCAGCAGGAAGTGGTTGAATCATTGAACGACCAGAAAGGTTATTATTTCTCCAAGAAGGCCAAACAACTTCAGCACCATCCACGCGTAAACTAGCTTCCTCCAAGTTAGCTCCATCATTGAACCAACCTCGCACACCCCAATGCCTTGGGCTGGAACTACCAGATCTAACTGTTGGAAAGCCCCTGTGTTTCCTAGAGTCACTCACAGGAGAGGGTGGAGGTGGACATGGAGCCCGTGGAACACAAAGAACTACAGGAGATGGTGGCCGTTTGATCCGAGGTTGCTCACGCCTAGAAGGAGGAACACATGGGCTTTTATGATCATGACTACGCTTAAATTCAGATCTTGACCTATCCCTTGACATGTTTGGAATTATGATTGGACGCAAAATAGGGTAAGCAAGTGAATCTCCTGTCTTGGCTTCATCACCAGTTAAATCTGCCAAAGCTCCAGGTGAATCCTCCTCCACTGCTGCATCTGTCATTGTTGCTGGGGAGTGCAGCATCTTGCCAGGTACATCATTTCCTGGTATAACATAGCCAATAGCCTGGTGTCCTGGGCCCAAGGGATCAAAAGGAGAACAAAAGGAGGCAGTTGGTGAAGTCAAACCATTTGTACTATATGAAGAAGAGAATGCAACCATATCATCAACAGCTCTATTCATGTCAGCTTCACGCCAAGCCCATGAGCTATCATCAGAACTAAGGGATGGAGGGCGAGAGAATCCTGAAGGATGATCAGAAGAGTTCCAGTACATCACACCACCCCCAAAGTATTGATTGTAATCTATCCCAGAGACTGCATGCACCTCATATTCATCCTCCGATATCCAGTGGCTGTCACAGTCATCTGCTGGTTCATGTGTACTCGTCAAATCAGGTAGATCTGTGAAATCCCCAGAATATTTCTTTTCATTGTCAGAAGTTGTTGCCTTAAGCTGCACACCGCGGGTAGAAAAACCCTGCGCAAAAGTACACTGACGCCTTGAAATGAATCCAGAATCATAATTATATGCCACTGATGGAGCCACTCCACAACCACCCCGAACCATTGGAGGCCAATCTAAGCTCAATGGCATTCGTTGAGACAGGATTGGGTTACATACACCTTCAAGTTGAGAATTTCTCGCCTGATGTATTGTAGGTAAAAAGGATTGATGGAAGTGATTATGCCAGTTACGACCAACATCCAGATGCAACCGATCAGTGGCAGCTGGGAGATGTGAGTTAACAGGTGTAAAGTAGGTAGGAGCCACACTAGGCCACTCACATGGAAGGCATTCTGAAGAACTTGAAGGTCCAGTGTCAGATAGATTTCCACTCTCTCGCACCTGAATCGGAATGGATTCCTTTTTAATATCAAAAACTCTGACCCGTTTCTCTGATGAAGGTGATTGTAAATTGAATTCACTCCGTTTCTCTGGCAGAACTGAGTGTACGTCAAATTCACTAATTTGTGCAGACTTCTCAAGATTTCTATCTTCACTGTCCAGTGTCAGCGTAGGCGAAGGTATTACATTCCCACAAGTTAGAGTTTCCCATCTAGAAGATCTGATTTGATTTTCAGAAATACAGTTTGAGAACTGATGACACTCTTGCCCTGTATGAGAGATTTTTGCACTATAACTAGTTAAATTATTCTCTTGAGTACTTTGGGTGGCATCATTATCCATTGTAATGCCATTTGAAGGAATGATAATATTATCAGCTGAATTATCTGAGATGCTCTGGAAGGTGGAATCACCAATCACCCGATCAGAATTTGCTGCCACACTCTGACAATTAACACAGAAAGAGGAATCTTCCGTAACTTGTCTTTCATGATTTATGACTTTAACAGAATTCTTAAAGCCAGTTTTTTTATTTTTTCCTTTCTCTTTTCTAGTCTTCCTTGCAGTAGATCGAGCTTTTCCAGCAACTGATGCTTTGGAATGTTGCTGATGACAGGATATCAGTTATTAATCATTCAAATCATCAAGAACAAAGATCATCCAAAATAAAATGAAAATATAAATTCATAGAAAAAACATAATCAAAAGGAAATGTAATCCAAATTGGAAAACTAGTCCAACCATTTCAACTTTTAATGATAATGTCTCTCTGTCAATCTCCTTTCCCAAAGGTACATTAAGCATCTTCTTGGACTCGACCAGCTCTGACTTCTCTTTATAAGCCAATCCACAATCATGATCCTGACATGTCACTTAAACTGTTAAAGTATGTGTTTGTGTTAGCTTGGTATGCATAGTAAGTAAAGTCCTAGCTTAACCTTTTGAACTAGATAGTAACTTAACAAAGCCAATTCAAAATATATATATCATAACAAAGTTTGAGTGGAAAAGGTCAATGGTAATGAAAAGTACCTTCAGAGATTTGTCACGTGGCAAAACATCCAGGCTTGATCTTGGAGCAGCATTTAGCCTCTCCATATTGCGAGTCGTCCCTTTTTTCTTACGGTTACACGCACCTAGCTTTCCCTTGGACTTATTTGGTAAAGACTTATCATTACCGTCCGCTATCAGTTCAAGTTTTGTGCAATCAAGCGAAAGAACCATAAGTAATCCTCGCAGTCTTCGTAATATAAAATCAGAAATGGTACAAATTGAACTCAAGGTGCTAAAGAAAATTTTTCCTTCATCATAATCACCAAGCCCACAAAATGATGTCATCCTCACAATATCCTGAAGCACCAACAAACTATTAAAGGCATTAGCTAAGGAAACAGATCTTCCAGAAAGAGAAGCTGGGATAATGGTTGACCCAAATTCAGTGTCAGCTGCAAGTGTGGAAACACTCTTTCGCATGGATGCAGTATAGTGGCACCTCAATGGCCGCTCTACTCCTCTGTTGAAAAGCCAAAGCTCATCCTCTAATGAGCTACTGGTCCCCTTCAGAACCTCACAAGTCTGAAAATATAAGAGGACCAAATTTAAGCTACAGTAAAACAAGGATAAAAAGAAGTCAAGCACAGATATTTAATAAGAATTTGCAGTTTGAGAATTAGGTATATAAATTGCATAATGGTTCCAAGAATAGCAGAATCCAACTAAGAGGTATACAGTAGCATGTCATGCTGAGAATCAAAACATCATAACAGAAAAGTACCTTAGACTGAAGGCACAAACTTTCCATTTTAATTAATGCATATACTTACTCTTGATACAATGAAAATTGAGAGTTATATTTGAAAACCATTTTAAACTTGCACGTTACCATACACCTTTTGCCAAAACATACAAAACGTTTTGAAAAGTTACTTGCTGCTTATTACAATTTTTGCCTAACCAACTTCATTCAGATATACTAGTATCACATTGATCACCATTGCACCAAAATACTTATAGAACTAAACTCAAATAAAAAGTGAACATAACCATCCCAGCGTCTGTCCTGGAACCAAAAGTGTTAGGAATCTACAAAGATTAGCTGATTCATATCTCATCTTCGTGATAGGAATTCTTCAAAACTAAAGCCAAAAATTTGTATATTCATCTCACGTGAGAAACCAACATAACTTTGGATAGGATGCGAATCAAGATAAAAAAAAAATCAAGTCCTTATTTTCATCAATACTATGAACCTTGAAAAGCCACATATATGCTAGAGATATTATAGCTAAAGAATTTGGAACCTTCTTATTTCTTTGGTTCATCTAAAAAATAATGTGAAAGGTTCCATATCGCTCACCACATCAACTCCAAAAAAAAAATTTCTTTTCAAAGGCCTACATCTACTCCATAGACGTCAATTCTTGGATACCAAACATAAGAAGCAAAACCGAAGCTCATATTGCATTATAGTTTTCTTTTTTCTTTTCTTGTGAAAATGCCGTTCTCTAAAAGGACAAAGTCAACTTAATTTTAATGCTCCTCTTTTTAAGCTGTATGATTACTAATGCAAATGCTAAACATACTAGAAAACTCAAATATAGGCTTCCATTATATTGTTACTCAAAATTATTGTGAAAAAAAAATCCACTCCATAACAAAGCTCTTCCATAATCATTAACTACTTTCCCACATTGTCAACCAGACAATGATATTACATTGTATCATGCTACAACAAAGAGAGAAAAAAATAATAAGAAAAAACAATAAAAGACCCGATAAGTACCAAATGTTTGGCTGTTTTTCCCAAAACCGTGGTCAACAGCTGCCTTCTCGTTGCAGTATTTAAATTTCCCCACCAGTCCACACAACCCTTCTTCCTCCAGAACACATTCGCGGCCACGCCAACAGCAGTTGCTTTCTCTTTCTCTTTCAGCTTCACACCTCTCTTCTTCTTATTGTGACTGGTATTATTTAGCCACGCCAGTCTCAACGCTACCTCTAACCTGTTCGCCACAAATGCTTCAATGCTGTAATACCCTTTTGTACTCAGCCACTCTAATTCCACCCAATCCGATCCCAGTTTACCCTCTTCGCCTCTCAAGAAGCTTCCGTTTGATATTCCATCCATGGCCTCCACGAACGTATCCAAATTCTCAACAAAATCTTCGCTCATTGTCAGGGTATCCATATTTTTCACTGAACACGAACACTCCTCTATTTTCTCACCTTCTCTCGACGCGAACAACTGAGTTGCGTCGAAAATTCTCCTCTCCGACTGGTTCGACTCGGAAACCCTAGACAGAAGGCCACGTGACTTCCTAAAGCAGAGGCTGGGAAGGTCACGCGTGAGTAGGTCAGGAAGGACGATGAAGAGGCCGTGACCGCGCGTATGTACCGTGCCGAGCATCTGAATAAGAAGCTGGACGAACTTGGCATCGACGATCGTGAGGTGAGCTTGACGCTGGTGGACGGTGAGAGATGAAAACCATTTGAGGATGGACGACCTTGGGTTAGGATTAAGGTTTGAAGGGAGGGAGCGAGAATGGTAGAGAGAGATGTGGGACGTGAGCGAGTCGATGAGTTGGTTCTGAGTCATGAGCGAGTTGGGAAGGGAATCGAGGTTGGATTTGGACATGTTCGATGGCTGCAGAGACAAAGCGACAAGGAAAGAGACCTGCAAAAATGCGGAGGAAGAAGCGGGTAATGGATCTTGGTAGCGGGCTTGAGGGTCCGAAAGATTGATTTTGGTCCAGCCCATTACTACTCTTAACACATACAGCACGGCCCATATAAGTGCATCCCAAGCCCAGTCTCACCAGCCCTCTGGCTCTCCCAAAGAAATAAAAATAATAATAAAATAAGTGATTATTACTCTAGCTGTTATAGTGCCTTTTTTGCATTTAGAAAGGTCATCGGCTGTTGGGGTTCAGTTTGGGATCAATTTATAGCCTGATTTTACCCAAAAACAAATCACAAACGTTAAAGCTGTTTGGCCCTGACCCATAACTCTTAAGAGAAAAGAGCATTTTGTAGGAATTCAGAAATCACATATTCCTTAATTTGGTTTGTTTCTGGAACACTCTTCCAAGTCACATTTAAACCAAAACATAGTTAGATTCTTGGGAGATTCCTGGGAATCATGCTCTCTACCAGTCCTACAAATTCTAACCTGACAGCCCATATCACACCCCCAAGCTCCAAAGAGCCAATCAGCTTAAACACGACGTACGGCACCAATGGGAGTCGACCTTAATGTACAATGGCCCCACCATCCACCCCCCACATTAATTAAATGCTGGAGCATATCCTTCATATGGTAATGAAGTCAAATATGTTTGGTCATAAGGATGACCAAATAGTGAGTTTATTATAAACCGAATATGCTCCAGAATTTCATTTTCTTCGACGACTCTACCTCATGCCTTTCCTAACCGCCACTTCATCACGCCAAGCATATGCCCTTTAATATTCCACTACTCTTCTTTCCGCTATTAAAAACCTTTCCATTCCCTCGAATTCCCATTACATTCATTCCCAAGGTAAATCTAAACTTTTCCCTTTTTATTATTTTCCTTTATAGTGAAAAAATTTGTTTACAGAAATTTTGAGACGACGAATTCACCAATGAAGTTTGGGAAGCGACTGAAGCATCAAATTAAGGAAACTTTGCCGAGTTGGCGGGACAAGTTCTTGTCGTACAAGGTGTTGAAGCAGCTGGTGAAGCTGATATCTTCGTCCCCGATGCTGTTGAACGGATCGCTGGAGTACGGAAAGCAAGAGGCGGAGTTTGTATGCTTGTTGAACAATGAGATCGACAAGTTTAATGCCTTTTTCATGGAGCAAGAGGAGGACTTCATTATCCGTCATAAGGTTTTTATTTTGCTCTCTCGCTCTTTATTATCTTCGTTTCCAAACAGTGAGTTTAGTGCTGAGCTAGATCAGGTAGTAATTAAGATAGTTTTGGTTAAGCTGGTTTTCGAGCTTTAATGAATCCCCATTACTCCGGCTACACTTACAGTTTCTTGGTTAATTTATTCAACTCTGTATGATGATCTTTCAACAAATCATATGGTCCAAAATGAAAAAATTACGGTGGGGGTGGTTGTACTTGATCGAGTCAACTTAGTTGACGAGTTGACAACCGAACACTGTCGTGGTGGAATCGGGGAAACATTCAACATTTCAACGTTTGGTTAGTTGCCTCCCCTAAGCAGTCACAGGCAAGCAAGTTGCCAAATTTTCGGTCTACTTAAATACTATTGCTCCACCATGACATCTTTTCTATTTTTTCTATTTTATTCTCTTCTACTAAAAAAAGAAAAATAAAAAGAAAGGATGGCACGTGCACTCATAAAGAGAAATTCTCATGTTTATAATTTGTGATCCGATAACATAAAAAAATCTTCTGCGTTTCAAATTGTCCATTAAAAACATGTTATGTTACTTTATGTTATAGAAGTTATAACTTTGTGCACGTTCGAATGCAGGAGTTACAACAAAGGATTCAAAGAGTCATAGGTGTGTGGGGACCCAACGGTAGTCAGCCTTCAGAGACTTTCTATAAAGAGGAAATGGGGAAGATCAGAAAAGACATTGTTGATTTCCATGGCGAAATGGTGCTCTTGGAGAACTACAGCAATATCAATTACACAGGTATTTAATGACACCCAAAAGAGAAAAAAAATAATAATAAAATAAAATGAAAGCAGAAATCTTGCACCATCTTTCTAGGTTTCTAAACCTAATCACTACGAGATCGATGTATATCAAATATACGTACATACCCTTTTCTTACAGTAAAAACCCATTGATATCAAACAAAGTTTCAGTAAAATTTCGTGATCTAAAAAAAGTGATAAAAAAAAGGGTTAGAAGAGGGTTTCTTTGTAGGTAGTAAAAACATTGAGCTTAATGTTGTAGGATTGGCTAAAATATTGAAGAAGTATGACAAACGAACTGGCGGGTTACTGAGGTTGCCATACATTCAGAAGGTATTGGAGCAACCCTTTTTCACAACAGACTTGGTGTCAAAGCTGGTGAAGGAATGCGAGAGCACCATAGACGTAGTGTTCCCAGTTGACAATAAGGAAGATCAAGAAGAAGAAGAAGAAGAAGAGAAAAAGGAAGGAAGAGAGCAAGCAATTACAGTGGGTGGAGATGGAATATTTAGGAACACAGTTGCAGCTCTGATGACCATGCAAGAGATTAGAAGAGGAAGCTCCACTTACAGTCATTTTTCTCTGCCTCCTCTCGTTTTGCCTGACCCTGATCTCATCCAGTCCTTCCAACTCAACTCTCCCATACAGATTGTCTAATAATTATTGAAGTATTATATATTCAAATCACAAAAATCACTGCACGTACGTATTTTAATATATGTTTTGGGGATCAAATATATGCCACTGTTACCTAGTTATAGTTTACGTGCTTGCTGTGCCTTGGGATAGTAACCCATTTTACTAATTTCCATCATAGATTAGTATTTATTTTTTTGTTATATTCAGTGCGATTCACAGAAGACTATCAAAGATTGTTGTTATACAAGATGGAATTTATATTGTATTCGGAAAGTGGACTATTTATTAATTTCGGAGCAATTATTGCACAAAATTATAACAAAGTGTTTCTTACATGCAAAATATATCACAATTTGACTCAATAGATGAGTATCCAATAAACCTTATTAAATGTGTTTATTGGACAATAATAAAAGAGGCCGAATTAACTCGTATATAACTCCTATTGCATACCACACGATTTTCGCAAATTGAAACTCTTTTGACCTCAGCCCTTTCATTAAATTATATATAACTTCTTCTTCTTCTTCTTGTTTTTCATTTTTTTTTTTTCGATCGAAAATGAAAATCTACTATAAATAAGCTACAGGGACCCAATTCAAAAGAAGCGCATTAATTGGCTGTTAAATTGGTAATTGATCAGGCCAGGATTTTGTCCACCTTCGTCAGCTTCTCCGTTAGGTTCAAAGTAGACCACGTCCGCCTTTAATTCTTAAATCTCGCTGAAGCCGTTGACGTTAGGCAACTATAATTATCGATTTAACGACAAAAAGAAAAAGACAATATAATTATTGATGTCGTCTACATATTATGAATACGACATGTACTTTTCGCTTTTTATCTCGTCGTGCTGCGTATTTGGCAATTCATGATTGGTGATACTTTGCATGCATCAATTTTGTAGTTTCATTTTTCAAGTTTTTGCCACGTCGTACCCAAGTGAAATTAAATTAACACATTAATTCAATTTCATAAATTATTGTGAACATAAATTAATTACTGCCTTTTTTTTTTGGGACAAAACTAAATTTCTGAATTGGAAGAACCATGGAGAACTCACACTTAATCTACTGCTTCAGGTTAGACTTTGGTTTAAGTTCCAAATATTTGTCATAAAAGAACAAATTTAATAAATTAATCGAGAATTTGTTATAATATTGTTCGAGATATTAATTATTTGTTTGCTCTACGTAGGCAATTTATGTTACTCAATTATTTATAAACATAGGGAGAGTGAAAGTCATGGCGTATGTATAATAGCTTATATTCCTTTTGGCTTCATCACCCGGTCAAACCAAATCTCCATTTTAGCATGCATGGTTGCCGTCCAAGACGACCTCACCGCCCATCATCCACATAATAGACTTCTCGAAACTCTTTGTTTTTTCATAATTATTATTATAAAAAAAAAACTTATAGAAATAAATACAAAAAAAAGGCCAAAACTAAATTAAGCATGTAATAACGATCATGAAGGTCCCAAGTGATGCCTTATTTCAAGAGGAGTCATTTGTTTAGTAGTACTATTTTATGATCATTCATTGAAGCAAATTAATATATATAAGATAAAATTATGTACAATATAATCCACTTGTAAACAAATATATAAAAGATAAAAAAAAAATAAACACATATATACACTTAAGAATGTTAACGTAAGAATGGTAGAGCAAGCATATTAAAATTAAAGATAAAAAAAAAAAAACACATATATACATGTTGAGTGTGTTAACGTAAGAATGGTAGAGCAACCATATTAAAGTTAAAGTACAACAATTATGCTTGCCTGCTCAATTATATATACTATCATCAAGTTTCACACATTATTGGACATCTGGACATCACGGTGGCCTTCATCTTCCACAGATGAAGTTATTGCAGGAGCAGAACAAAGTCTACCAGATATCTGCTTAATCAATCCATGCATTCTATTTAAAACTAAGCATGCCAATGGCTTATGTTCTGTATGATCATGTTCCTCATGAGTTGTATGATCCAAAGGAGCTGACGGTCTGCACAAAATTACTCGCTTAATCCACTCATATAATTTGTGTACCGGTTCATGATCAGCTACCTCGTCGGAGCTGGACACCGTGAGTAGTGGCTCGCTGGTTTGTTGGTGGCAGCTGCGACGTAAAACCACAGCAAATATGAATGTGAAAGCATTAATAATCAGGAACCACACCAAGGGAGTGACAACGACATAGAGAAGCAACTCGCAGGCTATGGTTCCAGAAATGATCAATATATATGTGTAGGCGTGGAGGCTATTACTAGTGTAATTAGTAGGGGCGGAATTCGAGTTACGATCATCATCATCATCAAGAGTCATCCTCATAAGTGCAATTCCGTACACAAGTACGAACATGATGAAAATGGACACCACTAAGCTATGTTCTTTGAACGGAGTCGTACCCGTTCCTAGATACTTCACTCCAGCTAGGGTAACCATCAACCCAATTATGAAACCAAACGATGTGTGCAACTCTTTGGAAGAACCAAGCTGATTTCCTTTCTGTGATCTACCATATAAAAAAGAATTATAGATCAGTAAAGCTTTATTTTATTTTATTTTTCTCTCATTTTTCTAAGCAGTAAATAAATCTAAAACCACAATAATTTTTTTTTATTTGTTTTGAAGAGATGATCAAAAATGAATATGAGAGAGATTGATTATGTTAAGTTTCATGAAGCTGCCCACTAACCTCGCCTCCGTATCTGCCATGGCTTTCTCCAAGTGCGTACTAACACTAGCAGAGCTTCTTTGGCTATAGACGAACGTTTTATAAGGGCTGGGCCGGCTGGCTATTCAAGTACAGTTCTAAGTACGTGACAATATTGTATATATAGTAGTAGCAAGTAATAGTGACGACGTATATCTTATTTCCTAACTTCAAAATATTAGTGACGGAGGCTTCGAAATAATCTTTAATCAATATAATTTGGGCCTCACAATATTTTTCGTTAAATTATATAATGAATAAAATAATAAATAAAAGGAACATGGTCGGCAATCTGCACCCACCGAAAGGATTATACTTATGGAAGCCTCTATGGATAACACATTGTATATATAGAGGCATCGACGACATATGACCGTCAACATTAAATGACCATTTATCAGAGAAGGAATATTACTTGAGGACGTTGATGCATGCTATTGGAAAAAGCAAACAATAGAAGAACTTCGATGATTTAAAGGAAAAAGGAAAGTCAAGAATTAGGCAAGTGAGCCATTAGAACAGCAATTCCTATTTTCCAAAGCCAGTACAAGGGGCGGTAGCTTTTAAAGAAAATAGGCAGCATCCCTCAGTATATTTTTTTATGAATTTACCAAAACTCAATGAAATTGCTTCAACATATACACCCCAACATTCAGTTGAAGCCAACATATATATATATATATATATATATATATATATATATAATATTTTTAACAATTAACTATATATTGTCAATACCAACATAAATTTGATAAACTAGTTAACTTAATATTTATAACATTTCTCAGTATTAAAAACAATTATATTTCGACCTAAAAAATATAAATTTTTATACATACAAGCTAGTTAATTTAATATTTATAATATTTCTCAGTATTAAAAACAATTACATTTCGACCTAAAAAATATAAATTTTTATACATACAATGTCACTAATTGTTTAACAAAGAATAAGCTAGGAATTAAGTTTCTAGTATACTATAGATACAAAGAAAAAAAAGAATTTAATATCTCAAATTCTTTCAATAAAAAAATATAGAATAATGAATTTGCAACGCCTATTAATTATTAGGAAAATAAATAATGTTTTTTTAGCAAATATTTCACATGCAATTTCACAATTTATTTATCAAAATATTGATTGATGGATTCATTCATCACGTAGCTGTAGCTCTCTGTATTGGAGCCCGCCATTCACTTATACTTTTCAAGTGAACATAGATATTGACAAAAATATGTAAATAAAATGGATTTACAAATTACAAAGCTGACATGCACATGCCTTGCCAAGTGACGTTTATACTCTCACCGCCAAGCCTGACTTACTCTACCACTGCCGTACGACTACTTTATGAAAAAGTGATTTTTGTATATTAGTATTTTATATATATATTTTTTCAAATCACCATAGACATATTTCATTTTTAAAATGAAAAAATTATTTATATAGATCTTATCATTTTAAAATTTTATTAGTAAATATTTAATATGACTTTTTTACTGCTTCATCTTTATAAATTTATAAGAATTTAAAATAATTAACTTAACTCCTTAATAAATTTATCTTCATCTGAAATTTCAAATAAAATTAACATATATAATAAAACCTAATTACCAAATAAATATAATAGAACGGCTTTTTTCTACTAAGCCAAATCAAAAGGATCAAAGAACTTCGAAGCTTCATGTCTTATAAAGAACACAAAAGAAAATATTTACTCAAGAAAATAAAAATATAAAAGAAAATATAACATATAATTATATGACCGAAAAAGAGATATAAATATTCTGACGTCATGAGCATTCACCAAAAAAAAAAAATGTATATATTATGATATCATAAGCTGTTGCATGAGAATTGCCCTTTTTTGTGGATGCTCATACATGCAGCGAATATAAAGTTGAAAATCTGCGGCCATGGGCTTGTTTCATGGTATTTAACTTTAATGGGTCGTGACCAAGGCCCATCTTTGCGTGTTTCGGGCTTACATTGGATTTCAAGTAACCCATGATCGTACGGATGTAATTGAGTTTAGAAATAAGAATTTTTATATAGGATGCGTTAACTTTATCATTATTAAATAATTTTGCATCTCATAAAATATATCCTTGCAGGTGTATATGTGATTATTTTTATGGATGCTGTTTAAGCAAGTCAGTTCATTTTAAAACCAAAGTTATAGAAGCAAAAGAGCGCGAAATCTTCGTAGTATTTTAAAAGGCACAAGATGTTTCAAGATGATAAGTTTAAGTTTTAAATTTTATAAGTTTAGGTGAAATTTAAAGGTAAATAATGTTTAAGTGTTTTATAATTTTTGATCAAATATAAGAAATAAGAATTTTATATAGGATGTTAACTTTATCATTATTAAATAATTTTGCATCTCATAAAATATATCCTTAGGTGTATATGTGATTATTTTTATGGATTTAAGTGTTCATTTTAAAACCAAAGTTATAGGTATTTTAAAAGGCACAAGATGTTTCAAGATGATAAGTTTAAGTTTTAAATTTTATAAGTTTAGGTGAAATTTAAATGTCCGTTTGAAGCTATTTATGTAAATAATGTTTTATTTAAGTGTTTTTTTTAAAAAAATTATTTTATAATTTTTGATCAATATATTTATTAATAAAAATATTTTTAATTCTAAAAACAGTTTCTAAATGTTAAAAAATATTTTATTATTATTTTATTATTTTAATTATTATAAAACTTGATAGGTGAGTGAGAGTTCAAATGTACATTTAGGTAGGGTTGAAGATGCTATCATTGAATGGGTGATCGAATCAGATTGTCAGATGGGGAAGTGGATTTTCTCAAGGCCAAGGAGCCGGGCCGAAGCAACCCCCTTTCCTTTAAGTTTTTCGGCTTGGAATTGTAGGGGTCCAGGGAGGACGGAAGCAGTGAACTCTCTTGTTGGATTGATTAAGAAATGGCGTTTGATGTGTGTTTTCCTCTTGGAGACAAAAGGAAGTTCAAAGAAAATGGATAAAATTTGTAAAAAGTTGAAATTTGATAATTACGAAATAGTTGAAGCGAAAGGCCTGGCTGGTGGTTTGATAAAGGAGTTGAGAATTGGCGTTTATTTGGTTGTTATGGTCCTTCAAGATATAGTGAGAAAAATAGGTTTTAGGAAAATATTGAATAGATTGTCAATGGATTAAACTGCCCGTGGTTAATTTGTGGGGATCTTAATGAAATTGTTGATGGTTCTGAGAAAATGGGAGGTAGGGATATTCATGGTAAAAGGCTGTTTTTGAAAGATTTCATGCAGAATTCAGGTGCGGTGGATTTTGGGGCTTCTGGGAGGAAGTTCACGTGGATAAATAAACAGACACAGATAATCAAGGAAAGACTTGACAGAGCTGTAGGGAGTCCTTCCTGGGTATATCTTTTTCCGAAGTCCATGGTTACTAATTTGGAGATCATGGAGTCTGACCATGCGCCTATTCTGATTCAAACAAATGGAGCGGAACCAAAACTTCCAAGACCTTTCCGTTTTCTTAGTGCGTGGACTACAAACAAAGGAAGTGATAAAGTGGTGAAGGATGCTTGGATCCTCGAGAACCCTTCTCAGAAAGAATTTATTAATATGAACCGCAGGCTTATGTCTACATCTCAAGCGCTTAGGAAATGGAATAGAGAGTCCTTTGGACTAGTCCACAATAAAATTTCAGCTTTGGAAGCAGAACTTAATCAGTTACAGATTTTAGAGGATGCAAGAAGGGATGGTAAGAATGAACGACAGGTACTCATTATTGAGGAGCTGAGAATTCAGAGAGCAAGACAGGAGCAAATTCTGAAGCAAAAGTCCAGAGAATTATGGTTATTAGTGGGAGACAGAAATTCGAGATTTTTCCATGCCACCATTGTTATAAGGCGTCGTGGGAATCATATAGAGGCTATTAAAGACAATAATAGTTGGTTAACAGGGGGAATCATATTGGAGCATACTTTCGGCAGGAGTTTTCCAAGTTGTATTCTACAGAAGTTCCTACGCTACCTAGGAACCTTCAGGATGTGATTAGGCCTTGTATATCAGATAGTGCTAACAGAGACTTATTAAGGATTCCTTCGGTTGAAGAAGTAAAGGAAACTGTGTGGAACATGAATCCACTGAAGAGTCCCGGCCCAGATGGTTTTTCAGGAGTTTTCTACAGGAACTATTAGGATACTGTGGGTCAGCAAGTAGTAAAAATGATTCAGGAATGTTTTAATACAAGGCGCATACCAGGGGTGCTGAATAAAACTTTTATTGTGTTAGTACCTAAAGTCAAGCAACCTTCAACAGTTGGTCAGTTCAGACCTATAAGTTTGTGTAACTTTACTTACAAAGTAGTTACCAAACTTACAGTTTCTAGAATGAGAGGACACTTGAATGAGATTATTGCACCTAACCAAGGAGCTTTCGTGAGTGGAAGATGGATTGCTGAGAATACTGTGTCAGCTCAGGAGTTGGCCCATAAAGTGAGGAAACACAAAGGCAAAAAGGGACGAATGCTTATCAAAGTAGATCTTAGGAAGGCATATGATAGGCTGGAATGGTGCTTTCTGGATATGATTTTGGGTGCTTGGGGGTTTTCAGATAAATTCAGGAATTTAATTTATAGTTGCGTTAGTACAGTGAGGTATAATCTATTGCTAAATGGAAGCTTAACTGAGGAATTCTCTCTCCACTCGAGGTTTAAGGCAAGGGGACCCCTTGTCCCTGTATCTTTTTATCTTCTGTGCGGAAGTTTTTCAAGGTTGGTGAAGCAGGAGGAACTTACAGGAATATCCATGGAATTAAAGTTAGCCGTGAAGCACCAGCTATTTCACATCTCTTGTACGCAGATGACATGCTTTTAGCATGTAAAGCAAATGTGAAGGAAGTAAGAGCTTTTACTGAAATCTTAACAAAGTATGGCTTATGGTCAGGGCAGGAAGCTAATGAGGAGAAGTCACAGATTTATTTTTCCAGGAATACAAATAGAAGGACTAAGCAAGCTATCAGAAACATATTGGGTTTTAAGGAAATGGGAACTAGTTCGCTTTACCTTGGGAATTCTTTGGTATTTGGGAGGAAGCGCGCTAAGGAATTTCACAAACTAAAAGAAAAGGTTCAAGGACGGCTGGAAAGGTGGCAAAGACAGTTGCTCTCAAGAGCTGGTAAAGCAACTTTAATTAGATCGGTAGTGCAAACTATACCGATTTACAGCATGTCTACCTTTAAGTTACTTATGGAAGTTTGTAACTCCCTAAATGCAATGGTACGGAATTTTTAGTAGGGATCTCAACCTGGTCAATCTAGATGTTTGGCACTCAAAGCTTGGAAGGAGTTGTATCTTCCTAAAGAAAGAGGAGGGTTGGGATTCAGGTTATTTCAGGACATAAATATGGCATTGTTGGCTAAGTTAGCCTGGTTTATTGCAAAAGGAAGTAATAACTTATGGGCTGAAACTTTGAGAGCTAAATATCTCAAATCAGAGTCCTTTTTTGAACACAAAGTTAAATAAGGGGCTTCATCAGTTTGGAGGGGTATCATGAGTACAAGACATATTATTCGTCAATCAGCCTGCTTCAGAAGAGGCACAGATACTTCTATCAATCCTTGGAAAGACCCATGGGTCCCTTGGATTATTAGGTTTCGACCTAAATTAAAAAATGGAATTAATTGAGACAATTGGAGAAGAATTACAGATCTTAGAGATGGAAATGACTGGAATTTAGACTTGTTGCAAAGAATTTGTGACTCAGAATCTGTAGAAGCTATACAAAAAATCCAGTGGCCCCAACAGAACGTGGAAGACAGATTGCTTTGGATGGGAAATAGAAGGGGTTTGTTTTCGGTCAAGGAGTGTTATGCTGCAGTGATTAAGGACCGGCTAAATGAAGAGGCAGACCAGATTTGGAGTACTCTATGGAAAGCTAAAATACATGAAAAATTGAAAATTCATTTATGGCGTTTACTTGCAAATGTGATCCCCACAAGAATTAATATTGGTGAGACTGTGTGTCTTTGTTATGGAGAAGAGGAGGAAACCAGTTTGCATTTGTTTAAAGACTGTCATCTGATCAGAGCTATTGCTTTTGCTAGTCAGCAGAGTTGTAGATTATACTACTGGACTTGTAACTCAATTGGTCAATGGGTGACTATCTGTCTTAATTCTACTAAATGGGCGACCCCCGGGGATTTAAGGAATACCAATTTATCAAGTTTCTTCGCTTGTCTATTTTATTGTATTTGGAATTTTCGAAATGCTAAGTTTTTTTAAGGTAGCTCAAATGTCAGGAAGTTGGTAAGTTTGTTTAATCAATCTGTGGAAGAGTTTGTAAGGTTAGAAGAGAGCAGAGAGTATCCTTCTACCTCTTATCTGATTATTAATGAGAAAACTAAGTGGGAGGCTCCTCCAACTGGTTGGCTTAAAATAAATGTTGATGCAGCTTTTAAAGAAGGAACTTCAGCAATGGCTTTTGTGGTTAGGGATGAGAAAGGAAAGCTTCTATTCCTTTCATCTAAACTCTCTAGCTATGATTGCCCTTTTGATGCAGAAGCAGGAGCTTTAGATTGGGCAACTAGGTATGCTGAGAAGTATGCTTGGCAAAAAATTGTTTGGGAAATTGATGCTAAGGAAGTGGTGAAGGAGGTGATGGCAAAAACGGACCCTATAGCGTGGAGCTTGTTTGAGAATTTTCTAGCTATTAAAAGCAGATTTGCAACTTTTGATTGGAAGATTAAGTGGAGTCCTAGGCTCTCAAATGCTGTTGTAGATGCCACTGCAAAATTTACTTTGTTAAATTCTTGTAGTATTTCGATTGATGAATTTTCGCTTGAGTCTCTTCCCAAAGAGATTTTAGCTAAGTTAGTTCAGAATCAGTTGGATCTATCTTTGTAATCCTCTCTCTGGGAGGCTTTTTGTGCATTGTTTCCTGGTTGTTTCAATGCAAGTTTCTTTTACGAAAAAGAAAATTAAGATGGACTGGGCTGCTTTGTTGTACGTGTTTGAGATGGTTGTGTAGGCAATAGAACTCTACAAAATGGGAATATCGCAGCCATGACGATTGACCATGGAGGTTAATTCATTTATATGACACGATGAATGTGAATTTTCTGATTGTTCCAGTTGCATGTGACCAAAATCTTGACTGTCATCAATAAACAAATAAATAAATGAATATATACATACAGATTTAAATAAAATTAAAATGAATTTGTTTTATACGGCACATGAGGTGCAAGGCAAAAGACTTGGTTCCAGTTATTACCAAAAAAAAAAAAAGACTTGGCTCCAGCTGTAAAATAAAAAACTAGATAGTTTTGCGCTAGTCACTATATATGTATATAGCAAGGCTATATATGTGGGTTAATTAAGTTTGTTGTGATTAAGACGGTGGTGGTGGGTGTTTATGTTGCAGTAGGCAATGCTGAAAGTGGACGTAACCTTGCACGTCTCTGATCAATCGTAAACACACTGTATAAATAAATATATATATATATATATAGTTCCATGTACGCAAGAATATATACTGTAATTACCAAAAAGAATATATACTGCAGGTATGACCAGTACTAGCAATTAGGAGAAGTGAAGATAATGATATTGGAAAATGGAAATGTGATGAGGAGGACGACAACTACTGGTCATGTTCATTTTTTGTGAATAAGAATTTAAGGAATAGAAAACCTAATTAATTACCTTGCTACTTAATTGTGTGCTTATGCAAATTGATCAAATTCAAATTATACGTAGTTAACTATATTATATACATGTATCTTTGTTTGTGTGTTTTCTATCTCTTCTGATGATCCCTGTTTTAAGGCATTGCCATGTCTCCCAACCCTATAACCACCCCTTATTCTCTGCTCTTCTCCTTTGTCCATGCTTTCTTTGCCTTTTTTTGCACTTGTTATGCCTATAGGCTATATATAATATATGGTGTTCATATATTTATATAGACATATAAAACTAGTACTCGTCAAAATTAGAAACTAGATGGCCTCCTCCTTTTCGACTCATAGGTGCCCTCTACCAAATTGATTATTTTCCGTAACAATTAATTCCCATTGTCCATTTTTATATTTATTATTTGTTAATTGATATATATATATATATATATAAGTATTTATATTTTTACTTATTATAAATAAATGAAAGCATTTTCGGTTGTACATTTTATCTGATATTGTTTAATAGTATGGGTTTTATAAGACCAAATCTCCATTTTATCATGCATGGTTGTCGTCCAAAACAACCTAGCCGTCTACAATCCATATATAAAACTCCTTGAAACTCTTTTTTTATTTATTATTTAAAAACTTATAGAAATGAATACAAAAAAAAAAAAAGACGAAACTAAATTAAGTATATAATAACGATCATGAAGGTCCACTATGACAATTCTGATATACAGTAACAAAAATCTTACTACAATTTTAAGATTTGTGGCTAAAGAATTACTGAAATCTCAAATGATATTCAATTAGCTATGGTATAAATATTATAGCATGATTTTGTAGCAAAATCCCTAAAAAAATTTGAACTCCACCTTCCCACCAAATAAAAAAGATGATTTGTACACTATTTAAAATAGTTTCAAAATTATTTTATAATTGATTGGTGCGAAATAAATAGTTACAAAATTATTTTATTATTAATAGGTATGAAATAAAGAAATAAATTTTAATAATAAGTAAGCTACAAAACATTTTTACCACTAGTTAGTATAAATAAATATATATATATATATATATATATATATATATATATATTATCAAAACTACGTCGTGTCTCTTTCACATCCTAAATTGAGTTTGCCACCTTCTCCCAGGACTCCCATACCCCCTTCTCCCTCTCTCGTCTCTCATATCCGTCCCCTTCTCTTATCATGATCTTCTCTCGTTTTTCCAAAACTTGAAGCCCCCAATCACTATTCGTCGGCGTAGCCTCCATCCGAGCACCCAATCACCCTCGTCATCATCGTCAGTCGTTGTCGTAGCCTTCATAAGAGCACCAAATCATGACTTTCCTCCCTCTCTCTTTGAGAATCAAAAATCAATTTCAAAACTTCAAAAAACCAGAGCCCCCCAACTCTTGGCTGCCCACAACTTTCAGAAAGATTTCCACCATTGCTGTCGCTTGTTTGATTTCGTTGGTGGTTGGGGTTGAACAGGTAAATTTGTATAAACCTCTTGTAACTTTTGAAGACTAGGGCTAGAAAATTTTTTATACTGTTTGATTTCTATGTCCTCATTGAAATTAGGGCTTTTGCAATCTGACTTGATAACAACATTGATGCGTTTTGAACGACTTTGGTGTGTGGTTGATATTCCTCTGTTGAATAGTATTGAACAACATTGGAAATCAGCATTGAAATACTCTAATACAGTTGGTTGGGTTTGGTTTGGTTTCAATTTATTACGGATCTAATCAGTTTAGTGTGAAGTTTCTATAATAACTCTTGAAACCAGCTGGTGAAGACACCTAATCCTCACTTTCCATTGACTACAAAATCCATGCTTTATTTTTGGAAAAGTGTCTATTTGTAAGTCATCTAACGTGGAAGTTTTTGATTCTGTAGGGCTAGTGTATCAATCTTTCAGCCGTTTTCAGTAGTAATTGCAGCTGTCATAGGCGCCATATTCTTTGGGTAGCTTATTCATAGGTGCATAGTATTAACACTTATGCATTGAAGTTCTCAATTTGTCTTTCTTAAAGTTACCATGAAGTAGTGTCTTCTATTAGACATAATTAGGCCTTTGAAATGATGTGGAGAACTTATTCTGTGTTTTTATGGATTGGAGGCATCTGTGTTTTGATGCAAAGTTTAGATTTCATGAAGAATATATGGCAGTAGAGTGTAATTTCAAATATGTACGTGTTTGATTATTTTATAAGTATCTAGGAATCCCTGTACTATATCTTGTAATTTGTTACTACTGTAGTGAATTAATTTTAACTTATGAACTTCACGAAGTACTGTTTTTGACTTATGGTAATATAATTTGTATTAATTATGTTATTTACAAGTATTTGTCTTACAATAGTTATTTGAATGGTTTAAAATACAGATGTATTGAACAATTAGTATGAGAAATATAATAATAATAATAATAATTATACAAAAATATTTATAACTGAGTGGTACCAATGACAAAAAATTTGAGTTGTGGTTACACGACATATTCTTAATTTTTGTAGCTATTTATGCTAAAGTGGCAAAATATAGCTGAACTTTAACTAATTAGACACAAAAAAAAAAAAAGAGAATTAAAAAAGATGCTTAGTTATAGATATTTTTGAAGCTGTATGTAATTAATTTAACTACGATACATGGCTCATAGTAAATTGTCGTTTAGTAATTAGTCATGTAATTTATTTTTCCGAAATCCCAGATCCTTTTACGAAGAGCTTTTAATAACAACCTAGTAATATCAATTTTTGACTACGAATTGTCATATAGTAATGAAAAATCATTATTAGCTACAAAAATTGATTGTTGCTGAATATTAAATTTTGCAGTGGTCCCAATTGATGCCTTATTTCAAGAGGAGTCATTTGTTTAGCAGTACTATTTTATGATCATTCATTGAAGCAAATTAATATATAAGAGATAAAATTATGTACAATATAATCCAATAATAAACAAATATATACAAGATATATAAAAAATACACACATATATAAGAGATAAAATTATGTACAATATAATGCAACAATAAACAAATATATACAAGATATATAAAAAAAAATACACATATATATAAATTATGTACAATGTAATGCAATAATAAACAAATATATGCAAGATATATAAAAAACGCACACATATATGACAAAGTGTGTTAACGTAGGAATGGTAGAGCAAGCATATTAAAATTAAACTACGACAATTATGCTTGCCTGCTTAATTATATATACTAATACCAAGTTTCACACAATATTGGACATCTGGACATCACGGTGGCCTTCATCTTCCACATATTTAGTCCTCGAAGGAGCAGAACAAAGTCTACCAGATATCTTCTTAATCAATCCATGCATTCTATTTAAACCCAAGTATGCCAATGGCTTATGCTCTGTATGATCATGTTCCTCACGAGTTGTATGAGCCAAAGGAGCTGACGGTCTGCACAAAATTACTTGCTTAATCCACTCACGTATGTGTGCCGGCTCACGATCAGCTACTTCCTCGCTGATCTGTTGGCGCCAGGTGCGACGTAGAACCACGGCAAATATGAATGTGAAAGCATTGATAATCAGGAACCACACCAAGGGAGTGGCAACGACATAGAGAAGCGACTCGCAGGCTAGGGTTCCAGAAATGATCAATATATATGAGTAGGCGTGGAGGCTATTACTAGTGTAATTAGTAGGGACGGGATTCGAGTTACGATCATCATCATCATCATCAAGAGTCATCCTCATAAGTGAAATGCTGTACACAATTACGAACATGATGAAAATGGACACCACTATGCTATGTTCTTTGAACAGAGTTGTACCCGATCGTAGATATTTCACTCCAACTAGGGAAACCATCAACCCAATTATGAAACCAAACGATGTGTGCAACTCTTTGGATGAACCAAGCTGATTTCCTTGCTGTGATCTACCATATAAGAAAGAATTATAGATCAGTAAAGCTTTATTTTAACTTTTTTTTCTGTCTTTTTCCTAAGCAGTAAATAAATCTGAAACCACACAAATTTTTTTTTATATTTGTTTTGAAGAGATGATCAGAAATGAATATGAGAGAGATTGATTATATTAAGTTTCATGAAGCAGCCCACTAACCTCGCCTCCGTATCCGCCATGGCTTTCTCCAAGTGCGTACTAACACTAGCAGAGCTTCTTCCTAGTGCGTACTAACACCAGCAGAGAGCTTCTTTCTATGGACGATGGCTAGACGACGTTTTATAAGGGCTGGCTATTAAACTACACCACTGTACGTAACTGTATGTAATAGAAATTAATAGTGACGACATAGTATATTAGTCAGGCATCAAAATAACCTCTTAATTTGATAATTGGACCTCAACATTATTGACCATTAATGAGTTAAATTAATATTACTTGAGGGTCATGCATGCTATTGGACAAGCAACCAATAGAAGAATATTTCTTTTCAATAGTGAAAGTTTATGTGAATATACAGGCCAATTACTATGATAATCTCTTAAATATTTTTGCAATAAATAGTATGTTTTGTGTAATATACTATAATATATATTAATTACATAAACAGCAGTGAGTAGCAAGAAGTGATTAAAATAAGATTAAAACCATTTTATGAAAAATTCACCTCTTAATACAAACGTTCAAGGTAATTTTCATACTAAAAAAAGAATAATATTAGTATGAAATTACTTCTTTTAAACATCATAAAATAGAAATTAAATGAAATTTTTATTTAATGAAAATAAAATTGTGCTTACAATGGTGCTTACATTATAAAGCACTAAATAATTTTCCTAAAATAATCTAACTATATATTTAAATTACATTTGAACAAGAAAAATAAAAATATAAACATGAAATTTTATTTTCCTTGCTTGCAATTTTAAAAAACTTGTAAATTGATTGATAACTTGTCCTCTACTTGCATGTGTTCATTAATTTTTTGATTTTGTATTTATCATTTTGCTAAAACATATCTTCATGTTTTCAACTTAAGTAAACACTTCTTTCAAATCATTTGATATTTTATATATATATTATATATATTAAATTTTAAATAGAAAATTAACTTTAAAAAGAATTTAAGTACCCACATATTTGACTCTCTCCATAAAACTTTTCTTTTCTTTCTTTCTTTCTTTCAACATATTTTCAACTATTCTTATCATATAGTTGTGTGTTGTTGGAAAATCCTCGATTTGATGCTTTTACAAAATATAAATAAATAAATTTGATAAACAAGTTAATAATTTTATAATCAGCATTATAAATTTAAAAACAAATCTAATTTCTTAATGCTTTGTTTTCCATTAAAAATTGGAAGAAAAATTTATTCTCAATTTTTTAAACCATTGTACATTTGTTTTTATTAATAAAAATTCATCATTTGACTAACATACAAAACAAATTTTTCACAAACTATTTTTAATAACACTTACAAAATTATGGGAACATTCTTAATCAAATACGACAAATTTTATTTTCATACAAAGAAAATATTTTAAAACCAATACTCTATATGACAAAAGATATATATATATATATGACATCATGAGCATTCACATTTAAAATAAGATGCATGAAACTTCATCTATTTATGAAATAACCTTGATGTTATTTTTATGATTGACTAAGGCCATCTTTGTTTAACCTTGGATTTCAAATACGAATGTAATAAGGATTCACTGAGTTTAACATGAAAAAGAATCTTTACAAGATTTTCAAACATCTCATAAATTATATCTTTGCAGGTCTATACGTGATTATTTTTATGGATGTTTGTTTCAACGAGTCAGTTTATTTTAAAATCAAATTTACAGAAGCTAATGAATGAGAAGTAGTTATAGTGTTCTAAAAGGTATAAAATATTATAAAGTGGAAATTTCAAATTTCTAACCTTACAAGTCTAGGTAAAACCTAGACGTTAAAATTTCACTATTATATTATTATTTTAGTTATTATAAGACTATTAAATAAATAAAATAATATATATTTTAAATGTCAAAGTTTATATAAATCTATATCACTAATATATATATATATATATCTATGTAATTAACATAAATTAACAATTACATAATTATATATATATATATATTCATGAAAACTTTATACTTTTTCAAGTTTTTAATAAAAAATTAGTTCCAAATCATAAATACTATAATTCTATAATTAATTAATAATTTCTAGATTAATATATAATTTAGGGATTATCACATTCTAACTATTTTTTATTTTATAATTTCTTATGAATTATTGTTTATTTAAAAAAAACATAATTTTTAAAAAAATTAAACAAAAAAGCTCGAAACTTTTAACGCCTAGATGCGCATTAAGCGATCAATATAATATTGACCACCAGTTATTAAGTTTCTCTGAATGCGAGGCATCTTCTAAATGCATCACGATTATGTCTAGTGCATTTTTGCACATTTTAGAACACTTACACCACGTTTAATGTGCAAGACTGGATTATATTATTAATCAATATCTAAACTGAAATGATCTTATTTGAATCGAACAGAACAAATTAGTGTTGTACTGTACTTGGTGCAATTCTGGACTAAAACGTTGAATAGTTATACTATATTTAATGCACATGAAACTAGACTATTTCTTTTATTATTTAATATATATAATATTATAATATCATTTAAAATTTATATTATATTAGGTAAAAAGTTTAATTTTAATATTTTCCTTTAAAATATAATATTAAGATTTTATTTAAAAAAATTACATAATATTTACAAATAAAAAAGATTTAAATTTTAATAATTATTTATACAAACCTTGAATTGTTATACTGTATTTAATGCACATGAAATTGGATTATTTCTTTTATTATTTAATATATATAGTGTTATAATATCACTTAAAATTTGTATTATATTAGGTAAAAAATTTAATTTTAATATTTTCCTTTAAAATATAATATTAAGATTTTATTTTAAAAAATTATATAATATTTACAAATAAAAAAGATTTAAATTTTAATAATCATTTATACAAACAATTTGAATTGTCATAGTAAAATTGAACATATAATATTCAAACTAAATATTAAAATAATATCGTATTATTTTGACCCATGTATTTGAGTGAGTTATAGGATGATTATCGTATTAAAAAAAATTTAAATAATTCTGATCCAATACAAAGTGTTACACCGAACACTATATAAAAACTATATATTATACAATCTAATAAAATACGGTGTACTAGATAAGGCCTCTTAGGTGATGAATTTAAATGGAAGATTCAAAGAAGTAGTCCCTAGCATGATTAGAGGCCTTGAAAGTGAACCAATTATTAAAGGGGAAAAAGGAAAGTTACAAAGATAGTGATCATCCGGAAAACTACGATAACTTAGTTTGATAGCGTAAGTAATAAAACAATAATCCATAAAATTAAATAAAAAATTGTTCAAATTAGTTGGAACAAGGATGGATACTAGTGAGATTGAGGATAGAGATCCAGATCATATCGTCGAAACAATTTCTTGTAATTATTATTTTGTGACAAAATACAATAATATTTGACATAATAAAAGAAGGGTATATAAAATACCAGAAAACGTCCAATACTGGTGTGTGTTTGTGGGGAACACCTGACATTTCAAATTCAATTACAAAATATTAACATTATGCAATAAAATTTATAACGATTTCGATCTAAAACTAACTTGGAACCTCAATAAATTTTGATAAATAGACCCTCAACATTAATTGACCATTAATCGGAGTTAATTAATATTACTTGAGGGCACAGCAAACCAATAGAAGTTTAATTTCAGTTGTTTTTTATAGTTCAAGTTTATGTTAATATATATAGGGCTTGTTGTGTGCATTTGTATCTGCCAGAATAGAAACTTTGAAGAAGAGTTTCCTGTTATGTTTCTGTTTTGATAGCTTGGCTTTATAATTTCCTGCATAATTAATTTTCCTTGTTAATATAATTCCCTACATAATTAATTTTCATTGTAATAAAAAGAAAATCAACAATTAATCGAATTAATGAAAGTTTTATTGTTAGAAAAATAAATTTAAATTTCTATAATTAATGCTTTGATGTCGAAGAAGCATGCCGATTCTAATTGTCATCGACAAATACGAATCCCAATTTTTTAAATATGAATATCGCGCTATCATTCCCGATATAGGGAAGTCTTCGCGCATGCCATCAGCATGCAGCGTCATGCATCCGTTTGAAATTTTCAGAAATTGTAATTTGGTTATAATTTTGATATTTACAGTTTATCCATAAACTTTTGAAATTATAATTGGACCCATAGTTTGTGAAATTATAATTTTTTGTAATTAAAATCTATAAATATTTTATGTTCGGTTTTCATTATCAAAACCATCTTCCGATACGTGACTTATCGTTTAAACCTTTTTCGATTTTTGATCCGTAATTTATTTAATTTAAATATTAATTAGAATTTATTAATTTATTATGAACAAGAAAAATAAAAAATATAAACACTAAAATTTTTATTTTTACATTTATGCTCAATTGAAAATTTTAATTAATATTAATAAATTTTAATTAATTTTTAAATTAACTGTTAAATTAAATAAATTACAAAAATAAAAAAATATATATGTTACAAAATAAGCTCTTAATTGATTTCAATTGCCGATAACGTCCCTGGTTTTTCATGTATACCCGGATATTTAATTTGATATAAGTTACATATTATGTTATTTTGCTAATAAAGATATTGATTGTTGGCATTAAAACTTGGAACTTCACATAATAGAGGAAACACTTCTTTCAAATCATTAAAATGATGCAAGGATTTTCCAACAAGTTCACACACAACCACATATATATATATATATATATATATATATATATATATATATGTTTAACGGGTTTAACAATTAATTTTTAAATTAAATAAATTTTATAGAAAAAAATTAAACACATTACAAAATAGGCTCTTAATTGATTTTAATTGCCGATAACGTCCTGGTATTTCATGTGTACCCGGATATTTAATTTGAAGACAGCGCATAATGGAAAAAACTTATTTTTCTTTCTTTCTTAGGGATTTTTCTAAAAAGCATGAAAACGCATAATAATAACTATTCTTAAAGAATATGGTGTGTGTGTGTGTGTCTGTGGTTGTGTGTGAATTTGTTGGAAAATCCTTGCATCATTTTAATGATTTGATGCTTTTAACAATTAATTATATATCGTCAATACCAACATGAATTTGATAAACAAGTTAATTTAATATTTATAACTTTTAAGACAAATCTATTTCGACCTAAGATTATAAATTGGTTATTTAATCAAACAATCTGCTATTGTTTACAATTACAGGAATTAAAGTTTCTAGTATACTTAGATACAAAGAAAAAATTTTGAAATCTCACAATCTTTAATAAATAATAAATTTTACAGTTACCTATTAGTTTTAGAACGTTGTATAAAACTCATTTGAATATATTAATTGTCATATATGCAATTTCATTTATTTATCAAAATATTAATGAATGGAATCCATTCATCATACGCAGCTCACTGTATTCACTCATATTTTATCAAGTAGATATACATATTGACAAAAACATTAAATAAAATGGATTTATAAATTACAAAGCCAACACACACACATCTTGCCAAGTGGCAGTTACACTTTCACCGTCAAACACGTGGATATATATGTATTGACAAAAATATTAAATAAAATGCATTTACAAATTACGACTAGTTTATGAAAATGTCATTTTTACAGATTACTATTTTATATAATATTGTTTTCAAATCTCTAATCGACATGGTAACGAACGAAAGAAAGAAGTGGGTCTGATAAGGATCAAAGTAATTCGGAGTTCATGTGTTATAACCACATTGAAAATATTTCCCAAAAACCGGAAAATACTATATATAAGAATGACCAAAAGATAATATATAATATTAATTATGATCATATCATTGAAGCCATTAGAAATTTGATTCATAAGCATTATTCATGAGAATTTTCCATTGAATTTTGGAATTTAAGTTTGATCTGTAGCATCCTCATGTCATTTTCCATTTGGTTGTTTACTTTTGTACATATTTGAGCTAACCTTCGATCACGAATGTACACCATGTATCTTTCCAATACGGAGATGAAGAATATGGATTCAACATGGGATCGAAAAGTTATTTAGACCGTAGTGTTTTAAAACCTCATAAAATACATTGCAAGCCGTGATTATTTTTATGGATGATAGTTTCAAGATTTAGTTTATAAAATCAAATTTACAGAAGCTAATGAATGATGAAGAGTTATCTAAAAGGTAGAAAAGAATAAGGAAATTTCAAACTCCCTAGGTAGTACAACCTCGAATCACTAGGTAGGATTATTTTAGATATTATAAGACTATTAAATAAATAAAATAATATATATTTTAAATGTTAAAGTTTATATAAATCTATATCACTAATAATATATATATATATCTATGAAATTAACATAAATTAACAATTACATAAATATATATATAATTATTCTTGAAAACTTTATACTTTCAAGTAAAGTTTTTTAAAAATTAGTTCCAAATCATAAAATTCAAGGATTTCTAGATTAATATATAATTTTGGGATTTTCACATTCTAAAGATAATTTTATTATCATTCTTGGATTATATAGTTTGGATTTAGAGCTTGAACAAATGGATGTAAAAAATTTCTTTGATGCATGAAGAAATCTATAGCGACCAATTTGAGGTTTGGAAAACCTTGAATGAAGAAGAGCATGGTCTTAAATGCATCATTTAGTGCAAGTTTGATTCATTCATAGAAATATAAGACTTACAGAGATTATATTATTTTCAAGATTTCAAGATGAAATTTTTATTTGAATTTTATATATAACATGTTGATTGTTGGAAAATTGAATTAGTTAGAAGGAACTAAAGTCATTTGATATAGAACTAGACATTGATTTTGAATTTAAATAATATTATAATATCATTTAAAATTTATATTATATTAGGTAAAATTTAATTTTAATAAAAGATTTAATATATAATATTAAGAAAAATTACATAATATTTACAAATAAAAAGATTTAAATTTTAATAATTATTTATACAAACCTTGAAAATTGAATGTATATTTAATGCACAGTTGGGTCTAATTATTTAATATATATATGTTATAATATCACTTAAAATTTGTATTATATTAGGTAAAAATTTAATTTTAATATTTTCCTTTAAAAATAATATTAAGATTTTATTTTAAAAATTATATATTATTTACAAAAAAGTATTTAAATATATAATAATCATTGATACAAACTTGGAAATTTATCGGAATATTAATATTCAAACTAAAATTAAAGTTTTATTTATATTTTAATGTATTTGAGTGAGTTATAGGTGATTATCTATTAAATTTAATAAAATCGAAAAAAATGCTATGGTTAAACTTATAAGAACTATATATTATACAATCTAATAAAATACATTGTGATAGTAAGCCTCTTAGGTGATGAATTTAAATGGAAGATTCAAAAAAGTCCCTATCATTGATAGGTGATGGATCCAACTATTCCAAACGTGAAGATCCATACAGGATGAATTAGCATATGATCAACCAGTGGTTACCTACGATAACTTAGTTTGATAAACTGGCGTGGAATCAATGGCACAATAATCAAGTATGAATAAATAAGGTGAAAAGCTGTTCCAAAGTAGAAGGTTCTTCCCAAGGATACCACTAGTGAGATTGAAGATAGAGAAGGTGGGTCAAGCCACCAAACAATTTAGTAATTGTTGAAGTTTGTAAAGGATATGTGTTCACACCTTAGTTTGACATAAAAGGGCATGAAAGTTGTGTGCATTTGTATATGAATGGCCAGGAAAAACTCCACAGAGCTTGTCTCAAGATGTGTTTTGAGATTTTGGTTTTGCACTCCAATTGAATTATTCATTTGTCCAAATAGATGGCATGTTCTCGACGTCGATGCTGAACAACTGAACTGTTGGAACCTACAATAAAGACTTGGTTCCAGCTGTGAAGTCAAATATATACACTAGCTGGTTTTGCGCCGGTACCTAGGAAAAAAAAAACTATATTTATCCTGAAATATGCAGTTCAGCTTATGTTTTTCTATAGTAGAGGTATAATCAACAAATTCACACAGAATTCAGTAAAATTGAAATAAAAAAAATAAATATTATACATTTATATTTTTATCCATATCTAATAAAATATAACACATAGTTGTAATTCATCATATATGAGCTACGTAATTTAAAATAATATTTTTGAATATAGTATATATATATATATATAGTGGCTGGTTAGCTAGGACTGTAACATCTTGATGATCATGTTATGATTTCTGTATATTTAGTAAGGCTATATATATGGATTAATTAAGTTTGTTGTGATTAAGAAGGTGGTGGGTGTTTATGTTGCAGTAGGCAATGCTGGAAGTGGAAGTAGCCTTGCACGTCTCTGATCAATCGTCAACACACTATATAAATATATATAGTTCCATGCACGCAGGAATATACACTGCAGGTATGAACAGTACTAGCAATTAGGAGAAGTGAAGACAATGATATTGGAAACTGGAAATGTGATGAGGAGGACGACAACTACTGGTCATGTTAATTTTTGTGAATAAGAATTTAAGGAATAGAACACCTAATTAGTTATCTTGCTACTTAATAGTGTGCTTATGCAAATTCATCAAATTCAAATTGTAGGTAGTTAACTATATTATATACACGTACCTTTGTTTGTGTGTTTTCTTTCTCTTCTGATGATCCCTGTTTAAGGCATTGCCGTGTCTCCCAACCCTATAACCAGCCCTTATTCTCTGTTTTTCTCCTTTGTCCATGCTTTCTTTGCCTTTTTACTTGTTATGCCTATAGGCTATGTATATGTTGTTCATATATTTATATAGATATATAAAACTAGTACTCGTTAAAATTGGAAAATAGATGGCCTGCTCCTTTTCAACTCATAGATGCCACCGACCAAATTGATTATTTTCCATGACAATTAATTCCCACTGTCCATATATATATATATATATATATATATATATATATATAAGTATTTATGTTTCTACTTATTACAAAGAAATGAAAGCATTTTCGGTTGTACATTTTATCTGATATTGTTTAATAGTATGGGTTTTATAAGACGTGACTATACCATTGGACAAGTCAAATCCACATACACGACTTGCACTCACAGAAACTCTCACATGCCTCAATTCCTATCTATCTTTGTCCCCTCACTCTCCTTATATATAAAACAAGGGATTAGAATTCATTATTTTTGTACAACTTATATTCCTATTATCCATCTCAGCTGTGAAATTAATTAATCATAATATGGATAGAATTATTATTGAATTTTCTCAAATTAGATGAAATATTTTTCTTTTTGATATATGCATTTCATATCTAAATGTAGCAGCAAATAAAGTTGTAATATATTGACCAAAAAAAAAATAAAGTTGTAATATGGAGGGACTGAATGTGTGTTATCAACTCAAAAGAAAATGAAAGGAAAAGTTGAAGGATTGTGCATAAGTGCGTATATATTATGCGAAATTCGTATAAAGTTATTCCATTTTTTATGAAACAGAAAAAAAATAATTAGGGTCGGTACTGATCATTTTGTAGTCGGACTAATCTTGCGTGGCCTAAAAATATTCGTTATAATTCATGATGACACGGATGGGCATTTGCGTTATTTCGTGGCCATAAAAGCTGCACCCAATTTCTACGTGTCAAATGGAATGCAAGAATGTTGGAATTATTTGTGATGATGTGTCACTTAATATGTGCGCTTTAAAATGTTGGAAGCTTATTGCTCACGTTATTCGCTGGTTGTAATTTCCAATTCTAACTTATATTTGTAGCTCTCCATCTAACTCATCTTACAAGTACATCAGAGAAAAAGAAAAAAACAAAGTACTTTTTTCTAATTAACTGATCATTTATTTAACTTTTTAAAGTAAGATTAGTCTACCAATTAATTGAATAATGATAAAAGGAAAAAAAGAATAAAAAAGATTAAATCCTAATTATGCGAGTCTAGAGGTACTATGTTTTTAAAATATATAGCAGAAGTATTAATCTTACTATTTTTTTTTTACTGTATGGTTACATTAATTAATGAAAATAATAATACATTTATTTGCAGTTTTTATATTTCATGATGGACTATTTATATATGTAAAAAGTGGTTAAAGGAATCATTTAATCCTCGTCATGGCTGAATGATCATGATATTAAAAGCGATGATAGTAACTGCGAGTAGACAATAGTTGTCCAGGGAGACCTAGCTATGACTTCAATTAATGGTGGACTGGAAATTTTTGTAGAATGAAGAAGTTTCTTCGTAATTGTTAGATAGTACTATATATAATTTCGCAATATAAATAATATTATTAATAAAATTTATATATCTTTCATACACTTTATTTTCCAATCATAAAGCTAAAGTTTGCTAAGAACATCACTAGGGGTACTTCAGATTGTCGGTGTTTCAAAGTATTTGTCAATCCTTGTATACATGTATTTATATGAAGGTGCCGATAATGACTGGTTGTATTTGTCACACACACATATACACACACATATGCACAGACACACACACACACCATCTCTTCGTTTGTCTATGTTCATTGTTCTCCTCTCACTAATATTACATACGAAACCATTAATGTTGTCGAAGACATGTTTTATCAGAGCGCACGTTTGGTGGCAGCTAGCCCTCCACTATGTTTAATTTCTGATGGAAAAAAGTTGCGGACGGCATAGAGCATTTATAGTACAATCAGAATCATCGCCTTCTTATATCACATGCACATAATATTTTCACGAGAAAATTAAAATTTGAAGAAGCTATATGGTATTTGATTTTCATAAAGTGTTTGCAACCCCAAAAAGACCGACAATGTCACGTGGAGATTGAATTGTGTTTGGTGTTTTAGTGGACTAACTAAAATGAGAGAAGAGGTCCTACGGGACATACACTACTACTTTGTAGCCAACTAATTGGAAATTTATATAACCATTTCATCACTCATATTTATATATGATATGGAGCTATCATAAGCTACCTAACTAATTAGTTTTGATTGGTTTCATATATAGATATCAAAACTGTTTCCTTTAGGGGACACTATAATTTGCCTTTTCTTTTTGGTCTACCATTACTTGATGTTGAGATTTGAAATGCCGGAGAAAATCAAGGAGAAAAAGCTAGAGTAGGGTTGATAATGGAAACGAGAAATTACAAAGAACTTGTAAAGCATGGAATTTTAAAACTAAACGTTACGTATTTTGTGAACCTTTCTATTCCATTATGGTTCGCCGTAGTTCATGAGTATTGGAAATGGGACCGGGTCGGATACTCCAACGGTTCAATTTACAAGGCATGCATATGCGTATGGATGCAATTCAAATATATATATATATATTATGTTGACAACTTTGCAACTAGGACTATTGATTGTTGAAGGGAATTAGAATTTATATAAAAGATCCAAGCGTTAATTATATAATCTCATTAATAAGTAAATTACTTTAGCTAGCTAGCTATCTTCTTTTCTTTTTTTCCTCTTTTCAAAGAGTATATAAATGCAACAAGTATTATATCATTAGGCTTATGATTAATTAATTTCAGTTTTAAGAGTAGTGCTACAGATACCAACTAATTTTATTAACTTTGTTTATCAATGTTATTAATTGATAATTTAATATACCCTAATAAAAGATAAGTGAATCTCAATATTATGTTTAAATTGATGGAAATTATTTGACTGAAATTGACACATAGTAGATTAATTAGAAATGATTATTTTTTTGATTGTGAATCAATGACTCAAATTGTAGTAAAGATGGTTTATTGACTACTCATCATGAAAATGCTATGTGATCTTTTTCCAAATGAATAATTGATGAACCTCACCACAAGTACCAATTAAAACATGAGAGAAGATCAACAAGTGATGATTCACCAAGGTGAGAGACTGATGCACTAATTTTGGGTTAATAAAATTACAATTATTTTATGCTTTTTTGCTAAACACACGCATGGCTAATCAATGGGATCAGACCAACTAAGCCCTTTTTGAACAATCACAATGCCCATCACATTAGTATCTAGAACACATTAATTTTTTTGATCCCGGTAAAAGATTTGTGGGGACCTCTTTATAATTGAATCTATAAATGTGGTACCTTTTATGCATTATCAAATACGATATAATTACCAAACAAGAAGTTTTGGTGGAAACCGACTCCAAAAAACTAAAAAGTTCTTGCCTAAAGAAATTATATCCTTCTGTGTCATAATTTTGTTGTAGAATGAGTTTTATTTACTATTATCATTTTCACTGTTTATACCCGATATTGCTTTGTGTGTGTGTGTGAATATATTTTATCATTTTGTTTTATATGATCTTGGAAAGGTAGGGTGATTAATAGCTAAAATGAGACTAGGTTGAAAATATAGATGGCTCATGTTGGCTTCTTTTTCTCTGATTTTCTAGTAATGGATCTGAAAAGAAAACCCTAATTGAGCTCTTCATAAGCTTCCACAACCGAGAACCCTAAGATAACATCAAATTTGCACAGAAAAATCAAATATGTCAGACTTTCCTTTCACAATATATAATAAGCATGCAGTTAATTAGGATTCAAATTTATATACAGATTTGGTTATTATACAAGTAGGGCTTGCATGCTTCAAGTATTATGGCAGTTTACACAGGTGGCAGTGGATGATCATTAGCCAAGTTACCGTTGCTAGCCCTCAACCTATTCCCAATAGTGTTGAGAAATAGGAAAAGTAGTGCCTTTCTAGTGCACTGGTAAAACCAATAACAAAAGTGACGAATATTCAATTGGCGTGCGACAATAATGGGCAATATGAGCCATGAAAAGAAAATAAGGCGGCCAAGTAAGCTTGGAAGAAAGATGGAGAGTAATGAGATGGAAGAAAGAGATCCAGAAAGCAGAGCGACATAGCCAGAGATTTGAGAATAGCCACCAGTGCGTTTGTGGTGGCATTTGATATTAGCAGCGAAGGCAAAGCAGTAGACTAACGTTGCCAACAAAAATGTCCACATATCTTCTGGGTGTGTATCGAAGGGTGAAACATCTGAGCCTTGGCCTTTAACTTGAAGCACTCCTATTAACAACGGATCCAAAAATGCAAAGATGGCATGCCATGGCATCGAATACGTGAACCCTTGTACCCTCCTGTTTATATACGTCCACAATTAATTAATTATGTATATTGATCAAATATTGCTTTTAATACCTGATCATCATACCTTATGTATACGCGCATGTACCACTTGACCCTTATCAATTTATGTATATAATGAAGGTATGATCTTGAAACATCTAACTCACGTAAATATATATAGTTTACACAGTTTGCCTTAAGTTTATGCATGTGAGCAAGCTAGGGTTTGGATGCATGTGTATAAATCTGTCAATATTATTACCTTCTAGGAGTGGTCAAATTAAAGAAAAAAATTATATTACTTGAAATTTAGTAAACGACCAAACAAGGATTTTAACAAATTAAAGTTATAAATTGATACGTACGTAAGTAGTAAAATGAAAATAAGGTGTACTATATTATGTTATTTTTACTTCTCTCAGGGAGGAGCATGTGGAGGGACGAATAAAGATAGTCTACTCAATTCCATTTACGGTAAACCATTTGATCTGGCAGCACAGAGACTGCATGCATAAACCAGTAATAAACACCACATGATGTGGAATTTTGTGGAAGAGATCGATCATGATTCATGATCATGGCTGTACTTGAAGCTGTCGCCACCGTCCGCGCTTTCTAAGGACAGTTTAATTATAATGTCTAATTTTTCAATCTTATACACATATATATGTTATATGTATGCATGCATGTATGCAGTGAATTGCAAATATTTATATATAGCATTTTCATTTATGGAGGCAAGAAATGAACGTCGTGGCTGATCATCGACCAAAAACATTAAGAACATTGTGACAGCAAAAATAAATATTGAAGAGGAACATAATTAAGCTCTCTGACCTCTGTCTTTTTGGTAATTTCATTCTCTTGCGCTCCCATTTTAAGAATTTGCTGCTATTTCTTCCAACTGGAAAGCCAGCCTCGCTGCTATCCATATATATATATATGTGTGTATCAATATATTAGTTGAACTTGTTCTAGGGCAAACCAGCCTTCTTTTATACAGAGGAGGGACGGTATGGGTTCTTACTATTGTATAGTTTGACCCGTCAAGGATAAGATAAAGCAGTCTTTTCTCTTAATTCCATTAATATCTCCATAGTACACAACTTTTTAGTATAATAATAAAAAAGTGATCACTTTAGATATGAAGCTATGATATTGTGAATTTGTGCGCTGCTTTGCTAGATAACAAATCGTCGTTTCTTTGTCTTTTATACTTAAATCGCATATATATATATATATATATATATATATATATATATATATTGATCACCATGAAGTGCAATACGAGGTAAATGTTAAGTTTTTTTTTTTTTTGAATATTTGTAAATTGTCATTAAAATTTTAGTCGTTATTTTTATTTATATATTGAAAACAAGATTATTGAAAGAATTAAGTTAGTATCCACTACACGCCCAATATATATATATATATAGAAGAAGAAGAAGAAGAAGAAGGTGCGATCATTGTTGTTTAAATTTTGTGTGCATATATAATATAATTAACATGGTCAAGAGAGGCCTCTGAAAAGGCCAAATGGTTACCCATTGACAAGTAGATCATCTTAGACTTTCTAAAGGTGGCGATCAAGTCTTTCATGTTCTAGTATATTATTGTTGATGTTTCTAGGAAATTGGACCGGCGACTCGATCGGAAGATATAGCTCCCTTTTTGACCACCCCTGATAAATAAATGAACTAATGCTAAATAACATAAATGTATAAATATATACTATATAGTAGCGCAAACTATATATATATATATATGTAGTAGTGTTTGGAGTGCATGCGTCGACATCGTTCCTCTATAACTTATTAAATATAGCGAAGGCCTAGAATTCCAAGGCTTTGTATGATGGCAAACTCGTGGTTAAAATTGATTTCACACAATCTTTTTCCATTCCAATAAACCCCCACTATTGGTTTGAATTCGAAGAGAGATAAAAATATGATGGCATGCATATATATTCCAGTACTTTGGGCCCTCCATTATCCTTGGAATTTCAAACTTCTTCAGGGAATAAACCTTAGTCCCTTAAGGTTCCGCTGCATCCATCCATATAATCCAAAAACGTTATACACTTGAAGTTGTAGTGCTTAAATATAAAAATTTGTTTCCATTGAATCATGGTCTGACTAACTTGGTAAAGAGCTTAAATATTAAATTTGTTTCTATTGAATAATGGACTGACTAAATTGTGGAAGAGCTTCAATATTAAATTTGTTTCTATTGAATCATGGACTGATTAATTTGTTGGAAGAGCTTGAATATTAAATTTGTTTCTATTGAATAATGGACTGACTAATTTGTGATCTTTGATCAAATTTTAACATGTTCTGACTAAGGTTTATTAGGTGGTATATGTCAATGTATAATTGAGGTTGTCTCACCAATTGAGCTGAGATCACCAATTCTGTTTTCCATTGTCTTCATACTTGTCCCTCTAATTCTTCATGGATTTGGTTAATGCTTCTCTTATCTCATAATCAGTTCGGTCCTTTTTCTCCTTTACGTCCACTCTTCCACTAGTACTCTTACACAAGATAGTTGTGGATGGTGGAAGATAAGATTACCTCTACGTACGTACACATAATGTTATTGACGTTATTAGCTGCAAGTTTATATATATTAATTTAATTAGTTCGTATGATATATTTAATTACTTTTAAGAAATTGATTTTTTTTTCTTATTATTATTATCATATATGTTAATGTTGAGAATCTCCTCTTCTTTGAAAAGATACATGTTGAAGATAAAAATAAAAGAACTTTGTTAAAAGAAAAGGAAAGAAAAAGTCCAAAATCAACATATATGTAATATTTTAATATTCATATAAGTAAAATGTAGCTATATTATATATAATCAGAATAAATTTAAATTCATACCTGAGCTTCCTCTTTTGAATACCAAATCAATCATATTAAGTAATTAACTTAAAAATAAAAATAAAATAAATAACCAAAAAAAAAAAGTTGGGCCCAAAATCAATTAAAGCCTAGCCCAACATCTGCCAAGTCCAACTCTACCCAGGTCCATCATAAACGAGTCCAAAAAGCCTAGCCCAACATTCATGACAGGGCCAAACTTGGGATCTGGAATAGAGAAACCCGCCCACTAACCCTGCACGGGTGCCCCGTCTGGTTTATCAGGGTCTTCCTCACTCGGATGATAGACGACGATTTGTGCCGACCACCATAACCTGATTGGTTTTAAGCACTGGAAAAACCAGGTAACTTTCTATTCTATGCCCTAATTTCAGTTCTCTATCGCTTCTGTATCTATGATTTTCGTGCCCTAGTTTCAATTTTGACTCTGAATTCAGTTTTCTCTTCCTTCACAATTTTCATGCTTCCTTCTTTTTGTTTTTTTGTTTTTTTTATTTTTAATCGTATTTGCAAGTGTCGTGATTGGATGGTGAGAATCAATTGGGAAAAGGAAAGAACAGTATGAAAAATATTGAATTTTTTTGTTATAATTTCTTAAAATATTATTTTCAACGAACCTAATCGTTAGGTTCTCTCAGTACAAAGTTAAAATTCCGTAATTCCCCTTTAAGAGTTACTTATATAGCATTCTAAATAAACTCTAAACTATGAGTTAGGAGGTTCATTTTCAACCTTGTAGTCTTAGGTGCAATTGATTGGATTCGACGTTTAAACAAAAACTTGAACAGGGAAATAATGGTTTCTGCCTGATACCTTAGTTCAAACATTGGTCTAGCGTAGAAAACTTATATTGCGTTTTAAGATAGATGTAATGTTACTTGAAGCGTAGTGTGTACTATGTTTGTGACAAATGTTGCCAACAACTTTGTTAGTTTCATCAATAACTATCCTATTGAAGGAGTTATTAGAGCCTAGTCCAAGCTGCATGAATAGTTGAAGTCTATCATTATGGCTCTTATTATAATTCCCGTTTGGAGTTACTTATAGAGCTCTCTAAACTAAGTATAGTTTATCAAAAGGGATTTTTATGCTAGGAATTTATCCCTATGATCTAGAAAACTAAATTTTATAGATAATAATATGGTTAATGTATGCATTCTTCACCTGATACACAAAAATAAGATTTATGTATGGTTTTGTGAGTTTCTTAAACTGGAGAACATCAGATTTCTTTCATGTTTTTAATATTCTTTTGTCTTCTGTTTATTTATGGCTCTGGTTATTTAGAATATGAGTAGAGGAACATCCACCTAATGTTGCCAGAATACAACTCTGAATCAAAGAATGGCATCATTAGCTCTACCTTCATTTGCATCTACCACTACTGTCCCTGGGATCCGGTCCAAAAGCCTGAAATTCTTTAAACCCTCAAATGCCTTTCACATACTTGCATCCCCTCGTTCTCACATGAAATGTTCCCCTGTTTGCTGTACAAAATTGACTCTGGGGGAGACTTCAGCTGCCACATTTGCACCCAGTGGCAGTGCTGGTGATTACTTATTGAAGAAAACCACCAACATCTTTGAAACCCTTGATTCTGATGACACAGATGAAACAGCAACCATTACTGAAAACAACACAGGCACAAATAATCTGCCAGTGCTGGGGCTTCAGTTCCTCAAATGGCCAATGTGGCTTCTGGGTCCTTCTATTCTCCTCATCACAGGCATAATTCCAACCTTGTGGCTGCCAATATCTTCTATATTCCTTGGTCCAAACATAGCAAGCCTGCTTTCCTTGATTGGACTTGATTGCATATTCAATCTTGGCGCAACTCTTTTCCTCCTCATGGCTGATTCTTGTGCCCGTCCAGAAGTCTCAAAGCAAGTCTGCAACAGCAAGGCTCCATTCAGTTACCAGTTCTGGAACATGTTTGGAACTGTAACTGGATTTGTGATACCCTTAATGATGCTGTTTGGGTCACAAAAGGGCTTCCTCCAACCCCTGTCTTTCATCTCATTTGCAGTTTTATTGGGTCCCTACCTTCTGCTGCTGTCTGTACAGGTTCTCACAGAGATGCTGACATGGCATTGGCAGTCACCGGTTTGGCTGGTGACTCCTGTGGTGTACGAGGCTTACCGTTTGTTGCAGCTGATGAGGGGTCTGAAGCTTGGATCTGAGCTCAGTGCACCAGCATGGACAATGCATACAATCAGGGTTCTGGTGTCCTGGTGGGTGCTGATTCTTGGCATGCAATTGATGAGGGTAGCTTGGTTTGCTGGCTTCACTGCTCGGAGTCGTCAGCAACACCTTTCTTCCGCTGATGCTTAGTAGCATTCACCATGGTTGAAGATTATATAGGCAATCTGGATTTGGATATACTTTGTTTTTGTATAATTTGTAAATTGTTGGTGAATAAAAATGTTGTATAACCACTGAAATCTTCACCATGGTCATATACGTTTATACATACATCTATAGATAGCACAGAACATATATCTGCTTATTGGATCTCTTGTATAAATCTACACCAATTATTAAATCTTTATTCATCAGAATAGCTTTGTAAACAAAAGACATATTATCTATTTGAGCTGAAGATAAGGAAAACCGAGTATGGAACTTGGGATATACATGCTTAGCAATACATTCTTCCCCGACTAGGACAATTCATTGCATGTATTTCTGGTGATTGATCAAAAACTTGGTTGATGCGGTGGGCCAGTTATCTGGTTGGTAAATACTGTCATTTTATTCAATCTGCACCAAGATGGATCCGGATGAGCATAAGTGCCTGCAGTTAATCATGATCGTCAGATTGTCATTCAAATTTGGTAGGAAAGGATTAAAAAATAATAATAATAAACACAATCTTCATGATCGTTTTTGGCCGGTTTGACCGCCATTACACCTTTGTCAGTGGGGGGCTCTTAACTCAGAAGCTAATGTCATTATATGATACTCACCGCTAACCTTTCTTATAGAATACCTTTTAGTTTAGTCACTATTATCTTTGGATTGCTTCAAATTCGTTAAAGGAAATTATTTACTTATATTAAAAGAATAAGATCCTAACTAAAACCAAATTCCATGAAAATAACTAGTGCATAATGTGATTTCCCACCTATATTGGAATTAAAAAAAAGTGAGACGCTATTCAAAATCAAATTGAACTCTTTGGCAAAAATATTTAGGCTTGGTTTGGCATTGCTGTGGCTTCTAAGAGAAATAATTTTTGATGTGCCAAAGAAATAATCAATTAAGTGTTCGGTAAACTATTATTTCATAAGTGTTGTAAATAACAAAATTAAATTTTAGTGTTTGGTAAATAAATATTGCTTTGTCGTCGTTGTTGTTTGTAGTGAATATTATGTTATTAAAAGTAAGTCATTAATTATATTATTAACTAAGGTTATAACAAGTATTTTATTATTTTATGAAATTCATTGCAAAGCTACCACCCTCATACTATATTTCTTAAAACTGCTACCGGAGAGGAGGATAATTCTTCAAAAATTAAATTTTTATCAGATTTACCAACACACATAAATGATCATGAATTTCACGATAATCAACTTCAATTATCTGGAATTCAACAATAATAAGAAGCAGTGTCTAAAAGCAATCCCAAACAGAGCCTACTTTTAACAAATTTAAAATTGGTGTGGTCACTCGCACCGTTTTGAAATTTTTATAAATCTACATTACTGGACGAAATCGAGAATTCTATTTGCATAATAAATAAAAGATACAATTCTTCAGTTTTAAAAATATTAACGACTACTACTCACTTTATAAAATGTTCATGACAATTAAATACTCTCCACTTCTAATATGACTTCCATTTTTAAATTTTAATGTCTCATATTATTATATAAAAATTTATATAATTTATTTATGATCAATAATTTCCATATTGAGATTATGTTTTATTTAAATATATATATATATATATATATATTGCATTTAGTCCAGCTGGAATCCCACACCCAAGTTAAAAATAAATAAAATAAATAATAAGCATTGATTAAACTGACGTCTAAAAAAAATAAAAAGCATTAAATTAAGTTTACAAATACATACAGAGTAAGGCACCGTAGACAAACGCAGCCCGAGGTGAAAGAGAGACAAACCAACGCTGTCCCACGTTGTTGCTTTGCAGCTTTCTTTCTCTCCCGAATTCGAAACCACTTGTATCTTTCTCTACCTCCGTCACCGGAACACCGATTATCTTCCCGTAAACCCTTCCATTCTTACCCATCAGCACTCTCTATCTGATCATTTGAGAATGAGTACCGGCGACCTTCTCAGTATTGAACCTCAAGAGCTTCAATTTCCCTGTAAGCATCTCTGAATTCATTCTTTTAATTTCCTTGGGGAAAGAAAACCCTTTCCCTTTGCTTTCAGATCCGTGCTGTTGTTTCTTCTGTTTACAACGATCCTGATTTGTTTTTGGTGTATTTTGTTTCCGAAACAGTTGAATTGCGGAGGCAGATCTCATGCTCTCTGCAACTCATGAATAAAACTGATGACTTTGTCGCTTTTAAGGTACTTTCTAATTTATTCGCAAATTTCGTTTATTTTTACGTTTTTGGTAGTGGAGGTGAGACGGGGATGGTGGTTTCAATTTTGTGCCCTAGAAATATGTAAGCTTGAGTTGTGTGTTTTCTTTTGGACGTTGGAATTGGTTGGTTTTTAGGTCAAGACAACAAATCCAAAGAAGTATTGTGTTAGACCCAACACTGGAATTGTGCTACCGAGGTCTACCTGCGATGTTGTAGGTAAACACAGTGTTATTAATCATGTGCGTAATTTTAATTTTCATCTTTTTTCTTTGAATGATGAACCATTTTAAATTCATACATGGTTTAGTAACAATGCAAGCGCAAAAGGAGGCGCCACCAGACATGCAGTGCAAGGACAAGTTCCTTCTTCAGAGCGTAGTCACGAGCCCAGGCACTACGGCAAAAGATATCTCACCAGAGATGGTAGTTACATTATAACTACATGTTCTCGTATTGGAGTTATTTGAGTTATTATACGTGTGCGTGTATTCTTCTTTCTTTCTGGAGTAAATTTTGCAACTTGGTTTCTGTTTCTGTAAAATTTCAGTTTAGCAAGGAATCAGGTCAGCCTGTTGAAGAGTGTAAACTGAGGGTACTCTATGTTCCACCTCCTCGACCACCGTCCCCAGTTCGAGAAGGATCAGAGGAAGGTTCATCTCCCAGGGCTTCGATATCAGACAATGGGAATAACGGTTCCTCTGATTTTGGAGTAGTAAGTATTTAGATGGATTGGGATATGTATTATCAATGATCTTCTTTTGTTTAGGTTTGTCTCTCCAAAGTGAAAGGTTTATTTTGTGATTATGTAATTGTGCTTGTAGGTTTCAAAAGCTCATGCTGAACGATTTGATCCTCAAGATAACTCATCTGAGGTACTTTATTCTACTTTAAGTAACTTGGTATTTCAGTTAGTGGATTTTAAAGGCCTCTGTGGTAGTGGATCAGTAGAGTATTATGGCAGAATATGTAATTAATAATTAGTATTTGTGAGATCTATGATTCATTTGCTTACTGAATACAGTTTAAAAATTAGTAATTACTTTCAGAAGCTGAGACATTAAAGTTTTGGATGGTTTTTGCCACCCAATAGTTGTGTTGAAATCTTTCATTCAGAATTTAAATGAAACTCTTTACTTGCGCTAATAGATGTGATTGAAAGACTTCATGAACTTAGAATTAGTTTTGCTCATTTAAAATATTTATAAAAGATACCCAAGGTCATGCCTCTTCTTTTGATCTAGACCTGGAAAACAAAATGCTTCAACTAAACTGAGTTTAATATATTGTTTAGGTTGGTTGGGGACTCTGTGTGTTTCTTTTTGGTCATCTTACAAAATGAATTACAATCTCTTTCTTTCACTTAGCCCATGTTTGGTAGGAGAGATTGAGGGGGAGGTAGTGGTGGAGGAATGAGAGTTGTGGTGATGGTTTGGTAGGAGAGATGGGTGGAGGGAGAGGATGAGAAGATATAGGGAATCCATCCTGACCCCTTAAGATCAACCCTCCAATATTGGATGGATTATAGGAGGGAGAGGTTTGATAACTAACTAATAAATTTTTAATTACATTTAAATCCTCTGTCCCCTCTTTCCTTCCCATCATACCAAACAACATGAGGAATTAATATAATCCACTCACTCCTTTCACCTCCTCCTCCCCCCATCCTTCCCCCTCCCCCCATTACTACCAAACAAAGCCTTAAGCTACCCTAGTTTATTTTTGTAGTCTAATTTTTAGCTTGTCTATTCATTGTCTCATCTACCTTATTGGAGGTCTTTTATCATTCATTTATCAATTTGCTAAAACTAATCCATCAGTTTTTTCTTTTGAAGTGTATGAAATGCCTTTTGAGTTTCATTGGTTGTTATGGCTAATATTTTTTTGTTATATATAAAGTCATTCTTCATCTTCTTTGCCTGAGTTATCATTTCTACTATCCTTCTAGCAATTTACAGATCCCAAATAGGTATGTTGTTAGCATTTTGTCAAACCTTGTAGTGTGGCTTTAATTGTACTAATGGTCTTCTAGATGTTGATTTTGTAATCATATTCTTATATAGCTATGGGCGGTATTCATTAAAATCATGTTATTAGCCCTGTTTATCTTTAGGACTCTAATTCATTTCCTAACTAGAGTTCCAGCATGTATTGTTACTCAATTTTTCTGTTATAAAGTTTATTTGATGAAGATGCAAATGCAGGTAAGAAAAACAGGTAAGGGGTATGGAATTTTTTAATTAGATTTTCATGGTTTTCAAAGAAAAACCATGTTTAAATTGTACAAAATTCTGTATGGGTGATAGTCTCTTCCAAATATTTTGCTTTCATGGCCATTTGTTGTCCATTTCTGTCATCTTGTGTGTTTATGCATTCAAGTGCTTGTGTTTGACTGTTTAATGCTCCACCTATCAACCAGTTTCTCTGATGTCTTGATTAATCAGTTGTGCCAGTAAAGCAATCTGCAACTGTTTCCCATGTACATTTGAAAGGCATTAATATGCATAACATTCATGTTGGTTGACAACACATTCTAATTCCATCCAGTCATGAGGCCTTCATGTTTATCAGTCTAGAATAGTTTGGACCATTCATTGAGATCCTTTATGTAAATTTACCGGTAGAGGTCAACAATGTCTCTTGTTGTTAATTGATGAACTTGATGCATTGTCCATGGACTATTGATGTTTTCACTTCAAAACATTCATTTCAGACAAGGGCACTCATTACAAAGCTGACGGAGGAGAAAATTTCTGCTATTCAGCAAAACAGGCAGCTGCAGCAAGAACTGGTAAGGGGCTTTGTAGGTCGATCGTTTTAATTTAATGAATTAACAAATAATAAGTACGACTAACTGCTTTGAGACCATAAACGACAGGAGCTATTGAGGCGTGGAGTCAAGAGAAGCCATGGTGGTATTCCATTCATATATGTAATTCTGGTTGGCCTGGTTGGCATTATTTTGGGGTACCTTTTCAAGAGGACATGATCGGTGGAGATGCTTCTAGTTACTTGTCAATGGTCTTCCCTTGTTGGGAAAGTGAAATGTAGAAAACCAGGAAGAAAACAAACGTGTGATTGGTTAGTAGATACCTGTTGTTTTATGGTACTGGCACCCTGTATTCAGACTAGAGAACATTTGAAATGTGTGACCGAGAGGGAACTTCTGCTCATTGTATTAGCGCAGCAGCATTGGCATTATATATTGTTTTTATAACTGCCAAGGGAAGCTTAAGTTTATCATGGTTGACCACCTTTCATGAACAGCTTTTTTTGTGTTAATTTTTCCTGGAACACCCAGCCCCCTCGTCCCAACAAAATCTTAACGATTATAAGTAAAGCGTATGAGACAACCGGTTCTCTAATGCAAGGTGCTTATTCTCATGCATTCTACGTTTCACATGTCCAAAAATAACAAAAAACTTGAAGATTTATAAGATAACATATGTATTCAGCTCGAACCAAAATTCTTGGCAATTAAAAAGCAATCACAAGAAAATATCACATGGCAGATCAGTGTTAGTTTGCCATATCCAAATATGCAGTAAACAAGTGAGGTGGAATTGGACTTCATTGCCATGAAGATTACAAATGTGGTGGAACTGAATAGTCAATTGCTTTGAACCATCAAGAATCTTCACTCTCTTTTATTATCTTACAACGCGTGGCAATCTCCCGAAAATCATCCAGACTTAACTGCTATAGATCAAGATAAATATATAAATAAAGCATTGCTGCATAAACCAGCTATTGTTCAACACAAGACAGTAAATAATATAAAATTAAGGTGAAAACACACACGTAGAGAGTGCAACAAGCCGACCTTTCTATCTCCATCACTGTCAAAGCAATTAACCATGTCAGCCAATTCCTTGTCATTCCACGTAAAATCATGAGCAGTTGCCACTCTTTTTATATCCCGGAAAGAAATTCCTCCTTTCCATTCCTCTGCGTGCCAAGAATCTCTTTGTCAATCAACAAAAAGTCTCTTTAAGGGTATAAAGCAATATTATAAATGTGAATATAACACATTTATTATTTTGCCTGGTAAATTGAGACACAGGCTTCAATTAGATTACGGCAATGCAAAACAATTCAGAGAATCACTTTGAGGGTTCCACATTTTCCTATTAGATATGATTCAAATGAAATAACAACAAAGTAAGAAAACAAAAACTAGTTTAGTTATTATCTGAGTAGGGCTTATAACAGGGAATGCTCTGACCCTGGAACCGAATATACAAAAAGGTCGAAACTTTTAGTCAAGCAACCAACTTCCAATTTCCCCTCACATTCAAAACAGGTTACAAGGTCATCAGATAGAACGGAAACAACAAAATGTCAGGGTCAGCTCTGTGATGTCCAACTGCTCGATCCCAGAGAACTCAAAAGCACTCCCTCACAAATGAATAAGATATGCAAATGATCATGCAAATTGTTTGACAGATTTAAAATGCATACCGACCAAATTAAAACGCTCGACTGATCAACATATATGTCATCATGCAGCATAAATATCCAAGTAAAAGGGGCAAACTAGAAAATTCATCAACCAGCTAAGCAGGTGGACTACAACTTTTTTGTTTCTTATATTAGCATCATATTCTTTTGAGGTGCTTCTAGTTGTCATGCTATTGTATTGTTTATATAGAGATGTGGAATTGGGGTACCTATCTGTCTCTTCATGCCCCTCTCTTTCTCTAAACCCCTACTTCCCAAACACACACGCAGAGTAAGTTAACATTATTTACCATCAATTTACCAAAACAAAAAAACATTGTTTACCATCAAACTGAAAGAAGTGCACAACTAGTTCATCCTCGGTCATCTGCAGCCGGCTGGCGAACTGTTGACCACAAATGGAAATGAAAACCAATTAGGAAAGTTAGAGGAAAACTAGGAATCAAGGAAGATATATCCGCCATAGATAACAAACCGATTTTTTTCTCTTATTCTTCCTTCCTGTATCTTCCTGAATCTCTGTCTTTCCCTTCCTTCCGTCAATATTAGAATTAACCTTATCTGAAGGCCTATCATGTACCACACTCGAAACTTCTGCAGAACTCTGAAGTGAAAGAGCAATGGCCTGCATTTGGAAGCAAAAGATTAGTATTATACTGTCTGTGAAAATCACTTAAAGCCCAGTGTAACAGCAGGACATTCATATTCTAGACTCTCAACCGAATTCTGGCAATGGAAATAAGATATATCATCCAACAACCAGAGAAACTCACCTGCCTCAACGCTTCATCATCATCGATGTAATCGGAATTGCCAGGTTGCTTCCGAGCAGGAACTTTCTTCTTTGATGTCAATCCTTTGTTCTTCAACTGAAACAGTATTTTATCATTCAATTGACTACAGAAAGAACCATATTGCTCAACAGAAGTCATTAGAAAAAAAACTTAAGCTAAGGCAAGGGTTGTTGCTCTTATAATTGCTCAATTATCGGTCTTGAATATTTCTAAGAGAAATATACCACAATCTATCCTAATTGAAACCAATTTAGAACCACTGGAGCATCATTCTAAGTCCACTGCTAATACTGGTATCAAAAAATTAATAACTGAGTGAAACTAGTCATTAGCCAATTGTTTTAAATTCAAAGAGAAATCCTGTTAATAATAATTGATACACAACAGCAACACGGTTATCCATTAATGTACCTTTTTTTTATTTGACCCAGAAGATCTTCCACCCAAATAATCCTCCTCGTCGTCGTCGTCGTCATCATTCCCTTCTTCTTCTTCTTCAGTAGAAGAACTGGGTCCCTCTTCTTCAGGCATATAATCTCCATCTTTGTCAACAACCTTGGCTTTCCCCTTATTCTTTCTCGAATTCCGAGCCGAACCCGTCAACAAGGAAGCCATTTTGCGCAAACCCAGGGATTCCAATCTCGCCTTGTTCTCTGCGATTCTTGATAGCCTCTGCTTCTCGTACTCCGAGACGCCGTCTTGGTGTTGGCCATGGACTGGGGTCACAGGTTCCTCCAAGTCTGAGCTCGAGTTCTCAGGGGTTTGTTCGGGTTCCGATTCTGATGTATCGTCTTTGGGCATGTCGTCTGGTAAATGCGATCCTGAGAATATGGCGCCAGCTCCAACTATTGCTTCCCCGACAGTTGCTTCAGGTTAAGAAATAGAATACGACGTGTCGTCTATAATAAAATAATTGATTAAAAGTATTTTACCTCAACTAATTTATATATTTACCATTTTACCTCAACTATTTTTTTTTATATATACTAAATTAATAGTACATATCCAATAAAAAAACAGAGTATATATTTGTAACGAAAATAAAAAATAGAAGTATATAGATAGTAGATATATACAAACACTCACACATATAATACCTAATGATAATTTAATTTTTTAGAATATTTTGAAAATAAGAATAGTTAATGTTTCATGGATTAAAGTTAAACCTTTGTAATTACCAAAAAAAAAAAAAGTTAAACATTTAAAAAAAAAATTGAAAAGGAGAGAAATTAATATATATGTATATATGTACAGTATGTATATGTTTTGCATTAAGTAAGAAATATCCAATGCAGCTGAGCTTATCGTGAGTTCCAAAGAAGCTCGAAGCGATGCCTATGGCCCTCTCTCTGAATCTGAAAACTGTAAGAGAAGCATTCAATCTTTTCATACTCAACATGCTCTGAACGCAGAAAAGGCTCCCAAATTCCATTCCCATGGCGACGACGTCTCATTTGGATATTGAGTCCTGCAAGTTAATCCCCCTCTCTGTTTCTTCCCTGTGCCCATGCCCTCCACTCTCCTCCAAATTCCTAGCTTTGAGTAGACCGCTTACCAAATTCAGCCACTTGCGTTTGTTCCTTGACGCCCATAAAGCTAAAGGTCTCACCCGTAATGTTGTCTCGGTGAACCGCCGCCTCATCTCCGCTTTGGCTCGAGCCGACCCGGACGAAGGCAATGCCAAACAGGTACTTGAAGCGACAAAGGTGTTTTTTTTTCTTATAATTTTCATTTGCATGTCTCTGGTTAGTGGCAGTTTTGTGAATTTGAGGTGATTTAAATTGGAGAGCTTGCTCAAGGTGGTTGTTTTTATAGAATATGAAATTTCTTATGGTTTTGGGCTAATGGCTTAATGTTGGTTTTTGACACTGGATTGACTAGCACTTTTGAAGTTCTAGATTGAACATGTAGGAAATGGTTTTTGCAGATAGTTTTAGAATGCATACCATTTTAAACATGCACGCTTAGAATTTTAAAATGTTGTCTAATTGTTGGTACGTATTCAGAACAGTAAATAAATTTCAATGAGTATTAGTTGGTGTACAATGTAAGGTATTGCGTTTAAGCTCTGCACGTTGAAATATCGGGTTTATATAAGGCTGATTCTTTTGGTAGAATGGAGAAATTGTGAAATTTGTATCGTTTTAAGAGTTTAAGAAGTCTGTAGCAATGATCTATGCAAAGAAAGTGCTCTAATTTGAACTAAGGGGGAACCATTTTAATTTAACTTGTTTTGAACTATATTTTAATTCCTTTTGTTTGCAAACATTTATGGTACATTTGAAAGGGTATACTGAAATGGGTTTGTTGTAGGAAGTTGTTAAAGGCCATACAATGTCAATGAATGAGGATACAGTTCCAGAGCGCCAACTGAAAACAAATCAGTTAAGGAAAAGAATTCTTTTTGGACTAGGCATAGGAGTAACTGTTGGAGGTGTTGTATTGGCTGGAGGATGGGTGTTCACTGTGGCTCTGGCTGCTGCAGTTTTTGTTGGTGCACGGGAGTTTTTTGAATTAGTTAGAAGTCGTGGAATCACCGCAGGAATGACACCTCCTCCTCGTTACGTGTCACGCGTTTGTTCTGTTATCTGTGCTGTCATGCCCATAGTTACCCTGTAAGACTGATATCATGCCTCAATATTTTTGTGGAAACATGAACCAAGAATTTCTAATAATATTTTGTATCACTTTTCTAATAACAAGGGAAAATATCTAATGTTAATTACTACATGCACAAAACTGACTTTGGAAAATTGACGAGTACAGGTTTTTTATTAGTATTTGTTATTTGTGACCAGGTATTTTGGTCAAATTGATGTTTCGGTGACATCTGCTGCCTTTGTTGTTGCTATGGCATTGCTTTTACAGAGAGGGAATCCTCGTTTCGCACAGCTCAGTAGTGCCATGTTTGGGTTATTTTATTGTGGATATCTTCCTTGCTTCTGGGTCAAGCTTCGATGTGGTCTAGCAGCCCCTTCTCTAAACACTAGTAAGAAGTCGGGTTTATATACTTCTGATTGTAAATTTAAATAGAGTAGTCGCTTAATATGTGTATTTTTCTAAGGAAGGATTTTTACTTTGTTTCTATTGACACCTTCAAAACATTCTGGATATCATCCTTTTCATGGATATATATGGGGGCTAAAAGCATGTGCTTTTCCTTCAAAATTTGAAAGATCAGATTGAGGGGAAGGGAGGAAGAATGACTTGTTTTATAGAAGACATTGTAGTTTGCTTTTGCTTTCTAATTAATGCTTTAAGTATAGGTTCTGTTCAGTCTTTGCAATTGTTATCATTTAAAACATTATTAATCTACATGTATGTGTGTGAACTTCTCCAATAAGGGTCTGCTGGGGCGTTCTTCAAACTAGGTTTCCTAACTATTCTTTATGATTTAACATGAATAGGAACATCCTGGCCTATTCTTCTTGGTGGTCAAGCTCATTGGACAGTTGGTCTTGTGGCAACCCTAATTTCTATTAGCAGTATAATTGCAGCAGACACTTGTGCTTTTATGGGTGGCAAGGTATTTTAGGCACTTCAAATTGATCTGCTGTCTTCCTGTTGAAATGGCATTATTACATTGGTTTAGTTTGCTTAATTCTTATGCTCAAAGGATCCGTTGTCCCAATTTTATGAAATTGTTATTTCAGTGAGCTTTTGGAGAGTCTTAATCAGATCTTCCAACATAGTGGCTCTTTATTAGACTGTCAACATTGTGGTTGTAAACATCTTGGTGAAATAGCTCATGAAAATTGAACTACTGTTCTATTAAAGCTGAAATTATGCACACATTTAATGATATATATATATATATATATACACATTTGCTTATGATTGCCAGTAAGACTGCTTAGGAGTCACTAGTCAGTACATTTTGTTTTGTTTGTTTTTATGTGATTCTACTGTTGATGTACCTTGTAAATATTTGTTCTTCTTCTTTCATCTTTATCTAGGTTTCCAAGCTTAGAGGATGCAATGACTTTATTTTTTTCTGTGGATAACTGGTCAAACTCTTCACATTATAACTGGAGTTTAAACTCTACATATGTTTTGGTTTATTGTTGGCAACTTCCTTTCGTATTTATCAGTGGAACAACATAAGAGGAACTTGTTATACATGCATTTGAAGGGTCAATGCCTATAAGAATCAATGGAATAGTTTGATAATATGCAGGCATTTGGAAGGACGCCACTTACTAGTATTAGTCCAAAGAAGACATGGGAGGGTACTATTGTGGGTTTGGGTGGGTGTATAGCCACTTCTATTGTATTATCAAGAATTCTTTGCTGGCCAAAATCATTGCTGAGGTATTCAATCTTCTTCCAGCATAGTTTCTATTATTGTTTCTTCCTTTATAATGAGGCATGCATACTGTATTGCAGTCTTTATGCCATTCTTGATATCCTAACAACTTTACATTTCTTTTTCTAATCCGTACACAATTTTTCCTTTTGGATTATTGTCAGTGCATTAGCTTTTGGAATTCTGAATTTCTTTGGGTCTGTCTTTGGAGATCTAACTGAATCAATGATCAAACGTGATGCGGGAGTAAAGGACTCCGGGTCTTTGATACCAGGACATGGTAATTACCTTTTGCTTTGATCATGGTTGTTTCTTGTACTAAAACATGAAACTTCATTTCTGATACTTTGAGAATGTTGCTCCAAAATTTGAATGAAGTTATTTTCTTTGATATGTTGATTTGAATCTAGCTGTTTTAGTTGGCGCTTATAAAATTTTCAATTTATAAGATGATAAACATGATCTCATCGTTTAAGTTCTAGGCATTAATCGCAGTAACATCCCTTATATCTGTTGTACGTACTGTGGTGTACAATAGACTTGATTAAGTTTTCTGTCTACTCTTGCAAAGAAAAACTAAATTGTTTGATATCATCCATGTATGATATGGTATGAATTTTTGTCTTTCGAAACATACTGATACATCACATGTATTTAAGGTGCAGACATCTTCTTGGGGGTGATCTTGAACTTCTTAACAACAAAATTATTATTATTATTTTTTGTTTTTTTGTTTTTTGCAGGTGGAATACTAGATAGAGTGGACAGTTACATATTTACAGGTGCTCTTGCATACTCATTTATCAAAACTTTACTGCCACTTTATGGAGTTTGATGTAAATATAGAGAGATCACAACCAAGTGACAGTTACAATCTTCACCAAATGATATATCTTGGAGGCAAAAATTCTTCTGCGTTCTCATTAAGAAGAGGTTGGCATATAGAAGCTGAATTATTTAGAAAACTACAAATGCATGCAACTGAAATAAATCCTTGTTTATTTTTGTATTTATGTGGCTATCAACTAGGAGCTTTATTATATCTCTTTAAGAAGACAATCAAATAAATTTTGTGCTTCTACTACTAGTACTAAGATCATGGTATTCCTCCACTTCTTCCCTAAATTTGGAACTCGAGCATCGGAGGTCCTTTGAGATTCCAAACTCCACCAGGTGGTGCGCCATTTCTACCTGACTGCAAACGACAGTATTCTTTGCGCTTACACACTCAGGGCCATGAGATGAGATTATGCAAATTCTTGGGTCTGCAGTACACAATTTTGTTGGCTGTTATGAATCCGTTTATTGCTAAGATAATAGATTATGTCTAAATTAGTATGAATCATAATTCTAAGAACAAAACTAGAAAGTTTGTGTTATGCTTATGAGCACCTATTTAATTAGTTGCCCCTGTTCTATATTGGGTATAATAATAACCTTGGTGGTTAAGATAATGACATGATGTTACCCACCTTTCTAACTTATGCATGAGCGCACACACACACACACACACAAACATATATGTATAGTTTAAATAGCTCATCCTTAATTTATTGGTCTTATTTCCTATTTCCAATCATTTAAATGTATTTCTTTACTTGATTTCGCCAAACAAGTCTGTTCATTTACACTTTTGACCCTTTCTAAGATCATTTTCCACCATTATTAGTGTACCTGCCGGCCTGCATATACAAAAGTCGTTTCACTTTGTTCGTATTCATTACATTGAGTTATCAAATTATTGACATTTTATAATCTGAAAAAAAATAAATAAATAAAGAACTCTGGTGGTTATGATAATGTTTCCCATGTTAATTATCCATCCATTCGGTCCACTTTCCATTGCCAAACACGAAAAAGACATGTTAATTTTCTATTGGTGGAATGTCCATGTATACCTATTTTGACTCGATTACAAGTTCTTTTTTTTTTCAATTCCAATAATTCACAGAATGACCAACTAGCATCAGGTTGTTGACCCATATATATGATCCTTAATCACTTCAAAATTGAAAGTGATGCATATAACTTCAAATATGTCAACCTTAGGAGGCGTCCTTGGGGGCCAACAACAACAAAAAATAAACAAATAAAAAGGCAGTGAGGTCTACTGGTTCAAGGCCCTCCTGATGCCCTCAAAACCCACCATAATGTAGACGTTAGGTGGGTTTGAAATTGATAAATGTTGTACTACAAAATTGAAATGAATTTTTATAGAATTTGGTGAGTCAACTTTTCTGTGCGGTGTATGAAGTATGATTACGATTGAAGATGAAAGTCAATCTCTTATCATATACATGACCCAAAGAAGCTAAAATAATTGAACAAAATGTTCTCACCAATCATATCCCATCAAAAGGCAACTACCACTTTAAAACCATGGATGGTCCGAAACTAAACTACACACACACACAGACAGAGAGAGAGATTGGCAACCCCAGCCTTTTAATCTTACGTGTATATATAAACTTTGTTTCTTTTAACTTGTATGATCCTGACCTTACACGTGTCTAAATATTTTATGACAAATGGCCACCCATGCTCTGCAATTATTTGTGTGCTTCTGCATCTTTCAGCGTCAAATAATGGAATTGTAGTCCACCATCTTAATTTGAGCCGCACCATTTCTGATTTATCTATTATTTTGTTTTATACATAAAAGGTACCTTGTTTTCTTTTTCCCTTTCTTTTTTTTTTTTTTTTAAGTCACAAGATTTGCCCATCCAAAAAGAGCAGAGTTCTGACCCTTCTTCTTAATGAAGCGTATTATATATATATATATATATATATATATATATATATATATATATGTATATATATGTGACTGCCAGTTACAAAAATACATGCATTTCAATTTTCTGCCATTTTTTTTTTGGTTAAAATACATAAAATTCACTATCTTTTACCTCATTTATGCATAAATTTTACGTAGTGATAATTTGCAATTCATTATTATATATGTACAAGGAATATTTGAAACGAACTTAATATGCGTGGCCGAAATAGTAGGGACTATTAAGAAATTATAAATATTTATTTGTATTCTGACATGCATGCACAGAGAATTAATACATGCAGCGTGCTTCAATCAATCATGGAGTCGAACATATACATGCTCTGCTATGAAGGGAGTCAATGACCAAGGAGATCATGCATGCATGAGTTCAGAGCAAAACCTAATAAGTAAACCAAAGTATGTAATATTTGAGAAGAAAGAAATAAAGAGATAGGTCAAAGTTAATAATCGTAAAACTAAGAAATAGAATGAAAGAGACGTTAGAAATGAATGTTGGGTTGACCTCGAAGAGATAGCCAAGAGATTTATTATAAAAAGAAAAACTAAAAAGATATGGACATAATAGAAGTCGAAGAAGGGGATAAAAAGAAACAAGTAAGGACTAGAATTGGAGGCTAGCCAACTCATTTCATGCAAAGGTGAATTTTGTGGAGCCACAACACCACCAACATGTATGAAAATGAGAGAAAGAGATTGTCTTGAGCAATAAGCTTATGGGGGTAGTGAAGGGAGACCAATGAGTGTATTGTGAATGTTACAGGGAGGGCCTACAGTAAGTGGGTTTTGACAATCATATGAGTGCTTACTTTTTGGGTTTTGGGCATAAAATTTAGAAAAAGAAAATTTGTGTGGGATGCAAAGAAGGCGTTGTTTCTAAGCTGACTAATAAGAAAAAGAGAAACTAAAGTAGAAAGAAAGAAAGCTAACAAAAATTGAAAAACAATGAGAGGGTCGGAGGAGATATGGTGGGCAAGCATCTATAAAAGCCCTTTTTTTTTTCTTTTTTTTTTAAGAGAGAAAGAGAGATAGAGAAGCTTAAAGATTGTCTCTGCCTTACAAAACCTTAACTTTTCATGCACACGCACAACCATGTATACATCTCAACCCCACACCTATCTTCCACCTCACACCCACTTTTTTACTTTTCTTTTTGTTACTTTTCTCGTCCCATTTGCATTGGATGCTCACATGTTTTTTTCCATTACCTCATTCATTTCCCTTTTCACTCTTCTAATTATGCTTTACTTTCTTCCTTATTTGTGTCTAAATCTATATAAAATTTGCTTCCATAACTGATATATTTATATATATATATATATATACATATTTTCCAAACTTAATATACATAGAAAGGACATGTATATTTTCAATGCTTTGTTATTAGCAAAACAGTTACCAATTGTGGTGCATGAGCTTGATTGGAAATATTGAAGCAAAAAACATATACAAAACCACATTAATATATATATATATGTGTGTGTGTGTGTGAGAAAAATATATATGCAAGTGTGAAAAAATAACATTATTATAAACTCCTAGACTTTCCTTCGCTCCTAAGGAAATTTGGAAAGCTAGAAGATTCGCAACCCTCCAAATACGTGTGTGGAGTAATCACATAGAAGTACCTACGTACAGAACACTTATATGGTGATTAGGTTGCATGCACAGGGAGGGATTATGAAAGAGAAAAAAGAAAAGATTTGAATACTAGTACGAAATGATCTGACACTAATAATTTAAAGAATGGAATATGATTCCTGTAATTGACCCTTTATGAATTATTGAATATCTACCTCTCTCTCTCACACTTGGTTAACTAACCAACTGAAAGAGTGAAAATAAAGTTGCTCTCCACAATTACAATATATTCTTTAACCATGCACGATTTGGGGTCCCATTTCTTTTAGTTGCTGGCTTTTTATAAGCTCTGGAAGATTGAATGGAAAAAAAGAAATGGCTGTTCAATTAGGATTTAGATAGTGTCCTGCCCAATTTTTTGAACATTGAAGACGACAAAAGCTGCCAAATGTCTTCTTTTTTTTTAAGAGTCTTTATTAGCACATCAACTATATATCTTTGTTCTTCAAAATTACAACTGATCATCAAATCCCTCACTCCTAGGAGGCTTCTACAAGACAAAAGTGCTTACCTCAATTCCTTAATGAAAAGTTGTTTATCATTATACTTTCCAAGGAAGGTTGGATTTTATTATTCTTTTTTTTTAGGGCTTGAAAAAAGTGTGCTGCTTTTATTGCCTTCCATATCTAGAAGATGCTTAAATTAAATTGGTCTCCCCCACCTCTCTCTATTTATCCCTTGTTGGAATCTGCTTTCAGCTGTTGAGGTGACTAAAGGGTATGCAACAATGGCAGGTCCATCCATGAGGGGATTGAATTTGGCTTTGTGACATTATTGCTAAAGGGAAGTCACTTTTCCACTTGTTCAATCTCCAAAAGAAAAACCCAAATAGTGAGCCAATTAATATGGAGAATTTAGTACATGACCTCCATAAAAGCATGTTTGTTTTGCAAGGTATTGAATCATACGACTGAAAGATGTCAATTTAAAACTAAGAAATTAAATTAGGATGAACAAATTATTTTGATTATCTGAGATCATGGATAATTTATTGGAGCATTGAGAGAAGTCCTTTATTCTCTCATTGAAAGCTACTGAAGCTAAAACTTTCATGTGGGGATGCATAGTTTATGGAAGGCAAGGGTTCCACCTCTTTGTAAGTGCATTAATTTACACATCCCTTCACTCTGAAACTGACGCTTCCATGATCATTTCCTTTTAATACCCTAATTTCTACTACACTAAAAATTCCTTTTGTTCCCACACCATACTTCATGCTATTCTAATTCAATCATAGTTTTGGTGCATTTGTGACACATATATATCCCTAGCTCACTACTGCATAATATAGAGATTTGTATGCCCCTTTTTCATCCATTACTCTTGCCTCTCAGAGACACACTGTTTTTTTTTTTTTATGTACCAAATTTATATGATAAAAAAATACAAATGCTTCAATATTATCAAACACCTGATAGGTAAGGTGTGAAACAAGATGCATAGCTACACAGCTAAGTCTTTGCTTCCAAGTCTTTATTTGTACAGCACAAGTTAAAGGGTGAAAATGATATGCATGATGAGTAAGTTAGGATGAATTCCAAAGAGAAATGGATTGCTTTTCGGATATTTAATTATATCTCCAACCCCCATTCCTTTACAACTTTTCCAAGGTAAGAAATTATAAAAATTTGGAACATCTCTGTAGCACAAGGATAAGAAAACATTACCTTGTTGAAAATAAGTTGTGAGAGTCAAAAAGAAAAATAGAGAGAAGAACCCCACAATCTTGAATTGATGATAGCTCGGAATTGTGCTTTAAAACAACGTAAAAAAAACAAAGTGACTGTTGACATCATAATGAGGAAGATGAAGTGTGAAAGAGAATCTGAGGGTGTCAGCGAGACATGATCTTGGTCTCAAGTACAAGTCTTTCAACTTGCAACTAAAACATCTCCACCATATCTTATACTGAATCCAACAACATGTAAATTCAGTAATGCCCCTTCTCTGTATATATAATCAATCATGCCAATGCATATTATATATATTAATAATAATAGCTATATATATTTGATATTCAGAAAGCAGACACCCACCATCAATGAATTTCTAGCTTCTCAACTTCAACAATATGCACGCATGCTTATTAAATTTTTCTATTTGTTCACTTGCTTATAGAATAATTACTTGATTAAATAAATAAAAAATGCATTCTTCGTGTAAAAATGAGGAGAGATTGAATGTTTATATTCTTAAATTATATTAAAGTTTTTATAGAAATAATTTTCCTTCTTCACCTACCTACCCAATAATCAATAATAGAACCTTAAAAACTTTAATTGGTTGTGTTTAGACATTGATGCTGACTTAATTATAATTATAATTATATTTTTGGCCAAACTAAACAGAAGAGAAAATTAACCAACCAACCAACCCAATTATTGAATTACCCTACCCAATTTGACGCCAGCTACTTTAGAGCTATCCGACGGTAAATGTTAAAAAATGGATTTGATCTAGCGGTTCAGATATGTTGATCACTTTGATTGAGACGTGTCAGATTGGAGTGCGTAAAGAGCTCCAGAGCTTGTTAGGCGGAACATGCTGTTGGGATCATCTCGCATTAGATGAGGCACTGTGGGTCCCATAACTGTTTTCAATGCTGTCCGTAGATTTTTGGATTGTTATCCTGTGTACACGCATTGTCAAGTCTTGCTGTACATCAACTGTGAACGTTGCATGAGTACGATTCTGACCACTCGTTCTTTGTGGGTCTCACCACCACCCATGGAGGATAAATCACGTCGTTTTCAATCTGTCCCCACTGGTGGCAACACATGAGACAATCAGTCAAAATCTTTTGATTGGGTTTTGGCACACTTAAGTTGTAGGTCCCGCTTTGCTTCAGCTGTATTTTGCGCACAACACGTTAGCTTACCAGATGTTAGGACACGTTTCTTTGGTCCGCGTACTATACACCTTAGTAATTTAATTTAATTTTTTTTTTTTTGCAATTGGGTCCAACCAACTCTCTTTCAAAAAATTTCACCGAAAAAAAAAAACAATTATATTTTTAAATAATAGCAAATAGTCAGTACAAAAATAAAAACACAGCAGACTCACAAAAATATATTTATACGAGTAGTTGTTGCAATGTTTTTAATATAACGATTTTCAAATATATAAAAATGCTTTCGTTTGATTATATTTTTTTATAAATAAAAAAGAGTCTCGATGTGAATCTTATCGATTTAGGATTCTATTAGTGGATTCTATTAGTGGGTAGGTCTTATTTTTTTGTAATTTTAGGCGGTGACTTAATTTCAACAGACCTCGATTCAAAGATTAAGCCAAGAGCGATTCGTTAAGACTCGAATCATAACTCTCATAAACGAATGTGATGGAACGATCGGCTTCCTTTCCGCTAAGCCACACCCCCAAATGCCTTTCGTTTGATTATATGATTGATAGAGAAGATGATAATGTAAGCAATTCAAACATATTGCATATTATAACTATGAACAATTAGATCTTAAGAAGAAGAAAAAAAATTAATTAATTAATATGTACAAGAATTGTTACCATATAGAATTTATATATATATAATATATTACATATATATGATCATTAATGGAGTAAGTTGACAGAAAAGAGAACGTAAAACTGGAATTTCAAAGAGGCTTGATCATATATGCTTAATATTATTATATAATTTTATATTTCTAATCAATTATATATCAATGTGACAGATAGTCTATCTTCTTCAAGTACGCCACTGCATCGATCACTTGGTCGCTGACAGACGGAGTCCCAGTTTACACAAAGAAAAACAGTGCACTTCTACGAAATTGCTGTATACAATACGTACACCCCTATACCCTTAAAATAATGCCCAAAATACTTGCCCTTTGTCCCATAAGATTTTAAAGGGTAGTGCACCTCTGTTAACTTTGTTGGACCACTGCCATTATTACGGACGGCGAATATTTAAAACATATATATATATATATATAACCTTGCCTCCCTATGCAAGGAAAAAAACCTATTAATGAAAACCCTTTAACAAGTATACTTATCTTCTATTAGGTTGTGGTAATAATAATGTTTTTTTAAGTATTAAATAACATCATTTGGCCACCATTATTGTATACATTTGTCCATGTAGCCAACCTGCTCGCCCCCCCTTATATTTTAACCAAAATATAATGTCACTATATATATATATATATATATTAATATATATATATATATTTATGTAACAGAGCCAAACATTTTTCTCCATGCAACATGGCCTTGAACCATTTAATATTGTAATGGTGTTTAACAAAAGCATTGTTAAATGAGGTGCTTTTAAAGAAATTAGTTTAAACTAATCACGTAGGGTCCAATGATACAAGACCCATGTGGTTTCACTTAGGCTGGAGCATATAAAAATACTAACCAAGCAACAACAGATTCAATGCATAATAATGGCATATAGGCTTTGGCATGCATAGATAGCATGATGCATAATGTCTAAGATATTTAATTAGATAATTAGTACATACTTATGTGTACATGATAATCTATTACCACCCACCATTAATTTAATTATATATTATTATAAGCATTGAAGTTTTTGAAATGCATGTATCAAGAGGCAATTTAGGCCAACATCCCATTATTGAGACCTTCAAATGTCAAATATATATCCATGAAATTCCATCGCCATTCTAATTATATAACCATTTATGTGTCTTGGAACAAACTGTTATAAGTTTATAGAATAAAGTAGCTCTTAAATTTCAATTCTCAACACAAAAAATGTAATTGGTTTTGGGGTTATTATATACATAATTAATATGCACAATGGGGATAGTACAAATGGATGTAATATTTTGGAGATTGTTATAGATTGAGAAAGTAAACGAGGAAGGCCTAGCTCGGACTCAATTTATAGCGAAGACAGTGCCGAAAGTGAGACTAGCTGATAAATAAAACAGAAGGGTTGGAACGAGTGGTTATAATCACATATGGTATTAAACCAAAGACAATTTTTCTGAGACTAATCGCGGCAAACGACAAAATAATAGGTTTAAACAATGGCATTCTAAAACCAGTTGCCATTATATGATGATTATTGCATTGCAACTAACGGCGGTAGTGACATAGTCAAGCAAGGACACTGAAGAAACCAAGCTGGATGACAATTTGCATAATCAATATTGTATTTGGTGGGCATGGACATGGAGTTTGTAACAAAATTGTTAAATTAACCCTGTTCAAGTTTGGAGTTAATGAATCAAAATTGAGAAAATTTCTAAATGAAAGCGTTGACTAATGTGAATGATAAAATTCATGTTTTTCTTGGTATCTTATTTGGCCTTCGTTGCCAAGTATACAAGGAAAGTCACAATCTTAATCATGAAAAAGCGCCAAACAGTAATACCCAACTGCAAAGCAAGAAACTCATCATCAAGAACAAATTAAGAAACATGAAGAAAAGAACTATACAAAGCCATAGAGTTACTAAATTGTTTTTGGTTTCTTGATTGGAAATAATAGGCCTACAGCAGATAGACAATTAGCATTGAAGAAGAAGAAGCACAAGAAAAAAAATTCGATAAAAGGATCAGAAATAGTAGCAGTAAGATGTGAAGCACCTCCAAAAGATGAAAATTAATTGGTAGAACCAAATAACAAAATGCTGGTTCTTCTTGATCATCAGCACCTCCAAGCTGAGGCCCATATGAGTTCCTTTCGCTGCCAGCATAGAACAAGTGAAGACTGTCTCTTCTCAACATGGAAGCCCCGAACCAGAGTTCGCTGCACCAAACATTCAGCTTGTGACTCTGTGAAGTTACTGAACGTCAATGGAGACAACCCAGATTGTAAAAACAAAGTCCTCCATGGAGGTGTTCTTTCAGCAGAACGGTGGCGACCCAGCACAATTTTCTCAATCCCGGGTTGAAGCAAGTACCTTTCAATCTTTTGCAGAGCATCTAGGTTCACATTTACAGCATCAAGGGATTCAAACAGACCCGAATAACAGTTAAAAGCATGTATAATTTGGTGTGGAAATGGCACATCGGTTCGTTCACAGCCTCTGTCCAAAGAGACCACAACTTTGGGAGAGAGTTGCTTCACAAAACGGAGGACCAAAGGAAGAGATAAAGGATAACTTGAAAGGGAGCCAATTGGCAGGTTCACAGCAATTGCTTCACTCTCTGAGACATGAAGGGGCAGTGGCCAAGAACCAGAATTCAATAAGTCAAGGCTTAGAATTTCGAGCTCGAATGCCAAGTTAATCTCACTAGCAAAATGTTTCAGGTTCTCTTGAGTGAAACCAAACTCGAACTCATCATGCATGGAGGGGGATACAAAAGCTGTGATCTTAAGAGACGCCGCACCACCATTTCTCAAGGCGAGCTCTTGCATCAAAGAGGCCCATTGCCCACCATACCCGATATCAAAATCAACAACGTGAATTCGATTAAAGCCTTCCATAGCTTCAAGGATAGCTTGGTTACAAGTAAAATTGGCAAATTGAAGAACCGGTGAGATTTCAGAAAATGATTTGTAAGCTCCAATCTTGAAAATGAGACTAAAGGGTGACAAAGCCGATGAGTTAGTTGTGGTGTTCATATGGAGGAGCAATTGCAAGGCCTCCTTGAAATAGAAAGCAGCCCGTTGGAAAGGCTTGCCAATCGGAGAGAGCTGGTGATTGAGCCGCGCCAATATCCCTTGCGCGAGTACCGGGTTACCGGTTTCTATCAGCTCTGCGGCCTTGGATAGCTGGTCAATCAACGCCTGCTGAAGCTGGTGGTTCATCAATTCCTCGCCCCCTGCTGGGCTCACCATTTTCTGCTTTGCCACTGCCATCGTTGGCCTCTGTTGAAGATGCTGAGGTAGCAATTGGAGCTGCTGTTGTTGTCCCCTGGAAAATAGCTCTTGCCCAGGAGGAAGTGGAACCTTTTGGACCTGATAATTGGCTCCAGTGGCACCAGAATTAAGTCGTTTCGCCGGTGGAGGAGAAAGTAGGTGATGCTCTTGCAACTGAGCATACGTCAAAGGCATAAACAAAGCTGGGTTCTGGGCAAACTGAGCTTGGTGTTGGTTTATGAACATCTGGGGATTAAAAATCTGAGGCTTTTCGTCCACAGCCTCAACCATTTGTTGTTGATGATGATGCTGTTGATGGAAGGCGGCAGGAGGCAGCGAAACAGGCAAAAGATTGTTAGCTGAAGCAGCGAACATGGAGTTGAGGCCGGGGCTGGGGCTGGGGTTAGAGACTGAACCCACTGACCCAGGCCTTGCATTGTTGCTTTGAACATTTGAGCTGTTGAAAGGAAAGTCGGAACAAGTTGTTCCTTGCAGAGAAGGATCAATACTGTTGCTCACCAAATTCCCGCTATTCGGCTCGAATCCATAACCTTGATCCACAACACCGAAGCCCGCATTGAATTCCATATCCTGGGAACCACTCCCACTCTGCAAGAGCTTATTCAACCCAAAAGATGGGTCTTCAACATCCGCCATAATCAACCTCAGGATGGACTGCTCTTGGCCTGGGGACTCAGACAACACACTCTCCCAGTCTTCCATTCCAAGGCCACATTTTTCTTCCTCTAATGCAGCGCGTGAAATGTTCCCGGAGGCTGTCGCCGTCACACCGGTGGTGGTGTCGTTGGAGCCGCTTCCACCACCGGTTCCGCCGCCGCCGCCGAGAGAAGAAGACAGTGTTGAGGAGGATGTGGGAGGACTTGGGCTTCTTCTAGTATCAAGAACAGAGGTGGGCTCACTGCCCACATAGCAATTCTCTTTCTTTGTGGTGTTCCACTTTTGTGGCTGTTGCTGTGACTGCAATAATGAATCTGAAGCTGGAGAAAAATCTAACACCCCCTTCCCTTGAAACTCCTCAAAGGGTAAGGGCATGGCCTTCATCTAAAACAAACCAGTACAACAAGTCTACCCACACAAACCCAGAAACCTCCAGTTTTCAGAAAAAATAAAATAAAAATAAAAATGAAACCACCCAAAAGATTTCCTAAGCAACAGAGACAGATGGGTTTACTTCACAATTAACAACCAGGACTTACTGCGAGAAAGAAAAACAGAAAACCACTGTGACATAAAACAATTACAAGAAGTAAAGATTTTTTGAGGTCTAATACTCAAGGGCTTTGGCTAGCAATACAAATTCTGACTCCCAACAAAAACACTTCTTTAATACATGCACAGCTCTAGAAACCCATTCCCAGCCCACACACACACACACCTTAGCTGCTTCAGCTTCTTCTTCGGATGCTACAGCCCCTATCTATAACAAAGCTCTCAAAATTATTTATTTTTCACTCTGGTTCTTCTTAGAATAACTCAAGGCCCATTTTCGGAATCGCCATCATCATCATCTTCTTCGTCTTTCTTCTTCTGTGGTTTGTAGCCTTGGGTGGGTTTCCCTCTCTTCTTCAAGTCTATTTTAGAGTATTTTGTCTTCCCTCTGTTTTCTACTTATTTGGATGCGTGCAACATATAAAAGTGGTAAAGTGCCTTCTCTCTCTGGTTTTTTATTTTTATTTTCTTTTTCTTTTTCTCTGATTATTTATTAATTTATATTTTTTTTTTTATGTGGCTTTTGTCTGTAGACGTAGTTATCTCCCTGGTAGGGTTTCTGTCACCCTTCTCAAGCCCCACTCTCAACCATGACGCGTAATTTTCTTCTTTATGTTTTTTCTTTTTTCATTTAATTGGAACCTTTTCTTTCATATATCAATTTCTCATCCCAATACTTAAATGCTAACAAATTTTATTTTCATTTTTTGTTAGCATGAGATCTTGTTGGTATCAATTTGTCAATGTCCCCTAACTTATTGCTTCAATCTAGAGGTAAATTTGGAGAATAACATTTATCAAATTTCAATCCGGTAGGTAAATTATGAATTCACTGTCTCTTGTCTTTTTTATTATTCTCTTATTTGTTCGTCGTTTTAAAATTTAACACGTATTTAATATTTAATATATTATATATATTAAATAATAAATATTAATATTAATATTAAATAAAAAACAGAGAGAGAGAGAGACCCGCGAATTGAATCCTTTCACATGCAAAAGCTAGCCACGCTCTAGAGAGGCGCGTGGTGGTGTTCTTTCAGAGTACTTTTTCTTTTATTTATTTATTTTCTTTCACAGAGACCAACGAGACAGAGAAAAGGTGAACTGGCTGAAATGGGTTTTGCAATATATGCGTATTTCCTTTTCTACCCTTAATGTTTCCTAAAAGCTATGGACTAAAGCTCCGCTCATGGGCCAGTAAATGTAGGGGTAATATAGTAACTACGGCCGAACAATCTCTGCTTGGCCTGGTTTTCGAAACTGAATCTGACGGCACTATTATGAGTAGCTTTTCGGGGATTGAAAATATCGAGACAGATCGGACGGACGAGGTGTTTTGCTGGAGTGAAAAATGTATGGCTACGATCGAAAGCTTCAATTTTACTAGAAAAATACAATAAAAAAATATTTTTATAAATCTTTGGGCTCAAGTCTTGGATTTGAGTGTTGGGGGCCCAATGGGTTCGGATTCATTAAATTGGAGCCACAGGTAAAAACTATAAGTGTGGGGGGTAAAAAGTACAATGTGGTCCGTCATTAGTGCTCGATTCGTTAGTGGAAGGGCGGGTGTTTTATGTCATTTTGCATGTCCAATTTAGGGATTAATGAGAATTCTTTTATTTATTTTTTCAATTTTTGGAAGGGAACAAAAGAAAATGCTTTTAGCTTCAATTCAAAGAGTTTTTTTTTTTAATTATTATTTATTATGTGTAAAGTAGTATTAGTGTTGAATTTATTTGTAAGACACTGATTGATGAGGTCAAGTGTGACTAGAGTTGAGGTTTGAAATATAAACTTGTGGCTTAATAATGCATGAAATAACTTTGATTTTGATAATCGACAACGACTAATGCCAAAATTATTGACATAAAATCTCTAAGCGTACAATGATTTATTGGTTTAGATATCAGATTAGGAAGTTAGGTGTGCTTCTATTTTTCCATAGCATGGAATAAATATGATAGACAATAGATTTTGTTTTTTTATAAATTAAAAATATTTAATTAACACTTTTCTACATATTCAGATATATATTATCAATATTGGGTCGAATGGTAATTGTCTGTAATTTTATTACTTTACACAAAACTAAGAAATAATGGATCTAAGTTGATCATAAAATCTTTTTTCCTCCAACCGCTTTTAGCATTTCATTACGGTGCATGGTAGCTTGGCTTCTACAAGGACAAAATAATTAAAAATAAAATTCTTATAAATATTTTAAAAAATTTTTTGATGAGAATGTTAAAAGACATATTCTTGAATTATTCCTTATGGAATTCAGAGACATGAAAATATTATTAATAAACAAGTTTTAAGGTGTATGTGTCTCCTCTTGGAGATGGAGTAGTGCATGAAACCTCATGTTCATAAAAGGACATGAGCTTTAATTAACATGAATATAAATTCAATTGCTTTTACAAAAATCGAACCCATCTAATCCTACTTGCACTTAATTTATCTATTTCCTAAGTTCCTAGCAGTTGCATTTGGAAAGTAACAAATACATATCTATGACAGTCGCATTATAAAAATGAAAAAGGGAAAAAAAGAAAAAGAAGAAAACACAGACAAAAATAAAATGACAGAGTAGTTGCATTAAAGAATTAGAGGCAGGACAACAGAATGAGGTTGCACTGAATTGGATTGGACAAGTCCATGTACAAAATAACAAATCAGCAAGTCTATTCATTTTAAAATTTACTTAAACAATTCTGACAATTTTTGTCCCTTTCTTTGTTTTGAGTTTGTGATGGTTGACTATGAGTATGACATCTCTGCACTCCACCATTCTCCTTCAATCTTACCCCAGAAGGCTCGCTTAACATCCCCATTCCATGATTCATTAATTACATTACATGTACACCATCTTATTGGGTTTTCCTCTAGTTTAAACACTAAGTTAAATCTTTTAATTAGGTCGAAGATTAAGATAATATATATATATATTCAAAAACCTAATAGGGTGAAAAATAGAATAAAATCTTAAGTACATGCAATTTACATGACTGAATGACCGCCAATTTTTTGGTGACTAATCTACCCAAAAAAAACGTGTGATTGTCAGTTCACAACAAGTTCATTAATTGGATTGGAAGCTTGGGATTAACGTATAGATTGCTTTGTTTCCTTTGGCAAGACATTGAGAAAACAATGAAATCTTTCTTCCAAGTAAATCTAATTCCCTCATTAATTACTTCGTTTAAATAGTTTTCCATGAAAGGAGTGTAGGGATTATAAAAATGTGATAACCCATAAAAAAAATGTAAAATACAATATTATAAAGTTTTTATAATTTCCTTTTTCTAAGGAATGGTAGGCAATCTGTTACTCTCATTCACTAAATATCATTTGGAAACAAACCCTAATAAAAGAGGGACAAGATATGGTGCACTTATACTCTTTGATTGTTTTGCATTTACCCATTTTGAGCACCATGCCTCGACATATATAATGAAACACCCATTCATAAAATTTGTAAGTTGCTTTCACACTTGGACGTTGGTGATCCATTTATTTGTCTAAATGTGAAACTATGCAAGAGCTAGATAGACTCGCTGATTTTTTATGTCCCTTTCAACCTCCAAACCTTGCCCATGAGACACGAAAGTGACTTGAGTAGTGAAATAGTGATAAGACCGCGGTGTGAGTGAGACAACAAGAGTAGGAAGTTAGAAACTCTATCTATGGGGGACAATATGGGAATTTGAATAGAAGAAGAAGCTGTAGACAAGTTTTTTTAAAAATGAGTGGTACATATATATATATATATATATATATATATATATATATATGTTAATGTGGGAGTGAAGAGGACATGCTTAGGTATGCAATGGGAATTGTTTAGGGGAAAACCATGATTTTGACATGTCAGAGAGAGAAGGCTTTTTAGTTTGATGTCCTGCCCCCATGTGAATGCTTAACACAACTCACTCTCATCCCCACCCCTACGAAGTGTAAAGCGACCTAGCTTCAACCCCCTCTTTGCTTGCCTCCTTCTCTGCCACTGTACTATTTTTCTATTCAAAATTCCATTTTTTAATTTCAAATCTCTCTCTCTCTCTCTTATTTTTTTAGGCAGAAGGGGGTGGTGATATGTATATGTTCTTTTCTCTCTTCTCAAGACACCCAACACCTCAAGCAAACACCAACACCAGTATTGCATGCCTACTGTTCTCAAGTCTAGCTTCACCACCAAGAACAACAGCGCTATATGGCTAGCTACGTACAAAAGTAAAATTTTCGTCAAGCTAGATCCCTTTAATTTGATATATATATATATATATATAAATGACTATATTAACTACACATGGAGATTGCAATGTGTCTTTCCATTAAAGTTAAGATAGTTAGGTTCCCCATGATCGGAGAACACATAAAAATCATGTAATGTATTGAGAAAATCAACTCCCAAGTCCTATCCATAAAACCCACTTCCAGTGGTTGCCTTTTTTATCATAAGGATTAATCAGTATATATAAATATATATCAACCTTCCCATCACATAATTACAAAAGGTCGCTAGCTTCTTATACTTTGTATTTGTTGGGGACAAGCCCATGATGATGATTCATGCACTAGTTAAAAGAGATAATCTATACATTACCCCTTAATTATTCATCAACAAACTTAAATTTTATCCTCATTGAACCACATGGAACGTGGAAGATGATGGATAGATGAAATTTCCAATCCGCAATATGGAATAGTCTGGTTGCCGCCACTTTTGGATCACGGGACTAGGTTAGTACATTTGGTTGAAAGATTTCCGTAAAATTAAGATTTTGTTAATTGAACGTATCGATGTATATGTTTGTCATAGATATGAATGTTTGATCTGCTATCTCTTTGACCTTATTTTTATCATCATTCGGTGTTTTTGTGCACTTCCACAGCAAAATTTGTCTATTTTTTAATTGGGTTTTATGAGCACTAAAGGATTATATATGCATTAATTTCGTTATTGGTTTTAATTAACAGTTTGTCGATCACTTTCTAATCATAAATTGCATTGATTTGAAACACACAAATATATTTATATTTTTTATATATGTTTGGAAGTATTTGTAGGTCGGCATTGGCTGGCCTTTTGTTTTTGTTCCCATTCCAAATCCTGCGAACAAAAGAAACAAAATGTATGAAAAAATTATTACCAAAAAAAAATTGTATGAAAGCATAAAAGGAGAAGTGCATGTATCCAATGAAAGTCGTAAGGCATCAACCGCTGTTGTATTTATTTATTTATTGATATGTCTATGATTTGTATGGTTTTCATTAAATATAACTAGCTAGGACTCGCAATGTCAAATCACTTGATACTTTCTTTTTTTTCCCTTAAAATTAAACTCCACATGAAAGCAAAATTTGGGGAGGAGTCCGTATAAGCAGAGGGGGTGTATGTAAGTACGAAGAGGATATTTATATACACAAAAAGGCTGGATATCTTTTTTTTTTTTTTTGGTAATTAAAAGGCTGGATATCTTTGAATGTGAAAAAAGAAGTCGAAGAGGTACAGTGTATTTTTAAGATGAAATAATTTATTTAGGTGTCATTTGGTAACATATTTATTTTTTATTTTTGGTTTATAGTTTTTTATTTTTTCGTCAGACAAAACAACAACTCCTTTGGTGATCGTTTTTCTTTTTTCTTTTTTTTTTTGATTTTTGAAAAAAAAATCAAAAGGAAAAACTCATTTCATAATAATTTTGTTTTTGATATTTTTTTTCTTAAAGTTTATATTTAATCTTAAAATACAATTTTAAACGACGGTTTATATTCGAAACATTGTTAAGAATTTATATTTAACGACGATCTTTAAAAATCCGTTCGTCCTGAAAGGTGAAAAAAGAAAAACGGAATTTCAGTGTTTCCCTTTTTTTATTCAAATTTTGGAAAACAAAAAAGTTTTTGTAAAAAAAGAAAAAAAAAGAAAAACGTAAACGTTTACCAACGCATTTTGATATTTAATTTTTCAAAAAAATCAAAAATAAAAAACAGAAAGCCAAAAATAACAATTAGTAATATATATTATAAGTTGTATTTTATAGGTTTAGATATTGGAATTATTTATGATTTGTAATTATCTATGTAGGCGCTTTGCTTGTTTGTCTGGGCTGCAACAATATTATTAAGAAATTGGAGGTAAAACTTAATACAGAGGGTACGGAAATTACATGGCAAAGACAAAGAACATATTAAAAATTGACATCTTTCGGTCTTAAAATAATTTATAATCGAAAGGAGAAGAAGAAATCAAAATCTGGATAGAAACATTGTTGAGCTTTCTTGTTTCTTTTCACACCACTTTATAGGCTCATGATTTAATCAACTCCTTTTATAAAAAAATAATAATAATAAATTATGAAGTATAATAAAAATAGATGTACGTGGCTTCCAATCTGTGTAATTCCCTTCCCTTCCCTTGATATGAATTTGTTATTAATACAGGTTTCCATTAAGAAAGATAAAGTAAAGTGAATAGGAATAGAAAATGTGTCACTTGGACGGACCAAATCGAAATATGATTTGGTTGTAGGTCGAGAGCATCTAACTAGCACAATTATTTTTTTTTTTAAATAAAAAACTTTTTTATATGAATTTTATTAATTCAGAATTTTATTAATAAATAAAATTTATCTGCGGCTCTAATTTTAAATTTTTTCTCTCTCGGAATACCTATTCCAAACAAATATGAAGACTGTTAATTGGGCAATCTGCCAAATGACAATTCTAAAACTCAAGCCCAATACGCCTCCAAGGCACGGTCCATCCCTTTCCCCATGCCAAAACAACCTACAAGGCTGTGCCTTTTTTATTTTTTTATATACGATGCTTTGTTAATTGGGGTTTTGAAAAAATTGTATCAACGCCAACGTTTTGCCATGATTTGGAAACAATTTTGTACCCACAAGAATAGATTTTTTAGTCACGAAAACTGACCAATACAATAAGAGAGAGAGAGAGACAAGAGTCCTTATATATCTTCCCCCCAAAAGGTTGGGTACATAAACAAACTCCCAAGTTACATATTGCATGATGATGGGCTTATAGGCCCAATTAAATCAAGAAATTGGACTGCAAATGTACTGTAGGGTTAGTTTTGAATTGAAACTGACGTGAGGCCCAGCTAACTACAACCAATTTTTTTTAAATTTTTTTTTGGGTTTAAATATTAGTCCACCCATAGCTGATCAGGAGGCCGCTCGTGTTGGAAAGCGAAACCAATACTGAATTTTTCAGATTAATAATGGTCTATGAAAATTGATCAATTTTTTAACAAAAATATAAACGTCTTGATCAATTCAAAAAAAATAATAATAAATAAGAAGCTCTAATCACGCTAACTCTCAATTAACTATCTGGGTTTGTTTTCCTTTCTTAATTTTCTATGAAAGTTGGTTCTTTGTTTTCAAATATCTTATTATTTCTTCAACTTGGAGACCAAGGAAGGCTGAATTTGGACCGACCATGAAGACAAATGTACCATTTTTTTAAAAATTAAATTACAAAGCATTTTTCCACGTCCAATTTCCCAAAATGTCATTGTTAATATTATGAACAACGCAAAATACGGTGGGCAGTTGTGGTGCGGTTGAGGATTAAATCGTCAAAACGAATATCCCACCGGATTTGATTAGAGAGACACGTAAGCAAAGCCGTGTGAGCAAGCTGGCCACATTATTAATGGATTCTCTCTCCTCCGGTTTGTTAAGTTATAAATCCTCTAATTTATTACTCTAAAATAACAGAAATTACCTTTGTGTGGGTTGCAATATAATAATAATCACACTCATACATTTAATACATTACGTTATCCAACATTTTATCATTTACAATCTAATTAACTTGGATTAACAGCTTGAAATATGTCAAATGCAAGGAGGTAAATCAAGATTTTTTTTTTCCCTTTAAATTTCATAATTCCATTTATAATATATCAAAAATGTTATCTGCTTTGAATATTCAAAATTTTCAAGAAGTTAAATTTATTTTATTTTATTTTTTCAATTGAGAATATTAATTTTGTTATCTGTAATATCAATTTAAATTTGCTTTCCAAGGAATTGAATAGCTAATCTTCTTGAAAACGATTATTATATAAAAAGAAAAACAAATTTTGAAACGATTAATTGGTGATAAAGTTTTAAACAATGATAAAGGGTATTCAACCAGTACTGATAGCTTTCAAAAAAAAAAAAAAGTGGAGGTGGTTAATAAATAAAACCAAAATCGTTGTCAAATATTGTTGTTATTATTAGGATATATAATTGCTGTCGTAATGTCATGGCAAGGTTTGATTGGTCACCGAACCAAACTTTAACCAAGCGTCCCGGAAGAGATAATAAAAAAGCGATTATTAAATACGCAAATACATGATTGCACAGTACAAAGGTTGCCATCTTTGATTTTCTCTTATCTGCAAAGCCAACACCCAGAGCTCTGATTGATCTCTTCGATTCTTGTTTCTCTTTCAGTCCAATCTTCTGTGTAAGTTTTCCTCCACTAGCTTTTGCTCTTGTTTTTTTTCCTTTTTGGTTCGGTTTTTGTGGGAAAGATAAGGAAACCAAGCAAATTGACGTCTTCTAAATGTTCTCTTTTGTTTTCTTTTGATTATCAAGCGACCCAATTATTAAATTAAACCAGGCTTGTTTTGGTGAAGCTTTTGTTTTTTCGTCTAATATAACTTCTTCTTTTTTCCACAATCCAAACTTTGCTTTTGGTAATTAGCTGTAGTTAGTTTTCATTCATGAACTTTTGGGGTTTTTATGAATTCAATGATTTCTCTTCTGGGTTTTGTTCATATTTTGATTCAAGTGGTGGTTCTTCTTATCGTGTGTTTTCTTTTATCCTATTCTTTGAATGCTGTGGCTATTTTTCTCGTGTGATCATCATAATTGATTTTCTATTTTGTTCCGGAATTGTAAAACCGTGAGTAGATTTTGATTAAATTTGGTCCTTTTTATGCAGTTGATTCCACAAAGATGACTAAAAGCATCTTCAAGCAAGAGCATGATTTTGGTACGCTGGCTCTCTCTCGATTTTTTTCAGGCTCATTCCACAGTCTATTTCATTTATATTATCTTCATCAGGTTAAAGTATTATTTTTGTGAATTTAGTTGAGTAAATGTTTTCTGCCTTCTGTATGCAGAGAAGAGGCGAGCCGAGGCTTCAAGAATCAGGGAGAAATACCCAGATAGAATTCCAGTGAGAACTAGCTCTGTATCTTTTTCATTAGCATTTTTCTTTCTCGCTTGCTCTTTTTGTGACCAACACTCTGCATCTTTTTTCTATTTGTTAAATTTTTTGGTTCCTTTTTTTGTAGGTTCAACTTGTATAGGTTGTTTAAATCAGTGCAATCTGTAAAATGTGTTGTGAAATCTTTGTGCTTAATTTGGCTCATAACAATGGAAGAATCTTTGGGTTATTCAATTTGCTCAGGCTCATTATTTGTACCCAGAATATAGGTATACTTCGAATAGGTGTGGCTTCATATAAGCTGTTACATATATAGCCTAAAGGTGTATCACAGGCTTTGGTCAAAGCTGCCAAATTATTTTTGGTTTGCTTAGTGTCTGTAGAAATCGTGTGTTAGTTATAATGTGAAACGAATTCAATGAAAAGAGAAGTTTGTCAAATGGTCTTGGTAGCTCATCCTCCTTCTTACGAAACAATATAACTGTTCTGGTAATCTTATTTCTTGTTGGTATGTCAAATGGTTTTGATATATCATTCTGTCATTTAGATACATATTAACTATGTTGTACTGTGTCTACCATTTTAGTAATTTGTTTATTTAGCTCAGCTGACTTCTTTAATGTTCATAAAAGAAAAGGGGGGGCTTCCGATGTCTTGTTTGTTTGTTCATCAGGCCTTTGATTAGATTTATTGTCAGTGGTTGGATTACGTCTCTGTCTATCAAGTATTAGAAGTCATTTCCCACTCTGGATGTCAATCAACTTTTTTGCATGAATCGAAAAGTTACTTTTCATCCACTTTGGGGATATTGCTGATAAAACATTGATGGACCTTGTAATTTTGTGCGCTAAACATGAGTGTCAGTGCTTTCTCCTCTGCTAGATGGTTGTTAACGTTTGCTATGTCAACTCTGAAAGACACAAAGTTATATTGTATGAAGGTTTGAAGTTCGATTTAGATTATTATTACTGGAAGGGTTAATTGACCTTTTTCTATTTAATTTGGTGAAACTAAGGCTTTAATCTTCTTGTTTTTCTGTCTTTTGATGCTTTCTCGCTGTCTGCTGCTTTTGTAGCAAATATTGCGTATGTTGAGTTGGGAATTTTTCTTTTTTACTGGTTTACTGTGGGAATAGCTCTTAGTCAATGCATAATACAATAATAATGTTAATTCCATTGGCATTGATACCCTAATGGGATTCAATTTTGCTTCTATTGATATTCTCTTTCTGCTTCTAAGGTGATTGTGGAGAAGGCTGAGAGAAGTGATATTGCCAACATTGATAAGAAAAAGTAAGCACCACTTCATGTTGCTAACAGTTTGATATGGACTTAAAGCTCTGCTCTTTCTATTAATATCACTCTTTGCTGGTCACCATATTTGATAATGTTTGATTATGATAATTTGCAATTGACAATTGGCAATAATTTGCTGAAGCTCCCTCACTCACTCTATGCGTGTCTGGTTTCAATTGTAGGATTTCATTGAGGGTTCATTTAATTGTACTGTTATTTGCTTCTGTTTGAAGGCCAAATTAGGATCAGGAATGGTCAACCTTAGTTGCAAAGAGAACATATATTATTGCTCAATTTCTATGTATTTTAAACTAGTGATATTTCTCCATAATAATGAGGAGTGACAACATTACAGGTACCTGGTCCCAGCTGACTTGAGTGTAGGTCAATTCGTGTATGTAATTCGGAAGAGAATTAAACTAAGTGCAGAGAAGGCAATTTTCATATTTGTGGATAATGTCCTGCCACCTACAGGTAACTCTTAACTGCTAAGCCTTCTTCTAACTTCCTACTCTAGAAGTTCAATTCTTGGTTTTTCTTCATTTAGTTATAGATAATAGTTCACTGCATTCCTAATTACAAGTTGGACTTTGGAAAGATGTTTCAAGTACACTTTAGGCATTTTGATAACTAGTATATATTCGACTAGTGAAGTTTATATATTCAACTGTTGCAGGAGCAATAATGTCTGGTATATACGACGAAAAGAAGGATGAAGATGGGTTTCTCTATGTTACATATAGCGGAGAAAACACATTTGGGTAGTAGAAACTGAGTGTCATGCTTCTCAATTTGCTCTCTCTTAAATAATACCAGCAAATTTGCAGTGTCTCTAATATGTGTTATCCTTTACTGTTGTTTCATGTACAGTTATACTATGTAAATAGCATTTCTATCATTTTAATGAATAATTCTCACTTCCATTGCTTCGTCAATATGAAAAAGGATATGCTATGAGCAGTGAATGAACTCCTATTCCAAAAGGCTCTCCTCTGGGGGATTAAAATAAATAGTCTAAATTTCGTATGTAGCAAAATGAAATGAAAGTTATAAAGTCGAATACTAAATCAATAAGTGGTTGAAATTGTGAAAGTTAACGTTTGTTACACCTGTGAAAGTAAACAAAAATGGGACCCAATGGAACTTTCTAAACGTTTTAAACATAGAGCAGACGATCTCCAAGGCTTGAAATAAGATTTTCTCTCGACAGACAAACAGAGGCTTATCCAGCTAACAGGGTAGGGAACTACAACTGCCAAACTCTAACATGAGCCAATGGTGCGCAACTCAAGTCAATAGATAACGTGGGAACAACGGGACCATACCGACCGAGAGTGCTCGAAAATTGCAAAGGTTCAAGAGTCGACATGAATGTCATGTCAACCGCGAAGCTCGAATCCCAAGCCCCCCCCCCTCTGCAGCCGAGCCTGTCGTGCGGTGGTGCACACCCAATTTAAAAGTTAAACAGCCAACACGAGGTCCTACGTACATAGATTTTATCATTATTTTTCTAAGCCATTCCTACATAGATTTGGTAGCACAAAAACGAAGCATATATATATATATATAACAATTAACATACTTTACACGCCAACACAGGGAATGTACAAAATCTAAGGCATTGCCATCAGCCCTATCACTACCAACTATGCAAACAACTACCATTTGCATTCAAATTTTTTTGCGCAAACAAAGTGTTAAAATAATGTTTGAAAAAAAATGAAAAAACCTCGTCAGAGCTCGAATTGAAGAATTTGAAGATTGTTTTGAGTAAGATTTTCTTAGGAGCCTAGTCCTCAATTTATAGAGAATAACTCTTAGATATATCCACGGACGCTGCTCCAAATCCTATGGTAAGGTTCTATTTTGGACCTTTTTTCAATCGGTTTAAGTTATGTTTTTGCGGATTTGCTCTTGTCTGAACAGATGTGATAAAATTATTATAACTAAATAACAGATGGATCTAAAATCAATCTGAAATAAGAATCACTATTTAATTGAAAATCATCGAGGACCTAACATGGAGGTAGAAAACGTTACGCCGAAGAAGATATCCTGGCTAGGACTGGAATTGGAGACACACCAGAGAGTCATGGGTTTTGGCGGCTGCTAATGGACCCCTGCGACCCCGCGGGTGTTGATAAGCCCACATGGGTGATTACCACGTGTAATGGTGGCCGGTATTGACGGTTAGGACACTCCCTTGTGTTCCTCGGCCAAGGAACGCAGCCTGGAATGTCCACGCGCCCTTGTCTGTTGCGTCCTTGTCTATTTGGCCCCTAACTCCTCGTGTCCCGCACATTTTTTTTTTCTTTCTTTCTTAGTTTTTTCGGTAGACCCCACGTGTGTGTTACACCGAGCATGTGGGTCATGTGGGTCCCATTCCCGTCGACTTTTATTTCTCGTCCATTTGATTTCTAAATTACATAAAATGCTACTCACTGGATATAATTATCGTTATAAAAATAGATTTTTTTGTAAAAATCATATTAGAAATTGAATTATTGTGGTGTGCATGGATCATATTATTCGAAATTCGATAATTTAGGCGCCCATAATGTGAAGCTTATGAAAAGTAAATATTTGTGAACTGCTATTATGGCAGAATCAATCCCACATATATGGTAAGGTAGCTGGATCATTAAATTATTGTTACAAGGTTAACTAATATTAGTCCTCTCTCATTTGTTTTTCTTAAAAAAGTTTAATCACAAAGTATAAACTTCTAGGTGTAGCATATAAAAGAGCAAAAAAAAAAAAAAAAAAGTCGTCAAAATTTGGCACTGCAAATTTGCAAGTGAAACAAAATTTAGAGGCACATGAGAGAGGGCGAGGACAAAGACGTGTCCAAGAACTACCAAAAGAAGCATTGAAGAGAGAATTTTTATTTCTCAAATAATGGTTCTGTCCGAGTCGATCATGTGCTTGACCATGGAAATGGGCCTACGTAGCCAAATATGAACTGAAAAATGCATGGCATGGCCTATTATAAGTATACATATGAAGCACAAAATTTAAATCAACAACCAACCGCTTTGCAATGCCCATCGTAGTCACTAATATGTAACGAGAATTATTAGTAATTAGAAGCTTCTTAATTTATTTATTTTTCCGTATTAATCACTAAGTCTAGGTGTTTGTGAATTCATCTCCTTAAATCAAGGACTAGTACGGGAATAATAGTGATCATCAGCAGCACCGATGCTCATTTACCAAATGCGCGAACAAAGACAGAGAGGCAAATAAACATAAATAGTTGAATAAAGCTGGATGCTTAATGGCATTATGCCAAAGGATAATGGTCACCAACTGCTAATTATGTGTTACTAATTAAAACAACTTTCCTGAAAAGCATGGACTGACCAACTGCGCAACACCTAGCTATATAGCCAGCTCCTATTACTTCTTATTACCTTAAAAAATTCATGATTTCTAAGACAATTTTTTTATGAGGAATCACACACATAAGGAATGTTTAGTCAAGCTGCTCAATCTCCTAATGTCACGTAGGTTTATAAGTCAAAGGCCATAACGGTAGTTACAACATTACCAAGGTTGTTTTCTTTTGTCTACCTACATCTAACCGAAAAAGCTTCCTGCTACTTTTTGAATATGATCGAAATTATTTTTATCTGATTAGAGCATTTTCAGTAGAGTGTTAAAATTGAATGATAATATCAAATTTTAATATTGATTTTTATTATTTACACTCTAATAGGAATGTTATAATTATGTCACGCTGTTATTTTTTGTGTAAAAAATAATTGATATTTTTAGAGAAGTGTAACAAAAAAAAAAAAAATGCTATTTCTAAAGATATGTGCAAAGTGGGGTGACCCATTTTTTAAATAAAAAAATATGTATTAAATTTTGATATTGTTATTATTTTAACATTGATATTTTAATTTGTATTGGAGATAACATAACTTGTTAACAATAAAATTTGAAATTGATAATATTATTATATGATTTACTGTTGTAGACGCTCTTATAATGATAAGTTTTCCAATGTAATTAAGAACACTGGCAAGGGCAAGCAAGAAGGAGGCATAATCCATTGCACTTAGGTGGGACAAGGAATGGAGTTTCCTCGGTAAACACGATTTGTCTTGCACTAGTTTGTATATACCTTTCTTGAATAATATAAATATATATATTAATCCTGCTCAGCCATTTTTCCTTTCTTTATATATCCCACTTGAAATGGAAAATCTTTCTTGGACCTTCTTGATTTTGCTTCTCCTTCGCTGGTCCAGCAAAGTTTAATTTGTCTTGGGACCCAACAGAGAGATTTGAAAGTGAGAGAGATAATAGAAGGAAGGGACAGAAGAAAAGGGCACCCATATTCTCATTCTCCTTTCTCACTCCTCATTACCCATACATCTCCATGTTCTTCAGCAAAACCTCTTCAATCTTCCAAAATGCATTCATTTAAAGCTCCTTTGCTCTCTAAATATTATATATACCTTTACTAACTACCACTGGCCCCAACATATATAAAACATAGTTTTCCTATTGCTACCTATCAACTTTTCTTGCTAAATTCTTGTACTCTATCTAGCTACATACGTATTTTAATATGTCAATCACTCATTATCTTCTCCTCTTTTTCCTTCTGTGCTTTTATTTGCATGCATGTAATGCCCGGCGTCTTGGTGCTATTGATGATAAGAAACCAGAAGAGAAACTTCACTTTTCCACCAAGGTCTGTACCTATTAATGTTTGTCTACTAATATAATACAGTACTATATTCTACAAAGTTTTTCTTATACGCATCTTTTATGGTTCTCTTATGCAGGTTGAGGATAAAAACGGTGTTGATAATGGGATTACAGTTGGCCCAAACGTGAAGTCCTTCTCAGAAAACGAGAGGCTGACAAAAGGAGATAGCACGGCTGTGACAAGAACTGTTCAAGCTGAGGATCACACTCGAGAGGTCAAAGACACAAAGGTGTTGCCGAATATACCGAGCAAATTAGAAAAAGGGCAAAGTACTACTTCAGCTACTGTTGGAAGTGAGCGTCGTGTCTCAGTTTCATGGCCTGTCCCTCACAAGAAACGTGGTGAGGAACAACCTGGATTTAACTTGGACTATTCACCACCAAAGACACACCCTCCTTCTCACAACTGAAACCATGACCTCATCATGTATTTTTGGTTCAATTAGTTTTCTCCTACAGTATCTCCCATTTCTTCTTGCATCATCATCTTTAATGTTTGAGGACATATATATGTCATCCAGAAAGTTGATCTCAAAACATGCAAGAGATTAGTCAAAGACTTATAGCTAGCTTGGGTTCATATGTTTTAGTTCTTCTAGTATTACTGTAACACCTAATACATGAGTGTATAACACAGGCAATTAAGTGGATAATATTTATGTGTTTACCAAGCCTCTTATATATGATTTATATATATATATATATCAATGTAAATCAGAGAATGTTTTCAGCGACAGATTATTCTTCCAATATTTCCAAGGAAGATGTAGCTGGCTAGCTAGGAAATGGTGACAAGTGAAAAATCATGCGATGTTGCTATAACCAGTCTTCTAATAAATTTCCACATGCTCACGGTGATCATGATCAGAGGCGCGCAATTAATGGCTCTGTGCGTGCATGTGCATGTTACAAGTGCAATATATATATATATATATATATATATATATGGTCGATTTTGAGATTTAAGGTGTCTGTAAAATTTAAAATACTGTTATTTTTATTTTGAAAATTTTTTTTATTTAAAAAATATCACATAAATCAAACAAATATTTTTGAGTAATTCTACTAGACAAAAAATACAAATAATAATACCAAATACTAAAATATTCAATTTATCATAGCTTTGCTTGGGGAAGTGACTATTTTTTAATTTATTTTTCTTTTAAACATTTGTTTTCTTTTTTGATGAAATTTTTTATACATTAGTTTCTTTTTTTTAGGTAATAACTATTTTAAAAACACATGAGAGTTATCTTTTGAATAATAAATATTTTGCCGCTGTAAATTAAAAAAAAAACTATCTTTTGATTAATTATTTTCTTTCAGTACATGGCATGGGTAAAAGAGGGTAAAGAGTTTTTTTTTTCTTTTTAATTATGGGCCCCTTAAGTTTATACAACATTTAATTGTATTCTAGATTATAAATTATATATATATATATATTAAATAATTAATTTTAATATATTAAAATACTGTAATTATATAATTTTTATAATTTTTTATATTTATTATCTTCAATTTTTTTTATACCTTTTAACTTAGAAAAAAATATTTTTTTTAAAAAATAAACTCTTACGATATAAATATGTATATATATATATATATATATATATATATATATAATTAATATGTCATGAGTGTCCTATGTTTTGGTTTTATTCATTCATTCATATTAGGTTGACTGTATATATGCATGGTTGATAAGGCTATAGTACTACTGGTGTAAACATATATGGTTGATATTGCATTCTTATGCAATTGTTGATTGAAAGAAAATTTTTCGTTGCTTTCCCTCCATTAATTCTATTTTCTTGTTTTTAACAGCTTTGCTTCTTAATATTATTTTGATTGGGCCTAGCTAACGAACTAAAAACAAAAGAAAGGAAAAAAAGATAATATGGTTTGAAAACTTTTTACTTCTAATTTTGTCTTTAATTCGTCTCCTTATATATTCAGGAGAGCGTGAACTTCTTCAATTAAACTTAAATATATGCGGTGTGAAAACTATGAAAGGCATCTATATTTATATATGTGTGTGTGTGTGTGTGTGTATAGATGTTAATTCTCTTCTGTGAGTACCAAATTAAAACTTGGTTCGATGGTCTCGTTGTTGTTAGAGGGGAAAGAATCATTGAATCTTATCTAAGGTTAGGTTATCATCATCAACGTATTCAATGCGCGCGGTAGAAGTGGTCTCACTGAATGTGATATCGTATAGACACTGATGGGTAAGCATAGTTGCGAGGTGGGGTGGTTGATTCTTCTCTAATGTGAGGCTCATGTGAATGCATGCAGTTATTTGAAACTAGCCAGTCCCTACCACATTAGCTAGTCGTTGAAACGTTTCAAGTATTCAACATGAGGCATGTATATATATATATTTTTGTTGCAAAGAAGTTTAAAATGTTTTTCTCAAGATAGAAAGAGAAAGTGAGGGTTGGAAGAAAATATATAAAAATATACAATTTTCAAATAACATATGTTGAGAATATAATATAAATACCCAATTGAATTTATTTCCTAATAATTTATATTTTTTTGGCACAATAATAATTTAATTTGGTATAAAGTGATAAAAAAATTCATAAGGTCTTAACAAAAATTTTAAATAGCGCAACCATAAAATGGGTATAACAATATAGATTTTTTAAGTAACACAATTTAAAATGAGTAGCAATAAACAAATTTAGCAAACTTATAGAATTGGTAACAATATACAAATTTTGAGTAACACAGTTATATATATTTTACTCTCGTACCTACGCATTTATAACAATAGATTATTAGCTATCTATTTCCTGGAAGGTGGACGAGATATGTTACATTAAGAAACTTCAAAGCCATATTTTAAATTTTAACTAATTATTTATCTTTGGTTATGTCAAGTGATCTATGGAGCACTCTGTACCATTTCTGCTTCACCTGTACTAACAGACCTAACAAGATAGAGACATAAGGTGCAGCAATTTCGAGGGTGTCTCCAAAACCAAATAAAAATATTTATATGCATTGAATTTCAAAATCCCAACAAATGAAAAACAATTTTAATCAGAAAGAATAAGATATTAAATCTCTTTCCATTTTTTTGGGAAATTAAAAGAATAATAATAAAAACAACAAACATCCTGCTATAACCTGAAGGGCCAAACCTTTAAGAATGGCGATAACTCCGTAAATGCAGCACATCCCAAAGCGATCGAATGGTTGAAAGTTGCAGTTCTTGACTAAACATCGATCATAAGTAATCAACAATGGAGCTTACATTAATTAATTGTTTACATAAAAATGGTAAACCCTAAGTATTGATGAGTAGTAAGAATGAGAGTTTCGAAGCTAACACTTTCTAAATTACCTCAATAGATTTAAGCTTCCGATTATGTCTCCCACGATTTCTTGAAGCTATTCAACCCCTATTAATTTAAAACTTTAAATGCTTTTTGTAATTTGTAAAAAGTTTTAAGCATCAGTCGCTCATGCATGCAACGATTCTAGCTGGTACTTTATAATTAATTAAGCCATCGAACTTTGTTAATATAAACTTTGATTAGTAACATTTCCAAGAAATGTACTTTCTAAAAGTTCTGTACGTCCTGGGTTCTTATATGAATGTCCGAATAAAAAATGAAGTTTCAAGGAAATCATCAATTTAGTTTAAAAATTAATTAGGAGATAAAACGTTTTCTTATTTGTTTAAATCACTATGGCTTGCTAAATGCTAATTAATTGCCCACAATATCAATTTGTATAGGCTCATTAATACGAGTCAAAATTGGCTATTATTAACATAATAAAATTTAGTATGAAAATGGTTTTTGAATTTTCTAAAATGGAGGATAAAAATTATGGAAACAAATATAAAATAAAAAGATACCGAAAGTGTTTTTTTTTTTTTAAATAATAATAATAATAAAAAGAAAGTAAAATGTAATAGAAAACAGAAAGTGATAGTATGTATGGGGCTGATAATTTCAGTACAAAGTAACATTCCCGCCGAAACCACTCTCCACCAAAATTTAAAAGGAAATAATAAGAAAACTGAAAAGCAATCTTCTAATACTTTTTGGTAGAAACAGAGTGAGAGAGATGGATGGGAAAAGAGTGGGAGCGTCGTTGGATTCTATGATCTCTGCCTTCAACGCTCGGATCGCCGAGCTTCAAGAGCTTGTCATTGCGCGAAACAGTCAGTTTGGAATTTAATTCCCTTTTTTTCTTTGTTTAATTCTATTATTTATTACATTTATTTTCATCTTAATTATCGGCATCCATGCTTGCTCTGCAATTTTGTTGTTTGGCAATTGACAGTGTATCCTGCGAGCAGCATCACCGACTTGTCCGCGGTAGATGCCTCATTGAAGGCCATGGAGCTTCAGATCCAGGCAATCAAGGATCGGGTGCGCGAAGAAACCCTAGCCATTCCCAAAGCCAGAGTAATAATCTTTCTCATTCTTTCTCTTTATATGTGCGAATTTTTTATTTTTTAGTGGATTAGGATTCGTTTGGTTGGTGAGGAAATGGTCTATTTGGAATTGGTTTAGATGTTGGAATCCAGAAAAGTTACAGCTAAATTGTAATAATTATGTTTTTATTAATTGTGGTTTGGCTGAATTATTTGTATTTATCCTTTGTTTGCTTGCCCTTTTTTTATTATTCTCTAAAATAAAAGGAATCAAAATTTCTTAGCTCTAAGATGTTTATAATTTGGCGAATAAGCTGCACATTCAAAAACTGCACAAGCCTAAAGTGCCTGAGAGTGTCAACGATGGATCCGTGTTGGATGGAGCTTAGAGGCTATGGGAAAATCAATAAACAAATTGTATCAAATTCTTTTGTTTCTAATTAAGAAAGATTAAATTTTTATCATGTAGGTATAAAAATATTTGAACATTAAAACACTTCTCAAATAGGGCTATTAAAAATTGATTACATGCTAACTGGTCCGTGAATTTCTGCAAATTACAACTAGACTTCATATGATGGCAGAAACTCATTGATGCCTCACTGAAGCAGCAGAAGAAACTGCAGAGCTTGTCAGTTTATGCTCCATTTCATATTCCTGAAAGATTGTCGGTGTTGAATGCGGACAGCAATAAACGGTACTGTAATTATCCTTGCCTATGTAGTACGTGTTTGTGATTTGAGTGTTAAATTTATTGCATTTGGCAGAAATGTGAGAACTTTTATTGCTCAGGGATTTTAGTTTACTTCCAGAAGCCTCTACAGAGGATGCCTGTTATAGGTCCATAAAGCTTGAGGAGGAGCCTGCTGCCCCACCTAAGGTATGAAATGCTTGTTCGCATTGTCTTAATGAGAGACTGATAATGTTCAATCAGAAATTAGTTTTCATTAGCATATTGAAGCGACTTTGACCTACTAATGATCAAACGAACAGAAGAGAGAAAAAAAAAAAAACGTTTTAAAATTTATATCATGACATAAGTTTAATTAAAATGTAAATCCATATCCTCTTCCCACATAAGTTAACTTGGAAGTGCCTCAGGGTGTCAGTGTCACTAAAAAGTAGCTATCCCTCCACTCCTCTTGCTGCAGTGCGCTGCCAAGGTGATTGCAGTTAATAAATGATTAAATTATGGCTTTTTTTGTATTTTGTACTAGGATGTATCACTTAAACACATGAACATTATGGTGTTAAAAATCTTCTTGCACTTCAAGAAATGTAGTATGGAAGAACCATGATGGATGATACTTATCTCGGTTTGGCTCTATTATTTTCTAGATGTTTCAGTACTAACATGCTGCAAATTCAGTGTGATGGTCACATTTTCTTTCTTGTACGAGAATTTCAGGAGAAAAAGGGTCGTTCATCTGCGCCATTGTGGTTTATAACTGATAATGAGTTGGATTCCTTATCCGCGTGAGTACATATCCTTTACCATGTTATTTGATACTAATTAGTGTAATTCAAATATACTATTACTGGCTTGGTAATAGAAGCCTGAGATAATGTGTCATAGCCAAGATCTATACTACAGAAACTCTCGGTGACAGATATATTATTCAAATCATAATAATAACCCGTATTCCATCTTCCAATAAACCCGTATCTATAATAAGTCGTCCTGATTGTAGAAGGAAAGTAAACAAGTTTGAAAAGAATAATTCAAATCAAAATCCTATAATTTCTCTGATTGCTGAAATCAAGGAGGTTTTCTAAAGTCAAGAACGTCAACTACTAAACATCTAGAGAATTCTGTTGTGTTACTTGTGATGTGTATGATATATCTATTTGACTAATCTGTCTCTGTAAAATCTAGTTGTTGGGTGCGGTGTGACAGTGTGATGTGTATGATGTCTATTTTTAGTATCACCAAACCAAGCACATAAGATTATGCATCTTTGATTTTTCTTTATTTGTTAACATGTAGAGACTTTGAAGACACAAATTACCTATTAGAATGAATGATGTTTAAACATTTTAGTGCCCTCCCTTTTTTAAATCCAAACAAAGTACTTTCTCTCCACCGCACTTAAAAGTACCCTTATCTATTAACTCAAGCAACCATTGAAGGTAGCCATCAATTACAAGAATTTAAAGACAACTCAAATTTTCTTCTGTTTTGCCTTAACAGATGGGTGAACATGATATACATTAACACTTAATTATGATTATGCTTTTGTTTCTCATTCTCTCTTTCCCTCTCTTAATTAATTTGGGCATATCTGCCTTTTAACTTCATTTTACATTCTTTAGCTCACAAGTCTTGCTAACCTGCAGATACATGAAAGGAAGGCTTACAGTTGATAAAGTCAATGCAGCTGTTAATGATATGGCAACATATGCTGAAGCAAACGCTCAGCTTATAACTGCCCCAAAGAAGAAGGTTTACTGTTTGTTCTCTAATTTGGTTCTTACATGATTAAAATAGAGCAAGTCCTGACTCTGGTTTCCTATTTCCATGTAGCTTGCAGAAAATGTTTGGGAAAAGGCCCTGGTAAGTAAATTTAACCTGCTCTGGCCATCTCTCATTGCATAGACTCAGTTACGCCTATTTCGTCGTCCTCTCTTACTCATAGTGGCTTCACTTAAGGTCTGGTATAGAGATGGAGTCCCAGTAACTATCATCCATATTTGGGGAGGGCCACACACATGACGTTGTAACTCATTTACTTTAGAAAGGAATAAGGAATAGTTACACACCCTTCCTCATTCTAACACGTGGACTTGCACGGTGTCAATATGTCTAGTTGGTGATATGCATCAAGCTTAACATGCTTGGGGTCCAGTCATATATGAGAAACTATATTTTCAATCTAATCAGTAAGCATGTGAGTCTACTGTGCTCGATTAGTTCATCATGTTCCCGATCTGTTCATTTTATGGAAAATTGATTTTAAGTAAAGCCAATAAAACGTGCAGGAGCTAAGAGACATTGCAATGGCAGAAGCAGTAAAAGGAAAACACTTCTTTCTTGAAACTGATATTAAAGGACCATCATTGAAGCTTGACAACACAGGAAAAGCAATACTTACTGTAAGTGTGCACATTGCTTTTTCTTCGCAGTTTTTCTCTACTGGAGTAAAAAGATAATAGAATGCAATGCAATGTAAGAGGACCACAGCTATATTTTGACCCATAATTTCCATTGAATTTTGTTCATATCGGTCGAACACTAGGTAATCTTTTTAAAGCTTATGAAAATGATTTATTCATCTACTTGTGTAAATAAAATCTTAAAGCTTTGTCGGTATTGGTGGTTCGCAGGTCCTCCGTCATCTTGGTCGCATAAGTGAGACACGGATTGGACATCATCGTGTCTTCATACTATTGAAACCTCACTGACTGACAGGGCATGCTTTTCTTTCCAAAAGCATATTATATTCATTTCAATTCAGTTTATATGAAAGGCTCATGCCGACATAACTTGATCAAATATCATTACCCAAAGTTTGATTTTGATATGCATAGCTAAGAGTTAATTCTCGTCTTTGATTTTTATATTTTGATCTTATAAGTTTGGTTTATAGAGAAGAAAAATAAAAATGCACTTTTAATTCCTTGTATCTTTTTTAGTAAAATTTGCGTATAAAAAAAAACATGGAGATGAGAGTAAAACAAGGAGTGTGGATGGTGGAAGAGAAAACGGTGGATAAAGAACAATTCATAGCTGAAAGTTGAAACACAGACAATTATTTTTATGTTTGTTTTCTTCTCAAAACAATATCAAAAAAGATCACATTATAAATAGAAAGTGGGAATAAAAAAAGATCATATTATTAAGCTAGCGGTTTTATCAAACATCCATCTTATATGTCAAAAACCACGGCACCATGGAACTTTGAATCTCTGATGCGGACAATCAGTGGAAGAAACAGCCAACAATATGCTTACAGATACATGATCTCATTCGTTAGGTATTCAGAATACATAAATAAAAATAATAATAATAATAAAAATTTAAAATGTCCCTTTTGAAGCCTAATCAAGCAAGGTTTTCTTTGTTTTTGTTGTTAGATGCTTGTAAGTAATACATTTAAAACCCTAGAAAATATGAAAGATAGCCAAATTCTCCAAGTTGCACTGCCAGCTCGTGTTAGAGTGCTTGTCCAAGACAATATAAATCACATGGGTTTATTTTTATTTTATTGCTTAATGGATCCCAATTCTCAAAACACTATCACAATTCTTCATCTATAAAAAGGCCTTCTTTCTAAACTCATTTTGCATGGTTTATACACAGCCAAAAAACCATTAGCCAGTAGTGTTGCATATCCAGAGGGGCAGATAAGCATTTGATCACACAAGAATGGCTTCTAAAGCTGTTACTACTTGTGCTTTGCTAATCTCTCTGAACCTTCTTTTTTTTACAATGGTCACTTCAACTCACACACCAGCTTGCCCACCACCACCAAAGGCACCAAAACATCCTCCACCGAAGCCCAGCCCTAGCCCTACCCCTCCTGCCAAGGCTACATGCCCAAAAGACACCCTTAAGCTAGGTGTCTGTGCTAACTTATTAAAAGATTTACTTAAGATTGTTGTGGGAACCCCACCCAAGACACCTTGCTGCCCTCTTATTGAGGGTCTTGCTGATCTTGAAGCTGCAGTTTGTCTTTGCACTGCAATTAAGGCCAATATTTTGGGCATCAATCTTGATATTCCACTATCATTATCCTTACTCTTGAACTACTGTGGAAAGGGTGTTCCTAAAGGATTCCAGTGCGCTTAAGAAATCAAGCTGGGATTACATATTCCAGACTCCAACATTGCTATAGTACTATATGTCTACTTTGATTTCCATTTTGTTATCATTTTCACTGTATTTACTTTGCGTGATTTGAACGTGTCTTGATCACTACCTAGATTGAAAAGCTATCACCGTCCATGATCAAGACCTTTTTGGTGTGTTATTGGTCACTGCAAGCCTCCTTGTCCTTCTTATCTCTATGTATGGCCTTTGGAGTGTACATTTTAGTGCTACAATAATAGGACACCCTTGTTTGTTCATGAGTGAATATGTGTGTATGTTTCCCTTTATTTTCACTATATATATATATATGTACGGATGAAAAAGGCTTCTTGCATAGCTTCTTAATGTTTCTTCAAGAAATCCAATTTTTTTTTCTTTGTTTTAATTAATTACATTAACTTCTATAGTTATTGATTAAGTACTTCGGATATAAACATGAATTAAGCAACATAATTAAGTATCCTAATTAAGTAAACGGCATGCATGCAGGCATACTTGAGATAGACCATTTATTCTTAAAACCAGCTGCTAGCTAGGCTAGTACTAAATCTATGTACGTATCGGATCTGATAAGTAGATATATAAATTGCTACAAGTGATGAAGATGATTATGCGAAGTTGCTCCATTACTCTTGAAAATGATACGCAAAAGCTGCTAATTTCTACATATTTACAGAAACTATACGTACAAACAGACCACATAAGTACTTGCGCACCGAGTAAACTAAATTGTAAAAATAAAAAACAAAGACATAAAAAACCGGAATTCAAGTTGCTGCCTGGGAATAATTAATTATAATAGAAATTAGGTAAAGAAATATTCTGGACAATGACATGTTCCAATGGTTGGTGTAGCCCGTGACCCTTTTGTTCTAAAATTGCACCAAATATGTATATACACATATATAGGCGGCTGGTAAGCCTCTTCTTCATTTTTTTTTTTCTTTTTCACTTTTTTTTTTTTTGTATTTTGTATTTTTTATATATTTTTTTTTCCTATTTATATATATATATATATATATATATATTTTTTTGTATTATATATATGTATATAGAATATTTGAAGTTTGGTAAAATAAAAAATACAAAAAAATATAAAAATATATATATAATATAGAAAAATAGGAAAAAAAACATATACAAAATACAAAATAATAAAAAAAAAAAGTGAAAAAGAAAGGTATGCGAAGCTTGTCGCCCACCTTAGCAGTAGCGCACATATATATATATATATATGTATACACGTATGTACGTAGCCTTGTCTTAATTGAATAAGATTTTATTTATTAATTTATTTGCTAGTAAAATAAGAAGTTTGTTGATGGCGATCCAGATTCCCCAAATTATTAAATTTTACGTGGAACGTCCCAGATGTGAAATTGCAATTAATTATTTTAATTTTGTTATATTTTTCGACAGAGAACCAATAGCCCTGGAAATTCACTTTTCACAAGGATTTGAAGATCTTTAAGGCTAATCTATTTTTTTATAATTAGTTAATTGCGTGTTTTTAGCTACATGTTACAGCACTTTTTAATACAACACGTTCAATCTAGTTGAGTAATTATTTCAAACCTACCGTACGTGCTTTTACCTCCATGATATAGCCCTTGAAATTCACTCTTTCACAAGGATTTTGAAGATCTTAATTTTTGGCTAGATAATTTGTCTTTAATAATTAATTACGTATTATTTCTGCAGTTAATTAGTTTTATATTCACTTCTTAATTTCAGTCTATATATTGAGAGTTTTGGTCAGAGTAACACAAACACGTACGCACGCCTAGAGCTTCAACAAGCAAAATCAAAGTCCCCTAGTAAAGAGAATTGAGCTTCACTTCTAATTGTAAATAGTATTCAAATAACACTGACTTTTCCGGAGGACTAGAACATTTATTAAAAGTGATTCGCCCAAAAAAAAAAAAGGTTAATTATTGAGTTCGCCTGCAGCTTACACAAACAAATAAATTTGCTTTATTTCATTGACAAACAACCAAATAACGAGTACATCAAGAGCAATTAAATAATAATACAGGAAGAGTTTCAAATTAAGCACAAACAAACCCTTTTGGAACCTTCTTATCACATCCATTAACAAGCAAACTTAGAGCAACAGGCACTTGAAGCTTCACAACTCCGAGTACATTGGCCTTAATGGCAGTGCACAAACACACAGCCGCTTCAAGATCAGCAAGACCCTTAACCAGAGAACAACATTGCTTGCTAGGTGGAGTCCCAATGACCTCAGTAACCAAACCCAACCAGCTCCCACAAACACCAAACTTAAGGGTGTCTTTGGGGCATTTGGCTTGCATTTTGGGTACAGATGGAGGTGATGAGGGAAGTCTCTTCTTTGGTGGGCATGGTACATTATTTGAAGAAACACCAGTGAACAACACAAGGTTAAAAAGCACTATCATAATAGCTACTGCTTTGGAGCTTCGAATAGTACCCATTTTTTACTTTGCAAATTGGAGATAGATGGCATGCTTTGCTTGCTAGGTTATATGCCAATGTTATATAGAAAATATCTATGGAAAACGCAGCTGAGATTAAGAGAGAGAGAGAGAGACAGTGAGTGGCTGGAATTCAGTGTGTACATAATTTATGGCCGATACGAACTCTAAATCTTGTCTTGTGTAATATCTCTCACATTCCCTGTATCTATAGATTTAGAGGTTGCCTCTTCCATACGCACCATGGAAAATATAATGCGTCTAAAATACTGCAAGGGCCCATTATATATATATATATATATATAGCTTGCTCTCTGTTCATATTATACCATCTTATCTAAGTTTTGATGTTTCGGATTATATCAGACAAAAATAATATTTTCTGAAAATCTTCCATTTTATCAAAATTAAACTAGTTCCCACTAACACAGGCTCCATTTTTATTTTTATTTTGCAAAAATATATATATATATATATATATATATATATATGTATATATGCCAAGTTAAAATTTAAAATGGTCGTACGATGTCAGCTGTGAACCACATGCATCCAGATGAATTATTTTGATAGCGTGTGGTGGAAATTTTTTTTTTCTTTTTTTATAAAAAAAAAGGTAATAATAAAATAAACAAGTTTAAGAGAAGGGCCATCATACGGGTCTAAATTTTTGGGCCGGGAAATTACCACATGGGGTTCGAACCAAAAACCCAAATAGGTACACAGTAATCCATTGGGCCTTCATTTGTGTCCATGGAACAAAGATGCTGTTTGGATGTTGAGTTGTTGAAATCTAAGAGGGGAATGGAATGAGTCATTCTATTGTTTGGCTCAACAAAGATGTAATTGAATAGGCCATTAAATCTTAGAAATTAGAGATTCCTTCCTTCAGAGCTAGAATGCCCATTTTATTTCTTAATTCTTAACTTTGAACTAACATTACAATAATGCCCCCATTTTAAAATATAATTAATTTTTATTCAATCTCTGTGTTTTTCTTCTCCACTTTCTCTCTTCATTTTTCCTATACATTAATAAAATTGTATTTCAGTATATATATATATATATATATATATATATATTTTGTAGCAATTACTCTACGTAAAGGGTGTCTTTGTCTAAATAAATTGATTCCATAAAAAGATTTTTTTAAGAAAATCTCTTTCATGTTTCATATTTAATACATATAATAAGAAGGAAACTAGAGAACTGGTTGCAGTGGTACTACATGTACGTGATTGACAAGATTTTTGACCACCCTTCTAGAAGGGTTTGCCTTATCCAAGCAGCAGACTTATCAAAAAATAGGCGTGGCCAGTGGGCTTCACATTTTAGCAAAATAATAAAAACAAAAATAAAGGCTTGGCCTCCACGCTACACAAAATTTTCCACACCCTCTATAAATCCCATCAGAAATTTCCATTTCCTGCATATTGGAATCCCCTCTAAATTCAGGCAGCACTTTTTAATCTCTCCCATATATACATATATATCATCTAAAGCAGATTAAGCAAGCATGCTCAAGATTGGTGTCGCGTTTGTTGTGGGGACTATATGTGGAGCTGCTGTGAGTAGGAGGCGACTTGGGATGAAGTTCGACCGTCAAGAAGGTCGCCCAAACTGGCGTTGTCCTCGTCAACCCCATGACAAGAAAGCCACTTCAACCCCATCACCATCACAATCACCGTCAGTAATGCAAACTCCTGCTGCTGCAACTATTCCAAATTAGTCCCACTCCCACAGGCCATGCACCAATCACTTAGAGAAAACACAACCCAACGCACCCCAACACACCATCTAATCCTTTTTACAATAATAATACACACGCACATATATATACACGTGTGTGTGTTTGTGTTTATGTATTTACGTTTTTTCGTACTATTTTTATTTGAGGAATAATGTATAAGTGATTTACGAATGTTGATGGGATGTATTTGTAGTCGTCTGTCCTTTGTTGTAATCCCTTTTCGGGGGCTTTATGTGCTTAATGTAATGTTTATTCAATTAAAAATACATTTCAAATTCATCAATTTTAAAAAAAAATTCAAATTCATCCTCGTGGGTGCAACTTTACAAACCATTACATACGTATATTTGCAGAGGACTTGGATGCATATATAATTAATGAAATACATATATACTTTCTCTTTCAACTTTCTCTCTACACTCATAAAAAGTACCAATTACTGTAATTATACCAGTATATCTATCTCAATTACTTGCAAAGACGATGAAGAATACTGCAATCATGACTTTTTTTTCTTTTTCTAGTAAGCTTTGAAAAATTACATTAAAAACGATGAGATAAGGATGCACTGTCCAAACCTCCAGCTCTATTATTTATGGGAATAATATATAAAATATTCAAGTGGGAGTCAAAGTATTGAGGCTCACGTTGAATGCAAATTTAATTAAAGGCCCACGTGAACGCCTCACCAATTGCTGTCCTGTTGACGCCTTCACATTGCATAATATTATATTCCAATTTATTTCGCAACAAGTATGCCTACTCATGGCCCACCGGAATCGCTGGTTAACCAAGGCTATCGAACCCTTCCAGAAGGGTTAGTTCCAAAAAACCAAAAACAAAAACAAGAACATAATAATAATAATAATAGCCTTGGCCTTTACTCAAGCAAAAAAAAAAAAAATTTCCACGCCATATAAAATCCATCAAAACTTGCACTTTTCTTGCATAGATTTTGAGACACTTTTTGTCATCTGTTTCTAATTTCTTTGGTTGATCACCACCGGTAGAGATTTTAAGTTTGACAATGAACCCAACTGTGAAGACTGGTGTTGCGTTTGTTTTGGGGGCCTTATGTGGGGCTGTCTTGTCAAGGAGACAATATATGATTGACAATCCTCGCTTCGATGCCGAGGGTCGTCCCACCCGGCGGCCTTGGGTTCAGAGAGCCTATGCCAAGAAATACGGTTCAGCTCCATCACCATCATCATCATCGGCAACGGAATCTGCTGCTGCTGCTGTAACACCTGCTAAAGAGTAGTCCCATTCCCATATATTTTTAGGGAATAATATTATTATTATGTATTTTATTTTCTCTTTCAAATAATATTGTGTAATTTTTAATTCTGACTTATTGTTCTTGATTTTTCCTTTCTGAGTTCAAAGCACCAGCTCCTGGCCGATGAGCTGGCTGGTTGCTTGTTGATGTAAGCTTCTTCTCTGATGCCTTGTTTTGTGTCCAATGCAGTTTTTTACTCATAAAAATATAAATAAATAAAAAAAAGAGAGAAGAGAATATTATATATTGATCTGTGATTTGTTAATCGAAAATACTCGATAGTTTCTGTGATCAAAAACTCCTTCTCTCAACTTTCCGACGACCACCGTAACTTGGCGTTATTCCAAGTCACCGTTGGAAGAAAGTAGAAAGAAAAATTAATTAAAGGGCAAAAAATAAAGATGCAATAAAAAAAAAACACAAAAAATGGGGATTTGTTGAATAAAAAAAATTCAAATAAAGAATTATAGGAAAAAAAGGCACCTAATAAAAAAAAAAACATTTAAATTGAAAACGTAATATGGGAAAGACCGTGAAATCTTAATGATAAAGTATTATATTTTTAATAGGGGAATAAAAAATTAGACAAAAACTTGGACAGAAAGTCCGCATCTGATGGATGAGAATCGTTTGTTAATGAAGGCTAGTTAACCATACGAGAAGGATTAGTGCCAAAAAAATAATAATAAAAATAAATAGTATAAGAATTTTCCACGCCATATAAAACCCATCAAAAAGTTTCCTATTCTTGCATACTTGGAAACACTTATTATCAGCTGCTAGTATCATCCTTCATCATAATCAATACAGGTTTTGAGTTTGAGAATGAGCTCCACGGTGAAGACTGGTGTTGCGTTTGTTTTAGGGGCATTTTGTGGAGCTGTTCTGTCAAGGAGACAGTATATGATTGATAATCCTCGCTTCGGTCCCGATGGTCGCCCGACCCGACCGCCTTGGGCTCAAAGAGCCTATGCCAAGAAATACGGTTCAACTCCATCACCGTCACCATCGCCATCGGCGTAGGAATCTGCCGCTGCTGTAACACCTGCTCAAGACCAGTCCCACTCCCATATATTTTTAGGGAATAATAATAATAATAATATTATGTATGTGTTTTTTTCTCTTTCAAATAAGATTATGCAATTTTTAATTATGACTTGCTAGTTTCTGTTCTTGATTTTTCCTTCCGAGTTCAAAGTACCAGCTCCCGGCCGATGAGCTGGCTGGTTGGTTGCTTCTTGGTGTAAGCTTCTCTTTGAAGCCTTCTTTTGTGGTCAATGCAGTTTGTTTTTCTTCACAGGAGAAAAAAAGAAAGAAAAAGAAAAAGAGAATATTATGGATGCGATCTGTGATTGTTAATCGAAAATATACATAGTTTCTGTGATATATAATCTTTTCTTTTTTGCTTTTTCTTTTTTCTTTTTTTTTTCAAATTAAAATAAAAAAGAAAACTCCTTCTCTGAACTTTCCGACGACCACCATAACTTGGCGTTGCACAGGACCTTCTCCATGGACACAGCCAGTGCCATCCGCCTTAGAACTCTCCGATCTACTTATCTATAGTAGTCGCCCCTCCTAATTCCTGTTCGAAATTTCCCCAGCGAGCAGTCAACCCGGACTTAGTTGAGCCGCCGCCAACCATCGCTAGTCATACTACAACGCGGGTACAACCGGCTTTGGGACCTTCCGATCTATACACGTCCCCCGCCACCGATCGTCGTAATCAACGCTTGGAAGTTTTTGTGATTATCTAAAATGGCCACGTATCACTTGTGCGGTAAAGTGACAAGAGAGTGACTTAGACTGAAGATCCTCATCCATTTTGACACATTCAGAATCTAGAGGTGACCTCCAAATTTGACCCCAAACAGTGAAAGAAGAAGGAAGACTCCAGAGAAGACTTTGCTTCAATTTTTCACTTGTAATTTGAAAAAACAAATAAGGCACAGTAAAAGGACCCATAAAACCACAGGATTTATTACTTGTACAGAAAACCACAGGATTTAAAAACCAGCAAGTTCCATATATATATATATATATATTTTTTTCTCTTAATTAAAAATTAGGATACAGTTTCATTACGTCCTTGTAATAGTCACCGTAAGGCACAAGGGTCAAGTAAGTCATAATGTAGATAGTATGGAGGTATATAGCTAGGTAGCTTTGAGATGTTACCCAAACCCTACAAAATCCACAGAATCAATGTGCACTCCAGCCCATATATATATATATGTATATATCCAAAACCAAAAGTATGATTTTTATCATCTCATAGAAGGCCTGTACAGATCTGTTGAGGACCCCACCTGTCAGACAAATTGTCATGTTGCCACGTTAAATTGAAGCCCACGTGAAACGTCCATAATTTTTGTGTTTTGGGGGAATGTGAAACCACTACAGTTATTGATATTTAAATTTAATTATTTTGCAACTACATATGCTTACTGCACATGCCCCAACCAGACTAGTTTCTTAACCATGGTGAGTTGACGCTTCTAGAAGTGTTAAAGGGCAAAAAATCGATTTACTTTTCTACCCAAAAAAGAAAAAGAGGAAAATTTGTTTTAGAATTATAACAGCATTTAAATTTTAAAAACAATTATAAATGGGATTACTTATAAACTCAACAAGTCAACATATTTTTGCTGTTATTATAATACTCTTTTAACTATTTAAAAATATTTTTTACGTGAATTATTTAAATTAATTTATTTTTTACTTATTATATATATATATATAAAATACATTTGTTCACAGGTAAAATATAGAGACTGTTACAAAGCCCAAGAATGAAAAAAAATCCTTGGCCTTCACTCTAACAAAATTTTCCACAGCATATAAAACCCCATCAAAACCTTCCGGTTTCTTGCATCCTCTGAATCCCTCGTTTTCTGTATCTCTAATACTAATATTCGCTCTCCAATCTCAATCCTCAATACAGATTTAATAAGATTTCTGGAGATGAACCCAACGGTGAAGACCGGTCTTACGTTTGTTCTCGGGGGTGTTTGTGGAGCAGTTGGGTCGAGGATTATATCGTGGAGGTTCGATCCTCCTCAACTGGGTCCCGATGGTCGCCCAATCCGGCCGCCTTGTCCTCGCGAAGCCATGGCCAAGAAGAACAGTTCAAGTCAATCACCATCCCCCACGGAACCTGCCGCCGTAACGCCTACGCCTGCAAAATAATCTTTACGTTTTGATATTCTTATGTCTGTTTTCTCCTTCTAATATTCTGTAATTTATGTTTTTCTTTTTTTAATTCTGACTTATTGGTCGCTGTTATGTGTTTTCCCTTTGAGTTTAAAGCGCCAGTTCCTGGCCGATGACCTGGCTGGTTGCTTGTTTGTGTAAGATTCTCCTTGAAGCCTTCTTATTTCTCAATGCAGTTTATTATTCATCAAAAAAATAATAATAATAAATAAATAAAGAGAAATAATATTTGATAGTTTCTTTGATTTATAATCATTCTTTTCTTTCTCAATGTTTCTCGAACTTTTTTTTTCCCCCGACGACCCAATTTTCGCGTTATTCCAAGTCGCCCAATAGGCTATACAGGACCTTCTTCGTCGACATCGCCGCCGGTGCCATACGCCTTATAGCTTGCCGATCTACCTATCTATGGTTAGTCACACGACCTAAATCCATTGGAAATCTCCCCCAGCGCACCGTACAGCTTGCGGCCTTAGTGGCCCAGTTGATCCGCCACCACCAACCGCCTCTTCTGAGACTACACAGCCGGTGTTAGCAGCTCTTTAACCTCCCGATCCCTCCAAATCAACGGTCGCCGGTGGTCTTAATCCCGTTTATATCTTATCCACCAGTCGCCATTGCCGTCATCGGTTCCGTTGATCAATGGTTCTCCGACACTAAACCACTCCTTTTTTTCTTTTTCTTTACTTTTTATTTTTTCTATTTTTCTTTTTTAAGTTAATTACACTATACGCCCTTAAAGTTTAGCCAAAGTTTCAATGTCCCCCACTCAAACTTAAAATTTTAGCAATGTAACCCTTTAGGGCATTTCTTTAAATTACTGTTACAAGTTCCAACGTTGAATGTGAGTTGGCCCAAATAGCTGAATTTGTGAGTTCTGGGCCTTGCGCAGAAGCCCACTTTCTGATGCCTTTTCTTAAGTTTTTTTCTTGAATTGGGCAAATTATATTGAGAGAGTTCAGGCAATACATCACCGACGTCAAGATGTTATTTTGAGTCTATTGTTCATGAGTTGCTCAAAATCTCAATGCTTAATTTCTCAAATCCCATCTTGTGTTTATGTTTTGGATAAATTTTGAATATGTTAGTAGCACATGTACTCTAGCTTTACGTGAAGTGCAGGTGATGTTCTATATAAGATATATTTGATTTAACAGGAAAAGAGGAACAGGAATGGCTTCAAAAGGCATATTGAAACTTAAATGCTAAAGTTTAAGAGGGACATAGTAGTTTAAGACGGACATTGCATCAATTAAGAGTTGAGGTGGGACATTATAACTTTAGATAGATTATAGTGGGAGTAAATTGTAATTAACGATTTCTTTTGCTGTAAAGTGGAGTTATTCGAATGTGTAACTTGACACATACGCATGCTCGAAGGGAAGACGCTACCTCATTTTAAGCTTCATGGGCCAAATTAAAACTGGCTGCAGTGAAACTATAGGCGGGTGATCTGTAATTTTCTCCAACAAAACTCATATATACACAAGTACATATATATATATATATATATATATATATAGAGAGAGAGAGAGAGAGAGAACAGGAGGCTAATTAAAACTGGCTGCAGTGAAACTGTAGGAGGGTAACAAAAATGACATATACACAAGTACACCCGTGTATATATATATATATATATATATATTTGAGCATTCCTAATTGCATATATTTGGAAATTGTTTGACCCAAATATTAACTTTTTATTCATCAAAGTTAAGATGGGGTGAATTTGTATGTGGGTTAATGCATTAAGACTTCAATTTAATGAAGGTAAAAGCGTTTGATTTGGCATGAAAGTGTAATATCCTATACGAACGTAGATCTTCTATCCAGTTTCATCGTTAAAATTTATGAGATAACGATGCCTTAAATTCATTATTCTGTTTATTTTATTTTTCAATTTTTTTTTTCTCTTTCTACACACGCGTTTTTATTTTCTACACGTGTTTTCTTTTTCTCTTTTCATTTTTTTTCCGAATATTTTTTTTGGGCAACAAATCCATATCTTTTCTCGTGTTCTTTCTGCGTCGTATTTTCCTTTATTTATTTTTTAGTTTTTAGTCTTTTAGGGTTTAATCTTTTCTTCAGTCCAACTTTTTTGCAATACATGTATTTTCAAATTTTTTTTTCCTTTTCACTTTCGACGGAAGATTGAACCTTTTTTGCTAGAAAGGGCTGAGTGATTGGGAGTCTTGCTGACGAATAAACTAAATTCGTCGAAGAAACACTAAAAGAAAAAAATTCAGAAAAAGATATGTAGAAAAGAAAAGCAAAATAAATAAATAAGACATGCATGCAGGGAAAAAAAAACTAAAGGGGGATAATATCAAGTATTTTTAAATTTTAATAACAAGGTCTTATTTGTTGTGTCGAGAATTTATCTCTTTAAGAACTCATAACATCATTTTTGACCAATTTAATTATATATATATTTATAAAAATTAATAGAATATAATATAAAAATATATATAATAAATACAATAAATGTAAATAAGTAAGATAAATAATCTAAAATTAAATAAAAATTTAAATATATTATAGTAAAAATAAAAATAAAATATTTTTTATATAAATTAACTTAATTTATTTATAATAAAATAAAAATAAAATAAAAAATTATTTTGTTACTTTGAAAATCTTATTTAAAGGAACATACTTTTAATACTCATATAAAATAATTTTATATAGTAATAAAATATTATAGTCCTAATTTAGGCTCTAAGTTATAAATTTTTTAGGTTTCTTCTGAAAAAATTTAGGTCTATATAAATATATACTTTGTTACATTAAAAGTTTAAGATGAAATAAAATATTTATCTAAATTGTTTGAGGTAATAATTTTAATTTCATAGTTACTATTATATTTTTGAATTTGCATATACGTAGTAACTCATTAATATGTATCTTTTGTTGAAGCCAAAATATTTATAACTTCTCACGTATGTTTAGAGCTTCTCATGTATGTTTAGAATATCTAAAATTGTTTTTACTTCTATGCAACTTACATCAAAGATAACTGCAAGTAAAAATAAATAAAAAAGTAATTATACCTTAAAATTTTTTTTATAGTAATAAATTTATTTAGTTTCAATATTATGATTATATAGAAGTTTTACTGTATATAAATAATTTTATAGTATAAATTTGTATACAAATTCAAATTTAACTGCTTAAAAATTTGAATTTGCTTGAGATGTAATAGTTGGCTGTCAATCAAGTTGTAAATTTTGACAATTATTTGAGTTGTAAATGTTGACCATAAATTTGATCCATTTTTCAACATCATTGTTAGAAGGGGAGACACAGAAATTGAATAGAAATCTGCATCCATAATATATGTGTGTATATATATATATATATACCGTGTAATATTAAAAAAGTGTAATAAGCATTGGTGAAGGAGAGTTGTTGTCTATATGCATGCGTGCGTGGGGTTTATTTATTTGAATTCATGGATAATCCTACACGTTAAATTGTAATATAATTACACACATGGATAGCATTGAAGCTGTACTTAAAGTGCTATGCGTTGGAGATGAGAATTCATGAATTGCCATTAACATCATATTGCATGCAGACTTTGTAACATCAACATAAAACAGTGGGTTTCTTTGGATATGCATGAGCAGCACATTCAACACACACCCTCCACAAAAATCAACTCGTTGGTTCTTATGCAGAAATTCCTCTAGAGCTTGTCTAGTTCTTTATTTTTTTCAATTTCAGTTTTTCTTACCCCTAATTTATCTGTATTATGTTCTAATTCTCAAGTGATTTTATCAATTTTTATTGTTTAGTTTATTTCAATTCTCAGTCAGTGGTAGACCCTGCATTCAGTACACATACAGAAATGTACAAATGTTTTTTTTAAGGTGGGAAATTTACATAATTAGATACATCATACGTGTCGTGGTCCCCAGTCTATGTAGCTCATGCTTTTCCGATTTGTACACACTTAGGGGGTGCCTGAAATTTAGCCAGAAAACATCGTTTTGAAGTTCTAAATAAATCGGAACAAAGAAGAAAAAAAAGACATAGCGAAAGGACACATGTAATTCCTGAAACGTGTCGGGGACCCAGAGAGGATCAATAAGTGCCTGACACTTGTCCTTACTTCAGGTGCTAAGCTGGTCTTAATTTCTACAGAAAAACAAACGAGTGCCACACATTTTTCTTCTCTTTAAAATTAATCTACACTAGAATTTCATTATGTCCTTGTAAAAGACCTTGAGAAACTGCAAAATCCCAAGAGGGAGAGACGGACAGAGGGATATACAGCTTGGCTCGGATCAGTAGGTAGGGTTTCACCACAAAGCACAGGCGTCAAAATAAGTTAAATCTAAACAAAACCTGAAGAGAAGCATAACCATGCATCTTGGAATATTTTATTATGTATATGTGTTGTTGATCTATATGTGGTTGATCTAGATTTGAATGTGACCCAAACCCTACAAAATCTACTTAATCAGTGTGTTTCTCCGACCCATCATTTCATTACAACTATCCCAAAAGTACAATATCATAAAAGGGCTATAGACGTCATCTAGTTGGCAACTTGGCATATACATATACATATATTTATATATATATATATATATATCACTGTCCCTCTTTAATGTCCCTTGTCACCACCAAACACTAATATACAATTGTAATTGCCATATACTTGTGCTCAAAACTGAAGTAGACAACAGTAACACGCCCTTTAACATGGTAATCAAAGTCTGTTCCGGTTTGACACTATAAATTAAGCAAAACCAACAATGCTGCTTTGTTAAGGCTTTATATGGTACATATATTAAAATGGGCCAGCATGAATCCTATGAAATTATACATACCATCTAATACAGTATAAAATGGCTTGTCAATTATGTTCATACCATTTCCCCATTGGGAAAGGTGAAAAAAAAAAAAACGAGAATAGCTTAATCCTGGTTTTGATAAATATTTATCATTGGGTTTGTGCAGCTTCAACTCTCTACAAGTTGCTACAAATTGTACGTGGTTATCTTGTTGGCTAATCCAGATTAAAAGCCACACACTAGTAAAATGTGTGCGCCACTAGACTTTTCTCATCTAGCTTTAACATGTCCACAAGGAAAAGGTGATGAAATTTGTGGTAATGAATGGAAATAGACAGCAAAAATAGTAAATTATTGGCCAGAATGACTATAAATGTTGTAATTTCTCTTCTTCTTTATTAATCATTGCTCTGTTGGGAACAAGGTAAACTTTATTAAAGTTTTTCGAACATATAATAACAAGGACTTTGTAATAAAATCCCATTTGGAACCCAAAGACTGATGGACAGTTCATAAAAGGAGAGGGAGAAGTCTATACTGATATCCCCCCGCATTAATTGGCTGCAAAGCTGCTGTAATTGAAGTTTAGGGATTATTACTTTATTGACTACCATCCAAATTGCCAATTCCCAGACTAATTACTTTGGTATTAAAAAAATAAAAACACAGGAAAGACAAGGAACAAAAAGGAGTCTATAACATTTACCAAAAACATAAAATAAAAAATAAAAGGAGTCCATAACTGAATTAAAATTACTTTCAGAATGGTCCACACCTATCACTGTGACATAATTTTGTTATTTAATTCGGCAAAATACAAAAATTAACCAAACAACGATTTAAAATATACATCCTACACATAGAGGACGCCACAAGTTCCCCATAAAATTGATATTAAAAAAAAAGAAAGATAGTCAGAGTCTCATTTTTTTCTCCAACAAAGTGCTATTGGGGCTCCTAAAACAATTGAACAGCATGGCCTTTTAGAAATTTTATTTGTCAAGATTCAGTCATAGGGAACAATGGAAAGACGACAACAAAGAAACTCTGGTGTGGCTTTGCTTTGCAAGACTGAGATCTCCCATCAAGCATTTTGGTGGGTCGTGGCGTCTCATATAACTTGAAAAGATGTCGTTATGTATTTGTATTCGTCTCTGCCTCCAAAATCACTGCCTATCACACTACATCCGTTACACAAATTAAGACCTCCCCAATTTTGAATCGCCGTCAGTAATACGTTCATTGATTATTTATAAAGTTTTAAACAATATAATAAGCAAGCAACATAAAATATTGACAAAGAAATATTCGAATTCAAACCCAAAAAATATGACATAAAATAGCAAATTGTAAAACTGTAACAGGGAATTCTTTATCAGTATTACTGGCTGTAACTTTGTAAGGTAGAGAAATACAATAGAGCATTGAACATTTTGGATTACACAAAACCTACCCGTCATTACTAGAACAAGAGAGAGACTGAGAAGTCATCGACAAAATTGGGAGAAGATTCCTTAATTCCGAAACTACCCTCCAAGAAATAGTGAAATTCACCTCCCTTACCCCTCTCACCGTCTCTCCCAATGCAATTCCGTAAAACTAATTCAATACAGCGGAGCCCTTTGAGGATTCCCTTTTCTCCGACCCACCGAGATTTCGGACACCGGCGAACAAACCGGCCGACACGTAGAACGAATCGCCGATGCGCTGCTTCTCTTCTTCCTCACAAATTCAGTTGTAGCAGTGCAAAGCAAGGTCCTACACCCCACACCACCACTGCCTCCAGACTCCGACGAAGTTTGAGCCGAACCGGTTGGTTCAAGAACCGAGTCAGGAGTCATCAAACCATCGTCAAACCCCGGATCAGGTAAAGACAAGAACTTGCACTCGTAGAGGTACTTGGAGAGCCCACCTTCAGTTCTTACAAGGTAATCAACCTGGCAACAGCGAAGAGTGAAGAGTGAGAAATGAGAGACAAGAAGAAAATGAAACGAGAATGATAATTGAGAAAGAAACACCGCTATGGCGTAACAAAAATTGGGACTTTTAGAGAAAAACAAAAAATGGGTTTGCGTTGTTGGGGGTTCATATCATAACGGACCTTGCAGGAGAGAGAGCAAAAGAGATATGGCTCTTGCAGGCTCCTGTCACAAGTGCTGCAGATGTTACCGGAGCCTCTGACGTTCCTTGTCTGCGCCCTTTGGTTTAAAAATACAACTTTTGCACTGTTTGTGGTGTATGACTGTAGAAAGAGAATGTGAAAAGGGTGTGAGAAAAAGTGAAGAATAATTTAAAAGAATTGGGAATCGCAGTGTAAATTCAAAATATGTGTTTTTCTTCTTTACTTTTACTCCTTAAAACTTTCTGAAACTAAGAACATAGTTCATTCCTGATTCCTCAGCATGTCAAAGACACACTACGTGATGAAATGAAATGAGGAACAAATTTAACATGGGTCTTTTCCTTCCACATATAAATTTTGATTGTTCACCAAAGAAATAGTTCACAACCTGCTCGTAGAAAGAAAGATAACAAGAAAAATATAACCGTAAATGAACCGACTTATGGTCTCTGAATTTTCCACAGAAAAAGAAAAACCCCTACATTTATTCAGCTCTCTTCTACTTAATTATGGAAGACTTATACTTACTTGAACAAAGGAACAGTCAATTAACTTGGAAGCATCATCCAACCTTATAACATCATGGTAAACGTATCTCCTTAACTGAAATTAAAGAGCAAATAAACGACATGAAATATAACTAATTAGACCATAACCAATAAAAAGAAAATACTTACACAGTGACTATCGAAATTGGAATAAAAATAAGGTGATTTCAGGAGACAAACTCATAATTTGAAATGAGTTATATAGAGGGAATAATTAATTACCTGCAAGAGTCGATGAGAACGATGAGGGGACAAGCAGTGAGGGCAGAGACTGAAGCAACAGTCCAAGCAGTAGATGTTTTTTTCGTTCTTTCTCGCCTCTTCATGAATTATGCAGGCGTTGTAGAATTTCTCTGTGAGAAGCACTTCAAGCCAGCGAGGTAGCATTTGTGAAGAAGAAACAAGCTAAAAAGCCACACATGAAATCAAAACCACAAACAAAAACAAAAAACCAAACTCAATTAGGTTTTCTCAGAAGCAAAGAGAAAAATGAGTACAAAAGAAGAGAGAAATTAAACAAACCCACCATGTTTGTTAGTATTGTTGTGGTTGCTGAATTCTGATACGAGAGGGAGAGAGACAGTCTGGAGTTAATTATGACAGGGTTTAAGAAGATATTGGTGGAGTAGCCATTATTAACAGAGAGAGAGAAAAGGAAAAAAAACTTGGACTTTGAGGGAGAGAGAAAGAAACGGCGCCTGCAACTAAGGCTAGTGTGTTTACTGGTACCAATGAAAGAAGAGAAACGAAAAACAAAGACAGCAAAGACAGAAGGAGGAGGGAGCTGTGTCCTCATTTATAGACGTAGTGAAATGAAAGTGTGGTTACGTTATTACTTTTTTTTTTGGTTGATGAATAATAAATATATATTATTTTCATTTCTTTGTTGTCGTAAAGCCAAAGGATTTGGGATTTGGAAACCAGCAATGTAATAAATAAGGCAGGGAAATTACAAGGAACAAGGTTTTAATTTCGAAAATATAATATTAACAAAGAAAATACACAACACATTTCAGGAGAAACTACTCAAATACTTTCCCTTTCCATTGCAATTTACAAAGTGCCCATTTCCCAAAAACCCTAAAACCCTAACCAAATGGTGCTTTAAGAATGGTCGGGGTTGTTGGCTCTCTCTCTCTCTCTCTCTATCTGTGTGTGGTGAGTGCTAAATGACAAGACAAGAAACAGTGACTTTTCTCAGTCTCGGTGGAAAACGGTAGAAAAGTTTGCAAGTGGGGGAATAGGGACTTTCATAAAAATGATCTGTTTCTTTAAATGACCTTTTTACCCCCTCTCTCTTTTATTTTTTTGGTTTGTTTCTCTTATATTTTTGTATTTTTGTATTTTTTTTTGGTTTTGTGTAATATCTCATATTTGGGATAGCCACGCTGCAAAAACTGTAAATTAGCTTCTCCGCCAGCATTTTTAGCCGCACTTAAAAAAAACAGATTGATAATATTAAATTTTGATATTGACAAGTAAAAATTTGAGATTTAGCAATGAAAATCATACTGTCATTCAAAAAAATTCGTAGAGGGGGAAGAACTTTACTACTATTTAGGCCCATCTTTTCAAGCATTTTAATTCACATTTAAAATATATATATATATATATATATAACTAATTAAATTGCTAATTTTTTTTACTATGATTTATCAGGGTGTTATATTATAATTTAATATTAATATTTTAAATTATTATTAAAAATGACATATCAATGTCAATATTTGCTGTTGAAAATAATACATTGCTAAGAATTACGTGCAAAATGAAAGATCTAGTTTTTGGGCTATTTTTTAAACGTTTGGACTCATTTATAAAGCAAATATATGGAGCTAAATTTGAATTATTATATTTTTAGATCTGATAATGTGTCATATTAAAATGAATTCGTATTATATCGTATTATATTTATATTGAATTTTTTATTCAAATGCAACCGTTAAGTTAACGTGTTAAAAAAATTAAATTCAAATTCATTCGTTAATTTATTATGCAACTCACTATTATTTTAATTTTTTTTATTAAATATGAATTATGTTAATCTATATTGGCCACACCCATTTCACTTATTTTATATTTTTTTATTCTAATAATAATAATAATAGTACTTCTTATAAAAAAAATATTAGAAATTAAAAAATTAAAAATACTTATTACATACATATATCAAATTCAACATAAATTATATAAAATTAAAAAAATAAATAGTTCCATAAATATATAAAAATATTATTTATGAATCAAATATATTATAAATAAATATCTAAAAACATAAATAATCTAAATAATAAAGAGCTAACCATGCATAATAATATTAAAATTTTTATTAATATATTATAAAATTATTAAAATATCCTTATTAAATAGGTAAAATGGATTATAATAGATTTCACCCATTTCAATCCGTTAGCCTAACAGGCAATAACTAATTGACTTATTGTGAACCTAACCCATATTATTTAAACTATAATACTATTTGTATCATGTCAGTGGATCGTATAAAAATTGATCAGGTCTAATTTTTTTAATATGATCTAAATTGCTACTTTTTTAATATGATCTATCAAAATGCTATGTTATAATTTAATATTGATATTTTTAATTAGTATTATTGAAAATTATATATTAATAATAAAATTTAAAAATGATAAATTATAATATTTACAGCTGCAGCAATGTATAAATAGTATTCTTGTCCTGTCCGGTCCACGAGGCTAGGAATCTCAATAATCTTAATTCCTCTATCGACTACAAAGAGCCCGTTTGGGACTGTTTTTTAATGAAAAAGTTTTTTTTTTTTTTATAAAAAAAGCGATTTGAAACATATTTGGCAAAAAAAATATAAAATATTTTTTATAAAAAACTCTTTAAGTGATTTTTTTTAAGAAGCACCTGATAAGTGCTTCTCTAAAAAAGTATTTTTTAAAAGACTGAAATATTTTTAAAGCACTTTTTTATAGTTTTTACCAAACACAAACTGTTTTATTATTAAAGTGTTTTTTAACTAAAATGCTTAAATAAAAAGCGTTTTTAAAAATACTATTTACATGCAGTTTCAAACGGACCCTAATAATATGCAAAACATAAATGCAAGAATTTTGAAAGGTTGAAACATAGAGAGAGTTGCATTGTTTTAACAATAAATTGGTAACTCAGAAATGATTAATAATGGCTCCTAATTTTGTTTCTTTCTATTCATTTACCCTAAATGTTTTGTACTCTAAATAGGTTTTTTCTAATAATCCGTGAAACCAAGAATACTTTAATATATATATTTTGGTATAAAGGATTACTTTTATCTGTTTCACAAAAAGAAAAGAAAAAGGAAAAGACCTTTATATAACATATAATTTAAGAAAAAAAAATTTGGAATCTACAGTTTTAAGAAATGATGTTTTTCAATCTAGTTTCTGACTTTACATTTTGTCCTCAATCCCTTGGCACATAATTAGTAACCATCATTAGGAACAAAATGGTGAAGAAGGAGATACAAAACTCCGTCTGCTGGTGACAAAATAAAACGAAATGGATGGAGATAGATAGAAGGCACGGGGGGGTTAATATTGGGAATAAGAAACAAGGAATCAGAAAAGACATTGGCGCTGAGAATGTGTACGAGGGAGGGAGGGGAGGTTGGTGCAGACAAAGAGAAAGAGAAGCAAGGGCTAGAAAATGGTACTGGTGCGTATATGCAAAATTCAGAGGCAATGGCTCGAAAATGGTACACACTGTACGTACACATTTATCGTCAGCAGCCTCAGAGCTTAGAGGCTATACAGCGCTCTGTGTCAGAACAGCAAAACCCACCTCACACCATAAGACTTGCACCAGCTACAAACATTGATAATTATAATTACCAAAACCCCAGAATGACAAAATCCACGTAGCCAAATAGCATCGATCCCATTAGCCAGATCTTATCATATCCCCCGCCTCCCTCCTGCAGCAGGTAGAGAGAGGTAGACCCAGATCTTTGCCCTTTTTATTATTACGTGAATTGACTAAACTAGGCTCTCTTTTTGCCATGTTTAGCTACCCACACTTCCTCTTCGCTTGGGCTTTTATCACGCTCCTGTAGCCCTTACTCATAACCCTGATTACTCTTCCTAACTCACACTTCTACTTATTTCCAATATCAGTTGGTGAACGACATTTCCAAAGTCCAAAGTTGCCCTTTTTGTTCGTATTCTACTGTATAAGCTGTAGTATTTCTTGCTTTTCGATGCCTGGCACGTGTCGCCCTTTTACTCAGAGTGAACGGTGTCTAACGTATGTGGATTTGCGAGTGCATATCTTTTGCGTGGTCATGCCTACCCATTTCAAGCCCTTTTAATGGCACACCCTGTTCGTCTTTAGAATTTCTACAATGCACACATGCCCACATACACCGCCCTACCTTCGTATAATCGCAGGACACGTGCAATGGCCTTCCCACTCGTGCAAAAACAGATTTAAATGTGATAGCTGTCAAACAAATTATCAACAATTTTCAAAGTAGGTGGCTATACGCAAAGATCTGATTAAGTGCAAGATGGCTTTGACAACGTGCGCTGTGAAGGGGTTAATTATTTGGTTGAAGACTTCATATTATCCTGTTTAATATATTAATGTGTAGTTTGTTGAAAGTATGTACTAGGAGAAAGAGTAACAAAGATTATTGAAGAGGAAAAAAGAGTTGCTATTTGTGGGCTTCTATGGTGTGCTTCAATTAATGCAAAATTAGATCATAAGAGAAAAAAAAAATTAGAAAGCTCAAGTCAGATAGAAAGGACCTGCGAACTAGAGTCACAGCAGGCAGAAGAGCAGTTTGTACGTTCAGAAGCAAGCACAACTTTTTTTTTTTTAAATCATGGATATATATAATGTATATATACATAGCTGTAATAATATCATATATCATTCATCTATAGCTAATAGCTCCCCTTTTGTCTTCAAAATATACTCCATATTGAAGGAAATATATTTAATGTGGGAATTGGCACACCAATGTCTCCGCAAAACCCTAAGCAAAACGGTGGTGAAAGAGGAGGAGGAGGAGGAGGATCACTGCAAAATGACAAACATCCATCTGTGATTCTGTGACTCACTGCTCTTAACACCTTGCTGCTATGAATTTCCAGCGTGTTTCTTCCGAGACGCTCAATAAAAATCCAAACCATCCACATGATCAGCATCAATTTGACCACTGACCAAAGATGACACAGATTGTGACATGCGCATTAAATGAATATTTCTCATATTCGAAAGTGAAAATAAAGTTTTACTGCTATTACCAAAAAAATAATAATAAAAAGTTTTAGTGCATGCATGTTTCCTTTTCGTACGTCTGCAAACTGTATTTTTCTTTTCAAGAAAACATTTTGATCTGGACTAGGACTGAACCACTTTAATACTTAAAACTCTCTGATATGGAACATGTATTTACAAACAGAGATTTCAAACATATATATAGACCTTTCGATCTACTTGTATAACATAACCATTCTTATGAACACACTTTTTTTTGATGAATATCTTATGTAACAGACTTGTACATATGGCATTTTTCATCGTCTGCGTTGATGAAAGAAAATTATTGTTATATTAATTAACAAGTTTAGTCGCTATAATATGACTTGAATTTAGAGAAAATAACCATCTGTTGGAGTATGTGTGCGAACATAATTTCACATTAATTTTAAATAAGAGTTCTAAAGAATTTATAAAATAATTTGGATTACTCTCTGTATTGTATTAATTTTTTATGATGAAATCCCAAATCTATCTTAGATAATGAGACTAATACTATCAAAAGTTGATATATCAATGTACAAAGTGACGAGAATACAGATATTCTTAATGTTTATTTATTATAATGGACACAATAAAGACAACTGGATCCAAATATACATCAGTACTGCTGACTTAAATATATTTTGTTAGTTCCATGCAAGAGTTAACATCAACCTTTTGTTTTTCTTTTGGTGAAAGAGTTGACATCAACCAGAATTCACCTTTTGCTTCGTTTTCTTACTTCTAATTACCCACAAGAACCGGGCATAATTTTCGTACCCCAAAGTGTACGAAAATGAGCCAGGGGCCAGCTACCCATATGTCCAAATTAATCTATTATTTATATTACATATACAATGCTAGGCTCCAATTAGTGAAAACTCAAGTGGGTAGAGATGGATTAATGTCCAGTATATGTACGTTCTAATTAAAATGAAAGAATTTTGGAAACATGACCATGGATGCATTCGAATTTTGAAAAACTCGACCGCTATTGTATTTAATTTTTGAAAGCATGACCAGAGTCATGTGTAGTCATGTTGCAGATTTCTAAACGCTACTGTAGCCTAATTTGAATTTATATGCTATAATAAGAAACCAATTAGACCAGCTACATGGGCCATTCAACATATTAATCTTAAGGCCGATCCAGCTATATATCTAACATGCTGTGCTAGAGGGGAAAATTCAATTCTCACTCTTCTTAATGTAAAATTTTCAAAGGCCAAAACCCTCATACATAAGGATGGGCGTGTATGAAGTTTGGTTGGAAGTGCAAGAAGAACCACACTTCACTCAATTGAGCTTTGGGCTTAGACATTTTAATTCCATTTTTTAATAAAGTCTTTTATTTGATTTGAAAAGTAAATTATAGTATATATGTTATAAAATTATTATTGAACGAATATTCGAAAACTTCAATCGTAACAGGCACAGTGGATTCATAATTTGGATATTTTCGGATAAATTCATGCCTGTAAAAATTCTTTAATGTTATAAGACGACGTAAACCCGGCCCCCACAGAAAAAAGAATAGAAATAAGTTCGAAACCCCACCGTAACAAACATGTGGTCGTCCACGGTTTATGACTTCTTGAAATATATTTGTCTTATAATTTAGAGTTTTTTTACAGCAATACCCATGAATTTTCGCCTTTATTATATATTACCTCTTAAATCTTGATTTTAATAGCATAACCCTCTAAATTTTTAATTTGATGTATCAGCACCCACTCACTGCCGTCCATATTGTTGAATTTTGACTATTAATTGTCATGAGCATGAGGGTAAAAGTGAATTTTACAGAAAAAAAAAATTATGTTCTTTTTCAAAAGTTTTGCGCTAATACCTCTAAATTATGCATAAAATTATAAATTACTTCATAAATTATGTACAAATTACAAATTATTCTTTATATATATTTTTTTATATTAAAAAATATATATTTTTTAAATCGTTAAAAATATTTTTGGCATGAATAATTCAAATTAACTTTCTTTTTTTTTCATATATGACCAATTATCTTACTTTTAACATTAAAAAAATATATCTAAATATTTAAAATTATACTATATTTATGATTTATGGCAATTTGTATATGTCTCTGAACTTTAATAACAGTTACAAATTACTCCACTAAGACATACTTTTTTATTTTATGTTAAAAGGCCAAGATGATTGAAAAAAATAAATCAATTTGAATTACACAGGAAACAAATATTTTTGAACAATTAAAAAAATATAAAAAAATATATATTGTTTAAGGTGAAAATAGACCTTTAGAGGCTAATTTGAAACTTTGTACATAATTTAGGAAGCAATTTGCAACTTTTTGCATAATTCATGGAGCAATTTGAACAATATAAAAAAATAAATTAGTTTGAATTACATAAGTAAAAAAATATGTTTGAACAATTAAAAAAACAAAATATTTAAAGTAAAAATAGACCTTTGGAGGGCAACTTACAATTTTATATATAATTTAATGAGCAATTTATAACTTTGTGTATAGTTTAAAGATATTGGCACCAAAATTTTCATAAATAATATATATATATTTTTTGTAAATTATATTTTTATCCTTAACTACATGGCAATTAATGATCAAACTTTAATAGAGTTAAAGGCCGGGTGTTGATGTAGTAAATTGAAAGTTTAGGAGGATATACTATCAAAATTAAAATTTAAAAAGTAATATACAAATAAGTGTGAAAGTTCATGAATATTGCTACTAAAATCCCTATAATTCATAAAACTTAATATTGTTGTTGGCGAGGCTTGCTGAACAGCATGCGAAAAGGCAGAGAGGGACACCATGATTGCTAGGAAAATTCAACAAGATTCTGTCCCATGTATATTAATAATAATAATAGGTTACCTTCACATTATGTATATACGAAATAGAGATTGACTATGATGGGCGACAAGCACATCAATTTTTATTTTTTTATATATTTTTTTAATTTTGTGTTTTGTCAAACTTCAAATATTTTTTCTCTATATATAATATCGATATATACAACATATATATATATATATATATATAAGTATAAAAAAAAAAATTGATGTGTTTGTCGTCCACCATAGCCAATCTCATACAATATAATGTCAACTACAGTTATATATTTTAATAGGACGGTTGAGACACTTAAACAAATGTGGGTTTCAAAATTTCTAAATGACTTTGTATAATATATATGTGCCTTATTATCAGAATTATAAATTATATATGTAGTATAAAAAACCTAAAGAAAAAAGAAAAGGGTTGTTTGACTTGCAATGGAATCTTTGATCTTATCTTTGCATGGTTCATGATTTATTGCATAATATATTTATTATTTATAATTTTAACAATTAGAAAAAGTTAAATGCAGTCCAATAAGATAGAGAATTAAAGATTAAAATTTCCTGAGATATCAAATTTGTCTACATTATGATATTGCTCGTTTACCTTTGTGTTGGCCCCCCCGTCTCATTGGTGGAGTATATGAAATTTCAAAGTGGATGACATGAATAAGTATAGTTTGAGATGAGTTGATTTTGTTTCTGACATGATGTTGTTAATTTGTCTTCGTTTTGACTTCATGTCGAAATGTATAAGAGAGCTGCTAAACAACCCTACTCAACCACGGCCCCAATTCATAACCAAACAACATTTCATTCTTAATTAAGTTTTTCTTTCTAGTCAACTTAAAACTACTCTAAAGTGTTCTCTTGGACAGTACTTGCAAGTTGGTGACAAGAATATATTGTCAAGTTTCCGTATTCACAATTTGGTGCCTTTACAGTCAATTTTGCAAAAGTTACCCCACATGAATTAACATAAGTTTTAGAATTAGTCCGCAACATATGAGTTTTTCAAATTAACTATGGGATATTATATAACCTCATTTCATATTAATTAATCTGATTTATGTTTTAACCAAAATCTTCGTTATTACCTTACGTTGCTCAAAGGTGACTTAGAGTTAGAGTGCGTTTAAGAGCTTGAAAATAATGAGAAGATCAGCAAATCTTAGAGCATCAGTATGTAGTAGGCTAAGAATTTTTTGATAATTAAGTCAGCAAATGAAAAGTGTAAAAAAAATTATTAAGTAAGATTTTGAATAAAATAAAAAAAGCATACATGAGGGGAGTTACTCTTTTATAGATGAGTGTTTCTTACTCATCATATATCCACTTTCCCATATACCCACACATAGCAGTTACTGAGGTGAGGTGAGGTGATAATGGAAAAGAGAGTGGGAGTAAAACTGCTAGTAGGGTAGTGTATGCGGTGCTACATGGGATATCCATGGTAGTGAGAGAGCAGTTAGTCTGCATGCTTTCACTTTATAAATAGTTAATGTGTAATCAGTCGATATGAAAGAGTCTTTTATCTTGTGAGTTGCCAACTAATATAACTGATTCAGAGTTGGATTAGATTACTTAAGCATGCCTCTGAACCATGTGTGAGTGGACCTAGCAAACCCTATAACAATTTTGATAATTCATTTTGTTTTTCATTTTTTATTAGCACTCAGCACAGGTGTAGAAGGGTGAACCCACTAGACAGTGTCTGCCTAAAAGGTATTTGATATATATACTTTTAAAGGTGCATAAAAGCTATAACGATAGCAGTCCTAAACGGACATGTATAAATCCACAGGACAAAAACAAACATGTAAGGGCACGTAATGTAAAGCAACTTTGAAAATGTAGATTTTTTTTTTTTTTGATAATTAACTTTGAAAATGTAGTTGATTGTGGTTTATATAGATCCACAGTGAGCAGCCAAATTATTGAACCTCTCTCTACAAGATACCCTCACAAAACTAAAGACAATGTATGTAGCGTATTAAACACCAGTGTAATTATAAGCTTTAGTGTACTGTAAAGGTGACAGTGTGTACTAATGATTGGTCATGCTAATATAATACTATAACACTTTGGAAAAAAGCATGTATTTCTCGAGCCAACAAGGACCATATTAAAAAGGAATTAATTGCTACTTCTTTTATATAGTGCCAAACTGTCATCATCTTTTGGAGTAGGTTAAAATAATGGCTTGAAACATTTTCGAAAGCCTCTAGTTGTTTTTTAACCATAAGATTTATAGTGGGCAGATAAAAAGAAACCAAATTTTTTCACAGTAGATTCATCCTCATCAATGGATATCACACTTGAAGTTTTGCTTAGCATTTCTTGTATTCGTCCTCATCAATGTAGCAGTCATTTAAGAAGAGGCAGTATTGAAATTATGGTTGAGTGTCACATGATGGACCGAATTGTATTCAATTGAAACATTTAGTGCTTAAGAGAGAGTTTAATTATCATTCATTATTGCACTCCTTTTTTTTGTTTACTATTGTTTAGTAATGAAATACATTTTATTATTGTCTTCTCAATCCATGATACATATGAAGAACAAGCTAAACTGAGTGCGAGGTTCAAACTCAGAAAGCAAGAAAAAGACCCAAACTACTCCCAATCTGTGTATTACCTACCAAATAGTGGGTCATCGACAATTGACTACTCACCTTGTCATTTTAGTCCTTTCCCTTATTACCGTTACCAAATTCTTTATAAGGTCAGCGTAAACGTGGAGAGTGGATTGAAACAAAAAATAAATAAATAATAATAATAATAAAAACAATAAAATTTGATGAAACTAAAATAAAAAACGAAAGGGAAATTACAGTGAGCGAAACCCATATACATACCTTCCTTCCAAGACATCCAAAGCACTTCACAAGCAAGCAGAAGTAGAACCCAAGAATTCTCTCTCTCTCTTACACTTTTTCTCTGCTTTTTTCTCCTCTGCCAGCTTTGTCCAGGGCAGGGAAAGAAGAAAGTTCAATTCCAATTCATTTCGGAGAGGACCCAGAAGATGCCGGAAATGGATGGCTCCTCAAGACCCCCACAAATCTCCGAAATGTTTCAGAAATTCGCACTCGCTTTCAAAGCCAAAACCTTTGAATTCTTTGCCGACGAAGATGCTGAAGACGCCGACGGGTTCTCCTTGCTCGACTCCGCCGAAGAGGTAATCACCGACCAGAAGGTTGTGGTTATCAAACCGGATTCAGCCCACAATTTATCGCCTCCTCAACCAAGAGTAGCAAAGCATAATTCGAACGAGACCCAGCTCAGGAAACAAGAGGAGTTCGCAAAAGCAAGGTCTTTGAGCCAGAACCAGATCAGACCAATCAATACCCAGCTGACCCAGACGCTGATTTCGTCAACTTTCGCCACCGTTTCGTCGTTTGAAGCTTCGTATCTTCAATTACAGACGGCCCATGTTCCTTTTGTCGAAGAAAGTATTAAAGCGGCTGACCGAGCTCTGGTCTCGCACCTTCAGAGACTTTCTGAATTGAAGCGTTTCTTTATAGATGTTTGTAAGAACCCTGAAGTTGACACCAGTTTGCCTACTGGGTCTTGCTTGGAAGCTCAAGTGCAGGAGAACCAGAGCAAGCTTCGCACCCTCGGGACCGTCTCGAACCGGTTACAAGCAGAGATTGATCAGAAAGATAATGAAGTTTTGGCGCTAAGGAAGAAATTGGGTGAGATTCAAAAGTCTAATTCGAAGTTGTCTAAGAGGTTATCTGATAATTTGAATGCATCTTGTGAGGTTTTATTGTCGATTAGAGTCTTTGATTCTGTATTACATGATGTCTGTAGATTAACACATAGATTTACTAAGATATTGATAGAGTTGATGAGGAAAGCTGCTTGGGATTTGGATTTGGCAGCTAATTTAGTTCATCCAAATATTGACTTTGCGAAGAAAGGTCATAATCGCTATGCTTTTTTGTCGTATGTTTGTTTGGGAATGTTCCGAGGTTTTGATTCCAAAGGTTTTGGTCTGGATGAGAACGGAAGTTTGTGTAATGGGCATGCTTCGGAATCAGATAAGAGAAATACTTCGTTGAAGCAATTACTCGAGCATGTATCAAGCAATCCAATGGAGTTGCTAAGTAGGGATCGAAATTGTGAATTTTCAAAATTTTGTGAGAGCAAGTACCAAGAAATTATCCATCCCTCAATGGAATCATCAATTTTCAGCAATCTAGATGGAAACGAAACCATATTGAATTCGTGGAGGTCACTGAGTGTGTTCTATGAGTCATTTGTTAACATGGCGAGTTCAATTTGGACACTACACAAGCTAGCATTTTCGTTTGACCCTGTGGTGGAGATTTTTCAAGTTGAAAAAGGCGTAGATTTTTCAATGGTATACATGGAAGATGTCACTAAGAGGTTGTTGTTGCCATGTCAATCCAGAGCAAAGGTGGGGTTCACAGTGGTTCCGGGTTTTAAGACCGGTAGAACGGTTATCCAGTCTCAGGTTTATCTTACTGGATTGAAATGTACAGAGCAATAGTAGGTTATATGGCCAGAGAGCTTAATGAGGTGATTAAGATCAGGCTCTTGAGGTTTTCGTCTCACAAACTTGATCTTCACTTGGAAAATAGACAATTGATGAAGCAGTAATTGAAATGCATCTTGGATTCTATGCTGCTGAATTTGGAGTAACTCCTATGTAGGTCATCTGTGCTGTGATATATAGCTGTGTGCTTCTTCCTGGTCTGTGAATTTGGTTTTCCCTTTTGTATGCTTTTCTGCTGAGTCCTTGTAGATTCAACTGTATAGAACCTCTTTTTTGCCCTTTATTTTCCCTTTGGGTTTATCTGACACAAATACATTGGCAAAAATTGTGTATCATTCCCTTTTATATTAACAAATAGCAATAGTGTTGTTTAACTTTCACTTAAATTATGTTGTTTCACAGTAATGATTCAGTTTTCCAGTAATTTGCTTTCTTTTAATATACTTTCAGTAACATGATTTTTGTGATATTTTCTTGTTGGAAAAATGGATTTAAGATGTGTTGCATTCTCACTAGCTAGCCTCATGTGTATCCAAAAGCCTCAGTTCTCGGTCAATGGGGTGCAATTATATTGTAATTTGCACTTGTCAATATTCCAAGAGAATCTGGTATCCTGCTTAATTGGCTTGTGATCAATCACCTCGTTTGTCACTCTGCTGAATGTTGTTAGTCTATTATCTCATTGATTAATCTGGCACAACCATACCCTTTTAGCCATTATTGCATGGCTGCATGGATGTATATATATGTATATAGGCTAGTGTATACTCAGATAACCTGTAATTCCACTAGCATTTCCTGCATGGTTTTTGCTGGATAATCTGGGGTTTAACCGTCACCAACTTTTTCCCAAGGAAAATATAAGTATTTGTATGGAAATATGATTTTGGTGGCTGAAAGGCCTTGTAAAATGGATTTGGTAGAAAGTTGCTGTGTGGATTATTTGTTCCAATTAAATGCTGAGAATGCTTTATTGGTTTATGATGTTATGTATAAACAACGTTCTAATGCTCCACAAGGTGATTGTCTTTTACATTTTGTCGTCTTTTTTGTTCCTTAGTTTTAAATTGGATATTGTAATCTTGGTTTTGGGCTTTTGTCTGCCCCAGGAGAGACCACTTTTAGTAATGAACAAGTTCACCAAAGTTGACTACTCCTTCATTTCGTACATCTTTTGGTGGTGTGTAAGCCAACTGAGGCACATTCATAAAACAAGAAGAAGCCAACGGAGATTATGTCTTATAAACCAAGCCCCTCTTAATATAAAAACCCAGTGCTTTTATTTATCATAATTTGCTGCATCAAGTGGGGTGCTATGTTCTTAAAAATAAAAAGAACAAAAGTGGGTTGTTATGTCTTGTGCAAATACTGGAGTCAATATTGATAAATTGACAGTATAATTTTTGTATACATATTTAAAATGATATATTAACTGTACAAAAATAGCTAAACATATATCACAAGTAAATTGCAACTATATATACACACACATACTAAAAATAAAAATGCTATAAGTCTTCTCAATATTTATCATCTTAAAAGCTAAGTTTCTAATACTCGAGCTGTAATATGACTAAACCGAGCTCAATTTATTGTTTAAAATTGGCTTCTTCTTCTTTTTTTTTTCCCCCGAACTAATCAAGCTTGAGCAAGCTAAAACGGAGCCGATCTTGAGTTCATCATAAGCTGCTCAGGCCCATTTACAGTCTTAATTAAGGCCGAATAAGCCCAATATTAAGTGAACTATTTGGATCATAAAAGATTTCAAGTAAGCCCATTACTTATACCATCCCATCGCAATGTTAATTTATTAAATTCTCAAGGGTTAGTTCATCATCTTATTTTGCAGCGCTATAGACGTTTGCTGCGGAATTTAATTATTATCACATTCAACTTTCTCTTAATCTGGCTACTTGTTAAAGCTTAAATTAACTGCAATCAATACATACATATGTATATATATAATTATCCAAAATATTATATTTCGAAGTATAAAAATCTAAAACAACCAAGAGTATCTCCAATAATATTTTTTATATTAAAGAGCATATTTTTATAAGTAAAGAGTATCTTTTATATTAGAGAGTCAAATTAAGTAAACAACTCCGATAATACTCTTTATTGTTTAGTCTTTATTTTGTTAGCTTCAATGATTAATTTGAATTTTACTTATTTATCCTTCTTTTTATAAAATAAAAATAAAACTATTGAGGGTAATCTTGTAAAGTTAAATTCAAATTAATTATTGAAAGTTGTGAGACATTAAATAAAAAATACATTTATTGTTTAACATATAATTAGAGAGTGAGTTTGGCTATTTAAATGTGGAGAGTCAAATCTACTTTTTATATTTAAAAGTTAAAATACAGAGTCTGTTGGAGTAAATTTTTTAAAATTAACTCTTTAAAATAAAAAATAATAATAAATAGAGAGCCCTTTAGATGCTCTAATAATTTCATAAAATTATCATAAATAGTAATATAATTATATATATACATTTACCACCTTTCAGCCAATAAAATAAAAGTACGGAAAAGCATCATTTTTGAATTGTATTAAACGCATTCTAGAAAACATAAAAACATGGAGGTCCAAAATGTAAGATGTGTTGAAAATAGTACGTTGGTTGTTTAATGGAATGAATTAACAGATTCACATATAAATTGAGATTGTGCGTTGAGCCATGAATGGTATGCATACTCATTTATATTGTTAACCAGAGTTTTGAAGAGATCATCAAGTTCATGGTCAATCTACAATTCAAACTGTTCTTCTGGAATTAACCATGACAATAATAACATAAACTAATTAGAAAGAGTTAGAAACCCAAGTTTAATTTAAACAGTGGTCTCATAATGTAGAAAGCTTAATCCAGTACACTTTTCCTTAAATACCAACTAATTAAGAAACATAGATAGCTAATATATTGCTTAACAATTAGTAGGGAGACACACCCACATTTGCAGTTGCAGGAGTAGTAAAATATCCATCTTTCATAAGCATGTCCTCTCCTTCCTGCCCAAAAATCCCAGCACTTATCACTTTCAAACATCCAACAATTGAAAACTCTCCCTTTCTCTCTCTTCATTATCCATAGCGAGGACTCAAAATTGACATTAGGGTTTCCAAGTAGTACCTGCTGGCGTATGTTAGTTTTCTTCACGGGTTGATCAGGCATAAGTCCGAAATGGATGTGAGGGAAATGGGCCCACTGCATAGAGAAACAAACAAATTAAACCAGAATTCAACATTAATACATAAGAAATAAAAAGAATGTACGTAAAACTAGGTTTTAATTATATATATATATATATATAATTATATGTATTAGTTTGTAATTTATAAGGAAATGAAACCCTAAGGTTGAGAATTGGCCACGAATGGAGTCCGGAGGATATATTTCTCACATTCTTTGCAGCAGCACTGAAGGCCTCTCTGTGGCTTATATCAGGATTTCCAGCTTTGATGCGTTGTATCTCGTCCCTGGAATAAAAGTTGTTAAGTTGCTATATATACTCTTAATTAGTCAATTATAATTGATAACAAAAGTGCAATTTTGTATTAATACTTTGAATAATTACTCACTTAATGAAGCGGTTATAAGCGGATGGGACTCTCTGTCTCTTTTCTGGTGCTGGACATGCAGGAACCACATAATTTCACAAGTAAACATGAGACACACACACACATCAAAATCATTATTTCGTTGACCATTTTCTTTTTCTTTTATTTTCTAAATTAAGATTGGTGGTTTTAGTACTGTCTTTCTCAGTACTCTCTGTTAAGCTAGAACATATATATATATATATATATATATGTATGTATGTATGATAGAAGAAGCTATAATAGACCTAGCTAGCTAATTGTGTATAAAGTTGTAAAGTTTTGAAAAGATAATGGTCACAAAAATCTAATCGTTGAGTGAAATGATGAGGAATATATAGTAATGTTGAACAATAAGAAATTAAATTATTATTAATCTTCAAACTGTTGAAGAATGACGAACGAAACAAAAAGAAATAGTTTGCATATGTAACAAGAGCTTTAACAATCTACTAAACAAGAATGGAAAAATATGGAGAAGAAGGTTAGGCATGAAATAAAGGTGCTTGCAAATTCTTTGTTTTTGCATTGACCAAGAAACCTTGGAAACTGTTAACTAATAAAAGCTTATATCTAAACACTACGGATTCCAATTTTTTTTTTTTTTTTTTTAAAGTTTCTAACTTTATGTTTGAGCAGCTAGCAAGGAGGTTACTGTATATCAGAAAGGCTAAAGTAGTCCAAGTAGTTTAAAGTGAGAATTGCATTTGCACTTCCAAAAGCCTATCTGATGTTTGGGGATGGTGCTATAGCTACTTCACACGAAAAGAGCCAAGTCAGAATACATCAATTAAATGCAAATAAAAATTCTTAAAAAAGAAAAGAAAAAGAGAAATGGGAAAGAGTTAATTCTCACGTCTGTTAACAACTGGAGGCTTAGGGATCTCGTCAGCTGCTCCACGGATTGGCATAATGGAATTCTCACTAGGGTTAGGCTGAGTGATCATCTGCATATTTGATGGGCTGCTTCGAATTTCGTCCTGAAATATACATACATAAATTTACCACCAAATAAACTAAAAATTGTTCCAGCATTATGTTTACTAGTAAAAGAAAATAAATAAGATATAGCTGTTCATAATAGTTGGAACCCTAATATTAGATACTAAATACCATAAGATTTTGAGGATTGAAGAAAGTATGTCCAAAGTGAAGCTGGTTAGCTGCAGGAAGAAGTAGGCCACGCATGTTCACAGAGAGAAGGTTGCTGCAGTGACCGCATCGAACAGTCACAGTCTTGAACAAACTAGTGCAAGGAACGCTAACCTAAATAAATATACAAAAACAAACACCCCATTTCAAAACTTATTAATTAAACAAGCCAAGCTGGATTCAAAAGATAGATGATAGAGAGAGTGCGAGTGAGAGAGAAAAGAGCTAGCACCGCCAGGACAGTGTCGCAAAAATTGCAATGGACGTAACAGAGCTGGTCGGAGGGGGAGAGATGGTGGTCCGGTGAAAAGGAAGCGGACGAGGCGGACATCTTGTTGTTGTGTGGATTCTCTCTCTCTCTCTCTCTTCTGTGAGTGTGTGATGTTTGATTTGATTTGATTGATGGGATTGACTGATCAGTGGGATTTTGATGATGGACACATAAACTTCTTTTGGATCTGAGCTTCTTCACTGTTGAGTTGCTATTAAGGAAGATAAATAGGATGGGTCTGAGAGAAGAAAAAAGTGAGAGAAAATGCCACTAATATAGTGGAGGGAGGAGGGATATGGAACAGAATCAAAAAGTATTTCTTGGTATATTTTATTATATTGGTCTCTATGTAAATGTAAATGTTTTTGTACTAGTTGATGTATCATAGGCAGAGAGCGTACAGTAGAGAGAGAGAGAGAGAGAGAGAGAGGGAAAGTGGTAATGTATATGCATGCATGGTTGGCATTCCAATGGATGTGTATATGGTATTGGTATGGGGGTGTATGTGATGGAGAGAGAGAGGCGGAAGATGTGGGGGAGAGGAAGAGAGAAAGGGACTTGTGCATGGGAGTGCCACATTCACCTGTTGTTTTCATAGTTAAGAGAAGAGAGGGCTCTGTGTGAAAGCCTTGTTCAATTTCCTCGGTTTTCTACAATTCCATTTCTCATGATTCAAAAAAAAACTCTATCAAATCAAATATATTCATTTGTTGTTAACTTTGTAGCTTTACACACACTAGTCCCCAATAGCGAGCGCACCTATCCTCTGCAGCTACTACTATTGGATTTGGGTCCCTTTTTCTGCCCCTCCCTACCACACCACATTGGGATTCTTTTGCCTTTTACACAATATAATTTATATTTACTTCAATTGTTCTGTCTACTATATAATTTATATTTACTTCAATTGTTCCTTTAATTTCTCTATACTATCTTCCTTATGCATTCCTGTTTTATGTTATTAAGCTCACAAACTTGTTTCTTATACATTTGGGTTAATATCGTTTAAACACCTTTATTTTATTATATATATATATATATTTTTTTTTTAAAAATTCATTTTTTAGGTTTCCCCTAAACAAAGGGCTTCGATTGCCCGCATTGTGTCTTCCCCTATTTCTATATCTTCGGTGGCTCTCATTTCCATCTCTGTGACTCGAGTAAGAATTAATATATAGACTGTATAGTCGCAGCTTTATAAGTTATTCTTAACACTCTTTAAATTAACACTTTTTAAAAGAGTCTTTATATTTTTAGTAATTGCACTAACAGCCTCCTCTATTTTGAATTTAGGAAAAATATTCTTGAACCCTCTGAGATTAGGGTAAATACACATGAATGCCAGCAAAATGAAAATTGATCAGTTAGTACCCCTAAACTTAACAGCCATCCACTAAGTTAACAATTTGGTCTGTAACATTTAAAATCAACAATCTAAACTTTATATATATGTATTAATTTTAAATAATAACCACAAAAAAAGTTATTCCAATAAGAAATGAAAGAAAACAACAACAAGAGTATTATTATTTTAAGGAATGATGAGAAGTGTAAAATTGAGATAAAAATTTATTATAATTAATGTTTTTAACAATTAATTAATGGAAAGGCGGCTTTGTTATATGTAAGTACAGTCGAATCTTGATAAATTAATTCTTAATAAATTAATAATTTTAGTAAAATAATATATTTTGCAGGTACTAAATTAATAATTCGAGTTTTTGATGATTCTTGAAACTGAGTAAATATATATGATTCACATTATTATTATTATTATTATTATTATTTATTTTTTACCTTTTCTTTCATAATTAAAATGATAACTAACAACATATCCTCTTTTTTTTGGGTTTGTCTCTAACAACATCCCTCATTAATATACATGCATGTCTGGGAAATAAGAAGGTTAATTTCTACGCTGTGAATACTTTTTTCTTTTCAAGTACGCGTGCATGCCGAATCTACCTAGTTAGCTACAATTGCAAAAAAAGCAGAGTTGATAAATTACTTGAACATTGAAATATATATATATGAAAATTGTAAAGATAAGAAGGCATTGGCGACCTCAGACTCGGAGGAATTTACCACCAAATAATAATATGGCAATAATAACACAATCACACATACAAGCAGAAGCAAAGGCAGAAGCATAGCTTTTTACATTTTTCCCCCGATTTGACCCCTCGAGGATCTGATACATACAGGGATACGTTGTTGTCAGTGACAACAGAAGACACAGATATGCATGGTTTTAGTTTAATTAATTTTACTTTTCAATATTTGTCTTTTACCTTTCATTTGTTTCCCAATTTCCAATTAATTATTTTAAAAGTTTAGGCCCTTTAACCTTACTACTACTCTAGCCGGCCACTACTCCAATTCCAAAGATGAGTTTTTACTTTAATGTTACAGTACTTTTTTGCAATGTAATTCTGCTAATAAAGAGAGGCTCATTCATCGTCTCTTCAATATTTATCATATAATTTAGAAAACTATCACCAACCACCTTCATGTGTGTGCAAGTGGGCTTTTTCTCTTCCCCAAGTCACACCCAAAATGGTAAGATCTCAGGTCACTTAGTTACCAATGACGGTGATCCTTTTATGCAGCAGCTTCAATGTCCGTAGTGATCATGTATTATTATTTATTTTGGCTTTATTTTTTTATTTTTTATTTGGAACTTAAACTTAAATGTTTACCAACGAATAATGAGTTGATCGGGTTGTTCCCGTTGGACGGACTTAGTTATATTGTACTAGAACAGCAATAAACATACGTGACTTAATTAGCGAGGATTGATTTCAATGAAACTCTATTTTTTCGGTTTCTCAGACAAAGGAATATCGCTCATCAGATAACTTGGTTTGAGCCCCCTGATCCAGCATTTTTGTACAATATTGCCGTTACTTATCCTGGTACATTTATCGACCATAGATGGACAATATCATGAGTAAGTCATATATAATTATATAATTCATCAAAAAAAGTCATATATAATTATATATATATAAACTAGGGATTGTATCCTGCTAAGGAGACCCGCCATGACAAAAATTTCACAAATTTAAAATCGACATAACCATCAATCATCAATTCCATGGCCTGCTCGCTTACAGATCATGACCTACGTCTCTGTCACTTCCAAAGGGGAAGGCCTATTTCTCAAAATTTTGTGCGCCACCCAATTCTTTAATATTAATATTATAGAAAATGTATATGCAAATGTATGCATATATATTATTGCTAGGGAAGTATGAAGTCGACCCATCAATAGAAGATGTCAAGGGGTACGTACCCTATACCATAAGACTTTCGGCGAATAGGTTAAATTACACGTTACGAACTTTGCAAATATAATTGGACATGCAGCATATGGAATTCAATGTTTCAATGATTAAATTCTACTTGTCTTAGGCTTTGTTCAAATGATATGAAGTAGGATATATATATATATATATATGGTTTCTGGAGTGAACACAGACATGACATTGACAACGTAACCAATTTTCGAACAGGCAGGCTTTTGCATTTTCTATCTAGTTTACTAGCCAGGAGGAGCCGAGGAGGAATTACATGATTCATGCATGGTTTGTCGAAAAGAACCAATTAAGCGCAACTGACCCCCATACACATTCTTCCTCTTATCTGGTATACTTAATATATAACTTTTTTTCTTGATTAAACATTTTCAAATTCTATTACTTGAATGTGACGTAGCCCTAGCCAATTTTGTTGCTCATATCCATATCATTTGACCACATGTATCTATATACAATACATGTTTGGCATGCATATACATATATATCACATATAAATGTGTTGGGTGGGATGAATACTTAAGAATTTTAATTGTCTGAAAAATAAACCACCACTGACTTCCCACAGTCATCAGTTCATAATTTTCATCAAAATGTGATGTACATACTTGTTTCTAACTATGATCAGCTACAAGTTGAAGAGGTAGGCGTCTAATTAACTTTACGGTAATTTGATCATGGAAAAATTCGCGTAGGATAAAACACAAAAAAAAATTTAAGTTGAAGGGTAAAAATGATTGATAATTATAGATGGAGAAATAAGAAAACAGGATGGTGGAAAAATTTGTCCTACTCTGTTGAGAGGTGCAACTATATGCAGATAGTATAGATATGGGAGTGTACTGAGGTGGTACTGTCGACAATGACTTGAGATAGCCCCATTTTCTATTTTACAGTCCACCCTCTGAGACCATGCTAGCCTTCTAATAACTCCTAATTAACCTTTCCAATTTATTTATAATGACAATGGATTTTTCTGAGCTAATGAATCTCCTGTAAGATTCGCTTCACTTCTTTTGCCAGTTTTCAAATGTGAACCAAACGGATTTTAAGCAATAACATCCCCCAATTCATATATATATATGTATGAAATTAATCCGTGTTTTCACATATAGCTCACAGGTGCACTTAATTCAATATTGTAAGAGTATTGATTAATGAGTATTAAATTAATAACTTCAACGACAAGAAATAAACCTCTGGCTAAACTCAGTTTTGACGATATTTTTGGAAGCTTCAATGGTTTTAATTAATTAAGCTAAACTCTAGTCTGTAGCAAAATGACAAATCAATATATTCATATAATTGAGACTTTTGTCAGCTCCTTAATTATATAAAACATTTGGCATTCATCGATCATCTGTACGTATACACACACACACACACACAACTAGTACATGTCCAAATAGCTCTCTCTGTCTCTTAAGAGGACCTGAAACTCTCTCCCTTGATCTCCGTGTGTTAGTGTCTGTTGGGTGGGGGTAGAAATCCAATAAATATGATATTTTTAAAGCCGGTGAGGGTGTAGTTATATTTTGGCATGTGTATATACAGTAGATAGCACTAGGGAGAGAGGGAGGGTGTGCCTGCATTTGCATGGTGTGTACAGTTTCACTTTTAACACACTTAAACTCCGTACGTACACAGAGAGAGTGAGTTGAGGTCTCTACCTATATAACCCTACACCATATATTGTTATTATTATTTTTTGGTAAACCATACTACATATTTTATTTTATAGAGATATATTTATATACACACATATATATGTATATGCATGGGATGCGCTGTTTTCCATAATGCTAATGCTGTGGCCCTCTCTCTAGCCCTGATGCATGGAAATTAGAGATGTATTTCTTGTTTGCTTATTTACTGCACTTGCCGCGTGCACTGATTCATTCCTAGATCTTAAAATGGTATGATTTCATTTCAGCCTCTCATTTTGTAACTGGATTTGCGATTTGGGTTAAACATAATATTTAATTACCCTTTCAAATAATAATGAATTTTTACCTCTTCATCCTTTTTCTTTTTGCTTTCCTTTTAAGCCCTTTTGAAATATCAATTAAGCCTTAGATTAATCCACTGATATTCTTTTGATTAGTTTCTAATATTACTATGTAAAGAAAACTTAAGAAAAAAAAATGTTGACAAATTTTCTGAGAAAAGTACGTAGATCAGTTCTCTGTGTTACTGGATATGAACCATCATTATGTTTTCGTACTATGCTTTTTTGCTTAAAATGCAAAATTGCAAGCTGTATTATTGAAGGATTTGCACAAAAGTAGATGAACATGTACGACCAATCTTTTAAAACATGCCATCCCAAAACAGAACATGCAAGCATGAATAATTGATATCGCATTACTCCAAAAACATTTTTATTTTATTTTTTTTCGTTTTCTTTTATCAGGTATATGGGTACGTACATATGTGTAGTACTGTTCTCGTTGTCATTCGCTAAAGCAAAGATAACAATCATATGCACCTTGACTTTGTAGTGTGCCAGCAAATGGTTCAAAAGGCAATCCTGTAGCTTCGTTCAATTCGGAGGGAAATTAGCAGAACAGTTAGGCATGGATTTTGGTCTCAGTGTTATTTGCCCCCTTGAAAGTTTGTCATGTCATGGCCCTATGACGTTCAACATAAGTCCAAGCATACAACTGTGCCCTTAATGACCCACTTACATCCCTTAAATTCACTTCCAAATTATGGTTTTTTGGCCTTTTCGTCACAATTATTTGTAGCAAATTAAAGCCTTTCTCCCAAGCCTTCACAAATCTAGCATGTGAATCATATGGGCTACTAGTCTCTGTGGCAAACGATTCAATCTTGACCAAACTAGTTGTCCGATTTCAATAGAGATTTGCATGTTGGATTTGGAGGATAAAGTTTGTATATGTTAAAGTGTATAATTCAATTCCAATCCGCCTCTTCAAATTTGTTCTACTTTTTAAAATAATAATATCAAGATTGTCGTTTAACTGTATCCGTGGGATATCCACGTTGTTGTCCTTCGTGACTGAAACAAAGATACATGCAGGTACACTGGTATGTTCAGTGCCCGTTTGGATGTTTGGATAAGTCAATTCACTCATGATGTTTTATGCAGCTTCTGAAATTTACTGTTTGGGACATTGTCAAATATTTGGATATATATATATATATATATATATATATCCAAATATTTGGACACACTCGAAGTGACCTCCTTTGTTAATAAGTAATTGCTACCATAATCTTGAGCAAAACCCACCTAAACCAGCTCAATTTTCCACGACTTATGATTGAATCGCTAGAAACCCAAGAGTTCTTTAATCATAGGGGCCATGTGTTTAAGCAAATTTACCATCACGAAGTAAAATAATTTGTAAATGCATGTATACTCGTTTTCTTTGTGAATCAAAAAGGAGCTACAAAATGCCATGGAATAGGTAACTCCACCAGAAGAAATTAAGATTTTGACAGGGGCTAAATATGGTTTTTGGATCACTGCAGGATGAAGATACATATATATATATATAAAGAAATGGACCATTTCGTCAAAGCAACCAGAATTTTGGCTACCACTCGCTCCATTGACTTGACTCAATAAGTCAATGTATTCTCTGTTGGCTACCCGTGGGCTGTGACTATCAGTCTCAGAGGTTTACTTTTGCTGTTCATAAGCACTCGTTATACCAAGACAAATGCATTTCGGCTTGCTTAGCTTTTGAAGCAAAATTCACCTGCTCTAACAAATGTATAGGTTTGTTCCCACACTCCAAAAGAAAAGAATCAGTGGCACTTCGATTATCACAAAAATTTTGCAACAGTGGATTTGATTTGTTCTGAAATTTATAAGCAAAATTCCCTAAAGCAACACGACCGTAAGTAATTTCCGTATCAATAAATCACATTTTCTAAATTATTTGGAAAGCCAATAGATGATAAGAAACAAGGTACAAGCCGCGATGACTGCAGACAGAATTAGAGTGTCTCTCGATCGTCGCCTTCTTATTGAACCTACAAAAGTCAGGCAGAAGATAAATAATAAACAATACCAAGATATTGAATCTTAAAACATATAATATATTTCTGAAGTACCAAGTAGGCCACGAATGACAGGGAACTTGTCACTTAGAAGCTTCACTTTCCCTTGAACATCTCCAAACAAAGACCTCTGAGAGCCCAAAACTGCCCTTGTTGCTTGAGCCTGACTAATCACATCATCTATCTGCATAAAAGTGAAATCAACAGTGAATAGCGAGCAAACAATGAAAGCCTGGTCATGATAAAACAGACAGGTCAGATCTGATTATAGAATATAAGCAGATATACGTACAATTCAGTTTATAATTGGATAGAGAATAACAATATCCAGATTCTCATAAAGATTACATAAGATGTCATTGTAACTTCATCTCTGCATGAACAATTAACTCTCCAAAACAAAATTATCCATTAAGCTAAACATTGTAAGAATCTTGGCAAACCTACCACACTGTTTGGCTAGAAGCACTGTGGTGCTTCATATTTATAACTTAGCTGCCTTACAAAATAATGGGTTAATCCTGTGCCCTTCACAAAAGTATCATACTCAATCTTTTGCACTCCCTCTTCCATCCTATATGTCATTCAGCATCTCAAACTCCTCATATCTTCAGTTGATCATCCCCTTACTATAATAAAGTGCATTTTTCTTATTCTATAATTTATGGTATTGCCACTAACACCTCAACATCCATATTTGTTACATGATATAAACTGAGATCATTTCTCTACACAAAGGTTATAAAAAATTTCCACTTAGATAATAAAACATGTAGCAGCTACCAAATAGCATCATGCATACATGAGATATACTTCCATGGATGGCAGCTCTCTCCCGTAGTAATTGCATCCTTGGTGACATGCTCCCCGATGCCTGCATGAAGGCAGGTAAAAAAAAACCTTACTTTAAGAAACAAGAATATAAAAGGTTCAAGAAACAAGAGAAAGAAGAAGAAAAATAGTCCTTATAAGTAAAAGATAATCCAGAGGCCGAAAATACTGACCTTATACTCACTGATATCATCCCTGACTGAACTCAAAAGCTCTGCATGTTCCTTCATTGAGTTTATGTTCCCCTTGATTCGTCTAAATTCCTAAAGTGACACACCATTTGCACACCGAACAGATTCCACTAGTTACGTTTAAAATAGTAATATGTTATCACAGAAATAAATAACAACAATGCTGTGGAATGCACCCCCTTGGTGCTTTTGGTTTATCATCAAGGAAAGGTTAAAAAGAGTAAGCCAATACCAAAAATTCAAATTTCCTTAACAAAACTAAAAATTGAAAAAAGGTAAACCTGGGTAAACTCATGAAGTATATCTCTGTGCCTAGCTAGTTTCTGAGTTACAGAAGTAGCTGGTGCTGCAGATGCAGCACATCGACTCATTGAATCATTTATATCCAACAGCTTCTCAAGCAAGGATTGGATTTCCATTTCCATGGACTTCCATGACCTGCTGGATCCAACAGATGGTGACCCAGTATCCACATAACCTGATCCCAAAATATATATATTATCAAAAAGTCAGACTGCAAGACCAATCTGACATGCATTTTAACCTCAACATTTTCAGGCAAGAACTCAATAACTGAAGCCTCTGCCAGGAAACAATAAAACATATCAAACTATCCATCTGTTTATAATCCCCATTAGATTGGAAACGAATCTACAGAAAGTTTCCTTTAAACTTTGTAAAATGAATAGAATTGTGAAAGTTATGGTATCTCCATGCTTATTCCATCTCTCCTCCGTACGTTAATTTATCTGTACGCTAAAGAAGATTTTACACTGTTTATATGCAAACCAATCAACGCAATTATAATCCTCACAAAAATGAAAAATCAGACAGGCATGCAACAGAATTTTTGTCAAACCATCAAAGCTTCTCAGAAACGAAGTAAAACATAAGCCAGCAAATTGCTAAGCTACCTCACAGATAAGGCTAATTACGATCAGTTCAGGAATTCACTCCATAAAGTCTACACCGGGATCACGCCATTGTTACCTCGCTATAAGATAATCTGTTAGTTTAGCCAGAAAATAACAGAAATCACCTTCCCTCTTTAATTGGAAATTATATAATGCTCTCTCACCAATCCCCAAATTAAGAAATGATCATTTTACATCTCTCTCTTTACGAAACTACAATAGATCACTGCAATTCACTTCTCTTCTCCAAAATTTCAAAAGCGGGTCACTTTAACTTCCTCTACCACAATAGTAATAAATATCAATGCTATACTCTCTCTTTTCTCCTCTATTTTGCAATTGGGTCACTCCAATTTGGCCTCCATAGCACAAAAGAGAGAATCAGAGACATACTCTCACTCAAATTTTCACACTGGCAACAATAACTAATCAAATCCACCAATTCACCATCCAACAATTCGAAAACCTACTAGTCCAATTTGCACAGTCTACAAAGCCAAAATGCAAGAGACAATACATAAAACGAAGAACACGGTGAGCCACCATAACAGAGAATGGGAATATCAATGGGATAAAAAAGACGAACCTCCTTGGGTGAACCTAGCACCGAGCTTGGCATAGGAAGAGAGCTTGACGTCAAGATCGCCCTCGATCTTCCTTGCCTCCCTCCTTAGCTCCTCCCAACCTGATTCCTGCAACTCCAGATTCGGATCCGTCATCTGGATCTCTGAAATTCAAATCCGAATCCAACCCCTCCCTTCCTCTCTGTTTATGATCCAATTGTGAGCATTGATTCAGTTATTTACAGTTGGAGATTGATTATCACAGTGTTCGTTTCACTCGGCTCGGCCTGGCCTTGCGCCTCTGCCTTTGTTTCTGAGAGAAATGATCTGCTACTCTCACGCACACAAGATGTCATAGTTGATTGCTCTGTCCATGTGGTGGACTTCTCATCGATGACTTGATGATTGGGGTCCACGGTTCCATGGATCCATAGAAAATAATCTTGGGCCTCAATTAATACAGGCTCCGATTCATATAAAATGGGCCTAAAATTTGAATGGGTTCAATGGGCTCCATTTCCCAATTCATGATTGTGATGGCCAATATGCCTACAACCAAAAATGTGTATGTACATCATGTATAATGCTAAAATTAAAATGTTAGGAGGCAGACTATTAATAATATGGAGTAGAGTCCCAAAGTCAAATCAATAATGTTAGTAATTTCAAAACGACGCATTTTAAAAAAGATGTCGCTCATCTAATTCATATATATAACACCATAATTCAATTATGTCTGTGTTAAACATTAATGTTCGTTAGAGGTAACATCGATCATTGCCCCACTGCACCACTACATTAATTAATTTAAGATATAATTATATATATGTAACTGTACGCTGGAAAAGTCTATGTTTGATAATTCAATTCACTAAGCAAGATGTAATATAATAATAAAATTAAAACATCTAGAGAGCTTGACTTGTAATTAAAATTTGAAGATAACACTTTGATTTAATTGACGCCAAATATATATATATATATACACACACACATACATATAGGGAAACAGCTAATACATATGTGTTCATACAAAGACTTGTTGGATATATACAAATAGGGTCCTCATAAAAAAGACTCTGAATATTGTGTTTTCAACTCTTATGCTATTAATTTCTACGCAGATGTTTGAAACTTGAGCTAGCTGTTCATACCCATGATTATCATTCACTTCCTTAACCCTAGTTACGTTATTTTCCCACCTAAACAAGATTGAAAGTTTTATTAATTTGATTTTTGAGTCCACATGCTAGCTAGGAAAGTCCCATGCATATGTGATTCTATTTATTATTATTTTTATTTCTTTTTAATTTGGAGAGGAGATCCAAATGCTAAATTTAGAATTTTAATTAACAGCTTTCTGATTTAAAACCAAATAAATTAATAAGAAGAAGAAATAGAAATAGAAGCCTTGATTAGTTCAAATCATGTACAGTAAAACTAACATGGATATTCCTATTATAATTAACTTGATATTTAGTGGTATTATTTGGCCGGATAGAGACGAAGCTCATTCCCTGCATAAATCTGAAAACCTTTATAAAAGAAATCTTTACCCAATTGAAAAATTGTTCATATATAATTATTTTAAGATTTGCATCCTTGAAAAAGTTTACCCACTAGTCTTTACAGACGGTCCCTAGTCTTCCAGATCTAATTAGTGGAATGGAATGGAAGCCTTCTTCTACACAATCTGCAAATTGAAAGTACGTACGTACATACTTAAAGACAAAATTATAAATAAATAAATCTTTCTTTCATATATCCACGTTTACACCAATCCGATATTAGATAGGGACAAAGATAGGTAGAAAAAAGAAATTCAGTGTTAATTATTGTTTCATTTGTGCTGTTAGCTAGTCAATCACGACAACCTTGCAGATATTTAAAACTAAGAGACTTCGAATATATTGTTTAAATAAACTTCATGCATGCATGCATGGGTTGCTCCAAACAGTAACTCACCTACAATTGTATTTACCAAAAAAAAAAAACTCACGTACAATTGTTATTATTATTATTATTTAATTGTTTACTTCTTATGGATTCCAACACCGTATGTTGATCATGTAGATCAAGCCAAAAATTAATTATTAATTTGCTAGGAGGTTGGTTTATAAACACCTTTAAAAAATGAATACACTTAGCTTGATTAGTTAAATTACATTATAACGTCATATGTGGCCCAATTAAGTTAAATATGCATGCCACAAATTGGGGAGTGGTGGTGCAAGGGGTGCATGGTCGGTATAAGTTTATATCCGTACATGTATGTATACTATATATTTGGTTACAAAGTACGAATATAAGGCAACGAGTATAGGACAAGCTTTTTATGGATTTATTAAGGCTAATGCTTAACCATGGACTAAAACTTGCTCAAAACTTTAATCAATTAATGGGTATTAAGAGATATATAAATATAAAATATCAGAGATGATAAAGAGAGTGAGAATAAAGACATGCATACAATAGCCACACCATGACACATCACTTCCCACGAGAACATATATAAGGAAACAAAATTAATTTCATACTATCGCTTTTGATGTAATTGCAATTCATGTATTTTAATCGTGGCTCTTTTACAAAAGCATGCATGCCTTTTCAAACCCTTATAAAGTTTTTGACCTCTCGTTATATATTTAACATATAATTCTGCTCACCCATGCTTACATGTACGTACCAATCTCTCAAATCCATACATACATACTCAAATTAAATTATCAGTCACGATCATTTGATATTGCCTACCCACCAACTCTAGACCCAAATGATTTTCAATCAAAGCCATGGTTATTATTATTATTTTTTTATTTCCCCTTCTAAAGGAATTAAAAAGTAAAAAACTTAACGTTAATTTTTGGACTAGTAAAATGGGGCCGATTCTTAATTAGCAAAACAGTAGTCGTTGATTTTTTTGAAGATGTTACACCACAAGGAAATAACCAAAAATTGAATTTTGAAGGCAAAAGTTGCGGAAAATTGTAGATGCTTTTTGAATTTTCAATATGAGGTGGTGGTGGTGGTGGGTGTGTATTTTTTTCCTCTTGTTTCTAATGCAGTTTATTTGGATAATTGACGAAAATACTCACCAAATTAATATAAATTGGAAAAATACTCATATTCTCTTAATATTTACAAAAAGGGTAAAATATATCTATTTTACCCTTAATGAAGATCTGTAGCATTTAACCTATATTTTTTAGTTAGGACATGCAAATTCTTTACTTTTTTTTACCTATTTTGTCTATTCATATTTACTCGTATAATTTTTATTTATTTTGTGTAGTATTTTTCTATAAAACCACATCAATTTGTGAGTATTTTGACTTTTAAATTAAGTCATTTTGATTAGTATTGAATGAGATATGATTTTTACAAAATGGTAGGTCGTAAAATTGCATGCCCGAAACATTTTAAAAATCATATTCATTCATACTAAAATAACTTGATTCAAAATGCCAAATACTCAAAATTAATGTAGTTTTATAAAAATATATAAATAAATAAAAATTATACAATTAGATATGAAATGACAAAGTAGGTAAAAAAAATAAAAAAAAAATAAAACTTAGGACATACAATGTGCCGGAGCCATTTTACAGTCCTAAGTCTTATTTTTCCTTACTTTTACCTAATTTATCCTTTTATATCTACTTGTATAATTTTTATTTATTTAAATACATATTTTCTATAAAACTATATCACAGATTTTGATTAATTTTTCATTTCGATAAGATCGAATGATATGATTTTGAAAATAGTCCACCATTTCAGAAAATTATATTCATTCAATATAATCGAATGACTGATTTAAAAAAATGCATATTGATGTAGTTTTATCAAAAATATGCTATTAATAAATAAAATTTCAGATAGATATTTAAAGAGAAAAATAAAAATAAAATTTAGGACCTGGCGGGTCCCACCCGCCAAATTATAGTCCTAAATTTCATTTTTTTTTATTTTTTTACCTACTTTATCCTTTCATATCTAATTATATAATTTTTATTTATTTAATAATATATTTTTTAATAAAACTATATCAATTTATAAACATTTTAACTTTTAAATTAAGTCATTTCGATTAATATTAACGTGTAATTGTCGTGGTCGTCCCGACGATTACCTTCCGGGTCGGTCATTCTCACCGCCCGGCCCACCTCCATAGAACTCTGCATGGTTTGGGCACGTGGCGAAACGGTACACGACGTTCGTCTGGTTAAGATCAATTGTGGGCTCCACATAGTTTGATTGCAAAGAACGGTATAACATGGCGTACGGGTCCGTAGTTGTACGGAAAATTTGGACTTTAGTGGTGGTCTTGGTGTGTCTGCCGCATGCCATAACCGTCAAAGAGTGGAAGATTTTTGGGCTGCAGGGAGAGAACCATGCCGGATTTTGCGTGGGGCCTCATAGTCTTAAAATGAATACGTGGCAGGCTACGGACGGAGCGATGTTGACAAAGGTTACCATGATTCTTCTCGAACAGGATGGATGGATGCGGATGAGCACAGTGAACAACACAATCGCAAATAAATAATATTTATTTTTAAAGAAACCGTCGTCAAAATTTTAGGCCGACACCCGAAATATTATAAATTAATATATAGACTCTGACTCCAGTTTTTAAAATTATTTCCCTCAAAATTAATGCTCATTTGAAATAAAATATATGTTTCATTCTTTCATTGACTTGAGAACTTTTTTTTTTGATAATATGTACTTAGAAATGTCGAAACACACGAACTCGACCTTAATTATTTATTTTGTTCACTAAGCTGAATATTGAGAAAGGTGTTCAACTCGCCTGCATTTCTATGATTTAATCACCCAATTACGTTTAGTTTATTTATCATTTTTTTCATTAATACTCAAAAGAATCAATGAATAAAAATATGGTTTATTCACTTGAGGAAATTGTAGATGTAGTTTTAGGGCCTTTATATAAAATATTAAGTGGTGTGGTCATTCACACATATATTATAAATTTCACAATTTTATTTTAATTTGACTAAATATATATAGACTGCGTGCTTTATTTGATGTTATTATGAAAATTAGTTCATATATTTGATACTGAATAATATATTACATATATATTTTTCTTGATCATGAGTAACTACCACCCTCCCTCCTTCGTGGGACCAAAATAGGGGAGATAGTCTCTTAATCACAATTCGTTCTAATTAAGACCGGGTCTTTGTGTGTAGTCCTACGCGTACGTGTCCGTATAAAACAGCTTCTTGGAACCAACGTGGTAATATAAAGTCAGATTTGGGCTCGTTCCAATATCTTTTAGTGTTGCGTCTGCTACGTTAACATGTAGGATGCAAATGACCTTCTAACCTGCCAATCAAAAACCATCATTTAATCAAACACAAAAACGCCAACAGTCCTCGAATCAAACGGTGTAAGTTCGATGACTGTGAACACGGCTCAAATCGTTAGCTTCCGTGTAACTCTCGCCTCTGCCACTACCATCTGACCGTTCCTTATCTGACCCTTGACTTCATCATCTCCCTCTCACTCTTTCTCTGCGTTTCTATTTAAATCCCATTTTTGTTTATTCCAAAAATCGCGCACCCACCATCTCAAAGCTCCATCCTTTCGCCGAGCTTGACTCTCAAAATTTTTGGCACTCAATTCGGTCGTTGAATAGATCGCCTCTTCGCTCCACCAAAAGAAATCTCCATTAATCAATCTTATTACTCACCCACCCCCACCGGAAACAACAACAACCACCGTCGTCTCCGGCGCCGAAGAAGACCCAGAAAAAAATTAACTTTTGGGTTCCTCAGTTTCGGATGGAAGTACTATTATTTCTGCCATTGGAGTAGAAATTAACATGTCAAACATACCCACTTCTCTATCTGAAGTCTGCCTCACAATCTCCCGCCTCACCATGTCTGAAGCTGACCCATGGCCCTTTTCTTGAAACGCACCGGAATAAAGAAAAAGTGAGTGCTTGCAGTCTGTGAAAAAGAAAATCACAGAGAGCCACACAAACCCATATCTCCCTCTCTGGCTTAGTCTTCTTACTCTCTTTCCGCAAAAACAGAGGATGAGAAAGATACGGGGCTTCAAGATTGGAAAACGCCTTTTCCGGGTTACCAAATGGATCATTCACAGAACCCGGAACCGATCCGGATATCATCGGCTGGGCGAACCATCGCCGCCTTGCATGGCTAGGCCTATGTCGAAGCTACTCACATGGGGTCGCCGGTTGACTAGCGGAGCCAAATCTTTGTGTTCGATTAAGTACGGCGGGTCGGGTTACGTCCCCATGGGACACGACGTGCTCGAGAAAAAGCCCGTGACAGTCCCAAAGGGGCACTTGGCCGTGTACGTGGGGCAAAAAGACTGCGACTTTCGAAGGGTATTGGTGCCGGTGATTTACTTCAACCATCCCCTATTCAGTGAACTGCTTAGGGAGGCTGAGCAAGAGTATGGGTATGAGCACCAGGGTGGCATCACCATCCCGTGCCGGATTTCAGAGTTCGAGAGCGTTCAGACCAGGATTGCCGCCGGGTCCGGTGGTCGGAAGCTGACGTGGAAGCGCCATATTTAAGGTCGATGGTGACCAATAGATTCCAATTTGATGATGATGAAAATGATGTTATAGAGTCTCCGTTTAGTTTAGTGGTTTTGTTTTCTCCTTTGCCCTACTTTTTTTTAAACCCTCCTTGGACTATGATTTTTTTACATGATATGGTGTAATAGTTTTATAGCTGTGTATATGAAATTTTTGTTTAATTCAGTGTTTTCTTTGAATGGTTTTGTGATGAAAATGATGTTGATTTTTATTAGCTGATTATTTTGTTTGTTATGATTGTTGGGTTCAATTCAAGACATGATAGAACGCTTTCGAGACAAGTTCCAATTGAGATATTGATTGGATTGTTGGCTTGTAAAGTTTCCACAAGTATGAGATGGTGGTGATCATGCCATTTTATTTTATTTTTAGCTTTTTGACTTTTTGTGATTAGTTGATATTGATAGCGAAAATTATGTGACTTAAAGAAATTGATTAGGAAAGAGGTAATTTCAAAGCTGATGATGTTGTCCTTGAAAACATAGAGTAATTTCAAAGCAAAGTTAGTGTAGTGGTTAAATTCCTTTGTAATCAAAAGAGTAAATTCGATAACGGAAGACTTTGCAATTTATTTTTCTTGGAAGATGGTACCAAACCAAAAAGAATTTTTTGCATTTAAAGATAGAATTTGTCAGGTAAAATCTGGGTGATCTGCCACAACGATATCTAGTCATTCTTTCTTTTTTCACTTTTGTAATTTTTTTTTTTTGGTATAAATATTGAAAAAGATAATTAGCTTTCACTGTAGGGTTAGCCACCACAAGCGTCCTTATCATCCATGGCGGTGGTGGTAGCAGAGAATCTAAAGGTGAAAAATCATTTTCCAATCTCCACTGAATGGAAAAATAAATGGAACTTTGGTATCATTCACAAATCTTAATCATTCTTTTATTTTTTTATAAATTTTTGGCTAGACCTTCATATTATGAATGGCTCGCTGAACCCCATAAGGGTCTCTTGGCCACGTGAAGTGGTCCATTGTTAATGACTTATTCAATGGGAATATTTGGTTCATCGCCTTGAAGCGATGCACTAGGAATATAGACCACGTAAGGCAGGCACCTTCGTGTATACATATACTTGGAGTTGATTTGACCCCCACTTAATGTGGCGAACCCAATTTGATGAGGCGGGCGTGAAAGGTGTTTGATAGATGCCCAAACCAAGTAAACTCGAATAGGCCAAAGCCCTTAGAATAACAACTTGAAATGAAACACTTGCAAATTACATTTTCTCATTTGAAAAGAGGGGTTTGACAATCAATATTTTTAAACTACAGATTTAGGAGTACATATTGAATTATCATTTTTGTTTTATTGAGCAAGTATTCTCCTTAAATAACACTTACAAAAAAAGCCAAACAAGTTTAAGCATATCTGTATATGCTTATTGGAGAGAAACTCTAAAGAGATTTAAGAATTAGAATAAAGTTGAGTACTGGGTTGGCTCAAGCCGTACATGCAATGTTTGGACGAAAATGATGAAAACATAGGCCGTGGCAGTTAGAAAATTCCAATATAATATGGTTATATATTGAACACATTCTATTATGTATTATTTGGTACGTGTATAGTACTATATATATATATATATATATATGTGTGTGTGTGTGTGTGTGTGTGTGCTTTTTTATGTATTGAAGTTAAAATGTCTTTTCTTGAAAATGAACGATATGGTACTGAATACTGATGAAGATGAAATTAAACAACTTGTGCTGCTTGCCTAAAAAGCGAGGTTTTATTGATTGCGATGTTGCACAAACTTTTTTTTTTTAATTGAAAAAGAATACTCTTTTAATTTTTTGTTTTTGTTTTTATTTATTTATTTTTTTGTCGTGAAACATGATATTTTTTTAAATGATCCAATATATTATGGCCAGGAAGCATCATTGACACATTAATTAGAATAGCTGTTAATTGTATGCATGATTTATTATTATAAATTTTGATTAAAGTACATGGATTCAGGGATTTTGGTGAATTATTTAAGATTACATATATAGAATATTATGAAGATGGATGTGAAGCTACTCCATGAAAACAAATGCATAAATACACGAAAAGAAGAATAAATTAATTAAGCATTCGTATTTTGGGCGTGATTAGTATATAAAATTATATATTATGTTTCAAACCAAAAGTTGTGTGTGCAATTAATTTATAGGTTTGAGAAATTAAAGGCCAACCCTAATTCTCCACAAGAAAACCATATATGAATACGACTGAGGAAGTGGTCCTTTTGAATGTGATTTTTTTTTTTTTAAAAAGCACGTACGTACATACATAAGTGTAGTTTTTGGTGACAAATATCTAAGATCATATAATTTAATTACCTTTCAATTACCAACAATTATGGAATGGAAAAAATTAATTACATTTTGATGGAATCAGCAACATTAACATTTGAAGCAAAAATTAAATTAGCACTAACGAATTTATATACAAGTATTAGGTCTCATCGAATTATGAGTTTGAAGCAAAAAAACACGAAAAGCATAAGGAACAAAATTTGATGGGGATGGGGATGGAGGATATAGAAACGTAGAAGAAGGCAGGCATGTAAAGTATCATATCTGTAATGTATACAAATCAATATATTTTGTCCCTCAGGGACATTTCAGTAGTAATATTCACTTATCTCATTTATGAGATTTTGAGTTCGAATAACTCATCAAATATTCAGTAGCATTTATCTATTTATTCCCATAAAAAAATTAAATTACCAAAAAAAAAAAACAAATCAATGCATTTCCATATTAATACTTTGATTAATATTGAATTTCCAAAAGCAACTATTCAGACCGTGACGTGTTTCTCTTGGAGTTGCCTAAGTTGACTCCCATTGGACAGTCTCTCTTTTTAGGTGCTCCTCATTAATTTCAAAGAGACGTATATATTTTTACTTGTATGAATACTGATGATGGAAGTTTACGTATGAGTTTTATAGATGAATATTGTCACATTTCTTCTTTTTATATATATATATATATATATATATATATATATATTCATGGGGTCGCATTGGTCTGAATTTATAAATAACATTTGAATCAAAAGGCCTAGTTTTTTGGATTGGTACAGGGCCTATAAATAATAAAAAAACCAAAGAAAAAGCACTTAAATCTGGGCCTGTTTCACTATGAACCCATCTATGAAATGAGCTCGCACTTTTGTCTGGTGAATTGGCCCATTAATTAGACACCTACAGAGTTTTTTTTTTTTGAATACTACATATTTATTATTATTAATAATATTTTTTTCTATTTGAATAAGATGTTAAATTTTAATTAGGGGATAAGGAAGGGGACTTTTAATCTAGATTCGTTTTTATTATATGCAATTCTAAAAGCTCTTTGTGAATCTTAGTACTACTGCCTATGCCTTTGGTATGATATAAGGAACATATTAAGATTATGGACATGAATAGAAAGCAATGGTGCTTGGCAACTATTTGATGCTGGGCAACAATGAACATATATACGCAAGTAGGTCCCCTCACCAACAAATTGGGACCTTTTTTATTCAAAATAAATAAATAAATAGATCAAGAAAAAAGACCAAAAAAGAAACACTAACCCATATCCCACCATAACAAAAACAAAAGAAATGAAGTGTCTGAGAGACCCAAATTGGAAAAAAGAACCAAAAAAAAGAGACAAAAATATGAGGAGGAGCCTTCAATTGCACTACTCCACTCACGACACCATCTTGGCTCTGAGACTCTCTTCTGTTTTCTTTCTGTTTTCTTCACTACTCGCTAGCCATGGCTACCCTGTCAAAGCCCACATATTCATCTACGCTGGCTGCTCTCAAGAAAAGTACCAACCAAGCTCACCCTTTGAAGCAAACCTCAACTCTTTTCTCTCTTCAGTTGTTAGCTCATCCTCTCAAGTCTCTTACAACAGCTTTTCTCTCGGCAACGGAAGCTCATCACCATCCGAAGGCACCGTTTACGGTTTGTACCAGTGCAGAGGTGATTTGAAGACCATTGATTGCTCCAAATGCATAGAAAGTGCTGTCAATCAAATAAGCTTGGTTTGTCCCTACTCTTACGGAGCTTCTTTACAACTTGAAGGTTGCTATGTCAGATATGAGCATATTGATTTCTTGGGGAAGATCGATACGAGTCTAAGGTACAAGAAGTGCAGTAGAAGTGTGAGTAACGACGTTGAATTCTTTAGGCGTAGAGACGATGTTCTGGCTGATTTGCAATCGTCTATTGGATTTAGAGTGAGTAGCTCGGGTTTAGTTGAAGGATTTGCGCAGTGTATAGGTGACATGAGCCCTACGGATTGCTCTTCTTGCCTTGCGGATGCTGTGGGGAAGTTGAAGAGTTTGTGTGGGTCAGCAGCTGCGGCTGATGTGTTCTTGGCACAGTGTTATGCTCGTTACTGGGCTTCCGGCTACTATTATAGTTTATCTTCAGGTACGTACATTGCTTGCTAGCTTATACCTCTCTCTATCTTTAACATCTTTTATTGTGTTTTTAGTTGGATAACTGAATGGAGTCAATTGATGATTAGGTTTAATGAAAGATTTGTAGCTTGCCGTGAATTCGTGAAAGTTTTTTTTTGGTGAAAGAATTCGTGAATTCGTGAAAGTTGATAACATATATTTCTATATGTTTTAAAGTAACTTATTATATTCACCTGTTAAAGTAACTTATTATATTGACCACTTTGGTCCTTTCTATCGAGAGAGAGAGAGAGAGAGAGTTCCTAATTAAAATTCTCCAAAGATAGGGTCAACAAAGCAATAAAGCGTTAAGGAGCATTACTGCTTTAGATGCTTACTTGCTTTTAGGAACCTAGCTCCATTCTTTGTGTCATTAATCCCCCACTTTCATTTTTTAATTACTTCCATTTACCTAATTGTTCTTTAATGCTTTCTTAATTTTTTTTCATGGATTTCAAAAGTTGATGTTGCTCAATTTTTTAGAGCTCATGTCTAGTTCAAATAAATGCTATTCTCCAATATTATCTTCAACATAAAAAAAAGTTCCAATCCAAAGCACTGATATTCTTCTTCCAACTTATCACCAATCCCACATCGTAAAAAACGAATAAAGCACAGCAAATTAAACTCATACCAAAAAAAAAAGAGAAATTTTCCCTAAGCTTCTTAATAGTTTGCAAAATAAAAAATCGTAATGTACCACTTGTACATTACGTGGTGGTGGTAACCTTTGTTAATTGCTTATTTTCTCCTATCAAATCTTTATGTGCAAGGCTTATCATAGAATATATATACATATAGGACTAATATTCCAATTTGCTTTGCATAGATTCTTCCAACGAAGATCAAGTGGGAAAAACAGTAGCAATTATTGTTGGTGTACTAGCAGGACTTGCCGTTCTGATAGTTCTTCTGTCATTTTGTCGAAAAGCAATGGGTAAAATTCTGCTCAATTACCACTTACAGTTACATAAATTTCGGTATCATTTGCAACAGTTATTATCTTTAAATTATGCATGCAGGTTAATTGAGGAGACAGAGGCGTGGGTCTGGGCTTCTCACAAAGACATGGAGGGCAATCATTATGAAGGATTATGTATGTTGGTTTAATGTTGTTGTGATGGCTCTGTCTTCAACTAATTTGTCTATTTTAAAAAGCAACTTAGGGTTGGTTTTTCCACAAAAGAGGAGAGTGAGTGTTATCCTTTGGTATAAAGTAGCACTCTAATTATCTCCATCAACTTCGAAAGGGCTGCTGATTCTCCTTCTTTCTTCCATTCCCTTGATGATGCTGTCCACCAAAAAACCCATTACTCTTTTTATTTTTTCAATATTTTATTTTTAAACAAGTCCTTTAATTGCAAAAAAGCTATATTATTGGTAGACCATGACCATGTTATGCTCTGGTTTAGATTAGAATGACACAAATTCCTTTTACTTTTTGTGCTCAGTTTCCTTTCTTTATGTGTGTGTCCCACTGTATTTCTTTTTCTTTTCCTTCTGTTTTTTCTCCATTCTTCTGGTCTTTTGCATACGCACACTCAAGTCATAGGCTTTCCAAAAACACACAAATTAGCCAGAGAAATGAAGCAAACAGCAAAAACACAAATGACTTTAATGTTTATAACCAATCTCACCCCCTGCCTTTTACCCCTTTAAACATTGAACAGCAGGTTATGCAGTAACCAGAGAATGACAAAATTGTAAAACTTTGGAATTCAGTCTTCTGTTTGGATGCATGTGAATCAGCAACATATGTCTTGTTGTAAGAGGCAATTAATTGAGCTTGTAGAGACAAACAAACAGGGACTTAATTTTAGCGGCGAAGCTTCGAATGAATTGATGAGATTTATGACGTCAACTATTAATGTGGCACAGACAACAAAGGAAATGAAAGAAACAATATTACACTAATACTTAACCATTAAAATGTACCACCACATTAATGGTTGGCTTCCAAAGTTATATGGGAAACGAAGTCTTTCACCTTAATTACTGACCAACAGGTCATCAGTGATGAAGAGCTTTTTCCTAACCTTTATTTCACTTTTCAACTTCTATTTCTTAAAGGGTTTTTTGAGACCATATCCAGTCTATTGTCATTTAAATTTGTTTAGTTAATTTTTTGAAAATAATTATTTTATCCCAAAATTATAATAGCATCATCAGATGATGAATTATTTTTTTAGTTTTTTATTTTTACAATTCGTCAAAATATTTTTTAGCTATATATTTGAAATTTTTAAATAGTTATATGAAAAAAATATAGATTGAGATAAAAAAAATTATAATAAACTTTAATTGATATCAAAGAGTATAACAAAGTTTTTTTTGAAAAAAAATTAGAGATAAATTCGTCGCTAAAATTTATTTCGTTGTTAAAAATTACTTTGTTATTAACGAAATTCGTCGATAAAGATCACTTCGTCAGCGACGAAGCACTTTATCATTAGCAACGAAGTTGACGAAGCACTTCGTCATTAGTGACGAAGTTAACGAACCACTTTGTCATTAGCGAATAAACACTTTCAGTGATAAACCACTTGACGAAGCACTTTGTCATTAGCGATAAACCACTTCGTCATAGATAAATTTAACAACGAATTTACTTGTCAATGATGAATTAGTAATGAAATTTATTAACAGTATATTTAACTTTTTATTCAAAAACTATCTAAAATAATAATTATAAAAAAAATTAATTAAAAAAATTCAAATAGATCTAGATATGACATCGAAAAACCCTTTCTCAAAATCCCCTTAGCCTTTGAGAATTACCAGGCCTTGAGACTTTTTTACTGGGCCGTTGAAGGGTCCAAAGCAGATTTGTCTTAATGGGCTTTTCTAAACTTTAAACCCAGAACCTTTCCGAAACGTTTCAGAATTCGTTTTCCATGTCTGTTTCTGGGTTTTAGAGTTGAAATTAGTCGGTAATATTCTGGAACTAACACAGATACCACGTAAAGTAGCGTGTTGACTTGATGAAGAAATAAATACTTTTAAACAATTTTAGAGCAAGTTGAGATAAGATCATCGTGTACATGATCAACGTTATAATTGGACACTCAGTCGTCATTTTGTCACAAGTTTGGGAAGCAATTTGTCAAGTCTTAAATTTAAATTTATATATATATATATATATATATATATTATATCATTGTAATTAAATATATTATCATCATCCCCATTATTTTTTTTTTCTATATTTTGTTGACCAAGACACGTACGTTTGAAATTGAACCAGACTTCCATTTTCAGTTGGTCCATGATGTTGATCCTCTAACCAATATAGAAAACTCAAACCAAAAATGCTAGATCAGCGTCAAATCAATACACAGAAACTAAACGTAATGCTCAAGAAAGTAGCCAAAACTCCGTATGATGTAACGAGACAACGACATAAAATGATTTCTTATTGTACATATCGATACTTATTAATCCACAAAGAATTACAAATTTACATTTATGCATGCATGTTTCGTAACCCCAGTTACACCAAATATTGAATGCCATATATATATATATATATATATACATATCTATATATCATTTCTCTGGCAACAATATTCAACATTGTAACTTAGACCACTTTTATTCCCGAAGTAATAACTCCTAACAAAATTACCAATAATTTTATTAACTTGCTTATATGAATTATATATTTAAAGACCTGAAGTGAAAGGAACATTGGTGGCAGGCAACCAGGAGTTCCCTGCAATGAAGCTCCCAACAGTGAACCTTGAAGCCTCAGAGGCACTGGTAATGACCCGGTACCCGCCCCATTTGACCCGGTTACTGGTAGACGAACCAGGCCCTGTGTTTGCATACTCACCGTAGTACAAAGTATTCAGGGCGAAATCACCACTCCACTCCAACCAACCAGCAGGGTTTATCAAGCTGTCAAGGAACGTCTTCATAAACACAGTCCTCGAATATTGCTTCCACGGTCTCCCTAAATAAGTTTTCACCGAACCCGATTTTAGATCAGAAGCGGCTGTGACCCTGGAATTGTGGATAGAAATGCCCGTGTTCTGGTTAGGGTCGGTCCTACCCTGGGCAGTGATAGTGTTTGTCTTGTTTGGAGGGTTACGTGCGTAAATGTTGCAGTTCTGTAAAACTACAGCTGCGTTGCCGAATATGAAGTCCACAGTGCCGTAGATGTCGCATTCCCTGTAGAATTGTCGTTCGGAGTGGACGTAGAGTGTGTCTTGGTACCCTTCAAAGCTACACTTGTAGAATACGGATAGATCCGACCCGGAACGCAGTGCCACGGCTTGGTGGTTGGATGGTCCGGCTGTGTTTCTGAAGGTGATGTCACGCCCGATGAAATTGTCTCCGACCACAGCTGAAATGTTTTTAAAAAAATGTGTAACATGATTATCTATTTGTTAAAAAAAAAATCAATTAATAATAATAATAATAAAACTATCGGATTGATCCAAAAATATAAGAATTTTGGAACTGCATGACAAGTGGCGACCAATAATTTCCAGTTAATAAATCTAATTACCAATGGCTGTCATTTTCAGTTTAAACTTAAGCACTTACATCATTATGGGGGACTCCCAGTGTTAGAGAATAGATATGTAATTATTTTATAAATAATTACATATACCGAAATAATAAATAAATACATAAAACATCTTTGAAGCTAGTAGATTTTCTTCGTCATAGTAATGGCTTATTAATTATTCAAAATAAAAAGTTGATTTTGTCAGATTTATTCTAGATGACAAGGAAAATTCAAAACTCACGTCGTCATTTTCTTATTGATATGTCAATTTTAAAGTATAATTACCCCTTCTCTATGACAATTCATGGTTGAATTAACTGTAAAGTTCATGAGCACTGTAACATGCATTAGACGGACAGTTGCATAAAACCATGCACGTATGGAGTTTGCGTACACAATAAAGGAAGACTTTTTAGTTGACTTGGGAAAGAAAAACATACTTTTAAATTAAAATTATAAAGAAATTAGAGAGAGAGGGAGAGAGGGACCATATACCTAACCTAGTACGTATTGATGACGTATTGATATTCCGAATTTTCGTATTTAAAAAATGCAGTTTTATAGCCTTTTATGTTTTAAAAAATATAATAACTTGAAAAGACAGAGTCAAGAATATCCTTGCTGGATATTACATAACATTAGGTTTCATATATGAAATTAAATAACCATGACCAGACCAAACCCAACGGAGAGAGCTTCAAATATTTTGTGTCCCTTCAAAATTAAATTCATAAATTGATATCTGGCCGATTGAATTTTCTTTGAAGGCCACTTGGTTAAATCATTATTCTAATATATATTAATGTATTAATTATATATTAGTCATCAAATTAAATAACAACTAGAAAAATTTGTTAGCGAAACAATCAACTTTTGTAATATTCCTAGTTAATTAAATAATCCAGTGGAATAAATAGAAATTTATCATATGGTTAAATTAATCTTACCTACGGTGGCTGAATTGAAAGTTGTAGAACCGCCTCCAACACTTTTGCTTCCAGTGATGATAGTCTTCCCAATACCATCACCAACCAACATAATATTCGCCAATTTTATCTCAACGTTTTCCTTGTACGTCCCTGCCTTCACATATATCACAAACCTCCCACTCCTTTTCCCACTTGAAGCTGCACTTATCGCAGCCTTTACCGTAGTGTAATCCCCAGACCCGTCTTGGGCCACCACTATATTTGCCTGAGAAGCCGGAGAAGACGACTGCAAGAGTTTCCGGTCACCGGGCTTAACCCAAGTAGGAAACCCATCTTTGTAACTCGGTGGGCTTTGATCACCGTCGTTGGGCGCTTTGTTTATAGCCAAAGAGTTGCTGACCAGCTTGGAAACGTTGCTGGACATAAAAGGCAAAAGATGCTCGGACACACCGAGCTCCTGAAGCCCTACCCAGCAAGTCTCGAGGTTAGTGAGAGCTGTGCTGAGCCATGTCTGAGCATCGTATTGGGAACACTTGACGTTGGGATCAATGGATTTGTTGAGCCTGAGGACTGTGTACTGATAGAGCTCAAGGCAATCGGCCCAAGCCGTTTTTTCGAGTGAGTTTCGGCACTTGGGGCCGAGAGAGTCTACGTTGTGTTGGCCTTGTATGGCACGGTCTAGGGCAAGTTGGGTGGAGATTTTGAAGAAATCGGATTTTTGTTTGATGGGGGTGTTATGAGGGTCGTGGCTGAGGTAGTACTCGCATGGTTCTGGGTTTGGTGTCTGACTACACCAAGACTTAACTTGTTCAGGAGAGTAAGCGAGTAGGGTTTGGGACACAGAGAGAAGAACAACAAGTGTTGCATAATATCGAAACGGCATCGTTTGATGATGGCTTGGCTTAATTAGTTATGGAAGAAGTGGAATGGAGGTGATAGCTATTAGCTAGAGAAAAATGTTTTTTTTTTTTTTGGAGAAAACCCAAAGGACGTTTATGGGGTTTGTATGGGGTTCATGGCCTACAGATTGGATACTTTATATAGAAGTGAGCCGAAGGGCTTTGCTAATTAAAAGATGCTTTTGAAATTATTGGGGTGCACAACTTTATTAATTATTCTTTTTCACCTATTCAGATTTTTAGTTAATTTCGAATCTTTTTCTTTCTCTTCTTTTTTTTTTTTTGAATTAGAATCAGTTGTTATACAATGTGAATTAATTAGCAGGCAGAAAATCTTTGATGGGTATTCATTTGAAGTATAATATATACAGCGCTGAAGACTTTTTCTAATATATATTGTTGACTGTAGATTATATTGATAAACGCGTTGTTGAAATGTATGAATTTTTTTTTTCTAATTAAGATATATATATATATATATATATAGAATAAAGATATTTAAATATAATAAATTATAGGGTATACTCATATATATAGTTGGTAGAGAAAGAAAATTAGCCTAGTAATTAAGTAGTTTTTTTTTTTTCTTAAATCAATTAGTAAAAAAGTAGTTTCCTCCATGTCATCATATAAAGGACTTCCATATGTAGCATGTTGTATGAGGTGGGAGGTCAACGTGATTGGCCTATGGCTTTTGATTGGATGGGTTAACTGTGGGTTATTAGATTGGGTTTTGCTTAGTCTCTTCGGACGGTCAAAATTAGTATTCTAATTATTAAAATAAATAAAATATTAAGGCCATTATTATATGTTTCTTTACACACAAAATATATATATATATATATATGTTTATACTCTCAAAATACAACATAAATCCTCATGTATATACGAGTGCTTATGTCTTCTTATTAGAGTTAATTATCCACCACAAGTACTGAGTAATCATTATATCAAACAAATAAAAAGAGAGTTTAGTTATTACAGGTGTTAAATTTTACGAGACCATTTTTTTTAGTTTCCTTCAATATATATATAAAAAGAAAGATAATTTTTTTTTAAAAAAGTCGTAGCTAAAATTAAGCAGTATATATGTATATATATTTATTATGGATTGCAAGTAGCGTGTGATATATAAACACCGAGGAAAACAATACTAAGTACCAAGGAAATGGATATGATTGTTTTATTATTTAATCAAATTGAAATATAATATTTACACTAATCCATATAAAGATTTGACTTTAAAAAAATATTTGGAACACTATTCATGCCTTCGAATGTCAAAATTTCATTTTTACCTGATTTTTTTAGCATCTAATTATAATTCAATTATTATCATGAAAACAAATACACATATTCTTTTATTATTTATTTATTTTTTTCAATATTTTGAGAATATGCTTCATATTACAAATGGCTTTCATCGGGCACCTTTTTATTTATCCATCTTTAATTATTTTCATTATTACAGTTTAATCTAGCACTTTTCGGGAGCAGATCATCATCAGCTGTATGTATGTGTGTCCATTCTTGTTGACTATTATTTAATTTATACAGACTAAATTAATACTTAATTACTTCCTCAAGGAAACATTAATATTTAAATAATGGAGTAGTTAATTTGGTGGGATTCTATAAGGAATTAGTAAATGATTTTCTATATAAAAAATTAATCTTAATTTATGGTTGTTAGTTATAATATGACAGTGTAAACAGAACGCTATTCGATTTTCATGATCAACATTCTCTATACGTGTGCTTGCTGACCCTGTGTACGTAACATGAAATACGCGTATTTACTACATAAATAAATTATTAGTTAATGATTTAGAAAAAATAATTAGTGTACAAAACAATTTGAGGCAGCTAAATAGTGCTTGACCATCTCAGAAATGCATTAACACACAGAAATTGAAGGAGGGCTATATGTACCTGCACTGGTTCGTAATATAATTAAATATTATATAATGGATTAGTGGAGGTTCGTGTTCCCAATTAGCAACTAGGCCTCCCTTTGTAAACCAGCACAGAGTGTCTGTAGTCTATAAGAATTTTGGTGTGGACCAAGTTACAACGTCACAACTTGTGGGATAAACATAACCCCCTTTTTTTTATTAATTCCATCAATAAACAATTTAATTAATCTTCCTTTTTAAAAAAAAAAACATGTTGATTAATTTTGCTGGGGACATCAAGTCATGAAACATGGGGTTCCAGGACGGCAAAAAAAAAGAGAAAAAAAAAGGGTATGTGCGTGTATAAATCGTATCATTTTTAAAAAATTCTGCCAAAATTACAGTACTAATGTATTAAAATCAATTATTTTATAAATAAATAATAAATATTACTAAGATAACAATAAACAAATCCTATTAACTAAAAATAAATAGACATGTAATCTCTAACATTTTCAATAAATTAAGGACTTGGCCTTTCATGCTTATCTATATATCCATTTATTTAAAAGCAAACTTGCTAATAAGATTAATTAATTAATTAATTTATAAAATGGGATCACCGCCAATGCCAATTGCTAAGGGCTGACCGCTACCTTTTGAGGCAGTCTTAAGTACAGCCCCACACCCTTCACATTAGAAAGACTTATTCCCTTCCAAATCATTACATGCTGGAAATTACCAAACCAAGATGTATACATCTCAAATTTCATTGAATTAGAGAGTCATAAACAATTAATGTTCTCATATTTAAATTAATTAATCAATTATAATGTCGGTTTGTGCAGGTCTAATCCACAGAAAAGCCCAACTCCATGCCTGCAGAAATGAATCTTTCAATTTAAATTAATCCAATCTGTGGAGTGGAGTGTTCAAATTTGTCAAGAAATTAATAAACAAAAGTAAATTATTATATGTATACATTAACTAATTAAAATTAATTAAGAAATACTGGAATTTTAAAACACACACTTGGATTATAACTTAAAGAGATCAAGGACTATCTTTATATGTTTGTATATATATGGGCGTTAACCTCATGACTAAAATAAAAATAGAAGGAAAAAAGATGTTTTTTTTTGGAGCATTTATATGTATATGCTCATTGACAAATTTAAATACGCATTGCACATTCATCACATAAATAATTTATAAGCACATGGATTGCGTTACAAGCTAGCTACCTAATATTTCTCTAATGAAATGGTCACTAATCGTGTCTCTTTATCTGCTAAATTAAGTAGTACTTTTGTGTTTTAATTTGTTGGTCGATGCCTATTACATGGTGCACTTGTTCCAAGCTCATCCAATGATCTCTAAAAACTAATTCAAGGGTCAAAGTTCAAAATAGTCACCCGCCTAAAAAAATTTACAAAAGTCAAGCTCATGGTAGTCACCTTCATATGTTGTATACGTTTCTTTGGAAAATGATTTGCATGAAAATTGAGCTAGAGCTAGCCGAGAAATTTAGCACGGAAACTGTATTTTTTTTTTTTTTGCAACAGTGAGTTGAATCCTTAGATCTATGATTCTATATGCACATTATAGATCACTACTCACCAGTACCAATCAACAAAAAAGTTTTAATGAATTATTTGGATCATTAATATTAATGAACTTATTATTAGCCTTATTTTGATTTTTCTTTTCTTTTTGGCATGATAGATATATAGCCCTTCTTTTTTGAAGGTGTCAATCTACCTGATTGGTGCTGTGTTGTATAAGGAATTATTAATTGGCATGTACTAAATGTGATTTGACGAAGTTTAAGTCTAAAGTTTTCCCTACTTGGCTTATCTTGAAGAGTAGTCGAAGACCGAAAAGAATTCTAATAATAATAATAATAAAAGAAAATATAATAGTGTATGTTGGCTTATCAATTTAGATACTGTATATATATCATTATCATCGTCGTCAAAGTGTACTACTCTGCTAACCAGCTAGCCAATTGGTGAAGTTGAGTCAGACCACGGACCTACCCAATTTTAGAAAATAAAACGTCATGGTTTCAAACTTACATCGCATTTCGCTCGGCAGTAGTACTCTCTGACCCAAACAATGAAGGCTTTGATGCAACAGTAATAGAAAAAGACAGTCATTGACCTCATTTTTATTACGAGAAAACAGTGAAAAAAAAGCGACAAACGTACAGGACCATGCGTCATCGTTACGAACAATTCATGCATCTTTGTAAATGAAAATTCAAAAGGGTACTTACACACGTAGCAGCCTGACCCAAATGAAGAAAAATGATGTAAACCAAGGGGCTTTACCTCCAGGAAATAATTGACACCTAACTTTTTTGAAACTTTCAGATCATATATAAATTACCCTTCAAAATGGTCTTACGTTTCTTGCTATTTCATGCTAATATATATATATATATGTACATCATTTCTTTCTTGGAAAGTTACATATAAAAGTAAAGTAAATGGTCTGAAAATGCATGCTTATATATATAGTTTAATGTAGTGAGTCGGAGTCCAATTTTAATTTACGACCTAATAGTTTCAATTGGAAGTAATTGTCAATGAAATTAAATTCTACATGTAAAGTTTTTCTTTTTGTGGATGGTGGGGGGCTGCAACCATAAGGCATGGAGTAAAACGAATTTGATACATATATAAAGAGAAGGCAAAATTCTATTAGGAAATAAATGGGTCAAAACATATATGCAACTAAAGTAAATTGAGAAAATTAAAAATAAAATGGACAGTACCATATATATGTGAACATTACCGAATATTTGAATAGTACCGTATACATGAATAGTAATCATGAATAGTATCCGCAACCTGAAAGCTCTGATACCACTATTAGAAAATAAATGAGTTAAAGCAGATATACAACTAAAGTAAATTGAAAATAAAATGGACATAAATATTTTACGTGGAAAACCCCTAAACAAATTGAGCTAAAAAACCACGGGCAAATTTGGAAGGATCTCACTATAATGAATGAAAATTACAACACATTCTCTCTTTAAATACAAAGAGAGAACAATGACATTTTCTCTTGAATAAAAGAGAAACAACTTTCTCTCAAACTAAGGAGACAATATTACGAAAGAAGAAACTAATTTTTCTCTTTCCAACTTCTCTCAAAGGATTAGAGGATAAGAGAATTTTTTTTTCTCTCAAATCTCTCAAGAGTAGGATGCCTAAACTGAATAGAGAGGGGGGGTATTTATAGCTGCGTTCCTCCCCCCTTCTAACTATACATATATAAAAATATAAATCTATTTACATGTCAACTTTGAAGGGCCACCGAATTCGGTGGCCTTCAATTTTGACATTTCAACAATGGCTCAAATCTATTCAAGAATGGCAACTCAAGCTACTGTTAAAGATGACAACTTTAACAATGAACAAATACGGCTCCAGCAAAGTTCAAATTCTCTACGTATTTGGTGTAACTAAATTTGATTTTGCAAACCTTGAATTCACACTCTGTAAATGCCTATATATAGGCCTGGGATCTCTGTGAAGGAGTGTGTAAGAGAAGCTAGAGTCTTTGTTTGTAAACTCTCTGTTTAACTTCTCTCTGGAATACACTGACTGCCTCCCGTGGACGTAGGCCAATTGCTGAACCACATAAATTTTCTGTGTTTGTTATTGTTTTCTTGTTTGTCTTTCAATTTCTGGACATTTGGCACAACAAATTGGTATTAGAGCAAAATGGATGAATTGAACCCAGTTGATAAAGTTCGATGTATGTTGTCTCAATCAGGCTTGAGTAAAGTATTTTGGGCAGAGGCTTTGATGTATGCCTCTCATATTATCAACAGACTACCTTCTACTGCAATTGATGGGAAAACTCCTATAGAGGTATGGTCTGGAAAATTTGCTTTAGATTATAATTGTGCGTATATTTTGGATGTCCAGTATACTATCATGTCACAAAATCAAAACTGGATTCTAGAGCCAAGAAAGTTGTTTTCATGGGCTTTAGTGAAGGAGTTAAAGCATTTCGACTTTAAAACCCTGAGTCAAAGAAAATTGTTGTAAGTCGAGACGTTACCTTTGACGAATCTGCAATGCTGAAACAGAAAACTCCAGAGAAGGATAATGAGAATCCGAATTCCCTAAAACAGGTGGAGTTTGAGGGACATGACATTCCAAAAGAACTTGTTCCAACTATTGATCATATTGACTATGAACTTGATGATCAAGATGAAATATCGAGTGAGGTGGAGGTTTCATCACCAGTACAACAATCAGAGTCTATAGCTACTAGTAGACTAAGAATGAACATTTGAAAACTTGCTTGTTACTCAGACATGGTGGCATACGCTCTTCCAGTAATTGATGACGATGTCTTGAATACTTATAAAGAAGCTGTATACAGTCTTAATAATATCAAGTGGAAAAAGGCGATGGATGAAGAAATGACATCACTTCATCATAATCAAACTTGGAAGCTGGTTTCACTTCTAAAGGATAAGAAAGCAATTGAGTGCAAATGGATCTATGCCAAGAAGGAAGGAGTTCTGGATAAAGATAATATCATATACAAAGCCAGACTTATTGTAGCAAAAGGTTGCGCTCATAACAAAGGAATAGATTACAACGAAGTATTCTCACCGGTTGTGAAGCATGCATCTATTTGAATATTATTGGCTTTGGTAGCACAATTTGATCTGGAGTTATTTCAATTCGACGTGAAAACTGCATTTCTCCATGGAACTTTAGATGAGGAAATCTATATGTTTCAGCTAGATAGGTTTAAAGTTCATGGACGAGAGAATTGGGCTTGCAAGTTAAGTAAGTCATTGTATGGCTTAAAGCAGTCACCTAGACAGTGGTACAAGAGGTTTGACAGCTTTATGATAAATTAAAGGTACACACGTAATCAATTTGATCACTGTGTCTATTTTCGTAAACTCTAAGATGGTACTTTGGTTTCTTTGCTCCTATATGTGGATGACATGCTGATAACATCTAAGGACAAGAAGGAGATTAATAAACTGAAGGCTTAGTTAAATTCAGAGTTTGAGATGAAGGATCTTGGAGAAGCCAAGAAGATTCTTGGAATGGAAATAAAAAGAGACAGGGTGAAAGTTACAATCTGTTTGACTCAAACTCAGTATTTGAAGAAAGTACTTCGGAGGTTTGAAATTTATGACAAGACGAAACCTATAAATACACCGTTAGCTCCACATTTCAAATTAAGTGCATTAGTGTCACCAAGTACAGAATCTGAGAAGGAAAAGATGAAGAATATTCCATATGCAAATGCAGTTGGTGCTTTAATGTATGTGATGGTGTGTACTAGACCCGATATTTCACATGCTGTAAGTATGGTAAGCCGTTACATGAACAATCCTGGTAAAGGCCGCTGGCAAGCAATGAAATGGATTCTACAATACATTTAGGGTACTGTGGATATTGGTTTGAAGTTCGAGAGAGATAAGAATGTTGATAAACATTTAGTTGGATACGTGAATTCAGATTATGCTGGTAATCTTAACAAACGCCGATCTACTACTGGTTATGTATTCACAATAGCAGGAGAACCAGTAAGTTGGAGATCAACCTTACAGTCAATAATGGCTTTGTCAACTACAAAGGCAGAGTATATGGCTGTAACAGAAGCTTTCAAGGAAGTTATTTAGCTTCATGGATTGATAGAAGACTTAAAAATTATTCAAAAAAATGTGGAGGAATTCTGCGATAGTCAGAGTGCAATTTGTTTAACAAAGAACCAAGTATATCATGGTCACACCAAGCATATTGATGTTCATTTTCACTTCATTCGAAAAATAGTAGATGAAGGAGACATTCTACTACAAAAGGTCAAAACTGCAAATAATCTTACAGATATGTTAACTAAGGTGGTTACAGGGATGAAGTTCAAACACTGTTTGAACTTGATCAACATCTCTCGAGCTTAGCTTTAAAGCGCAGGGGATTGGTGGATTCGCGAGGTGGATATTGTTGAAAACAATGGCTAAAATCGATTCAAGAATGGCAACTCAAGAAAGATGGCAACCTTAACAGTCAACAAATATAGCTCCAGCAAAGTTCAAATTCTCTATATATTCGGTGCAGCTAAATTTGATTTTGTAGACCTTGAATTCACACTCTATAAATGCCTATGTATAGGCCTGAGATCTCTGTGTAAGGAGTGTATAAGAGAAGCTAGAGTTTTTGTTTCTAAACTCTCTGTTTAACTTCTCTTTGAAATACATTGATTGCCTCCCGTGGACGTAGCCAAATTGCAGAACCACATAAATTTTCTGTATTTGTTATTATTTTTTTTATCTTTCAATTTCTGGGCATTTGACACAACAAATAAACAAATTCTATATAATTAAAGTCAATAATATAAAATTCTACAAATTATGTAATTAATTGATCAACACAAGATAAAAGTTTGAAATTTCAAATATTATATTTAGGCAGAAAAATAGCAAGTTTTATTCATAAGTGAGAACCCAGATAATAAACATTAACAGTAAAGAAGTAAAACGACTTGTAACATTTATTTTGGAGTGGTAAACGGCATGTAGTTGTTGAACAAAATTGTATGTACGAATTACAGATTCAGAGAGCTAGTACTCATGATGATTATCAACAATTTCTTTCATATACATACCTTGAAAACGACCCCTGTTCCGTGTTACAAAATTTTTGTCCTACAGATAGAAAACGACTTGTAGCATAGATGTTCTAATTAAGTCATTGTAGTACTGTATATACATGCATGTTTGATATTGACCCAACCAAAATATACAATATTTTGGACTAGTTCAATTGATATACTATCAGCTGGTTTACAATCAACTAAGAAACTAACCAAAGGGTAGTTATATTTCTTTATAAAATAATTCAATCATAAAATAAAAATAAATTTCTCATGAATAATTTCTCATTTTTATTTTCTTAAGAAACATGTTCCCAAATGGAGTGTTTTACAGTTCATTAAATTATATGAGAGTTGGACACTTGGACGTATGTATAGGGAGAGGGGGAAGATTATTATCTTCAAATTATAGAAGATGCCAAAATTGTTTAAAGGCGTACGTGCAATTCTTCAAACTAATTAAATAAGACGTTGTGTGTGGTCTGGCTGTCTGTAGGAATTCACCAAAATCTAATGAACACACATCTAATTGAACGTTACTAGTTATAAATAGTGACGCACACGTATCCTTTCTGTCAACTTACCAAATCAACCTCATCTCACTTGGCTTTCGAACACGTCGTTGCTGATCAAAATACTCCTCTCCAATATATATTTTAATTAATTTCTATATATACAATGCAAGTATCTCAAGGATTTTCTTATATAACTGAGATTAATAAAGTAATTAATCACGTTGATTGTTTTTTACACATGCATGGAAATTGATTATGAAGAAATTAACTTGTTTCTTTCTCTTTGTAATAGATGTCACTACATCATCAGCAATATTGTTTTCGTAGCCAGCTAGAGGTTTGGATGCAGTTTTCACAACATTACGTTAGCCATGACACTTGGTCACAACCCTGGTCCATGTGTTTGCTTCCTCGCTTCCCAATAAATTCATACATGCACGGTTCCATGCACTTTATGTCACACACTCTCTACCCCAGTCAGCTACCGGCTAGCAAGCTCATATACATATCCAAAAACGTCTACTACTTATCTCACCACCATTCTTCTTCTTCTAGCAATGGCGACCTCTATCTCTTGCCTCTCGGAGCTGAACCCACTTCTCCTTGTTGCACGAACCATGTTGTTGCAATCTACGAATTGGATCCACACCACTTTGGGACTCCTAGGTTTGGACAGTAGTAGTACTAATTCGAGTTCCATTGGCGTGGCTCTAACAGACTGTGCTATGCTGTTTGATGAGAGCGAGCCCCGCCTCACACGGTTGCTCTCCGGTGAGAATGATACTGGTGACGATGCAAGGACGTGGCTCAGTGGTGTGCTGGCCAACCATAGGACTTGTTTGGATGGATTGGGAGAGAAGGGTTTTGTGGAGCCTCATCTGGCGTCAATAAACTTGACCACCTTGGTAGGCCAGGCACTTGCTTTATATGGAAATCATATGAACATGGAGGGATTCAAGAGTAAGCGTAGAGAAATTGCCCTCAAGGTTTTATTTTACTTTGAGCTACCATACAATACAATATATTTTGGTAACAATTACTGGTATTCACACAATTAGACTGTACATCAAATTAATTACATACTTTAAAAATCACAGAATATATTAAGAGGCTTTTTGGTCTTTTGCGTGAATTTGTATTTCAGGAATACCCCGGGGACAGAAATCTCTCCCCAACCAAAATGGGGTCTTCTAGCATCATGGAATGGAGAAACATCCAAGGCTCATTTCGGGGTGGCAAAGGACGGCTCTGGCACTCACGTGACAATCAACGAGGTGGTGGTTGCACTTCATAGAATGGGACGTAGCCGACCTCAGAGAGCAATTTTCTACGTCAAAGCTGGGGTTTATAACGAGAAAGTAGAGATACAAATGTAAAATGTCATGTTTGTCGGTGATGGCAAAGACAAAACTATTGTCACCGGCAACCGAAACGTCCCCGACGGATCTACCACCTTGAGTTCTGTCACATTTGGTAAGTTGGTCTATTAGCATATATGCATCCATGCATGCTTAAACTGGTGTTTAATTTGTTTGCTATATACGTATGAAGGTGTTTTGGGGGATGGATTTTGGGCGAGGGACATGACGTTTCAGAACACACCAGGTCCAGAGAAGCACCAGGCAGTGGCACTTCGAGTAAGCTCGGACCTTTCAGTCTTGTATAGATGCAGCTTCAAAGCCTACCAACACACTCTCTACGCTCACTCCCTCAGGCAATTCTACCGAGACTGTCACATCTATGGGGTACCAAAGATTTCATCTTCGGCGATGCCTCGGTTGTGATACAGAACTGTGACATATTCGTGAGGAGGCCGATGAGCCAACAGGCCAACATGGTCACTGCTCAGGGACGCGAGTGAAACAACCGGAATTGTGATCCATGGTTCGCGGATAAGAACTGCACTAGAGTTCAGCGCAGTTAAGGGCACGTTTAGGAGTTACTTGGGTCGGCCATGGAAGAAGTACTCAAGGACCATAGTTTTGAAGACGGACAAAGACAGTTTGGTCCACCCCACTGGGTGGACAGAGCGGAGAGGAAGTTATGCACTTTCGAGATTGTTCTATGGAGAGTATATGAACACAGGGATAGGAGCAAAACCAAAACAAAGGGTGAAATGGCCTGGTTTTCATGTGATTGGTAGGCAGGAGCAGGCTAGTCCTTTCTCTGTTAGTAATTTCATTCAAGGAGGGTCGTGGATTCTAGCGACCGGTGTGCCTGTATGGCTCGGAGTATAATCAGGATCAGTCTGTCTAAAATCAACGTGCCTAAAATCAAAATTGAATATTTTATTGAATAAATTACAAAGACTTTCCATCCGACAAAAAGATGCAATACTAGTACATTCTCACGCAATACATATTTCTTTATTCTTTATGGAAACTGATAGTATATCAGACTATGAATGGCTCCAGTGTCATTCCATAATACATCTGTTGCGGGGCCGGGGGCGGGGGCCGAGAGCCCAGAGGCAGCTAGGAGGCATTATTTAGCCAGGGAAACACACTGGGAGATGAAGGCAATCTTGCAGTAAGAACTTCAACTCCAGTCTCCGTCACCTGAATAATCCACCCATGAAAAGCTGAATTCAGGAAACTAATTTCTAACAAACACATCTAATAATCTCAAAAAAAATGAGTAAAAAGTCATCTAAGTTACCATACCACGCTAAGAAAACCTCAACTTTTACGATAATTATAAGTTCTGAAAAAAAAAATGGCAAAGTTACCAAAAGTGTGTGCTCAAACTGAGCACTGCGTTTGCCGTCAGCCGTAACAGCTGTCCATCCATCAGGCCACATCCGATCACGCCAAACCCCTATAGAAAAAGTTCTTTAGCATGTACCTAGCATATGAAGCTACTGTTAAAATGATGAGAGTTCATAACTCGAATAAAAATACCTGCATTGATCATCGGTTCAATTGTAAAGGTCTGTCCAGCCTTCATAACACCAACTGCTTTATTCCCTGCTTCCGTTAAGGTAGGCAACAATAATAGAGGCAAGAAAGATAGATATAAATATACAGGATATAGTTACACACATATTCAAATTCCTGCTTAAGTGAGGATACTTCCATAATGGAGAATATCTGGTGCACAATGAAAGAGTTTCCCAATACCATGACCACAATATGATTTCACCTAACATACAGAAAGGCAGAGTACATACTAGTAAAAACTGTCGAGTCTCTTACAAAAATGGAGATGCCAAACAAGTTCAGATTCAAATAACAAATTACCACAGAGAGCCCTGACATCGAAGCATGGCGATTGATGACTTCACCAACTTCACGAAATCTCATCCCAGGTTTCACTGAGAGAAACAACATTCAGAAATCAAATTTTCTCTTTTCTTTAAAAATAAATAAATAAATTTAAGTGACCGCTGACTATCTGCCATACTGGAAGTTTTGTTGACAACAAATGCTTCAATTTAGATTAAATAGGATTTTTTTTTTTCCTTTTGTGCAAAGTTTTTTTTTCAGGTTAGGTAGGGTGCGGTTCCTTAGGTAACATCCAACACATACCAACAGATATTGCTTTTTCCAAGCTTTCATAAGTACATTGGACTAGACGCTGAGACTCTTCATCAACATTTCCCACAAAGTAGGTTTCATTAAGATCACCTGTAATATGAGTCAAATATTGGTAAAACCAGAAGTTCTCGAGAAATACTTGAGTTGATATATAAATTGATAGACAATATAACTATTGTGTTAAAGCTTCTTACCATGTACACCTTTGTAGTACACAGTCACATCAATATTCACAATATCACCATCCTCTAATTTCCTGAAGCAATTACAAAAATATACTGAATAAGAGACTTTAACAATAACAATAGCAAAAGATAAACAAAGAAAAAGAATAATCAAAATCCTAAGTTTCGTATGAACCGTTTATTGAGTATAACACAGACCTGGCATCTGGAATTCCATGGCAAATTACTTCATTGACTGACCTGAAATGAATAGGCAAAGCAACATACATTTATTTGCTCAGTTAATCCGAGAAGTTAGATATGTACATAAAGAGTACCTACGTGCAGCAAGACTTGGGGAAAAAATGATAGTTGAGAGGTGAAGGATACCCTCCTGCAGTGATATAAAATCCAAAAACCATTACACCAACCATAATTATAATGGATAATTTCAAGTACATATCATCATAATACTAAAATCAACACACATTACAAAAAGAAAATTTAACTACTAAAATATTAACATATAATGCATTACACAAATCCTATGTTATACCAGCAGCAATAGTTGCATCATGGACCACCTTATCAATTTCATCAGTTGTGATACCAGGTCGTATTACCCGAGCAGCTGCATCCAAAACCTCCCTTGCAATCTACCAATATCAATTAAGACAGAGAATTTAAGAATCTCTACATGTGAACCGCATCTCAAAGAGCTAAGCTTGTATGCAAATGAACACCAAACATAGATGTAACCTTGCCATGCAAACATAACAAAAAAGACAGATGGAACTTACTCGACATGTTTCTCGCATTCTCTCAATTTGGTCTGGAGATTTGATCTTCAAAATGAATTCATCAGTACAAAGAAAAATTAGCAGGAATTAGAATTAAAAATAGACAATGAAACAAGAAAGATCAACATAATTGCAACTCAATTGAAATTAACTGACTTAGGAGAGAATTACCTCAACGACATGCTGTAAATCACTATTGAGCTCAATTTTGGGGATGCCCTACAAGATTTAGTAAGAAGAAGAAGAAGAAGAAGAAGAAGAAGAAGAAGAAAAAAGATTAGTTGACAGGGACTCAATATGAAAAGGATTGACATCCAAATAGAAATGTGAAACGATTCTAACTTACATCAACAGCCCAGTCAGGTTGATCAATGTTAGCAGGAACAGCACGCCTACTAGATATAGGATATGGCCTCAATGTTCTGCACGAGAAGAAAAAGCATGCATGGTTTAAAGATATCAAGTAAAAAATCTTATCTGATATATCAAGGAAAAAATCTTATCTAAACATAAATGTTGAATTAGACCTATCAAACACAAATATCATGAAACAATCAAATTGAATTCAAACACAGATGAAATCCTAGAAATATACCCTGTCCAATCAAAATGAGGAAGTTTTGGAGTTCGAGCTTGTACTTTCTTTAAGTAATATAGCCAACCTTCATTTACTATGTCCGAACTTTGTTCACCCAGAGCACCTGCCCCTGGTGTGGAAAGCTTTCCCTTCAGATGCACAGACTTATGAGAGCTCCAAGAAGCCTTAAAGCAATCCTGAGTGCTGTTAACATATACAGCTTCATTAAAGAAAAATAATACAATTTTGATTTTTAAATTTCACTCGACATATAAATATATATGTATATAGTCCAAGTCGTGATAATTGCCTCCAATACAAGAAATCTTATTGGAAATAAGAGTAGTGTATAACGGACTCTGACTTTTCAGGTCAACTAAAAAAAATCAAGCAAGTTACATCATATCACACCAGCTTTATATTTCTTAACATCCAAGTACTAAGGCAAGGAAAGAGACTGATACAAACCAGAAAGCAGCACCTTCACGAGGAAGCTTTAATTCCATACATTTGGGGCACCTACAAAAAAATAAATAAAATAAAATAAAATTATACATATATGAACTCAATTTGGGCAACCACAACATGTTTAGAAGTTTCAAGATTTATATATACCAGTTTGGAAGTTTCAAGATTTACATATACCAGTACTAGTAGGGTGATTGAGAAATTGCAAAAAAATTCAAATCTTTACAGTTTTCTCGCAACTCTATAGGCCCAGAATCATAATTGACTGATGACATAAACTTAATTTGACAGGTCTACATGTATTATACCAAGCAAAAGATGAATTCAAATACTTCAAGAGTCCATGTTGCAATTCCTGGACACCCAATTACAATAACATCGGTTTTTTTACTTCCTCTTCTACCTACCCATCATTCCAAATAACCAAAAGGCAACATCTTTGACTGGAATCCACATCATGTCTCCCAGCGTGTAATTAAATTTCTAGTTTGGGAACAACAAGGGTAGTTCGTATCATTAAAATTCACCAAAACGAGGCCCTAAGATTAAAAAAAGAAGTGAAAAATTACGTACTGAAGATGGGCGGGCTTGCCACACTGAACACAGGATTGCGAAGCTGCTTCAGCCACATCTGAACCACGGGCCATGGACGCCCTAGCTAATTCCTCACTCCCCTTATATATAATATATATATATATATATATATATATATGTATATAGCTCTGTGGTTAATTCAGAAGATGGTATAGTCAATGACAAATATAGAAGGATAGAAGCCAAAGATGGCAGCTTTGGGTTCGTTTCGATACACTTGTAGAAAAAGAAATAATAATTATAATAAAAAAATCTTCCAAATGCCGTCAGATATAAATACCAGAGTGGCTTGTCAATTTAGAAAAAGATAGTCATTGACCTCATTTTTATTACGAAAAAACAGTGGAAAAAAAGGGACAAACGTACAGAACCATGCATCATCGTTACGAACAATTCATGCAGCTTTGTAAATGAAAATTTAAAAGGTTGCTTACACAAGTAGCAGCCCGACCCAAATGAAGAAAAATGATGTAAACCAAGGGGCTTTACTTGGTTTGGTTTCGATCATTCCAAACACGGTACTACTAGTTTTCTACAATTTAGGGATATATATTTATTGAATTATTGGACTTTAACTTTGAACGTGCGTACCTGCTCCAGGAAATAATTGACGCCTAACTTTTTTGAAACTTTCAGATCATATCTAAATTACCCTTCAAAATGGTCTTACATTTCTTGCTATTTCACGCTAATATATATATATGTACATCATTTCTTTCTTGGAAAGTTATATATAAAAGTAAAGTAAATGGTCTGAAAATGCATGCTTGTATATATATAGTTTAATGTAGTGAGTCGGAGTCCAATTTTAATTTACGACCTAATAGTTTCAATTGGAAGTAATTGTCAATGAAATTAAATTCTACATGTAAAGTTTTTCTTTTTGTGGATGGTAGGGGGCTGCAACCATAGGGCATGGAGTAAAACGAATTTGAAACATATATAAAGAGAAGGCAAAATTCTATATAATTAAAGTCAATAATATAAAATTCTACATATTATGTAATTAATTGATCAACCCAAGATAAAGGTTTTAAATTTCAAATATTATATATAGGCAGAAAAATAGCAATTAAAGTTTTATTCATAAGTGAGAACAAACATTAACAATAAAGAAGTAAAACGACTATTAATAATTATTTTGGAGTGGTAAACGGCATGTAGTTGTTGAACAAAAATGTATGTACGAATTACAGATTCAGAGAGCTAGTACTCATGATGATTATCAACAATTTCTTTCATATACATACCCTGAAAACGACCCCTGTTCCGTGTTACAAAATTTGTCCTACAGATAGAAAACGACATGTAGCATAGATGTTCTAATTAAGTCATTGTAGTACTATATATACATGCATGTTTGATATTGACCCAACCAAAATATACAATATTTTGGACTAGTTCAAATGATATACTTTCAGCTGGTTTACAATCAACTGAGAAACTAACCAAAGGGTAGTTATATTTCTTTATAAAATAATTCAATCGTCAAATAAAAATAAATTTCTCATGAATAATTTCTCATTTTTATTTTCTTAAGAAACATGTTCCCAAATGGAGTGTTTTACAGTTCATTAAATTATATGAGAGTTGGATACTTGGACGTATATATAGGGAGAGATCGGGCCAGCATTTGGGGAAGATTGTTATCTTCAAATTATAGAAGATGCCAAAATTAGTTAAAGGCGTACGTGTAATTCTTCAAACTAATTAAATTAAACGTTGTGTGTGGTCTGGCTGTCGGTAGGAATTCACCAAAATCTAATGAACACACATACCTAGTTGAACGTTACTAGTTATAAATAGTGACGTACACGTATCCTTTCTGTCAACTTACCAAATCAACCTCACCTCACCTCACCTCACCTCACTTGGCTTTCGAACACGTCGTCGCTGATCAAAATACTATTCTTCAATATATATTTTAACTAATTTCTATATATACAATGCAAGTATCTCAAGGATTTTCTTATATAACTGAGGTTAGTAAAGTAATTAATCACGTAGATTGTATTTTACACATGCATGGAAATTAATTATGAAGAAATTAACTTGTTTCTTTCTCTCTGTTATAGATGTCACCACATCATCAGCAATATTGTTTTCGTAGCTAGCTGGAGGTTTGGATGCAGTTTTCACAACATTACGTTAGCCATGACACTTGGCACAACCCTGGTCCATGTGTTTGCTTCCTCGCTTACCAATAAATTCATACATGCACGGTCCCATGCACTTTATGTCACACACTCTCTACCCCAGCCAGCTACCAGCTAGCAAGCTCATATACATATCCAAAAATGTCTACTACTTATCTCACCACCATTCTTCTTCTTCTAGCAATGGCGACCTCTATCTCTTGCCTCTCGGAGCTGAACCCACTTCTCCTTGTTGCACGAACCATGGTGTTGCAATCTACGAATTGGGTCCACACCTCTTTGGCACTCCAAGGTTTGGACAGTAGCAGTACTAATTCGAGTTCCATTGGCGTGGCTCTAACAGACAGTGCTATGCTGTGTGATGAGAGTGAGCCCCGCCTCACACGGTTACTCTCCGGTGAGAATTATACTGGTGACGATGCAAGGACGTGGCTCAGTGGTGTGCTGGCCAACCATAGGACTTGTTTGGATGGATTGGGTGAGAAGGGTTTTGTGGAGCCTCATCTGGCGTCAATATACTTGACCACCTTGGTAGGCCAGGCACTTGCTTTATATGGAAAGCATATGAACATGGAGGGATTCAAGAGTAAGTGTAGAGAAATTACCCTCAAGGTTTTACTTTGAGCTATCGTACAATACAATATATTTTTGGTAACAATTATTGGCATTCACACAATTAGACTGTACATGAAATTAATTACATACTTTAAAAATCACAGAATATACTAAGAGGCTTTTTGGTCTTCTGCTACATAATCCATGCGTGAATTTGTATTTCAGGAATAACGCGGGGACAGAAATCTCTCCCCAACCAAAATGGGGGTCTTCTAGCATCATGGAATGCAGAAACATCCAAGGCTCATTCGTGGTGGCAAAGGACGGCTCTGGCACTCAAAGGACAATCAACGAGGCGGTGATTGCACTTCATAGAATGGGACGTAGCCGACCTCAGAGAGCAATTTTCTACGTCGAAGCTGGGGTTTATAACGAGAACGTAGAGATACAAATGCAAAATATCATGTTTGTCGGTGATGGCATAGACAAAACCATTGTCACCGGCAACGGAAACGTCCCCGACGGCGCTACCATCTTGAGTTCTGCCACATTTGGCAAGTTGGTCTATTAGCATATATGCATCCATGCATGCTTAAACTGGTGTTTAATTTGTTTGCTAAAACGTATGAAGGTGTTTCGGGGGATGGATTTTGGGCGAGGGACATGACGTTTGAGAACACAGCAGGTTGACAGAAGCACCAGGCAGTGGCACTTCGAGTAAGCTCGGACCTTTCCGTCTTGTATTGATGCAGCTTCAAAGCCTACCAAGAAACTCCCTACGGTGACTCCCTCAGTCAATTCTACAGAGACTGTCACACCTATGGTACCATAGATTTCATCTTCAGCGATGCCTCGGTGGTGATACAGTACAGTGACATTCGTGAGGAGGCCGATGAGCCAACAGGCCAACATGGTCACTGCTCAGGGGTTCGGTGGTGATAAAGTACAGTGACATATTCGTGAGGAGGCCGATGAGCCAACAGGCCAACATGGTCACTGCTCAGGGACACGACAACCCCGGTGAAACAACCGGAATTGTGATCCATGGCTCGCGGATAAGAGCTGCACTAGAGTTCAGCTCAGTTAAGGGCTCGTTTAGGAGTTACTTGGGTAGGCCATGGAAGAAGTACTCAAGGACCATAGTTTTGAAGACGGACATAGACAGTTAGACCACCCCAATGGGTGGACAGAGTGGAGGGTAAGTTATGCACTTTCGACATTGTTCTATGGAGAGTATATGAACACAGGGATAGGAGCAAAAGCAAAACAAAGGGTGAAATGGCCTGGTTTTCATGTGATTGGTAGGCAGGAGCAGGCTTGTTCTTTCTCTGTGAGTAATTTCATTCAACGAGGGTCGCGGATTCTAGTGACCGGTGTGCCTGTATGGCATGGAGTATAATCAGGATCAGTCCGTCAAAAATCAACGTGCCTAAAATCAAAATTGAATATTTTATTGAATAAGTTACAAAGACATTCCATCCGACAAAAAGATGCAATACTAGTACATTCTCACACAATACATATTTCTTTATGGAAACTGATAATATATCAGACTATGAATGGCTCCTGAGTCATTCCATAATACATCTGTTGCGGGGCCGAGAGCCGAGAGCCAAGAGGCAGCTACGAGGCATTATTTAGCCAGGGGAACACACTGGGAGATGAAGGCAATCTTGCAGTAAGAACTTCAACTCCAGTCTCCGTCACCTGAATAATCCACCCATGAAAAGCTGAATTCAGGAAACTAATTTCTAACAAACACATCTAATGATCTCATAAAACATAATGATTAAAAAGTCATCTAAGTTACCATACCACACTAAGAAAACCTTAAATTTTACAATAATTATAAGTTCTGAAAAAGAATAAAAAATGGCAAAGTTACCAAAAGTGTGTGCTCAAACTGAGCACTGCGTTTGCCGTCAGCCGTAACAGCTGTCCATCCATCAGGCCACATCCGATCACGCCAAACCCCTATAGAAAAAGTTCTTTAGCATGTACCTAGCATATGAAGCTACTGTTAAAATGATGAGAGTTCATAGCTTGAAAAAAAATACCTGCATTGATCATCGGTTCAATTGTAAAGGTCTGTCCAGCCTTCATAATACCAACTGCTTTATTCCCTGCTTCCGTTAAGGTAGGCAACAATAAAAGAGGCAAGAATGATAGATATAAATATACACGATATAATTACACACATATTCAAATTCCTGCTTAATTGAGGATATAAATATACACGACATAATCACACAAATATTCAAATTCCTGCTTAATTGAGGATACTTCCATAATGGGGAATATTTGGTGCACAATGAAAGAGTTCCCCAATACCATGACCACAATATGATTTCACCTAACATACAGAAAGGCAGAGTACATACTAGTAAAACTGTCAAGTCTTTTACAAAAATAGAGATGCCAAACAAGTGCAGATTCAAATAACAAATTACCACAGAGAGCCCTGACATTGAAGCATGGCGATTGATGACTTCACCAACTTCACGAAACCTCATCCCAGGTTTCACTGAGAGAAACAACATTCAGAAATCAAATTTTCTCTTTTCTTTAAAAATAAATAAATAAAATTAAGTGATTGCTGACTATCTGCCATGCTGGAAGTTTTGTTGACGACAAATGCTTCAATTTAGATTAAATAGGATTTTTTTTTTTTCTCTTTTGTGCAAAGTTTTTTTTTTCAGGTTGGTGGGGGGTGGGGGGGTTGCGGTTCCTTAGGTAACATCCAACACATACCAACAGATATTGCTTTTTCCAAGCATTCATAAGTACATTGGACTAGACGCTGAGACTCTTCATCAACATTTCCCACAAAGTAGGTTTCATTAAGATCACCTGTAATATGAGTCAAATATTGGTAAAACCAGAAGTTCTCGAGAAATACTTGAGTTGATATATAAATTGATAGACAATATAACTATTGTGTTAAAGCTTCTTACCATGTACACCTTTGTAGTACACAGTCACATCAATATTCACAATATCACCATCCTCTAATTTCCTGAAGCAATTACAAAAATATACTGAATAAGAGACTTTAACAATAACAATAGCAAAAGATAAACAAAGAAAAGAATAATCAAAATCCTAAGTTTCAGATGAACCGTTTATTGAGTATAACACAGACCTGGCATCTGGAATTCCATGGCAAATTACTTCATTGACTGACCTGAAATGAATAGGCAAAGCAACATACATTTATTTGCTCAGTTAATCCGAGAAGTTAGATATGTACATAAAGAGTACCTACGTGCAGCAAGACTTGGGGAAAAATGATAGTTGAGAGGTGAAGGATACCCTCCTGCAGTGATATAAAATCCAAAACCATTACACCAACCATAATTATAATGGATAATTTCAAGTACATATCATCATAATACTAAAATCAACACACATTACAAAAGAAAATTTAACTACTAAAATATTAGCATATAATGCATTACACAAATCCTATGTTATACCAGCAGCAATAGTTGCATCATGGACCACCTTATCAATTTCATCAGTTGTGATACCAGGTCGTATTACCCGAGCAGCTGCATCCAAAACCTCCCTTGCAATCTACCAATATCAATTAAGACAGAGAATTTAAGAATCTCTACATGTGAACCGCATCTCAAAGAGCTAAGCTTGTATGCAAATGAACACCAAACATAGATGTAACCTTGCCATGCAAACATAACAAAAAAGACAGATGGAACTTACTCGACATGTTTCTCGCATTCTCTCAATTTGGTCTGGAGATTTGATCTTCAAAATGAATTCATCAGTACAAAGAAAAATTAGCAGGAATTAGAATTAAAAATAGACAATGAAACAAGAAAGATCAACATAATTGCAACTCAATTGAAATTAACTGACTTAGGAGAGAATTACCTCAACGACATGCTGTAAATCACTATTGAGCTCAATTTTGGGGATGCCCTACAACATTTGGTAAGAAAGAAGAAAAAGTAGAAGAAGAAAAAAAGATTAGTTGACAGGGACTCAATGTGAAAAGGATTGACATCCAAATAGAAATGTGAAACGATTCTAACTAACATCAACAGCCCAGTCAGGTTGATCAATGTTAGCAGGAACAGCACGCCTACTAGATATAGTATATGGCCTCAATGTTCTGCACAAGAAGAAAAAGCATGCATGGTTTAAAGATATCAAGTAAAAAAATCTCATCTAAGATATCAAGGAAAAAATCTTATCTAAACATAAATGTTGAATTAGACCTATCAAACACAAATATCATGAAACAATCAAATTGAATTCAAACGCATTTGAAATCCTAAAATATACCCTGTCCAATCAAAATGAGGAAGTTTTGGAGTTCGAGCTTGTCCTTTCTTTAAGCAATATAGCCAACCTTCATTTACTAAGTCCGAATTTTGTTCACCCAGAGCACCTGCCCCTAGTGTGGAAAGCTTTGCCTTCAGATGCACTGACTTATGAGAGCTCCAAGAAGCCTTAAAGCAATCCTGAGTGCTGTTAACATATACAGCTTCATTAAAGAAAAATAATACAATTTTGATTTTTAAATTTCACTTGACATATAAATATATATGTATATAGTCCAAGTCGTGATAATTGCCTCCAATACAAGAAATCTTATTGGAAATAAGAGTAGTGTATAACGGACTCTGACTTTTCAGGTCAACTAAAAAAAATCAAGCAAGTTACATCATATCACACCAGCTTTATATTTCTTAACATCCAAGTACTAAGGCAAGGAAAGAGACTGATACAAACCAGAAAGCAGCACCTTCACGAGGAAGCTTTAATTCCATACATTTGGGGCACCTACAAAAAAATAAATAAAATAAAATAAAATTATACATATATGAACTCAATTTGGGCAACCACAACATGTTTAGAAGTTTCAAGATTTATATATACCAGTACTAGTAGGGTGATTGAGAAATTGCAAAAAAAATCAAATCTTAACAGTTTTCTCGCAACTCTATAGGCCCAGAATCATAATTGACTGATGACATAAACTTAATTTGACAGGTCTACATGTATTATACCAAGCAAAAGATGAATTCAAATACTTCAAGAGTCCATGTTGCAATTCCTGGACACCCAATTACAATAACATCAGTTTTTTTTTTTACTTCCTCTTCTACCTACCCATCAATCCAAATAACCAAAAGGCAACATCTTTGACTGGAATCCACATCATGTCTCCCAGCGTGTAATAAAATTTCTAGTTTGGGAACTACAAGGGTAGCTCGTATCATTAAAATTCACCAAAACGAGGCCCTAAGATTAAAAAAAGAATTGAAAAATTACATACTGAAGATGGGCTGGCTTGCCACACTGAACACAGGATTGCGAAGCTGCTTCAGCCACATCTGAACCACCGGCCATTGACGCCCTAGCTAATTCCTCACTCCCCTTTATATAAATAATATATATATATATATATGTATGTATGTATGTATATAGCTCTGTGGTTAATTCAGAAGATGGTATAGTCAATGACAAATATAGGAGGACAGAAGCCAAAGATGGCAGCTTTGGGTTCGTTTCGATACACTTGTAGAAAAAGAAATAATAATTATAATAAAAAATCTTCCAAATACCGTCAAATATAATTATCAGAGCAATCTATTGATTGAATTCTTGGTATCAGAGGATAGGGCGAGAGAGAGAGAGAGAGAGAGAGAGAGAGAAACTAGGGTTTAAGAAGCAACAGCGTGAAGACTTGCACGCATTTATATTTATATGTTTTGATATCTATTTCTTTTAGAAATTAATGACTTTAGATAATTGTGACTCGTGTGGGTACTACGGCCAAAGTTGAAATGACCTTCCAGTCCTTTCAACCGTGAATCCAGTCAGTACCAAAAAAAAAAAAAATTCTTTAGGATCCACGAGATATATAAGAGATGAAAAAATATGGCATTTGTCATGTTATAAGAGATATATATTTTAAAAAAATGTTATATCATAAAATATATTAAAAAAATTTAAAGTATTTTACACCTCACCCCAATAAAAATATTGATTTTTTTTTATTAAAACCCTATTTAGGGAAAATAAATCTTAAAAATTAATGCCAATAAAATATTTTTCATCTCAACCTAATTAAAAAATATTGAAGTTTTTTTTTTACTAAAATCCTATTTAATGAAAGTGAACTCTAAAATTAATATTAAACAACTTTAGCTTTGGATTAGTTATAATCTAAATATTATTTAGTTACTTTTAATCAATTGATTTAGTTTGAATATATTATAACATAATATTTTTCGTATCATTTGAAATTCCAAGCATTTTAGCATTAAAATATTTGTTACATTTGATTTAAATTTTTTTATTTGTATTATATTCATATGGTTTTGTTTCTATATTAAAATCCATTTAGCATTATTTTTTTCAATAAAAAAGTTATTTTTTTTCTTGGATTTTCATTAAAAAAATAATATTCAGTTTGTATTAAAACTGTCGAAACATTAAACTACTCAACATCCTCATTGCAAAAATTACCTAGTTCATAAATTTTTATGTACGTGTTGTTGGAAAATTAATTGGTAGTAAAATCTTTATAGAAGTCTCATTGATATTCACTCTTTTTTTTTGGTGTTCCACTCGTAGATTTCATATATTCGCAACGATTTACAATGCACAATTTCAATGATATTCCATCATTTGGCGCAACATCTATCTCTATTTGCAAAGCCAACAATGGGAATAAATGGGCAATTAAAACCCAGAGGAACCAACTAGAGAGGAATATGAAGCATTTTCATCAGCATCTCTTTGCTTCCTCTGGCTCTCACCAACCTTCTTCCCTACTCCACTGGTCTTCCCAAGTTGCTGTTTGTCCAGACCAGCCATGACATAAAGCTCTAACCTTTTGAGCCTCACTGCTTCCATGTCACCATCCCAGCATGTTTCTGATATAATTTCAAGCGCTTTCTCCATCTTCTCCTCATCCACGAGATTGTCATTTTGTAGGAGGACAAGGTACACTTGTTCGGCACAAGCCTTCCGTATCTGGGTTTAAAAATACAAATACAATTTTAGTCCAAGTCTTACAAGATAAGGAAATTTGGTGTTAATAAATTCTGAAACTTCATGGGAACATCATACCTTAGGGTACCGATGGCCTAAGAAGATAAGAAGATGAGAAAAAGCCCGAGCATTGATGAGGCTGTCTGAAATGGAAGCAATATACCCAAGAATCGCAATGCCTGCATATAACTTGGAGAAATCCTTTGAACCCTTTAATTCAACTGCCAAAGAATCCAATACACCAGCGCAGAAAACCGGTGTATGAGCCTGTAGGTTGAAATTGAGATATTAGCTAAACTCAAAGAAATTAAACTTTGAACCAGAGAATAAATTATAAATATAGGGAAGGACTAACAGCATCAATATTACTTAGGTAAGGAAACTAACCCCCATATCCAAGAATATCTTGTTACTGAAAAGAATCTCGATGGTCTGCAATAAAGAAGAGACTTCATTTAGGAAAATGGAAAAAGGCAGTCTAAACTTTATACTTCTTGCAAGAGCTTTTACTTTACCTTCAGAGTGGGGGTAATGACTCTGTCACATCTCCTGTACTGTTGAAGGATCCATAGCATGTCAGTAGATAGCATATGCTCTCTGGACTTTCTTTCATCCTCATGTTCGATTTCAATAGCTTGAAGATACTCCAACAATGCTGAGAGTGATGCCTTCCTCAAGAATTCTTGCAATCCACCAATAGAGATCACTAAACCAGATAGCACTGGTCTGCTATAACAAGTGAACTCAAGCAATCGGACAAAACGTGGAAAAGATAAGGTGGGTACCTACAAGAAAGTAGGAAAGGACCTTCTGTCACACAACCAAATTCATTCCCAGAAAGACTGAAGAAGAAATGCCCTCTATACACTTACCCCCCACTTTAAGCCAGCTTCATCAGGAACAATTTTTTCCAGCTTTTTCCGATAAGGTATATGTGGGATATAAGCTATCTTGTTGTACAAAATCCTTTGGAGAACCTTAGCAGCTGCTTCTCTCAATTTATCCATCTTCTCTACAGCTTGCTTACATATTCCCCCAACTATATTAGTAGCAAGATTTGCATCAAATATTAGAGATAACTGGTTATTCTCAATCATATCACTGTTATGAAGCTCTGCCACATGTTCAACTTCAAATGATTCTCCATTGTAATTAACAGAATCTCTTTTACAGAGGACAAAAGCACATCTCACTAGGCCATCCATAGCAGCCTCACGAACCCAAGAACCCACATCACCTCTGTTATCAACAGAATAGTCATCAAGAGCTTTTAATAAACACATCATCACTTCATTCTTGATTAGAAGTAACAAAGACATGTCATCCTCCCCAAAATTTATTCCAGATGATTTCTTTCCCTGAGTTAATATTTCACACACTGATACAAGTCCTTTGACAGCATTTACTCGAGCTTCGGCATCTCTATCATCTGGATTATCCTGCAAATAGAAATTCAGACTTGATTTGTCCGTTTTGTTCACCAAAGGGGAAAATGTTTATGACAAATAAAATACTTTCGCACCTCAATTGCACAAGAGCTACAAAGCTTCAGAAGAACATCCTTCCACCTGCTGGCCAAAATTTCATATGGCAAAACACCTATAGCCAAAGCTGATCCCCTTCTTACAGCCACATTTGGATCAGCCAACAATTTTAAGTACTTTGACATTATGTCACTGGTACCTCCAATTTCTGCGGCAACTAGGTATGCTCGAACAAAGTGTTTCAGAGCTTTAACAGCAGCATCCTGCACATAATTTTTTCAAAAAAGAAAGAAAAGAGATTCAAAAATTCATTTATCTGAATAAAAATAAAGCAAGGCAATAAGCAAGAAGACCTCTTATCAAAGGAGAAGCACCTGAATCTGAGAATTAGGATGCCTCAAATTCTCATTAAGTGTATCAAGCAAACTTCGTTTTATTTTTTCTGTCAAGGGCAAACGATATAAAGATATACATTCAATGAATCGTGAAACAGCTAAACGCATTATCTCTCCACCCTTTCCACGATAAAGGTGTGCCTTCTCGATAGCAGGAACAACACCAGCAACATGTTTCTGTTTATCTGTAAAAGGACAAGTCAGACTAACTTTGACCAATTTATTGTACAACAAACTGAAAAGACACAACAACACAACAAATATAATTTTCCGAACAATAAGTTTCCACACTGCATGAATTTCTACCATAGTTCCAATCAGCAAACCATAAGTTTGAAGAAGGCAAGACTACCAACCAGACAAAATAGCATGATCACATTGATGTAGCGCAAAAACAAGTTCTCCAATAGCCAGTGTCGCTCCATGACGCATGCACAAATCAGATGAGAGAGTACAAGGAATGAGTTTATCCAGGACAGAGTTTGCAAAATATTCAGGATCATATTTGACTAGAGCAGAAAGCGCCTCTGCAGCAAGTTCCCTCAAGCCTTTATCCTGATAAAATCACCTTGAGTAAATTCCATGTTCTTGAATTTTCCAAAAAACATACTTCTTAAGTATGCCAGAAATATGGTAAGCGCAAGTAATCCTAACACAATAGGAAGCAGAGAAATTTAACATTAGAAAGCAATGCAGATCCTATAACTGTATATAAAATAACTCATATGTATGAATCTCATATGCACTAAACTAGACAGGATTTTAATACTAGTGACAGAGCCAAGGATCTAAAACTGATTATATGGATATAGATAAAATTAGTTTCCTATTGAATACTAACTTGATGCAAGAGAAATGAAATTGAAGGAAGATATAAAAAAAAGTCAGAGCATACCCAGTGACAAATTTTGTTAGACAGCAGCTCATCCACAAATGGATAAAGATAACCCTCATATTGAGCTATAAAGACAGCAACATTAATATAAGAGTGCAATCGTGAAGAAAGTGAAAAATAATCTGCTGCATTCACTATGTCGATGCCATGTGGGTAGCTTCCCTGCCTTCCAACATTCTCCTGAAAGGCAGCTGCTGCAGCTCTTCGACAGTTTACCTAAGTATCACATCCAGAAACTTTCACAATGGTAGAATAGGAATAGAGACTACAAATAATTCAAATGATAAAAATTTTAGCACCTCACGGTCATAGCAAGCCACTGTTAAAAGGTTTGGAGCAAGCTGCTCCAATATGTTCCTCATATCTGCATGATAGTATGCACGTCCAAAAGCCCAACAAACATAAGCTGCAGCATCGCGTACATGAGATCCAACACTATGTGGACCTCTACGAACATCATAATGCAATGCCTGTTAAAGATTTACCATTCATCAGTGCCATTGTCTATCAGTATCAGACTTTTACCTTGCTGAATAAAACACATACATTAAGAGAAAGATTGAGACTGCAAAAAGCCTAGAAGGTTATTAACTGTGTCAAGATTGAAAAAGCAATAATGGTGTTTATTCAAAATTTTATTTTTTGCAATTTTTCCATTCTTTTCTCAGGCCTAATATTTTTGGAATTTTTTTCATCACACCCCCAACAACTAATATCCCAACCATAACCACCATGATCCCTATTAACAACACCATTGTTGACCCTTTTGCGTATACTATAATATTTTTGTTATTATTACCATGTTAAGCCCAATAAATTAGCGTTCCTATTTATATAAATATATATATATATATTTTTTTCAAGCCAGAAGCAGTTTTTCAAATTGAAATTTAAAATTTCATTCCGTTCATCTTAATAAACTTTTCTCTCAAATTCCTAAATCCAGCTTATATGTATGCATTCAAAAGTATAAGAGCAAAGCTAACACTTCCCAGTATTCTTATTTTAACAGTCAGTAACTTTCACTACAACCTTCACAACAACAGGTACTACTTTGGGGAGACTGATAGGTAAGAGCAATCCTCTACGTGCCAATTCAGCCAAAGCTAAGCAACCCCCATGCCAGGAACCATCACCCTGAAAAGTTAAATGTCAGTGCAACTCTATGGTTAAATATTGATAAGATTTTAGCTATTGGCAAAAAATGATAATTGCACATGTCAAAATTTATAGTAACACCATTTAAATAAAAACTTCAAGAGATAGCCACTACATTGATTTTCAATTGTAGAGTTTGGAACAAGACATAAAGAAAGAAGCTGCAGTTTATACCTCACCAGGTGAAAACAGCTCCAAGACAGATGACAGGACCTCTTCAGAAAGTGTGGATGTAAGACGTGAAGTAATGCGGCCTATACCTTTAGCAGCAGACCAACGCACAATAGTGTCCTGCATAAAACACATTACCAACAATGTCAACATCAAATCAGCACTAGTGTTGTCTTTATATTAGCAAAAAACTTTAATTTTCTAGCCTTAGTTTACAATGTCATACAGAAAAATATAAGATTAGAAATCTAGTCTCTCTCAGGTCCAGTTTCATTCTCAAACTAACTTACTTTACTTAATATGTCCGAATCAATTAAATGCCAATGCAGATAGAAAGGTTAGTTACCATCTTAAATCGCCAACAAGGTTCCAATCAATGAGTTGTGTATGACAGATACAATCATTTATCTACTTTTAGACTCATTAAGAAGATATTACCAAAATAACAAACTGCCGATAAAAAAGTGTAAGCTACTTGCAATTACCATTAAAATCATCTCACCCTTTAAACATACCGTATCTTTCAATCCACTAAGTAACATCTCAATGATCTCTTCAACAATTTCTGGAACATCCAAATCTTCATCTTGCAGGCAACTTGAACTTTTATCATCTACAGCATAATTGCATTGATGGGTGTTTCTAGACACAGAGAGAGATATGTTCTGGCCTAGTGAACTGGTTTTTCCCTGCATTAAGCGTAATGGAAAAAGAAAGATGCTGTCAAAGTAGAGTTTATTTTCTTGATAGGCATACAAGTCATAATAAAAAACATAGTTTTCCAAAGGAATATCCATATAGAAGCTTTAATAAAATAAAGAGCTTAGAATCTAGCAGAACTGGCCTCAAGAAATTACACAAAATGAATAACCTAACCTGTGACATAGTTTATCATATGCAATGAATTGCTTAGATCAGCAGCCACAATTTGAAAAATTCATACTTCTTAGTAAATTTAAAAGCATATTTGATTCATTCCCAAATCAATCTATACAATTATTAAGAAGTCAGTTCCAAAGAAAAATACCAAAAGCTAGGAAATATGCTGGAAATTATAACAGATATGTAGAACAAATTTAAAAAATTCCTATATTTATAGAAAGAAAGGCAGGAATAAGAAATTCAAGGACCTTGAAGTTTAGATATATCTTAAGAATCAGAGGTTTCAGCATTTCTAACCACATAGCGCCAGGAGGGTGAACGATGAGGAAGGCAAGTAAACCCAATACGCTGAGTTAATTTCATCAGATACTTGCGAAGCAAAGGACTACGAGCTGCATTACTTGATTTCATCAACAGGGATGTATCATTCCAAACAATAGGAATTACATCGAGCAAGAGTTTGCGACCACCAGCCTGTCTATGATAGTTAGTATACAAGAGATGCAAATAATAAGGCAACCATGGCAGTTCTATAAATGGGAACTACTTTATACATAAGGATGGCAAAAAAACCCAGCCCCACCCCGCCGCATCGGGTCCCGCCTTGTTCAAGGATTAGCCAGGGTAACAGGGCGGGCCGGGAAAAAATCCTTTGCCCTGGGGTGGGGCCGGAGATCACTATCCCCGCCCCGTATATATATAATATAGATTTTATATATCTTAATATATATAATTTATTTTTATATATATTGTACATATATTTTAATATATATTTATATACTTTAATCTTTTATATTTTTTATTAAAATATATGTAAAAAATATATATTTTTATTTTAAATATAAAAACATTAATATTAAAAAAAAAAGGGCACAGGGCAGGGAATGGGGACCCCCACCCCGCCCCAGCCCACCTCCCCATAAGCAGGGATTAAGGCAGGGACGGGGTATAAAAATCCCCGAAGGGGTGGGGCAGGGGTGGTCATTCCCCGCCCCGTCCTGTTGCCATCCCTATTTATACACAAGCAAAATAAAAATTTTAGAGGTTAATGAAATATGTTGCTTCAGTGAAGTTTTCTCCACAAAAGCACTGTATGTATGTATCTGTGTAAAGAAAACCATTGTATACAGGATTGTGCAATAAAAAGCTTACTAAGTAACAAAAACTTTGTTGAGATGAAGATGCTGAATGAAAAATGACATAACAACCCCAGTATGAACCATACAGCATAAAAGAAAACCTTGAAAATGGCAGCAAGTGCTTCTGTAGCTCCAAGTAATCGGAAGTGGTTCATGACATCATCTGGGACAGAGGAAAGGACTTCATTTGTCCATTCAACAAAGCTGAAGAAAAGTTATATAAGGCAATAGATAAGAAGTAAATTTTAAAAAGTAGCTCAAAAATAAATTATAACAAATACAAAATGTGCATGTGTGTCATATAACTCATAATTTCCTAAAACCTGAAACATGGGAATGAATCAGTTCATGGATCAATAGTAAAAAGCAATGACACTAGATACCTGGAAAAGGCCTTTGGCATATCTGGACGAGTTAGAAGCTTGGAGAGCAGTAAAGCAGCTATAGTGCGCATAGGGCCTGCACTTGAAAGGTACTCCTTAGAGAACCCTATTATCCTCAAAACCAAAGGAGCTGGCTCATGTTCATCAAGACTGGTGTTGCATGCAATACTAGAATCAACAGTGGAGATATCAAATGGAACCAAAACGAGTATGGAAAGCCACAAAAGAACCACACATTTAGCCTCCATTTCTCCTGTACTTTCTTGCCTCAGTGACGACGCAGAACTTGTGGAATGACACTTCTCCAAGAGAGATACAGCGAGTTCCAAGTCAGAAACTTGATGTGGGAAGAACCTGATTACAGCCTTGTATCCACAAACTGTAACCAGAGAATAAATTATGATACATATGGGCTTGATTACTTTAAGAATTTCGTTTGAAGCCGCACCCAATTCAATCGTTTTAGAGCGGACAATAAACATTAGCGGGGAAACTATGCTCTCCAGGTAAGGTTCTAGCAGTTGGCCCTGTTCTTGATATTTGTCCATCTATGTGCAGGAATAAAAATTTGAAAGATGTCAATAAAATAGATTCATGCATAATGACATGTACATATATATATATATATATATATATATATAGATAGAGAGAGAGAGAGAGAGAGAGAGAGAGAGAGATATACATGCTCAATATACCAAAACATATGCTGCCCGCTAAAATATAGAGAAAAGCAGAACAGAGAGGTCTCATTTATACCGAAATACTTCATACATTTTTTATCTTATAATTTTCCCAAATAGGTATGCCCATAAACCCATAATCATCTTAAAAAGTTTCATTTTTTTCTAATGGTCATAATCATGATTACTTCAAACGGGTATAAACAAAAACCCGCACCTTAATCCCACAAAATCTGAAGATCACAGCAAATGGGTTTATCAAAAAATCATCATAAAAACAAAGCCAATTCAGCTTAAGTAACTAAAATGGATCTAATACTAAAACCAAAAATGCAAAAGAAGCATTGAGAGAGAGAGAGAGTACAATGGATCGGATCTTGCGGGCAATAGAGGGATCGGAGACGCGTCCTTTGGAGACGATGCCGTCTAATAGGGATTTGACTAGCTTCCATTCCTGGAGGAAGTATTTCTGAAGCACCGCCTCCTTGGAATCGTGCTCGTCGTCTTCTTCACCCACTGGTACAGTCTCCAATTCCTCGTTCTGCCTTGGCGTATGTTCTGCTACTGCCGCCATTTTCTAGAGAGAGAAACCGACAGAGTTTCAATTCCCGCCTTCAGTCACTTACTAGGGAGCGAGCCTATAAGCAGTCTCTGGGGAAAAAACAAAATTGAAATTGATGAATTTAAAGAATTTATACGAAATATAGCCTGGGAACCAAAAATAGTTCCGTTGCCGGGACTCGAACCCGGGTCTTTCGGGTGAGAGCCGAATATCCTAACCAACTAGACTACAACGGATTTTGTAATGTAAAGTGTAATTTAAATTTATAAATATAATTAAAACAGTAGCTCGATAATTTATTTTCACCCAACAAAAAATGCCTTATAACATCATTCGAATTCAAACCCATATTTTGGTGTGCATAAGACTATGCTATATGATCAACAACACAGTTAAAGAAATGTACATATATATATATATATATATATATACATATCACCATTCGGTCCATTCTTCTTCATGAATCATGCGATGCTGTACTGCTCTCTGGAGAGGGAAATAGATAGTAGACAATCAGGATTCTTTGGCTTTCAATGGTGGTAATTTATTTACCACACAGATAGTCTAAATCATGGGCTAACTTCATAGGTTTATGATTTTTGTGCTTTGAACTAGTTAATTTGCTTGAAAGCTTGTAGGACTTTTACGTACAGATGACCAAAAGGTGCACTCCTATTTCATCAATAAGCTTTCCCCGCGTGCACTCTACATTTGGTAACCAACTGATACATTAAATTAAGTCACAATGCCCCGCACAGTTCGACCATTTCCTAACCGGTTGCCTAAGTAAAGGCTGCAACCATGTGACTTGTATAATTATTTAGTACAATATACATTAAATATATATGTGTAGCACTCACCAAGTACTAATCTCTTCTTTTCATCAAAAGAGTACTAATCTCTCCAATGAGACAATTAAACATATAAAATTTAAATAATTAGTAAAAAAAAAACTGGACATTATTAAGTTTAGGAAATTATACATTCCCTGATGACAATCTGGATGTCTTTTAAGTTTCATACATTAATACACATGATCACTCAAGAACATAGAATACTAGATAATTAACAACAACAAAAAACTTCTTATACATATATAGAATTTCTCTATATTCACATGGCCTCATTGACTGCGTTAATCATACATGCACATACGTTGATTAAAAAAAAGCAACCCAGCAAAGAACAAACATGAATTTATATTCCACAAGCACCTCCAACACCCTTACGGCTTGCCGGTGGCTCCAGCTGCTGCCCGAAACCTGGCTGCGAACCGGTGAAACAAGGCCAAGGCATTGCTGGTGGTCTGTGCCACATTCAAAACCTTCCCCTTGATGGTGGCCTTCAACTTGCTCATATTTCTTCCTGGGAACGCATCCACGCAGCTGCTGGCATCAGTCAGGGCAGCGCTAACCCACGTCTCGACGTTGCTTATGTGCCAAAACATGTTACCACCCACATGACCTTCTCGGTCCAAGCTACGTAGCTCGTTGATAGACTGGGTAAGTTGGTCCACACAATCGTTTATTTGTTCCAAACAATCTTTGACTGCCTGGTATTCCTTGGCCTTGATTGCCAAGAGTTCTTTAGCCACTTTCAGTAAATAAGCCCTCGTGTAGAAAGCACGGTTCAGGCTCGCGGACAAGGCGACTTGAGCCAGTTGCTTTGGGGTTTGGACGGTGGTGTTGGTGTGGATGTAGGTGGACAGGCAGTGGACGCAGAGAGCAGGGTACCGGGTGGTCTGGCACGAAGCCTCTATGTAGGCACGAAGCCTGGAACGTCTTGGTAATCTGGGAATGGTTGCCAAGGCCGTGCTTGAAATGCAGAAGATTAGCAGCAAGTAAAGGGTGAGTTTGGCCATTGTTGACTAAAGGTTGTAACTATGTAAGAGATGTGGATGGGGATGGAGGATGATATATAGGGATTGTTCACATGCATTCCTTAATTTGCACTCTACGTGGCATTTAGCATATGTTTTCACTTTGAGTTGACATAATGCAAACCAATTAACACGGCAATGCATTGATCAGGGTTAGAGGTATTCTACGTTTAATTTGTCTAGTTCTCTTTTCTTTTTCTTTTCTTTTTTTTTTCTTTTTTTTTTTTAATAATTATTCTATTAGATAATCACTAATCGAACCGAATCAAATAACGAATATACTCATGCATTGCGTGTAAATAGAAACTGACATACTCTTATTCAAAGCTTGATAACTTTTGACCCAAAATGAACTTCTATGAGGGATCATAATTGATTTGAGAGCAAAATGCGATCCCAAAGCCTGCATAAAATAGTGCTTTAACTATTGCAAATAAAAGTTGTTTCAGCCTGCAAAAACCCCTAAAAGCATGGTTATGAGATCCAAGAAATGGGATTACAAGTTTCTTCTCCATTTTTTGGCGGGATGTATTAGACGTTACTATGCAGTTTTATTTACAACTGAGACCCAGAAACATATTGCATGGTACAAGAAAGACATGTGAGACACCACTTGAGAGAGAGAGAGAGACTGAACGAGAATAAAATGAGTTCATTCCACCTCAAACATACAGAAATTACAATTACAAGAGATACACGATCAGCAGCAATAATATATAATATTATGACAGGAAATCAACACGACTGAATAAAACACACTAGGTTGTCACTTAGACGTTGATTTGCAGAGAGCAGGGAAGTCATTCGGCAGCCTTCATGCCTGAGAGATAAACTCGACACTGAATCACACTGCCCCCAATTGAGAAACCAGGCATAACCATGAGTCCAACCTTCGGTTTTTCATCACTTTCATCCACTATCAAATTCTTCACCACACTCTCCATATAGACCTCTGAAAATTCACTCCCCCTCTTAACCTGGAAGATCTTAGCATTGGGATCAAAAGAATAAGCCAGCCTGTGCAAAAGCCAGATTGACTTCGCCAGTTTCAGAAATGCCTGGTAAAACGGAGTCCTTGGATGCCCACCTCCCATTACATAATTCCGTTGATCTAAATTTCCAAAAAATGAAGCCTCCATCTTCGGGTGAACCACTACTAGGTACTTGCTCCGGCAAAATTTCCCAAAAATAGAATCTGGACTTTGGCCAAGCATGTCCAGTGGATCCATCTCCCTTAAAGCAAGATATTGGTTGAAGAAACTCTCCTTTGTGACTGTAAGATTGTCCGCTTTAACAGCAAAGCTTTCCTGCTGAAAACCACTGAACATTCGTTGGCATATGTGGGATTCAAAAGCATATTTCTTGTGAGCTCTTTTCGCATAAACGACACTAGGTTCTATTGAGTTAGCTGCAGCATCAAGATCCCATCCAGCTGCTTTCATCATGTTGATCAATGGTTTGGAAAAATCATGGATAGCCTTAAATGCAGCTTCTACTGCAGAAGTGAAAAGCTCAGGTGTTAGATCCACAGCGAAAAATCCATTTTCATCTGTAGAACCTTCTGATTCTTTCGTCAACAGCCCCCTGATCTTAAGATTCTTTTCCAGCTTTAGCCGCTTCTGGCTTGCCTCCTCAATTTGCTTTTGTAACTGAATAATCTCAGAATCTTTATTTTGAATTTCAGACTGGAACTTCTTAACCATAACCTCATAGGTTTTAAGGAGGCTCTGTTGTTCTTGGATCTCAGCAGCTAAGCGAGAATCCTGTGGAGAAACACATGCGGTTTGGGGTAGTGTTCCCTATAAAAGTGCTTGAGTTCAGAAAGGTTCTTCAGCTCAGAAATAACATGTTTATCAGCAGCTTGGATTTTTTCAGGGTCATAAGGAGTATGAGCTGCTTGTAGTTCTATATAAGCCGACTTAAGGGAGGAAATGTTAGTAAAAAGCTTGGATATCAAGGCTTCCACAGCTTCTGGATTCTGACTCATGGCCTCTTCCATGGGTTGTGGGTGAACCTTCTGGCTATTGCTCTCACGGAGTGGTGTATCCTTTGATCCAGTGGGTAGCATAGCTGCTACCAACTACACAGTGGTTAAATTGACTTCTTCTAGAGAAAAGACTAATATTACAGAACCTGCAGACTCCCAATAAAGTTTTAACAGCATTTTCAGAAAATCAACATCTAACAGATGCAAAATACAGGAATATAATGAAAGTTCCTTTTCAAATGTAAACGAAGTCAGAATATCAGACACAAAAGTTTGAAGTTTATTGCCGGTTTTATGCATCAAAAGTTAAATTTGAGCAAATTCCACAATCTTTTGAAATGGATTGTATAAGCTCTGATTATAATCTCATTAATATCCTTGGGCCTAATACCCTAGAAGCTTATTGCTAAGCTATTAGGAAAACCCTCTTCTTCCAATCACAGACAACATGCCTTGTCCAAATGATGACAACAAAACAATTTATTTGACAAGAAATATTAAGCAAAAGACTCTAAAATAAGTCTAAGAACTGCGATCAAGCAACCAGGGACTATAATGTAGAAACTGCTATTGCTCCATTATCCTTGAATTGGCAGACTAGGAGCATTCCTTCAGATTTTGAAGCATGGTCATTATCAAGAATGGAAGTCTAATGTGACGGTTCATAAAAGTCTAAGATAGTACACAGTACATTTATCTGCCAATTTATGGAAAAAAGAAAAAAAGAAGCTGCTAAGAATGTTAAATAATCTTGACCTATATAACCCATAACAATTAAACCATGCAGCAATCCCTAAGTTAAAACATAATACACCACGCCTCTCATTTGTATACAAGAAAACTCGAGAAAAATTCATAAATCTTCAATGCATAAAATTCTACTTCACCACCAACTAAATTTTTAACCAGGCTAGCTGCACGGGTGAAAAATGAAGACATTTAAATGTAACTCGCCCATAAATTCCTAGAAATTATGAATAAATACTGTGATTATCTTGAACAAATCGCAATTACCTAAAGTGGTCCGTGCAACAAATAAGTAATCAAACTTCTAGTATATGGAGAAAAGAAAAGAAAAAAAAAATTGAACAAAACAAAAACCATAGAGCACGAATTAGACCAAATCCAAAATTTGGTGCAAACGATAATAAAGATACTCATAGAACCCGTATTAGATAGCAAAAATGGTAAATTGGCAAGAGATGTTTACCTATGAGAGCTACATATCAGCCAGAGACTGTATCCAGCAAACATAATACCCCTTGAGCTGAAACACATCAATGAACAAATTAGTAAACAACCACTGCCAACATACGCTTACACGTTTACGCATCCAAATACACAACTTTGAACAAAATTCATCATAATTCTCGAGGCAAAAAGATAAAAATAAAAATTTCTCTAAGTTATCGACTAATTAAACACTCACAGCCCAGAATAAAAGAAGGATTTTTGGGTTGACTTCTCCAAGTATTTCGCAACAAAGGGGATGAAATAGAGGTGTGTCTGATCTCTGAGATTTGATCAGTGAATTGACGAAGGAGGCAGAGGATGTGAATGGAATTGAAGAGAATTAAAAATAGCAGAACCAGCAGCAACAGCGAATAATACAAACCAGTTTGGTAAAGTTTCAGCCTCCCCCAATTAAAGCAAACCCTAATGGGAAACTCTCTGTTTCTGTTTCAACTCTTTTTATTTGCGTTTTTTTGCAGAAAGCTTCGTGCTTTTTGACAGTCGTTTTTAGAAATTTTGTCCACCCAAGTCATGAAAAATAAAAAATAAAAAAAAAACATGTCAGCTTTAATTAATATTTATTTCAATTATATTAATTTCTTCTTCTTCCAAAATATTAGAGTATATTTATTTTATTTGTTTTAAATTTTAATGGCTGAGTTTGGTGCATTTTTTTTTTTTTTTTACCTTTTTTAATGGTTTGAACCGTAGTTAATTATATATTGTATACATTTTAAAGTTTTTTCTTAAGAAAAAAAATTATTTATCTTAAAGTTGTTTTTTAATATGTGATTAAAAAAAAAAGAAGGTTATTTTTTTAATAATTAATACAAAAATTATGTATTTTCAAAGCCATAATTTGCCAAATAGTAATTCATAAGTGAACATGCACTTTGATGTCATAATAACCATAATTACTTTCTTTCTTTTAGGGGAAGTCATGAGGAGGATAATATTTTGTTTGTCTGTTTTGTGACTTTTGTCTCTTACAAAATCATTTTCTTTACATTGGAGGAAAATACCAAACTTTATATAACGGGAAATTCATAGTTACTTTAATATAAAAGTTTTAAAGTGGTTTATAATCTTGTAATTCAATATGACCATAAGTATTTTCATGGAATCACATTTTAAAATAATTATAATAATAATTAAAGTAACAATTTTTAAGCATAATTTAACTCAAATAGAGAATTTGTAAATTTTGATTTTTGACTATTTCTAACTTTAGTTTTGTTTATACACATAATGACATGGCCTATTGGTTAAATTATATGTATATTTCTTTATTATTTAAGTTCTGTGATACCTTGAATAGACCAGTACCCTTTCAAAAAAAAAACTATAGTTTTGTTTTTTCCGAAAAACAATATTTTAGATATTAAATGGATTTTATTTTATTTTTTGTCATGAATTTTATATGGATTTGTTTGAAGAGAACAAAAATTCCGCAATCTAAACCGAAACAAAAAATGGATATGTTCCTACCACTACTGCAGACTCCAAACGCTCCCTTGACCAACGTCAAAGCTACGAAAAGTAGAGGAATAAATAAATATAAAGAGAAACTGAAAGATATACAGTTGGCTTGAACCGCCACGGCCGGAGAAGAATAGCAGAAGCGGCGGGATAAAGCACAGCCACAGCTCAATTTACCCACTGTAAGATTGAATTTTTCCCATAATTTTTTAATGGGTTTTCTTTAGCTTTTATTAGTTTTCATCGAACATTAATTATAGTTTATCAATCGCTCTAGATGCAAAATACTCACTGTTTTTGTACACCGTTTTGGGGGAAGGATTAGAGGTTGAGTTCCAATTGGCTTATGCACCAAACTGTACTGTGTTATTTGCATTGCCCCAGCTGAAAGGCAGAGCATGGTGTTAACCTGCACTTGCTTTCCAATGATTTTAAGCGTACTGTATTCTATTGGGTTTATTCTCTTGCAAAACCCAATTCGCGTTTTACATGATTATGTATATCCCTGTTTCAGTTTTCCGAATTAACCCAGAAAAAATTAGCACTGTGAGTGAGTCCTTGAAGTTAACATTTCCAAGTAGGAGAGTTTACTGACTGAAGATTGGTGGAAATTAGCTATTCATTTCAACAGATAACTAATTTACTATAGGAAATCTTTGCTCATGAACAAATAAAGTGGGATTAAACAATCGCTGAATTAAGGATTAGATTGCATCATAACCAAGAAAATGTAGATGTCTATTTATAAGATGTGTGTATGTGTTTGTCTATTCAGATACATATTGAACAGTTGTTTGTGAGAGTTGTGTTGGGTCTTCTGGTATTTCTCAGTTGGTGATTATGAGCATTTGATTACTAGGATTGGATTTTAGCTTGATAAGAGTTATCCTACATATAGTTAAATTCAGGCAGGCAAGAAGTAGATAATCTTGATTGTTGAGGATATATTCTTATCCATATGTATTCTTATGTTTCTTAACTTTCTTAGACATTTAGAGGATCTCATATTTGTAAAACCTACTGAATTGTTACTTATAGGTTTGTATATGATAATGGCAACTGCAATTGCATCACTCAACTCTATGAGGAATGATAAACGTCCATCTCCTAAGTGTGTCAAGTCAGAAGTCACAGCTTTGCGCCTGGCAACATGCTTTCACAAAACTACCAGTACTTGTGGCCTGAAACGCTACTATCAGTGCTACTTCTTCTATGTACCTCAACCTGCTCTGGCCAACAATTTCAAGTAAGACAGTAAATCATGTTAATACAAATTTGCTGAAACACTGACAAAGGTTGTCATCATAATTAAGTATTTTTCTTTATATCCACATGTAAGAGGTGTTTTTATTCATAAAAGCAATTTAATCCTCTTTGAAGTTAAATTTTCTTGCTTGTTTTCCTCAAATGATCCTGGGGTCATCTTTCATCATGAGAGAAACTTGTTCATTTTTTAAAATGTATACAACAAAATTTTCAATTGAGAACATTAAGTGTGGCATTACCATGCTTATTTCCCCATTATGACAGATATTTTCCGTAACTCCTTCTTTTGGTTAGGGTTCTTTTAGAAAAGGGGATGGGAGCGGTAGCTACAATCAAAGTTTTCATTGGTAAATGGTCATATAATTAGGTACCAAGGTTGAAGGAGCTAAATTTTCAAAAAGATTAAGGTTGAATGAGCTTATCATCGACACATACTGGTACTTCTTGTTATTTGGCAGTTAGACAGAGAATCCTGCATGTGTTATTTGGGTTGGTGTTTAGAAAAAAGAAAAAAAGCGATCTGAGTAAAACTTGTCTCTGTCAGTAATTTGTAATAACTGTTTGACTTATACAGGAAGATGGCCTGGTCTATTAGGAGCAGTCTAGACAGCAGTGGCTTGGATCCTTCTCCTTCAAATAGCAATAATGGCACAACACGACTAATCAGGGCCATCCAAGCTATTCAAACCAAGTTAGGTGCAAGAATACAGGAGGTAAGAAAAGGTCTTCCAGTAAAATTACTCTTTTTCTTGGCGGGATTTTACTGTGCAACTGCATTTGCTACCGTTATTGGGCAAACGGGTGACTGGGACATCCTATCTGCTGCCTTGGCTGTTGTAGTTGTAGAGGGCATTGGGGCTCTCATGTATAGGGCCTCTTTTCCTTTATTAAACAAGATTAGGAGGCTGATAACCATGTTTAATTATTGGAAGGCTGGGCTTTCTCTTGGTCTCTTCTTGGATTCATTTAAATATGAAATAGATGATGTTTTTGGGTTAAGCAGTCCTTTCAGTTTTGGACTAGATACATTCTCCATGTTCTTTTGACACTCACTCTTTCGGATGCTATTGAGTGATGTATCTATCCAAAGCATTAAGAAGTTATTGGTAATCATAGGTCGGGACTTGATTGACTGAGGAGCAATTGCATATCGAGAAAGCAAGGTCAGTGAATTGCGGGTTGAGGAGGGACCCAAAGCCTGGCTATTTTAATGACATTAACAGCTAGAGAGAGAGAGAGAGAGAATTGGAGCCTGACGCCACTTACGTCTGATGCTCAGAACTTATTTCAGTTGAGCTCACATGGATCAGTCTGCTCGCTTTGTCAACTTCTGTGTCATCTGCAGGCTCCAGCACATTTTCAGAAGTACGAGAATCGCTTGGCATCTTTGAGAGAGTTCTGTTAACCATTGGTGCTGTGTTGGTTTTCATTGAGGGCCAGCCTTTTTATGGTGCCATTACTTAGGAAAAGAGAATGTATCTGCTTTCCCCACTCTTTCAAGCCTCAACCCCACGCGGCAGGCGGCACACTAGATTTCATTTTAGCGTGAACTGGAATTTCAGCGCATTTTAGTATATTAGTTTTATTTATTCTTTCTTGCCCATATATACATTGTATAAATTTTTTGCCGCAAAGTTTCATGGTATATTGGTGACTGCAATAAAATGGCATTGATGTTATGTTGATTATGGAAATTCAATCTGCTTTTTATACTTCTGTTCTATTGACTTTATTTTTCATTTCTGTTGCCCGCTATGATTATTGTCTTGGAAATATTTGGACTCAATATTCCAAAAGATAGCTGTATGTGAAATGAGTTAGGAAAGAAAATGGTATCCTGGCTAGAGTACTTGAAAGAGACGTTTTATTGAAGCAAGCATAACATAAAGCTATGTCAAAGGCAAGAGTGAGAGAAAAGATTTGGCAACATCTTCATAAAATTCATCATGGTATTATTATTTATGCACATTGATAAACAAATGTAAAATACACTTCACATCGCAAAATCATGTGTACGTAAGCGACGAAATGAAACCTTTATAGAATTTACAGCTGTTAGACGATGCATAACCAGGCAAGGACTCCCTACAAATCTTTTTTTTTTTTGGTCGTCAAAAAAAGAAAAAGGGTATGTGCATGACAAAGTAATAACTAGTTTTTCTTTTTTCTTTTTGGTAAATTCAAAGTAATATCTAGTTCATGGGCATTTTCTAGTAAATCTATTCGCGGAAAGCGAAGAGCAAGGCACAATAACAACCAGTATCATGCATCAATACCAGGGCCTGGATATGCTGGTAGGCTCATTATCCGCCTGTCCAGGACCGGGCCTCCCACGGTGAAATGATATAGACTCTGAAACTTCGAACCTTTTAGCCCAAGCAATTCATGCACTGCAAAAACAAAAACATTTATGAACTTAGTAAGATGCATCATGCATGAGACAAATAGCAGAACAGACTATCAATTCATTACTGTTATTATTATTGTCAAATTATGGACCCATCTATCTTTCTACGACACTTAAATAAGTGTTGCAACTAGAAAATAACTAAAGTAGGGACCAAAATAATACAGCATGAAAACTTCTAGGCCTTTAATAGCAACAGACAAATCTATTCCAATTAAATTGTAGTCACTTTCGTTTGGAAACTTTAGATAATTCATGTCACCATTCCTCAGTATTCATTATACTAATCAGACAACTGAAAGTCTTTCCTCAAATTTCTTAAGTTTCACAAAACTCCTGTTCAGTGCATGCTGAAACAATCCATTGTAGCATAATTTTTTCAGAATTGGTTTCACGGAATCTTACAAAATGTTGCAAAATAATGCCTTTATGATCGTATAACATTCATCATTCATAGAAATAGTTTTGAATGACTGCTTGGCATTGCATTATATACACTGTGTTTAGTGTTGAAAATCCATTAGGAAAACATGGTCAGACTAATTTATGTGAAAAAGGTAATGAGTAGCTATCATTGACAGAAAAATGACAGCCATTAGGTTACACTGAATCATCATGCAGTGCGGGAATAGCAGAATGGGAATTAACACATAAAGAAGGTGAGGAAGGAATTATACCATGATCATCAAAGTAGCAACCAATTCCTGTTGCGGAGATGCCAACAGCATGCGCTTCAAGGTACAACACCTGCCCTAGAACTCCAGTCTCCCAAAACAACCGAGGATACATCCACACACTCTTCTCTCGCAAAGTAGGCTCAAAACGAGCCACCATACCAAGACTGAAGCAACCATGACTGGCAATTTCCTGCATGTAGGTGCAAATGGAATATCTTAGCAGAAGTTCGAATATATCCTTTATCTTACTCCTAACTGTCACCTGTCACTTCTGTGTTAGCAAGTAATAATAATATTCTTCTAAATATAGTGTAAAACACAAAGACGACATTTTTTAAAAGACAATGTTGGCTCATTTAAGATTAGTTGAAGGAAAATGTAATTCTAATGCATGGTGTAAAACACAAAAATTAACATTTTTAAAAGAAAATGCTGAGACCTAAGTCTAGTTGAAGGCATAAAATGGGATAAGTCTTGTATATACAGAATATCTGTTTTACCATCATACTCGCATAGTAACAACCGCACTAGTATGAAACATTTGAGAAATGGATAGAACAATGGCACACCTGATGGCACGAGAGCCGTTCAGCGACAATCCCATAATCACCTTTATCCAGTTCATACAGAGGGAGATCATCAGGGCAACCCTCAGGCTTCGTCCACTTAAAATCAGACCTCATAGAATTCCTGAGGTCACCAGAATGGTCTTCATTTCTCACCAAAAAATATAAACCCTGTGGCAAACCTGCCACCCTGTGAACAAACAAAGCAGCATGCACCTCAGCATCCCAAGAAAGAGCTCCAAAAGGCAATGCCAATTGCCTCTTCTGCATCATTCCATTTTGAGAACCCGAAGGAAGACAATGTAACATGATCTGATAAAACGTATCTCTCCGCATAACAGTAACTCCATCCATATCAACTGCGCTTCTTCGCTTCCTAACAACTTCCCGTACTGTAAATTGCTTGTATGCATCTTCACTATAAAGTCCACTACACTGAAATGGATCAGCTAAGGATTCATTGCCTACCATCAATGGCCTTTTAACAACCTCTGCTGTTCTGTAAATAATATCCCAACAAATGTGCTCTTTACTAAGTAAATTTGGCTTTCCCTTCCAATCCAATTTCGAAAATTTCGATATTGCGGAACTCAATTCCTTATAATCGACATCAAATTTACCAACCCCATTAGGAAAAACTGCCAGAACACAGTCCGGATGCTCGAATTCAATTTCAGGAATCTTCCCTTTAATTGGTCGAGAAGGAATTTGGAATTTCGGGAATATTTCAAGCCCCATTAGCTCTCTAAATCCTTATAGCCCAAGCCATCAAGAAGCTTCACATCCCAACCAACTGCCGCTGCGGCCATCGAAACCGCGGCGATAGCATGACCGACGTCGTGATTGCAGTACCGAAATGCGCGCTCGCCGTACTTCCATGCCTCACGCCAGAAAATCGATGACAGCCCAATGAGAAACGAGTCCTTAGGAAAGAACTTGGGGAAAAACTCAGATGGAATGTCAGCTCTAATCTCCAAAGCATGCTCTTTTGGCGCATAATGCGCCACAAAACCAGAACTTGACACCGACTCGATTGGCGGAGCAATAATATAACCCTCGGTTGGGTGTAAATTACCACTGCTGGGATTAACTCTGAGCGACCAAGTTGAAAACCCCGCAGTTTTCCAAGCAGAAAGAGCTAAAGAATCATAGAAAAACTGAGAAATGGTGGATTTAGAAATGGATTTCGGAGGAGAAGAGAGAAAGAGGGAGGAGTACAAAGGAGCTTCAACGGTCTGCGTCTTTTCTTTCTGGTTTTCAATGGGATAGTGTAGGAGAGGGACGAGAGGGGCAGAGACGTACCTGCGAAATGGGTTGGGCTGGTTGGCCCAGTCGAGGCCGTGAGGACCTCTGGCGTACCTGGTAAAGGAGTGCTTGGTCTGGTTGTGGTACTTGAGGACCTGCAAGACCTCTTGGTCTTGCGAAGACTCTTTTGGGTTGCTCACCGAAGGAGAGGGTGATGAAGCTGAGGAAGAGAAAGACATGGTGAGGATCAAACTTCTTCTGGAGGTGACGATGGTAGGGAGCAGAGACGACGATGGAAGAGTGTGGAATCGAGGATTGCTCAGACTCAGAGAAATAGAGAAGCTTGAAGAGAGTGGAGGCATCTATGCGTTCCTTTTTGAAAAATCAAAACGTTCTCGGTGGGATTCTTCTAGAGGCTGTTGGGTAGTTACAGCGGGACGAGACAGAGAACAAATCCGACATGTCGTTCAAACCGTTGGACTTGGACACGTCATGTGGTTCTCCCCGGCCAATCAGATCCAGGCCCATATTCATAACGAAATTTGAAACCCAAAAATTGAAGGGCCTGAAGACTGTGGGTCAGAATTGGTTGCTAAGGGGTGCAATTTATCAGGATGTGGTGACGTGGGTTTGCAATTGTTGGGGATTCGTTATGTCCCATTTTTGCTAAGTGAGTCAGCAAAACGCGAGTGGAGAGCGTCATCATTCTCCATGGACACACCACCATTTTTTACAAGAGAACTGTGGTGGCATTGTAAATGTGTACGGTTTATCAGCAGCCAGTAGTGGGGGCCACCAAGACACAAGATTTAAGAAAGCAAGAAAAATAATTGTTAGTATAAAGTGTTGATAATTTTTAATGTAATCCGATAAGCGTTCCTTCCGTCTCAGTAAAAAAGAAGGCACAACTGCATGGGCATTGGGTTATATTAGGCAAGTAGGTAGGCGACAGCGTGACAGAGACAGTGCAGTTATCCCAGCCACCACTCGTCCGAGTCACCGCCCTTTCGACTCACTCAGCTCCTTCTTCAGAGGTACGAATTTCACTCTTCCTATTTTTAACCTCAGTTTCTGTCTCTGCTTTGTTTTCTGTTCATGAAAATTGCAATCTAAGGAACAACAATTTTAAGGATTGAAGAAACCAAACCAGGTGAAGGTATTAGTGGATGCTGTTTGGGCAATCGAGGGTGAGAATGTCGTACGTAGGGAGGAGAGGAATTCATTACCTGCAGAAACTCAGCTCCCCAAATGTTGCCTCTACTTTGTTAGAGAATGGCCAAAATCGTGTCGTCGATGCTTCCCTCACGCTGATTCGTGAGAGGGCCAGGCTTAAGGTTTGTAAATATATATATATAGATGGTGAGGCTTTGGTATCATATTTTGTTTGTATTTGGGATATGGTAGTGTAAATTTGTGGACTCTGTTGGAAAATAGGGAGAGCTGGTGCGTGCTTTGGGAGGTGCTGTAGCATCGGCTTCTCTGCTTGGAGTTCCTCTGGGACATAACTCCTCGTTTCTTCAAGGCCCTGCCTTTGCTCCTCCTCGCATTAGAGAGGCTATCTGGTGTGGTAGCACTAACTCTTCTACCGAAGAAGGTGTGCCTTTTAAGCACCATATGGCTATTGCTTTTGTTTAAATTGTGCATTACAGAAGACGTGGATCAAAGTTACTGCAATATACTAATGTGTGTACGGAAATTCAGGGAAAGAATTAAATGACCCGCGGGTACTAACTGATGTTGGTGATGTTCCTGTCCAAGAAATTCGAGATTGCGGAGTAGACGATGATAGACTTATGCATGTGATTAGTGAGTCTGTCAAGCTAGTGATGGAAGAGGTAAGTTGGTATTCATATCCTGCAGCATGTATGTATATTGTCATGTTGTTTAATATCCTGTGGAATTTACTTCTTCCCCTTTGTTTCTCTAACTTGGTTTTTGTTTCTGTTTAATTTCCTTACAACTCCTTGGTATTTGCTGTCATATGGAACTTTTTCAAACTTCTTTTGATTTCTGAGATATTTATCGCTGGGTATATGTTTTGGTATGGTTTATGACCCTCCTAAATGATGTGAATGCCTTTTCAGGATCCTCTACGTCCATTAGTTTTAGGTGGCGATCACTCAATTTCTTTTCCTGTTGTAAGAGCTGTCTCCGAGAAGCTTGGTGGACCTGTGGATATACTTCATCTTGATGCACATCCTGATATCTATCATGCCTTTGAAGGAAACAAATATTCCCATGCATCATCTTTTGCCCGAATTATGGAGGGCGGTTATGCTCGGCGACTGTTGCAGGTAAATTGTCATCTCTGAATATGCTGAATTCTTAGATCTCATATTCTCCATTGGTTTAGCAAATAATAGATGATCCAAATAATAGTTGATAGATGATATTCAGCTAATCTAGCTGTGCATACAATTACTGAAATTCTGTAAAGTTAATCCATCAAGTTCTAAAATCACCTTCAGGAAACTTAAAGAAATTCTTAGACAATTTAGCATTAAAATAGAATACCTTTCTCATTTTATATTAAAAAAGTTCTTTGTTACATCAAATTTTATTTTGGGGATTGTCTCAAAAGAAGGTTTTAGTATCTGTACGTTAATGGTAAATTGTAAGGTATTACAATTGGACTAACATTCAGTATCATGATATGCTTCTATCGTAAGGTTAGAGTGGTGGCATTACTTTTATTGTGCTTCTCTGTGAAATATTGATAAAAATCTTTCATTTGTTCTACCACGTGGTAAGATTCAACATATCTGTCTGGTTTCTTAGATGACCTTTCTGGGCTAATTTGTTTTTTTTCCGTTAACTGTTTAACGCAGTGTAGTTCTTGTGAGCTATTTATGTTCAGAAGATTAAGTTCTTGTGAGCTCTGTTGCTGTCCCATGTGCTAGTTGCAATTCAACCTAATGAAATGGATGGCTGAACTTTCAGGTTGGAATTAGATCAATAAATAGCGAAGGGCGTGAACAGGGCAAAAGATTTGGTGTTGAGCAATATGAAATGCGAACTTTTTCAAGAGATCGCCACCTTCTAGAAAACCTGGTCTCTCTCTCTCCCTCTCTCTCTCTCTCTCAGTCTAAGTATGTGATTGTGTACATGTATTTGTATGTAGATTTGATATTAAAAGGTTGTAGAGAAGATATTTTATGGTTTGATTGTTTTTCTGTGGTAGAAATTTTCCTGTTACTGAAATGTTAGAGACTTAGCAGAAACCAGTTATCATATGCATTATCATCCATGTCAAATGTTTCCCATTGAAAGAAGCTAAGGAATGAATTTGATATGTGGCTTTGCTAAAAATTTTAAACTATAGCTTATTTGGATTTATGATACGATTTTGATGTTTCAAGAGTTTCACGTAGGATAGTTGCATTCTTGATAAGAGTAAAGTATTCTGAACAGTAACTCTCAAGAATGTTTCTTTGACAGAAACTAGGAGAAGGCGTCAAGGGTGTGTATATCTCCGTAGATGTGGATTGTCTTGATCCTGCTGTTGCTCCCGGAGTGTCTCATATTGAGCCAGGTGGTCTCTCTTTCCGTGATGTTCTTAACATACTTCATAATCTCCAAGGTGATGTTGTTGCAGCAGATGTGGTTGAATTTAACCCACAGCGTGACACTGTTGATGGCATGACTGCAATGGTTGCTGCTAAGCTCGTGAGAGAATTGACTGCGAAGATTTCAAAATGATAAGTTTTGTTTTTTTACTTTAGACTCTGATACGTATCTCCTGGATTCACTTGGAGACCAATGCTTTCGATCATATCAGAGATTTTTCATTTATTAAACAACATTACTTGCAATTAACCCACAGAGAATTAAACATATAACTGCAGTCTAGAATGCCTAGATGGTAATGTGCTGGGTTTTGCACAAGCGTGTAGCAATGATTCTGTTATAAATTGCTATTTGGATTTACTGTTTCAGACACCTTTGTAGTTCATCTTCTTTTTTCTTTTTTTTGGATGAATAAACCATTGCTTTGAGCACAAAAGAAACCTCAAAGAGGCTTATACAAAAAGACCAATATGCAATTGGTCTTGGACAATAGCTTCCCAAATACACTTAGGCAAAACAGGATCCAAATGATCAAAAAGCCGACAAATATTGGTCTTGTACTTCATCTTCTATCAAAATAAAGAGCAGACAAATATTCTCAAATTCAATTTTCTCGTCTCTATGTTTACAATATTTATATAATTGTTCAACAAGATGCGAGATAATGGTGGTATGTATTTACTATTTTTAAAAACTATTTATTTATTTTATGAAACGATCACGGAATGCCAATTTTCTCAATGGAACGATGATTTTTTCACATGAAAGGTAAAAAATGCAAAGTCGATTTTTCCTATAAGGAATGCCGATTTCCTCAGTGGAATGTCGATTTCTTTTCACATGAAAAGTTTATTTTTCCACATTCAAAAGTTGATTTTTTTGACATGAAATGCATCTAATATGGTTTTACTACATCAAAAGTCAATTTCCCCCCCGCATGGGAAGTCTATTTTCTTATATAAGAAGTTAATTCTAAACATTCAAAGTCATTTTTCTTATTATTTTAATCCATTTTATTGTATTATTTTAATCCATTTTATCGTATATTAAGTTAAATTTTCCACATGAAAAATTAATTTTACTATATAAAAAGTCAATTTTTCACATTTAAAGTCGATTTTCTCACATTGAAAATTAATTTTCCGGCATCCAAAATCTATTTTCCTCACATGGAGAGATTATTCAACAAGTAGCTGCCAATTGGAATACTGAACAGAAATTAATCCTTATTTCATTGCAGATAAAAACAGAGAAGAGAAAAAATAAGGAAAGTTTGAAAAAGCTTTAGAATCATTCAAGTAAAATTGGTTCAGTGGTTATACACGAGTCCTATCATTTCCATGAGCAATTCAACTTAATTTTTTAATGCTCATTCCAAGTAGAAACTCCTGCATAGCTCCTGTACCCATAAAAATCATTTTCATGACTTCACTTTCAATGAAAACAATGCATGGAAATAAAAAAATAAATATAACAGCATAGAAAGCTCCTACTGTGCCAGAGAAGCAAGGTTTACATGAATGTTAATTAAGTTCTAGGTGAGCTTTATAAAGTTGCTATTTTTTTGTGTCTTCCCTACCTATATATAATTTTATTCCTTTGTTTCATAGCTAAGACGTTGAAACTGTTCAAACGAAATGTAAAACCCTCATGATCAATTTTCGGAAGCAAAACTGAGTGAGGCCACAGTTTCTTAGGCTCAATTTGTGATCTCCATTTGAACCATTTATCTTTCCCCTTCTCTCTTCTCCATTGATATGAACTTGTAGCGCTTAGCACATACAATATATAATGCCAAGTTGAACGCAGAAAAAGCGGCTGATAGAAAGAAAAATCTATCCAAATGACCATCATTCAAATTAGGAGGAACCCAACCTGGCTTCCCATCTTTCGTTGTGATCTTCATCACCACCGTCAAAATCATGCTTGCAACATAAGAACCAATGGCTGACGAAGCCATGGACAAAGCAATTCCCAAACTCTTCAATCCATCTGGTGTTTGTGTAGCAAAAAACTCCATTTGCGCAACATAGACGAATGCTTCGGAGACTCCCACCAGCACATACTGTGAAGTCTGCCAAAAAATACTAAGAGAACTGATCTCTTCTCTGCTGTTGCTTGCATGTTTTACCCTTTGCTGCTCAACAACACCGGCAATTATCATGGCCGGTATTGCAATTGCCAGGCCAATTCCGATCCTTTGTAGCTCATTTGGAGGGTTTGGTTCTCTGTTTCTCAACTTGACATATAAAGGAACAATGAGTTTGTCATACAGTATAATGAAGGCTGATGTGCTGACAATGTCAAATGCAGTCATGCTAGCCGGAGGGATTTGAAAATTTGAGACAGTTCTGTTCATTGCAGCTCCTTGCTCTACAAAAAGAGAGCGCATTTGAATGAACACCACAGAGGAGAAGATGGTGCAGAACCAAACCGGTAATAACCTTAATACGCATTTCAATTCTTCAACCTGTGTAACACCGCAAAGATACCAGGAATTTGGAGTTTGCTCTTTGTTTGATGTCATGTTATTTGTCATAACAATAGCGGCCCGATCAAGAAACCTGTTAGTTTTGAAAGTATCAGCATCAATGTTCTATCAGACAATTTAAAATTCTATATGTTAACCAACATTTTGTTATGGTCAATGAAGAGAATACTGGTATATTGATGCAACATTCTTACCTGAAGCCATTGGTGTGAAGAATCCTCCTCATACCATTGGTCTCACCCTCCCTTTCATTAACTTCATAAAGCTCTTCTTCATTTGAGGGCAAAGTTTGATTAAATTTCCTCACGGAAGCCACTATTACTTGGGAGAACCTACAGATGAGATTTCCAGAAATCTTGAAGTGCCTGTATCTGGGAGTTCCACTTAAAAGCAATAGAAATGCAGCAACAGCAGTACTAGTACAAGCCCAAAACCCCACTTCCCAATACCCCATGTTCTCCACATAAACCAATATTGTCTCAGCTACCAAGCATCCAAGGTTTAAAGCCACATAAAAATAGCTGTAATATGAAGTTTTGTATTCTTTTTCCTTTGGATCTTTATCATCGAATTGGTCTGCACCGAATGCAGCCAACGCAGGTTCAGAAGCTCCATTTCCTAAAGCGATGAGATATATTGATATGTAGAATATTGCAATCTCAACTGGTGAAGGAGGCTCGCATAAGTGGCCGATTTTGCCACAACCTTGAGGTCTTAGAAAAAGCAGGTGAGTTGACAAAGACAATGCTATCAGTCCCTGCAAAAAACAGGCTAATTGAGTTCACAAAAGAGAGTAATGAGTACAGGCCAACTTAGGGAGGTAGTAAGAAGGTGAGCTTAGCTTACAATGACATATACAGCTTGAAAGATGAGACAAGTGAGATATCTTCCCAAGTAGGAGTCACTAAAAAATGCACCCATTAAAGAGAACAAATAAACAGTCCCCATCCATCTGCTGAATGTATTTGCAGCCTCTGAATTGGTCTGCCTCAGTACTGATTTTGAGAACAGAACAAAGTTTACCTCAACTCCAGCAAATGCCAATGTGACTAGTCCTTGATTCACTGAAATTAGTACAACACTTGCTATAAAATCAGTAATAAATTATATATATATATATATATATATATCCAAATTGAAAGAAATCTCTCTTACAGCTGCATCTCTGAAAACCCCAAAAGGGTAATTTATGTGTATATATGTATATATATGTAAACTTTAATATTACTACTACTAGTGAAATCAATGAAATTCATGAGGAGGAAAATTACCTAATAATAACATTCCACATCTCCATCCACCAGTTTTCTCTTTTGTGGCTGGTTTACCATGCCTATCCACTGACCCATCTCTTGTGCATGCATTGTTCCAAACTCTATCTTCGCCATTCTTCAACTGGTTGGACTCAAACATCTTCTATGTTGCAAAAAACAAATATTAAGATCCGAATAGTGAAAGCAACCCAGTTTTATACAAATCTTGAAATTTTTATAGTTTTCAGATTCTCATTAAATTTTTTGTAATAGACCTGGTGGTATGCTTATTATTTCTAGCAAAATAATTAATGTATCATCATCTGTCCATGCGACAATTACAATATGAACAGCTTGTAACCAAGTGACTTGTTGACACTTGGCACCATGCACTTTGGATTGTTTGCCATAATCTGTTGCTTCGCTTCCAATTATGAATTCCTTGGGAAATACTTACAAGTCAAAAGAAGCAATAAATTTAACTTCTTGATTTCAATATTGGGAAAGAAAAGGATGAAGATGAATATGCATGGTAAATGGTAAATAATTAATTTCGTATTGAAACTGAGTAAATACTAGTACTCCATGAAAATATCAGCAGTAAAATAAAATACGTTGAACTGCTATTTTCTAACTACAGAAGAAGTTGAATTGGACAGGGCTGGTTCTGGAGCCATGGCTATTTGAAGTAGTCCTTGTGAGGGAGTTGAGAAATGATATGCTAGATGAATATATAGAGAACAAATGTGAAATTACTTTAAACGAAGCCATGCTGAGAACAATGACTTGGCCTGTCTAGCAGCTAGCCAACCGCCAAATAAAAACTGTACGTTCCTCAATATTTTATAAGCACAGCATGTGGCATTGGAACACAATAGCAACTAGCCGTCGGGTGAGTGTGAGTTCACATGTAGGTAATTTAGAAAAGAATGTAAGATCATTCCATTTTAATGAAACCGATGTTACTGTTAAATTGGCATATTTATTACTAACCTATTCACATTGTATATATGGATTTTGGAGTTGTGTGCACATTAATTTATGTTTGTCTTTCCTTATTATATAAATTCATACAAAAACAGGAGGAGGGAAAACAAAACTCTTTGTTTGGGTCTTCAATGAAGAAGAAAACGGATTGAAAGATTGTCACTTCATGGATGAAGAAGGATATGCCAAATGTATCACAAAACTTTTTGTTTTTTCATATCTTTACCAATATTATTCATCTTCTTTCTGATAATATCCTTCATAGGCCATGACTCTTCTCAACTTCTATCTCTTTACGACTCTGTATATGCCTTCAGCAATCAAAGTCTGAAAATTCTTGTAACTGGCACAGCCATTTGGGCTATTAATACATGTCATTTTTAAAGTACATTTTGTGTATTGAAAAAATTAAGAAAAAAATTTAATCTGTATTGTTATTTATATTTAATTTTGTGATTACTATTTTCTTTCATTATGGTACTTTTTTTTTTTTGTTAAATGATTGAAAATTTGGAGTGAAGCAAACAAAATACGGCGAGTGCACACGGATTGGGGTTGATTGGGTTAGAAGCAAGCCTAAGCCCAATAGTGGCCCATAAAACAGGCTTAGTCTGATTCATATCCCCTTGAGCGGCCCAAAACAATAGCGCCTAGGAGAAAACGACTTTTTTTTTTTTTTTAATTCTATATTGTTATTATAATAATTTATTGTTTGTTTCTAAAAGGAATGAACGGGTTTCATTTGGCATAGTCTGTGGCGACCTTTGTGCGCCATTTTCTGAGTTTCACTCTCTGTCTCTGTGTGGTGTAGAGAGCAGAATGGCTATTTCGTCAACGTTTTCGCGCCTTAATCTCCTTCCAAAACCTTCGCTTCCCTACACATTGACTACTATCAAAGCACTGAAGCAACTCTTACAGCGACGAAGCCTCATGAGGTCACCTGCCGATCCTTTTTCTTCATCATTCAAGTCCGTTTCCGGCCACTGCGCTGCAGCGACGTATGCCACCACCTCCCCAGTTCCTGACCATCGAATTCCAAGTCCCCAGGACGACCTGCTTGTTTTAGGCATCGAAACCAGCTGCGACGACACTGCCGCCGCTGTTGTAAGCTCAATTGATTAGGCTACCTTTGGTGTTGCGCATTTCGACTATCATTTTTTTAATTTTATTTACTGGTTTTTTTTTTACTTTGTTTCTCTTTTCATGGTTTTTGTGAATAAAGGTGAGAAGCAGCGGTGAAATTCTCAGCCAAGTTGTGTCTTCTCAGGTAGATATTATTATCTTCGTTGGTTTTTTTTTTTTTAAGTTTTACAGAATTGGGTGGCACTAGATTTAACTAAGTTCGTGAATTAGTTGGTCCTGGATGTAAAAGGAGGCCTGGTGGCTAGCATTAACCATTAAATTACTTGCTAAAATTCAAATGTTTTTGTAAGTTTTCTTAGCTAGGACAAATTAGATATACATAGTTTACAAAGAGCGAACATCATATATAATTCTAACCCTTTGACTTTAAGGCAGAGTTACTTGCTCAATATGGAGGCGTTGCTCCAAAAATGGCAGAGGAAGCACACTCGCAAGTGATTGATCAGGTACTGCATGTGCATAAATTATGCCCTTTAGATCCTGTTTTCAATTTCTGTTACTTAGAGCTATTTGTTTCTGTGTCACGTTGATTACATAGATAAGTGTATTATGGTTTTGCAAAACTTTCTATGTAATTCAGCATGTCAATTTGTCTCTGTCAGTTACCTTAACGGCTTATATCATGTAATATAGTTAAATCGTTCAGGCCTAGCTTGTTTGCTCGCTTAGCAATTTAAGATCTTGGATGATACATTTGACCTATTTTTGTGATTGTTAATCGCAGGTTGTCCAAGAAACACTTGACAAAGCTAATTTATCTGAGAGAGATCTCTCTGCAATTGCTGTTACTATTGGTCCTGGTTTAAGCCTCTGTCTTCGTGGTAATTTGGTTAACATAATTCTGTTTTCTCTCGTACTTGTGTCACTGAAATACTTATTGCCAATACCATATAGTTGGATCCTGTCCGTTCTCTTCCCTATGAGCCAGGATATATCATTGTGAAAAAAATTATTATATTTTATTTGGTGGAATCACACAAACTCACGCATATATACATGGTTTTGTAACAGGAACACAATTTTGGTAATCTAAACTTGAGATGAACACGTAACATCATACTTGGTTTGTGTAACACAGTACATAATAAGTAACAGTGTCTAAAATGGTAATATAACATATAAATTTGGTACTGCGATACAAGATTTGTGTAACAACATACATAATCAAGGTAGCACTAACATAAATAGAATAACATACCTGGTAACATTATACATGAGTTGAGTAACAAGGTACAAATTCCTGGTAAGGAAACTATAAGGGTAACTTAATGGAAATCAAGTAACTTTGTACATGTTTTGTGTAGCAAAAGTATAATTCGAGTAACATTAGATGAGTGAGAGATGGGTAGTGTAACATAAATCTCTTAACATCGACAGTGTTTTTAAAGGTACTTAAAATGAAGTTTACAACACAGTTCCTTGTAGGAAAAGTAGGCTAAGAGGATGTTGAACAATGTTGAACTAGGTTATTTAAAAGATTAAGGGTAAAACAAAACAGTGGAGGAACAAAAAATGTTTATGTTCTTACAGTAGTGCTGGCATCCCTTTTCTCCTTTTCTCCTTTTAAGCATTTGAAAAGCTGGGTTGTCATTTCACAAAGCCAATATTTTTATTTTTTCATTACGATGTATGTGAATTCTATAAATGTATGCTGGTTTGGTTGGACATAGGTTCCTATTCCAAGTATGGAGATCTAAATCAAATGGAGAGTGTTGGAGTACTTGTTCCATATCTGTGAACTAACCTGGATTTTGATTCTTTTCATCTCTATCTATTGGGGTGGAATTATGTTGCTTAGGAGTGTCTTAGAACCATTTGTTCTTGCAATCACAATGCAGTTGGTGTGCGGAAAGCTCGTAAAATTGCTGGTAGCTTTAATCTACCAATCATAGGTGTGCATCACATGGAGGCTCATACTCTAGTAGCAAGGTACAAGAGTAACAGCAAATCTAATGGTGCATTGCAAAAAAAATCAACATAAACGTCTTTCTTTCTGGGAGTGTAAAGCATTTTTAACTACAACCTTATGATATTATTCTTCCAAAGAGTTATGTATGGGCTATATGCACTTAAAGGTTGTTATGTGAGGTGAAGTCCTCCAATGATGTATTTCTTTCTTGTTATAGGTTAACTGAAAAGAACCTACAATTTCCTTTCATAGCCCTGCTTATTTCAGGTAAATAATTCTACTCTTTATACTACTATAAATTTGCTTTTCCTTTTTTATCTTATCTGGACAATTGACTTCTAGCCACTTTCTTTTCAAAACTTTAGTGAGCATCCCTAGCCCTATAAACAACAGTAAGAGGTCCATTTTTTTAGTTTTGATATTAAATCATGTGTTCCAAAAGCACACTTCAGGCTAGTAATTTCATTTTACATATGAAATTTGGATTCTCATCTCATTATCATTTGGGTTTCTGAGGAGAACTTTATAAGATCTTTGCTTGATTCTTTACCTTCTGCTTTGTGCAGAAATGACAGTTTCCCTGACATAGTTAACAGCCTGTATTGGATTGTAACTTGGATGTTACGTCATTTGAACTTTGGCCTCCAGTACAGTAATCATTTACACTTTGTCTTTTAGGAGGACACAATCTACTCATTCTTGCTCGTGATCTTGGCCTCTATATACAACTTGGGACCACAATAGATGATGCAATTGGTGAGGCATATGACAAGACAGCAAAATGGCTTGGCCTTGATTTGAGGAGAAGTGGTGGTCCAGCTATAGAGGAGCTTGCCCAGGAAGGTGATGTGGAATCAATCAAATTTGCAGTAAGTTGTGTTCTAAGATATTCTTTTTACTCAATGTGGCTTTATTCCTTGGTTCTGCTGCTGCCAGATAAGAATTCTATGATATATGACCAAGATTTCTGCATCATCAAGTCATAATAAGTTTGATAGTGATGTGTTTTTCAGATACCGATGAAACAACATAAAGATTGCAACTTCTCTTACGCTGGTCTGAAGACTCAAGTGAGGCTGGCAATTGAGTCCAGAAATATGTATGCAGAATCTGTCTAAATTTGTATAAAGATTGTGGAATCTGAGTCTTCTTTCTATCTTCTAGTGTAGTTTATTTAGTTCACATCATTCCCATTGATTTATTATATGGATGCAGCAATGCTGCAATTCCTATTTCTTCTGCAAGTATCGAAGACAGAAGTTCTCGAGCTGATATTGCTGCCTCTTTCCAGGTTACTATATGTATATTTTGTCATTATTCTTTCTCTGAGTACTGTGAAAATTTTATTCTTGTTCTCTTTATTTTTTAGCTTCTGTTTCTATGTTCACTTTGGTCCTCTAACACTGTTTCACTGCAGCGAGTTGCAGTGTTACATCTAGAGGAAAGGTGCGAGCGAGCAATTGAATGGGCTTTGAAGATTGAACCTTCTGTAAAATATTTGGTAATATGAGGAAACTAATTTTCCGTGTTTCTTTATAATAATCTTGCTTTGTATAGCAGAACATGAATCCATCTTTATTCTCCCTGCTGTAGGTAGTCTCCGGAGGTGTTGCATCAAATCAATATGTTCGGTCTCAGCTTGATCGGCTTGTCCAGAAACACGGCTTGCACCTTGTGTGTCCTCCTCCCAGCCTCTGTACCGACAACGGTAATTTGTATTATATAATCTTGGCTCGGCTTAGGAATTAGGTGCCAATTTTTTATTAACCACAGGTTTTGTTTGTCTGGGAACTTCATCATCTTCTGTTGTTTCTAACCTTCGTCAATGTATTAAGAAGACCCATGCTATCCATTTCATTGAAAATATGACTACCTGCTTTAGTTTCCTCCATTGTACAAAGTAATTGAAAGGGTGTTTTGGCAAAGATCTATGTGCTTAGTACATAACCAAAACTCAATCCACATTTGCCCACAAATATATGTTATATATTGGATGTAACAGGTCTGAAATGGTGTATGACTAAGGAATTTTCCTTAGTTGTACAAATATTGCTTGTTAGATAAGCTGCTCTTTACATGCCAAGGCCGTCACTAAGACCTAATATCTAGTGTTCACCTTACTAGGTGTAATGGTGGCTTGGACTGGTATTGAGCATTTTCGTATGGGAAGATTCGACCCACCACCCCCTGCAGATGAACCCGAAGATTTTGTGGTTTGTTCGAGTACCTGGCTTACTTTTTTATTGTATTTCACTCATTCATTCATTCTTTTTGCTTCAATTTAACCAAGTTTTAAAAAGTAAATTATAACAAGTCCTAACAAAAATTAGAGGAAGAAAAGAAAAGCAAACTCTCCTAGTGTTGGCCTGTAATTTACATTAAAACCCTTACATATAGTAAAACATTATTGCATTATTTTGTTGAATTGTATCTTATATTCTTATTTTGTTCAACCCTAGCCTTAAATCTGATACATGTCTACCTTGTAAACCAGTATGATTTGCGGCCAAGGTGGCCACTGGGGGAGGAATATGCTGAGGGAAGAAGTGAAGCTCGTTCAATGAGGAGGGCTCGGATGCATCCATCTCTAACATCTCTCATTCAAGCATCTCTGCAGCAGCAGCCATAACCTTCAATCTCCTTAATGTCCAACCACTTTATCAAGTTTGTTCGTCGGTTAGCGGTGCCAACTCTTTCACTCCCCTTGCAGTCTTACATGTTTAGCCTTGACTTTTAGCCTTCAAACAGAGACTACAGAATGGTTTGCAAGTATGGTGGCCATTGGAGTCTTGAAGAAGGCCGTCCATGGCAACAAAGCAAAGCAAAGCCAGCCTTGTTGTTGCTGCAAAAAGTCAGACTTGTAATAGTGTCTACATGAGGGATGGAAACAGGATTTTGGCCAAAAAAAAGAAAGCAATGGAATGCTAACTGAGTTGATAACCAAATACCATTTCCAAGCCTATAATGTTTCTTTATATTTTATGTAAACATTCTTTATTAGACGTAATGAAGGAATTTGACCTCCCCATCTTGATTCAATTGGATTTTCCGAGGTGATTTACACATTGGTTTCCCTTAACATTCAAATCGTATCATAGTCTTTAACTTACAATGATTTTCAAAATTTTCTTTTCCTTCTTTTTGGGTTTTTTTGGACTTATTGGCGAAAGTGCGACTTTTTTCCTTGTAAAAATAACATGGTGTTGAAAAAAAAAAAAAAAGCGAAAACTTATATATAATGTTTGACTTTGACTAAAATAAATAGATAAAATTAAAGACTGGGTGTGACAAAATTGTTTAAAATATTTCTGAATAACTTATTAAATATTTATTGTTGTTATTTTAAAATTAGTATTATTGGGAATGGCTTGGTTCTTCTATTTTAGATATTTCATTATTTGATAGTATCAAAATTCCCGCCACTTTGCTTGCTATAAAAGGAAATAGAAATTTCTATACCCTCTCTCTTTCTGGACACAGAGAGAGATGCTGAGATGGAGGTGGGAAGATTACCGATCTCAGCGTCACAAAGAGGGAAGCTAATATCAGCGGGCTATACCACACTCTCATCGCTTTCTTCCCTCTCTCCCTCCGACCTTGCTCGAGGTTATCTCCTTCATCCCTCTTAATTTACTCTCATTTTTTGGTTTTTTATTTTATTTTATTCTATTCTTTTGCGTCGATTTGTTCATTTCCAAAAGCGCCCACTAAGAGCTCGACGTAATTACTCTTTGAGCCTCTTGCACTCTGTGATTCAAAGTGCAAAATTCTTGGGTGTGTGCTCATTGAAACCTAACTCCTAGATTTTTCACCACTGTCCACAAATTCAAATGCTTTTATTTTATTTTTTATTTTTTAAAATAAATGAATTAGAGTGCATTTTTATTTTTAAATAATGGAAGTGCATTGCAGTTGAATCGGTGCCTGTTGTTCTGATGGGTTTGAATTCGGTGTCATGACCGACCAAGTATTCTTCGTTAGCAAATGGATTATTGTTCAATTAAATTATTAGAAAGCCTGGTGATTGAAGCTTCCAACATTGTGTGTATTGTTGAACAGACCTAAATATTCCTGATGGTGAAGCTGTTGAAATTCTGAAGGTTGCATCACTTACTAATAGGTTAGACAAGCCAGATGGAAGTCATGCTATTGTTAACGGTATTTCTCTCTTTGACATTGATGATATTATCAAATTTTTGTTGTCAATTTAATGGAGTACTGTTTCAAAATGGAATATCTGAAATATCAGATCCCATATTGTTCCTCTTAGTTATTAGCCGCATTGTTCACGAGAAACCTGGTGAGGGGCTTCATGTATGATGTTTCTTCTCTATTTGTACTACTTTTCCTTTTAAAGAAAATGAATATTTATGTGGGTTTTCCTAACTCTTTTATCAATGAAGGCATTCGTTATAACTAGACTGCAATCTTTCTGGCACACTATTGTGCTGTTAATTTTATTTTTATTTGTTTCTGTACTAATGATTCACAAGCTATATAACTTTCTGAAGTTTAGATTAAGTTTCTTTATGGTGTAAAGTATGAATCTGTTACTTTTTCCAATGTAATCTGGAAACTGAATAAATATACATATTTTTTAACCTATCAGGAGCACAGACTGCTTGGGACATGCTCCATGAGGAGCAGTTGTTTCCACGCCTTACCACATCTTGCGCAGATATGGATGGCATACTTGGTGGAGGAATTAACTGCAAGGAAGTCACTGAAATTGGTTAGTTATTCTTTCCTCCTCACCGGACTAATGGTATTTTGTTGTGGCCATCCATATATGCACTTTCCTGCTTAGGCTGCTTTTTTTTAGTACAAAAGTTTGGGAAATTTTCTGTTTATGAGGAGAGGATCTTTACATAAATTAATATTCTTCCTTTTTTCAAAATTTTAGGTGGAGTACCAGGCATTGGTAAAACACAACTGGGGTATGAGCCATATGGAGTTTTGTCATTCTAACTTCTTCAACAATGTTTTTATACTCAACGACACTGCATGCATATTTTGAATTGCAGGATTCAACTTGCAGTGAATGTTCAAATACCAGTTGATTATGGTGGCCTAGGTGGAAAGGCAATATATATAGGTAAGTGCAACAACTACACTTCTCTCCTCATTCCTATTTCCCAAGATTTCCATAAGCAGCTTGAACATGATGCTTGCATTACAGATACAGAAGGCAGCTTTATGGTCGAGCGGGCTCTACAAATTGCTGAAGCTTGTGTAGTGGACATGTCAGAATATAATGATCTTTTAAGGAAGGGCAATCGTTCTTGCCAAGTTAAAGTTCAGCCTAATGATATCTTAGAAAACATTTTCTATTTCCGAATCTGCAGTTACACTGAACAAATGGCCCTGATAAATTACTTAGACAAGTTCATCTCAGAACATAAAGATGTAGGTACATACTATTTTGATATGGAATATTACCAATATGCATCAAACTGAATGATTATGCATGGTCCTGTTCTTTTTTTTTTTTTTCCAAAACATGTTAGAATCGTATTCTTTGGAAATTGCTTGGCATCAGCACACGTTGCTGTTAGTGCTTTCTGTTGAATAGTATCAAACTCTCATTAGCATACGATATTATTCCCTGCAATCATATTATTAATTTTATTACTAATTTAATTAATACAATTTTCCCAGGTTAAGATTGTTATTGTTGATAGTGTTACATTTCATTTCCGCCAAGATTTTGAAGACTTGGCTCTCAGAACTCGATTACTTAGCGGAATGGCCTTAAAGCTGATGAACCTTGCAAGAAACTACAATTTAGCGGTGAGCAATAGTTTTTTTTCCTCACATATTTGAAATTAGTGAAGTTACATACTTTGAGATGCCATATCAAGTTGGTGCAGGAAGTCCTAATTCTCAAATATCAATTCCCTTTTTGTAATGAAAGCCTTCATGGTCAACTAAAGACAGCATAAACTTGCCATATTTGATTTACTATACTGCAAATATTTTTCAAATTATCATATCAGTTTTTGCTTGTGTAATACATTCATGTATCTATTTGTGGCATGCATCTCTATGGTACAAAGTTATAGAAACTCCACCTCTTATGGTCATGTTAGTCATTTTTGTCATTACACTTCTGGTTTCTATGTTCTAATTTGTTTTAGTTCACCTTGTTTCTTCATTTCCCATTTGTCTTTTGAGGCAGGTCGTTATATTCAATCAAGTGACTACAAAATACATAGAGGGTTCATTTCAATTAGCTCTTGCCCTTGGTTAGTTATATACTTAGTTCGCCTCTAACTTGAACCTTAGTTTGCGCGGTCACCATATTACTATGCATTTCTTCTAGTAATTTATTCACGGTCTTATCATTCTGTTAGGCGATAGCTGGTCACATTCATGCACAAATCGTGTTATTTTGTACTGGAATGGCGATGAACGATATGCATACATAGACAAGTCACCCTCTCTTCGATCGGCATCAGCACCATTTGCAGTGACCAGTAAAGGGATCCGGAATTCTGCTTCAAACTGTAAGCGAATCAAAATGATGTGAGACTGAAATGATTTTTTGTTTGTGAGTTTCCTAAGAAACCCAGGATCTTTAGAATGTCACAACCTGATTTGAACTTGATCCATGCATGCATACCAAGATATAATTATCATTTAGAAAGATTGAGAAATTGTTCATGTTGGCATGGATTTGTATTCACAAACTTTAACTTTAGCCTTGCCAATGTGAATATGGTTTTGTATTCGCTAGCTTGGCCCAGTGGCATATCCATTGAGAATACATCACCCAGGTCCAGTTCGATCAGGTCTGGGTGAAATCCCCAGTGTAATGTTGACCCCAAAACAAATGTGAATATGGTTTTGTAAATGATAATTTGCTTAAAATTGCTAGCTTATATGCGTATGTAACAAGATTAAGACCTCAATTCTTAAAAGATTATTTTATTTTGAAAATTGGGTGATAAGGAGGTTGAAGTTTGAATGAAAAGGGCTTTTTAATTCCTTTCTTTAGCCAACTTTCGTGACCGCTTTGAACGAATCTTCAAACCAAAGAAATTAACTCTTTATATCGTTCACCATATGCCCCTACCAAACATTTATAATCTTTATTTATTTTTTTCGTTTCTTACTTGCCAACCACCCAATTTAGACTTGGAAAAATATCAAAATTGAAATGTGAGGATCTTTTACGACACATGCCTCGCCAGAACAATGCACGCACGCACCTCTGTGATTTTTTTAGGCTAATTTTACTATTATTTTCAGACGTATATATATAGTATATATATATATATATATATATATATGATATGATATGAGCATACGTATTTTGTTAGAATCAGGAGAGGATCCTAATTCTTTCGTTAGACATTGTTATTAATAAAATAATCACGGGTTCGACCGACCAGACGTATGTTATGCATTGATTTTTCTCTTTGATTTGTGTGGCTGAATTGCATTGCATAAGAAGACAACAAATAAATAAAATAACAATAACACGAATATTTAAGTATTTAATGGTTTTATTTTGGTAATTACGAACAAATATGGTACAACAAATCTTGTAGGATTACTATTCTAATCTTCCGCGGATGAACCAAAGTAATATATATCCATAATAATATAAAATTAGAAAAAGAAAACGGAAAACCAGAAAAAAGAGAACAGAAAAACATCATTTCTAGATAAATAAAACCAAAGTTGGATTTTCAATTTTTTACAGCCCACCAAAATTTAAAAAAAATAAATAAAAAAATTACTAAAGATAAATTTGTAAAACTGAAGCAAGCTGAGTTAATTTATTTTTTATATTTAAAATGAAAATTAATGGGAAAGGAAAAAATGAAAGGTAGAGTTCTTCCTAATTCCTACCCTCAGTCAGCGGTGGAGATTGCCTCTTCATTGAATCTAACGGTCAGCTCTGTACTCTACCTGTCCTCTTATGCACACGAGGAGCTGAACACCACCTTCTTCCTCTCTCAGCGATAAAAGCAACCAAAGGAGTCTCAAACGGTCTCCGGCATTGCCACTCTCTCTCTCTCTCTACACTCTAAACCAAAATGGCTTCTTCTTCATCTCTAACCCTATCCCAAGCTATCTTGGCCCGAGCCATCTCTCACCATGGGTCCAACCCATCATCGGACCGTGTGTCTCTCTCCACACTCACCATCCCCACCTTCTCAGGCCTCAAATCTTCTTCTTCTTCTTCTTCATCGACAAAGCCATCTCGGATCCCGCGTCGCCGGATGAACTCGAGCAGACCCGTTCGAGCTGCTGCCATTGAGACTCTTGACAAGACTACCGAGACTTCTCTGGTTGAGAAGTCTGTAAACACGATCAGATTCCTGGCTATCGATGCCGTCGAAAAGGCCAATTCGGGTCACCCGGGTCTTCCCATGGGTTGTGCCCCGATGGGTCATATTCTCTACGACGAGGTCATGAGGTACAACCCCAAGAACCCCTACTGGTTCAACCGTGACCGCTTCGTATTGTCCGCTGGTCATGGGTGTATGCTTCAGTATGCTCTACTTCACCTTGCTGGCTACGACAGCGTCAAGGTAGGTTTTAGTGATTTTTCTCTCTAACATTTGTTCTTCTACTGGAACTCTTGCTTTCGGTCTGTTAATTGCAATTTTTGCATGTTTAAGTCGAAAATGGATATGGGTTCTATCTAAAAAGAAAAAGCTTACATCTTTTGTTAGAGAATCGGAGATTGGTAGAAATTTTTGGCATACAACAATTCTAGAACATAGTTTCTATACCCATGTGTTGGTTTTGCTTCTGTAGTCTCTCCCACACACCCTCTCTATCAAGTAATTGACATACATGATTATGGTATACCCATACGCGTGTTAGAACATGTTTTGTTGCACTCCTAGATATTTATTTGTCGGTTTAGGTTATGTGATTATGTTTCCTTCTGTTTTAGTGTTGCAGATTAAGGCATACCCGCTCGTTTTTCTTAACCATATTTCAATTGGCAATGAAATTTTTATGAAGAATTTGAGTATCCATACAAGATTCACTTCTAATTCGTTGTGAACTGAAATTGGTTTTGATTCAATTATTTCAATTATTAGGAAGAGGACTTGAAAGAATTTCGTCAGTGGGGAAGCAAGACACCTGGACACCCTGAGAACTTCGAGACACCCGGCGTTGAAGTAACAACTGGTTAGATTCCGATTTCTTTTTATATTTTGTTTGCATTGAGCGGCTTTATTTTGAAGTTTATTTGGTAATGCTTTTATTATACTTGAAAATATTTATTGATATTTTTGTTGATACTTGATTATGTAGGTCCTCTTGGGCAAGGTATTGCAAATGCTGTTGGTTTGGCCCTTGCTGAGAAGCACTTGGCAGCTCGTTTCAACAAACCAGACAATGAGATTGTTGACCACTACACGTAAACAACTACCCGCTCCCATTTATCATTATTTTATTCTGATTTAGGTGCAAGAATCATATTTCTTAATCATATGTGGCTTAGCTGTGTTTTTGTTGCTTACTCCAGATATTGTATCCTGGGTGATGGTTGTCAAATGGAGGGAATTTCAAATGAAGTTTGTTCGCTTGCTGGCCACTGGGGACTCGGGAAGCTGATAGCTTTCTATGATGACAACCACATTTCCATTGATGGGGACACAGAGATTGCATTTACCGAGAGTGTCGACACACGTTTTGAGGGTCTCGGATGGCATGTTATCTGGGTGAAGAATGGAAACACTGGTTATGATGAAATCCGTGCCGCCATTAAAGAAGCAAAGGCTGTCAAAGACAAACCCACTTTGATCAAGGTTAGAAATTTGCTCAGTTAAATTGATTATAGTGCATTTGGAATTTAAATTGAGGTAATAAGTTGGCACTTAGCACAATTCTAAAATTGTTCAGTCTGTTACCAACTTCATAGTATGTGTTGCAGGCTTATTTCATAGCATTCTATTGTTTGGCCTTCTATTTTTCATTTGTTTGATTTGTCTTTTGTCTTTGTAAACAAAATAAATGAGGATTCTTAGCTAGGCGCTCAATGAAAGCACTTTGGAGTCATCCCTGTTATAATGGATTTTCTAGACAGGTCTTTTTATTTGAAAATAGGTCATTCTAGTCTAATAGCTGCCTCTTAACAGGTGACTACAACTATTGGTTTTGGATCTCCAAACAAGGCAAACTCTTACAGCGTCCATGGTAGTGCACTGGGTGCCAAGGAAGTGGATGCTACAAGGAAGAACCTTGGATGGCCCTATGAGCCTTTCCATGTGCCTGAGGATGTTAAGAAGTAAGAAGTATAAGATAGTAGTCTATCTGTTTGATCAGTCTCTAGAATAATCGTTGAACAAATTATTTGCTCTCTTTCTTAGGCACTGGAGTCGCCACATCCTTGATGGTGCTGCTTTAGAAGCTGAATGGAATGCCAAGTTTGCAGAATATGAGAAGAAGTACAGGGAGGAAGCTGCAGAGCTAAAGAGCATCAGCAGCGGTGAGCTACCTGCTGGTTGGGAAAAAGCACTTCCGGTGCGTAGTCCTTTGTTGTTTGGTTTTTCCTTCTTATGTGTGAAATGATGAGCATGGGTATGTTTCAGCATTTTACTTTGAATGACATCGATAACATATTTCAGGAATTCTTTTTATGCTCTCATTTATTCATTTTCATTTAAGCAATGGGCATACAACTTCAATCCAGACTGAAAACTTTCCCCTCTTTGCAAGAAATCTCTCATGTATGCTAGCAGTGCCTTATTGTTTCATATCAAATATAAGTAATCTTACAAATATTTTTTGTTGCAATTTTCAGACATATACCCCGGAGAGCCCAGCTGATGCCACTAGGAATTTATCTCAGCAAAATCTCAATGCCCTTGCAAAAGTTCTACCTGGCCTTCTTGGTGGCAGTGCAGATCTTGCTTCTTCCAACATGACCTTGCTGAAAATGTTTGGAGACTTCCAAAAGGATACCCCAGAGGAACGCAATGTGAGGTTCGGTGTTAGGGAGCACGGGATGGGAGCCATCTGCAATGGGATTGCCCTTCACAGCCCTGGCTTGATTCCTTACTGTGCCACTTTCTTTGTTTTCACCGATTATATGAGAGCTGCCATTAGGATTTCTGCCTTGAGTGAAGCTGGAGTTATCTATGTTATGACTCACGATTCGATTGGGCTTGGGGAAGATGGACCAACCCATCAACCAGTAGAGCACTTGGCAAGTTTCCGGGCAATGCCCAACATTTTGATGCTCCGGCCAGCTGATGGGAATGAGACTGCTGGAGCTTACAAGGTTGCGGTCCTTAACAGGAAGAGACCGTCTATTCTAGCGCTCTCTCGTCAAAAGCTACCCCAGCTTGCTGGAACTTCCATTGAAGGAGTTGAGAAGGGTGGATACATTGTATCAGACAATTCTTCAGGTAACAAGCCAGATGTTATTTTGATGGGAACTGGCTCTGAGTTGGAAATTGCTGCCAAGGCTGCTGAGGAGCTGAGAAAGGAAGGGAAGGCTGTTAGGGTTGTCTCCTTTGTTTCATGGGAACTCTTTGACGAACAATCTGATGCCTACAAGGAAAGTGTTTTGCCCGCAGCTGTAACAGCTAGGGTCAGCATTGAGGCTGGCTCAACTTTTGGATGGGAGAAGATTGTTGGAAACAAAGGCAAGGCAATTGGTATTGACCGTTTTGGTGCAAGTGCTCCTGCAGGAAAAATATACCAGGGGTATGGTATTACCGCAGAGGCTGTTATTGCTGCAGCTAAACAAGTTTCCTAGACTCGGTCAGTAATTCCGGAAAATGTTCTTTTAGTTTGTTTGGGTTTGAGTTGGAGATCACGATGAAGAGGCCATGCATTGTCTTGGTGAGCTGTTTGATAAGCTGGGGTTTCTCTTTAGTTTCTCAATAAAAAAGGATAAATTAATTTTCTTTTGTTGCCTATAATTCTTCTCTGGAGCAACATAGATAAAAAGAGGAAGTAGGTATAAGAATGTTAAAATGTATTTTGTAAACGACTCTCGGACATATCTTTGAGTTTTTGTATTGATCTGTGGTTGATTAATGAGGTTCACTTTCCTCCACCGTCTTCGTTGTTTAGCTTAAATTTAAGCACTTGCACTTGTGGTTTTATAGTGCTTACCATCTCCATCTCTACAATTGGGAACCAGAAACTGTCAATTCTTCCAAATATTTATATTTTATTACTTTCTGTTTCCTCTAAATTCGATTTGGTGATGGTGATATTAAGAAATGTTGCTTCTTTTTTTTTCTTCTTTTTTTTTTTAAATGCATATAAGCAATATATGGTTGGTTAGAAAAAAGGGTTTGTTGTCCCTACCAAAAAGAAAGTAAAAACAAATAAGTTTGATTTTGTGAGCATCATTCTAAAAGCTGATGGATTGAATGATGGATTCAAGCCATTCAAAAATAGGACCTTGCTTGTTATGCCATTTCCTATGCTATGCGTAAGAAGAAATTTTGATTGGGCATGGGGTCCTCTTGTATTTTGTGAAGAATAGACATATTGACTTACAGATAAGTTTGTGGTTGTTGAGGCTCCAACTGTCCTCAGCTTACCTCTATCCATATTGTCTTCTACCACCGCAACTTCCCCCAAAAAGGTTGGTGTCACTTACCCACCTAATATCTCTTACACTGCAATTTGATGGTTAAGTGTGATGCTGTGTGTGGGACCCTCTCAACAAATATATGTATATTTTAAAAGTGTCAAAGAGTTATGGAAGAGAATATAGAATTTTAAGCAGAGCGTATTTGGCATATTCTTTACATCTCTCTAGGCTAAAATTACTCTTTGACCCAAGCTCGTGTTAGATGGCATATTCTCAACCTTAAAACTTTGCACTTTTTAATTTTTGTACGCTGATTTGTTTCTCTTTTGGATTGAGATTTATCAGACAAAATAAATATTATATATTTTCAAAATAAAATTATAATTTATGGACGATTTTGCACTCGGAGGTGTGCTATGAAAAGGAATAGCCCACATTCAGGCCCGATTCTTAATACCGAACCTATTAGGCCTGTCCAGCATATGGGCCTATGATTTCGGTCCAAGTCCGCTTACGTATGGGCTGACCCCTCCGACAGTTTTGTAATAATTTTAGAAAATTCAGCTAATTCAAATAAAGAAAAAAAAAATCAACTAATATGTATAAAGAAATTGAAAACAACTAATTACTGTTAATATTAAATTAACCGAGAAATTCCTACTCAATGGCTAAATTAGTTTATATAACTATTATTATTAAAAACAATCCACAAAAAGCCGCTTGATATGTTATTTAATTAGACGAAATTTTATATTCTAATTCCTTGTAAACATTTTGGGAGGAACAATGTTTCAACCCTTTATTATAATTTGGCAGTTTTACTGTATTATTCCTAATTCTGAGTGTTTTATTTGTGGAAATTGAAATTGAAAAAAAAAAACATTCTGCTTTTTATGGAAACTGCAACATATCTCAAAAGATCTATTGCTAAATTTGTGTTGTCGAAAAAACCTAAAAAGATGATTATAATAATCTGTGGGTCCTATGCCCCTACTCCACTTTTACCATTTTGTTTTTTTGTTTTTTTAAACAGTAAATTTAACCTTATAATCCTCTAAGTTTAAATACAATAAAACCACATATTTATATAGAGATCCACAGATTTACAGAAATGTAAAAATTGACCCCAAAAATATAACAATGGAACCATAGAACTATTTACAAAAAAAAAAAAAAAAAGAGAACTGTTTATTAGCTGCGAAAGCAATCTGACGTGGCAAAAAATTTACCTAAAATAATCTAAACCTACCACCTTAGTGTGCCCCGTGTCCGGTGTATTTGGACCCACTCCTAGGGGTGGGTTAGGTGAGATAGTGAAAACGACACTGCATTATGGAAGCAAACACGCGACGCGAGCACCTACCAACCCATTGCCATTTGTTTATAATTTCTCTAAAACCTCACCAAAATGCCTTTATTTCACCCCTAGATTTAAAAGGACAAAAATCAAGAACAAACAACGGTAGTACAGCCAGAAAGACAACTACTGCTAATTCTCAAATGAATCCCTAGACTTCTGGGATATAACACTTCCGCATCGGGTGGGTTTTGGAAATTTACAAACTGACCCCAAATCTTTTGGTGGCGGAGTAGGAACTTGGTTGGTAAATCGTCCCTCCCCCCTTTCAGAGAGTCAATCCCCACCAACACCCATTGTTGTTCGTTGCCACCAAAAACCCACCTTTCTTTTCCTCCTAAGCTCTCATTTTTGGATTGAGAAAGTGGGAAAATTCTTTTGAGAGAGTTAAAGAGTATGGCTTTGAGAGAAATGGCTCAAGCGAGCAAAATCTGTAACAATGGAGCCTCAAATACCCATATTTTTCCTAGTGTTTCCAAACCCAGATCCGCCACTTCTGTCTCATTGAGGTCACAGTTTACGTATTCCTCAAATCATTTGAGTATGAAGCATAAAAATGGAGTTCTGGGTAATTTTTCCGGGAGGAACGCGGTTGGCCCAGTTAAGATTTCAGCCTCAACTGCGACAGCAGAGAAGCCGTCAACGGTACCGGAGATTGTGTTGCAACCTATCAAAGAAATCTCCGGCACCATCAAGTTGCCAGGTTCAAAGTCGTTGTCGAATCGGATTCTTCTTCTTGCTGCTCTATCGGAGGTATAGAAATAATTGTAGTTTCATTTGAAAGTTTAATAATTTGGAGTGTGCCAAGTGTGCTTGGAATTGGTGGAGCTTAAAACAGATTGAAAAGGTTTTCGAGTCTCAAAATTTTTGGTTTTCACTTGATCTCCAGTTCCGGATATATTGCTAGCCAATTTTTAGTAGAGTTTTCTGGTGTGTACTATGTTTTGTTGTTAAGGAAAGTGAGCGAAGTAATAGAAAATAAGAATAATATGTTTTTGTGCATCTGTATTGCAATGAAGTTCAACTAAATGTGATTGCTTTTAGTTCGTCGAAGATGTTGGAAGAAATCTGACTTGTTGGAGTGATGTTTTAAGGGGTGCTTTCATTGTTCTTTTGGAGCTGAATTTAATGTGTGCATGGACATATTTTTAAGTGGTTCCGGTTTATAATGTGTCCAATTTGAAATTAGATTTTGATTGCTGAAAAAGAAATTAGGATGATGAAAAGAATATATAAATTTGGCTTTGGCGAGAGACTATTAATTGTTTTCTTATTGCTCTTGTGTTGTATTTACTCACAGAAAAATGATATTTTGCCTTTTTTCCTTCTTGACACATGCACCTAAAAGAGCTTCGAAGTCGATATTATTTTCTCGTGTCTGTAGATATGTGTAGGAATATGTGAGTGGCAAGTCTGATTCCTTGGAGTTGAAAGTAAATAAGTTTCAAAAAGAAATGATATTATTTCAGATCGTTTGACCATATTTTATATTTCACTTTTTATTCATATCGTTTAAGATTCTTTATCTGCTAAAGTATTCTGGTAAATGGTAATTAATTTCTGTTACTTTGTTCAGGGTACAACTGTTGTCGACAATTTGTTAGACAGTGATGATATCCATTATATGCTTGGTGCATTGAAAACCCTTGGTCTTCACGTTGAAGAGGACAGGGTAAGCAAACGAGCGACAGTGGAAGGTTGTGGTGGTCTGTTTCCTGTAGGTAAAGAATCAAAGGATGAAGTTCAACTTTTTCTTGGTAATGCTGGAACGGCAATGCGTCCTTTGACTGCTGCAGTTACTGCTGCTGGTGGGAATTCTAGGTCTGTTTGCATTGCATTTTGAACAATTTGTGTTTATCGTTTAAAACTAAATTCATGCCCTGTTTAATGGAATGCTGTGAACCTTTTTTTTTTTTTTTTCATAGTACATGATTTTCCCTTTTCCTGTTTTATTTTTTATTATATTTTATTTTATTTTTTAACTAAGTAACTTCCAATTTTGGTTTGGTGCCAATGTTTTGCTGAACTAGAAATGATATGTGGTCTTAGCAATTGTTAAAATGTATGTCTCCATCTATTGTTTTAACATTGGAGTGTTTTTAGATCATCTATCCAAAAGAGGTGGAGTATACTTACTAGAACTTTATATGTTGCCCACCTACTGTAATTCATCCTAATTTTTTCTTTTTCTTAAAGAATGGTGTTTATGTTGATGAATATTACAGTACTTTTTAAAGGTAATCAACAAGTGGAACCTTCAAAGGCTAGCTCCAAATAGATTTATAGGAGTACCCCACTGGAATTTTTTTTCCTAACTTTCCCTCTTATTTTCTCCAGTTTAGTTGTATTTTTGGCTTACTATTAGTCTTATTACTCTCCAAATGACCCCTTGTCCTATTTAATGTGTTTTAGCTATGTACTTGATGGTGTGCCTCGAATGAGAGAGAGACCGATTGGAGATTTGGTTGCTGGTCTTAAGCAGCTTGGTGCAGATATTGATTGTTCTCTTGGCACAAACTGCCCTCCTGTCCGTGTGATTGGAAAGGGAGGTCTTCCTGGGGGAAAGGTGAGGTTGCTTTACCCTTTTTGCATTAATTTCTTATCATGATATGTGGTTTAGTATGATGCAAGTAATTAAATTGGATATTCAGTACTTTGGTCCAATTCTTTATACTACTATTGCAGATATATTGTTTTGCAACTCAAGAATTACATTTCCTAGCCCCGAAAAGAAAAACATGCGCCCACACACAGAGACACATACACACACAATCAGATTACAGTATTATCTGCGATGATGAAGCGAACTTCATCATTCTAATCCACACATATTTATCATTGTTTGCAGGTCAAGCTTTCTGGATCAATTAGTAGTCAATATTTGACTGCTTTGCTTATGGCAGCTCCTTTGGCTCTTGGAGATATTGAAATTGAGATTATTGATAAACTCATCTCTGTTCCATATGTTGAGATGACCTTGAAGTTGATGGAACGCTTTGGGGTCACTGTCCAACACAATGATAGCTGGGATCGGTTCTTCATCCGAGGAGGTCAAAAGTATAAGTAAGTTTCTTTAACATATAATTCCGCTTATACAACTATGTAACGTTGGTTGTTTTGAGAGTAATAAATTGAATGATCTATCAGATCTCCTAGAAGTGCTTATGTTGAAGGTGATGCTTCAAGTGCTAGTTACTTCCTAGCTGGTGCTGCAGTCACTGGTGGTACTGTAACTGTCGAAGGTTGTGGAACAAATAGTTTGCAGGTACTCTGCATATCCATTTCAATGAATTTACCACTATTTTATTGGCAAGTTTTTGAGAACATATTTGGATTACATTAGACAAACAAAACAAACTCACAAATACACATTGATGTCTTATTAATTAAAAGGGAGATGTAAAATTTGCTGAAGTTCTTGAGAAAATGGGTGCTAAAGTTATCTGGACTGAGAATAGTGTTACTGTTACTGGACCTCAAAGAGATTCATCAAGAAGTAAACATTTACAAGCCATTGATGTCAACATGAACAAAATGCCGGATGTTGCCATGACTCTTGCTGTAATAGCTCTTTTTGCAAATGGTCCCACTGCTATTAGAGACGGTATGGTTTACCCTAAAAATTATTTCCTATTTGCTTATCCGAACATACTTGACAAAGTCTAATGTGTGTTCTCCGAGAACTAGTTGAAAAGTTTTTTCTGCCAATATGCCACACAACATTCTGATCTCTTGGTTTCCAAAATTTCCAGTGGCAAGTTGGAGAGTCAAGGAAACAGAAAGGATGATTGCCATTTGCACAGAACTCAGGAAGGTCAGTTTTTTGTAGCTTGTTACTCAAATATTATTTCCTACTCCTATACAGTAGTAGATAGGTCTCCTATTTAGCTTAAACTATCAAAAATAGGTCCTTTTTGCTTGGAATGATGAGATAGGTCTAGGCTCTTATAGACGGTGATATGACATTTCAGTTGGGAGCAACAGTTGAGGAGGGACCGGATTACTGCATAATTACTCCTCCAGAGAAATTAAACTCGACAGCGATCGACACTTATGATGACCACAGAATGGCCATGGCATTCTCTCTTGCTGCCTGCGGAGACGTTCCAGTTACCATTAAGGATCCGGGTTGTACTGCCAAAACATTCCCTGATTACTTTGAAGTGCTGGAGAGATTTACAAAGCATTGAGATGTTACTACCAGACATTATCCAGAGCAAGTGAGAGAGAGCACAACAGCATCCCTTCTACCACTACAAATCAAAGCAGTGTGGAGGCAAGCCATTATTTAAATACTTACATGTCTTTGTGAAATTTGTTGTTTATTTTTGCAAGTTGACGTTGTTCTCAAGAGAGTGTAGTCTTATTTCTACTTAATAGTGATTTGGTAGCAAGATATTAGAGAACCCCTTTTTGTTATTTCATTTTAATAAATTCGATGGAGCAACTTCTAGATCTTTTTTGAACTCGAATGTAATAATAGCTCACCTGAAAACTCTGTCATTGTATTTGTTTATAGCACCACCGTCCTAGATCTACTATATTATAAGAAAAGCTGCGATCATGTAATATTCTTTATCAATAAACTATATTCCTATGTATATATGTATTATACATATAATAATCTTAAAATGTTGATGTCCAGCTTGCCATAAGTAGCAGGGCATGGGAACATGATGCCAGGTTATTAAAGAAAGGACTACCAGAACGAGTTTCTCCTGTCCTTTTTTATATCAGATTCACATGGGTTCGGTGGTAGATGTGGAGAACTTTGTTTTTTCAATTTGCTTAAAATTTAAACAATAAAAATGAATTTTGTTGGCAAGAAAATAATAAAGGTTTTGAGATCCAAAAGTGCGCGAGAATGCAGTGTCCTTGGTTTCTGTCGTACTCCCACTTGCATTCGAGTTGCTCTGTTTTACTGAGAATTAGGATATTTACAGAGAAACAAAGACTGACTCTTTACCGAGAACTATAGGGAAGAAAAAAGAGACAAAAATGGCAGAGGCTTGTTCTTGGTTCGATGTTCATTTGGGAATCATAAAAAGTTTGGTCTTGTTTATAGTTCATTTATTGTTTAGGTCCAGGAGTTAATTATAATAATGATGAGTATAATGTGAGGAATGGTGGGTCACAATTTCTGGTTATAATTTTCTTCAGGATTACTCTTCTTCATTTTGGAGTCAAATGGAGCTTTGAGATTAAGTAATAGTGTTTGGGATTGGGATTGTGATTGTGATCCTTCAATAGTTTTCACATGCACTAACCCACACGTTGCTCTACTACCCCTTGACATAAATTGCAATGTAAGATAACAATAAGGCTTCTTTGCCAACATGCTTTTTGCCTTCGTATTAAGTTTACTTTTCGCTACCAATTGCCCACTGTATTTGACTCCAACTTCTCTCTGTTTCTTTCCTTCTCCATATGAATAGCACCCAAATACCAAGGAAAATCAAACCTTGTTTATGTATTATTAATCCCAGAGTGTAATTGCCAAATATAATGTTAAAAAAAATGTGACAAAAATTTATAGTGATGTAGCATCATATAGGTCAGCTTGAGCATACAAATACTATATTTCCAGCACAATCGTAATCTTCAATCACTTAGTGCACAAGATGGTATCCAAACCTAAACAGCGACTTTCACTAGTGAAGGTTTAAGAAAAGCACTTGAAAAAACAAGAAACCAGCTGAGAACACACAAGAAAGAAAGAATGAAATCATTGAATCTCTCAAACGCCCGTTGCCCACTTTAGTTTTATATATTTATACATTCAAATTTATTTTTTTTCATTTTTTTTATCAATTATTATATTTGTATATTCTCTCAGATATACATATAACAAACTAGGCCCCTCCTATTTTTAAGATTGAAATTTAGAAGCAAGACAAAAAAAAAAGTGTTGACCGTATGATCACAAATGATTGTTGATTTTTATAAACCATGATGATAAAAACATAAATTGATAAGCACTCGTTAAAACCTCAAAAAAAAAAAAAAAAGAAAGAAAGAAAGAGGTTCACAGCTAACAGACTAGAATTTCACCAATTAATTGCTTCTAAACTCAGTTTGTAGCTTGATCATAAACAGGATTATCAATTTAATGAGAGAATTCAAAGTCCCAAATCCCCACAAATCACTCACAGCTTTCAATGGTGGGGAGAAACTGATAACAGCTTCTAAAATTTCAACCACACCATCTCCAACAAACCACACCACCAACACTCCTCAAAATCCCAAACTTAATTAACTCACACACCAAATATAGAACAGCCATCCAAAAATTACCTTAAAAAAAGAGGTAAAATTGTAATCAGTATTGAGCCCCAAGTTCAAGGCCCATTGACCAATCACATTAACATATTTGTAGATTGAAAAATTAGATCAAAGAATTTGACCAACCCCCCCCTGTATACCCTTCATCCATTGCGCAAATTTGATTCTTGTCCCTTTCAGTGTAGAAAAGAAAAAACCAAAAAACTCTGTCATTGAAAACTGAGTAAGATTAATCCACTCCAACAAATTTTATTTATTTATTTATTTCTTTTAGTTGCCTTTTATCTTCTTCATCTCCATTAGTAAGTTCTTAAAAACTCTCTCCCTCTCTATTTCACACCCACGGAATTAATAGTGCTTAGTCAAAACACAAAAAACCATAATCATAATCTTTTTTTAATTTTTAATTTTCTGGGTATAGAGCTATAAACTCCAAAGGAGACCACCACTACTTCCAACAACCCATCTCTCCAAGAAACCAGAAGATTCCCATTATACAACTTGAAAAGGAGCTCAAAGGAAGCCAAACCCCTCATTTGCCTTATCTTCAATAGCATCACCACCACAAGAAATTGAAGCTATAACCAATCTCCTCAAACCCTAACCCTAATCCAAATCGGACATTTCGATCACATTTTGAGCATAGCACGGGAAAAGAGGACTTGGGCTTTCTTTCAAATCCCTACATTTTCATTTGAAAATGTCCCAGATGAAGCAAATGTCGCATCTTGACAACATTCCTTCAACTCCGGGGAAGTTCAAGATGGAAAAATCTCCGTACATTCACAGATTTCGTTGGCATTCTTCGCTTGCCAAGCTCTCATTTTGGTCCTTTGTGTTCTTGGGCCTGATCTTGATCTTCTTCTTCCGATCGCCGTCGTCTTCTCCTATGCCATCCGATCCCTCTCGCCGCTCTCTCAGAACCTACAATTGGGGCGGAGCAGCTTGGGAGAAAAGGGTCCGGTCCTCGGCTCGAGTCCGCTCCAGAAATGGCTTCTCGGTACTGGTGACTGGTGCAGCTGGATTCGTAGGAACCCATGTTTCCTCGGCGCTCAAGCGCCGCGGTGATGGCGTTCTTGGTCTTGACAATTTCAATGACTACTACGACCCGTCACTGAAGCGAGCTCGCCAAGCGCTTTTGGAACGCTCAGGGGTGTTTATCGTTGAAGGAGATATCAATGATTCAGCGCTTTTGAAGAAGCTTTTCGAGGTTGTAGCTTTCACCCATGTGATGCATTTGGCAGCTCAAGCTGGTGTCAGGTATGCCATGGAAAATCCTGGCTCATATGTGCATAGTAACATTGCTGGTTTTGTTAATCTTCTTGAAGTGTGTAAAACTGCCAACCCACAACCCGCAATTGTGTGGGCATCGTCTAGTTCTGTCTATGGACTCAATACTAAGGTACCCTTTTCCGAAAGAGACCGGACTGACCAACCTGCTAGTCTCTATGCTGCTACTAAGAAAGCTGGTGAGGAAATTGCACATACTTATAATCACATATATGGCCTTTCGCTTACTGGCTTGCGGTTCTTTACCGTGTATGGCCCTTGGGGGAGACCCGACATGGCATACTTCTTTTTTACGAGGGATATATTGAAGGGGAAGTCAATTCCAATCTTTGAAGCGGCTAACCATGGCACGGTTGCACGGGATTTTACCTACATTGATGATATTGTGAAGGGTTGCTTGGCTGCATTAGACACTGCCGAGAAGAGCACTGGAAGTGGAGGTAAGAAGAAGGGTCCAGCTCAATTGCGGGTTTTCAATTTAGGGAATACTTCCCCAGTGCCAGTCTCAGATCTTGTGAGCATTTTGGAGAGGCTCTTGAAGGTCAAGGCAAAGAGAAATATTATGAAATTGCCACGTAATGGAGATGTTCAATTTACCCATGCTAACATTAGCTATGCTCAGAGGGAACTTGGGTATAAGCCCACAACAGATCTGCAGACTGGTTTGAAGAAGTTTGTGAGGTGGTATCTCAGTTACTATTCAGGGGGGAAGAAGGCCGCTGAGTGAATAATTCTTTTAGTTGTGTTGTAGGATCCTTTAAATTCTCGTTCATTACAATTCTTATGATTGTTTTAACATTTCTCTGTTACTTGCCCAATTATCGTCTTTTCATATATTTTAATGATGCTTATATAAGGAGGAACGTTGTGTCCTAAACTGAAGAAGTTTTGTGGTTGGTGGACATTGGTAGTGGGGCACTCCTAAGCTGTATCAGAAGAAAATGGGGAGTTTCTTTTTTTCCTTGGAATGTAATTGTTGTAGTTTCAGCATTGTAGAATTCTTCACTGATAGAGCATATGCAGATTGGTGGACTTGTATCATTGGTATGCAATTCAATAAAATAGCACACAATAGTTTGGTTTTTCTGCTTTACTACTAGATGAACTGAACTACTGTTTGACCTCATGTAATGGCTAATTTATTTGTTATAAATCGAATGTTGTATTTTTTATGTTCATGAATTACTCAGCTGCAGCTTTGTATAGTTGATCTTTGGAGCACTGCTTTCATGCCTCCCACTTTTTCCTTTTCAAGCAAGCTGACATTTGACATTAATTATACTGCATAAAATTGCACTTCACAATTTCTTGTTTTGCTTGTTAGAGTAGATGACCAACAGATCATTCTTCTATGTTGCCTGTAAGCAGGAGTTTCTTTTTCCTTTTGGTTTCCCTCGTCATATTCATACACAATATTTGGTTAACAGGTTATGTATTTTGGCAAGATTGTATTTTGTGATTGTATCTTCAGGGAATAATTGATTATTAATCGCAAGAACATGGCCTTTTAAGGGTGGTAGAATCCTCAGTTTGGAAAATTATGGACCTGATTCCTTTACAGATAACAATTAGTACATGAAATGTCCAAACTGCAGCTGTGTGTTGTTTTTTTTAAACCTTGGAAATACTACGAGAAATGAAATGTCCAAACTTCCTTGACAACTTATAATTCTGAATCTATAATTGATATGTGAGAGACTTGGTATTCCAAAATAAAAACAGTTAAAAGTCCATAGTTTCCATATTTCTGTTCGTTTTTTTTTTTTTGCATGTGTATCAGAATTTCTTTGTGTGAATTGTTTCAGAAACCTCTGTATTTTGGAAGTATTTTTGTCTCAGTAAGCATCAGTTACTACAGTTTTCAGCAACCTTCAATTGCTATGGTCCAGTGCTCTAAGAGTTGTAAAAAGAATGACCCTTACTTGAAATACTAGGGGAGTTTTCCTGTTCAAGAAATCAGATATTGAATTATTTTTACAAGTTGCATGCATGCCATACTGTCCAAGAAATGAGATATTGAATTATTTTTACAAGTTGCAGGCATGTCATACCAGCCCTTACCAAAAAGGGGTTGCTTTGTAGTTTCATTATCCTCTACATCCAACCTGTGTGCTGCAGTCAAGTTCTCTCTCTCTTTAATCAACTTGCTTGACGGAATGTACTTATGCCAGCCAATCGTAAAGATTCTTTCCTTGTGCGATAATGTATAATCATCCAGAGTTGGAGCTGCAAGTTTTGGATTCAACCTTTTTTTGTGTAACATTGACACGTGAGGTACAAAAATGGTTTGGAGAAGCATAAGAAACTTCATGTTATGCTTTGATCATATTGTACTTCTTGATCATGAGCTTGAGACTAAACAGCGAAGCAGATGATAATCCAAGTCTGATTTAAAGGCTAGTAGATAATATTAGTACTAACCAGTAATGTATACAAGGAACTCTAGAGAAAAAGGACACATATCTTTTCTACTGGAAAATTAAGCAAAGAAAAATTAAACTGAAACAAGTTTGTTGGTGTATCTGCAAACCGAAATTGAAACCTTAATCTGCAATTGCAACTTCAACTTCCACACCAGGTTCAACAGTGATGGAGGTAATCTGCTTCACCACTTCGGGGGAGCTGTGAAGATCAATTACTCGCTTGTGCACTCGGAGCTCAAACCTATCCCATGTGTTGGTTCCTGGTGACCAAATGAAGGATCCCAAAACAAGATTAAAAATTAACAAAGGAGCCGAAGACAATCTTGCATAAAACATGGACTGGCTAACAAGAACATTTTATGAATTTGAGAAACAATAAAAAAGTGAGACTTCGGTTCAGATACCTTCTCCACAGGGATACTTCCTAGTTGTGATATGCAGAACTTTAGTAGGCATACGCACAGGTCCTTTCACTCTCAATGTTTTGTTCTTGGCACCGCGAACAAGATCAGCACACTAACAAACATCAGAAAAGAACTAAAATAAAACTATATTTCATAATTGATTGTCCTGAACAGGTCCAAACAAATTTAAAACAGGAACATCACAAAGGGGAATACCTTTTTCCAAGTTTTTGACGTTCTTGGAGGAGAGGGTGATCCTGATGCGATTTAAGTCCTCCTGTGTTTCCTCCAAACCACTCTTACCAGGCTTCACTGCCAATGCCAAAATGATCAACTGCACCAATGTTGATCATCATCTCAACACAGACACATTAAACACAAAAAGCTTAAACCTTTACATCAATTCTTAAAAGGGTTTCTTTTGTTCGTTAAGGAGTTTCCAACAACAACATAATTCCAAAAAACGAAGACTTTGATTTTGAAAGTAGGAGGAACACCATATGTTTCATGTTTTTGGGTCATGTACAACTCGTAAAACACTTCAAGAGCACGCAAGCAGGACCCAGATCATTCTCTCTTATACCAGAAAGAATGCAAAACCAAAAACCACAGTCGTTGAATAAGTGATTATCCTTATGTAGCAGGTGACAAAAGGTGGACTCAGTGTATGTAACCAACATGTTTTTGCCTATGACGGATAGATAATTCAACAACCTCATATCTTAAATATATGATCAAAATTTCTCAAAGAGCAAAGAACTTTAAGGCATCTACAAATCATAAAATATAAAAAGGTGAGTACTTGAATTGAATTTTGGTTCAAGTGCTATTATACTAATGAAATATAAAACAAACACACTACACGAAACCTCCCCCCACGCATATTTACATTAAAGCAGAGAAAAGGAATTGGCGCAAACCTTTGAGGAGGGAGATACAAGTCCTGAAGGTTAGGATTCCAGAGAAGCAATAGAAGCAGCTACTTGTTCTTGCGATGGAACGCTATTTATACGTTTTGGGTCATGCACTGTTTTTTCTTCTCCCCCTTTTTTTATTTATTTTAAGTATATCCGGGCAAGGACCTTCATTTGTCTAAAACTATGTTTTTGCGCATACATTTGAGCTATTTTTACAACTAAACCCTTGGTTTATTTAAGAACCCTGAATTTAATTTGATGTAATATGAAAAGGCTAATATCTCTCACAGACACAAATCAAGTATACTAAACCCTTGGTTTATTTAAGAACACTGAATTTAATTTGATGAAATCTGAGAAGGTTAATCTCTCTCAGAAACACAAATTAAGTATAATTTGCACTGGAGCAATTCCTACTATAGGAGATAAGGCTCTAGTTTGCTCACTGATTTCATAGTGTAGGAGATGACGCAGTGTTGAGCTCAAAACAGTGAGAGTGGGATAAAAGAATTGTTCTCAAGTGTGTCGTTGATCAATCTTTTTATGGCAGGGTAGGCAGCGATTTGAGCTGTACAAGGTTCATCCACTTTATTAATTGGAATGAGGGTCTGAAAATATCAGGGTGGTCAAATTGCTTTGGCATACTTAGCAAAGGAACAAGAAGGAAACTGTACATTGACACGCCTAGCCTAGTGCTTTATTTCCTCGCAAGTCCCACATCGAAACATGGCAAGGCAATCCCCCCAAGAGAGCAGCTATAAAATTGAAGCATTGTGCAAGTAGAAAGGCACGCAGCCACGCGGTGAGCACAGAGCGAACTATTCTTTCGCCTTTTACTAAAGAATACCGTGTGCTCGCCGCAGATAGTGGCATACGCCTATTTTTGGAGGGGTTTCTCTTAGGAGAAGCTCCTACAATTATAAGTTTTGAAGTTTAAATGAATGACAATGGAGGGGTTAATCTTAGGAGAAGCTCCAAGTATGAGTTTTAAAGTTTAAATGAATGACAATGTACACGTTGTATAAATTTATCAAATTTTTTGTTCCTTAAAATTGGGTTAATAATTTTGAATTAAAAAGAAATTTCTAATATACAAGATAAAGGATCAATAATGAAAAATGATTATGTATTAAAGAGAAATTCTAAGTGCATCAACATTAAGCAATTCCTTACCGTATCCATTTTCTTACATTTCATTTTGGTTATGTCAGCAGAAACGGAAACAGAAAACTGGAACTTCACATTAGATTGCAAACAAACAAATTACTTCTGAAGAGACTTGTTTCATGATATACAGGAAAAATAAAGAAATTGAAAGCATGACTTTCCACGCTGTATGTAAAGAACAAAATTGTAGCAGTGTCCATGATTCCGCATCCCCTTTCTTTCTTCAAGTGTATTCAATTACATGAAATCTGTGACCAAGGTGGGAAAGGACAACTTCACAGAGTCAGCCCAATATTGCTAGCAGACACATCGTTCATGTCATTCAAACAGAAAACTAAAATATGCAACCGAAGCTTGATTAGATTCAGATACTGTCACTTTATGCTCCCATTTTCCATAATCATAGAACAGCTTGGTCAAAGTTCTTGAATGGAACCAGGGGTTCGAAATCAAATGAATTATTCAAAAATCATATTTTGTTCTCCCACTCATTAGAATGAGGCACAACATATCTGAAATGTCGGAAGAAGAAGTGAAGAAGTTCCAAGACTCCAGCATCAGACGTTTCCTTGATCCTTTAAAATGAACCACCTGTATACATAAAGCAACATATCAGAGTTTATGCATACGGCCACTTATAGTTTTAGCCTCATTTCTTTTGCTTCAGCAGGTACAAAACCAAATAGACACTCCTACATAAATCATATTGTATCCAGATCCTCCAAAGGAGTTCTACTGTTTGATATCAATTGTATACCTTAACGTCCAAAGGCATGCCATGAAATTGACCAGCACCTTCTGGCGGTGTCCAATTGTGCGTAGCACAGGGTAAAAACAACACCGAAGTGCCACCAACATCTTCCAGAAAAGGTTGTGCTTTGGAAAATCTCTTAGTGTCAAAAGAAGGATTTGACCTCACAACCCAGGCAAGAGCTAACTGGTCCCCAAGCATTCGGGAAGAACTTGAGTACTTTGATATATACACTTTGAGTACCTCTTGTAAGAAAATCTTTGCCCTGCACCCAGTTCACATCTTAATTTCAATACCAAAGAATTGAAACATTTCAAACTTTCTATTTACTTTTCCTGTTTAAATGTAATCAAAATGAACCCACAATTCTTGAACTTATGCACCTTAAAAGGCCATTGTGGGTGCCCCTCACTGCTATAAATCCTGAATTTAGTGGCTGTGCCTTGTTGTTCCTAAATGTGAGAGCCACATGGAAATTTGGAAAATCACAGAATATGTGTCCTAGATCACCAACCACGGCTATATCTGAGTCAGTGAAGATGTAATTACATATCGGCCCCTGCCTCTGAGAAAGCTCTTCAATCCTTGTATCTAAGAAGGCCTGAAATACAGAAGATCATTTAGCATTAAAATAGAATATTGGTTGCAGAACACCACAATGAAATATACCTTACTCCTTCTCACTACTTCAAGTGAAGTTCTAACAATGATAAAGCCATGAATCACCAATCATGGGATATGAGATTAAACTATGAAAATGATAATGACCTACAGAACCCCTATCTTTGAAGAGGAAAAGTCATGTGCCAACAATATGGCAATATGCTTTAACCACAATTTAGATTAAGGCAAAAGTACATTTGATATTACACTGACGACATAAATGAAGAATATATATATATATATATATATATAGAGAGAGAGAGAGAAGAAAGGAAATGTCCAAGTATGTATAATGTGTGTGTATATATATATATATATATATATATAGAGAGAGAGAGAGAGACCAATCAGAGGAAATATCCAAGTTAGGAGCTGGTCATTCAAACATATGAAATACACTCAGACGCATGCTCTCAATCAACCTTATATTCTACTTTATTAAAGCAATGTGCTCTTACAATGTAAGACCTGATTCTTTGAAGCATCAACTTGTCTCTTGAATATTCACCTTGGATTGGATATACGGTGACCCTATTTCTGCGTATTGCAAGATCAGATACTGGATCTGTAAGAATGATTATATTGCTCTGAGGCATCGTCAGCTGCGAATATCAAATATGATTTTAGCAAATCAGAAAGCAAATAGAACCAAAGGTTCTTCTATCTAGGAAGGAAAAATTCATGAATTCCAACCAAATTCTTGTATTATTCTAAACCAAGTTTCACAGGCCTCAAACTTCTAACCCAGACCAATTCAGCAGTGTTTATTTGAGTTAAATACATGAAACTTCAGTTAAACAAGGTAGAGATTTTCAACAAAATTCAAAACAATATTGTTGATAGTACCTAGATAAAGTGTACCTGAATGAAGTTAATGAAAGCATTCAAAATGGCCATGGACCTCTCCTCCTTATTATACGAGGCATTCCCAACAGTGACCAAGTTTAATGAATTGTCTGCATGCACAATGAGGGAGGAATTATAAATGGTAAAGACGGTGACCAATGAAACGGTATCTCCAATGTCGGATGCTTTAGAGGGGACTGAAAAATGGGTCTTGATGAGAGCTCTTGTGCCTACAGAAGTGAAAATTGTTGGATACAGGTAAGAAACTGACACTAAAAATGAAAAACCCAAAAAAGATGAGAAGAGGAAGACCATATGCTAGTGTGTGGAGACTTCAAAATGTTGCCTATGAACACAATTCTGTACAATTAACAAAACCTTGGCATTCAAAATGGCAATTTCTAATCAGTAAAATATAAAGGAAAAAAAGAAAAAGATAATAGAAAAACCTCGGCATTGCAAACGATTGGGCAAGCCTTGACCAGCAGCAGGGCCAAGAACCAAATGATCAGACTTTTTGCTTTGTTTCTTGAGCACATCTTCAACGGCTGCTTTTTGATGCAATTCCATAACTAAAATTCACAGGCAAAATCACTCTTAATCGTCCAAGTAAGCCCAAACTAAATTAAGGGAAAACAAAAAACAAAAAAAATACCAGAGAAAAAATGAGGAAAAAAGCAAACGAGTGGAAGAAAGATGAGGAAACGACGCCATCCACTGCACACTCTCATCGCCAGAGACAATAACAAAGATTAATAATTTGCAGATTGAATGGGCTAGTCCTTTACTCTCGCTGCGAAATTGCTAATCTTTGATGGGAACCAGGGATTGCTAATCTGAGACTGTAACTCAACTGGAATCCCTAATTCTCATTCTCAATTACTTGTGCAGGCTGATTCAGGATTTGAGTTTTAGTTACTTCTACGTTTTCCAAAGTCTATCAACTCATTTCTCAAGTCGGTTTTGAGTCGCGAAGGTTTTTTTGTTGTTGGGTCTCCTCCTTCTTTTTATGGTTTTTATTAGGTTCTCTCATTTTGTTATCTTATTTACAAAAAGAAAAAAGAAAAAAAAAGAAGCTTGTTTATTTAATTTTTAGTTGTAAAATTATAGAGAAAAGTATTTACTTAGTTAAATGAATATTTTTAGTCATAACAAAAAGATTCGAAGGATTCAGGTATCTAAATTTGGTTTTTAAAATATCTAATTAGAACATTAGAAAATTTAAATATGATTTAAATTCCAAGTTAAAAAAAAAAGGCAAAAAAAGGGGATTTTATTTTTGTAAATATTTTTTCTACGGTGGTAATTATTTTTCTTTCTTTCTTGTGGCACTGTTTTGCTCATGAGAGATAACATGTCATTGTGGTTGGTGAACACCAAATGATAAGATTGAAGCAGTGTAGATGTTCACATTCTATAACACCAAGAATATAGACTTGAATTTTCCATAGACAAGTGAACCGATTATCTCGGATTGGCTATGAAGTGTAACACAACAGATTAAGATTCATGATTCAGAAAGGTATAGGCTGTCTGCCTGGCCATGATTCTATCCTCTCAAAGTACTTGACGGGAACGACACCATCAAAACCTGCAGTCAATATCACCTTGTTGTCTGAAATGTACAGCTTCATTCCTTCTGCAAATTAAAATTGGCAACAACCAAATCAGCGTATACGAGCCACCTTGTATTTCTTGCATTGGTATAGCAAATACATCTTTGGGTTCATGACGAACTTGACTCTATAGGCCAGGGCAACTTTGAGCTTTAAAGCTGAAGAACTCACAAACTTTACCTTCCAAAGCTTTTTTGACATCAAGGAAGATCATAATGTTGACATCCCGTCGCATACCTGAAAATTAAAACGAAGTCAACCATTAAGAATAAGCTGGATGATGTACTTGTTCATGGACTAAAATGAATAACTCACATTTGGATATGTTTCAAGTTTATAAGTACTGTAGTGTGTAATGAAAACAACTGATGGTGATAAACCAGAAAGTGCACGGACACAAAATTTATATATGAATAGAATCATCAAATTTATTACCACTAATCACTTCCCCGTCTGCTGGCAAGCCGCATGAGAAGTGGACATGCAATCTTTTCATGCGTTTTAGACCAGACGCTAATATGGATTCCAAATTCTTCCTATAGGTTCCATGGACACACACTGCAGATCAGGCAAAGGTAAGACAGTGGAATGGAACCAATGAAAGCATATTTCCATAAAAGATATTAGGAAAAGGTATGAACTAAGAACCCAAAAGCCAGAAGGGTTGAAGTTTTTAAATAAATTTTAAAAAGGACCTGGAACTTCTTCAACAGAGAGGATTGGCTTCAACAGTCTTTCAGATTCAACTGCCTGCCAAACATACATGAAAATTCAACATGTAATTGGTAGAGGAAATTACAACATTGTGACACTCAATCCAACAGTGCAAATCACAACAAATTGGGGAGAAAAAACTTCTGTGCGGGTATCCTAGAAAGAGCAAAGCATACGGCATTAGCAATATTCATTTTAAGCACAAAGAGTTTAATAGAGGTTACCCATATAGGCAAGAGAAAAAGGGAAGTTGATGACAAGCTCACGGATTAGCATCATTACTAAGTAACAGAGCATGAATTTCAAACCTAGAAGTTCGAAAGCTACTTCTTCATCATGCTTTTAGTTTTCTTCTTTTTAAGTTTTTCCTTTTTTTTTTTTAACCATAAGATACCAATTTTGACAAATGGGTAAAGATATCATATTTTTTGGCTCTACAGATACTTAAATTCAACAATTTTACAAGATTCTGAATAGAATTTTACTTTTTCAAATTTTCTGTGTTTTTACGAACTTGTATTACTACATAAGCACAAGTAATGATTAGAAAACTTGAGCACAATGAGAATTTCAAGGGTACTTCCTACGACAATATATTCATGAATATCCAAATAAAATACACTGACATGAAAGGTGATTAAGGAGGCAGCAAGGCGATGCAACTGTAAACATCAAATAAATATATCAAAGAAGGAAAAAGAATGGGTGCAAGAAACTGGAGGATATCTCACCGTGATTGTGTGGCCTTGGTTTGCACGTATTAAAAGCTCACCATTTTCTTCCAGGAGGCTAAACCGCTGCTTGCTATCCTTTCTGACAGCCTAACAAAATGCAGTAAATAATTAAAGGCTAGAAAAATCACTTTTACTAGTGAAAAGAAAATTACAACAGAGAATTTAGTGCAGTTTGTATCTTAACATAACTTGCTAAATTTAAAGCAGACAATATCATGTTTACATATTAGGTTCAAAATGTTAGATATCATAACTAATATAACCATCGTGCTTAGGAAATGCTAAGTAAAGGAAAGAAGGAAATATATCTTCTTTGGCATCTGCATTCTAACAAATTCAGTTCATCAGTGTCGGAGATATAAAAGAGTTAGTTTCAGTTACACATTTTGAAAATAACTCAATTCTGGACTCCTTTTTGAAAGTTCAGTTTTGAGAGAGATATGAGAAGAAGGATAAAAAGGAAGCAGGGGGAGACGAGATATAAACATAAACAAAGTCCCAGTACAATAAGGAAATTGCCAATCCAAGAGTGCTAGTGATCGAAGGACTGCAAAATTCAAGGTCTTAACTTATTCTTCTGTAGATTGCCACACTGCAGGAAGCTTTTAAAAGAAAGGGGAAAAAAGAAGCAAAATTCATAAAACGAAATTTTTTTTTCAATCACTGACCTCCCTAATGTCATCAACAGTATGTGATTTTAAAGGGATATTGGCAAATGTCTTCATATTCAGCTTTAATAGATCATGAACCTTCACATACCCATCACTCCGCACATTCAAGTTCAATTCAGAAGCCATATGACGCAAAATACGTGTCCTGACAAAATTACAGAAAGCAAAGAAGAGGTAACAATGCAATTCAACTGAATAATACACATACGTCAAAGTAAAGTTAACCAACTATTTTCTATGCCTCCGCCATTCTTTTTCAGATAGATACTCTCAGAACCAGGAGGAAAAAATAAAAAGTAAAAACAGGAATACAGCTGCTCGCTCAAATTTAGCAAAAATATTCGACCGACCATGTAAACAAAGAATTCTTCTCACTAAATCTAATTGCATTTTCTGCTCAGAAGACCACAAGCATAAAAGGCTTAACATATTGGCTTAACATTCATGAATCATTACTGAAATCAAATTAAAACCAAAGAATAAGCAGGTATTCTAGTGCTTACATTAATCTACCAAGTGCATCAATCTTATCTTTACCTACGCTGCTACCGCCACCTCCACCACCACGACGGCCTCTCGATCTTTCTCTATCATTTTTCATATCCAAGTCTCTTTCTCTGCCACCTCTGTTCAATTTTCATTATAGAAGTACTATAGTCTCCAATTTAGTGAGGGAAAAGTTATCAAATTTGTCACTCGGGTACCAAAAGAATGCAACGAAAACTACAAATAACTGGCAATTCGTAATCTGAGAAAATCACATCATGATCAAACTCAATAAAATCATTTGGGTACCAAAAATGCAACGAAAATGCAAATAACTGGTAATTCGTAATCTGAGAAAATAACATCACGATCAAACTCAATACAGAATCACAATCCTAAACAGGAAGCTCAAAATTCACTGCTTAGTTTCTAGTAAATGCACGAAATTAAATTCTCTGCTTAGCGAGCTGAAACTTCATCAACATAAAACTTATTCTCGTCCGTCTTTCGATTTTCTCGGCAACCAAACATGTGGAGAAAAATAGTTTTCTTTATATATTTATAAAAAAAAAAAAAAATTAAGGAAAGGAATACCTTCCGTTGGGACGTGCAGAAGACACAAAAGAAGAGTTACCGCTGCTGCTATTGTTAGTGTTATCCATGAAAACTAGGGCAGGTGAACCTATTCCTTGGAGAGTCGGAGTCGCGGACACACGTGGAAGGAGAACACGGCAGTAGCTCAGAATTCGTATGCTGCTCGAACTCACTGACGCCCACATGAATCCGCCTGTTTCCGAAGGACGGTGACGGTGAAGATGATGTTAAAGTGCGAGTCTGGTGTATGAATCCTAACGGTGTTGATCCAATCAATATCTTCCACGTGCCCTCTTATGTGCGAATAGTTTAACATTTTTATTTTCCTCCTTCCATTTTTTTTTTTACCATTTTGGATGTGGAGTTAAAATTGCGACGTAATCACGTCAAAGTTTTGCAGAATTAAGATTTTATACTAAGCATATAATAAAAATATTATATAATTTAATTATGAAAGAAATAAATCCAAATTAATAATTTTAGTTATATTCTAAGGAGTTTTAATAAATCAGTTAAAAGTTTTTACTGCTCAAATTTTTTTTTATCATGTAAAATCTTTTGAAAGGTCCTTTTGGGGATCTTATTCAATGTTTTATGACAGTTTTCTTCAGTTCAATAATTTTAAAGTAAAAGACGTAAATAACATAAATAATCTTGACACATTGAAAAAAAAAAAAAAGGTAATATTCTCACACTCTAAAATATTTTCATATAGTAAAGGTTATGGTGATTGATATTGAAACTATTTATTCTATTATTTTCATAATGAATAAAGTGGCTTTCTAGTTTTGAGATTAATGTTCTTTTTCCTCTAGTTTTAAAAATTCAACAAACAATCAAACAATTGCTTTTGCCAATATCATCTAAGTCCAGGCATCAATAAGAATAAAAAAGCTAGTAGAGAAATTCGCATAAACAGTACTAGAACATCAAACTGCATATCCACAGTCAAAACATATTCAAGAACAAGCTCCTCAATTAAAACATAATTTATCAAATTTAAGCATCCAAACAACGAAAAACCAGAGTCTTGCTCTTCCAAAAGTACATTGACGGGAGCACCCAAAATTATAACCGATAGTATTGCTTAGGCCACAAGTGTGCTGGCGGTGGTAGATTCACTGCAAAAGAAGAACAAGCAGACAAGGCCATTAGGACTACAATTCAAGTACACTGCATCTCACTCTTTAACAATACAAAACAATATGACAGCCCATAAGCAGCACATGAAAAATAGAACCTACAAATTACTTGTGCACAAACAAGAATAAAAATATAAGTTAAAAACTCAGACTTACTATTTCCACACTGGAGGAAGCTTCTTTGTCTTCTTGTAGTAACGAGCTAGACGATGGATCCTGCTCTCAACCAGGATCAATCTGAACTTAGAATCTTTATCCTTCCTGTTCCTCTCCAAATGCTTCCTAATTGAGACTGCTTTCTTGATGAGGTGGTACAGATCCTCTGGTATTTCAGGAGCAAGCCCTAAACCCCACACGAAGGTGGAAAAAGTATTGTTAATCTTATTAGCTTCGTACCTAAAACACTGAAAAAGAACCACAGTATAAACTCACCATGAGCTTTAAGTATACGCAATATCTTGCTCCCAGTAACACTTTTCACTTGGGCAATCCCATGAGAATCACGAAGGATAACACCAATTTGAGAGGGTGTCAAACCCTTCTTGGCAAACTTGCAGATGTTTTCCTCAACCTGAAGGAGATAAAGTCAAGTTGATCAACAAAACTACACATCTTATCATCATAGAGATAACACAGACATGAAAATTCCGGTCTCATTTCTATTGCATCCAGAATGAAAAAGTATGGAACTGACAGCAACAACATATTAACCAAACATCATGAGATTAAACAATATTATAGCTCCATTTGTCCTATAACTTAATCTTTCAATACAAAACTTTTTGATTACCATCTCAATACATAACTTTTTGATTACCATCTTGCCAGCTCGCCAGCTCACAAACACATTTAACACATTAAGCATATGTATAGAGTAATTTATCTGTCATCAGAAGGCTTGTCAATGACTCTCCCGTCCTTGTGACAATTGTATGAAATTATTCTTGATGGACAAGCAGTATGGAAGCAACGCTAAAAATCCTAGCACGGAGCAGTAACACTAAACAAATGGGAGCTTAAAGTCCAACACAGTGGACAAAAATCTTTAATTATCCAATTCGATAATAAGGGGAAAATTGGACTGATTTACCTTTACTATCAGAGTTTTTAAAAGAATAAAAACTGAATATAATAAAACACAACTAATGTTTGGACAATAGAATTATAGCAAAATCTATAGCTTAAAAGAAACAAAGTGAGAGGACATTCGGGTTTTAATATCAGAAATGTGAAGACACTAACTACAAAAAAAGGACCTATTAGACCTGCAGCACAAATTTTGGATATAAAAGAATATCAATGATAAATAAGGCACATTAAGAACACGCCTTCAGGAGCCACATAATAATCTAAGTAAACAAATAAACCAAATCAATTCATCCATATTAAATTCAAAGAAATCAATCATCCATAGATTAAAATAGAGAGTTGGATTCACAGAGGTAAAATTCGAACTCTGGGATCATGAACATGTTTCCAAATTCCAAGAACAGAAAGCAGAAATACCAAAACCTAAATTTTTTTTACTACACTCCACTGAAGATACAATAAGAAGAAGAAAACAAAAAACAAAAAGGTAAAAAAAAGTTGTTTAGAATGTATGGTTGCTGGCAGATTAAGAAATACCAAATAATAAATAAGCATGATTATAATGCTACTATTGTATAATATTTACCATTGACGACCACCTATTTGGTTCAGTAAAGCTAAGAATTCAATCATTGAGAAAGGAGAAAACTAGCAAATTTCAAAGCTTTTATCCTCTCGAAATTCTAGCAAACAAATAGATCAATCAGAAACCAAAGACTCAAACAAAGGATAGCCTTTCACTCACGTCCTGAGAAGAGATCTTCAACCAGCTCGGCGGGGTCCTCTTGTACGGAAGAGCAGAAGCCGAAATACCCTTACTGCAAGAAAAGAAACTCAAGAACATTCAAATTCGTACAAATCATGGCTTGTACAGGGATTTCACATAGATTAGCATAGGATTTAGTTTCAGAGAAGAGAGATAATGCGAACCCTCGACTGTGCATGCGACCCATGGTTACGGCTTTTTCGAAAGAGGGAGTGGTCTCTGTGCCTCTCTAGGTTAACTCAGGCGTTGCCTCCTCAGTCGCTGGCCACTAAAACCTGGAAAGAAGAAGCAGAAGATGGTATTTTAGGGAGGCTAGGGTTTTTAAATTTTTAGTTTATTGCAGTGAAGTCCTTGGGCTTTTGTTGGTGGCTCTTTGATCCCGTACTTCAAGGCTTGGACCACTTTTGTTAGGCTGCAAGACTGGCCCATTATCACGGTGGTGGTATATAGTTGTTTTGGCGTGCATATAGAACGAACTCAAGAAAACCCATGAACCAGTGGCCGGGTTTATTTGACTGCATCCCTGGACCTGCTCTTCAAATTTACTTGGACATACTTAAGCCCATTACAGAACGCACAAATGAGAGAATTGTTTATTTATAACAGGATTTTTTCTTTCCTTTTGTTTTGTTTAATAATAATTTTTGAAAGACACACAAATATCTTGAATCCAACACAATAATTTGATCTTACAAGATGAAATTACTCGTTAACTTTCTCTAAGCTAGGCCTTTATTAATTATAGGAAACTTGTTCTACGTAGCGCATACTAACTCGGGACGCAATATAGCATGTTACATGTACGTATGTAACAAAGTCTCACATATAATACATATGTTACATGTTACATGTACGCAATATTATATGTTTTACAAATAGGGTTTTTTTTTTCTTTTTGGTCAAATGTTTTACAAATAGGGTTGGTTCAGTGGAAAGTGAGAGATATCCAACTCTATTACAAAGTCTCACATCCAAACCCCAAGGTTTTGTACCTTTTCATAGATTACTTTGGGTCACAACATTACATGTTACAGGTACGTATGTAAGTCTCACATGTAACATGCGTACATGTTACATGTACGCAATATTACATGAGGTTATAAGTGTGGTTGGTTCAGTGGAGAGTGGGAGATATCCAACTGTATTACAAAGTCTCGCATCCCAACCCCAAGGATTTGTACCTTTTCATAGAGTACTTTGGTATAAGTGTGTGCCTCGACTTAGCCAAAAAGGGCTATGAAAGTAAACCCATTGTCCTATTCATCTCTCGAAAATAGTGGGGAAAAAGAGAAGAAGAAAGAAGATGTAATTATTGACACAGAAACCAGAAAATAAGGGCTCTGCTTGCTTTTCCAGTAGGACCATGATTTGCAAACCCACCATTCACCAAATGCCAGAGGATGAAGAAATTGGCAGATCTGTCTGTGTTTACAAAGAGGGCGTAGGTGGATAGCCACTGGGTAATATATAATTGGAAAAGGAATAAAACAAAAGGGAAAGGTTAATTAATTTCTGTTCATTCATGCTTATACAGTGCCAAAAGGTGGAGATACAAAACAAAAAAGAAGCTATGTATGAATGCACTAATGAAAAGTGAAGTGAAATATGGGTCTTGTTTCCAAAATTAATTAATGATATCTATGCCGTCGCATATATACAAAATATATTAAAAGCTCCATCACTTAATTTTCACTTCATCTTTGTCAGTCTGTGGAAGAGAATCAAGTCCCTCTCTGCACTGTAGATCTTCAAATGCCCTATTCCTTTCTCTCATAAACGTGCAAGGCAGAGAAAAAGATGGATATATTATATCAGACGTATAAATATATTGACGGAGAAAATAAATATATATATATATATAAATATAGTATAAAATAGACGCCATTTTCAAACAGTCAGTAGTAGTACGGATGAGGAGTCCAGCCAGTATATATATACATATATATATACATGAAACCATACTGAACTATACTGTAGCTGAAGTGATCAGGTAGTTTCCCTCATGATGATCACGCCCGAGATTTTAGCTTTGAGGTTATTAAAAAGAAAGAAGAAAACAAAAAGGATGGAAAATAAATAAAGGGTATGATTTTTTTTTTCTTTTGTCACCATCAATTTGAGTTTCGAAATCAATCATGATATTGGACCATTACCATTACAAGGTTGGGTAAAGAGTTTTCAATAGTTTTTCACAAGAAAGTTTACATCCTAATTAAAACCTATATAACAAATTGGCAATGAGTCTTCTTCGCCTTTACGGATCTGCCCCACTCTTGCCTACCAAGGCAAAAGGATTCACAGGCTCTGAAAAGGGTCTTCTGGTCTTTGAAAGTTATAATAAGACAATGAAGCATGATATCATAAATTTGGAGTTCACATGGTGCTCATCAGATTGACAAAGATTCACGTACGTACTCGAAATTAAAAATAAGGAAAAGCAGTTCACATGCATGGAAGACCAAGAGGGGTCCATGGAATTTTGTTTAATGCTCCCCAGAAACAACAGGCTAGGACGATCAACCTACTACTTTTGTTAAGGAGATTAGACAGGCATTTATTTTCTTAATTATCTATAAAACATATATATATATATATGCTTAATTTTAACCATCGACGTTAGATTTTTTACACCCTTTTTGGTTTAGAGATTAAAACGAATGAGACTGCGAGAGGTGGGTGGCTTACCAAGAACTGAGGGTTGCAGTAGTAGAGCTAGCATGGTACAAAGGTATGGGACCTTGATATTTATATATTTATTTTTGGGTTGAATCAGTTTAAAAGAAATAATAAAAACTTTTCCCTATAGATAGATAGACAGAGACACCAGGAAATCCAATTAGTGTCATGATGGCGTGGGCCATCGTGACCAGCTTTCTTTTCGCTCTCCATCCTTTCAAAAGAAGTGGTCTGTGAAAGGCACCGTCACAACCATCGACGTCGTTCTTCAATGTATATTCTAGCGGAGCTAGTGTTGGTTTAGAAAGCTCCATCTATCTCTGTTCTCTCAGACCTTTCCACCACTTTGTTTCCAAGGCATCAAATGGGTTTTTCACACTTTGTTTATTATAATTTTAAGATTCAAAGTTTGAAAAATGATTACCAAGGCCCTTTCTTATTAAAATAAAAAATAAAAAATTGAAACTTATTTTGTTAGGTTAATTATAATTCAACTTTATTTCAAAATTTCTTATGGTGCTAATTTGTAGACTAAGTTACCATGTATTAACCAAAAAAAAAGAAAACAAAAAGACTTAAGTTACCATGCATTCCATTTATGATTTATGCTCCCCCGAGATAGAATGTTGGCTGCATAATTGATTACGATTTTAAGGTATATTTGAAAGGGTGTATTATAGGATAGGATAATATTATAATATTATTTTATATTTAATAAAATAAGTAGGAGTGTATTATATAATATATATAAATATATATTTATGTAAAAATATAAGTTAAATTATATAATATTCAATTGAATTTCAATTATAGTATTATTTAATATTATAATATAATAATTAAATTATTTTAAAATTATTTTTATATATATACAATAAATAATACAGACTAATATAATATAACTAATACAGTACTAATCAATTCAATATAGATTAATATAATGCAACGCATTAAACACTTGCTACTGTGAAAACTAAAATTGATAAACATAATGTAATCTTACTAATTAATGCACGCCTTGGAACTGTATATTTCTTAACTTTAATTATGCTCTTAAAAAGTATGATAAAAAATTGCTTTTTATTTAGAGTCACAAAAAGTGATGGAGCTTTTTCTTAAATCAGATTAATATATTCACGCACACAATAATACAATATAATAATAGTCAATGTGTTCTTACTGTAATAAGAAGCCATTGCTGGTGGGTTTTTGTAATGTACGGGTGAGTGTGTGACTGGTAAGGTGCACCTGCACTATTCGACCACTGAGATTCAAATTATTTTTACTCTCAATTCAGAGTACCGAACCTCACTTAACTCTCACCTCGAACCTCCACAATTCCCACGTTTTCCCACGCATACTCCTCTCTCACAGACTCACTCACTTTCCGTCCCATTTATTTTCTCCCAGTCTCTCTTCAACCAAACACAGCTACAATTGTATCCCCGAGTTTTTATACCCATTCACTTGCACACGCTTGCCGTTAAACCTCAAAGACAACAACGAACCCATAAAAGCAGAAAAGAATAAAACTTTCTGCATTTCTTACAAGGTAGCTGTTTCAGTTAAATTCTGAAACATTCCATTTCATTTTCCATTACTTTCCCACTTGGCAAACATGCTTCTACCTCTCTTTATTATCTTTTCTTTTCTTCTCTTGTTTCCCTTACCACCTGTGTCCTCACTCAACGAGCTCCCTACTCTCATGGCCATGAAAGCCTCTCTGGATCCCCGAAACCAGTTCTTGACCTCATGGACTCCCCACTCTGACCCCTGTAGTGGCGCTTTTGAAGGCGTGGCGTGTAATGAGCAAGGCCGCGTTGTTAATATCTCTTTGCAAGGAAAGGGTCTTTGGGGCCAAATACCCGGAGCTGTGGCTGACCTCAAGAGCTTGACGGGTCTGTACCTTCACTTCAACGCTTTGAATGGGAAGATACCAGAGGAGATTACGAGTCTGAACGAACTAGCCGATTTGTATCTCAATGTGAATAACCTATCTGGGGAAATTCCTCCCGGGATTGGGAACATGCCTAACCTTCAAGGTCAGTCTTTTTCTTTTTGGGATTTTTTTAAAATTTTATTCTGTAGTTGGAAAGTTGCCATTTTTTCGCTAGTGTGTGTAAGTGGGTGGGAAAGTTGCGTTCTTGCTTTTGTGAGTGTTTACGAAAAAGAGAGTGAGCTCAATGTGAGTATAAAATTTGCAAGTTTTGCATGTGTGTGTGCTTATTCATTTTGTGTGTCTCACTGGCTTCATTTTTGCTAGCTATCTTAAATTGAGTGTCTGAACTTAGAATCCTTGAATCTATATGTTTTTTGTATAAGCGTCATTTAAGTATGTTGATATAGAACAACCAGAACTAAGTTTCTAAAGGTCTTTTCTTTTCTATTTTTTATTACGAAATTATACTGAAAGGTCCTTCAGCATTTTGGAATGATTTTTATGTTTATAAATAAGTGACAACCAATCTCTGGATTTTTTCTGTTTGCAGTTTTGCAGCTCTGTTATAATAGGTTGACTGGAAGCATACCAACACAATTAGGATACCTCAAGAAGCTTAACGTTCTTGCTCTGCAGTATAATCAGTTAACTGGTGCAATTCCTGCTAGTTTGGGTGAGTTGGGGAGGTTAACAAGGTTGGATTTGAGCTTTAATAACCTGTTCAGTTCCGTTCCTGCAAAGTTAGCTGATGCTTCTATGCTAAAAGTTCTTGATATCCGAAACAATTCTCTCTCAGGCAATATTCCAGCAGGTAATATGGTCTTATTGTAGTGTTTTCTTATTGTTTTGAAGACTTAGGCAGGAAGAATTTCAATTTTATTGTCCTTTTGCGCTTGTAAATGAAAACGCAGCTCTGAAGAGACTGAATGGAGGATTCCAATACAGAAACAATCCAAGTTTATGTGGTGTTGGGTTTCCCGGCTTAAATGTTTGCGCAGCTAGTCATAGTTGGAACAAAGACAGACCGGAACCATATGAGCCCATTAATCTTTCTCCGAGAGATCTTCCAGACTCTCCCAGAAATGTATCAAAAAAAGATATCCCTGAGTCTGCTAATTTGCACTCAAACTGCAGCAAATCCCACTGTTCAAAGACATCATCTCGACAGATTGGTGTAGTTCTTGGGGTTATTGGCGTTTTGTCTACTTTTACTGTCACTGGACTTTTCACATTCTCATGGTACAGGCGGCGTAAACAGAAAATTGGGAGTACTTTTGAAACCTCAGATAACCGGCAAAGTACAGACCAGGCTAAGGAAGCTTGCCGGAAAAGTTCATCTCCTCTCATCAATTTGGAGTATTCGAATGGATGGGACCCGTTGGCTAGAGGTGGCAGTGGGTTCTCTGAGGAAATTCTTGAGAGCTTTATGTTCAATTTGGAAGAAGTGGAGCGTGCAACTCAGTGCTTCTCCAAGGTCAATTTGTTGGGGAAGAGCAATTTTTCTGCCATCTACAAGGGGATCCTGAGAGATGGGTCACTAGTTGCTGTAAAGTGCATTGCCAAAACAAGCTGCAAGTCTGATGAAGCCGAATTCTTGAAGGGATTTAAGGTATTGACATCATTGAAACATGACAATCTGGTTAGGTTAAGGGGTTTTGCTGCTCAAGTGGCAGAGGAGAGTGTTTTCTTATCTATGACTTTGTCCCAAATGGAAGTCTGTTTCAATATCTTGACATTAAGGAACACAGTGGGATGACTCTTGAATGGTCAACCCGAGTATCCATCATCAGTGGAATTGCCAAAGGTTAGCTTACTTCTATTTTCTTCCAAATTTATTAGCATCAGGTGATGTTTGGAAGCCACTACAACATAAATTATATGTTATAGTGAAGTAAGTAGCATGTAGCTAATAATTTGTTTGAAACAGCTTAGTCTATCCTTGACTGTAGTTGCTACTCTCTTTGAAAAGTTACCAATGACTAAGGAGGAACACATGATACTTGATTTTCAAGAACTCAATTGTGAATAAAAACTTCCTTTGTAGAAGTTATGAATCAGCAGTTTCACAAATCATTACTTTAGAGTCGTTTATCTTTATTATCCTAATGTAACTTTGATAATGAATCTATTGTCTCAATTACCTTTTTTGAACCAGGTATTTTGTATTTGCATGGAAGAAAAGGCAACAAACCTGCTTTGATTCACCAGAATTTATCAGCGGAGAAGGTGCTTCTTGATGCCTGCTATAAGCCTGTGGTTTCAGACTCAGGGCTACACAAACTTCTTGCAGATGATGTTGTGTTCTCCATGCTCAAAGCCAGTGCCGCCAAGGGATACCTGGCTCCTGACTACACTGCCACTGGCCGCTTCACTGCTAAGAGTGATGTATATGCATTTGGGATGATTGTATTTCAGATACTTACTGGAAAACAAAAAGTCACGCAGTTGGTTCGTCAAGGGGCAGAATCCTGCAGATTTGAAGATTTTATTGATGCAGACCTTGAGGGAAAGTTTTCAGAAACAGAAGCAACTAAACTAGGAAGAATCGCACTTCTTTGCACCCATGAATCTCCTGACCACAGGCCATCCATGGAGAACGTTATGCAAGAAATGAGTGGATTTGTCAGCAGTTTTGGATCTTCTTAATGCAGCAAAGTGAAGAAATTACTAACTAGTAACTACTAATCGATGCTAAAGTTTTATCATTTCTGAAAACCGAAGTTCTTGTGAATGGTATATGTTTGGCTTTTTGTAGTTTGTGAGCAGAGTGGCAGTTTTTGTTTAAAAGTTAGGGCTTCTACTTCCATAACATGTATTTGTTAAAAATTAGCCATGTATAAAGGCAGATTTGTTCAATTGCCAGGAGTATTACTTATATTGAAGTTTTTGACAGTGTAAATTCTAAGAGATCTTTTTTATTTAGAGGCACTGCCTTGCTTTTTCATGTAAACAGTTGTTTGCTTGGCAAACTACACATAGTTAAAAATGGCAGCGAAGTATCAGTCATCTCTTGCAGGTTAGTCTCCAGCAAAATTACACATGTTGAAGAATAAAAAATCAACAACTAGTATATGAAAAACACGGTTCAAGGGTACGAAGAAACTCCCCAACTTCAACAAATTACAAATATTCATTCTTTATGGATTTGATTTCTGGTTTTCACATTTGAAATCAGTCATACTTATATTATAATGCATGTGGTCGACGCCTTTAGCGAAATATATTATTGTTTCTTCAAATAGAACAAATAGTCTGCATTCTTGTGAATACTTCTTGTTTGAAATATATGCATAAAGAAAATAATTTAATTTGGATGTCGGGATCACGAGTGAGACCATTTTTAGTGCTGCTTCTGTATCATTAGCCAAATGCTTGCCTTGAGATCCTCCACGAGAAACAATAATAAACAAAATCTGCAAATGCATGTGGATATGGGTGCTATCAAAGTATAAAATACGTAAAAATCCATGCAATATGGTAATTGGCGTTAAAAACTAAACTGTTAATTCTGCAGAGTTTTAATCTTTTAGAACACGTGTTAAACACATTGATTTACTTACTGAAATTGATCAGCAATTCTCTCAAAAATATTATTACACTGGGAGGAGAAAGAGCTTTACAGAACTTAATAATCAGAAATGTGTTCATTGCTAATAAACGAATGTGGCTACTTACACTTGGTTTTCATTTGACAAAAGTTAATGTACATATAACACGAAAAACACAGATGGGTTCTACGAACTAAGCCTGTGCTGGGCTCAATTTAACATACAAATGGTTGGAAAATTAAGTTTCAACTCAACCGTAAAGTCTACAAAATCTGACCTCCTCAGAATTGGGTCTCGATCCCTAAGCTGTTCAGAATGGAATGGATCTCTCTAACTTGAGGGTGAGAGTTGTCTTGCACAATGAACTTGTGAACAACACCATCGAGTTCAATCCAACTACAACCAGGAAGTTTCTTTATATTTTTTCTCTCATCATCATTCTAACCTTCCGAACATCATCCCACATTTTGAGGCCAGCATAAATATTAGACAGAAGCACATAGGAACATGAATTACATGAATCCCGCCTGATTAAATTCTTGGCTACTGCCTCTCGATATTGAGCTTCTCATATTTCTTACATGCACTGAGCAAAGTCCTCCAAACAACGTCATTTGGCTCAATAGGCATTCCATCTATGAATCTTCTGGCTTCTTCAATTAGCCCCGCACGGCCAAGGACATCAACCATGCATCCATAGTGTTGCATTTTTGGCTCCACCTTGTGAACTCTTCTCATGAGCTCAAAACACATTATACCTTCCTTAACCAAACCGGCATGGCCACAAGCAGTAAGCAGTCCAATGAATGTGATATCATCTGTTTCTACAGAATGTCTCTCCATCTCCATAAGCAAATCAAAAGCCAATTCACCCAAGCCGTGGATTGCCAGGCCACCAATCATAGCATTCCAGTGATCAACATTTCTTTCCTCTATGTTTTCGAATACCATCTTAGCATTCTCTATATTGCCACATTTTGCATACATGTCAATAAGTGCAACACCTAGTTTCCCAACCAAAGGAAATCCATTCTCCTCTAGATAGCAATGCATAGCGACCCCATTTTCAAGGCGTCCTGACTGGGCAACTGCCGACAGAACAATTAGCATTGTGGCAGAGTCAGGTGTAATATCACTTTTAAGCATATGCTCAAAGATTTCCAAAGCTTCAGTGCAGTTACCATTTTGAACATAGCCACCTATCATGGCATTACAAGCAACTACATCTCTATCAGGCATTTTATCAAAGAAGCCCCTAGCAACATCTATACAACCTAATTTTGCATATCCATCAATCATGTTAGACCAACTGACCTTGTCCCTTTTGGCATCGTATTAAACAGACTCCGTGCATCTTCTAACTTTCCGTGCTTGACACACCCATCAATTATCGTGTTCCATGAAACTAAGTCTCTTTCAGGCATTGTCCGAAACAATTCCAAAGCAGATTTAAGACCGTTCTCAGACTGTGCATACCCGCTAATCATTGAATTCCAAGAAATCAAATTCTTCTCCTGCTCTGGCATGCAATTAAACAACTCACGCGCCATGTCAATCAACCCACGCTTAACGTAACCGTCAATCATTGAGTTGTATGAAACTGAGTCTCGCTTTGGGATTCTATCAAATACTTGCCTGGAAAATTCAATAAACCCACAGTTTTGGTACCACCCAATCAAACTATTTTGTAAATATAAATGTGACCCAGTTTCCATTTTCCTTAACAACCCATGAACCTGCAATCCTTCTTTCACCAAACCCATCCGACCACACGCTTTTAAAACCAACGAGAAGGAAAACTTATCAGCACGAACCCCATTTTCAAGCATCAAACAGAAAATAGCTAAAGCTTGCTTTGGGTCACAACCATGAGAGTAGGACTTGATTACAGCATTCCAGAGAAATGGGTCCTCTTCTTTTCGACGAGTTCGAAAAGCATGCCGCGTAAAAACACGTAGCGAGCAAATTCAGCGAGAGGCGTGTGAGGAGAGGAAATGAAGCTGAGGATGATTTTTGTAGTCAGAGAACTGTTCTTGATGAACCCAGTTGTTACGAGTCTCGCGTGAATTTGATTGACGTCGTTTAAAGTCTTGCACTTTTTGAGAAGAAGGAGAGTTGGAAGGGTCGAATTCCATTGCTGGTTTGCGCTCACGCAAAGTAGCATCAACTCAAACACAGTATCTATTGCCTATATCTATATGAATATACAGTCTTGAATGAAGCTTAGCTGCCATTGAAAGACAGATATTTTGATGCTGTTTTATGTTTGGTTCAACGGCTAGGAAGTCTCATCCAAACGGTACCAACACACACACGTCTTTGATTGGCCAAGAAAAAAAAAAAAAGGAAAAACAAAAGAAAATTATATTGGGCTCTGTTGGGCCTGATCTATCCTCTTGTAGGCCTGCTTAACCAATCAGGCCCTGTGGATTTCAAGGCCAATGGGCCACTCTAAGCCCAATTTGGCTGTTTAAGTTTGCTTGCTTTTTAATTTTATATGGCTTATGTTTATTTAAGCTGTAATCTTGTATCCCAGCAATATAATCTTGTAATTAGACAAATCCTCAAGGGTGCTACTTGTAATTAAAAATAAGGGTTTTCAATTTGTTTAATTATTTCTTTTGGAATGAGATACTTACAAAAAATGCTCCTGCATACAAATAATAGATAAGCTCAACTGAAAGAAAATGCTCTTTCAAGTTTCAAGCATGACGAAGGTGAAGACAACAGCCCCTGTTTTGGATTGTTTGTATTTTGACTTCTTAATCAATGATTAAATATTTTTCCCAGGAAAATATATATATATATATATATAAACAGCAACAGCTAGCCCACATGTTTTTATAATATATTTAATTCTTTTGTCAGTTTACTAGTTTGTTTTTCGATCATTGGGATGATGAACCAATAAGGATCAACTTTGCAAGACTTTTATTGTGTTTAGTTTAACAACTTGGAGTTTTACAGATAAGCTGTACCTGGACACAGGGCCGGCTTGGGAATTTGGAGGTCAATTTTAATTAGGGGTTTTTATAACTTTTTTTTTTCAAAAATATATAAAAATTAAAATAATAAAAATATTTGAAATTATAAAAAAATATGATTCTAAAATTTTTTAAAGTATAAATTAAATTTAGTATTTTTTTTTATAATAAATAATAATTATACTGTTATAATCTATATATTTTAAAGTTTATTTCTCAGTTAAGTAAATCTATAAATTTATTTTCAGTCTTTTTTTTTCACATAGAGTTTTGTTATTATAAAACTATAATTTTACAATTAATTGAGAAACAAATTTAAAAAAATAATAAAGGTACTAAAATCACATGACCATGGAAACAAAATGAAAAATATAATATATATAAGAACGAATTATTTTAGTCAAATAAATAAAAATTATGATAAACAAATATATATAAAAAATTATGAAGCATGAGAAAATATATATATATATATTAGAAAATTATGTATAATAAATTAAACATGAAAAACAAATAACAATAAAAGAGGAAAAAAACTAATAAAATTAAAAAATAAAAATGATTAAAATTGAAAAGATAAATTCAGTATAAATAGAAAAAAATAAAAATAAATAAATAATATGGGCTACACCTTTTACAAATATTTTATTTAATAAAATGTTGATTTTAAATTTTTATCCGTATATTTAACAAATACATATATATATATATATATATATATATAATAAATAATTTTTATGACCCTCACTATACGCAGGTGTTAGATAATCGTTTGCCACGTTTATAATTAAGACTGACCCTGTCTGTACGTACAAGAATTTCATATAGTACATGTTTGATTTAATACTATTTCTTTTAAGACTTTAGGTATCAATCTTTTTATAATACATTATCTATCCCTTTAACCACGGTGGGTTCATCTACATAATCATGAATTTATGACCATTATACATATAGGGTTTTGACTATATCAACGAAAGTTTGATATATTAAGTGAAAATAATAATCATTATTTTTACCAAAATTTAGATGTTAAGTGATGCTTGCACTTCTCTATTTATTTGTATTTAGGGGATAGTATCTTTCATTCTAATAAATTAGTCTCGTTTATTTTTCTATTTATCAAGTGGAATTATCAAAATCAACATTTTCTTTTTTCCTCCTGGGCTAATCAAAATCATCATTACCATCAGCATGATAAATGCTAGTTTCATTTCGAAAAGGAAAATTATCATTTCAAAAAGGAAAAAGGAAACAGATGGTATTCTTCCACAAGTCGCTTGTAAGTGGACCACTTAAAAAACCAATTAATATTTATATCTATAATTTATGTATGAGTTAATATTATTGACCTCCCTTAATATTTATTTTAAATACAATAAGACTCCGGTAATATTATTTTTAACTTATGACCTCCCCTATCATTAGTTGACAAATATAAGAAGTTAACAGTTAAAAGGTAATTTTATCATTACATCTTAAATATTTTATTAAATAAAAAAATAAAGAAAATTTAGCAACTTAAAAAAAGAAAAAACTCTCTCTCCTCCTGTTTTCCGATGCACCCACTCCAGCCCCAAACCCTTCTCTCTTTCTCATCTTTTTTCTCTTCTCTAATAGCAGATCATCATGGCAGCATACCTCGATGACCATGGCAAGTGGAGAAGGTGTGGAGCTTCACCACTTGCAACATGCGAATCCAATAGTCTCCTCCACTTTTTCATTTTTGCTATTTTATTCATCCTCTCTTTGAAAATATGTCTCACGTTGTTAGAATATTTTTCCTCCCCAAGTTATTTTCGTTTTTATTTACAGATTGGGAGAAAGAGAAAAAGAAGAAGAATAAGCATTGGAGAAGAGCAAAAGAAAAAAAAAGGAAAAAGTGGAGGAAGAACAAAAGCAACGAAGAAAAAAAAGGAAGAACAAAAGCAACGAAGAAAGAGAAAAAAAAGAAAAAAAAAAAGAAAAGAAGAAGACACAATGGAGAAGAGAAGAAAAAAAAAAGAAAGGAAGAAGAACCAACATAGAAGAGAAAAAAAATTATCTAATTATCAACACATGTTACTTAAAATTTTAAATTAATTATTAACTTATATAATTTTTAGTGCCATGTGTTATTTTTTAATTGGTCCATGTATATATTTATTTATGATATTTTTTAATTATTTAATGATATATAAGTTATTTATTTATGATATTTTTTAATTATTTAATGATATATAAGTTATTTTACACAATTACAATTGTATGTAAAAGTAAAATAAATATTTTATTAGTTAACCCAGTCAAATTGTTAATTTTAACACCATCAGAAATAGTATCTGTTTAATTTAATATTACTGGATGCAGACTGTATTTAATCAAAAAATCAGGATAGTTTGAGAAATTACCCCTGTGTATTATTAGATAGATAGCATTTCCATCTCTCTCTCTTTTTTTGTTTTTTAATGATTATTAAATAGTATTCTTATACGTTGGTATTTTCTAATTAACAAATAATCATGGGTTGGCAAACCCATCGTCACCGTACATTTGGAACTTAGAAAGGTACATATAATTAGCACGTCATCAATATTTAGTTCAAATATTGCGTTGGTTTTTAAATTATATAATCAACACTAAATTAGTTTTCATTCTTGTAAAAAATAAAAATAATAATAAAAGTTTTTGGGTTCAAGAGGCTTCTCCATTGGCAAGTATACGTACACGTACTAGCTAGAGGGATTTTGGGTATTTGACTGATTCCTAAATGTGCAACTTGTCTTATTATATAATGCATAGAATCATAGTTATATACCTAAACCACGTTTAAAAAGAAATTTTATATGTAATTATATAGTAAGACTTGGTCCTTGCTATTGTCACACTTGGATTAATTAGCCGCTCAAAATTAAGATCCGGACTTTATATACCAAACCCATTTTAATCATATCCCTTAACAAGATTAATATAAAAACATATTAAATAGAAAGATATTTAATTCATGCCCATATCGTACTGCTTCGCAATAACGTACACAAGGTACGGTATGACGTGTATGGTATTTTGTATTATTGGAATGATATCAGCTGGGGGTACACCTTTTATAATTAAGTAAAAGTTAGGCATGTATATCCCTGTTAATTAATTAAAGAAACAAACGGACCGACTTTTAATATAATATTGCCCTGTTTTATTTTTTCTAAATTTTATTGAACTTTTTTATTAGTAGCAAAAAGTTTAAGCGAGGAAAGGCTAGTTACTTTAGTCCAAAATTAAAGCGTACTACAAGTCTCTCAATGAGGATTTGCAGTGGTATTTACAGAACGCTAATCAAAATGACTGTTAGTGGGGGCAATATAAATTTTAATGAAATATTTTACTTAAGAATTAAATTTGACTTTGATTATATATGTTATTTAAAGTTTGCACTACAAATTGAGTTTTGAACAATAACAAGAAATTGTAAACTTGAAACAACTCCAAAGCAAAACCTTAGCTAGAAATTTTGAGAGTGCAAGGCCATTAGTAAAGCTCAACGGGGCAAAAACATCCCAACTACATCTTCAGATTGGAGCAATTAGCATACCCACAGGAGTTGTCATATATATATAGAAATATTCTTATAGATATATATTCTATATTTTCATTATATATGAATCAAATGATATATATATTACATATATCAGTCTATATATATATATATTCAATACATATTGCTTAGTTTAATTAAATTTGATATTAGATTTCAAAATGAAGACTATCTAAGATAAAAATATATATTACTGCATAATTAAAACGAGAACAATCATATTCAAACCAAGAACATCCATCACTGCTTCATCGTTGACATTGCAATGCATGCATCGATGCTTTGAGTAGAACAAGAAATACTTGTATATGAGCTTACTATTTCAATTGTCTTAATTTCTTATATCTCATGTATAATTAATTATCCATCCACTCATGGATGCATGATCTCAAATGTAAATTATTTCATCATACAAATGTACATATTGCTTACAATTAAATTAGAATATTAGAGACATCCGCGGGTACACCAACAAAGATGAAGACATATTGGTATCTAAGATGAAGACATCCAAATCTTCTTCTATATGTAGATTACTGTTACACCAAAAATCCCTTTATTTTATCAATTAATTCTTTAGTTTTAGAAATGAAAAAGGTGTTTATTAAAATTAATAATTAAAACGAGAACAATCATATTCATTTAACTAATTTATATTCAAGAACATCCATCACTGCTTCATCGTTGACATTGCAAAAAAATAAAAAATGCATTTGTTGCATCGATGCTTTGAGTAGAACAAGTTAAGAATTTGTATGTGTACTCTATCAAGGCAACTTGTTCAAAATTATGCCCTCCAATTGCTTACTATTTGCAATTGTAATTCATATTTTTCTTAATTTCTTATCGGCTACTTGTCTTTGTTTTCCTCTTGAAATTTTTTAAATTAAGCTTATGTATAATTAATTATACAAGTAGTGATCATCCACGTCATGGAGTTTGCATGCACATCTACCTTCTGTGTCTCTACCACAACTAATAAATGGAGAGTATGGAATTACAACGCGTGTCTTCAATGGTCTCCTGTAATTTATTGAATGAATGAGTGAAGGCCAAGCGGTACCCTTGGAATAAAACTAACTATTGCATATTAATGGTAACGGTCTTTTTCCTTGTCAGCTGCCACGTATACCCTCAAATAGTGAATCTAGAGCTAGAAGACATATGTTTTTTTAACTTATTTACCCTCTTTTTTTTTTTCTTCTGGATAAATTGGTCTGCATCTTGTACGAGAGATATTATAAGTGTATATGATAATATATTAATACGGATTGAGAAAAGTCATAATATAAGTGACTGTTTCCAATTTTTTAATTTAAAAATAATCATAATTAACTCATTATTAACAGTGATATATATTTTTTATAAAAGAAAATAAATATCACCAGCTTAAAAATAATTAAGAAATAAAATCTAATTATTTTTCAACTTTATAATTGAATAAAAGCCTAAAATAACAAATTTATCCTCTTAAGAATTTCCACTCCATCCAATATTTCAAACAAAATTAATTGAAATTGTCAGAACTCTCTCCAACTATAATTCTCGTTCAATTTTCTTTCTGCTGGACCAACCTCTGCTATTAATAGTGCAGTGATATGCATGGTTGAAAGTGTCCGACTGACATTGACATGCTTTTATTATATATATATAGAAGCGAATTGGGGTTGCATGATAAGAAGATTGGAGAGTGATGCAGAAGATCTGAGAATTAAAGTCAGAAGACGATAAGTGATAAGCCATTTGATTTGAAACCTACCAAGTATAAATAAATAATTAATAAAAATATATCCCATTTTGGCTTGGAAAAAATAATAATAAGCAGCTTGTATATTAACAAATGAATAAAATCTCATTTATTCAGTGACTAATGAATGAATGTCAACGCCATGTAGCAAAAGCGGATTCTCTTTCTCTGAAAACCATTTATAAGCAAATCCACCTGCTTTGCCCACAGTCCCCAAACAAACAACCATCTCTCTCTAACCCACAGAGCCTAGAGAGAAGAAAAAGACTATGAAGCTCATCTGGTCCCCAGAAACAGCTTCTAAAGCTTACATAGAAACTGTGAAATCAGTAAGCTCACCAACATTCTCTGCTGTATATTCCACCCTTCAATATGTATATATATTTCTCTTTCTCTTTGGTTAATTTACAATCTGATCCTTGATTATTCTAATTTAAATTCATTTTTGCAGTGTGAGAAATTCAAAGAATCTGGTGTTGCAGAGCTCCTATCAGCCATGGCGGCAGGTTGGAACGCCAAGCTGATCGTCGAAGCCTGGTCTCACGACGGTCCCATCGCTACCAGCGTAGGACTCGCCATCGCTGCACGTGCCACAGGCGGACGACATGTGTGCGTCGTCCCCGACGAGAGGTCGAGGCTCGAATACGCGGCGGCCATGCGAAACGCGGCTAGCTCGTCGGCTATTCCGGAGATAGCGGTGGGAGAGGCGGAGACAGCGATGGCGGGGCTGGTGGGTGTGGACTTTTTGGTGGTTGATTGCAAGAGGAGGGACTTCGCTAGGGTTTTGAGGCTGGCTAAGGTGTGCCACAGGGGTGCGGTTTTCGCATGCAAAAATGCATGGCAACGAAACGTTTCGGGGTTCAGATGGCAATGGGCGCTCGAGAGGGGGACACGTGTGGTGAGGTCAGTGTTTCTGCCTGTTGGGAAAGGGTTGGATATTGCTCATATTGGAAGTAACAGTGGGACGTCAACTATGGGATTGAAGAAGGGTCCTAGCCGTTGGATCAAGCACGTCGATCAACGGTCCGGCGAGGAACACGTGTTTCGGAAGTGAAAGTCTCTCTGGGACTTGCATAATTTTGCTTTTACAATACGTAGTTTAGTATTACCCATCGTCCGCCATACATATATAGATGTATTAGGGTGGTTGCATGGGTTTGTCTGTCATTATATGCAATTTTGAGTCTCTGTTTGGATCTTCAAACCGGGGTCACAATTTTATGTATCCTTTTTCTTAATGGTATATGCTTTGGAGATCCAAATGTAAGATTAATTAATTGAGGGTTAGAAATAAGTGAGTACAAAGAATAAGTTGTAAACATTAATTGTATATTAAGCCTGAATATATATATATATGTATATCTCTGTGTGTGTGTGTGTGTTACATGTATAAGCATCTTTGAAAATTAGACATGCAAATTAAGCTCAAATGATAAATGAGAAACAAATCAAGGGTGATAAGTTCTTAGTTGTTAATTTGGCTTCTTCTTTTTTATATATATAAATAAAAAAAAGCTTTGATGTAGATTTAATCAGTTTAGAATTTTATTAGTGAATAGAATTTTTTTTAATTCTGTTAGTAAATTTTATTAGTGAATAGAATTTTTTTTAATTCTGTTAGTGGATAGAATTTTTTTACTGTTTTAATTTTACAAGTCTGTTGAAGTTTAGCAGAATTTTATCTATCCGACGCTTGAAAATAAAAGACATCCAAATTATAACGTCGAACCATAATTCTCATAAACAAATATAATGAAACAATCAATATAAAATTATAATGGAATTTATTAAAATTCAAACTATAATTTTCAAAAACAAATATAGCGAAACAATCAATTTTCTTTCCACCGAGACGACCTCTCAAAATCCCTAAAAGAACTGTAGCAGATAACAAACCTTAAATATAGCACCTATATCTAATAGTGTATGCACCTAGTCTTAAAAATAGCACCTATATATAATAATATATGCTTCGTGAGTAGCATCCACCAACCCGTTGTGGTGTCACATCAAGATGCATAACCTTTTTATGAATAAGTATATTAATTCTATCATCATTTCTGATATTTCTTGATGTATTCATATGTTAGGAAATATGGTTGGTGAAATTATCGTCTCAGCTACCATTTTCCAGCCTTTATATAATGACTTAAAATTGTATTCTAAAATACCAAAAGAACTAATTTCAGAAATTTTCAGTTCAGTCGACAGAAAGAGAGCAAGGATATATATATATATATATATATATGTTCAAAATCGGATGAATCTCAACGCAGATTTTAGTTTTGTACGTGGGTGTGCTCTCGCTTCCGCGTGCGTAGTGCAACCATATTGTATACAACATGTTGCTTCTCCAAAAATATACATATATCAAGAGAGGCGCCAAATGAGTTCTGTTACGTTACATGCATGTCTTTCTTAGATCTACTACTTCGGTTGAGATCTAAACGAAGTCTTAAGCTTCAATCCATTTTCTATTGGGATCTCTGCTCCTAAATACATGTTCCTCACCAGTGCACTTGTCTACTTTAACCACCCAGTGACTCTTTTTATTTCCAGTACCGCAAAGCTCGTTGGCAAAAGCGCTACGAGTACTAGTTGTACCAGTTGTTCTAGTCACCAGCAAGTTCTCTCCACTGGGTAGAAAGTGCAACTTCAGTTCATCACTTTGCTATGATCTCCTGTGGAGAGCATTGTAACCCACAATAAGGGATCGATCTGGCTCTGCACCCTTCTGTGCCACTAGAAAAACCCCTTTGGGTTCGTGGACATCACTATCAATGAGCACAAAATCTGCTCCTTTGTAGTCTAACAATAGGGTCTGGGCCTTCCCTACCACAATCTCAATACGGTTTGAATAGGTTCGTAGTGCATTTAGCATTGAGAATCAAAGCCTACCCCTAGACAATACATTTGTCCCCTGTCAACTTCTTTTCTTGAAATTCCTAATGTATAATAACAGGCTTCATGTGCCTGATTTGCTTTTGTTTATTTTCCTTTTTCTTTTATGTATTTTGATTTGGTTTCGTTTTTTTTTTGAAATCAACATATCTTCCAACCCACCATCTTCGGCCTCTCTACAATAACTGCAGTAAATTTCTCATCTGTTTATTCGAGAACACAGAATAATAAAAAATTAATAAATTCATAATTTACAATTCAATCCTGACCTTTAAAATATATACCATCTACCTAAAAGTGTGCCCCTATTTGTAAGCTTAGTACGATATTACCATATTTACTAAAGCGCACCATAATCAACCATATATAGGGAAAAAAAGAAAAAGAAAAAAGAAAAGAGAATCAAAATCAATGTGATAGTTTCTTTAAAGCCAATCATACATGTGATAAATACAGTCACAACTTACAAGATAATACAGAGACGATTGAAGTTGTAAAACCGGTTACAGATCGAGGCTAATGATCAACACCTCTGATACAGAGTTTTCCCTGTAAAAGAAGAAACAAGCCCCCCAGACCAATTTTGAAACACGTAAAAGTATCCAATTCAGATCACATTAATGCTATAAAGACATGCTTGACGATCTATTCTATATTGATTCTAACAACTTTTTTGGTTCTTCCACCACCAGTAGTACTACTAGTTCTGGCTTCGTTATCAGCTGGTTTGGCTCAATACTACTTGGAAGGAGCCAACCTCCTGACTTGTTCCTCCCTTCTGTTCACTGCTACTGGAACCTACATATTTCATGGTCATTTGTTTATATATAAAATTAGTATTAATTGGACAATTTTGCACAAAAATAACGGAGCACATGTCATTAAGAACAGCACCATTCATTATACTCTTTTTTGAAATATTTTATACCTTGTAACTAAGGATTGAAGAAAATAACTCAAACCATTGATTGGCAGGGAATCATTTTCTATGATAAAAAGGGGAAATTATTTCTTACTTCTTTTTTTTTTCGAAGTGCGAAAAAATATTGGAGCTTGCATCAGACTGATATTTTGTTCAAAAAATAGGACCTAAGTTTCTAGGGCTTAGCAGTAAAATTCACTTTGGAGCAATGTTATTTACTATCAAATGTGCCCCATTTAAGGGTATCGGATAAAATCCTACTACATAAAAGGAAATTTCTTACATTCACTCTACTAAAGAAGTTATGAATAAAACCTCTTCCAGGTTTTTAAGAAGTAGATAGAAATAGGGAAAAACAGTTAATTACCTGCATGATTATATCTATCAAATTCATCTCTCCGCCCAGGAAACCGTCCTTCAACATTACGATTCCACATCTTTTCAAAACCAGAAAGCTCATCTGGTAAAAGAATAGCAGCATTAGTTCTATTAACATGTGAAACCATATATCTGCGAAGTAATGCCAAAATTCAGCAGGAACCAACCTTCATTTATATTGTGTAAAGTTTGCAACATATCCACCTTACCATCAGAATTAAGCTTCCTTGTGACAGAATGACCCTACACAAAGAAATGCAACCATATCACTTCCAAAATTAGTTGTATCTTATTTTAGTTCCTTCCATGCTTTTTACATTTACATATTACACTTGAAAGAGAGATCAAATAAAATCACAAACTTTAGTAATAAACTACCCTGCTCGTCTGAATATATCACACACGAACAACACAAGCTAAATGGTTAACTTGTAAAATTTTGGGAGTTACATTATGCATCGAGGACAATTCAGAGTACTAACTCACTCTGCGGTTAGTAGTAACCACCGAATAACATTACATCAAAGATTAACTCAGAGTGCCGTCCCTTAAAACATTAACTTCTTGTCATATTGCACAAAACTGGCAGTGTATGTAACAAACCAAAAGTTACCTTATCGTGAATTCCTCTTGAGAGTTTATGTGTTGCTTGACCAGTTGTCTTATCCGCTTCTTTGGTCTCCTCAACTACCACCTGGTCAAAATCAGAATGAGAAAGCTAAAAGAAAGCCAGTACCAAGTAAATTGCCACAAGCTGAATCTGTTACTCACCCCATCACCACCTGCCTTTCTGGTTCTTGAAGACGTATAATATGCTCCATCAACACCACCATACGTGACTTTGCATGTCTGAAAATTGTAGCTACGATTCTGGGGCTGTGTCCCTTTAACCTTGTATGGTTCATTATGCGTCTGAGAGCTCAGAGTCTTGTTTTTCCTCTCTGCTACATCAACCAAAGAAATAGTTACACTTGTCAACAAATTCACAGACCTGCAAACCTTACGGGTACAAATAACAAAAATATACAAGTTTAATTACCATCTGCAATATCATCCGCATGCTCAACAGATGGTTCTTTGCTTGACCTGGAATTGTTTTGAATATTATGTTTCTCATTACCAGTGCCTTCATCTTCCTGTTCCTCTTCATCAGAACTTAGTTCTTCTATTACAATACCCTTTTCTCTACCGGTCTCCACGGTATGACTAGAAGCAGGATTGGGACTGAACATTCGAGACTGAGACTGAAACATGGTGTCAAACGGGCGACTGAAGAAGGGATCGTCAAAGGGATCCCTCCCACCAAAAAGGCTAGGGAACATACTTCTGTGGGAAGCAAAGCTACCAAAGCCACCGAAACTACCTAATGCTTCATCCGAATGAAAAAAATCTTCCCTACCGTCTCTTTCCCTCTGCATATTTTCCGTGCTAAAAAAAGGTGTTTTTTTTAAGATTAATCGTAAAATTAAGAGCACACCACGAACCAATGCGAAAACAAAAAAGGAGATTCCTTTCTAGGTCATCAAATGAGTATTCTCTAAACAATTGATCAACTAGGTCATCAAGCAAGACCTTAAATACAACCCAAATTATAAAGTAAAAAAAAAATTAAGAAATCAAAAAAGAATGTCTGTTTTAAAACTGACCAAAACCATTGCTCGTCGACTGTTTGGTTCACTTGGAAAAATGCAGAATGGACGCAAAAGACGAGGTAATCTATGCAGTTGATTCACGAAACAGAATTTCATACACGATGAACAAAAACACTATCAGTTCCGTGTCTAACGCTGTTTGAATGCCGAGAAAACGCGAGAAAATAATGCACAATTGGAAACCCTGTTTCAGATTGGTAATATGGAACCAACAAGAGAGAGAGAGAGAGAGTAAGAGAAAGAACCAGAACAATCTACATGCTATTCTTGGCGGGGTTTATAATGGCCATGTCCTTTTGGATGGCGGAGACGAAAATGAGCGAGAACACGACACGTACCCCGCTTTGTAAAGCTAGAAAGTTCGATTTTTTTATTATTTATTTTTTTTATGCACAATGTCAATCCAGCCAACAAAATAAAATTATGAATCTAATAATAAAATTGTTAAACAAAACGTAGAACGTTCAACCATGTTTGAATTATTTTCTTTTCAATTTCCATTCTGTTAAAACTTTATATGTACGTACCTTCCAGAGCTTAAATTTGATTCCGGAAACATGCATTTGCTTTAATAAATTTATGAAATTTTTGTTACTTAATTGTCGTTGTTATTTTATTCTATTTCCATCGGTTTTGATTATTTTAACCGAAATTGTCAGTTAGTCTATTTTTTAATTGAATTTTAATTTTAAACTATATAAACATACTAAAACCGATCAAGAACAAGCAAATGACTAGTTTGTTAAATAATCATAAACAATAATTAATTGTATATAATGATGTCATAAAATATAAAAATAAAACATAAAAACTTATAATATAAAAATTAATGAGCCACTTTCAGTCATTAATTTTTCATTTTCAAAATCGAAACCAAATGATTATATCCTTACTGATGCCGGCTGATCGATCGAGCAGTCAGTTTTGATCGACGGTCAATGGGTTGATTTTCAGTTGGATTATTTAATATATACAACCCTTAATAATCTTGAGAAGGTCTTTGTACCAAACAAAACATATAACAGGCAAAAGTAACAGATGAAGAAAACCGGGTTTAGAGAATTGGATGTTTCAAGATTAAAATATAAATAGCTTACACCTTTTGTAATTTGATTATGTAAATTTCCCCATCCACGCATCACCACAAAACTACACTCTACATGAGAAAACTGAAGGTTGCATTCCCAATCCTAGTGGGACAAGGTTCCCTATAGTTACATCACATGTTAAAAGCATGAAACTGACACCAACCCATCAAAATCCGTCCCCCACTATTCTGCAAACCTACACATCTTCGCTCTTGCTGCTTGTACACTGACCCCCTCTCTGTCTCTCTACACCATATGTTTACAAGAAGATGCTGCCCGTGGGAATGAATGATTCTGAGTGTTGTAGGCTGTTGTTGGATCAGATGGGTTATGGCAGTAAAATAGCACGTTGTGGGGCCTCATTTCTATTGTTACAAAGGGAAATTTATGTGTTTCATAGATGCGGCACGAATGGTTCTCAGAACTCTTGCGAATCATAATCTGGTTTTGATGGATATTCAAGACCCTGAAGTGCTGGCATCCTCCGCAAATCTTCTTCTGAATACGCAGGGATGAACCAGTATAGCTTGTCTGTCCCAAACACCTGATAAACACACACCATAAAATGTTAATAGTTACAGATGCACTCAATCTCAAAATAAAGCATGCCACCGGATAAACCCTTAAATGATTGCAGACGACATTCCCACATAGTAACTGTTTCTATTTCAGAGCCACAGATTTATATGTTCTTAGCATAGTTTACAATATACAAAATCCAAGCAAGAGAGTGTATAATTTCCCTTGTTTTTTTGTTGAAGTTGGAACTAGCCAGGTAAAAGGCCACCATATATTACAAACAGTAAAAAGTTGATGATGACTACAGATAACTCCTGCTTTAGAAAGGCAATAGGTAGGTCTGAATGATGCAAACAACCAATTTCTAGGAGGCAGTATCGCAAAGTGCATCATGTTGGTCAAAGTCATGAAGACATAGAAGAAAATTGAGAAAGAAAAAGAATTGGGATGTTTCTAGTTTACCCACCTGCTCAAAATTCTTCTTTCGACCCAGGTCATAGCGCCATTTTGGGGTGGTTTTCTTCTCATAAGCCTGATCACACAACAAGAGATGCATCAACAACTAAATTGTCTATGCAACTTATTTGCCCACCCCGAAGGGCATTGCACAATAAATTCCTAAAGTTATGGCCTAAATCAAATATATGAATAATAATAAGAAAATAAAGACATTGAGGTAAGCAAGAGATGTTACCTCGATAGTTGTGGTATTTGCTGCTACCAATGATATATGCATGATCAAGAAACCCAAAACACTCAGTGCAAATGCGAGATTCAAGACTGCAGATAAAACCACAATGGTTTTAGAATTACAGATGCAAGCACTTAGGTTAGAAAAATAGCAATTTGATATTACCAAAGGCAAGAAATGTAGTAGCAAGGGTCCCAGGACTTCCAGGTATTTCACCATCACTGAAAAATGCTATGAAATGTGGCAGTAATGATAAAGTCACTAAACTGGTCTCAAGAAATGTGTAGAACTGCAATGAGATGTAACAGAAGGTTAAATTAGTCTTTAATGATTTTTACACCTATGATATGAGGAGATAACATGGGATAAACCAAGACAAAAAAAAAAAACACTCCCAACAAAAACATAAATGTGGAAAAGCATCGAAAGGTACTATCCCATCCTAGTAGCATCTCATTTACACATGGATTGATATCATTCACTGAAAGGGAATATCACCACTCAAAGTAAAAAATTCATTTGTCCAGTAGAATAGAGATGTACCCACAAATAAAAGGATCCAAGAATTCATTATATACTTGTATTTTATTGAGTTAGAAGCTCACACTATCTTATTACATTACATGAAGAAGATAACATAAAGAGCAAATCAACATACCACACAAACATTCCTCCAAGGTGCAAAATAAGAGTTCAAATCTAACATTGTCCGATATATGTGGGCACAAACATTAGCCATCTAGGAGTTTAAAACTTATACTTTGTTGACCAATATAACATGTCAGGAGACAGCTTGCTTCAATATTCTTCTTTGATGCTCCAAAAAGAAAGATATTCTGAGAAACAAACACTACATAAAAGTTTCAAGGAAAACCTAGATTACATCCTTTCTTTCCTAATTATGTGAATAAACAATTCAAAGAAAAAGGAGCCACTAATACATAGTTAGCTAATATTTGGTTCTATCCAAACTGAATTTATGGTACAGGTTAACCAAAAGAAGTTAAGAAACGCCCACTAACATTTGTTTAAAGATCTAATAAAAAACGTATGCCAGTCCCTTTACATGCCAACAAATAGGTGTAAGTTTCTTCAGGCAGATATCTTCTTTACAATCATCATATTTATCATGCTTAATCTGACAAAATATATTAACGCATAACCATTTCTTTCTTAGAAAGCAGAAAGTCATTTGCATTTCAGTAAAGTATTTCTTGTACTAAACCAAATCAAGACATGTCTAGGCTACTTAGCCCAGCAGCTTATCCTGGTTACTTAATATGAAAATTTACAGTAATTGAACTTTCAAGTCACCAGATAAACTCAGGCAAAAGCAATGCACAAAACAGAGGTTAAGAAATGAAAGAAGAAAGACTGGAAGAATAGAATATCTGTAGATTGGAACAAAAGGCAAACTGGAACAAATAAATTGTCTTGATAAAAGTATATTTCAAGATTAACAGTAAAACAACCTTACCAAGAAAAGAAGGAAGTACTTATAATTTAATGCCCCCACACAGTTAACAACCCATACACAATGGTGGTCCATTTTCAGCACACACCGACCACCTGAAACAGAATATCATTCATTGCACCATTTATTCCCTGGTAAGAAAAACAAACTTTTATGATTAAACAAAATGATAAAACTTCAATATTATGACTCACAAACAGAGCAATGATGGCAACGAGGCGGCTTCGGCTGGTTGCACTTCCGACAATAGCGGATTCTTTGATTGGACTGGTCAGGCTGCAAACCACTGAACTCCGATCCATTCAGCGGGTCAGCTTCCCCTCTCTCTTCATCAATAGCAGGCCTCCAGTTAGGAGGTACACTACCAGGATCGGTTAATACAACAGAAAAGTAACTCCACAATAGCATTACCAACTGCAGAATTACAGAAAATCGTTCCAATTTGTAAGCTTTGATGTCTCCAATGTAAATCAAATTCTAATAAAACCAAATATTGAAATTCAACACAATCCAAGAAGTCCTCCTCCTTCGAATCTCCAGACACAAATGCACAAAATTCCCTCTAGATTTAAGAAATATTACTAGCAAATGAAAAGAAGTTTTTAATAGTTACCCAAAGTGATACTGCAAAAGAGCATCGGAGAGTAAATTCAATCCCAGATTTTCGAAACAGATCTTAAAATTGAAGAAGACATCCAAAGAAAATTGACATATTTGTAACCCGAAATTGCATTTTACAACCTAGACAGCAGCGGGGAGCAAAAATTCTAAAACCCAAGACCTCAAACGAAGACCATTCAACCCCATAAAAAATATCAAATTAAACGAGGAAACTAAAAAATAATAGCTTTTTTGGAAGCTTACCAAGCAATGAAACAAGATCAAAACGGCAAGAGCAATGACACAATCAAGGCCACCATCGTACAAAGCGGGACCGTAATTAGTCAAAACGACAGCATAATAGGTCACTCCGACGACCCCAAGAACAAGTAAAATCATGATCGAGCCTAGACCCCGCAAAGCTGTGCAGAACTTGAACACGTTCCAAGCCATTGCAGCTCCAGATCTATGCATAGTAACAAAAACCACCAAAATCCCAGATAAGCAATCTGTTTCACGTCGTCTTTCGTATCCTTGATTTCTCGAAGCAGACACTGATTTAAGGTTTATGAATCAGCTGGTATAATTGAGGATGTCCAAGCTCAGAAAGGAATATTAAAACATTAAATTTTTAGAAAAAAAATTTAAAAAAAAAAATGTCGTTGCGTGCAATTTGGTTTTCTTCGTTTTCTGGAAGAGATTTTTGTGAATCTAGGGTTTATGAGATTGGGCAATCGAAATGGGGTTATGATATTGAATCCATGCTGTTAGGCACAGAGGACGTGGTCTGAGAAAAATATTTTGTTGAATGAGATATATAATTACGCCAAATTTATTTCTGATAAATATGATATAGCTTTCATGACAACTGCTATTTTATATTTTTTCAAGGAAAGTCCTGTTTTATTACCAAAAATAAATAAATAAATAAAAAAGGAAAGCCCTGTTTGGTTGTCCCAATATATCTAGAAGGCAGCGGTCATCGCGTACGCTTGACGTGGACTTTTTTAGATGAGAATTTATAAATATAAAGGACATTTTTTTTGAATTGGATAATAATGTTACAATTGTTTTCAATTTACAGAGGCTTATTATGGTAAATCTTAGAGTCAAACCATGTTAACTTCCACGAAATTAAAGAGTTTTGTTTGACTAATATTGTACGACAGCTAAGTCAAAGATAAAAATTCTCTAGTATTTATGATAATAATAATAATAATAATAATAAAATTCTACAATTTCATAAAAGTGTACATACAGTTAAATTAGCTTGTAAAAATTATACAATAATAATGGTAATATAGTGAAACTTTGGTGAGGCAATTGCTTAAGATGTCTTTTATATTTTTCTTATTTAGTAAAGACTCCAACAAGTTTTTTTTGGTGAATAAGACTCCAAGAAGTTAGAGAGGATAAGGTTGGCTTATATTACGGCCCCAACGCTCACACTTAAATCAGGTATAAAGTCGCCAGCATGGAAGCTCGACTAGGATAATTTGGTTCAGGCACACAACTATACATAGACTTCTCATGTCTTTATTTGTAATGTGGCAAGAAAAAAATTGCCATACTGTATATAATGATTTTATTTTTACTAAAGTTTTAATTTCAAACAAAATCGATAAAATTCAGTTTACATTAATGGGAAAAAAAAATCTAATGCCACTTATTGTTGCCTCTCATACGTGTCTTTGTTGTTTATAAATGAAAGTCGGAATCCATCAGAACATTCCCATGTGTGGATATATATAGACAATTTTCAAGCAAACTATTTTTAAAAGTCCCATATTTTGAGAATCCTTGCTTCTTACAAGTGAAGTAAAAGGTCGTTGTAGTTTGTTTGTTGGGTTTTGCGGCCATATTTTTGTAGGAGGATATATAGTCAGGCTGGGATGTTTGGTATAAAAATCATTTGTTTATATTTATCTGTTTTTTTTTTCTGTCTCATTAATTAAATAATAATATATTATTAGAAAAATATTATAATTATAATAAATAATAATTAATATATTTTTTATTTTTAAATAATATATTATTATTTAATTGATAAAAAAAAAAAAAGGACAGATGATCTTTTGTCCGCTAGAGAGTAACAAAAATGTTCATGGTGGATCCATGTGAACAAGGCCTATCGATAATTTGGGCCAAGTCTAACTTGATCGTCCAAAATGCCAAGTCCCAACAGGCAGGCAAGCATGCATGCAATAAATAAATTGACGTAGATTCCTGGATTGCTGTGTCGATGGAGACGTATCTTGTCCAATTATGCCTTGTTTTATTTTGGACCAGTCGAACCACGACCAAGCCCGTTGGCCGTCCCAAACAGCAACTTTAGATTCCTCGAGTGTAACGGAATTTGTCTCATTTGGTTGACATTCTTATCAAACACATATATCCTCAGAAAACCATATATTTAAGAGATCAAGCTTAATTACCTGAGCACCAAAAGTGAAAGCCTTTGTATAGCTTTGTGTGGCTTGATGGAATCAGATGATAAGGGTTTGGTTTGTGTTACAGGTGGAACTGGATACGTCGCCTCATGGCTCATCATGAGGCTTCTTCAACAGGGCTACACCGTAAGAACTACCCTAAGACCTCACTCAGGTATGTATGTTCTGTCTCTATGTTTACATATGTATACAGCCGTAAAATATATGAAAATTATATACACTTTAGATTATAATCTTGATATGTATATATATACTTGCATGTAATTGAAAAGGCCAGAGAGACCTGAGCTTCCTCACAAGCCTACCTGGAGCAACAGAGAAGCTCCACTTATTTCACGCAGATCTCAACGAACCTGATAGTTTCAGAGCAGCCATTGAAGGTTGCACTGGGGTGTTCCACGTGGCTCATCCCGTCGGAAACATCAATGCAATACCTGAAGACGAACTCGCCAAGATGACCGTAGAAGGAACCCTAGGCATTTTAAAAGTATGCGCAGAATCCAAGACCGTGAAGCGAGTGGTATACACTTCCAGTGCAGCCACCGTGGTTTACAGCGAAGAGAGGCGGGAGGTGGTGGACGAGAACACGTGGAGTGATATTGATTTTACAGGTCTCTGAAAACCGGCGCTGAAGCTTACGTGGCAACCAAAACCAAGACGGAAAAAGCTGCCTGGGATTTTGCAGAGAAACATGGACTAGATCTGGTGACTGTAATTCCAACGTTGGTGGTGGGGCCATTTATTTGTCACAATCTCCTGTCTCGGTTGGCTTGGGCCTAGCCCTGGTCTTAGGTACAATAATAATATTTCATTGTTTATTATTATGGAATTAATTCGATGAGCTAGCTTATGTACTAATAAAAATTACTGTAATACACAAACTATATGAAATATGTGCAGGTAACGAAACTCACTATAAGCATCTGGAGGGGACATCAATGGTACACGTAGATGATGTGGCAAGTGCACACATACATGTGTTCGAAAATCCAAATGCAAAAGGGAGATACATTTGTTCAAACGGCAAATTATCACTCACTGAATTGTCTGTATTTCTTTCTGCAAAATACCCTGATATTGTAATACCCACAGTAGAGTAAGTTCTATATATGCCTCGTTTGGTGTCCCCATTTAATTTTATTCTTATATTTTGATCCCTATTTATATAGCTTTCTCTTCTAATATTGAATGGTCTAACACTCATGTATACTCGTTGTGTAATTGTCATGTGCTACAGTTCATTGAAGGACATTAAGGGTTTTAGCAAATCTATATGCTCGTCAAAGAAGCTTGTGGACTCTGGATTCAAGTTCAAGTATAGCCTTGATGATGTGTTCGATGGAGCAATTCAATCATGCAAAGAAAAGGGTTTTATTTCATGATCATCAATCAGGTTTATAAATGATCTTATTCTCTCTTTGTAATATTAAAATGTATTAATTGCAAACAGAAGCTTTTTGCGTTTCTATTGGTTTCGTTTTTCTCTATACAATAGGATGTCAAAGATTACTACTTTACATAATTAGTTTACCTTCATCATACAAAAGGTATGATGAAGTTGGAAAAATTAATGCATTATATAAACCAATCAAAGCATAACCTTCACTATTAACTTCTTCTTCTTCTTTATTTATTATTATTATATTTAATTTTGAAGGGTAATTGAAATCAATTCACTATTAATTTTATATTAAATTACACTATATTAATATACTATTAAAACAAATCATTTTGTATTAAATAAAATAAAAATACAAAAATTAATAGTAAAATGATTTTTAAATAATGCCCCTCAAAGTCACATGTTAAAACCTTTTAAATTTTGTTAGTATATAGATTAAGAGCTATCGGTACAATTATAATTGAAGTATGGATGAAAATGTCAAAAAAAATTCATAGACTGAAATGCTACTAAAGATTAGAGTTCAAGGGAACAATAACGTAGATAATTGTAAATCTTATCTTAAAGATTTTGTGCAAATGGATACAGTTCCTCTATCCAATTTTATGCCCCCAATTAAAATGGACAACTCATCATATCAAATTTAATCGATAATTACCTTTTTTATCACTTCTCTGTTTGTTTTTTTTTTCCACATGTTTTTCCTCTAAGCTTTTTGACCTTTTCATTTTCATTTTTCTTTTTATTTTTACGCTTTCTTTCCCTATTATTATTTTTTATCTCCCATTTTTTGGGTCTTCGGGGAATTGGATTAGTGAACTTATTTTCTTTTTATTTTTAAGCTACCTTTCCCCATTTTTTTAGGAAAAGTTTATAATTCTAATCCAACTTTAATACAAAATTTAATTTCATTTAATTTTAATATCCAAATAGAAAATTTTCATTTAATTATTTATTTTTATATTATCATACTCGCCCATATCAAACCTCGAAAATATAAAATTTACCAATTATTATATATAAATATAATAAAAGCAAAGGAAAAATAACAAGCGAAAACAAAAAAAAAGAAAAAAGTCAGCTAACCAAAATTGCCGAAGACAAAAAGACTACACAAGACAAAAACAAAACAAAAAGAAGAAGGAGGAAACAATAGGAATAGAAAGCTTAACCGAAAAAAAGAAAGAAAATAAATAAAAAGGGAAAGAAAAAAACTCTGCTAAACCAATTCACCGAATACAAACAGAAAAACCGGGAAAAAGTTAGGGAAGAAAAAAAATACAAGAAAAAAAAGGGGAAAAAGAAAGCGTAATAAAATATAAAGGAAAAAGAAAAGAAAAAGTGCCTAAAGATAAAACATATATATATATATATATATATATATATATATAAAGAAGAGTAAAGAAAAAGATGATAGAAAAATAATACAACATTATATATTAAATTTGATATGGTCAATTGTACATTTTTAATTGAAGGACAATAAAATAAAAGGGCCATAAATTGAACAATAGACCAGAGTGTTAGAATAAAATAAAAGGGTCATAAATTGAACAATAAAATAGAGTGTTAGTATCCAATAACTCGAGTTTTGATCTATTATATTATTATATTCATCCTTATTTAATTAAGGTAAAGGGTATTTATTAGAGATGTAAATTAACTTTATTAGACTCTTACAAAGTTGATATCTAAGTATTTTTTTTTTTTTTTAAAAAAAATTAGTCTGAAAGCGAAATTTCCGTAGCTTCATTACAGACTTACAGATGCCAATATATTTTAAATCTCTTTAGTATATACATATAAAAGATTAAGAAACATCAACAAAAAATGTACATATTTTTGCATGAACTACCCTGCCAAAAACCAATTGCCTCTCATGTAATTTTGTGGGTGGGTGCGTTAAAAATCTATCTTTAATATCTTCCTCGGAGTGGAAACGTGAAAGAATGCATAAATTAATATATAGCATAAGAAAGAATGCATAAATTAATATATAGAATAAGACAATTCTCAACGATAATGAAAGTGACAGGAAAAAATAATTGAAAGGTAAAGAGATCTCTCACCGGAAAGATGCTTTGAAGTATTATAATATTTAAAATTTTCAATGCAAAGGGGTTAAGAACCATTCATCACTAGCACTGCACCACCGCCATTGATTATATATATTAATTTATGCACTCGAAATATTCTATATAGTAATTTATGCACTCGAAATATTCTATATATTAATTTATGCGTTCGAAATATTCTATATGTTAATTTATGCGTTCTTTCACGTTTCCGCTCCAAGGAAGATAATTCTCAAGGATAATGAAAGTGACAGGAAAAAATAATTGAAAGGGAAAGAGATCTCTCACCGGAAAGATGCTTTGAAGTATTATAATGTTCAAAAGTTTCAATGCTGTGAACCATTGATCACTGTAGCACTGCAAGAAGCTCAGAGATTGTGGCTTCAAATTTGAGTATGGGGTTGAAGAAATGTATCGTGACGCAATCCGCTGCTGTAAAGAGAAAGGTTATCTGTAGTTCATTGCGACTCTTTTGGACGATCCAGCCTATTTCTGTTTATGTTTCGTTAAGTAGTACTTTATATCCAAGCAACAAATAATAATAATAATTCTACCAAAAAAATAAAAAATAATAATAATAATAAATAAAAGAGTAATACATGATTGTAAAAGTGCCTCAGAATGGGACAGATATTTGTTTATCCTCTGCTTCAAGTTGAACCGTTTATTATTTTGATTCATATATTTTAAATTTCTTTTGGTGATATTTATTTATTTATTTTGGGTAAATATCTTTTGTGATATTTATACATATAGATGTACATATTTTTACATACCCTACTAAAACCAATTGGCTTTCATATTTATTCAAAAAAAAAAAAATTGGCTTTCATATTTTTAATAATTTTGTGGGTGGGCACGACTGTCACTTTATCTCTTCCTTTGAGTGGAAAACGGGAAAGAGTGAATAGAAAATGAAAGTGATTAGAGGGAAAGAGATTTCTCACCCGAAAGAAGAGACTTTGAAGTATAAAAGTTTCAAAGCAAAGGATTAAGAGCCTCTCAACACTCCAACACTGAACCTCCCATTGATCAGAAGGGAGGAGAGATGGCAACAGAGAAAGGTAAAGTATGTGTAACAGGTGGTACAGGCTTTATCGGATCTTGGCTCATCTTTAGGCTTCTTCATCGGGGTTACTCTGTCATTACCACCGTTCGATCCGACCCCGGTGAGCCACTTGCTTCTCAAGGCTAGCTGATTCATATTAGATTAACAGAAAGAGGTTTTTTCCCCTTTTTTTTGGGCTGCTGATGATCTCTCGGAATTTTCTTACAACCAAAGTGAAGTAGGTTGTCAAATTTATAGATATGTTTTTAATCGTAATAAAGTAATTTCTAACCTAGTTTAGTTGATTATTGTACTTTGCAAGTGATAAAGAGTAGCTTCGTTGGATTTTAACAGCCTAAAATAATTTTATTAATGGATAAAAGCTGTTTTAATTAGTCTTATTCCTTGATAAATTTATATGATTTCATACTATTTGGCATAAATTATTTCTTTGAAGGAGTATGGAATATGGAATATGGAATATTTTATTTTTGGTCTATTTGTATATGGCTATTTACATAACTACCCATCAACTTGTACGTTATTATGACGCTGAAACAGAGCATAAGAGAGACCTAAGCTTCCTTACAAGCCTACCAGGAGCATCAGAAAGGCTCCAAATCCTCCGTGCAGATCTCAACAACCCAGAAAGCTTCGAAGCAGCCATAGAAGGGTGCACCGGAGTGTTCCATGTTGCCACTCCAGTGGATTTCGAAGGCAAAGAGCCAGTCGAAATAGTGACCAAAAGATCAATTGATGGGGCTCTAGGCATCTTGAAGGCATGCCTAAATTCAAAGACGGTGAAGCGTGTTGTGTACACATCCAGCATGTCCACCGTCCAGTTTCCGAGCAATATGGAAGATATAGACGAAGTTGATGAGAGCTTTTGAGTGACGAAGACTACGTCAAAGCCCATAAGCCATATGGGGGCTCCTATGTGATTTCAAAGACTTTGACTGAAAAGGCAGTCCTGGAATTTTCAGAGAAAAATGGATTGGAGGTTGTGACATTAATACCGTCTTTTGTTGTTGGACCTTTCATTTGTCCAAAGCTCCCTGGGTCTGTTCGGACCACATTGGCTCTGCTGTTGGGTATGTTTTTATTGTTTAATTTCCAAGAGATCGTCTATTCCTAATTACTCCTTGTAGAAATTAAGAATTAATTGGTGCTCTTATATATATATATATATATATGCAGGCAACGAGTACGAATATAATTTACTAGTGAAATTATGTATGGTTCATGTGGATGACGTGGCGAGAGCTCACATTTTCCTGTTGGAACATCCTGATGTTAATGGGAGGTATAACTGTTCATCAGATGAGATGACACTTGAAAGCATGGCTGAATTTCTTTCTGCCAAATACCCAGAATTTCATATACCCTCTAAAGAGTGAGTGACAGTGAGCGACCTCAATTACTTATTTTTTTTTTCAGTTTACATCGAAATTATATTCAAATCAAACTAATGAAATATCCCATTTAATTTTTCGTTTGGGTCTTTGTTTTTCTTGCAGTTATTTGAAAGAAATTACATGGTATAAAATCCCAAGTGTGACATCCAAGAAGCTCATAGATTGTGGTTTCAAATTCGAGTATGGGGTTGAAGAAATGTTTCGTGACGCAATCCAATGTTGTAAAGAGAAAGATTATCTGTAATACAGCGTGGTTGTAACAGATATCTTTTTATTTGGAGTAAATTGATTTCTCTTATGCTTCTTGAAACATGTACTTCTGTGAAAATACACGAGCATATGTAATCCACTGATACTATTGTTCAATGGAGCAATTGAATCATGCAAAGAAAATGCTGTAATATCAACTGTATGAGATTGTATTAATAAAATTTATTGCAAGCTTAAACAAACTTTTATTTCTCTTATTTTCGTTTTGGCCTCTGTGATAGGACGTCATTAGTTTGCCTTCATCATATTAGAAAAATTAATGCATTAAACAAACCAATAGGATATGCAAACCCTAATTGCCTATTGGATGAAGCTCTTGAATACGGTTTTCATGTTCAAATATGGTCTCCAGGGAATGTTTGATGGTGCTGTTTAATGCTGTAGAGACATAGGTTTTCTTTAGTTGCTTCTTTAACGTAATTAATATAACATATTATTTTAGAATAATTAATATTAATTGCATTATCAGACAATACTTTTTCCTTCCAATTTTTTATAGGAGTGGAATACAAATATTTAAATTTATTGGAAAAAAAGTCTTTAACAATTTGTCAAAAGATGAATTTTTATAAAATAGATTTGTTCTAATCGCCATCAGGGAGAAGAACTCAAGAATTTCTAGAAACTCAATAGGTGGCTCTGTTAACTTTTCTAGAAACGTAAAATGTAAAATAAAAAATAAAAATGCCAAAAGTTGAAATTGCAAGAGTAATAGAAAAATGAAGATAATTGAAAGCAAAGAAGAAAAAATATATTTGAAGTATAGATTTGCCAAAGAATGGTTGGAAGTTGCAAGCATGATGTACCGGAAAGTGGCTGAATTAATCAAAATTTTCTAAAGCCGTCGATGAAGAAAAGAACCACATGGAAGTCCCCGCACGTCGCTATAACATGCATAAACAAGATTAAAAATGAGACAGACTCAAGGCCTCTCATCCCAGAAGAAAAATAAATATTAAAAACACATTGAAAAGCACTATAAATTTCTTGGTTTGCAAAGGAATGATGCACCATTGAACATTGTAACATTGAACCCCCATTGATCAGAAGGAGATAGAGAAATGGCTACAGAGAAAGGTACGGTATGTGTAACAGGTGGTACGGGGTTTGTAGGATCTTGGCTCATCTCCAGGCTTCTTCGTCATGGTTACTCTGTCACAACCACCGTTAGATCCCACCCTGGTAATTAACCCTCTTGCTTGTCAATGCTGATTAAATAATGTGTTAGTCGATTTTTTTTTTTTCCTGGATGTTGATTTGTAATTGATATTATTATTGATGGGTATTTTTAAAGTGTTAACTGTAAATAAAATAATTTAGTTTATTTATTCTTACACTAAGCCAAGCAAAAATTAGTATTTGTTATCAATTTATATATATAATTATATGCATATAGAGTACACTACGGAATTAATTAATTAATTAACCTGTATATGAGTTATATATATTTTACATGGAATTATTTTTACTCATAATATTAAGGCTGAAACAGGGCATAAGAAAGACTTAAGCTTCCTCACAAGCCTACAAGGAGCATCAGAAAGGCTTCAAATCTTCCATGCAGATCTCAGCGACCCAGAGAGCTTCGAAGCAGCCATAGAAGGGTGCACCGGAGTGTTCCATGTTGCCACTCCATTGGATTTCGCAGACAGAGAACCAGAGGAGGTGGTGACCAAAAGATCAATAAATGGAGCATTAGGCATCTTGAAGGCATGCCTAAACTCAAAGACAGTGAAGGAGTGGTATACACTTCTAGTGCAGCCACCGTCCAGTTTCCGAGCAATGCAGAAGCAGTAGACGAAGTTGATGAGAGTATTTGGAGTGACGAAGAGTACATCAAGGTTCATAAGCCATTTGGGGATCCTACGTGGTTTCAAAGACTCTGACTGAAAGGGCTGTTCTGGAGTTTTCAGAGAAAAATGGGTTGGAGGTTGTGACATTAATACCGTCTTTTGTTGTTGGACCTTTTATTTGTCCAAAGCTCCCTGGCTCTGTTTGGACCACATTGGCTCCGGTCTTGGGTATGTTTTTGAGAGGTGTTCTATTTGTTTTAAACATCCTGTTTTGCATATTCCTAATTGAAATTAAAAGGCAGCGCTGCAGGGACTTAATTTGAGTTAAATTTTGTGTTGCAGGTAATGAAGATGGATATGGTGTTCTTTTGAAAACGTGTATGGTGCATGTGGATGATATTGCCAGTGCTCAAATTTTCCTGCTGGAGCATCCTGATGCTAAAGGGAGGTATACTTGTTCATCAGATGTTGTGACTCTTGAAAGCTTGGCTGAGTTGCTTTCTGCAAAATACCCAGAATTTCATATGCCCTCTAAAGAGTGAGTGACACAGCATATCATCTAATTAAATTACCTTATCCTCCTCCATTTATATTTCAAAAGCAAACTAATCTATGTCATTTTATTCAGATCTATCAAGGAAATTAAGGGGCATAAAATATTCCCAACTATCTCATCCAAGAAGCTCAGAGATTGTGGCTTCAAATTTGAGTATGGGGTTGAAGAAGTGTATAGTGACGCAATCCGCTGCTGTAAGGAGAAAGGTTACCTGTAGATCATATTCATTTCGACAATTTTCTACGATCCAGGCTCTTTATGTTTAATTTATTTTCCAAAAAAAAGACTACGTTTAATTGAGTAGTAATAAATAAATAGAAGAAGAAGAAGAAGAGTAGTACTTTGTAATACAGATATGATTGGTTACAAAATACAATAACAAATAAATGAATAAATAAAAGAAGAAGAAAAAGAGTAATACTCTTTGTATTACAGACATGATTGTAAAAGTAGTTCTGCATGGAATAAATATTTCAAGTTGAAACCATTTATTATTTTGGTTGATTATTGAATGGTTGATTTCTATAAATGACTAAAATATTTTGAATAAAACCTGTAACATCATGCTCTACTTAGATGAACGTAATGTTATAACAAATCTTAATTTGCAAACTTAACAAACTAATTCTATAATGTTAATAAAATTTCCCAAATACAGGGATATGCAAATTCTACAGCAAGGTTAATGTAGAATAACAGAATGATAGGGCTGATGATCTTATCAGTAACTTATTGGTCACGTCACCGAGGAAGGGTTTTTGTTAAACATATAATTAACAATCTCAGTGAAACTATATTATTTCTAATAAATGAACTTTTCTGAAGAAAAGACTATGGAGCTAAACTGTGAAAATTTATGATTATTATCTAATTTATCGATATATCATGAATTTTTGGTTGAACGGAATTGTTATATATTAAAACTAAACATGCAAACAGATAAATCAATTGAGTAAAAAATAAAAGATAATTATGAAAATACTAATGTGCTTTGGGTCATATTTCTATATATATATATATATATATATATAATCAGGTAATCTGAAAGTGACTGAAAAAGAGACTTTTGAACCGCTAGTTACTAATTGCTTTTCTCAGCAAAAGATATATGGTTTCTAACAAATGAACTTTTATGCATGAGTTTATCTAACCCATTGGTAAAACTATCATGAGTTTTGGTTGAACTGAATTGTTCCATGCAAAAGGGATAAATCGAAAGAACACTACCTAAATAATGAGTACGTGGAAAAAAATAAAAGATAATTATGAAATTATTATTATTATTATTATTTGGAAACATAAGACAATAATAATTTTCTTCGTGTCGATTTTTTTTTTTCTTTGGTTAAAAAGAAAAAGCCAAGAATTAGACATATATTATTTACATGGGGTAGGTATTTGCCTAGCGTATAAGTTTTAACTTGAACATGTAAAAGACTATATGTATTTCTTTTATTTATTAGTGGCAAAGAAAAGAGGTATACTTTAATTAAAAACAAAAATATGAAATATCCCACCCACCCATCCAATCTAAAATTGACTAACAAAAGAGGCTCCGAGCCACAAATACTAAATACTCATTGCTTTCTCAAGCAGAGGACATGAGCCACTGAACCCCCCATTGATCAGAAAGGAGGAGAAATGGCAACGGAAAGAGGTAAAGTATGTGTAACAGGTGGTACAGGCTTTATAGGATCTTGGCTCATTTTTAGGCTTCTTGATCTTGGTTACTCTGTCACGACCACCGTTAGATCCGACCCTGGTAAGCCATTTGCTTCTCAAGGCTGATTCAAAATTAGATTTGTAGAAAGAGGTTTTTTTTTGGTTGCTGATGATCTCTTGGAATTTTCTTACATAGTGAGGTTGTCAAATTTATAGATATGTTTTTAATTGTAATGCAGTAATTTCTAACTATAGTTTAGTTGATTATTATACTTTGCGACCAATAAAGAGTAGCTGTTTTAGTTAGTCTTATTCCTTGATAAATTTATATAATTTCATACTCTGCTTAAGAAATTATTCAGCATAAACTATTTATTTGAAGGAATTTGGAATATTTCTAAGCCCATCAATATTTCTTCCATCAAGATATCTTCTTTAGCAATTTTTTTGGTATATTTGTATATGGCTACTTACATAACTACCCATCAAATTGCACCTTATTATGACGCTGAAACAGAGCATAAGAAAGACCTAAGCTTCCTTACAAGTCTACCGGGAGCATCAGAAAGGCTCCAAATCTTCCAGGCAGATCTCAACAATCCAGAAAGCTTCGAAGCAGCCATAGAAGGGTGCACCGGAGTATTCCATGTTGCCACTCCAGTGGATTTCGAAGTCAAAGAGCCAGAGGAAATAGTGACCAAAAGATCAATCAATGGAGCATTAGGAATCTTAAACGCGTGCCTGAACTCAAAAACGGTGAAGCGAGTTGTATATACTTCCAGTGCATCTACCGTCCAATGTCTCAGCAATAAGGACGCAGACGAAGTTGATGAGAGTTTTTGGAGTGACGTAGACTACATCAAAGCTCTAAAGCCATTTGCATGGTCCTACATGATTTCAAAGACTTTAACTGAAAGGGCAGTCCTTGAGTTCTCAGAGAAAAATGGACTGGACGTTGTGACTTTGATTCCTTCCTTTGTTGTTGGACCCTTCATTTGTCCTAAGCTCCCCGGCTCCGTCAAGATCACATTGGCTCTGATCTGGGGTATGTTTTCTTTTGCATATTGCTAATTGAAAAAAAAAAAATAAAGAAGCAGGGACTTAATTAATTTGAGTTAATGTGTATGTTGCAGGGAATGAAGATGAGTATAGCTTGTTAATGGAAACATGTATGGTGCATGTAGACGATGTTGCCAGAGCTCATATTTTCCTATTGGAACATCATGATGTTGAAGGGAGGTATATTTGTTCATCGGATGTAATGACACTTGAAAGCACCTCTGAATTGCTTTCTGTCAAATACCCAGAGTTTCATGTGCCCTCTAAAGAGTGAGTGAGCCATGCATCTAAATTACCTCATCAATTCTAATATTCATCCTTTAATTATTTGTAATTTTATGCAGTTCTCTGAAGGAAATTAAAGGGTATAAAATCCCACGTATCTCATCCAAGAAGCTCAAAGATTGTGGCTTTAAATTTGAGTATGGGGTTGAAGAAATGTTTCGTGACGCAATTCAATCCTGCAAGGAGAAAGGTTATCTGTAGTTCAATATTGCGTTTACATGATTGTAAAAGCACTTTGCATGGGGTTATATATTTATATCCTCTGATTCAATTTGAAACCATGTATTATTTTGGTTTCTTGTTGAATGATTTATTTCTATAAATAACTGGAAAGTGAATGTTTTTGAATAAAAGATGGAAGATGGAAGATTGAAGATAGAAGTACGAGTATGCAGATCCTCCGTCCAATTTCTCTGTATTATTCTTAATTTGTCACCCATTGAAAACATAGCACCTCTTTATTAAAATTTTATAGATAATATTGTCTTTCACATGTTATTCCCTCTATTTAAGTTTTTTTTTGCGCATCTTTTCCTTTTCCTTTTTATATATATATTTTTCTACACAATCTCTTCCTTTTTATATTTTTTATCTTAGGGTTTCCCTTTAATTTTAATAACTAAATAAAAATAGTTGCATTATTATTCTTTATTTTTATATTATCATACTTATTTATATCAAGCATCATTGATTCTATGTTTGGTAGAAGATATACAAAAGTGAAAGGATAGAGTGGTGAGAGAGGAGGTGTTACTAAAATAATAAAATTCATATTGTTTGATATGATGAGAACGAAGAAGAATACAGAGGTATTAAAGTGTAAATATAAAATTATTAGTTAGTTATAAAAATTTATTCTCCTTTATTTTTAGTCCTTCATTTTTAATATATCTAATAACGAAAAAAGTATTTTTGATGAATTATGATGAATTTACCCTTTATTCTCAAATTCACTCTCTCCATCATTCATTTCTTCTAAACAATTCCTACATTTCAAATATAACCTCTTCTCATTTTTAATTCTTTCACAACTCCCTTTATCCTGCAAGGTTTAGGAGGTAAAAATATATCTGAATTTTTTAAATTTTACAACTGTTATGTATAAATATAATAAAAGCAAAGGAATAATAACGAAAAATATTCTAGCAAAAGAGCCACCAGCTTTTGAAAAAAAAAGAGCTTTAAAATACATATCACAATAAAGTTGGACCCAAAAAAAAAAAGCCCTAAGATATTATAAAAAAGTTTAAAGAAAAAAAGGAAAATATTCAGTAAAAACACAGAAAAAATCTGGATTTGTAACATAAAATAAAATTCGTCAAAGGCAAAAATAATAATAATAATAACGTGGCAAAAAAAAAACACACGTAAAATGCTGTATGAACGTGATTTCATTCTTTCAAAACGATGCCGTATCATGGTGATGGACCAACATTGCTAGTCCGATAAATGTAAACGGGGTTCACGTTCCGTTTTGCACGTCCCCACTCACATATAACAACCTTCTCGCGCCTCCTTTTTCGATTTCTCAAACTCTACGAAAACTCTCTCTCTGTGTCTCTGAAATTCCATATTCTGAGTCTCTTCCTTTCGTAATTTGTTTCTTCGAATTTGAAACTCAAAAATCTGCCGCTGCAAATATGTCATTTTCAGATTCCGATTCCTCTTCTCATGGCGGAGCCACGGAATACAAATTTTTCCGTCAAGTCAGCCGTGATCGTAAGCGCTCTCTTTTTTCTCTGTTCTCTTTTCTTTTCTTTTCTCTCTTTTCCGCTTTTTCCCGAGAAAATGCAGGCAGAGTGCAAATGTGCTGTGCTCTAGTGCATCATCGTCTTTAACCGCAGTAATGCTATAAGCTCAGTTCGTCTTATTTATTGCTTGGTTGCTGAGAATACGCGTGAGAAAATTGTTGAATAAAGAAATTTGAACGTTGAATTTGAAAACACATTAATAATTGAAACGAAATCTCTGTCAATGCACTGTGGAGTTGTTGTATCCTTATTGGAATTTCACTTATCTTCTCTGGATGTGATATTGTAGGATTGTTATACGAAATGCTTGGATCAACAAAAACGAGTGATTCGAAATCGTGGAAGGTGTGCTCAAAGTAGTTGTTCTTTTCCGTTTCAGTATGTACTTGATACGTTTATCATAGGGCTCGTAGCATTTGTGTCTCTGATATATAATTTGTACTTGATACCCAGACCAATTTCGCCTATCACTTGGCTTAGGTTCAATGTCCAACAATGGTCCTTAACGTTTTCTTATCTGAAAGAAGTTCTGCAAATTCGGACAAGTTATTTATGATAGTTTCTTATTTTTAATTAATTGATCCTTCTACAGGTTCTTATTATGGATAAAGTTACAGTGAAAGTCATGTCACATTCTTGTAAAATGGCAGATATCACGGATCAAGGAATTTCATGTAAGCACAAATTATGACTTATGCTTTTCCTTTTTAGCTTGCTTCTTTATACGTTTTGGTATGATAAATGACGTATTTTATGGATTGCATAAGTTACATTTGTTCTTCATTTTAGTTATATAAAGTGTAAAGAATACTTTTAATGCGGTTTCAATTATTTTCTTTAGATGGCTACATCTTCAAGCAAGCATCTAAATGAATGAGTTCATTGAGATGGCTGGATATACACTTATCATTTTTCAATATTCACTTTGACATCTGAACCAAAATATTGCCAGGGTATGGTTATTACCGCCCATTATTGTTACTGAACATATGTCATATGCTACTGCAGTGGTGGAAGACCTTTCCGAAGGAGGGAACCTTTGCCGTCCATGGATGTTATTTATTTCATTCAGCCATCAAAAGAAAAGTACAATATTCTTATTAATGATTTCCTCTTCATTGTTATTATAATATGGTTCTTCACTTGATATATATTTGAATGAAGTTAAGAGAGGTTCTATGATTTTTGACTGTATGGTTGTTTAGAAGGACTAGTCAGGAAACTGGGCTATGATGTTTTATATTGTGGAAGAGAAAGTTACTTGACCTTCAGAATCAAACAACCTGGTCTTCATTGAACTTCCCTTGTGAAATTTTGTGCTTCAGAACAGTGTATTATATCATCATGTTCTCCTAATCAATAGCGAATTTCTTAATCCAATTATTTATCAGCTCAATGTACGGTTGTTACAGAGTGAAGTAACAGATTTTAAATGCCCTTCCAAAATTTGTTGAATTTGGTAGTAAAATTAAAAGATGCATTACTGAATGCATATAGTTATAAACTTCTTTAGTTCAATATTCCCTCTTTTTCTTTTATTTTTAAATGTTTTCCTTGTCCCTTCATTCATTCTCAATTGACTGCTTACACTTGCATTTTTTGGGGAGTTTTTCCCACCTAACATTGAATATTGATGAAGTATGGATCACTTTAACCCTAGTTTTTGCTAGCATGCAGTATCGTCATGTTCTTGTCGGACATGTCAGGAAGGGAACCTTTATACAAGAAGTATGTGAAGGATTCTGGTTTCCTCAATTTCTTCTTGCTATAGTTTTTTGTCTCCTAAGTCCAAGACTATTATTATACTGATTACAATGTTCTTTTTCTTTTTCCTTTTCCATTCTTTCCTTTCTGGACTGTAGAGCATATGTATTTTTCAGTTCGCCTATTCCAAAGGAGCTTGTAAATCACATTAAGAGTGACACAAGTGTTCTACCCCGCATAGGTGCACTGAGAGAGGTCAAGATTTTCATTTTGTTTTGTAATGATTGTTGCTACTTTATTTTTCCTTTAATAATTGTTCTGGGTCTGATTTTTTTTTTTTTGGGTGATATACAGATGAATATGGAGTACTTTCCTACAGATAGTCAGGTATTTGATGATGATATTCCTTCTTGCATTTTCCTCCATTAATGTTGTTGTCAATGTTATATTAATTTCTAGTCGTGCCTGGAAAAGAGAAGAGTCAGCTTAGCTGGCTTAAAATTTTTGTTATATATTTTGCCCATTAATCTTTTTAGTGTTGAATTTAGTTTTATAAATAATTTCATACAGTTGAAGGCATTTGAATAAAGTTCACGTGCACAGGAATAACAAATGAATTATAATCTCCCAAGTCTCAAGTTTCTAATTGTTGGATCACGGAGACATTTCAAAATTACCCAGTTTTCTGTTAAGTGCTAGGGAAGGGCATTAGGATTATATATACTGTTAATCATCCAGAGCATACTGGATTTTTCTTCTCATCTACCTATTTATTGTTTAGCTAAAATTCTCTTAAGACAGGCTTTTATCACTGAACATGAAAGAGCTTTGGAGGATTTATTTGGTGATACTGAGAATTCCCGAAAATTTGATGCCTGCTTGAACACAATGGCAACTCGAATTGGTACAGTTTTTGCATCATTGAAGGTATCGATTTTATACTTCATGATATCCATTTCCACTGTCATGGTTACATAAAAGATAATGTAGTAGAAACATAGTTCACTATATAGGAAGTTTAACCAGGAAAGATAATATAAAATAATAATAAAAAGGATCTATAATTTATGTTTTGGAATATGTAAGCCTATAGACATGCAGATTAGTGAGTTTTTTGAGAATCAATTAAGTTCTTTTGCAATTCTTTTAGTTGCTGAAAATATCTTAATGTGTTTCATATGCTCAGGAGCTGCCATTTGTGAGGTTTCGTGCTGCCAGGGCACTTGATGGACCAACAGAAGCAACTTCACGTGATTTAGTGCCTATGAAACTTGCAGCTGCAGTTTGGGACTGTGTTTCAAAATATAAAACTACAATTCCAAACTTTCCCCAATCTGAGACATGCGAGCTGCTCATCCTGGATAGATCTGTTGATCTGGTTATTATTAATTCTCTTACTATAACTTTTCTGTTTTTCTGGTTTTTATTTTGACTCTCTTTAGTTTTTGGACTTGTTTGAATAGATTTCCCCAGTTATACATGAATGGACTTATGATGCTATGTGTCATGATTTGTTGAATATGGATGGAAATAAATATGTCCTTGAGGTATGGCTTCATGTTGTTTTCTTTTTCTTGAGTTTTTATTTTTATTTTATACACAGTTTTTCTTCTATACATATGGATGTCATAACTTGTGTATCAGGTTCCCAGTAAAACAGGTGGTAACCCTGAGATAAAGGAGGTCTTACTGGAAGACGATGATCCAGTTTGGGTTGAGCTTCGTCATGCTCACATAGCAGATGTATGTTTCATGTGTCTTGCTGAATTTTTCTTTCTCATTAATATATTGCAACTCATAAATAAAGAATTCTATATTTTACTAACTGGAATATCAGGCTAGTGAAAGGCTTCATGACAAGATGACCAACCTATCAAAGAACAAAGCTGCACAAATGCAACAGAAAGCAAGGTTGCTTCCAGCGTCAACTAGTCCTTTTATTGGAACTTGTTTGCGTTTTAACATTTAACATTGAGTTTTTAATATGGTTTTATGTTTTAGTGCACCAATATGATTCTATATATTTTACGTTTGTAGTTGCCTCACACTTCTAATGTTGACTATAACTTTCTTATAGAGATGGCAGTGAAATATCTACAAGGGAATTGCAAAAAGTGGTTCAAGCTTTGCCACAATATACTGAGCAAGTTGGAAGGATTTCACTTCACGTAGAGGTTTGTTTCTCTTTCAGTACTCTCCCAGCAAAGGTTTAAGTTGTTTACAATGCTAAAATAGAAGGGCATAGATTTCCTTTATCATGTTTGAGAATGTAAAGTTTTCAAAATTTTAAATTCTTGAACTAGGAAGAATGGAAAAATGAAATGAACAATCTACTAGCACTCTCTTCAGAACTTGCATGAACTCATTTTCAAGTTAAAGATCACTTCAATGATATGCATGGCTTTGTATTAATAGACTGTTGCACTTTTCTCCCCACCCTATTCAGCACGAAGACAACAAAAATGCTCTGTATTTTTGTTTGTTAGCAAAAGTAGGCATTCAATTTTGCATATGTTTATATATAAAATAGTGGAGTTGAGGATTTGAAATGAATCACCTTCTAATAGTTTCTAATGAAAAGTACAGATACCTAGTCAAGCAATCACTTTTACAGTTAGAATGAGTTCATTTTGATAATAGTCTACCGTGCTGATTTTTTTTGCTTTGTTTTCATCATACAGATTGCTGGAAAAATTAACAAACTTATTAGGGAAATGGGGCTTCGAGACCTTGGACAGCTGGAACAGGATCTTGTTTTTGGAGATGCAGTTGCAAAAGATGTGATCAATTTTCTGAGGACAAAGCAGGTGATGCATGATAACATGTAGTTGATAAAGTTGATTTGGTTTATTTTTGTATACTTGATAGTAAACAATTCTTTCTTGCATGCAGGACACGACCCTGAAAATAAGTTGCGATTGTTGATGATTTATGCATCTGTGTACCCTGAGAAGTTTGAAGGGGATAAAGGTTCGAAGCTAATGCAGGTAGTTCTAAAACCCAATTTGTGCTCTCATGCAGAAAAACTATTTTCTAATTCAGATTCTTTAAAGTTTGGACTAAAAGCCTGCTAGGCAATCACATTTGGAAATAGAAGTTAATTTTTCACTTTTAAAAATATGAAGCAGATTAAACTGATAACTTTGCAAAATTGGTTTAGAAAACAAACCCTTAAAGTCAAGAAACATTAAACTGATATTTCCTAACCGTCCTCTATTTCCATTGAAAATAGTACAAAACAGTTTAAAGTACTTTATATTTTCGACTTGGTGCTGACTTTTTTGCACATTGCGTAATTGTTTAAATTTATTTAATCAGCTGGCTCGATTATCAAGTGAGGACATGAAGGTGGTAAGTAATATGAGATTGCTTGGGGATCAGACACTAAAAGACATCATCTGGCAGCTTCTCACTGAAGTTTGATGGCCAGAAGGTGAGAAACATTTAGTTGTTTAAGATGCTTATTTACGCTGGTGTCTCTGAAAGAACAGGTGACGATGAAAGCCCTAACAGCTCAAAAACATTGTTAATTGTGAAATCAGAAAAAGCAAGCAGCAAGAAAAGATCGCACTGGTGAAGAAGAAACGTGGCAGCTGTTTCGATTTTATCCTGTGATAGAGGTATTATTGAATGTTATGAAATTGCTCTAGAGGTAGAGAACACGTAGCCCTGTTTAATTAATAAAAGCTACTGCTGCAGTGTTGTTGTATTTCCTTATAGTACGTATGCCATATGGTGATGACATGATATATACATGGTTAAACCTTTGCAAATGTTGTCAATTTATGCTCATTTTTCATTATTTAGGAGCTCATTGAAAATATTAGCAAAGGTGAATTGTCAAAGAGTGAGTATTCGTGTATGAATGAACCTAGTACGTCCGTCCGGAGAAGCAGCCATGTGGAAAGCAGCCAGAAGGTAGGCAGCCAAAGAAGCTCACAGAGTGTACCAGCACAGACAAATCAAACTACTGCTCCTCATTCGATGAGATCAAGGAGGACGGCCAATTGGGCAAAGTCTCGTCATTCTGATGATGGAAATTCAAGGTGCTCTCACAGCTCCTCTATTTTACTCTAATAATCTTTCTTATCCAATAGTCTTTTTAATATATCTGAAAACGATATCATCTAAGCTAATATTCTGGTTTGTTAATAGCAGTTCAAAGTTTCTTCGCATCTTCATCTCTAAATAATCAAACCAAGCACAATTGGTTGCTCTCTTTAATTTCAGTTTCCTATTAATGAATATTTTGCGGCCTTTCGCAGCGACTCAACTTTGAAGCACGCGTCCTTGGATTTTAAGAAGATGGGACAACGTATTTTCATATTTATTATTGGCGGAGCAACTCGATCTGAGGTAGGATTTACTATGTGAAGGGCTTCTCTGCTTGGTTTTATATATCTCCACGTGATGCTTTATCATCCCCTTCACTGATGACGTTTCCGTTCATCCTTATTGTGATCAGCTACGAGTATGTCACAAGCTCACAACAAAATTGAGAAGGGAAGTTATCCTGGGTACTTCTTGTATTCATGACCCTCCTCAGTATATTACGGTAAGAATAGTTATTCACCATTTTCAAGCTTGTAACAAAAAACTAAATAGCGCCATAAGAATACAACGCATCTCAAAGAGTGAAAGTTAAAGTGCTAATATTGCTGCTTATCAATCTTCTATATATTCCAGAAACTGAAGCTGCTGTCGGAAAAAGAGATCTAAATGGATGGCCTCAGAATTTAAAATTTTCTGCCATGGATACCCAGAATGTACTTTTTCTCATTGAAACTGAGGAGGTTAGGCTAGCTCTTTGGTCAGAACATTTCAACTCCATGGCTTAGTAAAGTGCTAACACATGCCATGACAAGCAATATAATAAAGCATGTCAAACACACAAGAGCAATGCGTGTAACATGTCATGTAAACAGGATTAAAAGATTTAAGATTTTAAATTAAATAAAAGTATAATACTTTTTATGGTTTTTTTCTTAAAAAAAAATTTGAAGTATATATCTTACTGCTCTCTTTTTACTCTTTTTCAGCTTGAACATATTGTGTCGCTTCTGTTTCTACGGTTGGTGTAAAGAATAGTAGTTGGTATATTAGCTACACAGAAACGTCAGCTTGGTGAAACTTATTCCTCTGTTTTACCAGGAACAATTTATTCATTCCAGAATTACGGTTCCCATTTTTTGTACGCTGCATTAAAATGCTGCATGCGTTGTGTTGTATACAATAGTTCGAATGAGTTCGTTGTGTTCTTGTTTAACACGTTCAAATTATCTTTTATGTCGCACGTGGCGATTGCTGTAATTTTTTTTGTAATACATTATCAAATAAGGATGTTAATTTTTTTTGATATGCTTCTGATGCTCTTTTATTTTAATTTTTCTAATAATTCTAATATACCTGTGCTAGTCCACAAATTATGCACGATCTGTGTCAACAAGACCATGCTGAATTGGGTAATTAATTGGTTTTTATCTTGAAATAAAGTTTTCATTTTTATATTTGCTAATGTTAATTTATAATTAAAACATATAGTAATAGCTTCTATCCTAGACCATCAATGTTTTAATAAAAGAATAGATCTACTTTAAAAAAGAAAAGAAGTATGATTTAATTTTTGTTTTTTGTAAATAACTATTTTGTAAACATTGGATTCGATCTAAATATTTTAAATACTGTAGTATTATTCTTTCACTTTCATGTACGTATAACGTCACTGAGATCAAATTACCTACGGCAATTATTTCCAACTGTACGTACGGAAACTGAATTTATAAAAGAATAAAGCTTTTATCATTAGAATTCAATTTTCCAATTGAACTTTCCCATTCCCTGTCATTATATGGACACTTATCGGCGTGTCCTGCCCGCGTCGTCTCAGACTATGCCACCTCACCTCAACAGTCAAATAGCGCTGGTCACTTATAACCCTCCGATATTTTCCCCAAACCCTTTCGTCACTCATCGTTTTACCATCAACGTCGTCGTCGTCATCAGCCTCGGTCTCCGAACCAGCGCCTTAAGCCGAATAAGTTGCTCTGCAGGTCTCAATGGATCCGGTCCTTCCAATTGCGGTGCTTTCGGTTTTTCTGGGCGCTATAATCGCCCTGGTCTTCTTCGGAAGCTACTTCCGCAAGCGAAGATCCGAAGTCCAATCAATTTCCAAAACTGAGCTCCAGTCGGATCCAAAAAGCGATCCTCTAAGCCTTCCCAACCTATTACCAGGAAGCTTCACGCCAAAGCTCACTCACATGCCTCCGATAAGGTAAGCTTACGTACTGGCTCTTTGTCCTATGTTTGTTTGCCGAGAAAGTGATGCCGATAGAAAATTGTAAAAATTTGACGAACAACTAATCATATCTTTCGGTCAAGGTGTGTTTGATTTTCATTTCTCTCATTTTTTCTTCCTAGCTAACAAATGGAACATTGCTATGTTCTCGCGAAAGAATTTAGTAGCAAAATGAAGATTACTAGCATTTAGCCTTAATTAGATTGTTTTCATTATTTTCATTTTGGACATTCATCTTTTCTTTTTTTTGTAATTCAATGTAGGACCAAAACAAGCGGCATCATCCGTTGGATGTTAATACATTGAAAGGCCATGGAGATGCAGTGACGGGGCTATGCTTCTCCTCCGATGGACGTAGTTTAGCAACAGGTAATGGAATCGTGATTTTATTCGGTGTTTGGACTGGGCTATTACGTCTCAGTATTAAGTGGTGGTTGATGCATTTTATTTGACGGAATTAGTTTTGTACTTGTTCATCAACTCTTCGTTTGAAAACAGCTTGCGCTGATGGAGTGATCAGAGTATTCAAGTTGGAGGATGCTTCAAGCAAAAGTTTTAAGTATGATGACTTTAAGCGACCTTGGTTAAAACATGTGTAGCTTCCATTTCATTGAATTTATTGATTCTCTTGCTTTTTGGTCCTGAACTTATGTAATTTCTCTGCAGATTTCTGAGGATTAATTTACCTGCTGGTGGTCATCCAACTGCACTTGCATTTTCTGAGGGTGCATCATCTATTGTTGTGGCGTCCCAAACTCTCTCTGGTTGTTCCTTGTACTTGTATGGAGAAGGAAAACCCTCTAATGAAACTAAGCAACAAACCAAGCTTCCTCTTCCAGAAATTAAATGGGAACGTCACAAAGTCCATGACAGTAGAGGTATCCTCACCTTATATGGAACTACTGCAAATTATGGCACTGCTGATGGGAGTACAATAATTGCTTCTTGTTCGGAAGGTATTTTCTAAACTTTAATCTTACAACAGGAATTGTATCATGTGTATTACTTCACTTGTTCTTAATGTTACTGTGGTCGTGTTTCTTTTCACTAGAAGTTTTAGTATCTTCAAATGTTTGAATGGTTAATATAATGATTTTCAGTAACACTGGTATTCATTAATGTTTTTTTATGAACTTTTCGATACCTAGCAACGTGGCAGAAATCAGCTTGCTAATTATAAATCAGGTCAACTAATGGGACCAAATGAGAGTAAATGTAACACTACTACTGATGTTTATTTGACTGTTGCAAATGTATCAAATGAGAGCATTTTGAAATTATGATGATAGTATTTTTTATCTTTTGACAGTTGCATTTGTACGGAAACTAAAATACTAGTGTTTAAGCCCATTAAAATTATCATGAAATCTTATACCTTTCTTCCCATAGTTTCCATTTGGTATAATGTCTATTCATTTGTAGTTCTGATTCTGTTACTTCCAGGTACTGACATTACACTTTGGCATGGAAAAACTGGCAAGATCTTGGGTAATGTTGACACAAATCAATTGAAAAACAACATGGCTGCTATATCACCAAATGGCCGTTTCATTGCAGCAGCTGCTTTTACAGCTGATGTGAAGGTAAAAATCTCTAGTATGTCCGAGCGTATTGTTAAAATCTACCACCAATGTGTGTTACATTGACCTTTAAAAATAAGTTGATCTTATGAGTTCTCATTCTTTTTGTGTCTATATTTTTTTTTTTTAAGGTTTGGGAGATTGTATATTCAAAGGATGGTTCGGTCAAGGAGGTTTCTAGAGTTATGCAGCTTAAAGGGCATAAGGTTATATATATATATATATATATAGATATATATATTTTATAGAATTACATGATATAATTTTGTACATGCCTTAATATAACTATGTGGTGCTTTTTTTCTTTTTTTTTTTTTTTCAGTTTTTCCTGTCTTTTATATCATGAACCTACATGAGTGTTTCATTTCTATTTTGGAGCTAGATATGTTTTATCTAATTTTAAGAAAATCAGTTTGTAATTTAGCGCCTTTTATTATATTAGTCCTGTAAAGGATAAATGTTTGATGGAGTGTGACCACTATAGATCATTGTTTATGTCACTTTCTTACTAGTGCAAATTCTTGCACCAAGTTACAATTTTTTTAAGTAAAAAAAAAAATTTCAAATGTCATGGAATTCCTTTCAACATTACAGCTACTAGAATTTGTCATTTTGTTAGTCCTTATGGTGCCTATTTGATTTGATTATAATGTATGTTTTTAATGCTCATTTCATCCAATTAATGTTTAGAGTGCAGTAACTTGGTTATGCTTTGCTCCAAACTCGGAGCAAATCATCACAGCTTCAAAAGATGGTTCAATAAGAGTTTGGAATATCAATGGTTTGTATAAATTCATTGCTATTTTTTAAAATTTCTTTTGTTTGTGATTATTTAGTAATTTAACCTTTTCTCTTATTTGTTCTCGTAAAGTTCGGTATCATCTCGATGAGGATCCAAAAACACTGAAAATGTTTCCAATCCCACTTCATAATTCAAACGGTGCTACTTTGTTCTATGATCGACTCAGTATATCCCCTGATGGAAGGATACTGGCAGCAACCCACGGCTCAACATTGCAATGGATATCTGTTGAAACTGGAAAGGTTTTGGACACAGCTGAAAAAGCCCACGATGGTAAGCATAAACATCAAACCATAGTTACTGTTCTTGTTTCTAAAAGTGTCTTTTTGCCTCCTTGGTGAGTTTTCACATTTTAGTAATTAACCATGAATCTTTATACCTGTCTTTTCGTGCAGGTGATATCACATGCATTTCATGGGCGCCCAAGACCATTCCAATGGGGGGTAAGTGGCGTCCCTCATTCTAAGGACTAAGGCTCTGTATGGTGATGTTTTACGAAAGTATTTTACAAAACTGTTTTATAAATTGAAAATGAGAAATTGCTTATTATATTTTAAGAATGTAAGAATGAGATTAATGCAAAAATCAATTTTATCTATCTAACATATCTTTAGCCATTTTTATCCCAAATATTTATTCTAAAACTTTATAAATATTTTTCAAAAACGTGTAAAACATCCCGTTGTCAAAATTGTTGAGGAATTTTAGAATTGTATCTAACATTTTTCCAAAACATTTTATAAAAAAAATAACAACTGGACATGTTTTGTATAAATCTTTAATTTGTAAAATGAATAGAACTAATATAAAACGGCACTAGGGTTTTCTGAAACTCAACTAACCTACGTATTGAGATATTATTGTGACTCACATGATTGACAGCACTGTCCTATTAAATGCGTGATAAGTAGTATTTTTTTAAGTTTTTTTTTTGACCTACAGGTGATGGGCAAGTCCTAGTTTTGGCCACAGCAAGTGTCGACAAGAAGGTGAAGTTATGGGCAGCTCCATCACTACCTTCATCGTAAGATGGGTAATGGAACCAGTACAGACAAGCTAATCATGCCACGCGCTTGGCAATTTACGTTCCGAGATCATTCACAGGTTGTCATCTTTGCTCCTTGCAAGTTAGAAGGCTCCAACCAGCTGATGAAACCTACATTTGCCATAAAAAAGCTACAAAATTCACTCTTTTGTAGGATTCCGAAACGAGACGACAAAGTTATTGTCTTTAACTGGCATAGCTGGATTTTACTGTGTTTTTGTTCTTTTTTTCTTGAGGGAGACTTTACTGAGTTTGTTGACTGTAAATGCTTCATGTGGAATTGGAGATTGAATGGTTTACTCTCCTGATCATTGGAAAAAAGTTTTAAAAAAGAAGGGTGTAATTAAGAACCGGGACAATATTCTTTTGCGTTGTACAAAAATTAAACAGAGGAGGGAAAACGCCAGAAGGGTGTAATTAAGAACCAGGACAATATTCTTTTGCGTTGTACAAAAATTAAACAGAGGAGGGAAAACGCCAGAAGGGTGTAATTAAGAACCGGGACAATATTCTTTTGCGTTGTACAAAAATTAAACAGAGGAGGGAAAACGCCAGAAGGGTGTAATTAAGAACCGGGACAATATTCTTTTGCGTTGTTCTAAAAGTAAGCAGAGGAGGGAAAACGCCCACCGTGGGGCTCGAACCCACGACCACAAGGTTAAGAGCCTTGCGCTCTACCAACTGAGCTAGACGGGCATCCATAGAATATTTTGAATTTTTTAAGAATGTTAAAATAACAATCGCAGGATGTGAATAAAAATTCTATCTTTATCGTTTTCTATTCTTAATTCCCCACTTGAAGTGATTCCAGACATCTGTTTACAGTTATAACACGACAACAAACAAGATAAATACGTCACAAAAGACTACAGGGCATTAGTAAATAAGTGATATTCTTGAACAAGTTCTGATTTTGTGTAATTATTTCAAATATTAGAAAAGTTGATGATACTTTCCCTTAAATTAGACTGATCCGTAGAAATCACTGAAATCAACCAGACCGCTTAAAAACATTGCAGATAAATGAAAGTGAACACATCTGACTCCACATTTATTATCCATGACTAAAATCATTAATAATACACTAATGTATACATATATATGGTCTATGTAGTCATCCAGCTGGCGTAAAATATTCAACGACACCTTGGCTTTAGCTTCTTTGGCAGAGATCTGCAGTATACGGATTATGCATATGCCCATTTCAGACCCAAACACTAGTTCCACAGCTTCGTGCTTGACTCAGTTTTCTTTGACCCCTTGCTGATTAAGGGAAAAAAAAAAAAAAGCACACATAAACTTAGAAAAAAGTTGCACAACATATAAGCAAATGAAGGGTTTTTAATTATTAGCGTACGTTGTGTACCTTTTTGAGAAATTGTTTGTGATAGCGGTAGCCCTGAACAGAGATATGAAATTAAATACACTTAATAAAGTTGAAGGGTTGGTTAGTGTAATTATATAAAGACAGGACTTGAAGTAAAATGGTACACGACGACAAAACCTTGTCAGTTCCATAAACGTAATCGCAGTAGGTAAAGATTGATGCAAAGTTGCTTTGGCTCTGTGCCCCTACGTAATGATGGTAGTCATGGTACTCTGCTCCTCCATAGAATGGTATATATTTTGTTGGGCTCCATGAAAAATCATACCTGTCATTTTTTGAATTTATACAGCATAGAAAAATAATAAAATAGAGAGAAAAATATATATATTGATATATATATATATATATATATATTGGTTATTTTATTAGAGAAATTAGTGTAAAGTTTACCCGCTATGAGTCTCAATAGCTTCCATTTGGCGCAAAACGAACCATAACCAGTACGTAACCATATGGCACGGAACAATTGCTGGGCCGATAAAGGACGCGAAGCCCAGGATCAAGACCTCGGCCTAGTGGGCATATGGTGCTGAAAGCCCAATTGGAGCAGTGTACTGGTGGTGGACATGATGGATCTTCTCGTAGGCCCATTTGGAGTGGAGCATCCGGTGCAGCCAATAATGAGAGAAGTCCTCGATCACAAAGTAGACCAGTAATTGCCAGAATACTTCAGACCCGGACGGTAACTCCAGATTAGTCCGAATTCCAATCCACTGCAAACAATAAAAAATATAAATATAATAATTTAAAATGGTTCCTCCTGGAGGGACAGATCTAGAGTGAGAAAACGATGAGATAAACATGAAATATGAGGTGCATTTACAAGGTTTACGAGTAGACTTTCATTCCACCATGCATGAATGTTGGTGCATGCATGAATAATTTTCATCCTTAATTAGTTTGTATCAGGAAAGAACTGAGATCAAAAAGGAAATAAGTGTGCTTAATTATTGGAAAACCTTTAATTAATTTATTTGTTGCAAACTCATAAAGAAGTAGTTTTTGGCATAAATAATGAACCAGTAACATAATGCAGCCGCACACTCACATACACAACTCAAGTTCATTAAGACAAACATCAGTTGTGAAAAACATCACTTCAGGGATTAGCAAAGCATGCAACAAAAGCTTGATTGATGCTAGTCTTTGTTTTAAAAACCAAAAGCCAATATACATAAGGCCAACAAGATTAGAAAAGCTGGTATGTTATGGTGATGGAAAAGGCAAAAAAAGAGAACCTTGACAGTTGGGTATGAAAGAAGTTGGACAGGAACCACAGCAAGAAGAAAGGTGCGCATGACGTGTAGATAGCACTTGAACATGTCGGAGAAGGACCTGTTGAACTTGGGTTGGATCTTGTACTTATCCACCTGTCTGGAAAAATACAGTTCTAGGAAAATGAATGGAAGAGGTAGTATGGAGTAAAAGAAGAAGAGGAAGAGAGTGTTGTGGTAGTGAAGGATATAGTCTGGTTTATTAGCAGAGTATTTGAACCATATTTTTTCAGCAACAGTTAAAGCTCTGCCGAGGGCTTCCTCAGCTTGTTGGAGGGTCTGATAAGGAAGCATATCATCTACTTTTACTCCTTCTGCTTTGTTTGTGTGTGAAAGAGCAAGAGAAATGGGATAGAAATTTATATAGGCAGAGGTGGAGACAGAGCTAAGGTTGGTAAGGTATACGGCATGGAGGTGAAGTGTCTTTTAGCTGGAGAAATAGTGGCCAATTAAATCGTGCATGTGCACTTGCCATTCCATATTGCAGTGATTCATAGCTGAGTCCATTTGATATGAGAAAAAAGCTACCCTATACCTGGTAATATATAATACGTCAAATACAAACCCCGGTTCTTTCCTTTTCTTTCTCATTCTCATTTCAATCTGATCCTAGTCCACATTTTTAAAACCAAACAATAACACTAAATTTAACTTCATAATATATATATATTTTTTAACTTTAACCAGACCATATTACTATGTAGTTTCACATTGTCACCTTGCTGACAAAACAAGGCCCTCCATGAAGAAGCAAAAGAATTGGCTTTTGTCAAACCTGATTTTACCCTCTACACAATGTCCTACATGATGTGTGTGTATACACGTTAATTGGTAGGATATGTATAATCTTAATTAAGGTGAAATTAATTCACGAGTCCTTTAGTTAATTAAGCAATTAGTCATCAAAAGCACTTAGTTACTACAGACATGGGAGTGAGAGTTAGCTAGATATTGAATATTTGAGCATGGAACCTTTATCAAATTACTCAACAAACCATTACTAATTCCCATTAATGTCTTCATATATATTCTGGTCGGTAGTTTCAACTTATCAAACCCGGTCCCGTATTTATGTAGATGGTGAGAAAATGGCAACCATACTGAATCAAAATGGTGGGTAGAAAACTAGACAGATCAGGACCGGCTTCATTCACCAAAAAAAAAAAGATCAGGACCAGATTCCAAATTGATTAGTGTACACTGCGCATGACAGGGCTGTTGGTAGTAGGGCCATTTAATACTTAGAATTAATTTGGAAACAGATAAACTGTGTTAATTCACCATTCACATGCACATCATGAAGTTCAAATATATCAATGCTGCTAGCTTAAAGTCCTTTTGTTCTTTGTCTATGTACTTTGTATTTCAGTTGTCTTGTTTTGGTTCTTTTAACAAATATTTATCTTTTCTTTAATTTTCACCTTTTATTCAACTAATCAATAGTACGTCTACGAACTCAAAAAGCTTAAACTCTTTTTTCCCTCTTTTAATAACCCCCAAAGGCTCACTCTAATAAGGACAAGATGCCAAAATTTTTAATTATCCAATTAATAAATTGAGTTTTGGTAGTGATATAATTGATTTAGAGAAAAGCCAATGTATTTATATAATTGATCAGTAGGCCTTACTGCCTTAATTTTTTTTGGGTGAATAAAGTAGGAGGTAGATAGGATCCTTTAAATTAAATAAGAGCATCTATTAAATGGAAAACAAACTTTTTTTTCTATTGGTTTTATGTTTAACAGACTTTGGTTTTTTTTTTTTTTAAGAATAAAAATAAAAATCGTTGAATTAATCAAAATACATTTTAAATTAATTAAATAAGAGCATCTCTATAAGATTTTATATATCACTCAAACTCTTTATTTTAATGAGTAATTCTATAAAATAAGAGGCCAATGAATTCTTTAAACTTTAAAAATAAAATAGAGAATTGACTTGGTTTTTGGCATCTAAGAGTCAAAATCCACTGTGTGTTTAAATTATAATTAATACTCTTTAAGTTTTTATACGCTCTTAATTGAAATTAAATATGAATATGAAAGGAATCACCGTATTTTATAATAAAAAAATAGAGAAAAATATAATAAAAAAAGAAAAATAGAGAAAAAAAAATTAAAATCATTAATATTTATTGGAAAAATAAAAATGAAGAACACAAATATAAAAATAATATTAGAATTGAATAAATTTTCCACTCTTTATATTAAAATATTAATAAAGATGCTCTTAGTTTTAAAGAGCGCCACTAAAAATACTCTAATTAAAAAATAAAATAAAAATAATAAAATAAATTACTATATTTATAGGTATTGAATGATGAGTAAAAAGGGAAAAAAACTTTGATACTTTGAGAGTTGGTATTCCCATCCCGTTGAGATGATGTCATATAGATATAAATAATAATAGAGTATTATATGACATCAATAAAATAAAAGTATCAACTTTCGGAGTACCAGAGGTTTTTTCATAAGAAAAGAGTTCTAAATAATTATATTTTTGATTTTAAGTTCACAGTCTCGTACTACAGTATTGGAAATCTAACACATTTTTAAAGTACAAATAATTATAGTTTTTTTTTTTTGATAAATACAAATAATTATAGTTAATTTGACAATTTCCCACCAAACGGAGCTTGCTTTATTTATTTGATAAGTTTTTTTTTTTTGGTGGGTTTTGACATTTGAATTTCATGGACATCATCAAAAGGAGCTCGGGATGAATGGAGACCATAAATAAACAGAAACAGACGAAACGCGTAGCTGAGAAACCCGAAAATCAAAATTAGAAATCCGCAGACCCGCTCCCGCGCCACGGAGTGCTATCGTCACCGAGAGTTGCCTCCCGGACTCCAAATTACGCCTGTTAGGACTTGCCACATCACCTGCCCATCAGGTCTGGTCCCACAAAACAAAGATCAACGCCGTTTAAGGTTTTGAGGGAGAGGGAGATAGAGAGGCGTGATTCTTCTTCTTTATTGTTGTCCTAGGGTTCAAGGGGCGTGTCCTTTCCTGGGTTTAAGAAACCCACAGTCACAGTGTCTCTCTGTTTCTTCGAAAGAAAAGCAACAAAATGGCTTTCTGGGGTAGGTTCTTTCTCCTTTTGAGTTGCTGAGAATTTCAAAAATGGAAGAAAATTCTTATTTTTGGGTCAGCGGAAATAAAGTTTTTAGCTTTCTTTCTGGATTCTTTTCTCTTTTTTCCTCATTTTATTTTGTCAGCAACCAAATGGAGTATTTGTATAGATAGGCACTTGACGATAATGAGTAGGTTACTGAATTGTAAATGTGTTATATATTAATTATTTCAGGAATTGAAGTAAAACCCGGGAAGCCTTTCACTCATATATTCGAAGACGTTAGGGGACGACTCCATATTTCTATGGTAACATTCCTCACAAGAATCCTTTTCTCTATTTATTTATTTATTTATTTTATTCTTCTTATTGTTCTAATTTTATTTTCAAGTTTATAAGCTGTGGCATGTTCTTGAATATCTTTGAGGTGAAGGCTATCACTTATGAGAAGCTCTTGGGGGTTTTGATTGAGTTGTTGAGGGTAGATTTTGAGTTTTACTAAACAATTTGTCTTTTGGTTTGGTAATTCAGTTCCAATATTGTACCCGTAATGTGAGAACTAGAGGGTCTTTTGTCTGGTTCATTGATAAGTTTCTTGATTTGATCAGGCAACGTTGGGGTTCGGTAATGCCACAAGTAAAAGTTTACTTCAGTGTAATGTAGGAAATAGGAGCCCTGTTTATCTATGCTCTTTGTACCCTGAGAAGAGTGAGTCGTTGCAGCTAAATTTGGAATTTGAGGAGGTTGATGAAGTCATATTCTCTGTTATTGGTCCTCGGAGCATTCACCTATCCGGTTACTATCTTGACCGTGTTCGAAATTCTGGTGTGAACTTTGATTCGTATCCTTTTGCTGTTTTGGGACATTTTTTCTGCAAAAAGTACTTAATGCTTTTGATCCAAAGTTCAATGTTCGTACTATATAGTGTATCCGTTATTTCTCCTCCCCTCTTTTGTCTCTAATCAAATTGATGGTCATAGAAGTGGATGAATATTAAAGTTCATGTGATTGTTTGAACATTTTCCATGGTTCTTTTTGTGTTTCCTTTACAATGATGGCAAGAGAATCCTATGGGGAAGATATTGCTGACACAGATACACAGAGATCGTGCGATAGTGATGAGGATATGTATGAGGATAGTTTTATTGATGATGGAGACCAAGAAATGTTATCATTTTCTCCTGTTTATAGTGGTGGAGGTACGTGTAGAACTATGGAATTTTATGCAGTGTCATTCGTTTTTCCCCAGGAATTCTCACATACATGTATTTATGATTTGGTTTGAGAAAATTGACTTTAGAGATACTTATTGGTATTTTCTATGAACATTTTTCAATTATGTACGCTCATTTCCTGTTTTTACTGATAAATTCATATCTAATGCAATTTTATGCCAATAACCTTGATTGGTCCAATTTGTGTTTGGTATGACTTGTGAATATGCTTTTATCTGTAGTTTTGACCATGATCCAAGCTATGCACCTCATAAGTGTAGTGGCAAAGTGAAATTCAGTGATCCTACAAAGGTTCTTGTGGGATTAATTCAAAGGGTTAATTACTCCATAGGTCCCTAAACTACACGTTCACTTACACATTGGTCCCTAAACTACACATTCACTTACACGTTCACTTATACATTGGTCCCTAAAGTATAGATTATAGAGAAATGTGGATATGCCTCACTATGTCTCTTTACAATTGTGGGTCAAATTAGGTGCATCCATATGCCTGGTTCATGTTCCAATTTGGATTACGATCATCACTGTTCTCTGCATCACTTTCCTCTGATGATAGATATCTCAATTAAGAAAATTCCCTATTCATTGTCTAGCATATTTTATGGTATGTTTATCTGATGGTACTTATTTTGGCTCTTACAGAGGAAATTATGGATAATAAGAAAAAGGGTGACCGGAGACGACTTAGGAAGAAGTACCAATTGGTTGAGTCTGACCCAAAAACCATTGCCAACGATGGTTCTTGTGTTCCAGTATCCAAAATGGAAGATGAAGACACTTTCCCAATTTCTCCTTTATACAAGAGTAAAACCACTGCAAAGGCTGCTACTCAAGAAGCAGAAGAAAATGTAGACAAGGCAAATGGTGAAACCAGCTACAAGAAGACAGATAATAAGAAACCTAAGAATGGAAAGAGTAGCCATAGACAACTTAGGAAGAAGTTCCAACTGGTTGAGTCTGATGATGAGGGTAGTCAATCAAAAACTGTTGCCAATAATAGTTTTGGTGTTCCAGGATCTGAAAGGGAAGATGAAGACACTTTGCTAATTTCCTCTTTATACAAGAGTAAAACCACTGCAAAGAATGGCACACAGGAAGCACAAGAAAATGTAGACAAGGGAACTGGTGAAACCAGCTATGAGAAGACAGAGGATAGAGGCAAGCATGACACTGAATCAAAAAGAAATGTTGATATTATTGTAGATGGTCAACCAAAAAGGTATGAGCTGTTAGCTGGTAACTTTGGCTATTTATCTCATGCTAAGAGTTGGATAAATTTTAGTCTCTGTTAATAATTTATCATTTATGTTGATGGCTATTGAACACTGATTAGGGATAATTAAACAAAATAAATACACAGAGAAAGCAAGTACTAGTATTCTACTATAGTTTGCTAGTGCATAGAAGAGAGAATATTAAAAGAGCCATAATTACTTTGTAATTCATTGTGATGTACTAATACTATGATAAAGTACCTTAGTTGGAGGCTTATGTTAGTGATATCAGCTACTAATCGTGGTGTCTTGCCATAATGGTTTGCACATTTAATGCAGGCCATCTGATCTGCCAGTTGACCTCTTGATATCTTATTCTGAAGTAGGCCATGAAAATGGTGGGACACCAAAGAAAAAGCGGAAAGAGCGGTCAGCAAAAGGGAAACCATCTGAAATTGATACTGATAAAACCCAGCAATATGATATTAAGGGCCATGATTTGACTGTGGAAGATGGAAAAGAGCAGAAGGTGGTGAATAATAAGTGAGTTCATTCTGTTTTCTGTGCTGTGGATTTAATGCATACCCACGTTTAAGCATGCATGCTTATTCTTTAGTCTTTATATATGGAGGGTATTGAGAGTTTTGGTTTTTCTGTTCTTGCTTCTCCTTGTATTCTTTGGTACTCAAGCAGTGGAGCTGAGATGCTAAACAATTTCTTACTGCCTGCCACTAAAGTAGAACCCCAAAGTGATCAAAGATCAAAGACAAAAAGGAAAGAGCTGGGAAAAGAGGGGAAATCTTTTGAAATTGACAGTGCTCATAATAGGAACGTTGTCAAAGAGAATAAAGCCCAGCAGGATGAGACAAAGGCTGACATGGTGGACCAAGAATTGCATATTAGAAGTGAACAAAATCAAGTGTCAGCTAATGATCAGTGAGTATTGTTGTTCTAAGCATTTGATTGTAGTTTTATCTTACTCATTCCATATCGAATTGAAATTGTTCTTATGATTTGATATAGGAGTTTTGACCACATTTCCTGTGGATTTGCTGATGGAAATCTATCCGAGGATACTAACTTGAAGAAGAAGAAGAAGAAAAGGAGTAAAACACAAGAGAATATTGAAGCTGTAAATATGGATTCGCCTTCCTCATTATTTGGAGAGAAGAACTCTTGTATTGGAATGGAGTCCAAGAATACAAATATCAAGACACCTCAAGTTAGGACCTTACCTAGTGGTCTGGTCATTGAGGAGCTAGAAATGGGTAAACCAGATGGAAAAGTTGCTGCTTCAGGTAAAAAGGTAAGTTCTTTTAGGTCCATGTGTGATTGATCAGATTCTTCTTCTTCTCTTCTCCTTTTTTTTTTTTTTCCCTTCTGATTTGCATATTAACATCCAATCTACTGCAGGAGTAACTTTAGCTAAAATAATATTTATGGCATGATCAATTACTGCAAATTATTCAGAGGAAAAATGTTAATTTTGAAATTACTTTACTTGATTTTCAGCTTACTGTTTATTACGTCGGGAAATTGAAGAATGGAGAAGTGGTCGACTCGAATGTTGGCGGTGATCCCTATAAGTTTCGCCTAGGTATTTCTAATGAGACAAAATCATTTACTTGTCATGTATAATCTGATTCTTACTTTGACATTTTTCTTTTTATTCTTCAATTCCTTCTAGGAATGTATTTACTTTATGATACTTCTTGCAGGTAAAGGAGCAGTTATAGAGGGTTGGGATGCTGGTCTTGATGGTATTAACCCATTATGGAACTTCTTATGTTTTATATTTATTATATTTAATTGCTTTTTTAGTGTGATACCATTTTGGGGAAGTATTACCTCACCTGCCTGTGCCCGTTATGTGATCCTCAGGCATGCGAGTTGGTGAGAAAAGAAGACTCACTATCCCACCGTCAATGGGGTAATAATGTTGTTCCACACTTTTGATTAGCGGACAGTTTCCTTTTTTTATCGTCTTCTTTGTTTTAACTCCCTTTTGATGTCTGTATTGCAGCTTTCAAAGTGAAGGAGATGGCAAGAATATACCGCCAGACTCATGGCTGGTTTACGAAGTTGAATTGGTTAAAGTCCGTTGATTTTGCTCCACTCCACTCCACTCTATGGGCTGGTTACCAAAACCAGGTTTTGCTGAATACACCCATGGCTTTTTTCCCCCCCGGTTGTGGGGCCAAAAGTAAATTTTTTGTAAAGGATTAGATGGATGTGAAAACATCGGGTACGAGTTTGTATGAACCTCAGAAATTTTCTTGTATCGAGCAAGTTCGATTTTGTTCTACTTTATGCCTTTTTCTTCTGTAAGATCAAATTCTGTAGTAATTGGTTAATTTTTCTCAATCCATTGCAAAAATAAATTAAAGAATTATAAAAAAATTGGGAAAAATTTTGGTATGTTAGAGACATAGTAATAGGGGTGTGATCAAAGCTCCATTTTTTTATTGGCAGGTCAGAATTACGGACCAAAGCAATTCGTGGAACCATAAGGGTTTTCAAGACACATGAATGACACGCGTCAACACCTTGTACTGCCAAATACAAGTTGAGACTTAATTGGTTTATCAGCTATTACCCAAGGCAATTAAACAAGACCCAACAACTTCATTATGTGATTCATCAATTCCATGATCCAATCAAATCCCATTCTATACAAAATGACGTTTCTATACATTTAACTTTGTCCTCCAATATTTCATATATACTGGAATAACACCATGGATAAGCTACCAAAAAGAAAACTCATCAAGAGCTGATGACAGTATATCAACTCAAAGTCTTCACTCCAACATTGGCTCTGATTTAATCAGAAAAATTCTAGCTTCGTCATCTGTAACTTCACTGCTTAGGAAACATGCAGAAACACAATTAAATGACTGAAATCTGAACGGCAGACAAAAAAAAAAAAGACAAATATGCTGAAATGTATAACCTGTCTACAGCTTCAGTCTTGGAGATCAAGGTTACTTCTTTGGATGCAAGAAATTTACAGAAACTGCTCTGGTTTCTTTCCTGGGAGAATTTGTAAAGATAGCGCAGAAAATCGTTGAATTGTTTTGGTTCCTGCATCATGAAAAATTTTAGAGGTTAAAAAGTGCATATACTATCGGCATTAAACTTTGATACACGAGAAATTTGGATACAGCGAGAGAGAGAAAGAAAGGCAGGCATACTTGCTCAAGGATACAAGCTTTGCGTAAGGCAATTAGATATTCAAGTGCCTTAAGAAATATCTCCTCCTCATTGTAAGTCTGCTGCAGTAAGTCAGTTATTTTCTTCTTCATTTCCATAATAGCTTTGTCAACCCATATTGGACTATCTCGACGTGAAATCAAGGCTTCAAAATCTTGGATAGGGGTCAAGTCCCCAATTTTCTCAATCGTAGCTGCAGATGTATGTTCAGTGGCACTTGTATCTGATTTTTTTGGACCTTTTCCATAATTCTCACCCTCATCTGATCCAGATGGTATTTCTCGCAACATTTGCCTACTTGATTTCTTCAACTGCAAAACAGATTAAAACTGAAACTCGAATGCCTTTGACAAGATTGGCAGCTAAATACAAATATTTAAAATGCCCAAGCAGAGATGACCTTTTTGTTCTCCTTGAGTTCAAAACAACTGCGAAATGCATCGACGACAGACTTGTTTTTAGAAAGTAGCTCTTGATCAGGTTCAGTAATCTTCTTGAGAGTTTCATCGAGTGGAGGTACAGCCACATCAGGATGCTTTGATTTTAACTCAAGGTGACGATAAAAACGCTGAAAATATATAACTCTGTGAATTAGTTTCATTAGAAAATAAATATTAAAGGGGCAAGGCTAGTCCACCATCCACCCTCTCCATGATAATTGCTCAAAAAGCTTGAAATATATTTTCGTACATTTCTCAAAACTGTGGAAAAGATTTTTTTACAACATGAATCCAGTAATTAATGTAATACATGGTCCATGGAGGTAACATGCACTTACATAAACATCTTGCAGATCATATGATACCAGCTGTTTACTACTAGCACACATTTTTGGTGTAAAGGAACCAGGAGACACATTAGACTAAATCAGTAACTACAGATTTTCTTCAATGAGTACCTCCAGAACAGGATTTGGTGTAAAGTCGGGCAGCAGAGCTTCCCCTTGTCCGGATGGTGCAAGGTCAAGCATCCTCACAAAGTTATCTGCTGCCTCCTGTTGTAGTTCATTTTGTTGCGATGGCACTGCAAAATTGCTGAATGAGGGGAATTGAAATTCTCGGACATCTTCAGCAAAAGGAAGTACGTTGAAGTAAAATGAATCAGGCTGCCCATCAAACAAGCAGACAAGGTCACTAGGAAAATTAAAACCATGAAAAAAAAGATGCATATGAAAGTATACAGAACCCCAAAGAAAACACAAAAAGAATTTGTATATTACTAAGACTACTTGGGACTCACAATATTATCTTTATCAGCTATGTTGGGTGTCAAGACCCCCACAACGACACTCCCCTGTCCTTGTCTCCAAACGCAACGCAGAATTGCTACCTTATTCATTTCTTTCATGGCTCTTGCTAGGGCAGAAACAGCAAGAATGGCCCTTGAATTTCCCGGTTCAGCAACAAAAATATTGACATCCCGCATATAATAGTGTCTTTGACATATCAATGTGTTTGTAGGTAAGGAAAAATGGAAACATTTATAGAAATGTTTATCATTTCAACTGACATCCAAAATTAAATGACATTCTAACCAAAGTAAAAATGGATTTACCTTAGTATGTTATCAGCATTGGTAAATCCTAGAAGCTTCACACCCTTTTCAGGTTTGAACTTGACCGTGTCCCATTCAGCAGATGATATAGGTACTACTTGAGGTCCATAACGATAACCTTTAATCCTTTGTTCTGGAGGTATAACTTTACAAGGATCATCAACACTTTTGTATTCATAATCTACTTTAACTTCATGTGTGGCAAATCTATCAGTTGGCGGAGCTTTATCAGAATATTTCTTCAAAGAAGGGAACTTATCTTCGGATGTTTTCTTGTAAACCCAGACCTAATAATCATTAAAGTTTCAACATTTACATTTGAAGGCAGACATATGCTTGCAACCTACTTCTATAACACTCCAGAAATCTTACCTTAATCTTCATTTTGGAGCTGAGCTCTAAATCACCCCTGAATATAGTAACTGGAGTTATTTTTCTGGTCCTAAGTGCACCAAGCAATGAAATTGGACTCTCAACATACACCAATTTTGCACGCGTTTTCTTTGAGAATATGTTCAATAAGCGATCATTCTCATCCACTATTCTCTTATTTGCTTCCACACTAAACCTTCCCCTTATGACTATACTTTCCATTCTCATGCCATATGCAGTCATTTGTTCAGCAATGGTGATGATTTGATCTTCTTTTGTTCCCTCATATGGATCCTTAGTAGGACAAAGTGCATCTGTAATTAGACAAAGACGCTTTTTCCCCTTGTCCGTTTTCCCATATTTCTTTATCATCATATCCATCCCCACAATTATAGCATCAAGAACTACCAACAAAGTCAAGGTCCCAAGCAAATGGTACTTTTAACACAAAGGCAATTGTAAATTTACCAACTACTTGCAGGAAAATTGTCCTTCCTAGAAGATAAACCTAAAATAATTTCACTAAAAGATATCTGCATTCTAACTTCAGTGAGATCACCTAAATTTGTCCACGTACTAATAAGAGTAGAATAAAAAGAGTGGAGATAATACAGCTATCAATCTTTCTCCAGAAGTATGCATCAAAAAAATCTACTCCGTAGCAAAGAACTTGCTAACTGGAAGGTTGTGATGGCAAAGGCGGTGAAGGTGGATGGTAAGGGGGTTGAGCCCAAGAAGCACAAGGGTGGATTCTTTCAAATAAAAGGTGCAAGCAAATGAAAACTATAATTTAACAAAATTACAATTTATGTGCAGAAACTTCCAACAATTTAAAACAGTGGATAATTAATGGATACAATCTCCAGCAAAACTTCCTCGAGGGAGGTGTTGTAAAGCGTCAACAAGATCTCCATCAACAACTCCGATATTTTGTAAGACCACCACATGTTCATATCCACCCACTTCCTTTGTCAATTCATTTTTGGTGTCTGAAATTCAAGCATAACTGAGCATTACGTTGGTTCCTCAAAATGTGAACGAAGCATTTATGTATACATCTAATTATATCTCCAGAAAAGCATAATCAAAGAAGTGAGAAACAAAACAAGTAAATGGACATTATTGCTTCAACCAAACAGGAACTTGCTGGCCATAAATTACGGCATCAATATGAAGAAGCAACAGCACCAACAAAAGAATGAAAAATAAGAAGCGATTAAGTTCAAAGATACCTGCAGTTCCAAACAAAACAACTCCAACTGAATCATATTTTCTGTAAATGAGCTGCACAAAATAAAATGGAAGTTGAATATGACTCATAAAAAGCAGCACTAGTCCAAATCACGGACCATTCACAAAATAAATAAATAAGTGGTACCTTCTTTTCTATTAGCAAAGAGCAGACTTTTTCAGCCTCAGGAATGATATTGTGCATAGTCGGCCCCACATCAATCAACAAAACCAGTGCTTCCTAATCCAACAAAAACAATGATATTGCATTACAGTTTTTTTACATAACAATGTAAAAATCACATTCAAATCGATATTCCAGCGTCCAAATTTTTACTTTTTCATGGTCCTAAAAAGTTTTAGCAGTCACTCTTTCTTTTCTTTTGTTATAATATATATGAGCTTTAAAACCCTAAACCCTTCAAAACAAAAAGTAGCTAGTAATCTTATTAATCATAAATTTCGTAGTTTCGAACCTTCAGAGCAAGCAAAGAGGACCGAACCGAAAAATTAAAAATGAAAAAATAATTTTTCTTTAAAAATAAAAAATAAAAAAAGAAGCAAAAATTAAGAACAATGATCCGATTGCACGCATCAAAGCCATAAAAACAGCTTGAAAGTCAAAGATTAAACTAGAAAATGAAGTCACAATTTGAGAAACTGCGTTACCTTGTTTCGAGCCATTAGAGAGTCACAGTGTGAGAGAGAGAGAGAGAGGCGTAGAGCTTGTAGCAGAAGCTGTGCTTTTTATTTTAAAATCTCAGGAGTGGGCTCCGAGGGGCGTCCACATTCCCGCCGCTTCAGGTGGAAGAGAGAGTGAGAGGGACACCCTCCATTTCCCTTTGATTTTGGTGCGAAACTAGCAAAAGCTGGACTTGTGTAGGCCCATTAGAAGGCAGGCCAAAGCCCATACTTTTAGTTAAAATGTGGGTCCAGGTCCAGGTCCATGTTGTTCCAAGAAGTTCCAAGTCTGATCTAAGCCACCGGAGGACGATAAATACTCTTTCAGAGTTGGCAGCGAACACTAATAAGAGAAAGAGAGGGCGAGGTAGCTGAGCTCCGAAGAATGGCTTCCATGTCATCTCCAAGCATCTACTTTTACAACAAGATTCGCAAGAAACACAATAATGTTTCCGTCACTCCTCGTATACTCCTTTGTCAGCAACCTCAGCAGAACAACGACGATACGCCCAGCGACGCAGTTGGTCGAACTCGAAGGTTCTTTTCCCTCGCACAAACACATTCACACACGCACACACCCACTTACCTGGTCATGCATTTCAGCTGAAAATTCTGATACTAAGATTACAATTTTTTAAAGGGAAATAGTGCTGAGAAGCAGCGAATTGGCAGTGGTCGGAGCCATTTTCAACTTCAGGTACGTACGTGCTCTGTTCTGTTACCTCGTTGATGCACCTGTCTAATATGTATTGCTTGGTTCACATTTTGTTGGGCATGTTATTTTTAGTGGTCAGATCCGGATTTTATTTTGTTGAATGTGTGATTTAACATGGGTTGTGAATTTGGTGCAGCGGTAAAAAGCCTGATTACCTTGGGGTGCAGAAAAACCAACCGGCTTTGGCTCTCTGTCCGGCCACTAAGAATTGTATTTCAACCTCTGAGAGTGTCACTGATCTCACCCATTATGCCCCTCCTTGGTAATTTGTTTTTGCCCCCATTTGTTCGACTTTCTAATTCTTGATTTAGATATGTATCTTCTTTGATCTTATAAATCTTAACCATAGAATTTGGTTCAGTTTTTTGGGGTTTGATGACTTAGAACTTTATCAATTAGATCGACATTCATCACTTTTTTCCACTGTAAACATTTTTATGTCAAACCATACAGAAACTAAGCATCTTTTATAGAATGATGCAATCTTTAAAACATATTGGGTGGGAAGGATTATAAGTGTTTTTCATATGTAACTTAAAAATTTTCCTTTAGAAGTCAAAACATCAGAACACGGCGTGAATCGAAAACATGTGTATGACGCTGCAAAACTTTGACTCAAATGAACGCTGAAACTCCTTTGTGGGACCCGATGATCTTTATAAAGCAGCTGCTAATTTTTATGCTCGTGAACCATGTGCGTAATGTGTTAGAGAGTTGACCAGTCCCACCGACCCATTAACAAAGTTTGGTTACATGTTGATTTTTCTATATTACAATCTACAGGAACTACAACCCTGAGGGAGGGCGTGGTCAGAAAAAGCCTGTGAGCAGAGAAGTGGCAATGGAAGAACTTCTCCAAGTGGTAAAATTCATATATAGTTCTATCATTTGTTTGGTACTGAATCTACTTATCTTTATGAACGTTTGGCAGAACAAACTAGACCCAATTCGAAAAATCCATTTTGCAGATAGAATCGACAAAACCAGACAAGTTTACGCCTCGGATAGTGGAGAAGAAAGAGGACTATGTGAGAGTAGAATACCAAAGCCCCATATTGGGGGTAAGCGTAACCAATCTTCAAAGCTAATCAACTGGAAATTTATAATCACTATGTCTGATTTTCTTGAGTCAATGCAGTTAGTAGATGATGTTGAGTTTTGGTTTCCACCCGGTAAAAACTCCATAGTGGAGTATCGATCTGCTTCACGGATAGGAAGCTTCGATTTTGATTACAATAGAAAGAGAATCAAGGTAATCGTTCTGAATGATATTTGTCTTCGTAATATTTACATGAGCAACTGCTTCTTTTGTTAAAAATTACTTTTATAATCGTACTTAAACGATTCATTGTTTCAATAATAGGCACTGCGATTAGAGTTGGAGAAGAAAGGATGGTCTTCCCAAGACAACTTCTGAGGGAATAATTGTTTATACAGTCAAAACCAAATGATATTCACGATGTACTTTTTATTCATAGACTTGATATAAACGTGTGATGGATTTTGCACTACATAATGAATAACATAAAAATTTTCATACTTGACTCCAAATTTGTATTGTGAGGATAGTGTTGCTAATCACCAGCAAGTCAATAAAATACTTCTTAGGCAAGAGGGGCTCAACTCTATGAAGAAACTCAAGAAAAAATAAGGAAGAATCATCCAAATTATAGAATATTTGCAAGTGCTGAAAGCCAAAAGGTAGGAACTAGGATCCTCTAAACTAACTTGCCGTGAGTAGTTTTCATGACGTTAAGACGTTCCTAAGCTTTGCCATACTCCTAATCCCTAATGGAGATTGGAATTTCTCTGAGATGCATAATTTAGTTTGTCACAACAGTTAAAGCAAAACAAACGGGTAAAAGCACACATTAGATACCAGCTTTAGACTGACACCTCTAGGATTAAACTAATTGCATTTTTTTTTATGTATCATAATAGTCTAAATACAAGAACTTCTAGTCCAATAAAGGCAGCATTCAATAAAGGCAGCATTAAGTCCAACAGGATCCATTCATCAAAAAGCTAAACAACAATCAAAGACATAAGAACATTGAATGGACAGTCAAGCTTGTATATCATCCAAGGGTACCATGCAATTCCAAATTATGCTTAACTAAGGCCAGCAGCGTGGTTCTGCAGATAAATTAATCTTTCCTGAGTTCCATGTATTCCCGACGAATACCATCAGCATTTAGGACCACAATTTCAAGCTTGTCACCCTGTCAGAACACCCATCACAAAGTAAAAAGAAGGTTTAATTGAGCCTGACATCGACAAAGGAAAGGACTGATGGAGAGCAACAAAGACTTACAGTATAAATATCCCTCTCAGTTGCAGATGCAAAGACAGTCTTGACCAAATCAACTGCTTCTGCTTCCGAAAGTGGCGTGACAGCATCCTGCAAGGTCATGGAATTACAAATTAGGAAAACACAAAACTAGGAAAAATGCAGAGAAAATGATAGTTAAAGTCAATAGCAAAACCTGAGCGGGCAGTAAGAGAGGGCTGGGAGACTTTAGTTGGTTATCAAGAAAAGGCATGATGAGTGTGGAACCAGAACCTTGAGAGCTATATCCAACCCGCTCATAGGAACCAACAGCATCATATGTGAAGACGCAACCCTTACCTATTGAAATCAAGATATCTTGTTAGCATCAGAAAGGGCATTAAACTGGCAACCTCAGCTCAACTCACAACAGTTTACCTTCATTATCAAGACCACCCAAAACATTAAAAGAATAATAAGGGAAAAAACGTTTGTAATAGAGAGTGTTGGAGAGTAGTTGAGCCATTGCAGGGCAGCTCATTTGCTTGTTATGTTGATGCTGATAAATCTGAGCCAAAAATGTTCAAGTTAAAACTTAATGAATGCATGAGGCATTAGATACCTAGAATATAACATAGTGCACATCCACATTTTCAGATGATACTTGTCCAAAGAGAAAAAAACCGAAACTTGACTTTCTAAGACTCACCAAATGCCTAGCTGCCAACAGCTTCTGCAAAGCCTTCACATCAGCTTGAAAACCAGAAGAGGCCATAACAGCTTTGTCAGCTCTGCAAGATTAAAACAAATTACAACATCTAAACTCATCATCGAGGAGCTTTGATAAACAGTTTTAAACTTCTCTACATCATCATAGAAGAGTTTGACGAACACCACCAAGATTACCACAAAGCAGTGATCAAAATTATCAACCAACAAACAGAACGAAAGTGATGCCTTAATACCCATGGAACAATATGCTACGATTTCCATATATCTATCACCACAAGTTTTACATTTACTTACACAAGCTTTAGTTATAGACAAGCACGTATTTTTCTTCTTTTAATCATTTCTTTACTACAAGGTTGCAAAAGACCATGTATTTTCGTAAAAAATGTATGAGCAAATTCATATAATTCCCATATACTCATTTTGCGCCAGCACAAACACTAATTTGACCAATACAGAGAGACAGGAACATAACAGTGCTTGACCCAAATAAATATGACCACTTTACCATCACTTAGTGAAAACTAAACTTACATAATTACAAACCAACCTACTGCTCTGACCCCAAAGTTGTCTCAAACCAAAATCTTTTATCTTCAATCAAAGCACCAACACAATACATAAAAACCCTATCTTTCAAAGTCAAAAATTTAACACTCGGAAATCCAATATGTACAAAAGAATCCTAACAATCAAATATTTAAAAAAATTAAATATACAAAAGCGAAAATAGCACGGGAAACCGTACAGTTTGCAGATTTTGGAGTAGTCGCGGGTAAGAATATTGTAACCGGTCGACATCCGAGTATCAGCAGCGACCACACAGTAATCGGCTCCGGCGATTGCCACACAGGATCTGCCATGATTACAGTTATATTGCAGAAACAATTTCAATTCTCAAAAGGAAAGAATATGTACGTGTATACGGAGAAGACAGTGTACCCGCCATTGTTGTCGTAAGGAGACCAGTTTGCTTGCTGCTTGGTCATGGTGAACAAGTTCAGGTCTAGCAAAGAGCAAGCGAGCGAGGAAGATGGTGCGTTAGGGCGTGAAGAATTGCCAAATGATGGGCTTGGAGGTTTGCTTCGTTCAGATCTCGGCTACGGTGTCTTTGGCTTCAAGAAATAAAAACGGAAAAAAAATATTTTTCTATTAAAAAAAAAAAATAGCAGACGGCGTCGTATTTTTTGGGCTGTTAAAAACCTACGATAATGGGGAAACCCTCGGGTCGATGTTATTGATTTTTGGGCCGTGATGAGATGGCCCACAAACTTGGGTCAATGTTATTGATTTTGGGCCGAATGGAGCTGACCCATTTGCACGTCACGTATTTTATATATTTCTCTAATTTTATTCAAGAATATTCAAAAGAATCTTTGAATTAAAAAAAACCAGTATTATTAAATATTTCTGTTATATATACTCTCCATGTTTAATAATTTTTTTTAAATTATACTTATAATCATTAGAGCCTTTTTCTATTATTAATATTAAAATACAAGGTAAGTTTAAGCCACTAAATGCGCTTGGTATAGAATTGAAGAATTGCTTGAAAATTTTTAAATTAATAAAAACTTATTTGATACATATTATCTAGTTGATATATAATTTGATAATAATTTTAAAATTTTAACAAAAAATAAATTTTGGAAATGGTTAACAAAAGATATAATTTATTTATTATACTGAACAATTTTTACTAAAAAAACAAATTTTTTTTTTCGGTTAACAATGGAGAGTATTTATTTTCTTTTTTTTTGGTATTTTATTTCCCTTAAAAAGTCCTTAAATAAACAAAAAATTGTCAAAGGCAGACATCGTCCCTCGGTTGGTTCTGGCATCAGTGTGTATATATTTGACAAGACGAACGGAAAACACAAACAGAGGGGACAGCGAACATTGATATAACCGGAACACGCTCAGAGTGAGCGAGCGAGCGAGCGAGCGCCGATTAGGCGGCCATGTGGGCGCTGTGGACATGGCTCTTTTCTTTCTTTTTCATTTTAGCTCTGCTGTTAATTATCGGCTTTCAGGTGATTGCTTCTTTTACTATTTTAGCATCTTTTTTCGTTTGAATTATATAGTTCAGACTGAATCTCCTAGTAATTCCAAAATTTCAATTGTCCAGGAGTAGTAGTAGATTCACAATCTAAAACCCATTTGGATACACTTTTCGCGGTTTTATTTCTATTTATTTATTAGCACCTTGTTTTAGTGGTTTCGCAGAATAGTTTCCTTGATTTCAAAACACTCTTCCCCCAAAATTTTACAGTCTCGTTTAATGTCAAACCTATTTGTTTCCATCTTATTATGTTGAAAATTTTGATACCCTTTATGCTTATGGTCAACTTAAGTTGGTCTAGAATTAGGGGTGGATTGGAGACTGATATTGGGTACTGCTAATGCTGGATGAAAATATTAATCTTATAGGAAGTGGAACATTATGTATTAGAATTATAAGTTGAAAGAGATTTTCACATATTGTTATTGTTAAGTAGTGGAGAGTCTATCTCTGTTTATATGTATCTATGTCTATCCAAGTTTGTTTGCAATGGTAGTAGGTTGTGAGTGAACTATTTTACTACGAGTAAGTTATTGATGATGATGCATTATGGTTTTTGTATACTGAACAACATCTAGGTATATGACTTTGAGGATGTATATTGGTCCCCAATTGAGTATGTGTGGGTACATTGAGATGAGTGAATATAAGTGTTTCTAGTGAAGCATAAATTGCTAAGTTTCATAAAGAGTGCCTCAATGTTTTAAATTTCAGGAGAAATTTGGTACTAAGCTTAGACCAAATATTGCAGTTTCTCTTGAATCACCATTAATAGCTTAGCTTTTACTGGAAGCTTTAAAGTTCTGACACTCGTACATGTTTATTGCAGCTTGTGTGCTTGATAGACTTAGAATATGATTATATCAACCCATATGATTCAGCATCACGGATAAACATGGTCATATTGCCTGAGTTTATTACTCAAGGAGTTCTATGCGCTGTTCTTCTTGTAACTGGGCATTGGCTCATATGTCTTATGTCTCTCCCATACCTATATTACAATGTGACATCGTAAGTTTCTTTCTCACATTTGCATAATTGGGGTGGATTCGTTAGTAGATAGAGCTTTACATTTTACCAGACTTTGAAGAACTTTGTTTAAACAACATGTTACATAATTCAGAATGCATTAACCAAGTAAACAGCTGACAACTTGATAACTGTGCTATTAGCATATTTCAACTGTAAAATGAGACTTTAAATCAAAAGACACCATGAAGGGGTTCCTTAACAGATTGTGTCTCTAAATTCAAACAGTTTTGACCTTTATGTGTCTCTGTGCTACACTAAATCAAAAGCATTATTAGATGTTTCATGTTGAGTCAAATTTGTATACTAGTGCTTATAAGCTACTTTTCATTCAAGCTATGTTGGCAGTATATTTTTTTGTAGGATTACTACATGCGTGGATATATGTAGTGTTAGTTTGCTAATGATGAAAAGATACGTGGTGATATATCTTTATAATCCATTCTGGTGATCAATTGTTTAGTGATGATATTTAGTAGGAAAGCCATTGCTTGCATTGAGGTTACTGCAGCTTTTTGGTTTATGCAGTGTATGTTTTATAAGAAATATATAGCTAAAGTTTAATGTATGGTGAGATATAGATGTGAACCTCAGTTTACTGGATTACATTTGAGATGCTCAGATCTTTGTACATTTCTTTTTGGATGGTTATGATCCTTGCTGCTATGAACTGTCAAATGAGACAGATGCATTTTGTGAAATCTCTCTCTCTCTCTCTCTCCCCCCTTCTCTCTCTCTCTAAATGAAACATTTGGAGAAAAAGTTTACACCAACTTTTCTGATCTCTAGCACCTCTCTTTTTTTCCCTATTAAACTTTCCCCATAGGTCCTATTTTGGATCTTGTACTAAGAGTCTGATATGATCTGCAACTTCATGATCAGGTACCTGCAGGGACAGCACCTAGTAGATGTAACAGAGATCTATAACCAGCTGAGCAGGGAGAAAAAGAAACGCTATGTCAAAATCATCTATATGATTTTTCTATTCATATTTTCTCTATTTTGGTATTGTGATGAGAGATGTTTTCATGCTGTTGGCAAATGCTTGTGCTCTCCTTTAGCAATTTGGATGAAACTGTTAACTTGTTTCATGGTATTGTAATTCAGGTTGCTTTACAGCCTTGGAGACGAATATGATTAATTCAGGCACTTGTTGTTCCTGCCGAACTCGGCAACTGTAAGTTATACTAGTTTCGATTGAAGTTATATAAAGAGCGGTTAATTACTGCTTTTTGTAACTTTTTCATTAAATGGCAGGTTCCTGCTTTAGAGCATCAGAAAGAAAGACGAGCTCTTGGGGATATAAATTAGGAGGGTCTATGTAAATTTGGCCAGTTTTTTGGCACCTAAAGGAGTCTCTGAATTAGTCGTGTGTCATAACAATCATAGGGGTTTCACTTTTCTTTTATGCATTATTTACTCGGCCAGTCACTGCGTGAAGCAGCCAAGCAGAAGCTAGGAGTTGGTGGCAGTTTCCAATCATATTGTAGTTTGCATGGACGTCGTCTACAATCTCTCTTTTGTTTTTAAGAAGACTAGTTTACTGTCATTTTTTATCACAAAAATGCACTCATCATCCTCAGCTCGCCTTTTTTCTAGGTTATGTTATTGGAACTGGAACTGAATTTGAAAGTGCCATTGCTTCCAAAATTCAAATATATTTTGCATTGTTAGATAAAAGCCAAGAACAAAAGAAATAGTCACTCCTTTTTCTTCCTTTTTATCCCACTACATTGTTTTCTCCCAGTATGTACTATCAAATACACCAAAGTTAAAAATGGAAAGCGTAGACCTATTGTGTGTGTATATATGTATATATATCAAAGTTGCGTCTATGTTTCTATGTTTTCGTTGGCTTGAATAACTGTATATTACTAGGAAATTTGAATTTTGAAGTAGCATCTCTTCTAGCTTTCGACTGCATTGCATTTCTCCGCAAATTGCTGAGGAAAAAAAAATGCTATAGTAGGCGATACTGCTAAAATGTACAAGTCTCTTTTTTGGTAACTAAATGTACAAGTCAATTGAATGCGAGTTGATGGTGGCATATTTGGCACATATGCTAAAGCTATTGTGAGTTGTGACTTGGCTTGCTTGTGTGAGCTGAAAAACATTAACTATGGACGTGATATATGAACATCAACATAGTTGGAAGACGAACAAACATGTGTTGGAAACTTGGAATCAGCAGTCTTTGATGGAGACAAAACAGTAACAGGTACACGGAACTTAAAAGCTTTAATTAGGTCATGAATCCAAGGGAGTTAGTAACCGGCTATAAGTGAGAGAGGGTCAAGAAAAAGAAAAACATTATTATATGGTTCATTTTTGACTAAGTAAGTGGTCGAATAAAAATTATGCGGACCGTATAGTTGTGGTTGTACGAATAGGGCATTACTTTCACAAAGAAAAGGAAAAAAAAAAATGAAAAGAAAAAGACTCGGTGTATATGTCAATCTCAAAACGACCAAGACCAAACGAAATCCAACTCTTCTAAGTATGTGTGTGTATATATAATGTAGAAGTGACGCAACTATATCTTTTAAAAATTGCAACTAATAGGAGAGGCGCAATCAACCCTTTAAATATTATCCAAGATCAAATACGGGCCTCCACCCTAAGCACTACTCGTTTAAGCTCCTTACTTTGAAAAGTCCTTACAGATTTATTGGGCACTCTAATGAATGAATCCGGATCTATTTCGGAGCTCATGACACATAGGCTCACCCCTAAGTTTCAAGCATGCCCCTACATCAATATATTCATATATATAGCATATACACATGGGTTTGCTTAGCCTAATTACGTTTTAGCCCTCGAATATGCTTAGCCTAATGCATCCACCTGAAAAACTTGCATTTATAATTATCAAAAAGGGCAATGTTTGCGAGCAGCATTTAAGAATTTCTAGTTTCAGTACGTCATCCTATACGTCTTTCGTATAGAGAATGTATACGTAGATATAGAAAGAGAAACATTTATTATTCTTTCTAAGCTTTGCTTTTTTCTTTTTCTTTTTTTCTGGTGAAAAATTATTGCTTCTGAGCTAAGAAAAAGGTGGGACGTACGTCGAATACTCTCCTTGTATATGCAAGTATGGAACATGTCACATGATAAAGAGTCAAAAGAAAGACAAGGTACAAAATTGAAAACTTGTGAATTCTTAACGGGATTTCTATATGTAAAGTAAATATTGCCAACAAAAAAATAAAAAGCCTAGTCCTTAATTTTTTAATTTTAATTGGACGAAGACTAAATTTTGTCCTTAATTTTTATAATTGGACGAAGATTAGATTTTCTAAAAGAAAAAATACAATTATATTATCAATGTGCAAAATTCGGTTTCAAAATAACAAACAAAAGTGCAAATGAAGGCTTTTGTTTTTATGGATCTCTTATTATTATTAGTCAATAAGAAGATACAGAAACCCTCAATTTTACAGGCTTATAATATATAAATTCATTAGCACAACAAACATATACATGCACTATACATATGTATATGTATATCAGCTAAGTCCTAACAGTATCCTTGAAAAATAACAGAAACTATCAAGACCTTAGCCAAACCCCAATCAATCCCCATCCTTAAGGAGGAAAAAAAAAAAAGGGAAAAAAGAAAAGAAAAAAGAGGCTACTATATAGCTACTTCATACTGTTCCACGTTGAGCCTTGCATGCTTGATGATCATCTATACATATATAGAAATACATACATATATATAATCCCTAGGAGTAGCAGATCATCATAAGCTTCTCATGCTTCATTTCCTCTCTCCATTTGCCATTCATTTTGGCAATGAATTCCTCAATCCTCCTCTCCAACTGGTCACCATCTTCATCTTCTCCACCATATTCATCATCACTATTAAATACATAATAACTAGCATCGTCGTCGTCGTCTTCATTTTCGTCGTCTTCGTCGTAACCATCATAGCCACTATACTGATATTCTTCATCCTCTTCATCTTCGCTGCTATAACCATAACCATCAATTACTTCATATGCTGAGGAGGTCGGGACAGAATAAATATTATAACTGTCGAAGTGATCTCCTTTAAACGTCGACAACGACGACTTAAAACTCCCGAAGAAGACGATGACAGTGATGATATTAAACATGAAAAACACGGCCATGCGACTAGATTTCGCCACAACGATGTACTCATAGGTGGAAAGAAAGAAGTTGTGGTGTTTAGAAACTGTGAGAGACAAAGAGAAGCAGATATGCAGACAGAAAATGAAAACCAGTAGTACTAGTGCTGGTAATATGGAAACTGTCTTCATGTTCCTTGAGTATCTCTGCCCAAAATGGAGTGTTATAATTTTTTTTTTCTTCACTGACCATGTTTATGTGGTTATTGCTCTTTTTTTCCTTTTTATAGATAGCCCAGTTGATAATTAATTATAATTTGTTTTCAAGTCCCTGCAGAGAGAGAGGTTTTCTAAGAAATTATGTTACAAAAAGTCTACTTCTGGAAGTAAGAAGGATGGATAGGCAATTAATTTTAAGATAATACGTTATGTATGAATGAATGTATGTATATACGTACATGCCCGTTTAATAAACGGATGCCATTATAATTAAATACTTCAATTAGCTAGGGAAGTCTCAAATACAAGTGCTAGGAAGTTTCTTATATATTAGCTTCCTTTTGAATTTAGACAAAAAAAAAACAATAATATTGAGAACGATATCATAAAAGTATTAATTTAAAAATAGTATTGACTTACTGTGGTTTTTAGTTTTAGGTCTTTGTTTATAATGAGATGGCATTGCTCCCATGAAAATTGGGACGTGGGGACCTCACAAATAAAAAAGAAAAAATAAATAAAAATAAAGGGTTTCATGTTCAATATATGTTACAATCAATGGGGTCAGAGCTTTACTTATTTAATTTTAAGCACTAGCAAATCTTTAATTTAAATAAGTTCAAAATGACATGTAGTGTCAAAGATCCATCAAACATATCCAATCCCTACGCTTGGATAAGAAAAATAAAAATGACTACTATTGGAATTTGGAATTTATCAATATGGGTACCGACCCGAGCTGTATTAATAATTCAAAAGGAGAGAGAAAAACCTTGAAAGTAAGAGCCACTGACTACCTCGTAGTTTCATGAGAATTCCATTAATGCAAAGCGGTTTGTGACGGGTATATTTCAACTGCTACAATAAATGACTTCATTAACTTCTAAAAACAATCACATCCTTCGTTATTCAACATACATACACACACACATGGCTGGAGAATTTGCAGTTGAAGCCTCTGATGGGAGAGGAAACAAATGCTGTTATTAGCACTTCACTTCACTTTATAGTTGTTGCCTCGAAGCCTTGCTCATAGGTTGGCAATGCTCCATTTCAATTCTTGGTTATGTCATTACAGAGGGCTAATAACCCGTAACTTGAGAGCAACTGTGACCAATGAATTTAGTCTTAAATAATAAAAAGAAATTAATTGTTACTACATCCACAAATCCTGCTTATAACCACTAAATAAACCTACTTAATTAGCCTGCTACAGATCAAATAAGCTACCAGATAACAAATGTATAAAAACCTAACTGGTGCTTGAAGGAAACTGCTACTCTCTCTACTTTGACCTGTGGTAATACTCCAATAGATTATAAAGACTCAGAATACATTGTAGAAGAACAAGATCAAGGATATCAATTTAAGTCAGTGAGAGGGTTTGGTTGCATCGGCATGTATTAGTTTTTGGCCGGATATATTAACCACCAGGCAAAGATATGTTAATATCAGTAGCAGAATTCCTCGAGTCTTGCATGGAGTGAATGTTGGCCCAGTTTTCTCTCCGGAAAGGAGACGAAGAGGCGAGGTTTGGCCTTGGGGCACTGGGATTTTGGAGCCCATGTCCACTCATTCCATCCTCTTTTTCAGCTTCAGAAATTTGTACTGTAGCAGGTATTTGAGTGGCTATTGGTGTTATATTAGCCGGTGATGGCTCGGTCTTTTGCTTCTTATTAATCTTCTGCTCTTGAGGATTGCTTGTCAGAAAACTGCCCACCACAACCTGTTATGTTTAAAAGAAAAGTGGGCGAGAAACCTTTCAAGATTAGTTCCTACTAAGCAAAGAGTATATTTGATGTTACAAAAGATTTTCAACCATATTGATCAAAAAAGGAGACGGTGACCTGCACAGGGCTGGCTGCTACAAGGAGTCCAGCAACACCTCCACCGACAACACGACCATCAGGGCTTGCCAAAGAGACACTCATCCCACCTGACCTGCTCCTTGTTCCTTGACTCTCAGTAGGCATGAATGATCCAGACAAGGAAAGTATCTCAAAACGTCCCTACAAGAAAATTAAGGTTAAGAAAAATACTATAAATACAGCACAGAAACAGATCCTAACACAGATGATCACATTCTGTACTCCCTTTTCTCTCATGCGTATTTCAATCCTGAAATAAACTTTTTAATTCTCAACTCTACAAATGCATGGAGATTGACTTGAAGGCTATCTATACAAACTTTTGAGACAGTAATTTCAACCATCTTCATAAGCCTTTCTTATACTCTATTTAACATTCTAATTCAGTTTTCTATAAATCTTGTGACCACATTAGAATCTACTCAGTTTATAGCATAGAAATCATCAACTCCAATTATTTTAATCCTGATTTAACTTTAAAGCTTTACAGTTTATTTGCTATAAAATTACATTTGTGCTTTATTCAACCTCTAGGCAATATACTTCTTAAAACCAGTAAGCAATGAGCAATAAAAGTCATAAAAACCATCCAAGAAAAGTAACATATCATAGAATGTAATGTTACATCCCACACCTCATAGGTTAAAGTACCCCCAGAAGAATCCGGTTGGCGCAGTGTAACATTTGAAATTACTCCATTAGCAGATAGTATGCAAATAGCACGAGGTCCTTGTTGAGAAAATGATATAACCTTCATTGTAACATCCTATCAACAAAAAGCAAAAAAATGATTCAAAATAGCAGCTATGAAACAAAAGCAATATGATATTAAATGGAAATATGAAACTAGGGTTGTGCTCTATCGTAGAGCATAAGTAACAAAGACAAAAGTATATATATATATATATATTTAATGCAAACTGATATCCATCCACTTATATAAAGAAAAAATATTAGAAGGGCAACTCTGTGTATATTGGAATCAAAAGAAAAGTATTGCTAGGACTTAGGACCACTCAAAAATAATTAAGAAATTAAAATCTATAAGACAAATACAAAGACATTCAAGAGAACTGTGGTAGTACTAAATTTTGCTTAAATCTTACATGAAGTGAGAGCCAACATGAACATTTAAATTTTGTTGGTTCCATTAGGTAGATATTTATTAACAAATGGAAGACTATATTTGAATAAGAGGAGGCTTCACAATGGAAATCCTGCAGAAACATCTCTAATAATAAGATCTTCCCACTTCAGGAAAAAAAAAAAGGGGGAATGTTTTGAGCCATATTAGTCAATACATAATTGTTTCCTACTTAAACAAAAATTATATCCAACATTTCTGGATAGAACAAAACAATACTTCTATATTGGACAAGGTTAACCTCACACAACCCTTGCTATAATTGTGTACATTCAAAAGAAGATTTTGGAACTCAACCTAAGCAATGAATGAAACACAACTCAATATTAAGTAAATATTTCTCTTTTCCTAATCAAAAATACCTCTCCAGCATTGACAGTGATTATATGGGGCATAAAATTTGTACCAAGAGAGCATGCATTCCATTCACCTACAAAATAACAATTACACTTTATTAAATTTAACATATATAAGAAATATTCGCAGAACTTGACGTTTAACTCCATATTCTTTGTAGAAGACCATGCTTGAGTTACTTTACATGTATAATATACATGAAATGGTCGCTTCACAGAAAGCTAATTACTTAACTCTTAATTAACAATGAAGAAAACAAAATGTACTTATAGGAGAAGAAACCAACGAAAGAAGATGATAAGTGAGACAAATGGAAGGAATGGGATCTATATCGCTGCAAACACAAAGAGCAACCATGAAGCTTCAACAGAATTCTGAGAAGAAGCTAGTTGTAACTTGGATTCCATGAAGACAAGTGCATAAAACCATTGCCATTCAGCTGAAATAAGTAACTTCTTCAACAGAGCTCTGTCTGTCTGATACCTGATAAGAATTTAAGATGACACTTATCTGTGTGCATCAAACTAGGACTAAAAGGAAGTCAAATTTGACATTCACAGAGCAATTTGAAATTATTTAGAAGAAGGCATGCTTAACAATTCTAGTTAAATTCCAAGAAGTCAATATCTCTTGAAGTACAATTATCACTGAATCTCTTCCAAAAGCACAATACTGTTTCCCCCCTCTCGTACCAAAACTGCATAACTAATCACCAATCAAAATATGTTGCAACACTGTATCAATTTTTATTCAGATTCTGTTATCTCAGAGAATCTTGTTTAGAAACTTCAAAAAAGGCAAGAAATAACAAACCTTAGCTGCACAAGGAATATTCCCTCACTCTTATAACAACCCCACAAAAGTCCACTTTTCTATTCACAAAACCAGCACTACACTTACAAATTAGAACGACAGCATCTCATAGCAATGCCCCACACAAAGTCTGATAAGTATTATTAAAGGGCGACTTCATTTATAGAATATTTCAAACTGAGGATTTTGAACTATTCTAACCATTCAAGAACCTAATTCAGATATAAGTGTACTACATTAGAATCCAAGGCTTTATTTCCATTACTAAAAACGGAAAATAACTATAAAGTTCTAATCAGAATTCTAATGAATATCATAGAAAATTTTGTAATTTATGATATCCATTTCTGATGGAAGGACGTAAAATATATAATACTTAGAAGATGCTGTAAAATGTGATATAGAAAGAATGGTTGCAATGACCCACCACCAAAATGCTCCATTCCAACTCTGTTATGTTGCTTGAACTCCGAACCACCAGACCGTGCCTTCCCACGCTTCCTGGACGAGAAGTCACCTGAAGATGGAGCTGAAGACGAAATCGGCATCGGTGACAATGCCATTGTGACTGTCCCGTCCGGCCCATACTTCCTTGGTCTACCTCGCTTCTTCTTCCCCGTTGTTGCAGCCAATCCCGCATTCACTGGTGATTGTGAAGCGGCTACTGCAGGTGATTCAGGAGCTTGGCTCTGGTTTTCCATCCTCGGTGCCACATGATAAGCTGAAGGCGCTTCAGCTCCTATCACTGTTACTCCTGAACTCATACCTTCCCTTGCTTCCATGCATACACCAACAAATCACTCAACAACCAACAGAGTTGCTAGCATCTGCAACAAAGAAATTCAAAAATAAAGTAAAATCAAATGCTAAACAAACAGAATAATCATTCTAAATTAAAAGCCGAAAGCTTTTTTGGGAAAATGATCAAAATGAAATCTGCAGTATAATCTTTATCTACCTTCAAACATCAAAACTAAAGTAAGATGACAATCCAGCATATTATACGAAAATGCTCTACACTAAAAATGATTAAAATCTTCCAAAGTTTTTAACTTGAAAGACAAACTAAAGAGATATTAAAAACAAAAATAAAATTACTATAAAGTTCGCATTTTTGTCAAATCCTTGGAGATCAAAACCTCTAACCCAAACCAAAGCTTCTAGGAAAAAAGAAAACAAAAATGGAAATAATCGAAGACTTACTAAATAATTGATATTGCAAAATAAAATGAGGAAATTAAAACAGTGAAGCTCAACTTCTGACTCGGCCTTTTCAAGTACATCAAAGATCAAAACCTCCAACTTGAACCAGAAAGAGCTCAATCACTGAATTATACAGAAAATATATTTTTAAAATATAATTTAAAAGTAAATAATAACAGTAATAATAATAATAATTAGAAAATATAAATTGAAAAACAAAAAGATCTAGCTAAGAAATTATAAAGACCATAACCTGATACTGTAACTGCCACAACCCAGTTAGCTCAAGCTGTCTCTGAGCTTCTCGTTTTCACATTAGAAAAGCTTATACAAAAAATAAAAAATCGAAAAATTACAATATCATCATTAAAAATTTTCAAATAACTGTTTGTTTCCTCAGAAAATGAAAGCAAGAAAACAGCTTTTCAATAATTGCTAATCTCAGTGCAAAAACCACCAGCTGGTTTCTCCGAAGCTGTCTGAAAACAGACACTATTTGAGAGAGAAAGCTAGAATAAAAGAGAGTGAAAGAAATTGCAAAAATTCGGAAAAAAGAAAAAAAAATTGAAATTTAGAAAATTAAAGATAAACCGTAATATAATATTTGATAAAATACTATTAAATTATTTGCTAAACCCGATAAATGAAATTTAGTTAATAAAATTTTGACGTCCGTGATAAATTTGAAATCTCAATGTGACAAAAAAGAAAAAGGTGTATACGGCTAAAATGGTAAATTTGAAAGAAAAATGGAAATACGAAATAAGCGAAGAAAAAGTAAATAGCTTTTTTTTTTCATATGTATATATTTATTAATTTGTGTTTCCATTTAAAGCTGCAAATGTAGTGTCAGGGAGCCGGACCTTTTTGTTGCCGCTGACCTGCTTTTTGTCTTTTTTCGGCAAAGAATTATTGCAGTTCAACAAACTATGCCCTGGATTTTGTACCCAAATTACCAAGACATGCCACTGAAAAAGTGGAAACTGGAGGGTAGGGTGGGCTTTTTCATTGGAAAGTGCTCTTTCATCTCTTTAAATGCCACATGGCTATATCTTCCACGTTGGATGGCCACAGAGCAATTTGACGAAATGCATCATCACCGTCAACTTTGTCTTATACGGTGATGATTTTTGGTTTCTACACAGGACTACTGACCCACTGAGTACAAATCGAGTACCAGATTTTTTCCCCTTTTCGGGTTGGAGGTGGAGATTACGTCACCAGGAGGTGAGGGTGAGAGATCCGATTGTTCGAATCTGATTGGATGCGATGGGTGGCACGTGAGAATGAGGTACATGTCTGCAGGAGCGTTGGAACAGTCAGTATTGCCCCCATTGGAAATGGCCTTCCCCGCACGTGGGAACATATGAATGATCATCTGTGTACCTCTGTGCCTGTAACCTGACCAGACAAAATTTTTGAAATTATGTAATTTTCATGCAGTAATAAAATTTATTTATCTGTTTTTAGCGGCTTTTTCTTTTTTCAGCTCGAAAACTCATTACTCAAATTTTCTGAATGTCAAAACTAATAAACATTTCTCAGTGTTTTTATTTTTTTAATTAAGGAAAAAAAAAAACTCAAATTTTTGGATGTGACACGGTTGTTTCTGTATGTAAAAAAAAAAGTAAAAACTTGACTTTGGTTGTAAATTAAGTAGTAATTTAATTAATAAATCTAATATTCATTTGATTAAATTATTAGTGGTGTAGTGGTTGAGTTACTTTCCATTTCCCATTATTGTTCAACACATGTATTTGATTGTTTTACGGATAACATTTTGAAACTTGATATGTGTGTCGCATTCACAAAGTAAGAGTATTTTTTATTAAAATAAATCGTAACCCAAAAAGAAAATTAAGAAATATATTTCTAGAAGGAAGAATATTTATAATTTAAATTTGTAAGAAAAACAAAAAAGTCTAAAACACTTTAATGAAATCAAAACACGTTATTATAAATAAAATTGCTGGCTGACACTAACTTGAACCACTCCTTTTTCTCTTTTCTTTTTTTTTTCTTTTTTCGGTTCTTCAATCCCTCCTCTCCTATTTGAATTTAGCTTATAAGATTTAAAATATTAATTTTCACAAACAGATTCTTGTGCGTATTGATTACATAATTAATAACGCGACTAGAATTACTTTTTCCATCTTTCTTTATATATATATATATATATTTTTTTTCTTTTTGATAAAAACAAAACGCGTAATTGATAATAACGCTTTTTTCTTTTTCTTTTTTCTTTTTTTTAAAAAAGGCAATAACGACAAAAACATATTTAAAAGCGTTATCTGTGGGGTACTGCGGTGCGTAGATAGCTGACTAGATCTAAGGCCTCGTCTAAAACGAACGGCTAATGAAATGGCAGTGAATTTTCTAACATGGAAACCAAGAATTCTGATTGGCAGGGTGAGGAAAACTAGGATTCAGCGAATGGGAGGGAAGCAAAACCCCAGAGAGAAGGGCAGAGTCGTCAGGTAGGTGAGACGAGCCCTGAGCCGTTACACTTGTCCGAGGTTGCGTGTCTCTCAGATCAGACCAGACCGCCAAACAAACGCCTCATAGCTGATCATGTTTATGTAGCTCTCGCGCATGTGACAAGCCGGTCAAACTTTCAACGTCTTCTTGGACCCACTCCCTTATTAAAATGGGGCATGTAAATCGGGAGCTTTGTCTGATTTTCTTTTCTTTCTTTTTTTCTTTTCTTTATTTTGAAGTGATCTGCAAATTACTTTTCATACCTTTTTCTAATTTTTTTTTTTTAATTTTCTTAACGAGAAAAGGGGAATTCTCATCCAATCCCACTATTCTTGTGTATTTGAGGCAATACTACGAAAATTTTGAAATTTAACACCAATTAATAATTTAAAAAAAAAAAACTAAAAGACAGTAAATTGTTAATAATCATTATCGCTTTACTAAATGCAAACACTGACAACCAACTATCATTACCGATCAAAAGTTTCTAAAGAAAGAGTGAAATAAAATAAAACAAAAAGAGCAGTAAATGCAAGCCATGTATGTCAATGAAGACCGACCAAACCTACCGGCCAAAGCGATGATTTAAGTCCATTTATAATAATTTAATGGTTCAATTATGAGGTTACTAAAAAAACTGTATTCCAGGTCATCCATATTCAACTCATACTGATGGAACATTTAAGTACAAATCACTACAATTAGAAGTTAAAACATATTCTATGGACAATGCTTTTAATTTTTAAAATTAATTTTTTTTTATAAAGATATATATTTAATATAATTTTAGAAAAAGATGATCACTTAAAAGCTTAAATACTTAGAGTTAATTATTTAGTGGTTCCGTCAACTAAATATGTTACCAACTTGTATGTGATATGAATAAATGTACAAATCAATACAAAAAAAATCAAATTATTAATTTATTTTATAAAAAAAAGAGTAAAATATCTAATTAAAAATACTCTATTTTTATTGGGCTTTTTTATGGTGGGCCCTAGGCAATGACCTCAGTGGCCCTGTCCCAGTAGAAGATGTATTTATTACATCCTACAGATTGTTGAATAGAAAGCTAGGCTGTAACATTTGTTTTTCTCCAAACAGAAAATATTGCATGGCAAAAGAGTTCCGACACATCATTAGTTTCATTTGGGTTGAAGTTCTTGCATAATGGCTAACTATTGAAATTTACGTGGTATCGATAAGCTTTAGGCTGAATAAAACCTGATCTTAACTCTTCAAACGAGTACTCCACTGGTTCATCAGATTTGTCAACAGGGCAAGCACCAGAAGAGCCACGAGGTGTGGGTGGTGTTTTGGCTGCCAGCACCATACCTGGCATTGTTGAAGGAGTAGAAGGCACTGGAATTGGCATTGTCCTTGGGGTTCCATTTTCATCATCGTCAACAATTGCGAACTTCGAAGGTGTCCCCAGTGGCTTCTGATCACTACTAGAGAGTTTTCTCTGCATTGTTGAGTCCTGTTGTCTGTTCTGATCTTCGAGGAAATTTGCAATGTTGGCCTTGGATGACAATCTGGAAGAGACGGGAGAGAACGGTTTCCGAACCAGCGGTGACTCAATTTCATCGATCTTTGCAGCAATGGAGGAATGCTTCTTTACTGAATGACTAGAGATCTGTGTGAGTCTCCTTCCTGCAATATCTTTGAACAGATACAATATAGTCCATCAACCAATGACACTGTGATACTGACACTTGAAACGTTAAAAATTTCGTTAGTCCTAAAGAATTTGATACAATATCTACATGGGGCAAGGTTTTCTTTAAAATGACTAAACATGATCATTTCCTAACGCTAGAAACAAATGGGTGTGATACTTTAAAGTTTGTGATAAATCATAGATAATACCAGGGGATGGAGTGGCAAATCCACCAAATTGGCATGGAGAGCTCTTCTGATTTAAAAAGCTGGCCTTCTTTCTAGGGTGAAGAATGGGAGCAGCATTTTCAGGTTTAGAATTTTGAAGCATCTGACCTCCTAGAGAGAGCTTTCTGTTACTTGCACCGCCTGTTAAAGTTCTGAAGGCCTTCTTTCCACTCTTGGATGGACTGGCTTTGGACCCATAAAGTACTTCATGCTCTGCTATCAGCTGTCCCTGAAGTTTCTTCCGGTCCTAAAATATACCAAAACGACATAAGCACGTGTCATGAGGAGCATGTTTCACAAGGGTACAACAAAAGTAAACAACTAAGGTCCATACTCTTTGCCTTTGCCTTTCTAACTCTTTTTCTTGCCTCAAGATGTTGTACTGCTCAAGCATATACAGAAATCGGTCCTAAAGAACAGAAATTGTAAACAAAGGATATGAATTTTTAATAGTCTGAAACAGTTTAATAAAATTTCAACAAACCATGGTATAACTAGTATCAACTCCTATCTAAAGGATATTCCATCTTTCCAACCAAAAAAAACTCATGCTGTCTCTCTCTCTCTCTCTTTCTCTCTTTTCTTTTTTGCTTTGAACTCGTGTCATTCAATGTTAGAGGGATTACATTATCATATAAGAATTCAACTCCTTTTTCTTTTTCCCAAGCTGTGGTTTTTGAAGTCAATGCTTCCACCATTGCTGCTCAAATTACCATGCAAATGAGACAAAAGAAACCAAATTAAATGATTAAAGACAAAAGATATAGATATAATACTCTAAGAGAGTGGGAACAAATAAATTATGTTAAATAAGCCAACGAGGTTAATCAAAGAAATGTGATTAACGTATGCCTGCTGTAATATGAACAGGTAAATAACTATTTTAGTTAGGTAGCAGTTGAAGTTGCAATGGAAACAGACATAATCTCAATTGAGCAAAATGTTATTTAGTAATGCTAAGCATCACTGAAACCACAGTTTATGTGCTAGTGAATAACATTGTTGAATCTTAATTCTAAAAGCTGCAGTTAGGAACTCGTAATGTGGGAAACCAAAATCTTTACCGGGAATTTTGTTTATCACCAAACGAGCCATTTCAGCACGTTTCAAAGTAACATGGGCACCTCTTCCAGCACTAAAGCGATTCTCATCCTGAAATTAAAAAATAAGATAGGATCTGAAGCAGGATGAGAGAGAAACTCCACCCTCCAGCCTGTATAAACGTACTCATTCAAAGAGTCAATATGTTGCATTTCAAACCCACTCATTTTTAGTTAGGTTGTCCCATATTAACCCATTGTTTAACTTGACATTGGGAATACTAAGAAAAAGTAAGACAAATGGTATCAAGATAAATTGTAAAGTTGAAATTAATTATTTATTGTTTTGACTGAACAGAATAAACAGATATGGAATAATGTGTTTATTCCATCAAAATATTTTGTCTATGGAATTGAATGGAGTTCACATGCATTCATATTAATCAAATAAAAAAATGACAAAATGTTCAACCTTGTTGTATTCCTCTAGCCAGCGCTCTTCTTGACATGCAGCCAACCATTTCTCAACCTTTTCTAGTATTTCTTTCCTGCTTAAAGCTTCCTTTTTAGCCTTGGCAATTTGAAGATCAATTTGTTCCAACAGGTGTGCAGGGTTAATGGTTCCTGAAAAATGGTAATAACTTCAGTAATAGGAAAGTTTGACATACAATTGGATCACAGACCATGTACATCAGAATGCATTCGTACCATTTGTCAAATTCTTTGTTACTTTTACTGAGTTGAATAAGCTAATGCCTTACTAAATGACAAAGCTTTCAAGGAATTCCTAGTTTTCTATTCACTAAAACAGTATTTTAGAGTAAAAAATTGAGTAGAAATTTACGAGATTCCATATCTTCAATTGAGTACTCCATTGCACCAAATGCTTCTGTAGTCATGTGTGCCTCCCTGCACACATTCTCCAGATCCAACCTCTTTTTCAGTACAAGCTCTTTCAATTTGCTTGATTTCAGACTCTCCAACCTTGATACTTCCAATTCAACCTGTAGACGGATTAAATACACTTTTATTTTCTTAGCAAGATCGAAATAAATGGTTCCTGCTCCAAAGGCTCCCAGACTAAAATATCACGCTTACAGTATTAAGGAAGTCCATGGAGAGCATGTTGGATTCATTGACTTCAGACAATGAAGCAGTAACCTTACTGGTAACTTTCTGAAATATCGTTTGTTCCTCCATTGGTATATCCAGCAGATTCCACAACTCCAACAAGGAAGTTGCAAGAGTTTGTAGCTGGTGGAGCCACAAAGGTTAGGAAGGTTAAACAGAGAGAAAACTAATCATATAAACACTGAAGACTTTAGGAGAAAACAATGTAACAAATCCTGTACATGAAGTACAACCTTCCGCCATCTCTGACTCTTGATCTCCGTCAATCTTAATACTACATCAGCCAGACTTTCAATAGTATCATTACTTGTATCTTTCGCGCCTTTCGAATCATCTAAAGAGGGGTGGATCTCACAAATAGTGCGTTTAAAATTCACATCAAGAACCAAGCACAGCGAGTTTAGAGTACTCAAGTAGTCGAATACCTGCTTCAGGCGGTTTTTCTGCAGTTGAAGTAAAGAAAAAGTATTAGTTTGAGCATTATAACTAACAACAATGCTCCCCAACTATACTAGAGACAAAAACATGCATGAAGCTTCTTCCTACTACTACTTAACTTTCCATAGCTAAACAACAATGTAAAATTGTTAGTAAAGAACAAAAAGTAAAAAACCTTTTCATCTTGATATTCAACCAACCGCTTATGCAATTCTTCTAGGCTTTTCAAGGACAAGTCAATCTCTTCCACAACCATTTTGTACAGTTTATCTTCGAGAGGTATACATATTTCCATTGAAATTTTCTCTAACTGATCTATGATTTCAAAAAATTGATTTTTCCTTTCAGTCTTCCTCTTTCGCAAGTCCTCCAGTTGCGAAGTAATGGTTTTGAGTCCATTCTTCAGGCTTCCGACAGCATCCTGATCAAACTTCCATGAATCAAGTCTAAAAAACCAATTATAAATTCTGTTTGGGCATTGAGAACAACGAGAAGTAAGTGCAAAAATATAAATTTGTTTCTTTAGTCTGGACACATCTTACATGAGGTGGTTGCTCGCCCATTACAAGACAAGTGTCTGTGAATTCTGTTTGAAACTTAGCAATTTCCCTCTGCATCTGAACTCTACACTTTTTCGCCTCATCTACTTTGCTCCTGTATACCTCCAGGCACTCTTCTTCAATTTCTAGCAGCATTGCATCTCTATCTGCATCTGGCTGACCAACTTCATTCCAAATTTTCTGATTCATCAATAATAAAGCGAAAACAAAATAAACAGACTACCAGCCCGGGTTCCACATAATGTCCAATTAGCAGGAAAAGGTAATTGAATAAGTCAAGAAAAGGAGTAATTGGATCATATGTAATTTATAAAATCATTCTTTAAAAGGATTTTAGAAACAAAACCTGCATTTCCTGTAGTAAGATTCCCCGAGTTGTTTCCATGCGACCACATTGTTCAGTGTGCTGATTATACATGGATGAAAAACTGCCAATTTTGAATGGCAACCAATTCAGTAATATGCATCTGAGAATCTACCCTTGATAGGCACTTAATTACAAGTTTATTTTATCAATTCATTATGCATTTTCAGGAATTTTTCCCTATATATACAACTAAACCTTGTATGAGATGAGAGCTTCAAATGTATAATACTTACCACAGGTTTTGTTAAGAACTGAGAATGAAAGGAAAAAGGGAAGAGAGAAAAAAATAATAATTGCTTCACTTATTTCTCAAAATACTGAAATCAACAAACTAATTAATGAAGAAACTAGAGGGAATAAACGTTTGCGAACTAAGGACAAAAGTTTAAACACATTAACATAAAGTTTGAAGAAACTACTATACCTTTTTCCTACTTAACGCTAGTTTTCCAGCCAACCAAACACTCTCTAGTTTCCTAATCACATAATCTCAATCCATCAAAAAAACAAACACATATATCATGTCAAATTGCAGCTTTCTAAAACATTGAAAGAAACGCACAAACAAGATGAGAGAACAAGAGCGACGTTAATAAATCTTTTATCATGTAATGAGAGAAAATATATTGAAAATAGAACAAAACTCAAGCCGATGCAACGAATACAAAGAACAACTCTGCATTTTCCTTTTGTTTTCCTTGGTTTTCCAGTCAACCAGACAGAGTGTAGAGAAGAACGCGAACCTGATTGCTCTATAAACTTGGGATTAACATTTCGAAATTGCGTGTGGCAAATTTATTCAGGGTTTCATTTTAGCGCCTCAGTTTGATCCGAGGAGGGAGAGGGAGGGACACAACTGAGGGAAACTGTGGATCAAGCCGTTACATTGAGAATATAAACGAGTTTGATATGACATTGACACGTCAGCCTTCTAAGGGACCTAGGTGACGCGTCGAGATCGCGAGGCTGTGCTTTGCATTTTTTCGACGGTGATGATTATGTGAGATGCGTAATTTGCATTAATCACCAAATTAGTAACGGGCTAATTTAATAACGCTGATTTCAAACATATAAATTAATTCGTTGTTAAAAAAAAAAGCATATAAATTAATTCTAATTTTGCGTGAATTATCTCATCCGTCGGATATATAAGTATTACTTTGAGAATTAAATCATATTTTTGTTTTCTTATGTTCATATATAATTAAAAATCATTGAGACATTAGCTATTTGACAGAAATCATTTGTGGTTGTGCAAATATCGGTTGTTTTAAATTTTTATTTGATTTTTACAAAAAATGAAAGAAAATAAAAAAAAACTCTTTACGTCATTCTTATATTAAAAAATAAATTTGTTATTTCACAAATTAAATGATAAAATAAAAAGCTATATAGGCGTTAATAATGGTAGTTAATATATAAGATTAATACTTCATCAACTCACATGTTACCTACTTATAGTATGTGTTAGAATATAATGGATCAAAGCATATTTGTAATTAAAATAAAAATAAATTTTTTTTTTAATATTGACAGTCTTTAATATTAAAATTGACAGTCTTTAAATTTAACAGTAATAACCTCAAAATTTAACATTAACATAACAATATGTTAGAGGAGTTGAATCGAAATCAAATACGTCTTCCTATAAACATATCAAAAACCAACTCATACGAAAATTATCCATAGACATAAATAAATACATTAAACAATGGGACATTAATTTTGACTTCAAAATAGCACACCATGGTAATTAACCACCATAGCATACACGTGTTTTTTTTCCTTGTAGAATCACATGGAATATGTTATTGCAAATCATAAATGACAAATGGGATTTAATTAATCACCTGCATATTATTACGAATGATTAAAACTTCTGTGCCTTAAAAAAAAAAAAAAAAATTGCCCAAACTCACCTTTTGGAAGAATATATAGAGTTTTAAATGATTGATGATGGGTCCAAATTATCCATCTTCTTTGCCATGGAATTGAAAACTTTCATCTATGTTTATATTCCAATGCCTCATCAATACGTCAATTTTGTTATTAGTTTTATAATAATTTTCGGAGAATTCAAATTTTCTATACAGGACAAGCCTTGTCATCAAATATTTTAAGGGTTTTAAAAATATTAAATAAAATATATTGTATTTTATTTTTTATTCCATATGAAAGCTCGATATATTTGCTTGAGTAAGGTGGATATCAATAAGGGTGTTTCTATTATAAAGGATATCAATTATTAGATTCTATATAAGATATGTAACAAATGTTTGCAAAAAATATGAACAATTATACTATAATTTATACAAACACTTGAAGTAGATTCGTTGTTGCAGCACATATAGATGCTGGTGTATTATATTTGATTATTCTCTATAACGATGTAATAGAATCATACTACATAACTTTTATTAAAGGATGGCAACAAAATGATAAAAATGTTAAGAGAGGGATACAACATCATGATTCATGATGATGAAAAAATATTCACACTTTTATTATATGCAAATAAGCCATTTATAATATTCATAAAAAAAAAATAAGCCATTTATAATTCTCACTTTTTTTTTTTCTTGGAAAAGATATCCATCACACTTTTAAAGAAATAAAAAAGGGAAAAATCCATGAGCATAATATTAAACTGATATGAAAATAAGTAAAAAAAAATAAGGGAAAAGAAAACAAAGCAGGTAAACAACAAAGCAACAAAAAACAAAGACATATCAACAATTAACAAAAAAAGGAAAGAGAAAATGAAAAGGAGGAGAGAGAAAGAGTTTAAAAGTAAAGGGGGCATAGACTTTTTTATTTTTTTTTTAAAAAAGAAAAAAAAAAGAAGAAGAGAGAAGCGCCTGTGAGTCTCTAAAATGTCAGAAACAAACACTGAACAAAGCTTAGGGAACAAAAGTAAAATAGATAGTTAGCAAAATCTACTTCATCTTCTTCATTCTTCGAACGCCCTCTCTCCATGAATCCCAGCAAGACAGAGGAGGATCTATTCCACCATCACCATCACCATCATCACCACCACCATGATTTGGGCCCACATCCCCAAATCATTTCTCACCAAACTCAATCCCAGCCGTCCATTCCCAACCCACAGGACGACCCTGCTTTTTCCCTCCCTGAAATCGTCATCTTCCGGTCGTCCTCTTCGTCTTCCTCACCCTCGCAGTCCTCATCAGAAAACGAAGACGTTTCCACTCTACACCCGAACCCCAACCCAGCAATTACCACCAAAAACCCATCACACCCACCTCTCTACATCAGCCCCGAGCCACACATCTCGACCCAGTTCTACACCTTCAACCCGGAGTCACACGGTCTGATGATTCGCTGCCTCCTCGAGCGCCGCCTAGCCACCCCATTCGAGATCCGAGCCGCCACGCCGCGAGCCGTTCTCAAGTCCTGGCGCGCTGTTTGGAAGGACCGCAACGAGGACACGGCTTACCTAACCGCTTGGAAGCGGATCCAGGACAAGCTCGCTGCACACGTCGACCAAAATGGTAATGAATTTCTCTGCTTTAAGAACAACACCCAGCAATTCGTTTCCCATATTAACCAGTGGCAGGACATTGTCATGAGCTACCATAGCGATACCGATTTGAAGCATTTAGCTCTTAAGGATACCGTTGATAGAATTAAGCAGGTGTGGACCGTAGGTGCTAAGTTTTATGGCATACCTGAAAGTTACATTAGGGTCTGTGTTGCTGCCTGCCCTGTTTGCTCTTCCGCCTCTTCTGGGTCAGCTGGTAGGAGTAAAAGACGTAGATTTGAGTATACAGAGTCATTTGATGTGCCTGCAAAAGAAGTGCCTCATAGGCTTCAACAATTGGCTGCCAAGCATAAGGTTGTACTTTGCATTAGGCAGAAATATATTAGGTATAAGCCCTTTATGGCTGAGGTCAAGGACTATGCTTGTCATAGGGCAGGCGAACCGGCTGCCAAGAAGTCCAAAATTTTGAAGAGAGAACCATATGCATCCAAGCGTTGTGGGTGCGGATTCCGTATTCGGGCCATTGTTCCCATTGCGAATTACAACGATAAGGACAAGACTTTTGTCTATCAAGAGGAAGGGATGGCTGTGTTTAAATTGTATGCTGTGCATTCAGGACATGAGCCAGGACCCTTGGATGGAAATGCCAGGATTATGCATCGGGTTGTGGGGCACAAGGGAGGTTTTTTGATGGATCAAGAGACGGTTTATGGGGTGAGTGAGGAAATGGAGAATGAGGGCTTTGGATTGCTTGGGAAGGAAGAAGGGAATTTGAATCTTTCTATTTTGCAGCAGGTGCAGGAATTGAGAGGTGAAGTTGGGTTGTTAGAAACGAAAATTGCAAAAGTTCCAAGAGAACTGTTGGGTTCAGTGTCTCAAGAATTGTTTGATATTGTGAATAAAGTTAGGCATTTGAGGGAGGAGTGTTCAAAGCCACTTGGGTTGCTCCAGGACAAGCCTCATTCGGATGATGTGTTGGTTGGGGAGGATGAATTAGCACATTGGAGTGATCATCACCATGAACGAATATATGGGGATGGCAAGGACACTGAATTGATTGAGGATGATGAAGATAGTTTTGGGAGAACTCTTAGGGATGTTGTTCCTTGGGACCAGATGAGAACAGATTGTAGGAATCAAAAAGATCTCATGAATGAGACTTGTAAATCCGAAAAGTGGTTAAAATGCAGTAACTTTGATGAGAAGAGTATTCTTGATTGCGAGGATACAAAGCTTACCAAGCCCTTAAGACACGATGAGAGTATAGTTGCAGATGTAGGTCTTGTCGGTATACAGGTTGATAGTTTCTATCAAGATAATTCAAAATGGTATGATTCTCCATGTGGATTGGACTCTGGTGCTGATTGTGAGGATAGTGGATTCAGGCATGGGGAGATTGTGTAGTCTTTCTTGAAGAGCCGAGCTAGGATTCTCTAACATACTTGAGTTTGTGATGCCACTCCTCGAGTTGGAAGATTCTCTAACATACTTGAGTTTATGATGCCCCTCCTCAAGTTGGAAGTGGGTTGTACATTTATGTATACAGAAGATTGAAACTCTTACATTGTTTTAGGTTCCTTTACTGTGTGTTGTACTGTAAAGTAATAGTCCAATTGGGTTCTCTGCACATAATGATTCATAACTATTTGTCAAGTATGTTCTAGCCCTTATAGTTATGGGCCTTGAGAATTTTCAGATTTTTCTGATTCATAACTATTTGTTAACCATGTTCTAGCCCTTATAGTTATGAGACTTGAGAATGTTCTAGCGGACTGATTGATTTTTCCAATGATGATAGCTGTGAATATTTTATTTAATTTTTCTCTTTAATAATCTTGAATGTAATACATGTGCAGGTTCACTTTTCAACTCTCATTGCTGCATGTTTATATGATATTATCTTCTTTCTGTGAAACTATCTGATCCTGTTTCTAATCTGTATCACATTATTAACAGCTTTAGCTTTCATACCGATTGGTTAGGCTATTCGCATGAAAATTAAATAATGTGATCTAATGTTTCACTGTACGATTCTCGGTTGAACTAGTAAGTGTTTAAGCATTCTTTTACTTTTTATATATTTCTTATTCTCCGCATAATATCATTTTTAATTTGAGACGCACTTTTTGGTATAAGTGGTTTACAAAACTGTACTGGTTACGATGACATATGAACATAGAAAAGTCAGAAAAATGAGCGAACTTTTGTTTTTGTATTTACATGTAACTCATCCATCTTTTCCACATAAAAAAAAGTGTACTGATTATGTTCTATAAACTTCAGAAAAATGAGCAAAATTTTTATTTTTGTATTTACGTATAACTCACCCATCGATGTAGTATGGTGTGTATTAATGTGGTTGATAAAGTGCTACGTGGTGCAGGATTGGCAAATGTGTACCTTTACAAAATTTAAAGAGGCTGATTTGTCTTTGTTTTGTTCTTTGCATCTCGAATCTCTTGTTTATAGTTACCTGCAATCTTTGCCGAAGAATTTGATAGTGGCAGATGGACGGACTAGATCTTATTTTGGTTGGATTCAGGGCCGGCTAAAAGGCAAGCCCATTAAACTCCTCCAAACAAGAGCCCGAGCAAATTTTATCTTAAATACATAATATATTTTTATTTATTTATGCTTTGTAAAAACATTTTATTTATTTATATATACAGAGAAAATTTTTGTTAGAAAAAATATTAAATTTATATGTTCACAATTGTATTTTTTCATTTATTAATTAATGATATTTAATCAATTTCAATTGGATATTTTAACCTATTTTAAGACTGAATATTAAAAAAGTAAAATATTCATCAATTACTCTCCCACTGTTTTCCATGTTTCCTATCAAAACTTACAAAAATAAATTGAAATAGGCCAAGAACAGAGATTTGTTATATTAAGAAAAATAATAATAATAAAGAGAATAAAGAAGCTTTTTTTTTTTTGGGTAAATAGAGAATAAAGAAGCTTTGGTGACCAAGTAGCATGTTTTGGGATCAGGAATGTGGGAGTGGAGTACAGTTTGGATTGAGTTGATAGTTAAGAAAACATACAAACACAACGTGGCACTAAATAATATTTGATGAAATTAAGAGGAAATTTGAGGAAGAGGGTTAATTTAGGAAATTGAGTCATTGAAAAGTGGAAGGTCGAAACCTAACACCGGGCAGATACCTAGATACGAATTCCCTAGCTAATGTTTGGAGATCTCCGTCGTCCACTGCTCCTTCTTCTTCTCGATCCAACGGATCGAAATAACTTGTCATTTCAGCGGATATTACTTGGTTTTGGAGAGTGGCATCGAAATGCATAGACATATTAGTAGTAGTCATGGCTGAAGCTGAAGCTAATGATGAGGAATTCAAACTTGTAGTATTTGGTGCTGAAGAAGCTGGCAATCGCTGCAGTGTTGACAGACGCGCCTGAACATACGCCAAGTCCGCCTGCAAGTTTACCACCTGCGTGTACACGTACGTTCAATAAATTAATTCATTATTTCTCTTTAATTTTAATTAATTAGTCGAAACCTAAAAATAAAAAATTCAAGCCCATGTTGTAAATAAATAATGTATCTTATTATTATTATTTTGTTAAATATAAAGGATGTAATTAAATGATCAATTTGAAAGGAGAACCTTTAGCATATTACTTAATTCTCTAATGTTTTGACCTTATCAACTGCGAATCTCTCCCTCCTTTTCTACTTAAAAGTAGTGAATATAACTTCACCAAAAGTTTATGGAATTGTGCCTAACTAAAGTTAATTAAATCACATGGTACGTACTACAGAACCTTGCTACGATACGAATTATGATGCTTGTAAGTAACCACTATGTTTCTTTTAACTCCCACCATATATATATATATATATATATATATATGTATGTATAACATAGAAGATTTCTGTTCATAACAAAAAGGTCATGGATTCAAGAAAAAGTAGCAGTTAGGGAATCAAGCAACCGATTAGATAAATATATATGCAGCCTCAATAATGAAGTAGAACAACACTTTTATATGTAATCCCTACTTCAAACTCTTACTTACAAGAAACACCTCCATGTGATTGAAAAAAATAAAATGAGATTGATTTGGCTTTGGTTAAATTTTCACACAGGTAGGGCCCATTTCAAATTCATCCGGACTAAGTAATGTAAAATGTCAAAGATCATAAATGCGACGAGATTAACACACACACATATATATATACACATATATGCTTCCTCTACTAGGCCAATAAGAGAAGGCCAGGGGTGGTTAAGAAAGTCAATATCAAAGTTTTAAATTTAATCGAGTACGTCTTGGGCTGCTAACTCTATTTTTGCTTGATAGCTCCGGCAAGTAACCAGTGACCCCATGGCCCATACTCACAAGGTTCACCACCCCATACATGGCGGCCGCTAACCCTTCTCTCTCGCAAAAGACAACAAAAACAATGCAAATATATATATATATATATATATATAATGGTGTCATTCAAAAGTGAGAGTTTTAGTTTAGGTGGCATAAAATTCAGAAAATCTTCATGGGAAATGGAGGTGAGAGCAAAAGCAGAGGAAACCCTAATAAATTTTGTATACAAGTGCAAGGGTTAGCATGTGGATTTCAAGAAATTTTAATTGGAAATCTAAGACCCGCTTATATTAACGCCCCGAGAAGGAAAATGTTAGCCTAAAAGCTTGACCACGCACCATCTTGCATTAAGATACAAAGAAACATTCTATGAAGTGAAGCATAGACTGAGATCACAAGCTTCTTAAAAATTACAGCCTGAAACGGATCTAGTCGATCAACAAGGACTACACGTACGCACAGTACTGCTCGTCAAAGCATGTCAAATAAACCAAAATGTACATCAACTAATAATTAAGAGCTTTTTTACTATGATTAGTTAAATCCCAGGCCAACCCTCATAAAACTTGAATTTGATTTGCTTGGTCACTTAGATCAGAGGTCGTTGTGTCCCAACTGATCACAACATGGTAATTAACAGTTTCCTTTTCACCTTTAAGGAAAAAAAAAAAAGAAGAAAAGAAATACCAGATATATAAATAAATTATTAATATTGAACTTTAAGAGCCTTGTCCACAAGACCTAGCTTCATGTTAGTTCACGAGTTTTGTGAAATTTGTTCAGGTTTTCATCAAAAGGAACAATAAATAAAAAAAGAAAAGAAAAGAAAACCCTAAACAGGTGTGGAATTGTAACTTGTAAAGTTCATCCATTCCAGTTCCATATATAGAAGGGGTTAGTAGTGGTCATGACTGACCTGCTGTTGGAGAGTAAAAATGTGAGCGACACAACCGTAAACGGGGTCTCTGATTCTGGCGAGAGCCTCATAACAAAGAGTAACCACAGCATCAAGACGCTTGTGAGGTGGGATACGCAAGAGCAACTTTGAGGCATTGCTTGCACCAAACACCTTGTGAACTGCGGCAAAGTGAGCCGTGCCTTGGTCTGAGTCGAAATAGGGTGAAAATATGCACCCTTTTACACACTTTCTCCGAAGGAACTTGCAGGCACCACAAGGCCCACCACCTCCATTATTTCCACTCATCATCTCTCTCTTTCTATGCCCACACACACAACACAGGTTATCTTCTTCTCTCTCAGCAGGTTTTAATTAGTCTGTGGGGTCGACGAGAAGAGAGAGAGAGAGAGAAAATTATGAATTGTATGGATAGAGGGGTTTTTAGAGATGATGATCATATGGTTTTTTTATTTTTATTTATTTTTTATGAGAAATGGTAGTGGCTATATAGCTTATAGCTTTGGTGGTGGGTCATAAGAAGTACTGGTTGTTACATTTTTAATTGATTTGTTTCCATTAATTAATCATCTCTCTTTCGGGGATATAGACGAAGTAAATGTAACAAACAATTGTATTTATATGAAATTTTCTACTTAAAACCATTTTTTTCTTCTTTTTTCGAAATAGCACTTAGAATTATCACCTATATCTTCTTCTTCTTCTTTTTTATCAACATATCATTTTATTTCTTTCCTAAATTAACATGTTATTCAGACAAACTACGTGCAATAAATTGCTTATGTTCTTCCATTTTAGCCATGACCTAGTCAGGCTAGTCTGCTATCAATGATAGGGGTATACATATAGTCCTATGGTTTAACCAAAGTTGAATTCTCAAAACCTTATTTTACAAGGACAAATATAAAAAGAAACCAATGGATGACAAGTACCCATTTGGTAAAATACGTAGTATGAAATTCCATCACTTAAATTGATTTGAAGGGTGGTATTTATTTCATTGTGCATTTATTTTGGACACAGAGAGAGAGGGAGAGAGAGAGAGAGTGCATTTGGTTCAAACTTTAAAGCCACGGCAAGAAAGTAATAGTAGTAGAGAGGGGGGTAAATGAAGCAGCTTGCGTGAAGCAAGCATACATGCGGTGACAGTATCAACTTCCAACCGCCGCAGTTGTGGCCACGTGAGACTCCCACGTGGGACAAACATCCTATCTTTTCCATCTATCCTATCTATACCTCTTGTCATTTCCATTTCAGCCACTTCTCTCAGACAGAGAGAGAGAGAGAGAGTATTGTAATTGGTATACGATCTATTACACTGTTTTAGTGCACCTCTTGGGGTTGCAAAGTGGCCAGTAATTGCATTTGCAGCAGTGAACGTGTTTTATTTATTATTGTTATCCAGTCGGAGGAGATGTGATGGCAACTTGGATTGACTTACTGATTGACTATTCTCATGGGACCCATTAATTTTTTCTTTTACTGAAAATGGCAAATAATTATGCCTGCCAAGTTTTAATTACATCTATCTAATCACTTATTTTCAAATTACTCGCTTGCTGCACCTAGGTGTGCTGCAACTAAGCGAGTCGACAGAATGTTTATATTTATACGAATTTTGGTAAATTTTTATTAAAATCTTTAAATATATTTAATTTTATTAAAATTAAATAAAAAATAAATTATTAAAATAATAAATTTACTGTTTTAAATTTTTATAAAATTATAAAATTAAAACAGTAATAAAATTTTATATTTAAATTTCTTTTTATTTATCAAAAAAAAATTACTCACTGGCTTGACATTTAAAATTAGTTCAACAAATAAAGAAAAATTAAAACAAAAGCAGGTTATGATGTTGAGATGATATACATATAAATGATTTAGTGAACAATGTTACCAACAAAATGAAACCTAATCGGTAAATAAGACAGCACAATCATTTATATTTAATTATTTTACATTTTAATACTTGTGTATATATGAATTAGCCAATTCTGTTATCACTGTATTATTAGCTAGTAATGTTGCTTACTAGATCAGCACCTATATATATATATATATATAGGTAATATTGAGATGATCATATATAAGCATTAGTCATCCTTCAAATGTAGAAAAATGAAAGAAAATGGCTAGCCATCAACCCTTTTTTCAAATACATTTCCAAGTAATTTTGAGATAGTTAAATCGTTTGAACAAAAACTACTAGTCAGATACAAAATAATAGAGACACGAGACTGGTAGGTCGGTAAAAAGATTGAACTCAATTTGTAAATTGATTATTCTGGTCGCTAGATAAGTTTGCTTCAGCTTCAATGGGGTTTGCAAATCTTTCTAAAGTTAAAAACCCCTTTTTGTCTCACTTGCCTTTACAGAGAATCAATTTCCCCATGCTTTACACAGTGAAAGTCTAGTCTATAAGAATCTAAATCCAAGTAAAATGTACACGGAGATAAAGTGCCTGTGTGTGCGTGTGCTTTTAAATTCTATGCTGTGGATAAAAGTGTGGGTTCTTGACTACCAGGCGCGCGGCATCATATGGAATTGAAAACAGTGGTAAATAGTGTAAGTGCAAGTGTGGTAAAAAAGAAGCAATCGAAATTCGAAAATCAAATGTTTTCATCCACACAAAAAAAAAAAAAAAAATCGAAAATGAAATGCGTTAAAGGGCATGAGATGGATGGATGGACAGGGTGGTCAGCTCAAAGATTAAAAGCCCACACTCATGAGTATGACCAGGCACGAAAAACCATGTGTTTGATGCAATTACTGTTCACCATACCACGACACGTGGCTCTGTGAAAAGAAGTGGGTCCCACGCTTGTCCTCTCTCTCACTCTCTCCATTGAACAAACAACTAGGTCCTTAGGCTGTGTCCCCTTCCTTTTTGCTTCCGGCTTAACTTGTATGTCTGTTCCCATTTGAAATACATCATCAAATCTTATACCAACTTATGCTCATTTCTCATGACCTCCCTCTTCTTCTGTCTCCCATTTTCGTACTTTTACAAGTTTATTATACATTCATTGCGGAACAATTATGAAGTACTGACTATATCTTAATTATTTCTGCTAGTTTCATTGTGCGTGATTGAATACCCTGAGATTATAGTATTGTACGAAAGAGTGTGTCACAGACAGTGCAATAGTTGTAGAGGCATATATATACATATATATATATATATATATATATATATATATATATATGCGTATACATATTGGGTTCGCATTAGATAATTGAATGGTGTATGAAGAAGTTGTCTCGGTCAGATACATAAAATTTTTGGCTGAACGACCCTGATTCTTTTTCTTTCAGAAGATCTGTGTTGTATAAAATATATACATAGAGAACAAGTGTCTGAAATGCGTAGTAAAATTTTTAAACCAAAAAGTAACAATCTTCACTGTAGCCCTGGAGGAAATTGAAATAGAAATAGCAGAGTAGAGTTGATTATGAGCAGAAGAAAATAAGGAGACAGAAAGAAAGAGCGCACAGTGTGAAAGCTGCCAAAGCAGAGAGCCGCGCCGTACGCCTCTTGTCTGGTCCCATTTCCATGAGCAAGCAAAAGAGGAGCGTGAGGGAGACGCTGGGAGGAAGCAGAGCATGATCATAAAAGAATAAAGCCATCCATGCCTCTATTACTAGTTAAAATTCCATCCAAAAATTCAGGTCATGGTGGCCTTTAAAATAGTAATAATAAATAATATAAATAAATAGACAAATAAAATGAAGAAGTTGATTAGGTTTGGCTTGCTGGGTGCATGGAAGAGGCAAATCACATCAGTAATTCATTGATCTCTTACGTCCAGAGGGATAGAGAAAGCTGGGAAAAAGGGTATGGACATGAAAAGGCTCACCTTCATTCTTTAATTAAATGATCTAGCCCCTCATAAGTTTGACTTCCAAATTTTCCAGTGCTACACTCTTGGTGTGGATTAAGACTGGTTAATGGTGCGTGCAGATTGGCTTAGTTAAGCACAAACATGAGCTAAAAGTATCTGCGGGGTTGGGCCACACCTCTTCCTCCTGTAGATACCAGTACTAATTATACAAAGGATCACCCAAGTAGCTGCATGCAGTGTAAAAACCAGTGGCCGAGTGGCTTGCAAGTGTCCTTAATTAACTATTATACGGCAATGCTACGAGACGGCTAAATTAGTAACGGTGATGATGCACATATAATAAACAGCTAGCGGTTCAACTTGAACGGAGAAATAAGATTTGAGTGTATATATAATGCACATGACATAATTAATGTCTTAAAAAGGAAACAAATGCAAAATCAGAGAGTTTTGTACCAAAAAATATGGAAGTGGGCAATGTTGGAAGAGTCATCTGTAGTGCATGAATATGGCCACCCCAGCTAGCTAGATCAATCGCATGTTTGTCAATGACAATGCCTATATATGTTTGTCAAAGGGTGGTGCATGCATGCTAGCATTACATAAGTTCATCACGAACTTGAAATTAATTTCCGGCTCACCATGCCATCATAGTTTAATTTATGTGAAAGATTTATGAATTTCTTAACTTAATAATGGACGATGAATATGTTCCTTTTATCTAGCTACAAGATCAAGATGCTCAATCCACATGTCATGTTAAAGAATAGCAGATCTACTATTGATAATGATGAAATCATTGAAATTGACCCATATCGACGATTTGGATTTTAGTGTATACAGAAATGCCTATATATAGAAGTTTCTATGATTTGAGAGTTTGGTTATGTATATATATAGGGCCATGAAAAGTCAGTATTGTTTGAAAGTATACACATGTGATGTAAGAGCCCAAACATAAATAAATTTTATTAAAACAAAGGTTATAAATATATATATCATTTCAGCCTTTAGCCAGTATATATATATATATATATATATATATATATATATATATATATATATATGTGTATTATATATGTATATTTGACAAGAAAATTAAAAAAAAAAAAAAAAAAAGTCACCGACAGTGTTGGATAGGCTTTGGGGTACATGAAGGAAAGGCAGTGAAAAAGTGATGATGATGAAAGACCCATGTGAGAAAGCTGATGCTTCAAGTTGAAGGAGATGCTTCAGCAAATAGGGACACCTCAGAGATGCATGATTGTCATGACAAATTAAAATTGGATTTTGATGACTTCATTCTTTACTCAACAGCTTGGACTAAATCGGCATACTAAGAGATTAACATCATCATCATCATTCACCGCCAAGTAGTTACATTCAAAAATTTTGGAAACACAATGGGAATAATATCGAAAATACTAAAGCAAATTGTATATATCAACTTGTGTTTATAAATTATAAACAGTGGTAATGCTTGCTAGTACATGCATATTAATTAATATATATGAATGTAACATAGTTGGCAATGGGTCATTATGATCTGGCCATGCTCATTTCTGGTCTTGAAAGGCATTATTATTTCAGGATTAATTAATTAGTCTACTAATTAAGAATCCTTTCGTCCAAATTATAGTTATACTTTTTTACAAATTAATAATGAGCACAAAGAGAAATTCTTTTCAATATCCCATACAACTGTATTGCATTAGCACAAGACAAATTAATACAGTAGTCCTATATATAAAGTATATACACACACACATTTAGTAGGATGGACAGCACAGTAGACGTCCTTTTAATTGATAGTTTGACTAACACGACTCTAAAGTACCCTAGTTAATTACGATAACAAAAAGTTTTAAGATTCATGATTAGAGTGGTCCAACAATCTTTCTGTGACTACTCTTTTACTTTCCCTCTATTCATTCCATATAAAGTTATTATTATTATTATTTAATTAATATTAACTACTGTTAGGACCTGATTTGCCGCATGTTTAGGGGACATACTGTAATTTAAAACACATTTTATTGAACTTAAAATTCCCTAAGCGAAATGAGAATCGTATAATTAATTTTTGAAACTAGGTTTTGACCGCACGGGTGGGGGAAGTCATGGTCGTATGGAGTTGTACGTAGTATTTTGTAATGGTAGACATGTGATGATGAGGCCAACTTTACTGTTGACGAAATGTTAGGCAAAGCCTATATATATATATATATATATATATTAATGTAACCGGAATTTAATTAAGAATTTGGGACAGAAAATATGTACAAGTGGACCTTTACAGATCTTTCGGGTATTTAATTACAGTGAATATAGTAATTAAATGGATAATTAATGTATCTCTACGAAACGTACATGTTGGACAATTTTATACATTAATTAATTCTCTCAAAATTTGGCTGAAGCAAACGATGCAAAGAAGAAATGAAGTAACCTGAAAGTAATTAGTGAAATTATATTGGAGGAATATCAAATTAATTAAAAATACTGTGACAACTTGAATGACTTCTGAGGTATGGCTGTTGATGAGGTTTACGGGGAAAAAAAAATGTTTACGTTAAAACATTTTGAGAAGCATTGTCTTTATTTAATTGAAATTATAGTTCAATTTTCACACGTAATTCTTAAAAGCAACGTTGTAATTATTTACGTGAGTAGTTGAAAGAAGCAAGAAGTATAAATGGATAACAAGTGTTGTGTGTTAAATTTCTCATCAGGCATGATTTTTCTTGCAGATATATATTTAAGATTAATATATATTAGTCGGAAAAATTAAAGAAATCAATCTCACTGGTTGTCGGATATGAGAATGAAATCACGTACGCAAGTTTCAATTTCTTTAAAATTCCTTCATACATACATACATATATATATATATATATATATATACTTATGTATGCTTTTCATACATATATATGTTACTTATACATACACATGTATATAAAGTGTACGATATAAAGTTCTTTTGCTTTCCTTAATTAAAGTTACATCCCCTAATGGAGTAATTAAAGTGGAGACCGTCTTATTTTAGGTTGGACAATAACCTGGCAAATTAAAATCACGCTTGAAAGCAGCCTTAATTAATAAATTGAGAGAATATCATAGATGAGTTATACTGTATTTGCTATTAAATTGAATATATTTAAATAAAATTGAAATTTATTAAAATTTTAATTTTTATAAATAGATATGAAAATTTGATCAATTGTTCTTCCGGTGCACCATACCCTTGTGCGCTACAATTGTTATGTTGCTACGTTATTTTACTGTTATATTTATTATAATATAATTTTCTGTCAACTTTGAATTGAAAGCGTAATCAAACCTAAAATAAAAAATAAATAAATACAGAGGGAGGTGAGATGTATGCAACTGTTACGACGTAAGCAAGCGGCCATCACAGACTCTACGGCATCTCGAAACTGGAACACTTGTCGCTCATCTGGTGGGGCTGAATCTTCTGTCAATGCTTCCCCTTCACAACGCACAGATTGGACAAGGGCCGGACGGCGCGGTGACGCGCCGTTAGGAAATGGTGCAGATTGAAATTTTTTCTTTTTTTTGTTTTTTTCATATCTCGTAAAATTAAAACTTTTTTATTTTTGTCTTGAAAAAAAAAAAAAAGAGAAAGTAATTTAACTTCTTTTTTTAATATTTTTTTCCCCAAACTCTAATCGTTCTCTTTTTCCCAATTAATTAGAAAATTGAGACGTTACTTTTGATACTAGTGGAACGGCGGGTGGGTCCCTCATTGATCGAAGATGAGGTCATCTTCTCACCAGGCCGTTACGTTCGTAGTCACCGACATCCGCGTGGCGGTCTTAGATTTTGGTTGGGTCTTTGAACGCCGAACTTTGGATTTGACTTTTAGACCGCAGGCAGTGGGTTAGCTATTTGGCTCGCAATGGGATGACCAATACTAAGATGCTCTCTCACTATTGGTAATTATAAATATAATCATCCATCTTTCTATTAATAAGATGCTAAATTCATATAAATTACATATTCGTCTTTTTACATATCGTTTGGGAAAATTTTCTTACGAGTGGCACAATCAACATAATTTTGAAAATAAGGTCTTGCATGAAAATGCTATACGTGGATCGAAATCATATATTTTTGTTTTCTATTTTCATTCATTTGGCATATAGGATAACTATTCAAAACCATTTGCGACTTCAATTTTTACCACACTCGGTGTATGGTAATATTTAATTTCCTATGGGTTTTTCTTTTAAATAAATATAAATTTAAGTTTAGTTTTTGTGACACAAAGTTTTAAGGAAATGGGCAAGTAAAAAACGAAACAAAAATTTAAAAAATAACACTTGAGAGAACTTTCCATCTTGTTGAATCAATGGGAGTATATGGATAAGACCACTTTCCTACTAAAAATTCTAATGAGTTGTAATTAAATATGTTGGTTATTTATGTTTATGATAATATAATATAAATAATCAATTGAACTTTCTTTGTTTAGGCTTCTGATTATAGTGGTAATTCAATAATAATTAAGTATTATTTTATTCAAACTTGATCAAAATTAAAGTTTTCCAAACCAAAAAAGTGTTATTCTCTCTGATGGATCGTAAATTTCATGTGTGTCTCTCGTCAGCATGTGGCTGGTTTACTGTACATGTGATTTTTTATATTCTATGGGAAGTACTTTGTCTAAATACGTATAAACATAGAGATGACTTAGGCAACAAGCTACATCAAACTGGGCGTAAATTTATGAATAAATTTTGTTTCTACAATGAAGAAAAACAAGGACATTCCACGCTCAGAACAATATTGGATTGATCCAATACAATGAAGAAAAACATGGACATTCCACGCTCAGAACAATATTGGATCCAATTTTTAAATTGATCAAGGGTGAAAATGGCAAAAAATAACAAGTCACGGCCTTTGAAGAAATGACTGAAATTATAAACTACTTCATACTCAAAAAACATTATTATTAGAGCTGTCTTTTAATTAATTATATACAGTTTTCCAATTTTATTTTTTTTTGGTTTGGCTATATTTGCACCTGGATCAAATTGTGTGCTAAGAAAGTCAACCCGTGTTTGTAGAGGCCATTATACCAAAATTCCACCATCAATGACAACAATAATATTATTAAATATAGTTTTGTAGTAGTAGCAGTATGTAGATGGCTATTACAGTATTACTTCCATCATTCTCATTATATCCCTCTCATTGTCATCACCACTGAGACGATGATCATTGCAAACTTATCAACCATTCTATAATTGTAAATATCCTCCTGCCAAGTTACATCCCTGCATGCATTAGAATTTAATACGCTAGATCTGGTGCATACATACAATATATATAACCCACACATATATATCTTAAAGATAGATACATTCATACATATACTTTGATGATATCTAACCTAAGATACGATCTTTTGGATAAATGATGATATTTTTTTACTTTTAAAATATGTTCATTTTATATATGCCATTAAGTGACAGTGTGTGCGCTTCAATTCCAAATAAAACTTGCACACAATAACTAGTGCTGCTGGATCTGTCTCTGATCCCATGAATAATAAGCCTCCGCTAGTTTCTTACGAGTTATAATAAAAACCATCATTTATTAGCACTAGTATATATATAGTTAATACAATATATCGAATGGGAAAAAAGGGGTGTTCCTGTCATTTTCAAACCAAGGCTTCTTTTTGGTTTTTATATAGTACAGGAAAGTTAAGAAAAACTGAGTCGTTTTCAACGTTGAGAGAGAGAGAGAGAAAGAGCACTTGGCGTCTTTTGCCCTCCACGCAGCTTAAAACACGCAGAGTGGCAAATATAGACAGTCCCATCGACACGTTTCGACTTTCTATAATCTCCCTTTTTTTTATTCTTTTTCTTTCTTTTTGTTTTCAACAAAGCCAAATCCAGATAATACACTCTAAAAACTCTAACTTCTTCAGAAATACATACATAGTTAGATGTATCTAGGGGGGGTGAGAGAGAGAGAGAGAGAGCATGAGTTTTGCTAGAGAAAATCACGAGGGGAATTAAGTAAAGGGAGAAATATATGAAAAAAAGAAAGGCAGAAGTTGAGAGCACAATTGCTAGGGCTTATCGCATGTTTGCTTCACGCAAGCAGCTAAATGTGGGTATTAAGGCTTTGCTCTCTCGCGTGGCTTTAAAGACTTCTTCCTAGCGTTTTATATGACACCCACTACAAAAAAAAGAAAAAAAGAAAAATACAACCCAAAATATCACAAACCCAACACCTCCACCAAACCCCCAAATCCACATCATATCCCACCCTTCTCCTCCTTCATGTACACCACCCCACACAAACCCTAACCAATCACACGTAGTTGCAGCTATATCTTTCATCAATAAAGTATTCTCAACAGTAATAGTTTAGAAGCAGTCAACAGCTAGGCGTTGAAGAGCAAGGCATGAGTGCAAATCCTAGTAGCAGTACTGGTGGCTGCGGTGGAAGCAGCTCTGGTGGTGGCGGTGGCAGTGGAAGTGGCGGTGGTGGTGGACCGTGCGGTGCCTGCAAGTTCTTGCGGAGGAAGTGCGTGCCGGGTTGTATATTTGCACCCTACTTTGATTCGGAGCAAGGTGCAGCCCATTTCGCGGCGGTTCACAAGGTGTTCGGAGCTAGCAACGTTTCCAAACTTCTTTTACATATTCCGGTTCATAAGCGGCTCGATGCGGTGGTGACTATTTGTTACGAGGCTCAAGCTCGGCTTAGAGATCCGGTTTATGGCTGCGTTGCTCATATTTTTTCTCTACAGCAACAGGTAAATTCAATCCCCAGTTCTTACTTGTCTTCTTGGTAATTAAGGATGGTGACGAATGATGTTCTTGGCATTTTCGGTTGGACAACTACTTTTTGTTTTTGTTTTTTTGAAACTTTTTTTTTTTTTGTAGTTATTGATTTTATTGTATATATTCTCTTTTGCCATCGTAATTTCCAACTTTGCTTTCCAAAAATCTTATTTTAAAATAAATTTTCTTACTAAATTTTGAAATGATTGTCCATATTTAAGCTGCATTTGCCCGAACGTTTAAACAAGCTGGTTATAGTATATATGTGCCATGATCTTATGTGTATATAGGCCGGAGAGGTGTGTGTTGTGCAAAGGGCAGGGAATCAAGGAGGCCTTGGTGTCTCAAAGAGTTAGGGAGAGAGAGAGAGACAAAATCTGGTTTGGAGAGAGTTATAAGGAAGAATATATGGTATGGTGGAGTGCTTAGGGGACAGTTTTGTTTGTGCTTTTACTGAAATCTAGAATTAAATTATTTGATTATCAAATCATGTGGTCGGCGGTTACATGCAATGGTTTAACCTACAAAGTGTACCGTTTTTCTTTTGAAATTTCTGGGTTTTGCTGGTATTAAGGAAATGGTCGGTCTGCTGTTCCTTGGGATTAACCTATTGGATTTGGGACAAAACAAAAGTGTTTTTCTTTTCCTGTATCTCTTTCTTCCTTGTACTAATTATTGCATTCCCCGCTCAAATTGCAGCACAATGTTTGTAGGGTAAGGGTAATCTTGTCAATTTTGTCATCCTCTTCATCACAAAACAAAATTAAGTAATTTTATTTCTTTATATTTACTATCACATTCATATCCACTTCATAAAACTCTCTTTTATTTTTCTCTATAATATTGAAGGCTTCACATATGTAAATTGTACTTAGGCAGAAGCAAAAATTTAAAAAGGAATAGTATTTGTCATTAATAATCATGTAGATACAACTACTAGATTCTAGCTCATCATCTTCACCAATTCCAAAAATAATTTTGCATAAAAATTTTGTTGAATCAATCACTTCACTTCTTCCTAAGTCATGAGAATCCTTGAATTGTTCGCAATACCATGTTCTAATGCACATGGTTCGAACACCCTTTTAGTACAAATAAAGGTTATGGAAGCCTTAAATCTATGTCTTAGCTAATACATTAATTACTTTATTATACAATGCGTGTCTTCTTTCTTCAACTTACATAACAAGTTACTTAAAACCTTACACTAAAAAGAAAAAATCTTCTATGACTTGAACTAAAAAACATGTGCTCCATCAAATTTAAACCCTTTTTCCTTTTTAAGGGTTGAAATTAAGTATTAGCATTTAATATTTAAGCTAACAAATTATTGCATTATTTTTTACAGTTTTGGTAAATTGTTTATGCAGGTGGTTAATTTACAAGCCGAGCTCTCGTACTTACAAGCACACCTAGCAACTTTGGAGCTTCCATCACCACCACCGGCTCCACCACCAACATCACTAGTAAACCCTCCTCCGTTAACGATCGCAGACCTTCCGTCCGCCTCCTCCGTGCCAGTCACATACGATTTGTCATCGCTTTTCGAACCAATGGTGCAACCATGGGTCATGCAGCAGAGGCCGGTGGATCCACGACAATTTGGAGGCGGTAGTGTGTCATCATCAACAAGCGGTGGCGGTTGTGGTGGTGGTGGTGGTAATGGAGGTGATCTTCAAGCATTGGCTCGTGAACTACTAAACAGACATGGATCTCCACCACACCAACATGGGTCTGTGCCATGCCACGATGCTTCATCATCTCCATCTCTCTCTAAATGAGATTCATGACCTGCTCATACACTACAAGTACAAACTACTTAGCATGCCTGAGGTTCCATCATGTTGAGCTTCATTTTTAGGCTGTTTCGATGGGAATCTGTCGCTTAATACAACTGATCCATATATATATATATATATATATATATTTTTTATATGTTTTGCTGTCTCTCTCTTTTTTGTTCCTGAAATACTAATGAAATTCTAAATTAGAGTTAATGTAGATATAAAATACAGATAGAGGCCTTTACAGATATAGTTCACCCAATCTTTATTTAAATTTAATTACTTCCAACTATGTTGTTTTATGAAATGACATTTTTTCCTTTACTTTTTTGTTTTTTAATTGTTCTAAAAAATTATGTTGGAGCGCTAGTTTTCAAATCCAACTGCCACAACCATGGGCCTCGGTTGCATTTTGCCCGTTTACTTCTTCAAGGGCCTGGCTCTTATACGTTAGCACACAGATTCACAGAAGAAACCCAACATCAATTGTGTGAAAATGTTTTCTACATGTTAATTACGTAAAGGAGCTAATAATTTCCAAAAATAAAATCTCACACATTTTTCTATTGTCAATTTCGTAAAAGAGATAATAATTTCCAAAAATTAAAGTAATTGGTAAATGGAATAAGGAAGAGTGTGCATAAAGTTTTTTTGTAGTGCAAAAAGAACCGTTAATTTCAACTTTCTAGCTCCCGTATGGGCCTGCCTGTTAACAACAAAATGGGATAATCTATTTCGGCCCTCTATATATACAGTCCAAAATTGTTTACTGATCAACCGTTTGGTTTACTATGCATTTGGGCTTGCTCATGTTGTGAGCTTTGCATCTAAAAATAGAAGAAAATACACGGAGACAGAGATAGAAAGGGAAAGAAACCAATAAAAACATTGTGTGTCTCATTGATTTGATTTTCAGTTAAAAAAAAAATCATTAAATATGTGTCTGTTTTAATCACCAGGTGCAGTTCGTATCTACATAGTACATACAATTGAATAGTCCGTTGCTTTATAATAAATATATTCCATACGTTTCGAGGTGTAGTGTAAGACACTCTTATTATATATTATCAAGATTATCAATTTATATTTATTCTCTTGTCCAATAATAATAATAATAATAAATTATAAATTTATATATTACAAATGTAAATTCAGCTGTCGTTCTCCTAAAATCCTTGTCCATCTAATTGAAGTTAAATGAACTCTTAATTATTTGAAGTTTCTCTCCTTCAATATAATGATTTGGATGGCTTTTATTATCATTTTATATTTGGTATATATATATATATATATAGCAACATAAATTTGGGTTTTACTCGGACCTAATGAAAATATTCATCAAAAAATTGGGCGTTACCATTATTATTAATTTTTTTTGGTAATATACCATTATTATTAATTGGTTGACCAATATCTCCCCCTCTGGCATTTGCTTGAGCTTGGGTTGAAATTGGGCATGCTGGGCCAATTTCATGCTTAAAATTAGATTGGGCTGCTCAATACCAAACCCAATTGGCGATTTTGGACCTTCTGTCCAATGGGTCATTACCCATCGCGGAGGTCAAATTAAAACATTATTTTTCAATTTTAAATTTAAATAGCATGAAAACTTTAACAGTTTTCGATTCTCATACCAAAAAAGGAAAAGAAAGTGTTTTTAAGGCATGATATTGAAGCATATATGAATTTCTTTTTTTCGTTGGTTCATTCTGGTAGGTGATACACCTGGCTTATGAATTGCTTGAAATAAAATTTGAAAACAATGAGCTAATTCCAATTAAACGACAATTGAATAATATAGTGGATATCATCGTTTAGGATTAGGACACTTATTTTGTTTTTTTTGTCATTATTCCTTATTATCTTTCAACGTGGACCCTTCATTTCAACATTTAATAAATAAATCAAGTTATCTTTTAATTTAATTTGTTAAATATAACTAAAATCCTAGCGTTTTAATCTTTATTTATAAATTAATGTAGTATATTTCTATGGATGTTAAAATGATGCTGAAATAAAAGATTGAAACTGAAATATAAAAAAAACAAGGAGAGAAAAAAATAAGGAGAAGACCCATGTCCCATCATTTATCATAAACAAAAATAGGAAACGCATTCAAGATCAATTTTTTTTAATTGTTTCAATTTAAGTAAATCCTTTTCAATTGTTTATTTTATTTTCGATAAAATTCTAATTTTAAGTAAATAACATATTCAAATTTGTTCTTCGTAAATATGTGTACAAATTAATTTTGAAACTTGTATAAATATAAAATATTTCCGGGAAATCAATTGTGTTGTTCCCCGCCGAGTTATAAACCAGCTCAGGTAAACCACTTCAAAGAAAGAGAATAGATGCGAATTGCCTGAAATACCCTTATAGCATTCTGGTTTCGTTCTTCACCACCTATACGTCAGTTATCACACACCTTAACCGCATCATCTTGGGGGTATTGCAGTTGATTTCGAGAGAAGTACAGGGACATTTAAGACATTACATGTTTAAGCTCCGATGAAAAAGAAGTCTGAACACAAACCCAGACGCGATCTAAATCTCGACCCCTCTGCCTCTCTCGCTCACTCTTTCAATCTGTGAGGTCTCTATGCGCTTCGAGCCTGAGCTGCCGTTGAGTCAACTCGCCTGGATTACTCACCGAGTTGGCATCGTATCTGGACGCACACGCACAGCAGGCCTTCTCCAAACCCTATCTGCAGATACCTCATTTCCAGATCTGACTCACTGAGTCGCGGCTCGTTCCGACTCGGGAATGGCTTCTTCGGAAGCCGATTCCCGTCTGAGCCAGGTCGTGTCCCCAGCTCTTGAGCGAATTATCAAGAGCGCCTCTTGGCGCAAGCATGCCAAGCTCGCTCATGAATGCAAAGCCATTCTCGAGAGACTCAGTTCCAGGCAGCCTAGTTCAGGTCCTGATTCCGACCCCGATAATTCGGGTCCCGGTCCACTCCACGACGGGTCTGTAGAGTATTCAGTCGCCGATTCCGAGTCCATCCTCAGTCCTCTGATCAACGCCTCTTCCTCCGGCGTCCTTAAGATCGCTGATCCAGCCGTTGATTGTGTGCAGAAACTAATCGCTCATGGCTATTTACGCGGCGAGGCCGATCCAACTGGCGGCTCCGAGGGCAAGCTCTTGGCGAAGCTGATTGAATCTGTGTGCAAATGCCACGATTTGGGCGACGACCAGATGGAGCTATCGGTGCTGAAGACACTCTTGTCAGCGGTCACGTCCATATCGCTGCGAATTCACGGGGATTGTTTGCTTCAGATTGTGAGGTCTTGCTATGATATCTATCTGGGGAGTAAGAATGTGGTCAATCAGACCACTGCTAAGGCCTCGTTGATCCAAATGCTGGTAATTGTGTTTCGGAGAATGGAGGCAGACTCGTCCACGGTTCCGATTCAACCCATTGTAGTGGCTGAATTGATGGAACCAATCGAGAAGTTGGACGCTGATGGCTCAATGACCATGTTTGTGCAAGGCTTTATAACCAAAATTATGCAGGATATTGATGGAGTTCTGAACCCGTCCACCCCCGGTAAGGTTTCGCTTGGTGGGCACGACGGTGCTTTCGAGACTACGACTGTGGAGACCACGAATCCGACTGATTTATTGGACTCGACGGATAAGGATATGTTGGATGCAAAGTATTGGGAAATAAGTATGTATAAGACGGCATTGGAGGGGAGGAAAGGGGAGTTGGCTGACGGGGAAGGAGAGCGGGACGATGATTTGGAAGTTCAGATTGGGAACAAGTTGCGGAGGGACGCTTTTTTGGTGTTTCGAGCGCTTTGTAAGTTGTCCATGAAGACGCCTCCTAAGGAGGCATTGGCAGACCCTCAGTTGATGAAGGGAAAGATTGTAGCCTTGGAGTTGTTGAAGATTTTGTTGGAGAATGCTGGAGCTGTCTTTAGGACCAGCGAAAGGTACCTTCTAATGTTAATCGTTATTATGGTGGTTAAGAGATTTGAGTATTTGAAGTAATTCATGCATGTTCATTTAAGCTTCTTCCTTTTATGAGTAAGCACATTTCAACTTTTAAACGCCTAAAGATCTGATATTCTGTGTACTTTTCTTGTAAAGATATCAACTTTATTATGTGTTTCTTTCTTACCCTGACGTCCCTCGAGATAAATTTGTGTTCTGTTTGATATGCATGTGAAACAGGTTTTTAGGTGCCATTAAGCAATACTTGTGTTTGTCATTGTTGAAGAATAGCGCTTCGACTCTTATGATAGTTTTCCAGTTATCTTGTTCCATCTTTATTAGTCTTGTGTCAAGATTCAGAGCTGGTTTGAAAGCGGAGATCGGAGTATTTTTTCCTATGATTGTTCTCAGAGTTTTGGAAAATGTCGCACAACCTAATTTTCCGCAGAAGATGATAGTCCTTCGGTTTCTTGAGAAGCTCTGTGTTGATTCACAGATCTTGGTAGACATATTCATCAATTATGATTGTGATGTCAATTCGTCAAACATATTTGAGAGGTATGCTATATTCTATCCTGTAGAATCCATCCTTTAATAATACGACTTTTCTGTGCTCTTTCATTTCTTAGAATTTCCAGTTTAACATATAATAATCACCTTGCTAAATGCTATGCCCTCCAAGTATTATAGATGAATTGGTTTACTGTTGATAAATTATGTTCTTTATATTCTGTTGTCTTAACCCTGCCAGGATGGTTAATGGACTTCTTAAAACTGCTCAAGGTGTCCCTCCTGGTGTAGCGACCACACTATTGCCACCTCAGGAGGCAACCATGAAACTTGAAGCTATGAAGTGTTTAGTAGCTATTCTGAGGTCAATGGGAGACTGGATGAACAAACAATTGCGAATTCCAGATCCTCATTCTAGCAAGAAAATTGAGTCTACTGAAAATAGTCCTGAACCAGGAAATCTTCCCATAGCAAACGGCAATGGTGATGAGCCTGTTGAAGGATCAGATTCTCATTCTGAAGCCTCCAGTGAGGCTTCTGATGCTTTGACAATTGAGCAACGTCGGGCTTACAAGCTGGAACTTCAGGTATACGGATATATTTTGTCTGAGATACAATCAGATCTATCTTTTCGCTCTTGTTCTTGGAACCTAATGTAAGTTTTGTGGCAGGAAGGTATATCTCTTTTTAATCGGAAACCTAAGAAAGGAATTGAGTTTCTTATAAATGCAAATAAGGTGGGCAATTCACCTGAGGAGATAGCAGCTTTTCTTAAAAATGCCTCTGGTTTGCACAAGACTCTGATTGGTGATTATCTCGGAGAGAGAGAAGATTTATCTCTGAAAGTGATGCATGCCTATGTGGATTCATTTGATTTTCAAGGCATGGAGTTTGACGAGGCAATCAGGGCCTTTCTTCAAGGCTTTAGGTTGCCTGGGGAGGCACAGAAGATTGATCGAATCATGGAAAAGTTTGCTGAGCGCTATTGCAAATGTAACCCAAAGGCTTTTATTAGTGCTGACACAGCCTATGTCCTTGCTTACTCTGTGATAATGCTCAATACTGATGCTCATAATGCTATGGTGAAGAACAAGGTTAGTTCACTTATACCATTTGTAGTAATTAGAAGAACAAGATGGTATCTGATAATTCTGATAACTTATCTCTATATGGCTATTAAAATATGTAGATGTCTGCTGATGATTTTATAAGAAACAATCGTGGCATAGATGATGGCAAAGATTTACCTGAGGAGTACTTGAGGTCATTATTTGAACGAATATCAAGAAATGAGATAAAAATGAAAGAAGATGATTTGGCCCCTCAACAAATACAGTCCATGAACTCAAACCGAATTTTGGGCTTGGACTCTATCTTGAATATTGTGATCCGCAAGCGGGGGGAAGACAAGCATATGGAGACCAGTGATGATCTTATCAGGCACATGCAAGAACAGTTTAAAGAAAAAGCACGCAAATCAGAGTAAGACTAACTGACTTTTAGATGCTTCAAACATTTGGTGCTTCTTTCTTTTCTTTTCTTTTCTTTTTGTTAACCCAAACATTTGATGCTTTATCATCAACTTATGTTATACCACAATTTGTGCTGAATATTTGGGTTTGGTTGCACCATTCTTCTTTCGCAATTTCATGTTATCAATGGCCATATCTTCTATAACATGATATTATGTCTTTCAACTTGACATTTGGCAATAGTTATTTATATATACATGAATCTTCAACCTTCTTCTTTCTGAAATTTCTTTTAGATTCTGCTTCTTGTGAACTGTGGAACCCCTTACTTGAAGGAAGCAATTTTTTAGATTCCATCTTATTATACTTGTATGCAAATTCTGTAGGAACTTATCAAGAAAATATAATTTTGTAGGTCAGTTTATTATGCTGCAACAGATGTAGTGATTCTCAGATTCATGATAGAGGTATGCTGGGCTCCTATGTTGGCTGCATTCAGTGTTCCGCTGGATCAAACTGATGATGAAGTAATAATAGCCCTCTGTCTTGAAGGCATCCGTCATGCTATTCATGTTACTGCTGTAATGTCCATGAAGACTCATAGAGATGCGTTTGTGACTTCCCTAGCAAAGTTTACTTCTTTACACTCTCCTGCTGATATCAAGCAGAAGAACATAGATGCAATTAAGGTTGGTATTTAATTTTTCTCTATCATAGATGCCATACAGGATGAGAACATGTTTTTATATGCAAAATTATTTTACTTTCCATTTCTCATGTTTAAGCTTTCATGGGTGAACTCTGTGATCCACCTAAAAGAACATAAATAAGTTTGCATGGAACTAGTATAGTGGAAACAACAACAAATGCTATGTGGTCTATATTTCTTGCACTTTAGAAATTTCCCAAATTCTTTATGGATCTGACATTTGAAACTGTTATGTTTCTCAATAGGCAGTAGTGACGATTGCAGATGAGGATGGGAACTACTTGCAGGAAGCATGGGAGCATATTTTGACTTGTGTTTCCCGGTTTGAGCACCTGCATCTCCTTGGAGAAGGTGCTCCTCCAGATGCCACTTTCTTTGCTTTTCCTCAAAATGAGTCGGAAAAATCAAAACAACCCAAGTCAACAATCCTTCCTGTTTTGAAGAAGAAGGGGCCTGGGAGGATTCAGTATGCAGCTGCTGCTGTTATGAGAGGTTCATATGATAGTGCTGGCATTGGCAGCCATGCTTCTGGGACTGTTACATCCGAACAGATGAACAATTTAGTTTCTAATTTAAACATGCTGGAGCAAGTTGGAAGCTCTGAAATGAACCGAATATTCACACGAAGTCAAAAATTGAACAGTGAGGCAATTATAGACTTTGTAAAGGCCCTTTGCAAGGTCTCCATGGAAGAATTACGTTCGGCATCAGATCCTCGAGTTTTTAGCCTTACGAAGATTGTTGAGATTGCGTATGAATCACTTACTTCAGGCTTTACATATTTTCCGTAATTATTTTTTGATGGAATCATATTTTGCTGTTTTTGCGAAATAGTTGTTTGACTTGATTGTTTGTATAACAGGCATTATAACATGAACCGAATCAGGCTTGTGTGGTCAAGCATTTGGAATGTGCTCTCTGATTTCTTTGTAACGATTGGCTGTTCTGAGAACCTTTCTATTGCTATCTTTGCTATGGATTCACTACGCCAGTTATCAATGAAATTCTTAGAGCGAGAAGAGTTGGCTAATTATAATTTTCAGAATGAATTCATGAAGCCTTTTGTAATTGTTATGCGTAAAAGTAGCGCAGTTGAAATAAGAGAATTAATCATCAGATGTGTCTCCCAAATGGTTTTATCTCGTGTCAATAATGTCAAATCTGGATGGAAGAGCATGTTCATGGTATGAAATGTGCAAAATTTTTTGCTTTTCTATTTTTTCTAATCCTAGAGAGATGAATGATTGATATGAGGTGGTGGATTATTTTCTTGCGTGCTATTAATACTTTTTTTGATATACAAATATTTTCAGGTCTTTACTACAGCTGCTTATGATGACCACAAAAATATTGTCCTTTTGGCCTTTGAAATAATTGAGAAGATAATTCGAGACTACTTCCCATACATTACAGAGACTGAGACCACTACCTTTACAGATTGTGTGAATTGCCTAATTGCATTCACCAATAGTAGGTTCAACAAAGACATTAGCCTTAATGCTATTGCTTTTCTTCGGTTCTGTGCAACAAAACTTGCAGAGGGAGATTTGGGCTCCTCCTCTAGAAATAGAGACAAGGAAGCATCTGGAAAAATTTCTCCATCTTCACCTCAAACTGGTAAAAATGGAAAACAAGATAATGCAGAAATGCTTGATAAGGTTGACCATCTCTATTTCTGGTTCCCACTATTGGCTGGTAAGGATACAGTATAAATTTGTGGTTGTCATGTTGAAAAGCATTGAGATGTAGGTGTTTGCTTAATTTGTAATGTCTCATTAATTCATTTTATTGTATTTCTGCAGGTTTATCAGAACTTAGCTTTGACCCTAGGCCTGAAATCAGAAAGAGTGCCTTACAAGTACTTTTTGAAACTCTAAGGAACCATGGTCATCATTTCTCACTACCTTTATGGGAACGAGTATTTGAATCTGTTCTGTTTCCAATATTTGATTATGTGCGGCATGCTATTGATCCTTCTGGGGAGAACTCACAAGAGCAAGGACTTGATAATGACACAGAGGAGCTTGATCAAGATGCCTGGCTATATGAGACATGCACGTTGGCCCTCCAATTAGTTGTAGATCTGTTTGTGAAATTTTATAACACAGTCAATCCACTTTTGAAGAAAGTTTTGATGCTTCTGGTAAGTTTTATTAAGCGTCCTCACCAGAGCCTAGCTGGTATTGGTATTGCTGCATTTGTGCGTTTGATGAGCAACGCTGGAGTTCTGTTTTCTGATGAGAAGTGGCTAGAGGTAGTTTTGTCATTAAAAGAAGCTGCAAATTCAACGCTTCCTGATTTCTCTTTCATTATTGATGGAGATAGTGTCATTAGAACCCATGAACTTGCTTCAAGTAGAGAGAACAGCGAAGAGACTGCTGAGTCTGGAAGGCCTGATGATGTTTCAGAGAGAATGAGAGTGCACCATCTTTATGCTTGTATGTCTGACGTCAAGTGCAGAGCTGCTGTCCAGCTTCTTTTGATTCAGGTAGAATCCACCTCCAATTGTTAATTTTATTATGCGCATTTTTTGAAGTTGAAGCTAAAAAGGAAAATGGAAAAAGGAGATTTTCTAGTAATTCAGTTTTCTGAGAGTTAAATTTTTCTCTCGTTAAAATTGGGCAGGCAGTACTGGAGATTTACAATATGTACAGGTCTCACCTCTCAGCCAAAAATATCTTAGTCCTTTTCGGCGCTTTGCATGATGTGGCATCTCATGCGCACAAGATTAACAGCAACACCTCATTACGTTCAAAGCTACAAGAGTTTGGTCCTATGACCCAAATGCAAGACCCTCCATTGTTACGGCTAGAGAATGAGTCTTACCAAATTTGCCTCACCTTGCTGCAGAATCTAATAGAGGACAGGCCTCCAAGTTATGAGGAGGCTGAGGTGGAATCCAACCTTGTTGATCTTTGCCAGGAGGTTTTACAGTTCTATATTAATACCTCACACCCTGGACAGATATCTGAATCATCTCAGGGTGTGCAGCCCCAATGGAAAATTCCTCTCGGTTCTGGGAGACGGAGAGAATTGGCTGCACGTGCACCTCTCATTGTGGCAACTCTTCAGGCAATCTGTAGTTTGGGAGAGACTTCATTTGAGAACAACTTAGCTCAGTTCTTTCCCCTGCTTTCAAACCTGATTAGTTGTGAGCATGGATCAAATGAGGTTCAGGCTGCTCTCAGTGATATGCTCAGCTCATCTGTGGGTCCTGTTTTACTTCGGTCTTGTTGATTCTGGTGAGATTGGACCCTGCATTTGGAGATGTATGATATTTTTATTGAATTATAGTTTCCATTATCTTTTCTTTTGCTTTTATAATAATTTGTTACCGGAAATATAGTTTACTAGTTCATGAAGAGTTAGAGATGGTTTTGATTGCCTGGCTAGTGTTTCTAAACATTTGTGTAGTTTATTCAGGAATGTAGCTCCATTTAGAATTAATATATTAATAGATGTCTTCCAAGAGTTTTTGTTGTTGTATGCTAGAGTACTTGGTTTTTTTTTTTGTCATTATTCTCTCGACGAATTGGTATTGAACAATTATTTTTCTGTAAAATGTTGCTTGTGAAACGTATAAAATGTTGATTTCTTTGGTTATGTAGTAAATAGTAATTAGGTTTCTAGTTGATAATCTACCACGCCAAGGTTCTTCGACCAAATCTTTTCTATTTGATAAACACAGATTTCATTTACGAGTCCGTTGTTCAAGACATTCTCAATCATGATTATGACATAAAATAAGAAGAAAATATCTAAGAATTCATTCTTTTCATTTTCAGTTTTATTTATAGAACATCAAACATTATGATAAACTTGTATTGTTCTCAAGGGTGTTTTCAATCTAGGGTGAAGGAGTCACTTAGTCAAGGCCGGTTTCTTCTATATCGTGTCGACCACTTCACGTATAAAACAACTCAATAGGCTAAAAAGCTAGTGCCTGAGCCAGTCCCCCATGCGATTTGGAAAGAATGGTACAGCTGCTCCTTCCTTGGGGTTCCTCTTTTTAAGATTGATTCTTGAACTTGGTGAATATATTTATATTATATGGTCAAATCATCGACTCTCTCTACTAAACTTTTGAGTTGGATAGAATATAAGTCTTCCAGTGAAACTTGATTGTCACTAGCAAGCAACTCAGTCAATTACACCTTTTTAAAGCACAAATAGGAAACAGAACTTGTCGAATGGGGTGGAACCGATCCATGTATGCCGGCACTTCACTACTTTACTAATTTAGACTCTATCAAACACTATAATTAATCAGAGGACCTGGTCCCTTGATGGCTTTTTAAAATGAAGGACTATTCAAGGTTGAGGCCATGAAAATGGAATCTGATGCCCTTAATTGGGTTGTGTTTTGGCGTACGTGTAAGGTCTCTTCTACCCATAATGGAAAATTATGGCTTGGTGACAAAAAAAGATTTCTCGTATAAAGTTCACTTTTCCACATCCATATCTCTTCTATTGAACTTCCATTTTCACCATCATTTCTGTGTGCGTCTCTCTGTCTCTCCCCCTGACATCTATGTTGGGTTGTTTTAGGATACGCTTAAAGGGTCTCCATGGGAGGGCTATGGAAAGAAGAAAGCCAAGCAAACTTTCTTCCAGTCTTGACGTATCAAACTCGGGTTTTGCAGCCATGGAAGTGTCCAACCAGTTCAAACACATCTTTGAGGTCATTGACGAAAACGGGGATGGCAAAATATCCCCTTTTGAGCTCAGTGAAGTGCTGTTTTGCCTCGGATACAAACGATCAACCGCGACCAAGGAAGCTGAAGGAATGCTGAGAGCGATGGATGGTAACGGAGATGGGTTTATTGACATGGATGAATTCATGGAAGCTGTGGAAAGAACTACTGGGTCTGGTTCTTCTGGTAGTGAGGAAGAAGAAGACCATCTAATGGATGCTTTTGATATATTTGATATTGATAGAAATGGAAAGATTTCGGCTCAGGAATTGCAGCTTGTCCTGGTGAGGCTTGGATGCAGCAAGTGCAGCCTTGAAGAGTGTAGCAGGATGATTAAAGGAGTCGATAAGGATGGCGATGGCTTCGTTGATTTTGATGAATTTCGGCTTATGATGACCAACGGTGCGAGTTAATCACAAACACTAGTGTATTTGCTTTACCTGCATCAGTCTTTTCACTCTCTTTATTTGAAACCCTGTAATCCGTATTACAAGAAAAGATATTAGATTTACCACATGATTTGCTTTGCTTATAAATTCAGGAACATGAAAGTAGGCTTAGTTATAGAAATTGTTGTATGAAGAACATGTTTTTTTCCCCCCTTTCTTAATAAAGAAATAGGGTTGATTTTGTAATGTTAAGAGCTACAATGAAACTTTCCCATATTGCACCCATTTCTTGGATTCATTCATCAAATGAAAACAGAGGTGGTCCTCTCTGTCTTCGTTGTTTGTTTATAGCAGCACTATCGCGAACAGAAATGCAAATTATGAATACTGTCAGTTGATTAAAAATTATGATTTACAAGATTAAAAATATAAGATTTGATCACATAGACACCCTATCACTTTATATTCATCAGGAACTTTGTCAATATGGGTCGTTTTTAACGTTTGGTCCCATTCTTTGAGTGACAGTGCTTGTCAAGTAATAGCTTAGGCTTGGTTACTCTTCTATACCGTGGGAAGAAATAAGAGCAGCCAGCTTAATTAATGGCAGTCTCACTCACTTTTTGACAACACATCTCATTGAAGACCATTTTTTCTCTTTTTTAAACTGGTCTGGGTGTCCTATTTTAAATCTAATTGAAATGAAAGTCGGCCACTTACAATTATTATATTGGCCTTGTTTCCATTCTCATCCGCATCCGCCCTTATTGGGCTCATTGGGCTTCCTATTAGCAGTCTCAGATGAGCTAAGCCCATCATCCATCAAATCAGCTTAGACTAGGTTTGGGTCCATCTCGTGTACTTTTGGCTTAACATTAATTAAGGTATAATTGATTTTTGTTGATTCCATTCTTCCATTTATTTGTAGTTTTTACTTTGCTTTTCAAGAATTGGTGTATTATCCACCTTTAATCATTTTAAACTTTAGTTATTTGTATTATTGGAATTAGTATATTATTATATTCAATTTTATTGAAGCTTTATGATGTAATGACGGATCATTTTAATTAATATATCAAGGAATGTCGTTGGATCACTTTAGAGACTTTATATTCTGTTTAAACTGTACAGCTAGCTGCATGCAAGATTCAATCCCAACGTTGATAAATAAATATTCACCAAAAAAAAAAAACGTTAATAAATAAATGTTATATATATATATATATATGTAAATTTATATGACATATCGTATAATATTCGTATATTTCTTATCACATCGAACAAACAAACAGTAAAAAAAAATCTATACAATTGTGTCTAAACGAGATTTTCCGATTTGGGGTATTGGTGTGTACTTTAATTGGCTCCTTGAATAGTATTTATTATGAGAAAAAAATATTGCAATCCATATTAATTTCTATATAGGGGCCGTTCCTCATAAAAACTTTGACCCTTACATTAACCTAATCCGTGTGATATATATATTAAAACCCTAAAGTCTCTTATTATTATTTTCAACGTGTCCCCGTACGTGTAAGCCGCTCGTTTTGTAGTTTCCGATAGCATCAAAACAGAAAACAAAATTTGTCGAACGGCTCCAATTAGAAAGAATCGTGGAACGTGGATGCAGATGTTCATGTGTATGTCCCTTTTTGTATTCCCCATTAAAAACCTGATATCTCATCATCCTAAGCTTAATAAATAACATTCCTCTTTTTACTTGTTTTTTCATTTTACTTTTTTTTTTTAATTTGGTTTTATATATAGTTTAATAGCCATTGAAGGAATAGTTTTTTCGACAGTCAATTGACACACCAGAACACAAACACTACCATTTAAAACAATGGCTTTTTGTATATTTTTTTTTTTATATATATTTATTTATTTTTTAATGACTAGTGTGCTTGTATAAACATATACGAAGTTGACAACTTATATATATATATATATATCTAAGTACGCATGGCATTATAATATTCTATTAATTAATTAGTAGGTGGATTACAAGTTTTACATATAGTTTTATAGTCATTGAAGGAATAATTAATTTCCGCAGCCAATCAACACACCAAAAAACATAAACACTATGATTTAAAGAAAATGGAAAAAGAAAAAGAAAAAAGATAACGTAATATGAGAAAAAAAAAAAGAAGAAGAAGAAAGGAATTGAAGTTGCAGGATGCCTAGAATTATATACAAGGAGAGTAGTGAGAAAAATTAAGATTGTTAATGATGAAGGCAGCGAGCTAGTCTCGCTTTGCAGAAGCAAAGAAAAAACCAGAAGATTCGTCGAAAAAGAAAAATATAAAAAACAATAAATAAATACAAAGGAAAAAACGCGTGTAAAGAAAAAATACATAAAAAAGAAAGGTAACATTACTTACTAAATTTAGGATCATGAAATATCAAATTTTTAATAATGGACAGAAAAAAATACAAATAATTTGAAATAGAGGATCTATATCTTAAAATTAGAATGTGGGTTGAAACTTATCCATGTGTGCTGGAACTTTTTTTTTTTTTAATAAATAAAAACATAATTTTAATATAAAAATTATCAGTTCAGAATTTTATTAAAAAATAGAGTTTTGTTGCTAGTCTAGTTTTGAAAATCTAGAGCAGTGAATTCACTCTCTAATAGTTCTTTCCACTTTCTGACGTTTAATAAGATTAAATATACCTAAATTTTGATGTTTGCTAAGACTTAATAAACGAATGTGAAGACTCAGTTGACTTTTTTTATCTCTAGACCACACCCCCAAATGTATGTATGTCTGCACTTAAGTAGTAATTAATTGGTGTTGGTCGCTTAATTTGTCATTAAAATAAATGACTTTACAAGATTAATTAAATAAGATGAATGAGATTAGTTTTAGTGATCTATCTCTTATATCCACACTTAACCCTTAAAATTATAAACTTGCTCCCAACATTTTTATATTAGAAATTTATAAACTTGATAAAGAGAAAAAAAAATAAATAAATTAATGGGATTAACAAGGAATGTAATGATTAGAATAGAAATTTATAGACGAAGAAAAATGTTAATTGATGGGATTAACAAGGAATGTGATGGGTGTTTTTGTCTACGTGTAGATAATTATGGTTGGTGACAAATAAAGTTTATTGTTAACATCGATCACTACCATACCCCATTCTCTTCTATTTGATGATCATTTCCATCTTCACCACCATTTGCTAGCTCTCTCTCTCTCATTCGTATGTTATTGCTTTAGAATCTGCCGAATGGGTATCCACACGATTGCTTTAAAAAGGAAAGCCAACGAAACTTTCTTCATCTAGTCTTGATTTGCAGCCATGGAACTTTCAAAAATCCAACCCTAAACCCCATGAAAAGAAGGAATTTGAAGCCATGAAAATGGATTCCAACCAGTTTAAAAGAATTTTTGAGGCCTTTGACAAAAACATGGATGGAAAAATATCCAACTTTGAGCTCAGTGGTTTGCTGTCAACTTTTGCGATCACCAAGAAAGCTGAAGAAACGCTGAGAGCAATAATGGACGGAAACGGAGATGGGTTTATGGACATAGATGAATTCATGGAAGCTATTGGAGAAACTGGGTCTGAGTCTGAACTACATGATCTAAGGGATGCTTTTGCTGTATTCGATAATGATGGTGATGGGAAGATTTCGGCTGAGGACTTGCAGCTTGTTCTGGTTAGTCTTGGATGCAACAAGTACGGTCCTGAAGAGTGTAGCAGGATGATTAAAGGTGTCGATCAGGATGGCGATGGCTTCGTTGATTTCCAAGAATTCCGGCTTATGATGACCAAAGGTGCGAGTATTCAGTGTTTGCTTAATTTATGATCGGCTTCGGTCTCTCTGTTTTCTATATTTAAAACCCTGCGAGCAATGACATTTACCTGCTGGTTTGCTTTGCTTATAATTGAGGTAATTTTAAGTAATTTGATTGCTAATTGTGGTTATGGGCTCTATTGGGTGTTTGGGTCCATTTCCAAGATCCGATCCAACATGGAAAGCGCATTAACCCAATAACTCATGACCTGGATTCACACTAGGCCCTGTCTTTGAAGTGAGACATGGGACGGCAACTAACTAGCACTCGCATTAATTTTCCTCCAATTTTTACATGCTTCTTACTATTAAAGCAAAACCATATCATATAGCTAGTTTTTGAAAACTGTCCATATTATTTTAAAAATTTGACTTAATTTGATTTCATAATTGCCAATTTCTCATTCCAAAATTAAGCTCTTAGGCAGTAAGAGTTTAATTAACTAAAATTTTAATAGAAACTGTTTTAAAAGGACTAATTTGAAGCTACATCTGTGCACGAGTTATGAAACTAATCCAATTTATGCACGAGTCAATAATTTTTTCACCGATTTTGCTTAATTTAGTGCCTCTAAATCGTTTAAATTATTATTCTTGTTTTTTAATAGCTTTGGAACTTGTACTAATATTAGTAGACACAAATTCCTTATTAAAGAGCTTTTTTTCAGACAAAACCTCACTTTAGACTCTCCTTTTTTTTATTTGTACGGATACATGCAAGCTTCAATCCCAACATATAAATATATTTATTAATTTTATTTACTATAATATTCTTTTATTGGTTATAAATTTATAATCACATCGTACAAACAGCAAAAATATATACAATACAATCGCGTCTGAACGATTTGCTGATTTAGGTACTTATTGTGTACTTTAAATTAACTCCTTCCATATTATTTATAATTGAAAAAAAAAAAAAAACACTCCTGCGTGCAATCCATATTAACTTTTCTAGCCCACCTTGCTTGAACTACTTCTCTATTGAATTTTATAAAAAAAGATAAATTAATTAAATTGACGTACGTACTTAATTTTCTTAAGTATCTTAGCAGAATGGGACGACGTGGATCACAATCATTTTGTTTCCTTGCCTAAATTAATAATAATAAAAGGATTTATTTGTTCCAAGGCCATCGGCTAGTGTTTATTCAAGCAAACCCTAGCAAAAAAAAAAAAAAAAGTCCGATTCTTCTCATTGATAACTTTTAGAATGTAAGAGAAAATATATAAATTAATAATATTTTAATTAGCACCTTGTGTGTCTATAGGGACAATTCTTAATTTACATGGATATCTCAGACCAAATGCACCACAATAATCTTTCTAATATATATATATATATATATATATATATATATTTATAGACACATACATATATAAATATTATACATAGTACTGTTAAAAACTACTTTTCCAAGTCCAATATATATAATTATTGTTGCTGCAAAAATATCTTCAAAACTTGTATAGAAGGTTCTGTACTTATGGAACTTCCAAATATGCAGGAACAATATATTTTAATTAGACTTCTCACTTCTCTTTTTTGTACATGGATATCAGCTAATTAATAACTTCGACTTAGCTTAATTTAATAAAAGTTTCAGGTCACTTACTAGTGGATAATGTTTTTATTTCCACTTTGCTATGGTTTTAAGGAATATATATGTATACACACATATATATTGTATACAAAGAAATAAATAAATCCAAACCTACTTTACGTTAATCATGGTTTTAATTATAAAGCTATGTCAGAGTGCAACATAATTATACATAAGCCTCGTATTGTATGCCAACATATATACCCTATATATATTTCTTTTCAATCAAACTTCAAAAGGGTAAATTCAAAAACTATAGTTTTCCCACTGATAATGGAAGTCGCAGAAGCTAATGAGTGATTGACTCATTGCATGTATGAACTATCGAAGTTAACCAAGAACCAATAGGTGTAACTGATAAATAAGAAATCGTTGACAAAATTAATTAATTAATTATTGTAATAAATTAAGAGGGAAATTGCACTACTTGGCGATCTGATAGAAAATTAGAATAAGGGCTAAACAAGCAGGTGAAGAGATGAGCAGAATGATTCCATATCAATCGCTGTCCATCACATGGCAACCTCAGTTTGGTCGGCTGTTTAGTGCTTAAAATAATCTTAATGCTCACTTACTCAATGCAATTTCTTCACTAATTAAATTAAATTAATTAAGTAATTAATTACGGGGAAAAGAGGTTTGAATAATGGTAGCTCTATTTCATTGATTGGCTTCCCTCGAGGACAAAAGAGAGCGGTGCAACAATCTCAAGCCACTTCGAGAGGGAAAAGCGGCTTGTGGTTGTAGACTTATTAGAACATGCAAATTTGTGTTCTATATTCGAAGCAAATTGGTGCCCTTCACATGGAACTTTAACTTATTATTATTATTTTAATTTGGGTGGTCCATAGTTTCAATGGGATTAGCTTTTGTTTATTATATAGTTTTCTTATATAACGACAACAATAATGGGTTTTGATTAGTTTAATTAAAAAGAGGGTTTGATTAAGATAAGTATCGGAATATTATTGTCGCACTCGTACCAAAGTTTCTTAGTAGTTTTCTCATCAAGCATTTCTACTTTTCTTCTTCTCTCTAAAGCGAAGACTATGTCTTTCTTGAAAAACTTAATTAACGTCATATTATAATATATGATCACGAAATTCAAAACAAACAAATTAATTAACTAAATCAAGAGTACACCTTTAACTTCGTCTTGATATAAACCCCGTGAACTTGACGTTGTACTTGTGAGTTGTGATCAACCCAACAATCTTGGCGCGCGGTCTTTGGAAATATCAATTTTGAGTTATATATAATTTATTATTATAATTTTATAGCATAAAATGTGAATTCACATTCGAAATTAGGAATGCAGTAAAATTTGGAAGTCTAGCTAGCCCTGTATTACTATTATTATTATTTTCACAAATATTAATGCATGGAAAACAAACGCAAAGCATGGAACAAAGTCTAACAATGAGAAATTGTCAGATCTTATATATTATATGTTTGGTAACTTGATTAGACGACTCCAAGTAACCAATCATATATTAAAAGAGTTCAGTTGGCTATATTTTCAACCTGCCATGCCTTTCGATTCCATTAACCAATTGAAAAGGCAATGTCACATCACCGTGCAAGACATATATCAACAAATATGTCAACGCATCAATATCATTAATGGCACCGCTAATTCTGTGTACGTACCATCAAACGGTATTGAAAAAAAGGAAGAAAAAAAAATTGCGAATGCAAAATATGTGCAATGCAAAAGTATAAATAAAGATCAATTACCATAATAATAATAATAATAATAACAAAATGGCATAAAGAAATGAATGATGAATAGAGATAGTGGGGGGATGGATGTTAGAATAGAAGAGGTTGGTAATTTGGTGAGGAAGACGATTTGGGTTTCAGTACCAATTAAATAAAATGAGTTGGTGGGGCGTGAGAGAGCAGTAGTACCTTTGACTATTGTGATTAAGAAAACGATGGTTTTTATATTATATAACTCCCCCTACTTTGATTTTGTTTTATTTTTTATTAAAAAAATAAAAATTTCAAAATTAAAAAAGCTTAATTAATTTATCTTGGAATGAACCAGGTAGGACCTTCTTCTAACCACGCAATATAATCATCAACAAACAAAGTATAACGAGTGCTGTACTTGATTAGTTTCTCCAAAAGAAAAACTGCATCCAAAATTAAGAAATTAAATGATCTAAATAATCCTTAATATTATTGATTAGCAAACACTCAGCTCCACGGCTTGTTTAATTAAATCTGTTTCTGTTTGCTAAGAAAGAAAGAGAAATGGTATGATATGTTATTAGCAGTTGCTTAATTAATGGTCTTTTTCCATTTGTTTCTTGTTGGACTTGGAGAGAAATTCGCTGAGAGGGACCAAAGTAACGTGCAGATCAAAGAGAAGAAAACGGAGCGCTTGTCCCGGAGACGACCCCTACTCATTTTAGATTCTTCTTTGTCCAATCATATATATCTCTTCCATTTAATTATCTTAATTAATTGTTTAATTATAGTCGAACCAGCTTGGAGACGATAATGATATATGTATGTGCCTCTGTGTGCCCAGCTAGCGTTAGAGATATAAAAATATAATATATATATATATATATATTCAATTAAATATAATTTTGAAATTCTGATACCATATTAAATTATTATTGATCTTAAAAATTTAAAATAATAAAATGTGTGTTTAATATATATATCAAATCTTAACAAATAGAGATAATAAGGGAAAAATAGAATATTGTCTAACATAAACATGCATTTACATTTACATATACATATACATTCAAACTTGAATTACATACAATCAAGAAGAAAACACATCAATAATATCTAATATACTAAAAAATTCGTACAGGGATTTCTTCATATTTTGTAATATATATGGTCAAGAATATCTTGTAGCAAACCTAGATTTGAACCACTAGTACTAAATTAACCATTAAACATGTCCACACTTTCGTGCCGGACCTAAATTCAATTGTGTAATGCAATTTTTGAAAATCAAGCATACATGTTATTGTTCTCTTCGTATGTCCAAAAAAAGAAATATACATGTTACTAAAACTTAAAAGAAAATAAATTTTATAGTTAACCTAATAAATAGTTATTGTATTAGCTTCAATTTTTTTTGAGTATTCATCATCTAAATTACCATGATGAAGGGATTCATTTGAGTACATTTTTTTATTTTATTTTTTGGTTTTTTCTCAACTCTTTGTTTTTAGCTTTCATCATTTTCATGAGCTCAACAAGTTATTAGTTTGACGTAGTAAGAATAGTGTGTGTATAAATAATATGTGAGAGCAAATAATATGATCATTCAATGAAAACTGAAGTACATATGTACTACATTTACATAAAATACAAGTTGGAAGGAAAAAGTAGCAAGTTTTAAAACTTTTGTACGTTTGGAATATTGTAACAAAAATAGATTAAACTCGACATCTGATATAATGAACCTTAAAAATAAGCAAATATGGTAAAAGTTTTCTGATGGGGTCCTAAATCGTCAACGAATTGGGAGCAGAGATGAACACACAGAGAATGTGATGAATCCGCTGGTTTTAATAGATACAGAAAGAAAATAAAAGGAGAAAACAGCAGAATGAAAATAGAGGGAAAGTGGAGGGGTAAAAATGACTAGAGAGATGGATGTATATATATATATATATATACATAGAGAGAGAGAGAGAGACAGGGCAAGGGGAGTGAATGGTGGGGTGTCGCTAGCAAAGCCTACTAGTGTTTCCTTTCAGTCACTCCCAATAAGCTTTCATACGATTCGACCCTCTGCCAGTGCCAGTGCCAGCGCCAAACGCCACCCAACATTACATATAAAAGGCCGCCCCTTCTTACTCGTGCCGTTAACTCTTTCTCTCTCTCTCTCTTGGTGTGTGTCATTGTGTCACTGTCAGTGACTGTGTATGTGCGTGTGTGAGTGAGTGACGTGTGAGAACGTGTGTGTCTCATGCACATTCAATCACGCCCACACGCTCTGGTTTGCCATTCAACATACACCCTGCAGTTGCACCCTTGACGATGCAGTCAAACACGCACACTCTCTCTCTGTAGTGTGATATTCTCACCACCCTTCTCCTTTGTCTACGTGTTGCCAAGTTACCCCCGTATAACCCTCAAACGCCATATATATATATATATATATATATATATATATTTATTTATATATATATTTATTTATTTATTTATTTTCCATATCAGCTAACAATAATTACATCATTTTTTCAGATTCTTACTTTAGTAGTTTTTAATCAACTTTGTCATTAAACTGAATTAGCACCTGCTCTGCCTTAATTGATTCATAGGAGAAGAGGAATTAATTGACTAGGATATATACTAGTTTTAACAAGCTGACGATGAGCTAGAAAAAACAAAACAAATACACTAGTGAAATAAATATCTAAGAATTGTTTTGTATACTGTAGGGGTTTTGTGAGGCATGCATATGGCATTATGGTATTGAGTTTGGTGGTATTTTTCTTGCAATATGGGAGTGAAGCATGCATGCACTAGTAAATTAGTAAATCTTAATTGGGGTTGTTTGCTGCTTAAATGCAAAGTAAGCGGCAGCTGATAAAATGTCTAAGCAATTACGGCCAGAGAGTGCGGGAGGCATTACTGGAGGAACGTGCACGTGAGACATGGGGTTGCTAACGTTATATATATCATCACAACCATCATTTCTGTGCAGACAAAATCCGACGGTGCATGATGCATGCTCTTTTTTTAAAAAAAAATAAAAATTTTGGGGCGATATATATATATATATATTCATTTAAATCCCCAACTATATTATTATTTTCTATTAATTTGTACTTTTTAAGTCAAACCCTTTATCACCCACTCATTACTCTATATATTTGCTTTGAATCACAACAGTAGGGTGTTTTCTAGTTTTTAATTAATTTATTTACTTATTTATTAAATTTATGTACCACATTATTTTTAATCATTATTAGTTTCAGAGTATTGAATATTTTTTTAATCCCGGACAAAAATCTTCTTTTCGCTAAATTAAATTGAAAGTTATCCAAAATGTCTCATCTAGGAATTTGAAAGTTTCAAGACACGTGAAGTGTCTCTATATAATTAAATATCTCTAAATTTATTATGAAATAAAATTACTTTTGATCCATGCATATACAACCTGTGAACTGTAAAGCTGCTCCAAATTAATAGAAATAGAGAAACGCAATATATTGGTGCAATGTAATATCAAGTCAAAACGCTTTCATTAAATTTATAAACATTTACATTTTTGGTAAATAACCTTATTCTTCCATCTACTATATGTGTTGTACGATATTCGTACGGATATAAGATAGAGAAAATATCAAACAAGCTCCATATTACTGTTTAAGTTAATTGGAGCATGATTAAGATTAACTACTCCTTAATTAATGATAATATTAAGATGGGAGTTGGGGAGATAGCAAGAAAAGGCGCGTGGCGCGTGGAGGCAGCAAATTGTGGGAAGCGATGAGATAAAGATGAGTGGAGCTAGGAAGGAAGGAGCGGGGAAGAGCCACGTCTCACTGTCAGCAAAGTTGAGTGGACCCCACTTTTAACTACAAAAACATCAACATCACCCCTCCCCCTTAAAACGAGAGAGATAGAGAGTCGCCCTTGAGACACGCCCTGACCTCTCCTGACCCCCCGAATTGTTCGGCTGGGGTCCACTTCCCGCCCCCTCCCTTCAACGACCCGTCGCATTGACCATCATCTAAAATTACCGAAAAGCCCACTTCTGAAACACTCACTGGCGCTCGCTTGCAGTAACACAGACAGCAGTGTACAGCAAGAGCTTCCACCTCGAATTTTTCTTCCTTTACTCTCTTTCAATTTATTACTTGTTGTCCTCTGAAATTCATCTCCTACAAAAGCACAAGCTTGGGAGGTAGCTTGGCGAATTAGCTAGTCGTCGGATCTGGGATTCTGGGTACGTGTATGAAATAGTTAAACGTAACACGCAAGTACCACTTGTATTAAGAAACCAAATAAGATATGAGTAGCTGACTTGTTTGGTTCAGTACTATTAACTTATGTTTGGGTGTTAATGTTTTGGTTTACATCATCCGCAATCAGTCAGAGCTGGGTAATAAATGAGAAAGAAAATATGGCAGTTCAGTAGTCTAATAAGGTCCAACTATTAATTGAAATCTTCAGCTTCCCTACACGCAGCCGTTTCTGATATATTAATTATGACATATATACAGCACAGCAGCGGAAGCTTAGTTGTAACTCTTTGAATTTAAACTAGGCTACATCTCTTTAAATTAAAATCCACACTAGTTGGACATAAGTAATATATATCCAAGAATTTATTACGAGTGTTGCTTTGCATGACATAAAGCAATAGCATACTTCTGTTTTATATGGGCACGCAGTTATGCTTGAACGGGCGGAGAATATATTCTACGTACTTAAGAAAACATATATAACAAGTTTAGGTTTGAAATATTGTTAAAGGAAAAGTTGAAATATTGTTAAAGGAAAAGGGAAGGAACTAATCTATTAGTATATTAGGTAAGAAAATTGAGTTTGATGAAATATATATATATATATATTCATACTTATTTATATATTTGTATGTAGCTAGGTATATATCCGAGGCTAAAGAAGAATTTGCAATAATAATTTAAGAAAGAAGAGAAGGAAGAGCAAAAAGTAAGGGGGAGAAAAAATATAAGGTGAGGTTTTTGAGAATGGAAAAATGAAGGACAAGATGATAAATCTTATACCCTGCAGGCTTTTAATCTTTGTAATAGAGAAAGACATATGAGAGAAGAGAGAAGAGAGAAGAGAGAGAGGGACAGAGATAGAGAACATGGGGTGTTGGGGCCCTCAAGGGAGGAAGGGAAGGAACAAAGGAGAGAGAAAGGGAAAGGTAGGGACCACACACCGCCCATGCGCACGCTGTCTTACCAGAACCGAACCCCCATCATCGATCCGATTCCTCAGACCTAACCCTAACCCAACAACACACTACTACTGCACCCAAAAGCCAAAACCCATTCACCCAGAAAAAAAAAAAATGGAAATTGCCACCTTCATATCCCCTACCCAATCCCAAGCACCACACTCCCTTCTCTCTCTCTCTCTCTTTTACCTCTTTCATCTCTACTCCTCCCAAACCCTTAACCACACAACCAACAAACTTTTCTAAGCTTCATGGTTGAGCTACATACTACTTGAAATTAAACCCCTCTCAACTATCAAAGTTTACCACAATCATATCTGATCAGAGAGAGATGAGTACTGATTCAGCTCTTTCAGCTCAATATTTGGTAAAAAAGCCTTTACCTTTGTTTCCTTTTTCTTGGTGAAGTTTAGGAACTTTTGATTCATCAGAGCACACCCAAAAAAGGAAAGAAACCAAAGCAAATAGAAGCATACCTGATATACTCTCTCTCTCTCCTCCTTCAATTTTGCTTGGATTGTTTTGCGCTACTACTGATCAGGGTTTGATCAGCAACACACACAGCTAGATATATGGATCCAGTAGCTGCACACGGCCGTCCGCTTCCACCTCCATTCCTTTCCAGAGATCTCCATCTCCATCCTCACAATCCATTCCAGCACCATCAACAGCAACAACAACAAAATTCAGAAGACGAACAGAACAGCGGCTTCAACCGCGGCATAAAGCGCGATCGGGATGAAAACACATCGGCCACCACCACAAACACCACCAACTTTGAAGGAAAAGAATTCGGCTCAGGCGGGGAAACAGAGATCAGTAGAAGACCCCGTGGTCGACCCGCCGGGTCCAAGAACAAGCCCAAGCCACCCATCATTATAACCCGGGACAGTGCCAATGCTCTCCGATCCCATGTCATGGAAATCGCCAATGGTTCCGATATCATGGACAGCGTGTCGACCTTCGCTAGGCGTCGACAGAGAGGGGTTTGTATTCTAAGTGGGAGTGGAACTGTAACCAATGTTACTCTAAGACAACCAGCATCGCCTGGAGCTGTGGTTACCTTACATGGCAGATTTGAAATTCTCTCTCTTTCTGGCTCTTTTCTACCACCTCCGGCACCACCAGCCGCATCGGGGTTGACTATATACTTAGCAGGTGGACAAGGTCAGGTGGTCGGCGGCAGCGTAGTAGGGCCGCTTCTGGCGTCGGGGCCGGTGGTGATTATGGCTGCCTCATTTGGTAATGCTGCATACGAAAGGCTACCTCTCGAGGAAGAAGAAGCTTCTCAGGTTCCAATTCCTGCAAGTGGGTCTCTTGGATCACCAGGAATTGGAGGCCAACCGCAACAACAGTCTCAGCAGCAGCAGCAACAGCTCATGCAAGATCCTAACACATCTAGTCTCTTCCATGGCATGCCACAGAACCTGTTGAATTCATGCCAATTACCCACCGAGGCTGCCTATTGGGGCACTGCTCGACCTCCTTACTAATGATGAATAAAGGGAAAATTTGAAGACTCTGTTTGATCATGTTTCTCTCTACCTTTGTCTGCTTAATTTCATTCTTCTTCCTTATTTATAAGTTCTTTTTTTTTTAATCTTTTAGTTTTATGTTTAATTAATTGGAGATCGATGTTAATTAATCACGGTATTGATCCATCCTTTTGAAGAAGAATGTACAAAATTATCATGAATTTGTTTTTGGTGGGTTTAGATATTACCAGATTAATGGTTACTCCAATTTGGCGCTTCCCCACAACTGATGGTATGTGGCTTAGAGGTGAAGTATAGCAGTAAAAGATCGATAGCCATCCATTTCTGACGTCGCTTCTCTATTCCATCTTTATTTTGGTGCAATTTATTCTCTACGCTAACTTGTCTTATAATCATTCATTCACTCTTTGCAGGAATAGAAAACAAATAACTAGCTAGTTTCAGATTCTGTTTGAAAGATCCAAATACTAAAGAAATAACTAAAAAAGATTTTTTTTTTTTTTTTGGATTTATATATGGTTAATTTGACTAATTTTTTACATTCTTTATTAGTAGTTTTTTTAGTTTTTATTATGTATAGAACACAGTTAATTTATCTATATATATATATATATATATATTTTATTTTTATTTTTTTTTGTTTTTGGCACCCATCATTGCACCCAGCCTCTTTGTTTTTCATTCCCACGCTCACCTAGACTACCACTTCTTTTCTATGTTATTATTATTTAGTATTGAAATCAAAGCACTGAAAGCAGTTTGTCTTAACAAAGTTACAGTGACTTTTTTTTTTTTGAGGAATGTGGAAATCAAGAGAATAATGTGAAAGGAGGGGGTTATGGGCTTAGGGTTCTCTCTCACACACTGTGTGATTGATTAGGGTTTTATCATATTATGGTGGCAGAGATGAACATTGGGTACTGGGTCACACGTGCGCTGCTCTGTTAAAAAAAGCTCCTTTTCGAGGCAACAACCAGAACAAACAGACCTCAAGAGCAAGCGTTAAAGTCTCTCTCTCTCCCACACACACACACACTGGCACCCAGAGAAGTAAAGGAGTGGGAGTGAATCAGCAAGTGAAGAAAAAGGTAAGTCTAATATTTAAAACATGTTTTTGTCTTGATTCTGAAATGGATGCTCCTTCAAACCCTAGCTCTCTCTACCACTACCAACATTTCCTCTTATTTCTCTCTATTTTTTTACTTTTATTATTATTATATTTGCTTATTTATTTTCTTTGGATTCTCATATGTTATAACTTGCCCATTCTGCTATATTCAGCAGAGAGTTTCCAGAGATATTCTCAGTGAACATTAACCAAAGAAAACTTCCTCCACTGCTACATATTAACATATAATATATATGTCTTCATTTTTGGACACAATTGCTTTAGTCTGTTTATTCTATTATGCTTGCTACGTCTTCAAATAAAAGAAAGGACTTTTTCTTCTTCTGTTTTTAATAATAGCTACGAAATTTCTTTTGTATAAGATAGATCACTTTTGACCAAAACTACTCCTTTGTTCTACTATGGAAGTTTTCTTCAATTATTTCGAAACAATGCTACTACTGTTCCAACGTAAGCATGCAAGCATATATATATATATATATATATATATATATATATATAGTGGCCATTTAATATATTTGTATTCATTATGGTCCAAGGTTAAATTACCTGAAAATGAGGGTCATATATAACTTAATTATAGACAATGTTATACAACTTTGAAAGGGTGATTATTAGGTACGTGGACCATGTCTACTTTCGTTTGAGATGATTAATAACTCTTTTCCAGTTCATCATAACGAGCATCACTTTGATTTTTTGAAGTACAATCTAATAACTACTATTATGTATAAAATATAAAGATTCCATTCCTTTTTTCCTTTTTTTTTTTTTTGCTTTCTTCAATCTTTTGGTGCTAAACTGCTTTAAAGCTTAAAAAGCTTTAGCATTTCCAACCTGTTGCAGTATTTCAAGATCCCATAAAACAGGTCCTTATTCTCTTTTTATATACTTTCTTACTTTGCATTCTTTGGAGGTGTCCATTGAATAACAAAGACACATATTTGATCAAAGAATTAATAATTAATATATTAAAGAGTTTGTTTAGCTAAGTTCCTCTTTCAGTGGTATGAGTGCTATTATATAGATTAATTGTTCGATGCCTTTGAGCTTCTAAAAGTGCGCATTAACAGCTATAATGTTGTTCTACGTGGTTAAACACTTACACTTGCATCCTTACTTAAGCATAATGCTATATAATATACACACACACACACACACACACACACTAGTTCAATAGAAAGTCCCATCATAGTCGTTAATCATTAATAACTAATATTATTTTTCTGATCTATATTTCTATCGAATTCTTCTAAAACATTTTTTATCATCTACCTCAAAAACTGTTTTTTTTTTCTTTTAAAAGAATATAAAAAAAAAAAGTAGTTTTCGATTTCAATAAACATCTGAGTTTCGTTTTTTTTTGGAAACTTAAGTTTGGTTTTTGAAAATGGGAATTAGAATTAATAGAAAACCTGACTCGTGTGCTTATATTCCAAACTGATATATGCATCTTGAGAACATTGCAAAGTATCTGTAACAAAGCTGATCAAAGACCATACAAGGGGTTAGAAACCATAAGATTCTTGGAAAAAAAAATTAACGAGAAAATGGAAATAAGAAAGAAAAAAAGACTTCATACAAGGGGTTAGAAACCATAAGATTCTTGGAAAAAAGAATTAACGAGAAAATGGAAATAAGAAAGAAAAAAAGACTTGGCACGATGAAGATGTAAAGATTTTCATATATACATGTCACCACATATGGAGAAAAAAGGAATTAGTTAAGAGATTACTGCATTAAATAATCAAACACACGCACTTACAGAACGTAATGCATAAATGCTTAACCTTTTTTCTATTTTTTTTGGTAAAAGAAGTGATCATCATCTTATTGAATGTGATACCTGTTTTAATTTGATCTGTAAGTGGAATATGAACGTTTGATATCTCAATTATAAGTCTAATATTCAAGAATTTGATTCATGGAAAAAAGGAAGTGATATTGTTTGCGCTTGAATGATATCCACCATGTGAATTTTGATGTTAACGTGAAGCTACATCAAAATATAACGAAGAATTCAGTCAAACGATTAAAAGCTATAATATATTTCTGGCCAAAACCAGATTAGACGCTCTCTATAAACTTCAACTTGAAGTAATGTTGAACTTAATTTAACCAACATAGACGTTGAAAACTTAATAATAATAACTATAGCTTATATTCTCCATTACTATGACCAAAACGTTTCCAAATGGAAAGTTAAAGATTGATGAGGAGGAAAATTCAACGTAGAGACTTAAAGTAGTTTTTCCATGTATCCATCTTTTTTAAATAATTATTTTTCTTATTAAAACTCAAATATTTTAAAATCCGCATCGAATAACTAGTGTTTGAACCGATCCGGAAGGTTTAAAGAAAGCGTCCATTAGCATCAGGACTGGTCGTAGATGGGCCTGAATCGGGCTCATTTAGCCCAATTGCAACACCCTCTCTATTTTTCTTTCCTGGTAGGCCCATATGTTAGGGGACATGGGCTCGAAACTTCTAAATTTGGAGTCGGTCCCACATTAGCCCCGCCCCTACATTGGATAGATGAACGTATCATGCATGTCCACTGCCTAATGAGCTATTTTCTTTATTAATATAAATTTATAATTACTTTATTTGTGATGATTTACACCTGAACGGGAGGGGAGCTATTCAATCTTTTTTTCTATTTTTTTAGGGAAAAATATATATATAGAAAGGACGAAGCTATATATGCCTTATCAATGCTTGTATCTTGAACTTGATTGCAGATATCAGTCTTTAAACTAAAATAAATGACCATTTTCAATTGCTTATAGAAATCAATTAATACTACACTAAAAGAGAAGCTGCCATACAGAGTGCTTCAACCTTTAAAAATGTAAACGAAAGGAACGAGACACCCACCACGAAGCAGCTAATATTTTTTCTTCTATTTTTTTGAGAGCTTTTTAAGAAAAAATAGGGACTACAAATTGAAGCCTCGCTTCCTTTACACAAAAATTGCGAGAGAAAGAAGAAGATGTAGTTTGCCAACAAAGCCTATACAACGAGCATACTAGTTGTGTTGAATGGGTTTTATGCACGACTCCCACAAAGCAATCAAAACTCTATCCGTAAGCGTCTCATTTCAGATCGGAAGGTGGGGCTGGTAAGCAAAGTCCGATGAGCAAGACTCCTTATATCCTCACGTGAACAGTCACGTGAAATACGAACTAGCTCCCACAATGCACCTCCACTAATCATATCCTTAGCATTCACTTCTGTATTTTGATGAAAAAACCAACATATAACAATAATGAGCAAGTCTCATATTTCTCTCTTAACTTCTGATATACACTGAGACATATATAACCTACCATGCTGAGCCAAGTGGCAGAGAGCAAGCTCGATGTGACGCCGGATTGGTGCAGCTTCATTGTTAGCATTTTGTACAATCCATGGCAGTGCACCATCTTCTATCAGAAGTGATCTGCTAGTTTTCATCCCTAAAAGAAGCCACCAGCATATTAAAAATTATAAGACAAATTTTTAAACTTTCTCTGGACTCAGAAACACTAAATACTGATTTGCAATGTATAACTTAAATCTTCCACTTTTATTCTAATAAAAAAACTATATTACCTTGAGCACATGCACGAGACTCGCACTTTGCAAAGTTAGCTATCCCACGTGCTACTTGGGAAAGGACATCAGGATGTCCGCACCTTACAATCCCAAGCAATGCTTTGATACCACCTTCGGTCCTCAAATTCATTTGAAGCTTATCTGCAGGTTTATATCATCTCTCATTAGTTACATATGAAAAAAAAAAAGAGATATGCCAAAATGCTGCATACCATTGCCGCATAAATTAGCAATAGCTCCAGCAACCATGCGAAGAGTTTGGGGGTCCTCAGCATCAGCTGCTGTCACTGATAATAGACTGATTCCACCTTGCTCCATTATAAGTTCTTGATTGGCTTCTGTTATCCCAGACATGAAGCAACATAAAAACCAAATATTGAAACCCAACTGAACATTTCCCAACCCAAAAATAATAATGTCCAAAAAAAGTAGCCCAGGCAATTCTTAAGAAAAAATATCAATCAACTATTACCGTTCATTGCTAGATTGGCAATTGCACCAGCTGCCACCCTACGAACAGTTTCATCTTCAAAGCTTCTAAGAAGCATCAGCAAGGAAGTAAGACCACCAGTTTCAACAATCTTCTTCTGGTTCGTTTCTGCTTATCACATGTGACCACAAATTGATTTAGTGTTGAACAAGTAACAACAATAGAAAAACAAATTATGAAATTGTGCTGCTTTTGCAGCAGCTTAGGTAACGGTAGTATACAAAGATGAAACAGTGATACCGAAGTCTATACAGGTGTAGAAATTTACAAATCTTATAATTGATAACCCACCGTCAGCTGCTAGATTGGCCACCACTTTTACAGCATGAATACGAACATTGGCATCGTCAGACTCGAGCAATGACAAGATCTTTTGTAATCCAACTGTTGAATTAATTGATCGAAAGCACAATGAGAAATGCCAGTGGATAAAATGTAATCTATTTACGTTGCTTTGAGCAAATATTTATATCACCTTGTTCAAAGAGTGCTGTATGTCCATTCCCCCAGTCTTTTGGCTGAGAATGCCTGACTGGAGACATGTAAGCATCTACTCCATTTTGGTACCCACCTCTGGCAAGACACTTTCTCATCTATTAACATCCACCAAATGATATGGGATTAAATTTTGAATGACCATATGGGTACTATAGAATGAAGTCCAAGTTGGAACAAGAATTATTGAACTCATAAATATTCAAGCATTATCGATAGATTGTTAAACTCAAGCTAAGCACAGAATCCCATCCGTATTATAGTCAATTCATAACAAGTTTCAGCCTTTCAAATAACAATCGCACAGAAATAAAAGATTATTCCACTTAAACCATTATCTTCAACTTTAACTACTCTAAAATAAAAATAGCACAAATGTAGCATTTGACTTGAAAGAGTAATCATGGTAACATCAATTCTGTATGTATCTAGAAATAAGATTTTGTGATAAAGCATGAAAGCATGTCGAGCTTTTCTCAATTAAATACCTGATCAGCTTCAAAACTCAGTTGCAACATCTGACTTCGTAATATAATAATTTCTTCTTCAAGCTTCTTTTTCTGGTGCGCCTCCTCCTCCAGCATTTTGCGAAGCTTGAAAATCTCTGCATCTCCACCTTCCTAGTACCTCAAAAGTGGTCCATTGTATATCATCATTCTCATGCTTGTAAATGACAGACATAGAAAAAATTTATATAGCTCGGGAAAGAAAACCATACCTCGTACTGTGTATATTGTCCTTGTTGATTCTTAAGATTTTTTACTTCCTCTTCAGCCATCCTCCTTAGGTTAATTTCCTTTTGGAGCAACTTTTTTACCTCAACAATATCCTCTGAAGCAGAATACCCTGGTCCCTGAATATAATTAAAAAGAAAAAACACATATAATTCAGATCAACTGTCCAGAAACTAAATGTATACATAAAGCAATACTGCAAAGACTTTACAAAGATACCAAAACCATCAGAGTTTTATTCTAGCACAAGAACATGCATCCACTATATAAGGAATTCTATATGATAGCATCATAGACAATCAAAGATCAGACTTTCAAATGAATGAAGGCGCATGAAATTTAGAAATGTAAATAATTATATTTCGTGTCATTGGCAAAAGTGTCTCCTATAAATCAATATTTAAAATAGGAGTCAACTTTCGAGAAAATAGAAAATAATTAAAAAAAAAAAAGTGATTATACATGGGAATTACCTGTCCTTTACATTTACCATCAACCAGGCCATCAAGGTCATGCTTCTGTTCATTTGCCACCAACTTCTCCTCCAATTTCTTAACTGCTTCCATATAGTCCATCTGACATTTTAGCCTCTCCTTCTAGAGAAAGAAAGAGAGAGAAACTTAGAAATTTAAAACACTTAATAAACTATTAAATGAAACCACAAGGCTCTGTTGGTATCATATTTTATTGTTTTTGTTTTCCCCTGGTCTTTTTCAAATTGAAACAAAGTCTAAATCTAGCATATGACTAGTACAAGAGCATCTATTAGAGAAATAACATAACTCTCAGTTGTTATCAGTTTACAATAACTTTAGAGATGTTTTTCTTGTTTGTAAAATTGGTTCAACAAACCTCTAGTGCTTCTGTGAAGTTCTGCTCAACTTCAGACACACGGTTTTGTGCATCTAAGTTTATTCTTTCAAGTTCTTCCTCAAAAGCCTTCTGCTGTCTTTCATTTTCAGCAATAAGCTTGTCCAGTTGTACTTCAAGCCTTTTAGACAAACTTTTGTAATCAAACTCCTCCTTTATCTTCAACATATTCTCCACCTTCATGGCCTATCATACGTGAAAAAGACATCCATTGATTACTCAAGCAGTCATGTAATATGAACCTAAAAAAGAAAAAAAAAGGAGGATCTAGGTCTAGTTTGATTGTGGTAAATATATTCCATGCGTCACAGATGAGATATACTCCTAATGTAAAGCTTGTTCTCTCCCAAGTATGAGAACTAACCCTTTGACCGAATAGTATGGTACTTGAAGTCTCCCCTCGATGACGTGGAGATGGTCCAATAGTAACAATTAGTGAAGTCCTTGCTGAGCCTGTGAATGAATACAAAACATGAATCAAGAAATAAAAAGTAACACAATAATTAGCTTGTGAAAGTAGATTGTTGGTTTTAAAAAATGCACAGCAGAATCATGGCTAAAATTCATGAAGACTCTGGTCAAGCAAAAATTACGAGGACATGAAATATCTCACCTCCAAATGAATCTCTAAGTAACCTTGTAAGCTTTGAATCACGAATTGGAACATGAGCACTATTCTCAGCAAGAGCATTTATGCACTTCCCTAACGCACTGAGAGAAAGATTTATAGACTTAGCTTCCTCTAACATGTGTCCCTCACTTCCTGCCATAAATGAAGATATTAATTTCACCATATTTAGATGGTTTACCCCATAAATAAGTACCTGATAAAATGAGGCATATCAATTCTTTAAATGCCATAAAAAAAGCCATAAGCAATAGCAGGTGCACTGCAATCATATCATACAAAGAAAACATTTTATTCAACAACTATAGTTAAAGTTATTTCACCATTCTCTTCCACCTTGTGCTTAAGAAGATAAGTTACAAGCTCCTACGATAGTCCCACTTGTGGACAAGAATTTACAACAGACCTATCATATGTTGATCACTGACATAGCAATGATAATTAAAAGAAACAGATCTCATTTCCACAACAAATTTCTAAACTAACAAATAAGGGCCATGAAATGCACAAGAGATGGTAGACAACTGAACAAAAGAAAGTTCTTTGATAGCAAGTCACTTGTTGATTACAAACATACATCATCTAATAGTTATATATGGAACTGATATACAAAAGAAGGTTACAAGTTTGGGTATACACCTGATTTGTGGATTCGCTCAGAACCTGCCAAGTCTACCACAACAAGTTTGCTCTTCCGAACAAGTGGTTTATAAGGCTTTGTCAAGTGAGAGGTTTCACCATTTTCACCTGAAATATTATCTTCTCTTTCAATACCTGACCGCTTAACATGTACCTGCACTATAAGAAATTTACATGTACTAAGATTCCAGATGCACTACACAAAATAATGCAAACTGTAACCAATAAGAACTTGATATTGTAACATTTTGACGCACAATAAGTAAATAAATAGAGATAGTTAATCATTTTACCATCAGAATAGCATGACTACGTGAAGATTCAGTATTCAACTTTGTGTTAGCAGCAACTCGATGTGTTTCCCCAAGTCTTAGCAACTCCAAAAAAGTCTGCTGGTCCTTGATTTCTACAATAGTTGCCCCAGGTAATGAAACATCCCCAGTTTTTGGATCTTCCACAATGGGGATGTTATCATTTGCAGGATCAAGAAGGTCTTGAAGGGTCTCCATATAAAGCTACACATTTTTGCAGAGAAAGGGAATGTTAGACTGGGGAACATCAAAGACAGGATAAAACAGAGAATTGAGAAGATTAAACCAAAGAGTGCATATTTTAAAAAGCTTAAATCCTAGTTAAACAGAATCACTGGAAACAGCACAATTAGGAACTAAAACCTGCAGATATGAGACTGATACTGAATCTGTATGCAGAGATATATCTGCTAAAATATCCTCCATTGATCGAACCATTATTCCACGATCAGATGTATCTTCCTCTCCCAGACGCCCAGTGTAAATGTTTTCCCCGTACCTGTTTGACCATAAGCCATCACGGTCCCATTGTAACCATCCAGAACGCTCTAAAAAATATCAAATGGTACAGAAGTGAGTTATTGTTTATAATCACCGCAGAAGGCAGCAAGTACATCAACTGTTAGAAATAATGACGTGAACTGAAAGAGTCTTCAAGAAGATAACGCCGAAGCTCAAAAACGATATTTTACAAAATGAGAAAGAGAAATAACAAACCTCCACCACAGGCTTAGCAACAACTTCATAGACTCGTTTCTGTGACGCAGATTCAGTAAGCACCTCATCGAATTCATAGGTATCTAAATCCCAATTGTTTTTCCTAAGTTTCAGCCGTTTAAGCTGAGATTAAGCAAATGCAAGATAAAGTTATTAATGGATCATAGCCGAGCTCTAAGCTACCATAAAGCTAGAAATTATCATTCTAATAGGAAAACTTAAATGTATAACCACTTATAAATAATCACGTAAGATGAGCGTACTTCGGGCTGTAGTTCCACGCAGTCTGCAAAATCAGCATCAGCCACCACCTCTTCAGCATTTCGGGGTCGCAATCTTACAGCCACTCTAACTCTCCCAGGTACTGTTCGGAAAGCAAAAATTAAACGCCAGCAAGCACAAGGTCATCTATATTGCTTTGTCTTCCATCTATATTTTTTCTTTTCCCGATTTTAAGCATGATTTGGACAATGCAAACCTCATTACCATCTCTTTACAACCAAGCAAAGCCCAAATCACAAGAACGAGTTATAGACCTTTTTCCTAAACTAAATTCATTCAAAAATTTCTACTACCATAAAGTACAAACAGATTAATGATTAAGAAAAAGGAAGCACATTTGGTCTCAATTAGATGAGAAAATTTGAAATCGAAAACACCAACCTCCTTCGTCCTTGAAACCTCCGGAGCTGGTCCGGCGGATAGCGGATCCACTAGATTGCGGAGGGAGCCTGGACTTGAACGACGACGTTTTGAGGTTCAAAGGACGATCCAACTTGGGACTGGCCTTATGTGCAGCGGTTCGGTGAGCGCTGAAGGCCATCTTATATGTGCCCGAACTTGGCCTTCCAAGTTCACCAAGACATTGAAAGCCACGGGGTCACTGGCTGCGTCTTAGCGGGTGTCTATGTCACCGAATGTCTTAAGTTTTGGGGGCCTCGTTGGTTTCAAAGTAGTAATGCAAAGAACAAGAAAAAAGAAGAGGAATTGCAGCGTTGCAGGGTGAAATGAAAGTGATGGGCAGTGGGGGCTAAGAGACAATAGTCTGAGTCCCTGAGAGAGTGGGTGTGGGGCCGTGATGGTTTTCAAAGTCTGAAGAAGAGGGTGGTCAAATTTACGAAATTGTCACTGTGACTGTTTCAGGTAAGTAAAATGTGTGTGACAGTTGTGTATCCATCTAATTTTTTATCAGTTCACTGCTCCCAGATCGTGTTCGGAGTGACAAGAAGTGACAACCGCCATTGTCGCGCCAACTGGTCTTGTCGTGCGCTACGCCTCTTCCTTTGGTTATTTTATTTTTCCTACAATTAAATTCCCCTTTTTAAAGAGAAAATTCCGGCGTACAAATACTTATTTTCTAATTATATTTATAAAATCTTAGTTGGGCTGTCGTTATAAAAAAATCTAAGAATTGTATTCAATTTGAATTTTAAAATATTTTGATAGGTGTTTTTAGTCAGAAATTTTTAAAGATTTTAATAGAATTTTTATAGAGTTTATAAAAGTATAAGTAACTTTTAATTGACTTTTTATTTTTTATTTTTATAAATTTTGAAAGATTTTTATAAATTTTTTTATTGCACGAGGTTTTTTTATTTTTCTCAAAACGATAATATTTTTTTTAATAATGATATCATTAAATAAATAGTGATGAATGATTTTTGTTTTCCTGATAAGAACGTTATTAGTTTTTTTTTTTTAAGAGGATGTCAATAAATAATAGTAAAGGATAATAAGATGATAAAATAATTTCACAATGAGGAAAAAATATAAAGATGAAGCAAAATAAATAAAAGAGAGGTAATATTAATATGTGGCTCTGACATATTATTAAAATTAAAAAGTCGTTGAAAGTTTTTTAAAAAAAGAAAAATTTATAAGGTTGAATACATATAAAATTAATCAAAAATCATTAAAAGTCTGTATAAATTTATTTTTTATAAAAGTAAAGTCCAAATTAAATATCTTTAGACTTTTATTAATTTTAAAAAGTTATAATTGAAAACTTATAAACTTTTAATGACTTTTTAAAAGTCTATAAAAGTTAAAATTAAATAACTCATTACTTTTAAAAGTCTTAATTAAATACCTCTAGACTTTGTAAATTTATAAAAATTTTATAAAGTCATAATTGAATACACCCCTATAATTTTAGATAGTCAAGGGTTCCTTTTGAATTGCTAAAACAAATTTCTTACAACGGAATATGATATGGATCAACAAAAATTTGAAGAAAAACATTTACAAATTGGAAGAAATGGCTGTAGGTGTACCCGCCAGACTCTAATTAAAAACTAGCCTAATAATGCTATGAAAAAGTTAGCTTAATTATTTAAAATTAAGGATTTGAACAATGCACCACAAAGTCAAAAACATTATACAAGGAACGGTATGATAGATGGATAATACGTCACATTTTAGCTAATGTCAATATTTAAGCAAAGCATATATATATATATATATATATATATATAACTGTTTCTCTGATTGTGCTTGGTTAGTTTGACATCATAGAAGGAACAATATGATAGATAAAATGGTAATTTGGTTATGTTTTGTATGGTAAGCTATAAAAAAGTATGGTTTCCAAGTCAATTGTGTGATGCTTATAGGTCCAACATAAAAAAACTCAGGTATTTATCACAATACGACAGCCCACCGTCCAATTTATTAAATATATGGATGTATAAATACATATATAATTATTTAAAATACTGATTAAAAAAGTGAGATTTCATATGTAGCATGACAAAAATTGAAAATTTATATGTTACTAAAACCAAAATTGCATACCATTATAATACAGCTTTATTTTTAAATTACACCAACCATTCAAAATCTTTATAATCACGGATCCAGTATAATATATTGGGGGAAAAAAAAGAAGAAGAAAAAAGTACAAATGCACAGATCTAATAGGAAAACATATATACTAAAAATGGGCCAATCAGGATATGGCACGCTCTTCAATGAGAGAATAAAACAGAAATATAATTCTTCTAATGAGACAACCTTAAAAGGTTAAGGGGACTAATAAAGGGATTAAAGAAAGATCATGTTTTTACATAGTTGAAGTTGGCATTATGATTGTTTTGCTTAGTCAGGCTTTCATTACTTTTAATGCAAAAAGTTAGCATTGCATTAGCAAACAAAAAAAAAATTGGCACTGAGCCACCCAAAAAGGGTAATTTTCTTTTGTCTTCAATTCAACTTACAACTTAATTTACGATTATAACCTTTTCAATTGAATTATTATTCTATTCAATCCTTTCGTCGCTCTTAAATCGTATGATAATCATAAGTTTCAACTTCAACGCCATAACAAAACCAGACCATAAAGTTCCAAGTAGATTGAATTTGAGGTCTTCTTTGACCAACACCAAACACTTCGGCTGTTTTACGTGGACAGTTCCCACTTCCTTCCTGTGTCTTAATATCTGATTTTTTTTTTGTCTACGGTGATGTTATTTGTCAAATAAAATATAAAATGACATTTTTCTTTTCCTTTAATTTTTGTATATGTATAATTAATTAATCCATATTAATTATTAAACCCCATTAATGTAATAAAAGAATTCAGTCTTGGTGACTATCAATGGTATAATATTTGAAAATACAGTGACATAAAACAAAAAATTGATTTTTTTTTTTTGGACTTTTTGTTACTTATTATACGATAAGAACTTTGGCAAGTTATAATAATTGTTTTTTTTAACTGAAAAAAATTCTTATAATACCAATCTAAAAATCTATTAGAAATCAGAATGTATCACAAATTCACAGAGTGAGCCACAGGTGTTTTATGGACTTCATCTTATGGTTGGGCAGGAGGTTAGATATATAATTTTCATTTAATTAATTTGAAATATTTGTGACTTAAGTGAGATATTATGTGGAAAAACCAAAAGGAAATGCTAAGTGACACGCGTCATCACCAAACATGAGTAGTAGTAGAATCTTGACTACTCCACAGCATCTTCCAAACAAACCCTAATAAAAACCACAACGCATAAGCCATCCGCAGCCAGCCACCACTGCAGACTCTCGTTCCTTCCCTGTTACTGACCCGAATCCGACGACATGACCCGCTATTTCGTCCAAAGATCCGCCAACCTTCTCCGTTCTATTCCCAGAACTCCCTTGACTTCGATTATCACCACCATTACTATTTCCATTCGTTGAAATTTGAAGTCAGCCCCTGTGCGAACTCACCTTCAAAACCAGTATATTGACTCAGTATATATCCAGGGTCGGGTTCATATAGCCGTTCGTATTCGGGTTTCGGAGTTCGCTTGTCTAGAATGGCCACGTTGAAGAACTATAGCACGTGCCTAAGAGAGTCTGCTCTCCAGCTTCCGCGTCACAGTCCCGGCGATAGATATAAGAGGTTTTATCTCATCCTCTGAAAATTTAATTCAGTCACTTAATTAATAATTAACGAGATTAGCTCTTATTAAAAAAAAAAATTAATATATAATATTCACTATTTGTGAAAAAAATAATAATTTTGCTTTTGAACAAATTTTTTTGTTATATTTATTTCAAAATTGCTACTGGGGTATATTTAATTGAAAATTGTTACTGGGGCTGAAGTAGATAGAGCCGAATTATATCTGTGAATTCCAAAGTTGTGACTTTTGTTTTTGGGTGATATTCAAGCTCATCTTGAACCAATTCAGCTATGCTATGCTATGCTTAAACTATTTCCTTATTGCAACACAAATAGTGAGTCTAGTATTCTAAAGAAAATATTTCCTTAGAATCGGGTATCCAATATTTTTATCACATAAGAAGTTCCTAACTTTTGTTTTTAATATATTCAATTCCTGGCTACCGGAAAATTATTAGTTCCTAACTTTCCCCTGATTTTATTTTTAATGTAATTGCTCATTTCAGCTGCACTTGAATATGTTTTTCTCTTTCCTTTTATTCTTTCTTTTCTTGTTTCAGTTATACTTGAGTTTTCTCTCCTTATTGGTTTTTAGGAAACGTACGTGAATGTTGTGCATGACATGGATATAGATGGTTATGATAGATTAGTCTATTTCTATGATGGTTATGAAATTAGTTTCTAATGCTATATACTGTGCTGCTGTGAATCAGGAGGAATTTTAAATTGAGGCCACTAGCAGCTGTAATTTCTAACTTTCATCTTCCCATGCGAAGTTTCGAAGTTAAAAACAGGTAAGCTATTTGTATATAATTTACTGAATAGATGGTTTGTATAGTGAATTATTTGGATGTGAATCTAGATAATTGTAATATTTTGTGGTAGGTTGCATGAGAATGCAGAAAGCTTTACTTTGTATGGACTTTCTAGAGAAGAAGGCATTATAACAGTTTTTTGATGATCCTTTTCTTTTTTTTTTTGCATACACCTCAAGAAAACCAAGAATGGAAATTGTCTTTAGGAAGGAGAAGAAAACTGTTATATTATAAATATTGCCATTTCTTTCAATTCGTATATAGGGTCTTAGCTCTAGTCAACAGGCAGCAACTGGAAACCATATGTTTTCTTGTGAAAACTAGAGCTTTTTTTTAAAAATAAAAAAAAAAAAATTTCCTCTATATTTTTCTTATGAATGTATTTGAAAGATTTGATGGACTAAATGGTTATCCATGCTCCTCATCCAATGTTTGCAGGACATCATCCGAAGATATAAAATCTGTTAGATTGATAACTGCCATCAAAACCCCATATCTTCCTGATGGAAGATTTGATCTTGAAGCATATGATGCCTTGTTGAATATGCAGATTGTGAATGGGGTTGAAGGTGTGATTGTTGGTGGCACAACTGGCGAAGGCCAATTGATGAGCTGGGATGAGCACATAATGCTTATTGGCCATACAGTCAACTGTTTCGGTGGATCAATTAAGGTAATTGGGAATACTGGAAGCAACTCCACTAGGGAAGCAATTCATGCCACTGAACAAGGTTTTGCCGTTGGAATGCATGCTGCCCTTCACATCAATCCTTATTATGGCAAAACTTCCTTGGAGGGGATGGTTTCACACTTTGAAAGCGTGATCTCAATGGGTCCTACTATCATATATAATGTGCCATCACGGACTGGGCAAGATATTCCCCCGAGGGTGATTCATACGTTGGCGCAAAGTGCTAACTTGGCTGGTGTTAAGGAGTGCGTGGGAAATGATCGAATTGAAGAGTATACTGACAATAAAATTGTGGTGTGGAGTGGAAATGATGATCAATGCCATGATGCTAGGTGGGGTCATGGGGCTACTGGAGTCATATCTGTTACAAGTAACTTAGTTCCAGGTTTGATGCATAAGCTCATGTTTGGCGGGAAGAATCCAACCCTTAATGCAAAACTCTTGCCTCTGATTGATTGGCTTTTCCAGGAGCCAAACCCTATTGGCTTAAACACAGCGCTTGCTCAACTTGGGGTTGTGAGGCCAGTCTTCAGACTGCCATATGTTCCTCTTTCTCTGGCCAAGAGGGTAGAGTTCATGAAGTTGGTTAAGGAAATCGGGCGGGAGAATTTTGTAGGACAAAAAGATGTTCAGGTTCTTGACGATGATGATTTTGTCTTAGTTGGTCGCTATTAAACACTGGTAGTGCTTTGTTTTATTTCTATTTTTGATTTTCCCGTCAAATTTTGTAAACAGTTTTATGTTGTCTATTACTATGATCGTTGTTGACTAATAAACATCAATGTGTATGGGATAAATATTTCTATGTGGTTCTGTGAATCACCTTTGCTTGCTGGAATGCGTAATAAGTGTTGGTGTCTCTTGCTATTATTCTGTCTCACATATATTTACAATACAAACAAGTGATAATTATTTTGCTTCTTTTTTTTCTTTTTTTTGTTAAACTCATGCTGCATTTTTTTTTTGGGGGTAAATTACTCATGCTTCATGGCTTGGGTACCTGGGACTAAAATACTTGCTGATAGGTTAAAGTGTAGTTGTAAAGCCCAATGGCTTTGAGATGGGTCTGAAACAGTGTGTCATTGACAAACTTTCACTTCCCTGAACTCTGTAATTGCATTGCTTTCCACATCTTAATTTCTTAAGAGCAGATTATTAATGGTTTTAAAGGCGCTTCTAATTCTTTTCCTGGGAATTTTATGGCTTTCTAGACCAGAACTAAAAGAAATGAGTCATTGTAACTATCAGATTGATTTAGCATCTTCTCCCATCTCCCAAGTCCAAATTTCCACCTTCATCACCCTTTCTAATTAAAAGCACACGCAGAGCTTTGGGATGAATAAAAAATTAAGTTGTGATTTTTAATCGTCACAATGGACTTCTTCCTTGCAGAGTTTAGTGGAAGCAACACAACACTAAATTACACATCAAGATTTGCAGAGTTTGATTTTCTTTTTTCTTAAAAATAGATCTTTCCAAAGTGTGAGACTTTTTTTTTTTTTTGTCTTTTTCCTCAAGGGAATGCAGTTGGCTTCCGCGTGATAAGTTTTATTACTCTGGAAGTTAACGGTTTCGTTTAACAAGCTTGCAGCTAGGTTTAGGCAGGCGGAGCCACACACACGCCCTCCATTGTTTCTGGCTTTCTGACACGCTCTCTATTAGATTATTTAATGAACGTCTCTATCTCTCTCGGTGTTTGACACGACAGTTTTTTTGAGTTTGTAATTAACATTTACAAATTGGCATGCCCTGTTTCCTCTGCTACCCAAGTTGGAAAACTTGCGCAAAATGAGAGGAAGGAATAATGAAATTGAGGAGGACGCTCTTGTAGCAGTGTGTGTGTCTATATGTACATAATTTCTTTTTAATTTTCCCAATATAAACTCGAAAATTTAATATGTAAGCCAAAGTAATGTGTATTTCCGACTCCATGACCAAAAAGTACGTAATATGGAGTGTCGGCCTTTATCTTCACAAATTAAACTCAGGGGTACGCAATTCATAAAAAAAAAACAAAAAAATTCAGTGGTACGCACTTTACTTTTCCTCTTTTTCGAGGGGGATCAGAAGTTCAGTTCTACAATGGTACTTTTTTTTTTTTTTTGGTAATAGTTCTACACTGGTACTTGGAAAAAGGTTACGATTACATATATATAGTTATAAACTTCTATATTTTTAAAATATAACATAAAATCATTCATTTAGCTTTATCTATCTACTCTGCACCCTAAATTTATTAGAGAAAAAAAGAAAAGAAAGAAAAATAAACAAACCCACAGAAGTGGGCCAAGGGAATTAAGATGCATGAAATAACAGTATGAGAGGCCTACATGATCCCTAATATTAAAGAGCTAAACTATCCGAATCTGCTACATATGCTGATGATGATGGGTATTTAGTTGGGAGAAGTCAAGGGCGTGCATGCAGCTTGGAGCTGAGATAACAAGGCTTGGTTCTCTTGGAGAAGAAGCAAAGCTTTCATCCTCAGCTTCTTATTCTCTTCCATAATGCTTTTGTTCTCCATATACAGTTTTAGATTCTTGATTTCCATCTCTACCTTTACATCACCCACGTCCACCATGTCCTTTTCTTCTTTATACTTTGCTATTTTTGTCAATCTTCTCATCCTGTTTATACATTTCACAACTCTGTTATAGTTTTTCAGATTATAATTTAAGTACTCATGCATGCAAAGAGAGGAAAAGATCGAAAGAGAGACTGAGAGATCAGACACGCACACACACAAATGGGTTCGTTGCAAACCTAGCTAATATGTGTGAATATATATGAAAAAAAAGAAAAAACCTGTTAAGGCGGTGAACTCGAAGGCTAGGCCGCTTCGATGAGCGCTGACGACGGCGAAAAGAAGCAGATAGACTATTGTAAGGCATCATTTGTGAGGACCTCGTATATAGATTTCCTTGTACAACTCTCAGTTTACAGATATATATAGGTAGGGAGAGGCTGCAGGGTAAGGAGAAGAAATTGAGAGAGAAAAAAGAAAGAGAAGAAGTTGAAGGAGAAGCTAGCTAGGAAATTAGTGTGGGTTGTGGTGGTTGTTGGATTTAAATAGGAAGAGATATATGTGGATATATACAAACTAACTAGTACAAAAAAGTGAGTCACATTCATATAGCTAGCTGTGATGTTTGTGTTTGCGTTTGCAGTAGTAGTACTTGAGAGAGAGAGAGAGAGAGAGAGAGAGAGAGAGAGACTTTTGGTAGCAATGATGGCAAAAGAAGTCATGATTACAAAGGCCAGCAGAAGATGGGAAAATGCAGAAGAAGAAGATGAAGAAAAAAGGGTTTCTAGCTCCTCTTCTTTCTTTGGCCTTTTTGAATGAGATTTGCTTTAATTTTTTATTTTATTTTGAGTGTCTTTTGGGTGAAGGGTATAGAGGGTTGGGGCACACAGAAAACGACTGTACCTCCAAGTTGTGACACTCCATTTTTTGAATTTTAGGACTTTCCCCTTCAGTTTTTAATTAAAGTTGGTTTTTGAAATTGGAGGTCCTTCCTGTTACCATACAAAGCCTACCTCAAAATATATGACATTCAATTAAAATTATATGGATCCTGAGCTGTAACTAATTATAGCTGGAAACGAAATCATCATGTAATGCCACATAAATGGAGTAAGTTTGAATACTAGTTTTTGTCAAACTAGGCTGCATTTTATATTATGTGAAAATTTACTCCAGGGTTCATATACAAGTGGAAAGAATTTAATGGCCCACAGCACTGTAAGTCCACATTCATTTTTATATAAATTGTGTCTTGAATTGTATTATAATATTACGTCGTTGATTTTCGACCACATCCATGTTTTCTACACATTGCACCACCTACAAACCATTCTGCATGGGGACTTCAAATCTCTCTCTAATTTTTCTCACTTGTACGGAGTATACTATATATATATATTGTTAAAGATTACAATACGTATTTAATTTTATTTATCATTGGAAAATACTATTGAAGATTATATGAAATTTGAACAAGTGAGGGATTTATTCAGCAAGGGAAAGTAACCAAAGAAAAAACAAAAGTAGATTTTTCATTAACAAATAATATTCTTGAAGGTGAGCTGGTTTCTATAAAATTATACAGGCATGAATATACAATGGGAATATCTTATGTAATTGCTACGAAATTAGGAGATTCCCATATGGTCAAAAAGTTATTATTATTTGTTTTTTGTTTATTGGTGGATGAGAACTAGTGGTCGGTCTCACTTTTTGATGAATAAAAAATGTTTTAAAACATTGTTTATAAAGTAGTACGTACGTAACCCTTTTCTAAATTTAATTTCCTGCGTTTGAACATGTGGAAGTACATGTTTACAAGTTGTGTGTGAGATAATTAGTCAAACTTCCAACATGTAAATCCAAACTTAGCGAATTAAGCCTAATCATTTGCAATATTGGTTTGAAAACATCAACGCATAACAGCAATATTTTATTTGTAATCTTGCGTAGAACACCATAATTACTTTAGAATAACAATATTTTATTTGTCAAAAAACGTAATAATTAACTAACATTAAAAACCCCGAGTCTCAACTGTCTTTTGATCAATACTTTATAATTGGTAAGTTCACAAACAAGATTTGAACCACTTAATTGTTTCTTATATATTATGATCTCCTTTCTATTTCTGGAAGTCATTCATCCACAGCTATATATATATATATATATATATGTACCATCGCAACACTCACATTATACATAGGGGTTTCACGCGCAAATCATGCTTGCAGTTTTGGCCTTGAGATTTGCCAAAGAGAGATTTAGAGTATATACCGAATAGATTACATATATCTATATATATATATATATATATATATATATATATATATTGCAAGGGAATGAAGGAGGGAATAGTCAATGTTGTTAGGTCCTGCTTTTGTCCCTTTTCTTGGTGTAATTGAGTACAAAGCAATGGTCATTTATTTGGAAAATGAAGCTCGTTTTGGCTCCTTCTTCTTCTTCTCCGTCATCATCACCACCACCACCATTTCTTTTATCTCTCTCTCGTATCCATTGGATGGTATTATCATCATAATGATGGTGGTGGTGGTATTTTGTCCAACTTCATCAGCCATCAGCCAAGCCCATTTCACATGGTCCCTTTAACTAGCTGGTTACAATTGGACACGCTTTGCTAGCCTATATACTACCCTACGATCTAATATAACAGGGGGACCAAAACTGTAATTTACTAGCCTTTTTATTTCTGTCACAAAAAAAAAAAAGGGGAGAAAGAAAGTTACATGGTCAAGGTTAGGGCTTCATGTAATTTGTGTTACTTTCAACATGAATATATGTGTGTTGGGGCTGTCATATATATATATATATATATATATATATATCATGCTTCATGCCCTTCCATTGCTTACCCAAATACATAAAGCGCTAGCAAATCTGGTTTTAATTACTAATTTGATGGAATTTGGTGCACACAGAAGTATACAGTAGATGTAAAACAAAGAGGCTCAAATCCCTCATCATGCCCTTTTGAACATTAAGGGTTTAGCCATTTGATTAGGAGTACGACCACTAGCCTTCACTCATTTGCTGTAATACCATCACCAGAAGTACTTATACTTACTACCCATGAGGGATGAGATATATGAAGCTAGTCAACGAAGAAATCAAACTCCTCCACCACATTCAAAATTGATCTAATTGCCCTCTCTCTTTGGTTTGTTTCTTTCAAACTTGGAATCTTCTTTCTCCAAATTATGTATTTCAGTGTCTGTACGAGTATAACAAAGACGAGTGGGTATCACATGTTATATAGTATTAAATATCTCTATATGCTTTGTTAGATTTCTTAAGACGTACCACAATTTCATGTCTGAACGGAAATTGGAACTGGGTTTTATTAATTGAAAGCAACAACATGAAAATGTTAGGTAAATGTTTTTTTTTTTGCCCTGATTTTGATGTGTAGGAAATTTCACATGCACTATTAAATGAGACTGTACATGAACCTCCGTCCATCATATACCATGTGGTCCACATCACAATCACCATCTTCCGAATTCAAATAAGGAATTGATCATGATATCTCTCTGCCACTCAATTATCCACAGCAATATATGCAATGGATTGTCCGTATTAAGATTGGACACATCTTCACCATCATCACTACCTATATAATTACCACCATTATTATGGCCCTTCTCTATTATATATGTGTGTGTCTGTCTGTGTGTGTACAATTATATCTTCTATGAATTTTCAGTCGACGGTAAATTCCAACGGCTATAGAGTACTACTAGCTAGCTAAGCTAGTAAGAGGGTGATTTCAAGCAAATGGAACTAAGTTCTTCCTTTTAGCCATTCGATCAATATGCTCATCTGCCTGTATTCTCTTATATATGTGCTTAATCTGAATGTATTACAATTTGTATGCTATTTATTTTCAGATTGTACTACTTATTTTTCTTGCTAATTAAATCTTATTACGAACTACCTTTATGGCTGAGTTTGTTAATTTTATCTAAATCCTGGTTTTATTTCTCGGTATTTTTTTTTAAAAAAAAAAGAAGGAAAAAAAAAACAGATTTCAAATAATTCAATAACTATGACACAAATATTGCGAAATAATCAAAATGAAATCTTACTTTAGCTAGGATTCAGTGAAAATCATATAACCATATTGTACCGTCCATTGTTATGATTACATTATATGAACTAATGGTTAACCATTTTTGTCAAAAGATGAAATAGATCAGAAAGATCCTTCTCAATTCGTCTAAATATTTCTCTTATAAATTGTTACAGGTAATGATAGCATTTGTTGAATTTATTTATTTTAATAAATGAAGGTCTATCGTCAGTATGGTACCAGATGAAAAGTAATATCATAATCTTTAAATGTCATATATATCTAAGACTAATATTAAATATCTCTATTTTATTGTGTCTTATATTACGAAGTCTTTTGACTGACAATTAATGGCTGAAGAACACAGCATTGTTCTTTGAAATCGAAGAACACGGCAATTAGACACCACTTTTTCGAAGAGTTCTAGAGGGTGAAAAGTATTCGATTACTTTCAATTTTCATGCCTCAATTTCCAAATTATCTACACATGAACCACAAAGTCCTTGATTCTGAATTTCGAGGGTAAAATTCTCATTATTACTTTTAAAATTAAAAACAACCTGTAATGTCTCAACTCAGTGCCACATACAAGTCGGCACTACATGAATATAACATCTGGGTTAGATTAATGTTTTAATATCCTTTGTCTACAGTTGTTCTGAAATCATTAAAGCTTAGTTAATTACTTTCTAACCATATATATAAACCAATTCAACATCCAGAGTATGCATATATAAAGCTTATTTTCACACATGAATATGCACATATATTAGAGATGGACTAGCTAACTAGCCACGCTCAGGCATTCAGAGGCCAAAGTTCTTTTTTTTCTTTTTTGTGAAAAAGGGACTTCTGAAACCTACACGAACTCACAATCAACCTGATTAACTCAGCTATTACCAAAAAAAACTTGATTAATTCAGCGGACCCAATCAGCAGTATAGAAAAATTAATTATCGATTCTACATGCAGCTTAATAATAACATGCACAACTAATACTACTACGCAGCCTAGATTTTCCAATTCAGAAAACCCCATGGTTCAATAATCTTTTGTGCGTATTCAAACAAAATGATAAGGAAAAAAAGAAGAAGCTACATTTGCCATATGTACAAGACGGTAATACAGATAATCCTCATCTGCGCTAGTAAGCATAAGCTGTCCTAATAAAACGTAATATGGAAGGAAGACAAAAGGCACCAAAGCCAACCATATGTACATGATAGTAATATAGATACATGGAAACAGGAAATAAAAAAGGATGAACAATCCAGATTACCTATATACAGCTCTCCCCCAAACCCCCCACTCTCCTAAACTGCAACAAAAGATAAAAATATAAATAAATATATCAGGTGCAAACTTTGACCCATCTACTGTCCAAGAGAATCTACTTCTGTAGCTGCATCTTCATCCATTCCATCATCCAGTTTTTGGTTGTTGTCAGCTTGGTCACTGCCCTCAGTCTCTGCATCTGAAATCGATCCCCCTTTAGCATGAACCCTGTTATCCTCCTCTTCATTGTCACAAGAATTCTCTGTATCAGAGTCCAAAGTAGAATAGTGTCTCCGTCGTTGTTGATCTTTATCAGCCATGCCACCACCAAACTGCTCCTTTAAATCGGGAGCGACAATCCCAATCATTTCACTGAGCGCTTGACGTTCATTCTTCCATCTTGTGGCAGCAGCCTCAGAAGATGGGGTACTTTGACTCTCAGCTGCACCTCCGTCAGAATCTTGTAGGGCAGTGCCACCTTTGTCATTGTTGTATTTACATGGAGATTCATTGTCCCCATGTACAGAAGGGGCTGTGCTGCAGGCCCAGCTACCAGCAGCTTCAGAAGCTAAAAGATCTGCTGTCTTGATTGTGCCTCCACCTTCTGTATCTTCCATACCCTTCAGATTTTCAAGGGGACTATTTGATTGACAGGGACGCAAAGCTTCCTGAGATGTCATTTGACCTGGTTCATCAGTTCCTTGTACATGGGCTTCTTCATCAAGTTGCATGGTATCCCCATCAAAAGTGTTGCTCTTGTTCAAATCAATATTTTGATCATTGATTCCAAGGCTTTCAGTTTCTGGAACTTGTTCTGTGCCAATGCCATCTACCTCCATAACAGGTGCAGTAGCACCACCATCAATGTCAGAACCAAATCCACCTTTGACACCATGGTCAGCACTTGTAAATTCGGCCTCTTGGGTATTTTGGCCTTCTTCTTGGCTTCTGATATCACAGTCATGCTTCTCAGTAACACTGGCTCCATCACTTGAAATTTCAACTTGATTTTTGTCAAACCTCAGGGCTGAAGCAGCTGAGCCAGCATTAGCAGCACTACTACTAGGATAGCCTGTCGCTTCTTTTCTTTTGCCTATGGTTCCATTTACAACCCCAACTTTCTGGTTGAGGTCAATATCAACTGATGTATTCTCATAGTTTTCCTCGTCTTCCAGAGTCCTCTGCATCGACTTCAACTGCTCCTGCTGCTTAGCAAACAGAATTGAAATCTCTTCAGTTGTGGAATAAAATGCTCTTAGCTGTGTCTCCCTGCACAGAAAACATAAATTCAGCAATACATAATTGACTACATGAAATATTGCAAATCAGTAAATGATATAGAATTCAATAAAATAAAACTTTAGTACTTGAAGAAAAAATGTACATAGGCTCTCAGTTATTAACTTAATTTTTAAGAAAGAACATAAACTTCACTAGTCTTTTTGCATAATAAATGCAACCTAAACATACATATACATGCTTCTGAATTCTTACCTAAGCATAATTCTTTCTCTGGCAGCTTTTAATCTTCGTCTCTCAAAATCAAGATCACTCAAAGCAGCATTTATCTCAAGTTCAAGGGCAGAAACTTTGGCCCATGCTTCTTCTCGAGCTGCCTGCTACCAACAACAGGAAGTACCTCAGCTTAAAAAATTATAAACTTACATAAAATTGCCTACAAAAAGCCTTACATATCAGCTTGTTGTCATATGGAAGTTGCCAAATACAGTTTTGTTTCTTCCTTTTCTTTCGGAGCCACAATCTTTAACATTCAAGCATCCCAGTCGAATCGATAAAAAAGTACAATACAAACTAGTCACCCAGTGAAAAGATTTAGGACTACAAACAGTAACTTATATGCCTGAAAGAATTTAAATTGCTTCATTACATAAAGCATGTTAAAAAATTTAGAAGTGAAGTATAAGAAGAAAGTACATGGATGACATGGCTTGTACTGGACTATCACTATGTACAACATTCTCAAAAGGCAACAGGAAAGTTTCAATTTCTACCTTTTCACTCTCAAGCTCTTTCTGCAACCTTTTTGTTTCGAGTTCCAGCTCTTCAATTCTCTGCTCCAATAACCACAACAATCCAATTAGCTTTGTAGGTGAAGATAACGTTACATTAATACCTATGTAGGCATAAGAGGTGTCATTACTTTTTTCCTACTTCCAGAAGCCAATTGCTCTTCACAAACTTGGGTTTCTAGTTGGCGAACTTTATTGTCAGAGAAGACTAACTTTTGCCTAGTGTCTTCCTGCAGCAGACAAGGCAAATTCAGACACAGAACATTTAACTTTTCATAGGAGGTAAAAGTTACACCTTAAGTAAAAGTATTAAGTTATGCCAACAATACCAATTTGGACCTCAAAGTTTCCACTAGTGAACACTGTTCTCTTTCTGATTCCTGTGAAATAAGAGGTTCATTTATCATTCTTCCACTCAATTGAACAATAGTACTTTTAATTAAAAAAAAAAAGTTCCTTATTTTTTTGTGCAACCTGAAGCTTATTAATCAATTCTTGCTGCTCTCTTTCTCGTCTTAAGGCAGCATCAGACATTCGTTTTAATTCCTCTTCAGCCTCCGACTGAGCTCTCTGCACAGCTGCTTTTAAATCTGCTGCAGCCTTTTCACGTTCTTCTCTTCTTTGTTCTCTTTCTTCATCTAACTGTGCCTTAAGTTCAGCAATTGACACCTTCTGACTACAAGCAAGAGATCAGGCTATCACTATATATATGCACATGTATACATACACACTCATATATATGTATGTATGCATATAAAACAGATAAAGAAGTATTTCTGCTTTTCTTGTAGCACACACTCTGGCAGAAGAAAACCACATGAACATAACACCCACTTGCCACATTTTAACAGATTCTCTTAATGATGATTGAGAAGAGAGAGAAGGAAGAAGGAGTAAGTCAGTTTCAGCAAATAAAGACATGTCTTTTAGAGCAGGCATTGTAAAAAAATTTCATAAACCATCATAAGCTGAATGCCCCTCTACTAGAATGCTTCAGACTATGGATTGCCCTCATCACTTGAAAAACAGAAAGATGGAAGAAGAAACTAATTATATTTCATTGGAGACAATGCAAACAGTTTAATAAAATGTCAAAGTAATATTTTCATACCAATCGGAGACCAAAGGATCTCTTCCTACCTATTCATTATTTCATTTGCTTCAGTACAGGACTGCTTAGAAGCACTAAGCCTTTCATTAAGGTCTTCCATAGCATGTTTTTGCTCGGCAGATATTCTGAGGATCTCTGTCAGCTCCTTTTGTGAAACCTCCAACATCTTATGTGACTCTTTGAGCTGATCAAGGTAAGATTTTGAAATTGATTCCTTCAGCGCATTAATTTTCTACAGGATTAAAAACATTCACCAAGTAAGAATTAACTCTTCTTAAAATTGAGTTAGAAATAACCTGAGCAGAAGATAAGCTAAAGTTAATTTGTCCTTTCATGTATTTATTAGAACAAAGTGATAGAGACAACAAAAGTATTCATGTTGATTTGTTTTGGAAGGATAGAGGGGGGGAAAGGGGATGGTATGGGGGAAGGGAAAGAACATTAGAAACAGCAAGGGGGGGGGATGGTAGGGGGGAAGGGAAAGAACATTAGAAACAGCATAAGCACAGAGTAAGCTCAAATCTATTTATGGTTGTATATGTAGAGAATGGAGACAGAAAGGTACCAGCTTAACATGGTTTAGATGAAGAAATTTAAAAACAAAAGAAAATTTAACTCCAAAATGATGCACACGCCATGCCAAGGTTTTCACAATTAGGAGAGAATGTCATATGAGTTGCACTAACATACAATTTACAACTTCCCAGAAAATCACAGGAAGGCAAGTCCTTGCACTCACTATCACCCAAAAAATTCCACACACAGATACAAATTGTAGAAATGAGAGAGACAGAGAGAGATAAGAACTGTGCCATGCACCAATTGTAGAAATGAGTGGAGGGTTCATAGTTCACCAGAAATCCCATACATTTTCATGATTCTCAACAGCTGCACGATTCTCACTGCGCAATGCATCAATTGTAATGACCTGACTCTCCAATTGCTTCCTCAATTCCTGTAGATGGTAATATTAAAAAGAAAATATAAGTTTTACAAGGACTTCAAGGCTGACCTCATAATAGTGCTTTACATCAATCACTACAGTAACATATCAAACTAAAAGGTACCATGTTTGACCGTTGTAGACTTCGAAAATCATCAAGAGATACAGGTCCCTCTGGAGCACCAATTCCAATACCCTTCACTCTCTTGTTTTCAGTAACAAACTCCTCTGTGGAGGAAAGAAATTACAAAGTGCTTGAACCACTGCAGATATCATTTTAGAAAAGCTAAATGTAGCCAAAATCTAGAATAATATCCAACCTGAGAGTGGGTTTAGCACATCATGTTGAAATTTATGTTAAAATGAAAACCATTAAATAGTCTTGTACTATCCTTATCATGAATATACCTGCTTTTCTTTTTGAACTGGCTGTTTCATTGGTGGAGATAAGAACTTCTCGATATACATAGGCAAATGCCATTTCTGTTCTTACGTGACAAAAAGGTCAATAATCAACAAACTAAATAAAACAAACTTAAGCCAACATCAACGCTAATAAAACAAAATGTATTTTGCCCCCCCCGGGGCAGAGGTTGAGGATTCGAAAGGCAGAGGAGAAAGTATTAATATCGTTACCATGAGAAGGAGGAGCAGCAAGTGATATAATGTCTCCATGATGAACATCAGTTTCCGGGCTATCCTTCGTCAGCTTCTTCCAGTTGAGATACGTCCCATTAGTGCTGAAGAAGTCGCAATAAAATGGTAAAACATAATTCAAAAATAAAGAAAAAGACTGAATAAATCACTAAAAACACAACCTTGTATCTTTCAAGAAGACCGCTGAGGAATTAGAGACCTCCTTCTTATATATCTTGCAATGACTTGCACTAACTGAAGCTGCTTCAATCTGGAACTGTGTTTCCTGTACCATTCGACCAATTCGATGCTCATTGGCGGTCAAAATTATGTTGAGGCCCTGCATCAATTTTTTTTTCCCCATCAATTCCTCAAATACTTAAACAATACATCTATAAGTGACCAAGAGCCTCAAAAATTAATCTTTTCAACTAAGGATAGCTCTCAAATGTACATGATCAAGTACTTACTAATAAAACTATATAATCTGCATGTCCGAATACCACTAGTACGCAAGAAGAACCTCAGTAAATTGTTCTATAGATAATTGCACAAATTTTCAACGATTTTGGAGGCTCATGAAAACTAAGATAAAAACAACTCCGGTACTGGATATAGAGAAACAAAAACTACTGGGTATCTAAATGGGAACATCCTCTAATCGGATAAAGGGGTTAACTTGGCCGGTTCGTAAGTCCGGTACCGGAATTAGAGAAGGCGCCATTGTCTCTGAGTTCTCGTCCTCCACATCGGCCATCGCAGGGTGTTAGTAAGTCAGAGAAGAAATTGGCGGATTCTTGAAACCCTGAATTTACCAACCACGCACTTCTTATGATCGTGGGAGGGAGAGAGTCTACCTTAGCACGGTCGGAGTCCGATAGTGAGCTGTCACTGTCTAATTGGCTTACTCGACAAAAATTCAGGTACATTTTAAAATAAAAATTAATTCAAAGATTAGGATTTTGTTTTGTAAAATTATGCATTTATTATATTGATAATTCTAATTTTCTGCCAAAAAGAAAACAAGATAACCCTAGTTTGGATTATTGAATTGTTTAACAAAATTCACCGGACCTTATAGAACACAACTAGTACACCAGAGACCACCCGAGTGGGTGGCTCACCGATTAGAGGATGCCAGCAAACTTGTTGAACCTCATGAGGCTTAAATATCCAGTACAACAACCTATGACAGACAATTTTGATGCTTGTCTCGTGTTATAGTTAAGACTAATTTAACATTAAAACATATTATCACCTAATGTAACATATCTCAAAAAAAGGAAAGTAAAAAAATTATAGCATCTTATCACAATTTGTTGGAATAGTCCATGTCTACCACTAGGCTAGGCTAGTTTCAAAATTACACTACAAAAAAAAAAAACAAAAAAAACCGTTTAGCAAAATGATTGCTATACAAATTCTGCTGGTGACCACACCGTCTCTATCTTTCCTCAAAAACACACGACTGAGAGTGATTACAACTACGGTCACCATCCAATTGCTCTGGTTGACCTTTTGAGGGCTAACCAGCAAGTGGGTTGGCATGTATTGTCACTCGATTGAGCCTGATCTCTGCAAGAGGTCGGTCCCCTGGTCCTGTTTGAGTCTGCACTAACACCCATTATCAGTTAATCATATTGTCTCCACAAATAGAATGCAAAAAAAAGATAACAGTAGGATAAACAATAAGCCTTGTACAAGACAACCCCACTCAAGGTGATAACTACATCTGATAAACACCGACTTCAATTCATTTCTCCACACTAAACCTAAACCTAAACCAAGACATAGTTAAAATGATAATAGTAGGATAAACAATAAGCCTTGTACAAGACAACCCCACTCAAGGTGATAACTACATTTGATAAACACCAACTTCAATTCATTTCTCCACACTAAACCTAAACCTAGACACAGTTCATGCACAGAGTGAGTTCTTCAGCTGGTGTGATCATGCCCTACCACATCCTCAGACACCTTATGCATAACACGTGATAGCGAATTATACACAAGTTAATGATTCGTGGATCCGAACACACACACACAGAGACAAAATTGCATGCATACAGACACTTTCACAGATTAATTGACCCCGGTATAATGATGAAACCATCAGGAACACACAAATAATCAGTTTATTTTCACCCAAAAAGGAGAAGGAATTTCTAGGACTAAGCACAACAGACCTTTTCCATTAGGTCCAGAACTTCAAACCCATGAATTACTTTGCCAAACACGGTATATAATCCATTCAGATGTGGCTGCTTTGCATAAGTTAAGAAGAACTGGCTTCCATTAGTATTCGGTCCACTATTTGCCATAGATAATATTCCCCTGGCATTGTGCTGCGACAAACAAACAAACAATAAATTTAAAATAAATTAGTGTGGAACGAATTCTAATTGTAAGCGGAAAATGTTTAATGCAGGCACAGTCATCTCCCTAGAATAAACAATATGGTATTCAAGATAATGTAAGTAAATACACTGCTTGGAATAAAAACTAATCAAATTGCCACACAACACTAAGTTCCAGATTATGATGATTCCCATCTACGCAAGTTTGGCAAGTCCCAATAATGTTAGTATACTCAATAAAGGCCTGTAAAGAAGGAAGAGGAGAAGAGGGTAGAACTTAAAAGACTCAGAATTAAGATATTAAAATTCCTGAACTGTACAACCAGAGAAACTCATACCAAAAACAAACTTAAGCTTGATTTTGATGGCTTGGATGTAATTAACTTAAGGATGTTCAGATTCGTCTTGCAAGCCTAATGCAGCATGCAATGTGGAACTTTTGTGGTCGAATACAGCTTGAAGCATAAGATCATTACCTTAAGAGACTCCCTTATCTCATCGTTGAACTTCTTGCCCCATATACTAGTACCCCCCTTGCCTGTACCTGTTGGATCTCCACCTTGTATCATAAAACCTTTAATATTTCTGTGGAATATGGTCCCATCATAATAACCACTAGCACATAGTGCCAAAAAATTCTGTATTGAAATAGAACATGAAAGGCATTAACAGGGGTCAGACGTGTGCAAATACAATGCAATACTAATTTGATTGCAGTTATGAATAAAAGAAAAAATAAGTGTTGCGCACGTCATATATACAGATGTAACAAACTCTTAGTTGATAATTCTATCATTATATAGGTGGAAATAAATTAAACCATGATCCACTTTCAATTATAAACATGACCATAAATATATAATGGTAGCAAGTGGGATCCGCATATATTCTTAACATGGTTCCTAAACAAGTTTTCTTTTGAGCAAAACTAAAAGCACAACCTATAACAACCAGCATGGAATGTTAGACCTCATATATCATCAACCATCGCCATTATTCTCTGTTTTTCATATTTTCATTTTTGGATGATTAGCAATTGATTTGTAGAAAGACCTAATATTTCCATTACCCCAGAGATTCCTCAGCCGAGGCCTAAGAATACTGACTACCCATCATTACCATCATCAAAAAGCCCTCCCAAATTTCCCCAACACAAGAGTCCAAGTATGGAACCGCTCTCCTGCCCAATTTGCGCAGCCAACCACATAAACTTTTGGATTTAAATGAAACCACGCTAAATTACAGCAAGAAAAATCCTTTAACAAAGACAAGTCGCATGGCATATTTCAACCAGCAAATATTTTAGACAAAAAAATTGTACTCTACACTTAATTTAAAAATAACTTTCAGACCCAACCAATTCCTTTTCTATACTAACAATTTGGTTTCGAAAAACTTAAAAATTAAAAAAAAAAAAGAATACGCAAGACATAATTCTCTAGTAGAAAACATATATAAGGAAAGAATCGTTACAGACTAGTTACCTCGGCAGATTTTGGGACCTCGTCGCAGAAGATCTCACACTTTATGTCGCCAAGATTTGTGTGCAGAGTGACTGACTGCAAAACCCAAAAGAATTTTTAGGAAAATAAAATAAAAATAAATTGAAGAACTTTAATTTTCATAGTTAAATTCTACGGAAGTGAATGCTATCGAAGAAATATTCTGAGAACACTAACCATTTGCGTTATGCGATTCCAAGCGAGCGGGAACGCTTCACAGCGCCGGAGCTTAAGATTTTATAGTTGGCCCCTTGAGGTCATTCCAGACCCACGCTATGTCGGTTGTACACAATTTATAGGTATAAAGGTTTTGTATAGTTACATACTGTGTACTTTTTTCTTTTTTTTTGATAAATACATACTGTATAGTTGGCAACATATCAAAGGGAATAATTTTGTAAAAAGCCTAAAACAAAATAAATAAAGAGTGCAGTTAATAAATTTTAACATCAATATTTTTAATTACAAAATTAAATAATAATAAACTTTACTTGAAATTAATTAATAATAACGTTTACATTTGTTTCACAAATTTTAAATAATTAATAATTAGATTTACTTTATATATATATATATAACTTTAAAATTTCGATTCATACAATTTTACTTAAAAATGATATCTTCCTCTCAATCTTGTTTATCACCATTACTAACATAATACCCCAAGAAACCCACCTCATTCCACTAATAATGTATTGTTTATCTTCCTCTCTTTTTATTTAAATTAATGATTCTCTGCCCCTTTCTTTCTATTTTTTATTTTTTAAAAAAAGTTGGGCAGAGTTATAAATAACTCGGAAATACAAGTAATGTTATTGGCTAAAAATTCTTTAGGGATTTGGACTCAAAACTTACTATGACCCTCTCTCTCTGTGTCCAAAACTTTGTTTTCTTAACCAACTTCTTCACAAATCGCGCTAAACATACTGCCCACATTCCACGTGAGACTTTTTTTTTTTTTTAAAGAGAACGTAATAGTGGATTTCTAACTGTATTTCTAAAAATATATATAATTCAGCTGTATTGCATTATCCAAGGTAATAGAGAAGCCTAAACAAAAGCCTATGGAGGACCCGATTAGTAAAAATATACTGTATTTTCACCTGCTTTCCACATATACATATATATATATATATATATATATATTGTCTGTTTTCACGTCTTCAATCTCTTCACTAATGTAGTAAGACTAGGCAATACGCAAAAGTACAATTTAATGGTTCAGGTAAAAGCATAAATAAAGTAAAAAAAAAAACAAATTATAACTCAGCTGTAATGCATTATCCATCTTCAAGGATTTCCCTGTGTACATGCATGCATGATGTGCTGCAGTATTTGTAATTATACCTATGGAATGGAACTTTACCAGCCAGTGATGCATTACAACAGGAGCAGTTTACATCACTAGCTAACCCATTTTTGACCCGTGAGGTTCCTGCTGTATTATTATTCATTGCGCTGTTGCTTTGAGCATTGGAGGCTGCAGCTATTCTCCTCTCGGCAGCAGCTGCTCTCTTTTCTCTTTCGGCAGCCATTGCCCTTTTTAATTCCTCCTGAATAATTATATTCATGTTATTATACAAAAACACGCACTATTCAAATCATTACTGGTGAAAAAATCCAGGATCTAGATGTGATTAAGTAGAGAAGGCTTACTAGTTAACCACACTCAAATCAAAATTAATCTAACCTCTTTAGAGTTCCCTGACATACGGCTAGGTTGAGGCTGATTCTTTACAACAGATGGAGTGGCTCTTCCATCCTGGACCACTTTTGAAGCATTCTGCGTGGCAGCAATCTGAGCCTGCAAAATTTACATGATAGCAACGTTAAAAGAATTATCGCGGAGATTTACAAATCAACATTAATGGAGGAGATAAATGAAAAGGATATCCTAATTCCATCGCATCATTTGAACAGCCATCCTATTTCGACTATAACCTCAGAGTGAAAAGCCACCCCAGAAACAAGTATATTATAAGTTATAACGCTTAAGTGTTGTTATAGAAAATAGAACTAAATATAAGTAATTTGCACCTGAGCTTTCTTTTCTTTTTCTTTACGTAATTTCTTCAACTCTTTTGCTCTTGCTTTCTTTTTAGCATCTTTTTCTGCCTGAAAAGCCACAAATGAAGTTAAATGATCAGTCCATGATTAAAATCATCAAATAGCAAAAAATTAACCTAAATTGTAAATCATCAAAATCAAATTAGTTACAAAACCATGCCAAATAATTCATCAAATATAACAATCAAAATAGTAATGGAAAACCGATTCACTACTCAAAGTTAAAAATATGCAGGACAACTAAAGAGTTCATCGTTAATTATTAAACTAACTGTGGAATGGACCCCAGAACTAACTCTTAGAGTCTCATAATGTGTTAAGATTGCCACCAAGTTAACTTGGACAAAAATATTTTCCAGTCCCTGCTATTATTAATGTATTGATATTCAGAACACCAGACACAACACCAATTACAAAAAGAGTGATAGTCAAGAGACAAAATTATACATTTAACCTTGTGCTGCAAAATATACATAAATATTAGTGAATCTAATGCATTTCTAATAACTTCTGAACATGAAAAAGTGAAGGATATTGTTGAAATTTCCATATCACTGCACATACCTGCTTAGCAGCTTGAGATTCCTCCATCTCTTTTGTCAATGCGCTAGGTACCTTAGCAGCATGCCAGTCCCACCTATCAAGATTTGAGGCCATGAACCTTCTAAAAGTATTTCTAACCTCTTTATCACTTGCCAGCATGTATGGGGTTCGCCCCCTTTCATCTTTGATACAAGGATCCAGACCCTGTTCTAAGAGCTCCAAAACCTTTTGTTCATTGCCAGACTTTGTTGCTTCATGCAGAGGTGTTGTTGTACATATAACTTCACTCTCACCCTCACTTAATATAGAAGCTTCATCAGGACTTAAACAACTTGGACAAGCTCCAGGATTTTCCACACAATCTGACTTATCAACCGTGTCCTCTTTGCCCATGATTAGGCTGTTATTCTTTATGTTACCTTCACTAAATAGTGTGTTCTTTTTGGAAATTGGAAGAATTTCCTTCTCATTTACTTCATGACCAACTTGAGTTAACTGATTGTACAACCGCCGAGCCTCCTTCAATGTAGGCCTCCGAACAGCCAGTGGAATATTTCGCACCATAGAATGCTGACGACTAAAATATGGTTTATCCCCGTTAAAAAGCAGTTGACGATTGTTAGAAGAAGCATAAATGAAGACACAGGAGGAAGCATCAAAATAAGGCTTCCAAACAGCAAGTAGTTCTTGAATTTCCTAAAATATTCATTTTACAAAAATTAGTCAACCGTGCAAGATTAGTAGAAAATTTAAATAGAAATACACCAGTTGAAAATGATTAAATTAATAGGTTTTGTTGGGAAGTATCAGAGTCATGTCTTAGTGCATTAAGAAAGGGATGAGCTGAAGTATCATGCAATAGTTGCGGCTCCACTAAATTTTATTCTTGTTTCATTAAACTAGGTTAATTCTCAGGCCAAAACATAAATAAACAAGGTTAACTCGGTTTTCCACCATAAACAAGACTGTAATATTATAGTATATTGTATTGTAACGCAGTGCCAAAACCAATTTTATAAATCAAATTAAAAAAGCAATACTAAATTTATGCCACCATGAACTGATGCTATAAAAACAAAATTGGTATGATTCTGATTCGGCTGACAGAAAATCCATATTTTTAGTACCTTTTTCAAAGCAAGTTCATTATAACGACGAAGGGAAGCTCCAGCAGAATTTGCAGCCTTCCCACTAGCATCTTTTGATGATTGTTTTTTCCCAGCCTTGGCCCTCACAACATATCTACATGACAAACAAAATTTAAGCACCATTTACTACTTAGAGGGGGTAATGACGATGTTAAACAGTCAAGGCCCAACAGAAACTTAATGCAGTCAAAGGTTGAAAAGGAAAGAGGTGTTTGTACCACATGCGTCATGCCACAACTACATTCTAAGGCATAAAAATCCATCTTGAAGTAAAGAAGCAAAAAGCAAATAAGAAGACATTAAGAGAACAGTAATTATAAACATAAACCAACCTGTGGAATGTTTTGTGAGCCACAACAGAGTTTCCGTCAAAAACACAACCAGCAAAGTGCCCACCACTTAAAAGCAACACAATTCTCAAATGGGTGTTGTCCCTTGGCTCGTGAATCAAAATTTTCAAACGGTCTATCACTTCCTTCTCTCCAAGACATGGCACACTTCCATCATTACCAATCGAACCTGCTTTATCATTCTCAAACAGAACATTTTCTGACTCATCCATAATCAAACATTTCCAAACCGAAACTCTCTCACCCGTTTGAAGTCGGACAAATAATTTCTGCTTAACATTCTCGGCCGAACCCTTGGGAATTTGAATTTCCGTTTCTGCTTCATCCTCCGACCCCGATATACTAGATACATCATAGTCTTTAAAAGAATCAGATGTTAACTCATCAAAATCATCCTCCTTTACAATGTTCTTTCCAGCAATGCTTAGCTTCACCTATTATCAAAATGTAAACAAGCAGTGCTTAGCTTCACCTGACCGTTCAAACACATCAAAAAGCAAACTTTTTGTCCAAATAAATAGTAACAAAGAAAATTTTTTGAAATTACTCTATCAAAAAGTTGTCTTTTGAAATTACTCCATCTTAAACAACTTTTGATTTCTAAGAAAAATTTTGAAAAATTCAATTAGTGGATCCATGGAAATTGAAAGGAAGGACGGCGAAGTAGAATTACATTGAATCGGTGAATGTCCGACCTAAAGTGTGAGCGTTGGTCTTTGAGGGATTCGAACTCGGTCCTGCAAGTATTGCAGGTCCACCTAGAGCGCTTCTCTTCGGTATCAGGTTCGGGTTCGTCAATGGTTTCGAGAGCGGAATTGTTGGAGGTCTCGGAGCTCGAAGGAGTTAAAGAGTGAGGAGAAGGAAGGAGATTGCAGGAGTCGAAGAAATTCTCCTGTACTTCGAAGACAGAACGGTAACGTTTCTCAGGCGCAGCTGTGATCGTTGTCGCGCTGGTTGTGGCGGCGGTGGTGATAGGGAGCTCAGGCTCTGACGCCATGTCGTCGATTTGATTCCTCATCCTGTTACAATTCGATGACAACTGCTAATATGTACACGGATTAATTCATCAAACGACGTCACTCCAGCTTCACACAAAAATCATACTGTATTTTGCGTTTATTTATTATTTAATCTTATTGTTTGACACCATATGATTTACTAATTTTAGGTTAATTTCCCTTATGCTTTTGTTATTATTATTAATTTATAAATTATGCTTTCATTTATTTTAATATAATGCTCTTCGTTTATTTGTTTTTTTTGGTCAAATGGCAACCAAATGTCCCTCGTAACATTTTATATATGGGTTCCGTAACAAGTTATAAATATGTAAATATATGTAACAAAGTATAAAATTAAACTAGCAAAGTCATAAAATGGGGCAGCAAGTTATAAATTCATGTAATACAATCATTACATATATAACAAAGTATAAAATTCAACTAACAAATTCTTAAAATGGGGTAACAAATTACAATTTTCATGTAACTTAATTATAAAACCGACAACTTAGTAGAAGTATCGTAACTTACTATAGTAACATAGCCATAGAATGAAACAACAAAAATACAAATTTAATGCAACGTAATCATAAACTAGATAACGTAATTTTAGAAAACAAAAATGGATAACATAATAAAAATAATAAATAATAGCAACGCTAGTTATTCTGGATGGCTCGTGGCTTTCTTTACAATCCATAAAAACCCAATGAAACTGTACCATAGTCCAGAATCCATAGGAAGATGCTAAGCAAAATTATTAGTCTTTTTATTTGTTTAAATTAATTTTACTAATGCACGAGTGAAAGACGGAATTAACCTAATACGGTGCGGTTTAATAGAGTAATCGGCATTGCAGGTTTTTTAAATAAAAATAAAATAAAATATTAAGTTAATAACGACCAAAAAAAGCGTTGATGAAAACTTGAACGAAAAACCCCACGCGGCATTCTCATACACGTGGGGTCATAATGACCTACCATTCGTTTCCACCATCCATCACAGATGTCGAGAAAATCTCAAATTAAACAAATAGGACGCGAAACACCCGATGATATCACAAAAAGCATGACAATAAAATTTAACAAAAAAAACAAGAAAAAAAAAACAAAACAAAAGAAATGAGCAAAGCTGACCAAGCAGCCATCAACTTGCTCATTTCATTTCCCCACTGTCCTTTCGCCCCACAGAACCAACCCCCACAGCTGCTAAAATGCGCAGCTAGCTTTTAGCCCAAGTGCTCAACCCATCCATAAATTAAAATTTAAAAAAAAAAAACCTCTACCCAGTAACATCTGATTAAATAATTAAAAAGAAATAAAATAAAACAAATAAATTAAGGAAATCTCAAATTTACTATTCAGGACAAGATGTTTGAGGAAATAACAGTGGCAGCGACAGTGACCACTAGTATCAGCAATGCAGGAGCTCCCACGTGACCAGCTGCATTGGCCGATTTACTGTTCTCCGATTCAGCCGCTGGTGAGTCTGCTGGAGCACCTCCCGGCGATTCCAGTGGTGGTGCTGGCGGCGAAGCTGCAAGGGGTGATGGAGCCTCGACAGGAGTCGGACTTGGTGCTAGAACCGGTGCAGGTGACGGAGATGTCTCTGGCGCCGGTCCCGGAGCTGGCGACGGTGATTTTCCGAACAACTCTGCTGGAAGCAGCACATTGTCGACGGTGAATATGGCGACTGGCGTTGCGTCGAGAACAGTGTCTGCAAGTCTTGACGAGTCAACACCAGTATGGAGAACCACCGAATCGCCGTCATGGGTGACAGTGAAATCGTACTTCCCAGCTTCATTAGTAGCCAAGGTACTGATCGGGCTAGTGGTGGTCTTCAATGTCCCCTTGGGCGTGTAACTGGCGGTGGAATGATACAATAGGAGCGAGACTGTCTCAGCGTTGGTGAGCTTGGTCAGATCCGGGACTCCCTTAGCCTTGAAAGCCTCATCGTTCGGCGCAAAAATAGTTAAACCCTTCTCGAGCGCAGACTGAAAAGTCTTAATCACGCCACTGGAAACAATCAACGATGCGAAAGTCTTACACCCAGCTTTCTCAAGCAAAGCCGTAATGTTGACGTCAGACGCCGACGGAGCCGGAGCCGTCAGGATACCAGGTGCTATAATCGGCTCGCTGATCTCGAGGACGGAGATATTGTAGGGGATCTGCTTGACGGACTTGGTGAAGCTGGAGTCGAGCTTGGAGCCTGGAACAGCCGAGCCGAAGCCGACCTTGCCACCTTGGAGATCGGTGATGTTGACGAAACCGTAGTTTCCAGGGGCATTTCCGGTAGTTTGGTAAAGGGTGGTGGAGAGGGTGGTACCCTTGGAGATTTGGTGGAGCTTCTTGGGGTCGTAGTAGTCCAAGACGATGTGGAGGCTGAGAACCTTCTTGATGACGGAGAGTTGGTGTTTGGCCACGAGAGCGGACATGACCCCATTGGTAAAGACGAGAACAGTAATGGTTTGGCGACTGTTGACGTCGTCGGCGAGCTTCGTTTGGCTCAAGTAGTTGTTGTACACGCTGTATTCAGGGAACCCCGAAAGAATGTCGGTGATGTTGTGGGCAGAAACGACGGCACTGAGGGCCAACAGACAGAGAGAGACGACGAGTCGAAATTGTAAAGCGGCCATTGCGAAGATAGGAAGAAATGCCGGTGATGCAACAGATAAAGAGAGAGAGAGAGAGAGAGAGAATGTTAAGGGAAGCGAAGAAGTGTGAGAGAGTTAAAAGAGTGAGTGGAGAGTTAAGGGTTTAACTAGAGTTAAGGTTGTAATTAACCATGGTTAATGATGATTAACTATGGTTAAGGGGCTTGGGTTATGTGTGGGTGGAATGGGGAGGGGGCACAGCTGGAAATGAAAGGGGTGGTGTATGGCATATTATGCTCTATGGTTCTTAATTGGTTTGAAAAGTGTAAAATGACAGGAATGGGCTTTGGCTTTTTTGCGATCGTGATGATAGATGATGGAATGGAAATGACTTTTAAAAAGAGTAACGGTTCCAAACCAAACCCCAGGTGAAACAGATGAGGAACCTTGGTTTGGTGATGGTGGGCATCAAATGGTCAAAATGACACGCATGGTTTTAAGGTTTTTTTGAACTTGAAAAATAGGAATACAGATAGCTTACCAGTTTTTTACTTGTGGGGGCTGCTGCTGTTGTTTTTTTGTTCCTACACTTGTCTGTGTGGTCCTTGCATGGAAACTGTAGTGGCTCTATTTGGGTAAACCACTGTCCTCTGCAAACCAACGCTAAATAATAGTTTTGGCAGTGGGACACTTTATTTTGCCTTCCACAAAATATATTCAAATCGGCAATCTGATCGTTGTTACTGCAATAATGAAAGCTTAATACTTTTGTTTCTTATATATATATATATGTATATATATATATTTCAATAATGAGCGAAACAACTTATTGAAGAAGGTATGTGACTTCTAAATTATGTTATGTTTCTTATATATATATATATATATATATATATATATATGTATATATATATATTTCAATAATGAGCGAAACAACTTATTGAAGAAGGTATGTGACTTCTAAATTATGTTATGGTAGTGTTGAAATTATTAAAGCATGCTGCTTTCTTTTGTTTTGTTCATTCGAACAGTACACAAATAGGAGGATGAGTTTGAAATGTTTGCGTATGGTAAATGGAAGGTGATGATGAAAGAGATTAGTTGGGCATAAGTATACATTTACCTTATTAAGTAAGCATGAAAATCCACAAAAATAGATAAAAGGATCAACAGAGATAAGCATCGGGGTCCGTTTCAATCTGAAGCAAGCCAATACCTTTTAATTTCCACCTAATATCGATTAAATAGCCTCTTAAAATTCCTTTTTTGGCCTTTTCCATGCGAAAAAGCTTATGGATTTCTTAATTTACAAGTTTAGAATAACAAGTACAAGAAGCCATGCGAGTTGCATTGCCACAAGTTTTCACAAGGGCAAATTAGACGATAATTTATTTATTTTTTAATAGAGTATACGCATTATATGCCAGATTGGAAAGGTAAGAAAAAAAAAATTAAAAGAAGAAAAAAACCAGTATTGGGGTTGGTGGGAAAGTAAGTACATAGCTGGTTTATGCGAACCCCATAAGAAATTAAAAGCTCTAGTCCCCTTCCGAATATTTTCCAGCAAAATCATGTTGGGATTCGATGGGTGTGAGTGATGTGTAAGATCTATTGTCGGCGCCAGCGTAACAAGGCAAAAACCAAGGTTTAACGTAAATTAAAAATTAGTGGTCTAAAATGTATAAGTTTGTTTTCCACCAATTGGTCCCATGTGACTCTGTTCCTCCCCATTCATTAATTTAGCGCCAGGATGGTCATTAGCGGTTTTGTTGGCTCTCTATGCATGTAAGGTGAAAATCTATGACTTTCCTTCGAATAATACACGTAATAAAATTTGACACCCATCTTTGTAATACATAATTAAATCATATATAACAAAAGCATTTTAAACTAAGTAGAGAAGTGTTATAAAATAAGAACTGGATTTGATTGGTTAAATTGGTGTTGTGCTAGAAAAACATGAAACCCTGTAAATATAATTGCAATTTGAAAGATGACCAAAATAAAAAGAAAAGAAAAATATAACTTCAAAAGCTTTTTGGGCTTGTGAAATTCAGTTTTGGATCAAAGACAATTTGAGCCCAACTTTAACATTAAGTGCCAACCCAAATCTAGAAAATGAATGAATCAGGCTAATTCGGACAAACCCAATAGGCCCATTAGATTAAGAACCATAAACAAACAAAATAGCAGGAGATGACATTTTTCTGAGCTCTCATAGCAGCTAAACGCCCAGCTGTGACCAGACACGCTCAAAGTGGGACCCAAACTCAGGGCGTCCTCGTAGATAACGCGGGACCCGCCAAACGGAAAACCCAATGACGTGTTATCTTTGCAGTCTCGCTTCTGCCAGACAAGCAGTCAATCAGTGAGTCACGCACTCTGGGCCTCCACGATTTGCCAAAGCCTGGCGCGCGGACCACATTCCCATCCGACCACCTATTGTTCCACAAATTGGAGCGTCGTTAGCACGCGCTCTCTCTCTCAACACCCACGTATTTTCGCCTGCCAACTTTGCCTGCGGAGACACTGCAAAAGGCTGAGACTGTGTGAGAGAGAAATAGAGATTGTCAGAGCCTCCGACACCTACTTTAATCTCTTTGTCCCTCGCACTCTCTTCGTCTCTCTCTAATTACAATTCTAAGCTATCAGAGGAAGAGAGAGAAAGAAGGGGTGGTCTGGGGGGTTATATATGCTGGGTGGTTTTGCTTTTGGGTTAATAGCTTTGATGTGTGGGAATAATGTTCGTCTCTGTAAATATTCCCTTGTCTTTCTTACTCTTTGGATGACCTGCTTCAGATCTGCTTGGTGGGTTTTACTCAGCTTTAATGGTCTTTCTCCCTGACGTACATAAACACAACCACCATATAAGCTTTAACAGGCTTTAAGGCTCTTCTTCTTCAACCTCTCCATGTCCCATTGAAAATGGACATTCAAGGTATTTCTTCTTCTTTCTCTGGTTCTCTCCCTCACTGTATAAATTGTAATTTATTCTTCTTAGAAATGAGGTTTAGCTAGTTTTTCATGTTTCATGCAATATATTAATTGCTCTTTTTGTCTCTTGGTGTATTTTTGTTTGTTTGTTTATTGCTTGTTGATATGGATGGTACTGTGTGTTGTGTATTTAGCATTAGGTGGAGGAGGCGGACTGCAAAGGGATTATGACAAGCCGTGGACGGCGGCGATGAAAAGAGTGGAGGAGAGTCCGGGCAAGGAAGAGTCGTCGCCGTCGATCATAGGTGGTGTTGGAATTGGAGCGAGCTCAGGGGTTAAGACTATGATCAAAGAGGGAAAGTCTGGATTCACGGCTGCTCAGTTGCAAGAGCTAGAAGTACAAAGTCTCATCCAAAAGCATTTAGCGGCTGGTCTCCCTGTTCCCTATCACCTTGTGCTTCCCATTTGGAAGAGTGTTGCTGCAACTTTTGGAACTTCTCAAGGTGGTAGTATCCATAAGCAATATCCTAGCTGTAAGCCTATCTTATTACTTTCTCTCTCTTTTTTCTTGGAATTTATTCTTTATCAATTTCTATGTGGTCAGCAGGGACTTTTGAAACTTAGATTGGCTTTAGCATATTAGAGCTTAAAACTTTTAGTTGAGGTCAGAAAATCATATCTGTTTATGTCATTTTGTGAATTTATCTTGTAAAGATATAATTTGTCACTTCATGTTTATTATGCTTGGAATTTAAAATTGACCAGTGTGAATTAGATTAGTATTGCACGTTGCGAATTACTTACCCATTTTGAAACAAAGGGGATATGTTGGTTTTGTTCTTTTCAGGTGGTTTTATATAGCTGCATTCCGATGAGGTGCATTATAGTAAATTAAAAAGATTGCACTTTCTTTTTCTAAACTTATTAGAGATGCCTCATTCATTGAGAAGGATTTGTGTTTAATTAGTAGAAATGGTTAAAGTTTAGTAGGCATTACAGAATATTTTGGTCTCTGTTGAAAGTTGAAGTTTTTAATTTCTTTGGTTTATCTTAATTGATTGTTTTCAGTTATAGGATTCAGCACTCAGGGGTTTGACTATAGGAACATGGTGGATCCCGAACCAGGAAGGTGTAGAAGAACTGATGGAAAGAAGTGGAGGTGTAGTAAGAGCATAGTACCAGATCAGAAATACTGTGCGCAGCACATGCACAGAGGCCGGCAACGTTCAAGAAAGCCTGTGGAAGCTTCTGAAGCCTGTCCTTCAAGTGCCAACAGTTTGAAAGGCCAATTAGAAAATTCCTCAAACGTTTCAAACTCTGTAGGCCTTCAACTTATGACCAAATCTTCCAATAGTACTGATGTCAGTCGTAGTAATATGACTACAACTAGCAGCTACTATGGAAGTAAGAAAAGAGTGAGTTGCATCACTGTTCCATCCATCACCACCAGCATCTCCAGTGGAACCATCTCTGCCACTGCGGCGACAACTAATACAGCAACCACTACCATGGCTTTTATGAGCAACAAAAGTAACCAGTGTATTGGGAGCAATGACAGTGGGAGCCATGTCAGAAATAATTGCTTTATCAGAGGAAGTAGCAACAACAGAAATTTGATTGCTGGCAGAAATATATCACCGGGATTGGGCTTCTCTCCAAAGAGTGTTCTTCGAGGTATGGCTTGCCGACTGGTCCCCCTCGGCTGATACTAGAAAAAGACTTACCCGCTTTTTGATATCAAGTATTTTCACTGTTTGTTCTTGTCTTTTTAGTATACTGTGACTATGATGATCATTGTTTTTGAGGTATTTACCAGACAAAATATGCATTTACTTTTGTTTCTTCTGGTACAATTGAAATTCCAGTTGTAGGGTGCAACAACTTAAGCTTTGACAAGAGAGGTGTCATGGAACCTGAACCAGGCAGGTGTAGGAGAACAGATGGGAAGAAGTGGAGGTGCAGTAGGAATGTTGTTCCTGATCAGAAATATTGTGGAAGGCATATGCACAGAGGTGCGAAAAAGCAAGTCAATTCCTTCCAACCCACCACCATTGTTGCCAATTCAGGTGCTACCTGTAATACTGCTCGTCTTCCGCCAACCATAGGGATACCCTGCAGAACTGTGAGTGCAATACCCAACACAAATCTCTCCATCTCTATCCCAGGAAGTCCACCGCAGATATACAATGACCAGAAGAGTACTTCCAGCAGTAGCAGTGACACAACCATTACAGACACCAGCATCAATGCTCATGCAATTAGTAATGTTTCGTAAAATGATACCTATCTATGTTCTTTTACGTGGAAATTGCAAGAGCTTTTGTTCCTTTTCTTTGAAAAGAGAGAATTTATTAGCAACTTATTAGCAACAAGTAGGGAAGGGAGGGAACAAGTTACTTAGCTTATTGAGAGGGTCATGTCTATGTATTTAGAGCCACTTAGTTTCTGCATGTATGCATAGTTTTTGTTCTAGAATGAATGTGTACAATCAGGCACGACTTTACAATTTGAACAGTTTTTAGTAACACTTTTGCATGTATGCAGAATTTTTGGTCTAGAATGAAAGTGTACATTCAGGCACGACTTTACTATTTGAACAATGTTTGGTAACACCGAAGAGTTGTTGCTAATGGGACATAAAAGCTATAGTAGCAACGTAAAGAAATGTGATTTATCAAAAAAAAAACAAAAACAAAAACAAAAGAGAACTATAAGTGGTGAAAAAAAAAATTAAAAAATCAGAAAGTGGCGTCGCCCGGACTCGAACCGGAGACCTTCAGTGTGTTAGACTGACGTGATAACCAACTACACCACGACACCTGATGATAAAAAATAGTTTTCTACGTAGGAAGTTTCTTCATAATGCGCAAATATTTGCATAATCCGAAATTGTATTATTCAACGTGTCCGTTTCCAAACCATTCAGTTGAACATAATTGTCAAAAAATAAAAAAAGGAGCTACTAAACTCTGCATTTCTTGTTGATACGCCCGTTGTTTTTTACTGTACAAGGTCTTCATGCTTCCTGTAACTATAAGCAATTTATTATTTCTGATATTTGATTTTGAAACTGTCTGAAGCTTGTAATCTATTTTAGTATAAATATATATATAAAAAAAAGGTTATCTTTTCCACTATTTGGTGACAAATGATGGTCTAAAGATAAATAAATTTCAACTTTTTTCAAAGATATATGAGAAATTACTTACCGTTCATGTTTTAAAATTAGCAATCATATAAATATTAACACACTTACTCAGCTAATCGTTTAACCAGTTGATACAACAATCTAGTGAGTACATGAAGTTTTGACAGTCAGAGAAGCTTTTTATACAAACAGGAAACGAAGAGGAGGTGTTGAGAGAAATTTTCGAACCAGGGTCAGTGGAAGCCATTCTAAAGCTGAAATGGCCTGAAGAGGGATGTGGAGACAAACTAATTTGGCTTGGAAATCAGAAAGGAATCTTTTCGATCAAGGATTGCCATCAAATTATGTCCAGAGGGATATCCTCGACAGAGAATAATGAGTTGTGGGCGAAGATTTGGGAGTCTAACCTTCATGAGAGGTTAAAGATTTTTATTTGGAGGACATTGGCAGGTGTTCTCCCACTTAACTGGAATATATGGGAAAAAACAAGAAAAGGAATGAAAGACTGTGATCTTTGAGGTGAGGAGGTAGAGACAGAGGTGCACTTGTTTTCAAGATGCAGGGTTACAAAGATGATGGCCTTTGCTAGTAGTTGGGGACTTTTGTTGGAGGCAAGAAATTTTGAAACCATTGCAGATTAGGTGAACTTTTGTTTGGATCCCCCACAGGAAGTTCTTGTTTCCGGTATGGACAAAGAGATGTTCACAATCCTTTTATCTTGTCTTTTTTATTATGTGTGGAGCTTTAGAAATGAACAAAGGCATTCGGGCAAGAAAAGAATAGAAGATTTTGTTAGAATTTTGAATGACAATGTGATGGATTTCTATAATGCATTGAAGGTAAGGTTGGATACGACAAGTTTTGAGAAAGGGACAGAGACGTGGACCCGTCCTCCTTCAAATTATTTGAAAGCAAACACGGATGCTGCGTATAGAGAAGGAAGGACAGCGTTGGCTTTTGTTCTTAGAGATGATTTTGGAAATATTGTTTATTTGGCTTCTAAACTGGAGAGAGCGTCTTCCCCTCTGGAAGCAGAATTCATGGCCCTGGAATGCGCTTTGAAGCTTAGTGAAGCGCATCATTGGAGCAACATCCTCTGGTCTGCTGATTCTCAGGAAATGGTCAATGCGATTAATGCTGTGAGGAGCCGTCGCAGTGGGACACAAGATACTTAGCGCTAGAGTGCAGAAGGTTGCTTGGTTTAAAGAAGTGGAAGCTGATTTGGAATGCTAGAACGTCTAATCTTCTTGCTGATAGTATAGCTAAGTTGTCTTTACAGAACAATAAGTCTTTTTTATTTCCTGATGTTTTAGGATCTTTTTCGAGTTTTCCTAGTTGTTTTTCGATGTTTGTTAGGCAGGATCAAGTCAGGTTTACTGCTGTAAACTTCCTTGTGAAGTTTCTTTTGTGCTCAATGCAGTTAATTATTCATCAAAAAAAAGGAAACGAAGAAAGTCAAGCTTTCATAACATTTATATGATACATGAAATTGAACCGTGAAGTTCAGCGTGTCTTGATCTTTTGTGCTCGCAGATCACACTATGACATACTGGCCAAAATACTACCTACACCATTAAGCACAACTATGGCTTGGAAATTCCTCAAGCCAAGCCATGGTAGGAGCAAGATGGTAGAAGATGCTAGCTACTGCATACACCAGTGGGGTCTGCATTCTTGATAATCCAAGGGTGTTCCATAATCTTCTTAAGAGATAGCCTTTTTGAGGAGTCCTTCACTAGAAGCTGCACAGCATTTTAGATTAACATTACCCTCACTGCTTCAATATTCATTTATGCCATTAAGAACATGGCCGAGAAAGAAGAACTTACCCGGCTAATGAGATCTTTAGCTTCAGAAGAAACAAGAGGGGAAGCAGGGAAGCTTAGGTCGACATTCCTGATTCTGTATCCCAAAAACTTGTTATTCATCTCTATGTTACTAAATTAATCCACATCAAAACGAAGTAAAAGATATTTGTTACCTTTTCAATGTGTCTTTTTGAGTTTCAGTCTCAAATGGAGGATTACCATAGAGGAACTCGTAACAAAGAACACCCAATGTCCAATTATCAACAGCGTAATCATGAGCTTTGTTTTCCACCATTTCTGGTGCTAAATAATCCAAAGTTCCACACATTGTGTGCCTCTTGATTCTTGACTGCACTGACCATCCAAAATCTGCAATTTTTAGTCGACCCTACAGTTCCAGACGACTTTGAATTATTATTCAATATCCACAAACACTTGGAATGCAAATTGAGAAAAATAATAAGAAAAAAGAAATTTTGTTTAAGGGGAAATGAGGAATCTTTACCTCATGATCGAGCAACAAGTTTTCTGGCTTTATATCCCTATGAATCACATCCTTCTCGTGGCAATACGCCAATGCTTGAGCGAGGCTTAAAATGTACTGAAAATATATCACAAACAGAGAAACGAATCAAAACCCTATAATATAACTGTGTGTGTGTATACAGATGGACAGAGAGGAGTGGTGGAATCACCGTGGCGGCTTGCTTCTCAGAAAGTTGTCCCCTGAGCCGGAGCTCCTTATAGAGCTCACCACGATGAGCGTACTCGAGGATCAAGAAGACGCGTTCGGCGTCGTGGAACCAGCCGTAGAGTCGCAGAACATTTGGGTGTCTGAGGCTGGTTTGAATCTCCATCTCTCTCTTAAGCTGGTGGTGGATCTTATAACGCTCTATCTGCTCCTTGAATATCACCTTCAATGCCACTATGAATTTACTCTACCAAACATCATTTGGGAGTCCAACCCAAACAGAGGATTAAGAATTAGAAACAAAGTTATTTGTCTTTGAAAATACAAAATGAAGAAACAGAGTCGGAAATTTGAATTTACCTTGGCTTCTCGGGCGAGATAGACTCGGCCGAATTTCCCTTTGCCCAGTGGTTTTCCGATCTCGAAGTCTTGCAAAGACCACTTTCTCTTCGGATTTTCTTTAACCTGCTTCGTTTGAGTTTGTGATTTCATTTTCTTGGATTCGGGTTTAGATTTTATCTCTGAATTTGTAGAGAATTGGGATTTTGAAAATGCCGGGACAGAGAGTGTGGAGGGGTAATATTTCATAATGTTTTGAAAATGCCTTCTTAACCCCGCCCATGTTGGAACGGTGCGTTTTGTGCACATGCGGCAAAACGATAACATTGGTGTCGTTTAGGCGCTCTCTGTTTTCTTTTTACTTTATTACATACTATTTCTATGCTTGGGATCTGGGCATCTATCCTCATTTCAGTGTTTGGAAACTTTTTTCTTTCGTTTCGTCCTTTCCGGATCCTTTATAAAATCTTAGTTGTATCTTGGTGAAGCATATAACAATATATATTTATTTTTTTATATGAGCATCATTCTTAAATTACAAAACTTGATTTTCCCAATTGAAAATTCAGACCCATCAATCACCACTTATAAACCACTTCAGATACAAATAAATATAATAAGCATTTATGAATGTTACCAAACATAAATAATAGAAATAAAATTAACTATTCCATCACATTGGTTTATAAAAATTATAATTTAAATTATGATAAACCTTGCTAATGCCTTGGGTATATTTAATTTTGTTTGATACATCAAATAAAGAGAAATTATTTTACTTATGTAGATTGCAATCATTAATACCTTAGATATACTTAATCTTTCTTGATATGTTAGATTACAGTGTACTCACCCTTAGTATGCCAGATGAAAAAGAAATTATTAAGGAAATAAATCTACTACTTTCAAACTCAAACAGTATTAGAAACAAAATTGAATAGCACCAAAATCTTATATTCTAATAAATTTCTCACTTATTATTATTATTATTTTTAAAATATATATATATATATATAATAAATTTCTTTCACCCTATAAATAAAAATAAAATTTTTTTTTTTTCCAATTTGGCTGTGGTGTGGTCTCTGTAAGCCTCTTGTTTGAGGCCTCTTTTGTGCTTTAGGCAATTCTATTTACCAAAATAATAATAATAATAAATAAAAAAGAAAAAGAAATTTAAATAAAGCCGCTGGCCTGGGATATGCATTTTTTTCCTTTCAGTATTTCTCCTTTTCTGTTTATAATCAGTCCATGCTTGTTCTTTCTGATGAAACAGTCAATGCTCGTTCTAGTGGTCATATAAACACGCTTTGCTTCGAGTCACGAGTCTTGGAATTTGTTAACACGAACTCAATTAGAACCAAACTCTTGGTTCCACTGCTCAAGTTCTTTCCACTTGCTTTTGTTTAAGCTTGGTCTAATGACAGTCATTGCATTCCGAAAATCTTCGTATCTTAGTGGTCTTACCTGTTTAAAAGATATCAAAAGTTCAAAAAATATAAAATGAATTCTAAAAACACCAAAAAATCCATTCCCAATATTATGCGATCAGACATCTTTATTAACCAGATACATTATCGCTGGGAAACTGGGACTGACAACTACACTGTCTATCAAAAAGATTGCATGGAATAAAGCAGGATGCAGAACAAAAGATTCTTTCCCCAACTGTTCACAGGTAAAATAGGTGTTCGTCAAATCATACCTTGAGGTTTGACTTTCTATGAAACTAAAGCTAGACACTAATAAAATTACAGCCATTTCCAATGTACATTACCTGATTTGCCTTGACGGTGAGAATGTTCTCACCTAGTTCTCTGATTGGCATCATTGCAGCTTCTTCACACAAGGCTTGAAGATCACTTCCAGAATATCCTGTACGTCAAAGTAATTGTGGGTTAATTCTGACCGGGGTAACAATATTTCCATCATTGATAATGACTTCTAAGTTCCATCATAAACATGGCTCACATACACTGCACAACAACAAAAACAACAGAAACAGACTGAAGGCTGGAAGACATCCAATGAGTACTGACTCAATTTTGACCAAAATTTTTTGGAAAATAAATGGCATATGAACGTCACTGCCTTCTGAAAAGTTTTTCACAAGCTATAGAGGAAAATCATCTTACCTTCTGTCTCTCTTGCAAGTCTTTCTAGATCGTCACCTGCCACATTAAGAAATGAATTATCAAGAGCAGATGAAAAGATCATTAACCACAATACCCACGTGACTTTTATTTCATGTACTATATGGCTAAGTAAATCAAAGTTTCTAGTGAAAACGAAAGCCCCAAGCACACCCAAATGCCAACCACCCTATCTTCCCCCAACAAAAAAGATCATATTTCATTACACACCTGCATAATTTTCATATATCAAGATAAATCATAAAAAAAAGAAGATAAAAGGTAAACCACAATCAAAGTAATAATACAAAGTAGCAATAAAATAATTCAACTTGATATGACAAGTATGAAAAGTTACAACGAAGAGCATATTCTTACTGGGTAAGGAGTATGCTTGGCCCTTGAGTCTGTGTCTTAAAAGAAGTTTCCTAACTGTTGCATCTGGTAAAGGTACATATATTCTCTTCACCTGGATTCAAGGACCCAAAAATTTAACCCGAAAGCAACTTGCAGCAAATAGAAGTGATATCAACAATGTAATAGACGTGTGCGCAGACAAATGACAAGAATTTTCATGAGTGTGACACTCCAGCTTTGCCCATGTAATGTGTTTATAACATGGAAAATTAGTGCATAGTCACTATGCACATAAAAGTACTCACTAAATTCCAAAACAGTTTTTCACAACACAATTCCTACCTCTACAAATAAGTATCACATAAATATCCTCCAAATAATATTAATACTCCAGAATATATAGTCCTGAAACAATTAAGATGCAACAAATGGGAAACATATACAAACCAGTCTCCTTAGAACTGCATCATCCAGTTCTTGTGGCTTATTAGTAGCACCTGCAAGAACATGAAGACAGATAAATTTATAAAATGTGAAAAAGTATAACATATGTGATCCAAACAAACTATATAAAGAATAAACTAAGACTAGCTATCCCATTAGTTGTGCCAGGTTTTAACAGTAAGCCAGTAAGCTTCTACGTCAACGACTGTCTCCAATTTAACCTCAACCAATATAAACATATCCACATTCCTTGAACACCACATTCTATCAATACTGGGAAGAGGCATTCTATTTCATGAAAAGATGGCCCTACACAAAGCACACATGCATGCAGTGAAGCATTTAACTGAATCTCTGTATTTGAGACTAACTTTGATTCAATTAAGATATAAAGCTTACCAATAACAATTACTAGATCATTTGCATTAGAGGTAACGCCATCAAACTGTATTAAAAACTCTGACTTCAACCTTCTGCTTGCATCATTCTCATTAGCCAACCTCGTTGACATGATACTATCCATCTGTAAACAAAGAAATTCCATAGAGTCAAATAGCTAGCACCCCGCTTTTATTACTACTGTACATGCAATGGTATTTAAAGGACATAACAGTGAAGTAGTACTGATAATAGTGGTGAAGTAGTTCAATGTAATGCTGAAGAGTGTGGTAACAGCTAATAAGAATACACCACAAATTAAATAGCATTTTCATTTCAGAGAGGCCATAAAGTACAAAATTCTTAAAGAAACCAAGAAATAGTGAATCACATGGTTATTTGTTCAGTATATCTAAGCAGAATTGAATAATATGAAATAGGAAACATGGTGCACATTAAAATTTGAGGCTCATGTAGAGTTGTAAAGACAAAATAGCATACTTCATCAATGAAAATCACAGATGGCTGTCTGGATTTGGCAACCATGAAGAGAGTCTTTACAAGCTTTTCTCCCTCACCCACCTATTTCAGGAAAAGTGGAACTCAAGAATTTTTATAACGAATAAAAAGGGTTAAAAATAAACGACAGCCGACACTAAGGAGAGAGACAAACCCATTTGGACGTCAAAGAAGATGCAGTAACATTAAAAAATGTCGCTTCTGACTCAGAAGCAACTGCTTTAGCTAGCATGGTCTTTCCATTACCAGGAGGACCAAAGAGTAGTAAACCTGTCAAAATCATGAAATAAGATCTTTTGGTTGCTTTATCAACTCAGTCTGGATATGACAATCTTACAGAGCATCACCTCTTGCTGGCTTTCGAAGGCCACCATCGAACAAGTCTCTTCTCTTAGTTGGCAAAATTACCATCTCCTTTAAAGATTGCTTTGCTTTCTCTAGACCAGCTGCAGATAAACGCACTCACATAAGCAACTCCATAAGTACAACATGAAGGAATAAGAAGGGATAAATAGTTAAAAAGGACAGAGTGTAATGTAAGTTATTAACTTCTTACCAACATCTTCCCATTTAACAGAAGGACTTCTATCCACTATTGAGGTATTTATCATTTCAACCAATTTTGCTTCATAAGCAGCACCAGATTCTTCCTTAGGTTTCGGACTTGATACAGGCTTTGGACTTGAAATGCTATTTGTCAGATTCCTCACTGCAGGAGTGTTTGCACTGGGATGAGAAGACTTAGGTACCACATGTTTCCTTGCAGTGGACGCTGTTGGCATAATTGTTGACTTTGTTGCAGGAGCTAAGGTTTTCTGCAAAATATTTTGAATTGTTACAAATAATACCTAAAGTGCATAATTCTGCAAAAGCATCAACAAATTTCTTTGAAGAGGCAAACAGATATAAGAAAGATGCTTGCCAAAGTTTAGTATGTAATTCTGCAAAAGCATCAATAAAATTCTTTGAAGAGGCAAACAGATATAAAAAAGATGCTTGCCAAAGTTTAGTATTCCATCACAACCTAATATCAAGTATATCAAATGAAGTTCATTACAGAGCTGCAAGTCTCAGATAGCCATCAAAACAGTCTTTTTGGCAACATATCATGCAATTAGTAACTTCTATATATGCAAATGCTCCATTTTTTGCACCACATTGTAGAGATTGAACTTCACTACAAGACTACTAAAAGTCAGTCCTTTTCACGCATTAGTAGGTACAGGTTAAATGTCTCCCACATACCATATAGCAATATTGGGCACCAGACAAAACATAGTGATACAACATTTGAAATTTAACACAAATTCACACAAGATAAAAAAAGAAGTAAATACAAAATGGCTGACCACATATTCATTTCAGCTCGAACAAACAATACCTTGTTTGTGGACGTACCACCTGAAATGAGAATGAGCAAAAGAAGCACATAAAGAAAAGTTTAAGCAATTTCTTAGCTTCCATAAAAAGGTCATAAAACAATACTCAGTTAAGTCAAATCGATAGAAGCTGCAAACCTGTTTGTCTACTTAAAATTTGTAATCTCTCAGTAACTTGACCCTGCCATTCTGATATTTTTTGACGATAAATTTTCACCTTGTTTCGTTCACTGCAATGAAACAGCAGATCCAATCAATTTTACAAGGTTTATTAAAATAAACAAGGAATCAATAATGCAGTAATAAAAAGTATCAAAAATCCTTTCTCCTTATTGATGAGAGTCGTGAGTTTGTAGTTCTAACTATAGTCTCAGCCCCATTCGAGCCGCCCCCACACCTCCACACAACCACCCCCCCCCCCAAAACCCAATTCCTTTATTCAAAACAAGAATGCATATCGTCTACTTTTTTTTCTTTAGAAGAAGAAGTGAGAACATCTCTAAACAAGACATTTAACTAACAATGAAAAATCAAAGTCATGTTTAGCAACAAGTTTATTAAGTGTGAATATTTCCAGATATAATCTATTTGCTGAAATATTATTCATAGAAGCAACCCAAAATAGAGCTGATCAACCACCATTTCCTTCTAGCCAAAACTGTCAAAAGTAATCATGAGAAAGGAATACAATTCGAGAAAAAAAGTAAACTTTTCGATACCTTTCGCTGATAAAAGAAGGTGCAGGTGTGGAACTTGCTTCGACGAGTATACGCTGAGCGTTGTTGTAGTGCGTGACGGCGTTGTCGACTATGCCCCACTCTTCGGCCCTAACAGCCTTGGCAATCTCTTCTTTTGCCAAATCGAAGTAGCCCTTGAGCTTGTAGGCAACGCGCTCGTTCGAAACCGAAGGTCCAGCTATGCCTTCCATGGTCGGAGAATTGGGAGAGCTAGGGTTTGGGTGAGACTCGTCTGAAGAACTGGTACTATAGGTGGCGGGGAGGATTGAACCCAAATAGTCGACGAGTCCTTTGAAGAAGCTCATGTCCGGGAAAATGAATACTGATTGAATGAGAGAGAAAGTGGAGAGAGAAAGAAATGTCTCACCATTACCGGCAAGCTACGAAAAATTCCCCCGGGAAAGTCACCTTCTGAACGTCCGAGTTGTAAAGTGGAATTACGATCCAGCGGATTGGAAAACTCGACTGAAAAAAATAATTTAAATAATTTCTTAAAAATCTTTATTCTAATATTTATATTTCACATAAATAAATAAAAATTAATATTTTCTCGAAGGGACAAACCCAATTAGGAGTCGTTATGGGCCTGTCTTCTATTCCGGCCCAAAATATGTATTACCTTGGACAAATAGATGAAATTATTTTTTTACAAGTTATAAAATCTATTTATTAATCGAAATTATGTAATTTGTTGTGAATCATCTTTAAAAAATTACATTAACTTATCCTATCAATCTGAATTTTTGAAGTTTTCTGTTTCAATTATTATTTTCTATATTTCTCTTCTTTATTCCATTGTATTATTAGATTAGCAATTATGAGAAAAAGAAGAAAAAAATACATGAACAAGAAAAAAGAAGTATATATTTTTATATTTCCACTGAAATCTCTCTCAATCTACAACACAGTTCACATCATCTTCATCTAATTGCATATGGTTCTCAATTGAGATATTAAAAACAGGGAGAGTTGGAAACTAATAGGACCTCAGCATGAAAAAAATGAAAATTATTTTCTTTGGATAAGTGTAATTTGTATTCATGTTCTCAAATTTAAATGTGCAACTATAAGTATGCAAAATATTCTTGTTGTAGTTGTCTTTCGCTATTTTGCTTATTATTAAACTTTAATTAAATTTATAAGTTTTAGCCAAACAAATTGTTCTTGTCTCAGCTGTAATAGGACAAGGCCGAATGAACTAAACAACGTGCATGGCTTATCCAGTCAGAAATATCCTCAAAGTAGATGATAACAACTACAAGTATGAGATTCGTAAGCCCTCATTGGCTCCAAGACTGGTAGCTATATGTTCAGTCATGGGGCCTCAAGTACAACTGTAAGCTTGTACAACTAGCTAGAAATTAATTACTACATGACTGTTGTGCATATATAACTCAGATGTGGTTTCAGGAAAGCCAGTGGGTAAACTGGGGCTCCTTCAAATTTTCAAGGGTTGAGAAATCATGTAATTTCATGCTATTTTCGTTACCTTTCCATTAGAAAATGGGGCCTGTATAGTAAGTTTAATTAGGATTACCAAAAACTTAATCTTTTAAACTGTAGTCATGTTTTAGCTTGTTGAATGGAGGCTGTGAAAACTTAGGATTTACCATGTTTCAGCTGAAATTTACGTACATAGTGAGAACATGTTATCTAATTATCTTATACTTGATTGGTTGAAAAATCATTAATTTTAAAGGTAGGAATAACATCTTTATCAAAGAGCTCCAGAATTTTCATGATGTTATCTGCCCTCCACTCTTTGATCACAATTCTCTTCCTCACAAAAGAGCCTTTTACATTTTCAAACTGGTAGTTGAAATGTCTCAATGCCTATTTAAAGAGGGGAGAAGAAGGTGGTTTTTGTGAGGACAGAAAATGAAAACGCAGAAAGCTTGGCTTTATGAGGAGTATGGTCCTAAGGAAGTCCTCAAGTTGGGGGACTTCCCAATTCCTACTCCCCATGCTAATGAGCTACTTGTTCAAGTTCGAGCTGCTGCATTGAATCCCATTGATTTCAAGAGGCGCTGTCGCCCCGTCTTTCCTTCAGACTTTCCTGTATATATGTGTAAACTAATAGTCTAATATATACACTGTGCTTCTAACTTCATGGATGATTATGGGGCAAGCATTATACTAACTAGTTTATGGATTATTGATCAAACTTTCAAAGCAACTAGATAGCTGTATTCATAATTTTGATGTTTTTCTTAGTTGCAAACTAATACACCAGTAATGAAAGAGTTACATGATATGATTTTTCCACTTTCTGTTTAAGATTGTATACATTGACGGTGGTGCAGGTGGTCCCTGGATGTGACATGGCAGGTATAGTGGTAGCAAAGGGCGATGGTGTTACAAAATTTGATGTAGGGGACGAGGTTTATGGTAACATCCAGGATTTTAATGCTGAGGGAAACCTAAAGCAGCTTGGAACCCTGGCAGAGTTGGTAGTCGTGGAGGAGACTTTGGTTGCGAAGAAGCCAAAAAACCTGTCATTTGAGGAGGCTGCAAGCTTGCCTTTAGCAGTTCAGACCGCTATAGAAGGCTTCAAAACTGCAGATTTTAAGGGCGGGCAGACAGTTTTTATAGTTGGTGGAGCAGGTGGTGTTGGAACCTTGGTTGTTCAGTTGGCTAAGCACTTGTATGGGGCATCTTTTGTTGTGGCTACAACCAGTGACCCAAAGGTTGAGTTTGTCAAAACATTGGGTGCTGATGAAGTTGTCAACTACACAAAGACAAAATATGAAGAAATTGAGAAGAAATATGATTTCCTCTATGATACGGTTGGTAAGTTTCTTTAACATGCTTTTATCAAAGTCAATAATCTGAGGCAAGGTCTGCTTCTTTTTTTTAGAGAAAGTGATATTGACCTTAATAAGCTTGTACCCTTGTAATCTAATTAAGCCTTTTGTATTAATTAAAAAGGAAATAAAATTTGTTTTAAGTTGGTAACAATTGTGCATAATGATCAGGTGATTGCAAGAATTCATTTGTGGTAGCTAAGGATGGAGCACCTATTGTTGACATAACATGGCCACCGTCCCATCCAAGAGCAGTTTATTCAAGCTTGACAGTCTCCGGGGAAGATCTAGAGAAGCTTAGGCCATATTTAGAGAGTGGAAGGCTGAAGGCAGTGATCGATCCTACTGGTCCATATAATTTTATGGATGTAATTGAAGCTTTCCGGTATTTAGAAACAGGAAGGGCCAGAGGAAAAGTTGTCATCTCTCCTTTTCCTTCACAGCATCTTCCAGCAAATGGTCATAGGTATGGTCTAGCAAATGGCCATAGGAATGGTCCAGCTGAAGTTTAACTTGAAGGAACAGATTTATAGCGGAAACTAAAACTACTATGTTAAAATATGCAACTGAATGTATTAAATTCAATAAATATATTTTGATCTTGCATATCTTCAAACTGTTCTTCCAACTTAGTAATTAACACCATACATTATTAAATCTTTCAGACTGTTCTTAGAGTGTTATAGCAGTGTGTGGTACTCAAATCACTGTATAGAAAATACAAGATTAAAAAGAAAAATTAATTCTAAAATTAGGTAAAACTCTTTGATTTTTCTCTCACTAAAACTCTAATCTTCTTTGCAATATCTTTCATAGGCAACATCTAAATTTAAGTTTGAGTATTACAACTTATAAATAGGCATACTCAATAAACCCTAATAGTATTAGGAATACGTATCCTAATAATATCAGGTACTTATTAGCCGTTGAGTGCCCAAGTTCATATGTGGCCCCTTCTTTTGTGTCCATTAGACTCGCACAACTGCACAGACCCAACGTAACTAATGCGCCGCTTAAGTACTATTTGTAGCCTCCAATGAACATATATGTGTATCACATATATCTTATGATCATATATGTATATGTGTAACATATATATGATGTATATGTAAATATTCATCATATACATCTTAAGAGCATGTATGTATATGTGTATGTTACTGCAAATATTTTAAGTTATTGGCTAAAGTAATTCATTACTTTGCCCGACATCTTGGCATGACTAAAAACAGTACTTGTCAGCAGATGAGACAAACGAAATGCCACTTCCACCATGACAGGTTGAAACCAATAAATATATGGTGCTTGCCTCCAATAGAAGAGCTCATGTTATTAACTTATTTGCTTGTTTGACATGGTAGAGGTAGCAGGAAAGATTGCCTAAACATGTCAAAGCTCCAGTTGAGATTCTTGTTTATTTTCCAGGAAAATTTGGTGAGAAACATATATAGTAATACCATTAGGCGAAAAGAATCACCGGGACGTGGAGGAATTTTTTTGGCATTAACTCTCTAGGTTTCACTTTCCCCAAATATATTTTTAGATAAAAATATCGTTTAATAACTAACCACCAAATGCCATCTTTAAGCAATCAACTAACTAATTATCATGAGTTTTAATACCGATTCGTGTGTGCATCGCATTAAGAAAGAGTTAGAAAATAAATCAAAAAGCACAACGGAAACTTGCATCCATTCACCCTGTAATAGATATATCCATCTCTTGTAGTTTCATGTTTTGACAATTCAACCACGCACTTTGACCATTCAAATTTCACAAGTCATAAATTTCAAAGCCAAGATTAAGCATCTATATATACACATATATGTATATATCTTAAACATTACATTCTAAAAATTCCATCATGATGCTCATTTCCATAAAGCTTCATGGGCCCAACAACTTCCACCACCAAGACTCAAGATTTAAAATTCAACGCCTTAGACTCTCTAATCCACACGGCCTGGACTAGTCTGATATTATGAGCGCCTAGAAGAATTTTGATTCGTGCATTCCTTAACATCTACTTCACTTTGACATAATCCATCTGAATAAATATAAATACCTCTGTATCTTTCTCTGCGTACTAATTCACAAACATATGGTATCTATATGAATAGATGTCTCTGTATATATATATATGGGCTTTGTCTAGCCTAGCTCAGTAGCACTTGCTCTAAACTAAACAAAAATGGACCTCCTCTACATCATCTTTACCTTCATCTCAATATCATTAATCTTTCTCTTCCTAGTTTTCTCGGTTCTCATACTCAGACTCTACACAGGCAAGTCCATCAACAACCCAGGGCACTGTTTTCCACCAACTCTTCTACTTCAACAGACTCTTTGACTACCATACCACAGTTGCCACAAAACATTCGACCTTCCGGCTCCTTGCCCCAGAACATAGCGATGTGTTCACGACTGAGCCACGAAACATCGAGCATGTTCAGAAAACCAACTTCGATAAGTATTCCAAGGGTTAAAATGACAAAGATATAGTTAAAGATCTTCTTGGCCACGGAATATTTGCAGTTGATGGTGAAAAATGGAGGCAGCAGAGGAAGCTTGCAAGCTTTGAGTTCTCCACCAGGGTTCTTCGAGACTTCAGCTGCTCTGTGTTTAGAAGAAATGCTGCCAAACTGGTCAGAGTTGTTTCGAGCCTTTCTATTCCAGATCAAGTTTTTGATATGCAAGTGAGTAATTTGAAAGTGATTCAATAATTTTCTTATCGAAGAATATACATACATGAACACAAACATAAAATTTCCATTAGGCTGGTATAGTGGAACTTGATACTAATATGAGAGGCAGAGCAAAGCAAGACAGGAATAGAAAAATAACAACATAAAAGAATAAGCGGATCAGTCCAACCATATCAGCGCAAATTTTATCAAACAAAACATATCTGTACAATTTTTGAAATACTTCAGCTTACAGAATTCAGAAAAGTAAAATACCCTTCTAGCTATTACAAGTTTTCTGAACAATCCAGAAAGTGAATTAAAAGAACTTGCCACTCTAGCTTATTCTGATAAATGTTTTATCTTTCTCGTTAGGATTTATTTATGCGATGCACTTTGGATTCCATATTCAAAGTTGGGTTTGGAATGGAATTGAATTGCTTGGAGGGGTTACGTAAAGAAGGAATTGCATTTATCAAGGCGTTTAATGATTCAAATGTTCTGGTATTTTGGCGGTATGTAGATCCATTCTGGAAACTGAAGAGGTCTTTAAACATCGGTTCTGAAGCCTCCCTCAGAAAGAATATCAAAGTCATCGATGTGTTTGTGCACCAACTTATCAGGAGCAAGAGAAAATTGCTAGAAGTGAAACAGTAAGTTCAAGGATTAACATGATGTTTGCACTCGTATTCTCACTATGCATTATTGGTTTTGTTTATGGTAGCACATATTTGGTTCAAACTTGGAAAATGTCTTTTTTGCTTTGATTTTTAATTAATGAAATCTTGGTTCTCGTTTTGATGTTTCTAAGGATGACAAGGACGACATACTTTCAAGATTTCTGATGGAGAGCGAGAAGGATCCAGAGATCATGAATGATCAATATCTGAGAGATATAATTCTGAATTTTATGATCGCTGGCAAAGATACAAGTGCAAATGCACTCCCATGGTTATTCTACATGCTGTGCAAGAACCCCCAAATGCAAGAAAAAGTTGCACAAGAAGTGAGAGATGTCTTCGGTGGTGAAGTGGATGAAGATAACATTGATGGTTTCGTAGCGAAGATAACCGATGCAAAGCTTGAGCAAATGCATTATCTTCGTGCAGCACTGACAGAGACCTTAAGGCTATACCCTCCAGTTTCTGTGGTAACTCTGCCAAAGTTCTTTGATGAATTCTTTGGATCCATTTTTTTTTTTATTTTGTGTGTGAACTAATTAGTCTTTAGACAAGACACTGGCCAAATAACTGAAGCTTAAAAGGAAACTTCCAAAAGCCCAATAATGGCAGTCCAAGTGGGATAAAGTAATCAGCGGAGGCTGTCCTTGAAATTTGACCTAGTGTTGGCCTTTATCAAACCAGACAAATCCAAGTGTGTTCAGTTGGATAATAAAAATGAGTCCCTCTTTTAGGGTAGCAAATTTAAAACCTACAAGATGGATGAAACTTCTGGATACCAAATTAATTCCAGATGTTTGGTAAAGGCATAGAATTAAACCCAGGAAACAATGGATTTGAAATTTTCTAATCACTATTCAGGATTTGTTTCTTTGGTGTAAACTTATACTGCTATGAGATTGAATTTCATATTGATAAACACGGTGTGTCTTGTGTACTTTAAGGATGGGAGATGCACAGATATAGATGACACTCTTCCTGATGGCTTTAAACTCAAAAGAGGTGATGGAGCATACTACATGGCCTATGCCATGGGAAGAATGACTTATATATGGGGAGAAGATGCAGAGGTTTTCCAACCTGAAAGATAGCTCAGCAATGGAATTTTTCAACCTGAATCGCCGTTCAAATTTATAGCATTTCATGTGTGTATCATCTTTTTTCTATTCATTACGGTTTGAGTGAGCTAGTGCATAACTTAAGCACTCAAATTTTCACTTGTGAATTTGATTTGCAGGCAGGGCCTGGGATATGTCTTGGGAAGGACTTTGCTCACCGGCAGATGAAGATAGTATCGATTGCCCTTCTTCATTTCTTCCGCTTCAAGTTAGCTGATGAAGCGAAAAACGTAACTTATAGAGCGATGTTGACTCTTCACATTGATAGAGGCCTCCCTCTCTTTGCGGTTTCAAGGAGAGCAGCTGCTTGGAAAGTCTTAACATTTTAAGCAAAATAATGTTTAACTTTGTCAATGGCTTCACTGTTGGACTTCAACAGATTCCTGGTATATGCTGTAAGAGAAATTCCAAATAAAATAATAAATGAAGGAAAAGTTGCTAGCTGAATATTAACACATGCAACTGTTTAAGTACTATTTCTAGCGAATATACTAGCCTCCAATGCCTACTTCACTAGGCATACCAGCCTTGAGCAAAAGTAGAAGCTACTCAAACCAAATAAATATTCATCATATCTTATGACCATATATGCAATATATGTATGAGCATATATGTAATATATGTATGCATATATGTAATATATGTATGTATAAGCAGGTGATAAATGACTACAGAAATTATTTTAAATTATTGCGTAAAACCATTCGGAACTTTGTTTTCTTCTCCTAAGCAAATTTTTTTGCCCAACAGTTCTCTTGCTATGACTAAAAGCAGTATACTTGTCAGCAAGATGAGACAAACTAAACACTAATCCAACCATGATAGAGTGATTAGCAATATATCTACAGTGATTTCCTCCAATAGAAGAGTTAATGTTTTTAACTTATATGCTTGTTTGACAAGGTTGAGGAAGCTGGAAGGACGGCCTTAACATATCAGAGATCCTGTTGAAATTTCTTGTTTATTTTCCAAGGAAAATTGCTGAGAAATTTCAAGTAATTCAAGTTAGTTTAAAGGGGTGTAAATAGACAACGACTTAATTTGAAAAGATTAATTTGTTTTACTTTAACATCTTGTTTGACTACTATTTTTAATCTCTCTAAGCAATCAACTAACCAATTAGAATGATTTTGAAAATAATCTATGCGCGCATCGAATTAAGAAAGAGTTGGAAAGGAAAAATGGAAATAGACATGTCCATTTCGTGTTGTCATTATGTCATATGTATTATATATATATATATATATATATATATATATATATATATATATATATATTCCATGATGGTGCTCATCTACAGAAAGCTTCATGAGCCCTACAACTATTTCCGCTAAGTTTCAAGATCTAAAATTGATCAACGCCTTAGACTCTCTCTAATCCACACATCTGTTGGTTCAATTAGGAGATATTAAAAAAAAAAAAAAAAAAAAACCTTGATCAGTACGCAGGCATGCACATCTGGACTATAAAAAAATGTATATGTTAATTTAGAAGAAGAAGTTTGTTTCTTGCATCTTTTTAACCATACTACACTTTGACATAATCGATCAAAATAAATATAAATATTCTGTCACTTTCTCTACGTACTAACTCACAAACATATTATATATATATATATATATATATATATATTGTAGATGTTAATTGAATATATAATATATGTAAAGTGTATATGTATTGTCTAGCCTAGCTCAGCAGCTATTCCTTTTACCTTAATCAAAGATGGACATCTTCTACGTTATCTTTACCTTCATCTCAGTATCATTGATCTCTATCTTCCTAATTCTCTCTTTTCTCATACTCAGACTCTACAAAGGCAAGTCCATCAAGAACCCAGCATACCCACCTGTAAAAGGCACTGTTTTCCACCAGCTCTTCTACTTCAACAAACTCTTCGACTACCATACCAAAGTCGCCACCAAGTATCCGACTTTCCGGCTCCTTGCACCGGAACAGAGCGAGGTCTACACGACTGACCCGCGAAATATAGAACACGTTCTGAAAACCAACTTCGACAAGTATTCCAAAGGAGAGTATAACCAAGACGTCGTTAGAGATCTTTTTGGTCATGGAATATTTGCGGTTGATGGTGAAAAGTGGAGGCAGCAGAGGAAGCTTGCAAGCTTTGAGTTCTCCACCAGGGTTCTTCGAGACTTCAGCTGCTCTGTGTTTAGAAGAAACGCTGCCAAACTGGTCAGAGTTGTTTCGGGCTTTTCAGCTCCGGGTCGGGTTTTTGATATTCAAGTGAGTAATCTGAAAGTGACCCAATAATTCTCATGTTATACACACGCACACACACATACCATAACTTTACTTTTCGTCTTCTTCCTGGTTTTTTTTATTTTTTATGATAGTCTCCTTCCTGGTTACGTTGTAACTAAGTTTTACATTATATATATATATATATATATACCACAAAAACAATCCATAAATGAAGGGCAATACCAACGAAAGAAAGACGAATAGGATTATTTACGCACTTTGCCAACGCGCTCTCTAGTTGCACACGCATGTCCACCAAAATATTAAGGTCATATTTGGTGCGCAGTTACTGTATTATTAATTAATATTCGAACTGAAATGGTCTAGTCTGAATCGAACTGAATAAATTAGTATTGTACCGTATTTGACGATCCGGATTAAAAATTTAAATAATTATACTATATTTAATGCACATCATACTAGACTATTTCTTTTATAATTTAACATATATAATATTATTTAAAATTTACATTATATTAGATAAAAAATTTAATTTTAATATTTTTCTTTAAAATAAAATATTAATATTTTATTTTAAAAAATTATATAATATTTATAAATAAAAGATATTTAAATTTTAATAGTCATTTATATCAATAATTTAAATTGGTATAATAAAATTCAACATATAACATTCAAACTAAATATTAAAAGAACATCGTATTATTCTGACCTGTATATTTGAGTGGGTCAGAATAATACGATGAATATCGTATTAAAAGGAATTTTGGATAATTTTAACCCAGTACGAAACACTACACTAAACACCCTACTAGAACTATATAGTATACAATTCAGTACAATATGATGTACCAAATAAGACCTAAAAGTATTAAAAATAGATGGTAATATTAAATTTAAATATTGATATTCATTTTTACACTCTTGAGAGTCTCTTTAACATATGTCAAAAATTTTAGCATCCCATCCACTTTTTACACTCTAATAAGAATATTATTTTAATGTTAAATTATAGCAATATCATTTTTTTTTATAAATATTATAGCAATATCATCTACTCCTAGAGACTTACACCATTATAATATAAAATTAATATTTTGAAAAACTTATAAGATTAAATTAACCAGAGAAAAAATAACCTCATTATTTTATACATATAAATAAAAGTTCAATAATAATTAAAAAACTATTAAGTAATAATTTAATTATGCCCTTTTACAAAAAATAATTTCATTTTAATATTCAACAAAAATAATATATATATACACGTAATAGGGCTTTTTTTTTGCCAAACAATATAGCCTTTTGGTTAAAATATATATCAACATTATATTATTATATAATAAGTATAAAATATTATCTTGATTCCATTATAAAAATATTTAAAAGAATTCATGTTCTGCCTTTTTTTTATAAAAATATTCTACAACAATTAAATCTTATAATATATATATATATATTAATAAATTTAAATTAGTCTTACAATATGATAGATTAATAAACTTTATTAAAAAATTAAGGTAAATAGTAAAATAAAATTGAAAATGTCTTTTAAAAATATTAAATTTGGTAGTCATAATTTTTAGCATTACCTATTGGAGTACATATACAAAAATTTTAACATTGACATTTTAATTTTGTTTTAGAGATGATATGTCAATATTTCCTACTGGACCGGAGATGCTCAATAGATCAAATCATCCAAATTTTACTATGCCTGTAGAAGCGTTCGATTCATTTTGGCTTCGACTTATTCAATGCTTGTGTGAAATTCTTTGGTTAACATAAGCTTGTCAATTTCAGGCTGGGCTGAACTTCGAGTCAAATTTAAGTTCAAAGATCAACTTCTATTAGGCTGTCATAGTGGTAACATGCACATGTCACAGCTTATTGTGATGAATGATTTGTCTTTTTCTTTAGCATTTACTTATGCGGTGCGCTTTGGATTCCATATTCAAAGTTGGGTTTGGAGTGGAATTGAACTGCTTGGAGGGGTCAAGTAAGGAAGGAACTGCATTTATCAAGGCGTTTGATGATTCAAATGCTCTGGTATATTGGCGCTATGTAGATCCATTCTGGAAACTGAAGAGGTTTTTCAACATTGGTTCTGAAGCCTCCCTCAGAAAGAATATCAAAGTCATTGATAATTTTGTGCACGAACTTATCAGGAGCAAGAGAAAAATGCTAGAAGTGAAACAAGATTGTGTAAGTTCAATGATTAACATTATGTTTGCACTCTCATTCTCACCATAGACATACTATTGTGGTAACAAATAATTGGTTCAAACTTGTAGAATGTCCTTTTGCCTTCTTCATGCAATATGTTTTAAGGCGTGCAAACTTGCATTTTAGTGATGGTTTAATTGATGAAAACTTGGTTCTTGCTTTGATGTTTCAAAGGAGGAAAGGGAGGACATACTTTCAAGATTTCTGATGGAGAGCGAGAAGGATCCTGAGACAATGAATGATCAATATCTGAGAGATATAATTTTGAATTTTATGATCGCGGGCAAAGATTCAAGTGCAAATACACTGTCATGGTTTTTTTACATGATGTGCAAGAACCCCCTAATACAAGAGAAAGTTGCACGAGAAGTGAGAGATGTCTTTGGTGGTGAAGTGGATGAAGATAACATTGATGGTTTCGTAGGGAAGATTACCGATGCAAATCTTGAGCAAATGCAATATCTTCATGCAGCACTGACAGAGACCTTAAGGCTATACCCTGCAGTTCCTATGGTAATTAAACTCTGCCAAAGTTCTTTAACTATATCTTTGGATCCATGTTTTTAATGTGGCCTAACAGGAAACTTCCAAAAGCCAAAAAATGATTGTCCTAAGAGAGATAAAAGAATTCTGTGGAGTCTCTCCTTGAAATTTGACCTAGTGTTGTCCTTCATCAAACCAAACAAGTCCAAGTTATGTTTCAGTTGGATATTTGAAAGGAGCCCCTTTCTCTGGGCGACAAATTTCAAATCTCCAACATGGTTGAAACTTCCGGATACCAAATTAATGCCAGATGTTTGTTCAGGGCATAGAATTGGCCCAGGAAACAATGGGTTTGAGATTATCCAATCAGTGTTCAGGCCTTGTTTCTCTGGTTTACAAGTGTATAGAATACTACTATGAGATTGAATTTCATATTGATAAACATGGTGTGTTTTGTGTACTTTTTAAGGATGGAAGATGCACAGATATAGATGACACTCTTCCCGATGGCTTTAAAGTCAAAAGAGGTGATGGGGTATACTACATGGCCTATGCCATGGGCAGAATGACTTATATATGGGGAGAAGATGCAGGGGTTTTCCGGCCTGAAAGATGGCTCAGCAATGGAATTTTTCAACCTGAATCGCCGTTCAAATTCATAGCTTTTCATGTGTGTACTATATTTTCCTATTTATTGCTGTTTGAGTGAGCTAGTGTATACTCTAACTCTCAAACTTTCGCTTGTGAAATTGATTTGCAGGCAGGCCCTCGGATATGTCTTGGAAAGGACTTTGCTTACCGGCAGATGAAGATAGTATCGATTGCCCTTCTTCATTTCTTTCGCTTCAAGTTAGCCAATGACGAGGAAAACATAACTTATAGAACCATGTTCACACTTCACATGGATGGAGAGCTCCCTCTGTGTGCTGTTTCAAGGGGAGCGGACACTTAGAAAGTCTAACATGTTTAGCGAAATAATGTCCAACTTTGATAATGGCTTTACTGTTGGACTTCAATAGATTCCTGTTATATGTTGTAAAAGAAATTTCAATGAAAATAATCAATGTAGGAAAAGTTGTCTTCAAATGACCTCAGCTGAAGATTCACTAATATACTAGCCTCCAATGTCTAGTTCACTAGGCATACCAACCTTCAACAAAAGTACGAGCTGCTCAAACCAAATTAATGTGCATCATATGTATCTTATGAGCATGTATGTATACATGTATGTTTAAGCCGGTGACAAATACTGCAGCAGTCATTTTAAATTTTTGTGTAAAACTTTTCATTACTTTGTGCTCTTCTCTTAAAGCAGGTTTTTGCCCAACGGTTCTATTGCTATGACTGAAAACAGTCTACTTGTCGGCAAGATGAGACAAACTGAACGCTACTCCCGCCGATAGAAGAGCTATTGTTTGTTAACTTGTTTGATTAGGTCGAGGTGGCAAGAAAGACAACCTAAACATGTCAAAAATCCAGTTCAGATTTCTTGTTTATTTTCCATGGAAAATAAATGGACAGAATTAATTGAAAAAAAAAATCTTGTTCACTACGCAAGCATGAGCATCTATCACCGTAGAATATTGTTTCGTGCATGTTCGTCTCTTTCTCCATGTACTCATTCACAACCACAATATATCAATTAGCATATAAATGTAAATATCAATTCAATACCTCTTTCCTTTCAACTTAAACAGAGATGGACATCTTCTACATCATCTTCGCCTTCACCACAGCATTATTGATCTTTATCTTCCTATTTTTCTCTTTTCTCATACTTGGACTCTACGTAGGCAAGTCCATCAACAACCCAGCATACCCACCTGTAAAAGGCACTGTTTTCCACCAGCTCCTCCACTTCAACAAACTCTACGACTACCATACCATAGTTGCCACCAAGCATTCGACTTTCCGATTACTTGCTCCGGAACAAAGCCGAGTCTACACGACTGACACACGAAACATCGAGCATGTTCTGAAAACCAACTTCGATAAGTATTCCAAAGGTGAGTATAACCAAGACGTCCTTAGAGATCTTTTTGGCCATGGAATTTTTGCAGTTGATGGTGAAAAGTGGAGGCAGCAGAGGAAGCTTGCAAGCTTCGAGTTCTCCACCAGGATTCTTCGAGACTTTACCTGTTGTGTCTTTAGAAGAAATGCTGCCAAACTGGTCAGAGTCGTTTCGGGATTCTCTGTTGCGGGTCGGGTTTTTGATATGCAAGTGAGTAATCTGAAAGTGACCCAATAATTTTCTTGTTGAAGAATATATATACATGTACACACAAACATATATAACTTTACTTGTTTTCTTCTTTGATGGAAGTGTTTGATTCATTTCGCCTTCGACTTATTTGATGCTGCATGAAATTATTTGGACTGTATATGCTTCTCAATTAAGGGCTGGACTAAATTTGGAGTCCAATTTTTAGTTCAAAAGTCAACCTCTATTAGGCTGGCATAGTGGCACTTGATGCTGATATGAGAGGCAGAGCATAGCAAGCTAGGAATAGAAAGATAACTATACAGCTTTTGAAATATTTTAACATGTATAGAAGTTCAGAAAGTATGAACTTCTGTGGGTTGTAGCTATTGTAATTTATGTGTTGAACAATTGAAAATGATTAAAGAAGCACAGGCCACAACTTAATTGTGTGATGAATGTTTTGTCATTTTCTTTAGGATTTACTTATGCGATGCACTTTGGATTCCATATTCAAAGTTGGGTTTGGAGTGGAATTGAATTGCTTGGAGGGGTCGAGTAAAGACGGATGTGCATTTATGAAGGCGTTTGATGATTCAAATGCTCTGGTATATTGGCGCTATGTAGATCCATTCTGGAAACTGAAGAGGTTTTTAAACATCGGTTCTGAAGCCTCTCTCAGAAAGAATATCAAAGTCATGGATGATTTTGTGCACCAACTTATCAGGAGCAAGAGGAAATTGCTAGAAGCGAAACAAGATTGTGTGAGTTCAAGTATTAACATGGTGTTGCACTCACATTCTCACTATGTATTATTATTTTTGTTTACGGTAGCACATATTTGGTTCAAACTTGGAGAATGTCTTTTTGGCTTGTTCATGCAATGTGTTTTGGGGTGTGTAAAGTCGCATGTTTGTGATATTTGAATTTCGGTTTAATTGATGAAATCTTGGTTCTTGCTTTGATGTTTCTAAGGATGACAAGGAGGACATACTTTCAAGATTTCTGATGGAGAGCAAGAAGGATCCAGAGACTATGAATGATCAATATCTGAGAGATATAATTCTGAATTTTATGATCGCTGGCAAAGATACAAGTGCAAATACACTCTCCTGGTTTTTCTACATGCTGTGCAAGAACCCCCTAATACAAGAAAAGGTTGCACAAGAAGTGAGAGATGTCTTTGGTTGTGAAGTGGATGAAGATAACATTGATGGTTTCGTAGCGAAGATTACCGATGCAAATCTTGAGCAAATGCAATATCTTCATGCAGCACTGACAGAGACCTTAAGGCTATATCCTGCAGTTCCTATGGTAATTAAACCCTGTCAAAGTTCTTTAACTACATATTTGGATCCATGTTTCTAATGAGCTATTTATTGTATACTAATTAGTCTTTAGAAAAGACAGTGACCAAGTAACTGAAGCCTAACAGGAAACTTCCAAAAGCCCAAAATTGGCTATCCTGAGAGAGATAAAGCAATCTGTGGAGTCTGTCCTTGAAATTTGGCTTATCAAACCAGACAAGTCTAAGTGTGTTTCAGTTGGATAATAGAAATGAGTCCCTTTCTTAGGCTAGCAAATTTAAAATCTCCAACATGGGTGAAACTTCTGGTTGATACCAAATTAATGCCAGATGTTTGGTAAAGGCATAGAATTAAGCCCAGGAAACAAGGGATTTGAAATTTTCCAATCACTCTTCAGGATTTATTTCTTTGGTGCACACATATACTGCTGTGAGATTAGATTTCGTATTGATAAATATGGCGTGTCTTGTGTACTTTAAGGATGGGAGATGCACAGATATAGATGACACTCTTCCTGATGGCTTTAAAGTCAAAAGAGGTGATGGAGTATACTACATGGCCTATGCCATGGGAAGAATGACTTATATATGGGGAGAAGACGCAGAGGTTTTCCGACCTGAAAGGTGGCTCAGCAATGGAATTTTCCAACCAGAATCGCCATTCAAATTCATAGCATTTCATGTGTGTATTATCCTTCTCTTTTCATTCATTACTGTTTGAGTGAACTAGTGCATAACCTTAGCACTTAAATTTTCACTTGTGAAATTGATTTGCAGGCAGGTCCTCGGATATGTCTTGGGAAGGACTTTGCTTACCGGCAGATGAAGATATTATCGATTGCCCTTCTTCATTTCTTCCGCTTCAAGTTAGCTGATGAAGCGAAAAACGTAACTTATAGAACCATGTTCACTCTTCATATTGATGGAGACCTCCCTGTCTCTGCAGTTGCAAGGAGAGCAGCCACCTAGAAAGTCTTAACATGTTGAGCCAAATAATGTTAACTTTGGTAATGGCTTGACTGTTGGACTTCAATAGATTCCTGCTATATGTTTTAAAAGAAATTTCAATGAAAATTATCAATAGAGCTGCCTATCAGCCTATGTCCCTCTCTGTTTACAGGAGGATTATCAATAAATTTGACAGAGATTCGTCATACTGTTATTCAGAATTCTAAATTCTTCAAGTGCTTAAAATTTCTTAGCAAATTAAGTCATGCATTGGTCAGTTACCCTGATCAATTCTGAGAAGTGGGGTTAATAATCAACCATAATCTGGTTTAATAGATAAATAAAGTGATCAAAGTCTCAAGAATTCTCTAATTTCTGTAAGTCCAAACATTTGAAAGGACAAGTCTGCATAAATCCTATGTACACAAGTTGGTTATATCTAAATTCCAAATCGAACTTTCCAATGTATCTAACAATCTAGACGGGAATACAGATTTAAAACTTTAGAAAATTTTCTCAGTGGTTCGTTTACTCGTCCCTGGGCACCACAAAATTCTGTGCCTTGGAAAAGTAGGCGTGGACTTGAAAGTCAATAGTAAGAGGCATGGACTTCCATTTAATAAGACAAGCATTAGTGAAGAAGACTGTTTAAAGAATTGACCGGTGACTTTCTTACTTGGAAACACTATCGGTAAAACCATGCTCATTGACCGCCATCTAGATTCCAACTTACCAAACTCTTATTCAACAAATAATTTTTTTTAAAATGAAATAGAGTACTAAACCAGAATACCATCTCATTGGCGATTCGCTTCTTCTTTTCGTTTTCTTAAAAAAAATTTCATAAACCCAATCACTTCTTATATTTTGCTGTATTACCTGTATATATGTTTTTTCTTTTGATAAAATCAGCTATCATGTTAATCTATAAATTACTTACAGAGGTTCAAGCTAAAATTAAGTAAAACCTCTCACAATCAAATTTATGATACATTCATTAATCAAAGTCAATGCACAATAAAAAGAAATATTAAATGGTATTTGAATCAAGCTGCCTCGGCCCCATTATCCATTCAACAAAGGTGGGCTAATTACAATAGATGGCAGAGATCACACGCAGCCAACTCTTCCATTTATGGGAGACTTATAACAGGGTAATTTGATTAAATACCTACCATATCACTAATTTTTTAAAAAATATCCATGTTTTATATTTATTTTTTTTTGCAAAAATACCTATTATTTTTTTAAATACTCAAACTCTAAATTCAGTATCTTATGGCTAGATTAGCCATAATGATTAAAATTGTCATCTGACAGTTAGATTTATTATCTATTAATTAAATTGGGTCGTGAAAGATGAAAGGTGAAGGGTATATAAGTATTATAAATAATAAGATATTTTGAAAAAAAAAATATTTCTGTAAAAATGATGAAATATAGATATTTAAAAATAAAAATTAATGACGCAGGGTATTTAATCAAATTACCCCTTATAATATATGGCGACAACGGTGTTGATTGTGAACTAAAGAATCTGCCGTATAGTACCCACTACAAGCCAGCCATGTAATTCAACGGAATGGCCCAGTAGATATGTTCATATAAACAACACCCACCCTTAGCCGTCATCACCATTCACCTTCTTTCTGTCTTTCCACTGTACTTGTTTGTTCTCTGTAGCATTAACATCCATGGAGGTACTCTCAAGCCCAGTTTTCTTCACAGCTTTGGCTGTAATTCTATCCCTTTTCATTACTGTCCAACTCATATCTAAGAAATTGAGAAAAAACAAGAGAGAGAAGTACGCACCTGTTGCTGGTACCATGTTTCATCAGCTCCTCAACTTCAACAGGTTACACGATTATATGACTGATCTTGCTGCGAAGCACAAGACTTACAGGCTGCTCAGTCCCTTCAGGAACGAGATTTACACCTCCGACCCCGTCAATGTCGAATATATTCTCAAAAGTAACTTTGAGAATTATGGTAAGGTATATTCTCATCTCTCTGCTCTGGATGAATCTCACAAGTTAATAGCTAAGTGGATCTTCAATAGGTACGTATGTTAAGTTACATGAACTTCTATGTTGTGGAATCTGACAAAGTACCAATGCATGACCAACATCTAGTTATAAAATTTCTCAAAGAAAGAGAAATGGTTTGCAACCAACTTATTTATTACACTTGAAAACCGGTTTCCAAACAAGAATTATAAAATATTTTCTGGGTCCTCCTCTATTTGTTGTGGTGGTTCTCTGAAATTTTATGGTTCTGTGTGCTAACAACGCAGCCACTGTTTGGGGAATAGAGTCTATTGGAGGTTCTAATTTAGTTCCCAAATCCCGTGCAGGGTTGGTACAACTACAACATCCTGAAGGACCTTCTAGGTGATGGGATCTTTGCAGTGGATGGTGAAAAGTGGCGCCAACAGAGGAAATTGTCCAGCCACGAGTTCTCTACAAAGGTGTTAAGGGACTTCAGCAGTGTAATCTTCCGAGAAAACGCAGCAAAACTTGCCAATATTATGTCTGAAATTGCAACAACCAACCGGACAATTGATATTCAAGTGAGTTTTCTTTAATTCTTTACAAAGAAGGCGTTCCAATTTCGGCATTTCTAAATCAGTTTATTCATGTAGGATCTATTTATGAAAGCAACTCTTGATTCAATGTTCCGAGTTTCATTCGGGGCTGACTTAGACAGTGTGTGCGGTTCAAGTGAAGGCAACAATTTTGGCAATGCTTTTGACAATGCAAGTGCAATGACCATGTTTCGCTATGTTGATGCTTTCTGGAGGATCAAGAAATTTCTGAATATTGGATCAGAAGTAGCCATGAGGCAAAATACCAAGACTGTTAACGACTTTGTGTTCAAGCTAATCGACAACAAAATAAAGCAAATGAATAGCTCAAAGGATGATTCAACTGTGAGTGAACTAGTTGTGAGTTTGTTTCTGATTAAGTGTCTTAGCCGTGACATAAATATGTTGTTTCATGGGGTCATTTACAGATGAAGAGAGAAGACATTTTATCAAGGTTTCTACAAGTAGCTGAGGCTAATCCGATATACTTACGCGATATTATTCTCAACTTCGTCATGGCTGGCAAAGACACAACAGCCATCACACTTTCCTGGTTCATTTACATGCTCTCCAAGCATCCTCATATTCAAGAGAAGGTTGCACAGGAAGTGAGAAAAGTGACTAACGCGAAAGACATCACCAACTATGTTGAGTTTGCAACCAGCTTGAGTGAGGAAAAATTGGAAAAGATGCAGTATCTTCATGCAGCCATCACTGAAACTCTTAGACTCTACCCTGCAGTTCCTGTGGTACGAAAAACTCAAAAAAAAAAAAAAAAATTACACACGAATTTGAAGAGTAGCTTCCTAGTTGATTCTTTCAGTTCGAAAAGTTTTCCTTACTATTAAAATGACATCAAATCCAAATTTTCTCAACTTTCTTTGCTTACAGGATGCAAAAATATGCTTCTCGGACGATACTTTGCCAGATGGATACCATGTTAGGAAGGGAGATATGGTGGTATACCAACCTTATGCAATGGGGAGGATGAAATTCTTATGGGGAGATGATGCAGAGGAATTCAGACCAGAGAGATTTCTTAATGAGGATGGAGTTTTCAGGCCAGAGAGCCCTTTCAAATTCACAGCCTTTCAGGTGAGGACCGTTTCAAGTTCCTGTGTTTTCATGTTTCAAGCCCTTTATATATTGAAGAATCTAAAATCAAATCTCTGTTGCTTTACAGGCCGGACCACGAATTTGTCTTGGAAAGGAGTTTGCTTATAGGCAAATGAAGATCTTCGCGGCTGTTTTGCTAAGCTATTTTGTGTTCAAAATGAGTGACGAGGAGAAAATTGTCAGTTACAGGACAATGATCAATCTTCACATTGATGGAGGTCTCGAAGTTCGTATCTTCCACAGAAATGGAAATTAGCTTGGTACTCTAGTGTTTAACAAAGCATGGAACTATGGAAGTAAAAGTTTAGCCTCCTAGATGAGCATCCTTTTATAGATTTTAAAATAATCCACTGTTTTCATATTCAACATAATGTTGGAGATAGTTTCCACATGTAAGAAATATATATAATAATTGTGTTGCAAGAGATAATACCATGTTACTTGTAGCCAAACATAACTACATAATCTATAAGAAAATCACGTTCTAATAACGTTACTTCCCAGAAGAAATTAACTACTAAAGGTCAAGGATCACTGTATTCTGCATGGAAACAAAAGATATTGATACTGGCCCTTCTACTTTTCAATTTGCTGCAAAATTTATAACGAACATAGAACCCCTCCACTTTACATGCTCCTCTACCCACAAGTTACAAAATTCTAAGAGGCCCACATCCACAAGTAGAAAGTCAAAATCAAGATCTCTCATATAAGCAGAAAAAAACTATAAAACAATGAATACATATTATAGCATAAGTAAATTACAATTCCATTGGTGTAATCAGGTGATTTGGTAGTTGTTTTCCTGGCCTTGAGGTCCATCCCTTGCGTTTCCTATATGACTCAATAGCCTGCAAACGAATTCGCTCCTTCGAAGCATCTTGTATCTTCAATGCCTTTAAAGAACATGGGAGAAAATTGTTACTAAAGGAAGGAAGCTAATGCGTCCATCACAGCTATTCAAATACTACCTTGGGAACTACAACCAATTTTGGTGGTGCTTGGGCTACGTCTCCAAATTTGACTTTCTCATGTCCAGGAAAGTCTAGCTCCTCTCCTGTTTTGGCTTTCTTGTGTTTGTTTTTCCGTCCTTCCAAGTACCTAAAACATGAAAGCCTTGTCATTTATCTCTTAATTAATAGCATGATTGACCTCGATACAAAATGACTAGGCTTTGTAACTTATAAATTTATTCACTTCGCCTCCGGTAATTCACTAGTGTGCATCTTGACATGGGCAAAATTATATTGAATTTCAAGGAGGTATGAACAAGAGAAAGAGTTGGATTATATTGGATTTGGAGGAGGGATGAACAAGAGAAAGAGTTGGAAATAGGCATTTCAATTAACTGGAATATAAAAGCATAAATAAAATTGCTGACACTAAAATGCTTACATCTTCTTGCGCTTCCGTCTTCTTACACTAGCATCCGATTTCTCCAATTCTGTCTCAAAGCGAAGGTCAACTACTTCTTTTCTATTTCTTTTTTTCTTTTTCTTTTCGTTTGGGATGTTGTTTACATTGTCATCAAAATTATCTGCATGTTGAGGCGTCACCAAATGTCCATCATTGTTCCTATCTTTGACCCCAGTAATCCCATCAACCTTAGGACCGGACTTCGACTTCTGATAATTTAAACATGCATTGTAATACAAAATCAGACGGAATTCAAGTTTACTTTGAAAAGTAAAGTGAGCAGAAGTTCACATTTGAGAATCACTAAAATATTCAAAAATCGGTGAGATGAATCAACTCAAGCTTCTCTTAAAAAGCATCTTTCTGGATGAAAGACGTAAGATAATGAAACAAGATGGCTAAAAGGAGGAGTAAAACCCCAACACAACGTAATTTTTGCGGTTAAAAAGTTAGTGCAAACTATGAACATAGATTAATTCGTGCTATCATCTAAAAGACTAAAACTTTCCTTCAGAATCACAAAACTACACCATACACAAGAAGGTGAAACTAAAATAAATATCATAATTTTAGAACACATAGGCTAAGAGAATCAAACGAGCACAAATGTTTCAAATTCAAACAAATTGCCTGAACCAAACTATATACCAAACTAATGAACTACCCATCTCTCAGAAAAGCCCGCGTACAGAAAAGATAAAGAAGCGCATACCAACTCAGCAGCACCATCTCCATTTTTCTTCTTGTCTTTAACATCCTTTGCAGCCTTTGAATCCCCTGAGAATCAAACCAAACTCATCAATAACAGAATGAGAACAGTAATTTGACTATCATATTCACAAATGTGTATGCGTGCCCAAAATATAAAAATAAACCACTTTTATCGAAAATCCAATGTGTTATTAGAATTTCCACTAGAGGAAAGACCTTGGGTCTGAGAAGAAGTTAAAGACATGAGCATGCGCAGTTTAGATGGCAAGGCGTCGACTTGGGAAGGAACAGGGGCTGGTGGTAGACGAGTGTAGCCTCCATGTGCTGCTCTGTAGTTCTTCTCTCTTCGTCTCCGTCCTTTGCCTCCCATCTCTAAATCACTCTGTAAACCCTAGAGGGTCGGTGTGTGGAGGAGGCAGACAGCACGAGCCTTGCAGCAACGCCGACCTTTGCTAGGAAGACCCCGTTGGTGTTCGGTTTGGATAGTCCGATTTACATATGGATGGTCCATTCTAATCAAAGGGTAGGACCCAATTAGCTGTAAAAGGACTAGTTGTGTTCTGTTGGGCCCCTTGATTATAATGGCCCATCGATATAACAAGCTCATTGCTATTGAATGCCCAATGGGCTTTTCCCATTTTAATAAATTTTAGACATAATATTTGAAAGCTGCCTGTATACATCCAAATTAAAAGTTAAACTTTTTATTTTAATATTTTGTTATATATATGTTTTTTCTTTACTTAAATTGAATTTTTTAAAGATTTTTTATTTTCTTTATAACCATTTATCGGTTGTAGACCTACTGAGAAGGTGAGCTAACCATTGAGAACACGTTAAAATTAAAAATAAAAAATAATTGAGCTAATGAAAAACAAAGTGCAACCATTAAGTGTAAATTTCCTCGTTGCTTCCATGGTTGGACGGACCCTATAGGCTATCAAGAGGGTGGCTTCAGCCTCACATGTAGTCGCTTTCAAACATGTGGTAAGCTTATCACTGTTTTATCACCCCCCATTAACTTCCACACACACACTCATGCCCCAATTGGCAGGTCATAATTTGTGTTTTTATTTTATAAACAAAGAATGTATTTCAAACTTAAATTAATATATAACTTGCCAGATGTTATGATGGAAGAAGAAAGAAGCTTCTTCCATTACTTAAATCTATACAGGTGGGAATGGTTGGTTGTGTAAATAAGGAAACAAAAATTATGAAGATGCTAATTGTTTTATTAATAAACGATCATAGTCAATGCACTCAATTATTCACTTAAATGTGATATGGTGGTCAGTTTCACAAGGTAGGAAACCACCAAATTTGACAATGCACTTATTACGAGGCAGAGAAAGCGTAATACAAATAATCAATGTCAAATTATCATCCATTGGATGGATTTTAAATAAATTAATTTTTAAAACACGATTTTTTGTCGGTATTACTTCGTCCAAAAGTGGAGATTAGTTGCGATTCTATCAAATTGTGTTCCAATAATGTAATATGTATAGCAGTCCACGTGTTGGCTAAATTATGACCTTAATCATAATTCATAATCCACCATTTCATCTGTTTGTACACCGGACATCCACTTTTAGTACATAGGCTTTCTCTAATGGAGTTTGATAAAATTGAAATTGAAAATTTAATAAGTTATTTCTGTTCAATCTTATAATACAAGGCGAATGAAGTTTAATTTCAGAGAGTCCCTTTTTATTTCAAAAAAGAAAGAAAGAAAAAACACTGTATTCGTGTACATGTACAATTTTCTACGATGTAGACACGTGGATTCCCCCTTGCGTATAGAGACGCGAAGAGGTACGCAACTTGGTCACACCGACATCCTTCTCTCATACATGATCCCCCTTCTCAATTACACAGACACTCTCTTCTTCGTGAAAATGCATAAAAAAAAGAAAAGAAAAAGGGGGTAGTGAGAAGTCAACATTCAACAGCTTGGAAATTCTGCAACACGATGATGCCTGCAGCAGGAAAAAAAAAAGCACAAACAATCCCACACAACATAACTATTTGCCTCCCCCATCATTAATTTATGCAAAATTTAAAAACATCTTCTTCCAAAATACTCTCCCACTTCCTCACTCATCCATAACCATGGTGCAGAACGAGCAGGTCAGACCACTGGCCCCAACCACAGACCATGGACCCAGCAGCGACGACTACGAAGTCGCCAAGAAACTCCGACGTCGAAGATTCATCAAATGCTGTGGGAGCCTCTTGGCCTTAATCGTGATCCTAGCCGTGGTCGTCGTGATTCTCATATTCACGGTGTTCCGTGTGAAAGACCCAGTTATCCGAATGAACAAAATCACCATCATCAAGCTGGAGCTGGTTAACAACACGATCCCCAAACCCGGCACCAACATAACGATCACCGCCGACGTTTCAGTAAAAAACCCCAACGTGGCGTCGTTCAAGTTCAGTAACACCACCTCCACTCTGTACTACCACGGCACGGTGGTGGGCGAGGGCCGAGGTCCGCCGGGGCAGTCAAAGGCGAGGCGGACCACGAGGATGAATATCACGGTGGATATCATCACGGATCGGATGTTGTCGAACCCGAATCTGCAGTCGGATATCGGGTCGGGACTGTTGAGCATGAACAGCTATTCAAAGGTACCGGGGCGGGTCAAGATTTTGAACGTAATTAAGAAACATGTTGTTGTGACAATGAATTGTACCATGTCGGTTAATATTACGAGCCAGGCGATTCAGCAACAGAAATGCAAGAGGAAGGTCGATCTTTAGGTTAATTACGTCATGCATGCATTTTAAATTTGTTGAAGTTTCAATTTTTGGCGTAGAAATTAATTATATTCACATTATCTATTTGCTTTGTGAGTGATCATAGCTAGAGGCTAGTTCTGTATATGTCAATGTAGAACAGAGAGCGTTTAAAATCCATTTTTTCTTTTATTTATTATTATGATTTTCATTATTTTCACCTGCAAGTTTTTGTACGTAATGAGCTCTCGAAGTTGCTGAATGATCAATTATGAGGTATATACATATATTTATGTATATATATGGGAAATGGTAAACGATCGTTTTGTTTTTTGTTTTTTATGACTACTTTGCTTCCATAAGATTATTCTCATACAACGTTATTTTATGGAAGAAGATAATAAAGCGGCCAAAATGTCACAAAAATTGAAAGGAACACCACTCCAAAAACATTAAGATATACACGTGAAGCTTTTGACTTTTTAATAGTTTATGTACCTGGAATATCTAATCGAACTATGTATTCAATGAAATCAGAAACCATGCATGGAACCCAAACTCTTTACATTTGGACCATGAAAAAAGTGATCATCTTTACATAAACATTATAGAAATCATAAAGGTGTATATATAATTTATATTTTTAATATATATATATATATTTTTATCAATTAATTAAGACATTAAAAAGCTGAAATGGAAAACTGGTTTAAAAGAGGAAGAACCCGGTCCACTTTCTGAAATAGCATGGTCTTCAAATTGGACCTCAGCATAGGCCCAAGAATATTGACAATAGCCCAATACCCAAACAAACTATTTTATTTTTCTAAATATTTTATTTTTACAATTATTTTAAAAAATAAGTAAATAATTAATTTTGGGGAAAGGGAGGGTTCGGCATTTCCCACCAATTTAATGCTGGTCTGGGTTTCCAAACGTAGAGTATTAAATGCAGCAGCTGAAGTGCTCACCCACCTTCTCAACCCCAAAAAAAAAATCTCATCGGCCTCTTCCACCTCCAAGCCAGCCCCAATTAACAAAAACAAATGGCTAAAACCCCTGAAGCTCTTTCCCTCTCCCAATGTCCACCACAACCGCCACCACCACCCCCTCCAACTCCACCAATTACCTGACCAACCTCGGCCTCGGCTACTCCATCGCCATAGCTCTCGGCTTCCTTGTCCTCCTCTCTACTCTATTACTCGCCTCCTATATCTGCTGCCGGGCCTCTCGCCACCGCTCTCCTCCCCAGGACCCAGATCCCGACCCTACCCCTCCCGGCATTATGCTGCCCCGTATCGTCTTTGTCGCTGAGGACGACGACGACGACTCCGCTGTCGTTGGTCTCGACCAGAACGTCATCAACTCTTACCCAAAGTTCCCGTTTTCGAAGGACTTGGAAAGTAGGGAGTCCACCTGTTCTATCTGTTTGTGCGAGTACAAGGACTCTGAGATGCTTAGGATGATGCCCGAGTGCAGGCACTACTTTCACCTCTGTTGCGTTGATGCGTGGCTCAAGCTTAATGGGTCGTGCCCTGTTTGCCGAAACTCGCCGCTGCCGACACCCTTATCCACGCCGTTGCAGGAGGTCGTGCCGTTGTCTCAGTATGCTGCTGATCGTAGGCGGAGGAGGTGATTGGAGGGGTTTAAAGGGTTAAAGTTTTTGTTTTTCTTGGTGGTGGATTCTTTGGGTTGTGTTTTTTTCCTTTTAATTGTGGTCGGTTGGCTTGTGCAAATGTAAATTATTTTTGGATAGTGTAGGGAGAGTGAAAAGGGTTGCAGCTTTTGTGAATGGATTGTAACTTCAGTACCGGAGTAGGTTATGCAAACAAATGTGTGTTTAGTGTCACATTGGATTCAAGCAATTTCTTTTATATTTCAATTTTGAATCTTTCCTTCATGGTGTATGCAATTTTTATTTTTTATTTGTTTGTAGCAATTTGCTTAATTGTGAATATAGGTTTAGGTTTTCTGCATGTTAATATGCATTGGGATGTAATAACTACCATCTTGTATGCAATTGAGTTGGCCTGTTTTGTCAGTTCTACCTCTTACACACCCATGTGATTAATAAAGACGCAGATGGCCCAGATACAGGACCCTTGTGATTAACACTCCGCTTCACTTCAAGACATTTATTTTTTATTCTTTCTTCGTACACTTTTTTTTGTTTGTTTGCATGTTGTGGAGCTAAGTCAAGCCTGAGACAGTGTACACTAGGTTGGGTTGATATTCTTGTTTGTTTAGCTGTGTTGGATTCTCAAATGATGTCTCTCTTCCATGTCTCATTTGGTAGCATTTATATGCGCCTCTGATTTGTTAACCATCTTACATAAAAATCATGAAACTACTTTTGGTTAAAAAGCCTTAGAGGGGCTTCGAGAAAAAAACCATATAATGGCTTTTCATGACGAATATATATACTGACATTTTCAATACCAGTTTAGAATTTTAGTTTTCGAAGAAGAGTGCCATGAACTGTTGAAGGCGATTTTGGATTTTCAGAATCCAGGAAAAGAGTATAAAAATGTTAATCAATATTTGATTCTCTTCGAAGAAACCATCCCAAACCAGTAAGCCACCAATGACTTGTCATGCAATCAATTTACTTGGGAGCATTTCCTGCCTACAATCCTGCTTTTGGATTCTTCTGAGCAAGACAGCTAAATATTTTTAATATATAGTTTTATAAGTAGCTCACGGTCATGGTGCATATTAAAGTATTTTGTAATCTAAAAAACAACTATATTTTTAGTTATTCATGATAAAGAAAGACTAGTTTATCAAAGTCAATTCATGCATTGGGCAGTGGCACAGTTCTACAGAGCACCGTCAATTGCATATTTAGAGGCGCCTCCAAACTGGACTATAGGGATCTCCACCGTATTTGAAAGGAAAGGAGCTATGGAGGTTCAAATATGTCCAATCTGATGCCTTTTAAAGAAGGCGAGTCGAATTTTAAATTCAATAGCTCACAGCCTTAATTATCTGGCCTTTGACGTCTAATTTATGAAAGTTTCTTTCCTTAAACTATCACTTATCCAAAAATTTAAATTTTTAAAAAGTGAGTTAAATATCTATATTAAATTTTAATAAAAATGACATTTTTTTTTTCACTTGAAGACCATTTAAGATCTTTATAAATTTAGAGACTTTAATACTATATTAAACTATTATTTATTCTAAAAATTTAAATTTTTAAAAAATAAATTATGCATATCATACCTTAACTGAGAGGAAAAATAAAATATTGTCATCTTTCCATCTAATCTAACTTTTACTTTTATTTTGAGTATTTTGTTATTAAAGGGTAGTTTTTTTTTTCTCTCTCTCTCTCAAAGACTTTAAATTTATTTTGAATAATGTGATATCAGACAGAGTATGTTGCATTGTTTATTAGTTGATTTTCCATGGAATTCCGATATTCCTTTAACTGTAAGAAAAGCACAGGGCTTTCAGATCCCGATAAGCAAATATTGTATTGACGAGCACTGTTGCTGAATTCCATCTATAAAGAAACAAGAAACAGAATAAAAGATGTAGTTTACTGAATGATTCTGATTGCTTTGGCAGGACTTCTGCAAGTTGTCAAGTAAGCATTTTATTAATCTGGGTTCTCTCGTGAGCCTAATTAATCAATCTTTATAATTCAATAAGTATTCCGTGGAGTGTCAAGCCAAGGGAGAAACCTTTTCTTAGACATAAGCTTTATTATCATTTGTTAATGTCAAACATGTAAATCTAATCAGGTAGTAACCTTTTTCTTATACAATGTACTTTGTCATTTTTAATGTCAAACGTGTAACTTAGTCTAATAAAATTGAACTCAATCATGAAAAAAATCAAGTTTGATTTGGGAAAGTCAGAATTTAAAGTGAAAAAAAGAAGTGAAAATATAAACTTTAATACTAAAAAAATCAATTTTGATGTAGGAAATGTGAAAAAATCAATTTCAAAATGAAAAAAATGGAATTCAAGATTTGTGACAAAACTCGATCCACCACATCAATTATCATATTATAGATGCTCATACCTTGTAAGGCAGAGAGCCTTGAACTACGGGAGCTCATGATTATTTTGATTCTAAAGTTGCAGAAACTTCATAAAGCAGGAAAGAAAATACACTGAGCAAACTTGCAAATGAAACCAGTTAAAATATAAGAAAGGCCTAATCATACATCTCCCAAGATAAAGTTCCAAATTATAAACTAGACTCTGATCTCAAACTAGTTCAATCTCCATTTCAACTTTCTTTATCAACTACACTTAAGCAAACTTGTCAGCAATTTCATTCCTCAGAACTCCCAGCCAAAGGACAATTTTTTTGTACAGAATTTTTTAGCTGCTTACGTTCTTACTGAGGGGTAGAGTCCATGCGAAAACAAAGATTTGTGATGAAGTTAGGAACATGGAGAGGACTGGTTCACAGGTCAATCTTGATTTTAGCTACTCTTGCTATTTTTATATTGGTCGTTACCTTCACCATGTTTTCCTCTCCCAGATCACTTACCTTATGCAGTGAAGAAAACTCTGAGATGCAGAGCTGGAACCAAACCCAACTGAGAATGACCATTCAAACTGTTACTCAGAAGATCCAGCTACAACTCGAAGAGATCAGAGATTCGAAGTCATCGACAGAGCCAGGGACATCATCGTTGAAATTCGGTTCATTTCTTGCAGATATAGTAGGACTTATCGAGTCAGTGCATGAATATCTGCCGGAGTTGGAACTAACCCATCAGACAAACAGAGGTGTCAGAGACACCCATCCTCTGTTAAAGCCAAAGCAACGATCCGACGAGCCAGCTGATTATTTCCTAATAGAAGAGATACGTAAATACGTGAAGATCAAACCCAACAGACTAGGAAAACAGAATTTCATGGGAGCCAATGGAACTTTCACAAGCATAGGCCACGCTTGCTTTAGCATGAAGAAAGAGCTTGAAGAATACATGGACTACGATGTTGGAGACATCTGCAACGACGATTGGAAACTAGCTCAGAAGCTGATGGTCCATGGATGCGATCCGCTACCAAGGAGGAGGTGTTTCTCAAGAGCTCCACAGCTGTATCGTAGGCCATTTCCAATTAGCGAGTCCTTGTGGAAGCTCCCAGACAACAAAAATGTCAGATGGAGCCAGTATCGGTGCAAGAACTTTACTTGCTTGGCAAGCAACAGAAGTCCCAAGGGGTTCTTCAAATGTGCAGATTGCTTCAATCTATCACACCATGAACTACCCAGATGGATTAAAGCAGCAAACTTGGACCCAATTTCGAATGTGACAGCTGATTTTCTCATACCTCAAGTGCTCAACATTAAGCCTGGCGAGATCAGAATTGGACTTGATTTCAGTGTCGGAACAGGGACTTTTGCAGCCAGAATGAGGGAGTTCAACGTCACTATAGTCTCTGCTACTATAAATCTTGGAGCACCCTTTAATGAAATGATAGCTCTCAGGGGACTGGTTCCGTTGTACCTGACGATAAATCAACGTCTGCCCTTCTTTGATAACACTCTTGATATGATCCACACCACAAGGTTTCTAGATGGGTGGATTGATTATGTGCTTCTGGACTTTGTTTTGTACGATTGGGACAGAGTTTTGAGGCCTGGTGGTTTGCTGTGGATTGACAGTTTCTTTTGTGTGAAGGAGGATTTGGGTGATTATTTGGAAGCTTTTAAGGTGCTGAGGTATAAGAAGCATAAATGGGTAATTGTTCCTAAGGTTGATAAAGACGATAAAGAGGTCTTCTTCTCTGCTGTGTTAGAGAAGCCGCCCAGACCATTCAGATAGTCACTGTTAAACACCACGACCAACAGCCAAAAGGTGTGCCATTTGACACTTTTATTGGTTTGAGTTGAACCCAAAACCTTAGCAGGCGGACATCTTTAAATTTGTACAAATGTCTGTCATTGAATTATTTGTATGATACGTTAAGATTGACACAGGCTAATGTAACCTGCTTTTTCTGTAGTAAAATCTGTATGTTCCATCAAAATTTTTTTTTATCAATTAATTAAGAGGAGGAGTCAGCCACTCACCATTTTTAGTCTTGTTAACTTTGTGGGTGCCAATTCTCTTTCACTGAAAAGTTGAAAACCTCTATAATCACCCAGACACAGTCTTATTGCGCCTTCATATTGGGCTGGTGGAGAAGTGAATTAAAAAAAAGTAGTTGTCATTATCATCATTCTTTTGTAAGGCTGAGTGTGACTCCAAAGTGTCACTCTCAGAGTCTCAATCGTTGCACATTCTTCTTGGTAGCTTCTGATTCTTCTTCTTTTCAGTGGGCCCATCCCCCAAACCCAAGACTAAAAGGTTCCACTCCACCAAGATGCGACATAAGTTGTCTACGTCTCCACCATATTGGATCACCACACATTCAAGCTAAAATGCGACATGAATTATTTAAAAGCCCATTCATCTGCTTTTTCTGAATCTTTTTCTTTCGGTCATCTATTTTATACATCTCTGCCACTCCAAATAAATTTTTATGAGAAAACAGAAGTTTTTCTTTCAAAAGGAATGACATGCTAAATCTGAAGTAGTTTTTTTTAGAAACGGGCGGCCACCGTGTGGTCTTCTTTTTTCCACTCTTTTCTTCTTTAAAAATAAAAATCTACTGGAGCAATACCAGTCCATTTAGGCGAGGACATGTTGAACTTATTACCCATTTCCTACCTCCACCACCAGATAAATTATTAAACGCCCCCACCAAAATATTGTTTTTGCAAGTTTTTTTTTTGGGAATAAAAGCAAGAAATTAATAAATCAAAAGCCTTTAACCGGGAAAATCATTGCTCACTGTGAAGAAAATAAAAATTATAAACTGATAAATAGAAGATATTATAAAACGTTTACACCATGCTTATCCCTGACAACCATTTTTTCTATGCAACTTTTGCTTTCGCAATTTGAGTGTAGATTTATAGATAGTTTTTTTTTTCTTTAAAAAAAAAAAATCGATGGATATGGCTAGTTAATACTTATTGGGTGATGATGTGGCAAAATCAGATCATTTTACTTGATATTATTAAAAATTATAAAAATAAAATTATTCAAATAAAAAATATAAAAATTATATTAATACATTTTAAAATATAAAAATATTAAATATAATTAACTAAAAGTGCAAGAGTAACAAATATAAAAAATATATATATATATATATATATATAATACTCTCGAAAATATATATGTGCAAGAGTGACAAATACAATCAACCCTCGAAAATAAATGTAGAGCTTTTGAACGAAACGCTCTGTAGCGCCTCATGTGACATTTTACCATCCAAAACCCCCTTAACGTGGAGCCCACTATGCTGTGGGCACTGCTCGATCACTGTTACGGCTCTCTTAACCCCCACGTGTCCCCACACCTTTCAACCCGGTCGGTGACTTTCCCAAGTCTCCACCGCCAATCACTCCCTCCACGTATATAATGACGTTAAGCTCCCTAACGCCGTCTATAACTTTCCCCTTTAATCGAATTCCAGATTTTTGGCTCAGATCACGGACCTCTAGTTCGTACTAGAAAGGAGATCAACGATCAGGATCTGATATAGTTCTCTAGATCTTTTATATAGTCTCAGTGAGCCTCAGCTCCAAAACCCTACTACCAGTGCCAATTTGTTTTCTTTTTTTCTTTGTAAATTTGCACATTTGTGATTAGGTTTATTTTTGGTGTCGAAGTTTATCGGATCGGGTCAGGACAGCCATGGCTGAGCAGACCGAAAGTACGGGTTCGACAGTAGAATCGGTGGTGGACAAGGTAAGCGAGAAGATCCACGACCACGACTCGTTGTCTTCTTCTTCTTCTTCGGACTCGGATACTGAGAAACCGCCGTCGCCGTCTTCCGTCAAGGCCAAGATTTACAGGCTTTTTGGGAGGGAGAAACCGGTTCACAGTGTTTTCGGTGGAGGAAAGCGTATGTTCTATTCTCTCTCTAGAAAAGTTCTATTTTCGTGACTAGTATTGTGAGGTTAACAATTTCTGGGATATTATAAGTAGTATTGTTAATCGGGTATTCGTCTTGAAATGATTCGACCATTTATGCTCTGTGAGTTTTTTCCGTTTGCGATTCGTATGGGAGTCTAAAGCAGTGTTTGGATGCGTAAAAAATGCAGTAAATGATGTAAGAAGCTAGCTTTCAAACGGTTAGTTTTAGTGCTGTCTTTTCTAATTTTCTTTTCCCTCTGCTTTACGGAACTATACAGAGTTAGGTACTATATTTATCCACTGAGAAATCCGTCATATGGAGGATAAGCTTAAATCTCTTTTTTCTTATTATTAATTCGATGCGTTAAATATGTTTACCAATTATTAGAAGCTTACTAATTACTTAATTTCCTTTTTAACCAGTTTTTAGAGTGAAAATACACTAAATTTATGTTGTTGTTGCTCTTTTTCGTAATATTTAGATCCAAAGTAGTTACTGCCCTGTAGCTTTCTTTCTCAGAGTTTTGGTTATTGTCTTGTGCAGCTGCCGACGTGCTCTTGTGGAGAAACAAGAAAATTTCAGCAAGTGTTCTCGGTGGAGCCACTGCAATCTGGGTCTTCTTTGAGTTGCTAGAATACCACCTTCTCACTCTTGTTTGTCACATTTTGATTGTCGCCCTTGCAATCTTGTTTTTGTGGTCCAATGCCCATACTTTTATCAACAAGTAAGATGAATTTCATGGTTCATCTTTTGAGCACTTACTGATTATCAGCTCTCCTTGTTCTCTTCATTACATAGCTCCTTTTATATTGTAGGACTCCGCCTCGCATTCCAGAAGTCCATCTTCCGGAGGAACCATGGCTGCAGGTTGCTTCTGCACTGAGAATAGAAATCAACCGTGGTTTTGCAGTCTTGCGGAGTATTGCATCTGGAAGAGACTTGAAGAAGTTTCTCATTGTATGTAATTTTCATCTCTATATGCTTTCGGTGAAAAGTAAAGCTCCACTTTTAAATTGAAATATCACATCTTAAATTCACTTGTGTTGTGGTAGATTTAAAAGCTTAAACTGGTTGTCTTCCATTTGAAATTTGAGTTATGTCTATAATAAAACTCGTGTTAAGAACTGACAAATGCATTGAAAATTGTTAGTTTTAGAGTAAGGTGGTTTGCTGTTAGTTTTAGAGGTAGGTGGTTTGCTGTTAGTCTTATACTTTTAACTTGTCCTTGACTTCAGTTAAAGTATTTTCCTTGGGTTAGGTTGAATTTTGAAATCTCTGAGCATGAAATTATGGATGTCAGGTTGTTGCTGGCTTGTGGGTTCTATCAATTGTGGGAAGCTGGTGCAATTTCTTGACCTTGTTCTACATAGGTAAGGACTAAGAAAATTTTGTCTGCTTGTGTGCTGTTTATTTAATATTTCCTTAAATATTATACGAAATTCTGATATCCTACTGACATGTTAAACAGTTTTTGTTTTGCTGCACACCGTGCCTGTTCTGTACGAGAAGTATGAAGACAAGGTTGACCCATTTGCAGAGAAAGCTGGCATTGAGATCAAAAAGCGATATGCAGTGTTTGATGAGAAGATTTTGAGTAAGATCCCGAGAGGTCCACTGAAAGATAAGAAAAGGGCTTAAGAGATGGATGCATTCATTTGGGTGTCCATTGGTTTTGTAGCTTGTGATGTGAATCTTTCCTTTCTGTCTGCTAGGGTCCTTAGTTACCCGCTCCATGCCTGTTCAATTGTATGGTTTGTTATTTGGTATGTTTGTTTCAGTTGTAGGTCTCGTTTATGCTATATGCAGGCATCTTCTAGGAAGCAAGCACTTTAACCATGGTTGAATTTTTGATGACTTCTGTATTGGATATTAATGGTTCTTTGTACATGGATTGTCAATTTTTGAAGCTATGGGTTCAATGAACATTTATTTTCTGGTTTTGGGCGTGAGATACCCGGTGATTAATTTATGATTCGTTTTGAGGGTTTTATTTTTGTTTCTTTTTTATGGGCTGGGAAAGATGGAACATATCGAAGTGAGTTGCCGGTATTTATCAGCAACTTTTGACATCATCTTTAAGAGCGAGCAGCTTACGGAATCGGTTGCTTTCATCTTCGAACTTTTTGTGATCCTTGCATGCAACACTCTTATGTAACGTATATTTTATGACTTCCATGTTTTATTTTTCTAATGCGGGTCGGTTGGGTTCCACGTTAACCAATCGGCCACTTGATAATAGCGGTTTATATATATCACCCTCAGAGAGGGAGAGAGGCAATCCAGATTGATTCAGGTTAGCAATAGATCGTTGAGAACCTTCAAACATTTTATTATTTTTTTTCTCGACTAATTCATATTTGCACATAAGCTCCTCAAATTCCGAATTTAAGTGCGAAACATCAGTCCACCCAAATAACGCCAAAAGGCTATGTAAAAAACCAGATGCGAGTGAAAGAATGGAATGAACGAAAAGATCACATGGCTACATCAACAAATGATATTCTATACCTTTGATTAATTACAGCATTTAAATTATTTTCAATATTTTGGGAGCGGTCTTGAGCTATTAAAATTGTTCTCTGACGTGAGAGGTACTGTTGAGAACTCGGAATCAGGATGTTCAGCCTGCCGAAAATTACCACGAAATGGAAAGGGAGCCGTGTTTGTGGCCATGCTTGTTGCTTTATGGCCCGGCGCAGGTGGAGCAGCATTCGCAAGTTTTGGACTCGTGTATGAATCTTCCTTGGATCTGCCTGAATCCTCCATGGATCCCCTCCTCTCTCTTTCTTCATTTTCCTTGAGAAGAAAATCAACCCACAGATCTGCAAACGACTGCAAGGAAAACATATAATTGAGACTCAAATTGTCTTTCCTTGTGAAACAGAACCATGAGGTCAATTGTCAATTTGTTTGGCGATCATAAAGCAGCATAATTCTTGATTGACGATCAGATATTGTATGTTACTTTTTACTTATTGAAGTACCTGATTTTCAGATGCCATGTTTGCAGCAGTTTCAGCTGAACTTCCTCCCAAAATGCCTCCGACCAGGCGGCCAGGTAAACCTAACACTCCCCGAACAACACCTTTGCCTGCACCTAGTTGAGCAACACCTATTCTCTGTTTATCTTCATCAGAGAATCCCAGCATACGAACCATAAGATCCAGAACCTAAAGACAACAAAACCACATGAGCCTAGTAGTAGAAAAAATTTGATGATAACTTCATTCATCATGAAAAAATAACTAGTAATTATCTTTCTTACATAAGCAGACAATGAAAAATGAAGACAGATAAAAAGGACTTTTCAGCTAAAGAAATTCTGATCATCGCCAAAAATGTTCCTTTCTCTGATTTCCTGTTTTTTCTGTTCTTATTGTTTCTTCCTTCTCCCCAAAACCCTACTCCTTTTCCATTGTTTTATCAGGTGTATTCTACGTAATACTGAAGTGTTGGACCACATCAACTCAGAGGTCTAAACCTAAAATGAAGATTCCATAACCAATATTAACAATATTGATTCACTAGGATGTATACAAATGTGAGCTTCCATAGTATAAGCTCAAACAACTTGATATAAGTATATCACTGTGGATATACCACACATAATCAAGATTTTTGTTATATTTCCTGCATCCTGAAACTATTCATATAAAAGATCTCCATACCTCTTTGCTGTGATTTCTCTGGAAGTAGGTTACCAATAATTTGATCACAATGCGTCTGCCAGCAATATCAATCGTACCATCATTAGAATAACTCTGTGCCAGCATAAAAATGAAGCAAATATTCTAAGAATTCAGAAAAATCTACCTATCAACAAGATAATCTGAGTCAATTGACATCCTATTAAGCCTGGTCATACTCTGCTCGACAGCTTTGCGTAGCTTTGCATTGTCTTCTTCAAGCTTATTTACTCTGTTTCTCCAATCTGCTAGAATCCTTTCAGATTGTGAAAGCTGGGACAGAATTTCCTCCTTTTCCCTCTTTGATACCTCTGCTTTATGATCTGCATCCTGGTCATAACAGAACCTTTAATGTCGTATATTGGGGGAGAAAACTAGCCTTAGAAATTTAAACTAGATGCACGTTAGAAGTATAGAAATGGTTTGGTGGTGGCTTACATATATAAGAAAGGACCCTATAAACTATAACACAGAAATATATTGAATAATACAGGGCAAGGATCAACAACACAGAAATATACTGAATACTGCAAGGTAAGGATCTTACTTTTAGCTGCTCAGAGAGTCTAGCCAATTCTTCTCTTGCCTGAGCCAAATCTCCTTCCAAATGTTCCTATCCAAAAAAAGAAAAAGAAAAAAAAAATACTACAAAATAAATGAAAACAAATTATACTGGCACAAAAACCCTACCATATGAGAACTGATAATTACCCAACTGCATGCTATATATTCTACAGAGCATACAAGGCAAGGATTCCGTTTGTTTACCTTAGCTTCAATTTCAGCATAATACTGACCAAGAGCAGTTTGAAGATTTAGAAGTTCAATATTCTTGGCATCTATTGTTTGCATACAGTTTGCAAGTTTTTTATTCAGGTCATCAATAAGTTCTTTTGATTTCTGAATTTCACTGCTGTTGCTCATCTCAACTTCCTCCTGACTAGCAACTGCCTGCTTCAGAGCTTTCTCCAGATGTAATATTTGAGCCCTTTGTAATTCATTATTTTCTCGCAGTTCATCAATGATTTTGCTATCTTCATCCATTTTTTCTGATTCTTCAGATTCCTAAACAATAATACAGCAAGAAATACAATCTTGAGTTTGGAGTGCCAAAAGTTTGAAACTTAAAAGCTTAACATTAAAGTAAAGTGTACATCTCACATCTGTCCCACAAAATCGAATTGTTAAAAGCAAGAACAAGCTAGAAATGGTATTGAAAATTAATCTAAGTATATGTGTTAACTTCATGTTTTAAAGATAGACTGAAGCTTCAGTGGAGTCACATTGTCGTTGCGAATTGATGCAAATAAAGAAGACTTTTGGAGAACAAGAAACCTTTTCTAACAAATGCTGCTTAAGACGGGCCAATTGTTGTAAAGCTTTGTCCCTTTCACAGCGAATATCCTTTATTTCATTATCCAATTTTTGCAAAGATAGCTCCATTTCTTTCTTTCCAGGAAAACTTTCTGAATCAATATTCTGGGAATCAAGAGAGAGAGAGAAGATGAAAATATTAGCAGCAAGATGTCATAAGAGGTTTATGAGACAAATAAAGAATAGAGAAAAGCTAATGCTGAATCATGATTACCTCATTCAAAGATTTCTTGCCAGTTGAGGTCCTGCACGTTTCCAGAGCAGCTTCCAGTTCATTCTTCTCCATCTATTCAATGAGATAACATTAGTATGGATTTGAGGATCCAATGTAGCAAGAGCAGCATAAAAAATTTAGGTAATGGAGATGAACACTTCACAAATGAAATGCAATTAATAAAACTACAGAATATTACCCACCTTAAGACTAGCATTTTCCTTTTCTAAGGTCACAATTGATATCTTGAAATTTTCCAGAATATTGTCTATGCCGTCATCCTTGTGTCTATTTAACTCCAATTGTAATTGTCTTATTTCAGATAATTTCTCATTCAAGTCATTTTGTATTTTGCTGATCTCATCGGAGGCCTACCAACAAATAAAGGAACATGCCATTCCCAAAAAGCATGGTCAGGACCAAAATTAGAAAATAATAAGGAAACGAAAATATGAACTAGACTACAAATCAAATCCTAAGTCAATTTCAACTCACTTTATCTCTCTCCAGTTTTAGGAATTTGAGTTCCTCCCGCAAAGATTCATTCAATTTCTGTTCGTCTGAGATTGAGAAAAAAAAAATTCAGAAATATATTCAAGATGATATATTGTAAGCGCTTTTGTGAATATTCATAGTTCAGAACTGAACCTTGCAATTTCAGCTTCATATGTTCCACCTGTTCACGTTCTTTTTCAAGTTCCATCCGCAACTGTTTTATCTCAGGAGTGGTTTGCACAGCTTCCGGAGAACTATTATTCTCTTCTAGCAAATCTGCAAACTCCTAGAAGGCATTCATACATCTGTTGTCAAGTTTATTCATCATTAAAAAAATAAAAGTAGAAAACCAATGCAAATAGACAAATAATGTTTTTCACAAGTAAGACAGAGCCTTTTGTAAGAAATGCAATATAGTAACAGCCAAAAAATTTATATTCGGAAAAAATGTAGTACCTACTATCTAGTTTCAAGATACATACCGACCAGACAAGGCATAAGCAAAATTAATCACAGAAACTCAGCCTAAAGGCAGCTCGTCAAAGTATAATATAATACAAAGTGCATTACCCTTTGTTTCCCCTGCAAATTTGCATCAGAATGAAAAGCATGTGAAATTCCATTTCCCATTCCATTATGCATTTGCGTTCCAGAATATCGATTTTTTGCCTGAATTGTAAATTTATGCTGTCGATTGGGTGACGGATCATTTCCCTGAAAAAGTTCCAACTTAACTCAGCTGCTAACCAAATCAATTACGATAACTAGTGCATTGTGTTACTATGACCAAACAAAAGAAACAGAAACGGAAATAGAATCATCTCATAATAAATAAAAAGGAAAAAAAAGTGATAAAAGAACCAGGAACGCCAAAACAAACAAAGGAAACCACAAAACAAAGTGACGTTAGAATGGATTTAAGTTCAGTTCACTTTAATGGATAGCTACTACCTTCAGTACATTGGTGCCAATGCCATTCGTTGATGCTTTATAACTTTCATTTCTGGACGCAGTCAAAGATGCAGTAGTTGCGTCCAAATTTTGTTTCAAAGAGCCATTTTCGATATTCAATCTGGAAATCCGTTCCTGTCAAATGCAGCACAATAAGGTAATGGATACTGCAGATTCATATCCAGAATCTCTCTGATTTTGTGTTACATACTTTTTACTAAATAATTTGAGTTTGAATGCTAGATATAATACAGAGTGCACCATGCATAAAAAAGAACTCCAGGTTCAACAGTTAACACATCCACTATAAGAACTAGAGATGGAACCTCTTAAATTTCCCCATGATTCCTCAGTTAAGTAACAGCCTCATAAACTGAGGTCTGTCAACGCCTTAGTTTGACAATACACACACAACATAGCTCTACCATCTCCCAAGACATATATAGGACAGGTCCAAATTGAAGGAATAAAGTCGAAATATAGAAAGTTCCAAAAGGAAGATCCATGACTAGTCTGGTAAGAACACTTCAAGGGATCCATTTAATTCACTTGCATAAAGTACAAGTTGTAAATACCTCTTTTTCCTTAAGTAAAGCTGCATAATTTACTGATAACGCTTTAATTTCAGCCTCTGATTCCTGAAGCCTCTTAATTTCTGCTTTGTATTGCTCAATCTACACGAACACAGAAACTTAATTTGAAAAAGTAATTCAATAAAATACCCACATAAGAAAATGCAATTCACATAGCAGTTGACGGAAAACAGGAAAGTTTTTAAAAAATAATTTAAGAACCATAAGCAATATGCATTGCACATCATGCTTTAGATTCTAGCTCATCTAAACTTTGCACTCTGGATAGCAAATATAATTGAAACATATGTGTAATATAGAAAAATAAAGCTTCGTTGGCACACATAGCTCCAATGTGCCATTTTAAGCCACCGCGAGATACTCTACGGATTCTCTTATACAAGAATCAAAACTTTAACGAACCACATAAACAGTTTTCCTCAATTGACTGATTCATACAACAATTCAGATCAAATTACTGTCAGTCAAACGAAATAATCAGTATTATACCTCAGGATTGTAAGTGGAATCAATCCCATTTGCACGCGGCGAGCGCAAGACCGACTTGGAATGCGCGAAACTGTGGGAATTCCTGCGATCAGAGACCGGGGAAGCTTCGCGTCCATTCATGGAGCCATAGATCTCGAGGTCTTCGTCATCATCATCTTCGTCGTGCACATCCTGTGCGATCTTGTTGAGGTTCTCCTTCAGGTTGGCAATTGTGCTCCACATCATTCAAAAACCCCACAACAACCACTATGTATCTATCTCTCTCTCTCTATATATATATACGTATATATCCTTCTGGCTTTGAAGCTCTGAATTTTGATAGAAATCGAGAAAAGCACCTACGTTTGCGTGTCGACGAAGATCGAATTGAAATTGAAAATTTGGTAGATCTGATGAACAGAGGTTTGGAATTTCGAGGACAAATAAAATAAAAATATAAACACACCAAAATAAAAATAAAACTTCGTTATAAATGGTGGGACGACACGTTATGCCTGGATATCTAATATTTGGGCCCTTATTTGGGTTTTTATTTATTTCTCATGATTTGACCCGCATCCAAAAACCCGGCCTAACCTGGTAACCCCTGCCCTTTTATATTATATTATTTATTTTTTTAATGAAAAATCCCTCTAATTTTTATAATCATCCGGCGGTCCAGATGCATTAGGACATTTGAGCCCTCGGCTTATATATGTGTGGTTTGTAGTGGTCCGTCCTGTGACCTCATCGTTCTGGTCGATTTTGTAGAGTCCTAGGGTTTGGTTTCGATCGCCGCTCTTCTCTGTCTTTCGGTTGGATTTGTAAGATATTATAGATGCGATGAAGAAAATACAGGAAAGGAAAATCATTGATTGCATTTTGCAAGATGAATGTCTATTCCGGTTCGTATTCACCGAGCATCATCAACAACATCGTCTGCTTCTTCTTTCTTTCTTTCTTTACAAGATGATAAGTTTATGTGTTCTGTGTTTTTTTTTTTTTTTTTATTGTGTGTGCGGCACCGAAGGACCTATGGAGGAAGCGCGATTCAAAACGGTGCGCTTTTATCCAAGTTTGCCTTCGAAAATAAAGAACCGAAAGCCAAAAAGTAAAACCGAATCTTGTATGTTCTTCGTATATGTTTCGGTTTTGTTGTACAATCGAATTTTCGAACATTATAAAAATTTCAAGCGAAGGTCCCAGCGGAGGGGTAAGGGACTCTGGAATTGAGGCCTCTCCAACACATCATTATCCTTCGCAGAATCACTCGCCGAATAATAAGATGCCCAGAATTTTTCCCTTTTTTGGAGCATCTAGAACCCTCGGCTACATTTCAAATCCGTTTCTACACCAAAGTTCTTTCTTTCATTATGAGAAAGTTGTGATTTTTAAAATTTTATTTTGTGTATAAATTTTAAATCTTTTTCTCTAAAGTTGATGGGCGCCGATGCATAATCTTGAATACATGAAACAAATGGAACACTTGAGAAACTAGTCCAGTAGAAAAAAATGTGGACAAGACCATATATTATACACGAGACTCAGAGGATTACAAGAATATTGATATACACCTTCTAACATGAACAGAGTGTGGTGCTTATTAGTCGGGTTGCTTGGGCCGTTGTACCTTTTGATTATGGTATGGTATTGTCAGATTCGAACATAGGTCTACGTTATTTGTTTGCCATATCTTCGCTGGGTGTTTATGGTGATCAAAACTTGGAACAAATAGAAATTCTACTAAACATACTAACCAATGGGAATGACAGAATTTAACTTTATTAGTTATATAATCATCCCAAAACACCATTGTTGATGATTTTTAGTTTATAGGATAAATGTTTGGAAAGGATAAGTATAATCGTGCAACTTTTCTTGTTATAATACCTATGAGTATGATATAGAACTTTGCAAATATAGTAGCGGCTACTTATTTATAAATTCTAATAAATATTATTCATTGTAATAAAATAGTTCTATTTGGTAGCAAGAGCCGTTTGAAACTGCTTTCATAAAAAAAAACAGTTTGAAATATATTTGGTAAAAAAATTATAAAGTATTTTTTTTATAAAAATCACTTTTAAGTGCTTTCTTATAAATATTTTTTTAAAAAATTATTTTTTCAAAAACTGTGAAATATTTTTAAAATATTTTTTTATAGTTTTCCATCAAATACAAACTGTTTTATTATTAAAGTACTTTTTAACTAAAGTGCTTAAATAAAAAGCACTTTTAAAAAAGATATTATTTACGTGAGTAGTTCAAAACTGACCCTAATTCTATTTCGCAAACAATTCTAATTCTATTTCATTATGCAAACAATTAAATAGACCTGTAGTCACCGCTAGGACCGGATCATATGCTTAGGGCTACCTGCCTGTACTCCGGTAGAAAAAATGAAATTTCTTTGGAAGCCCGTTAGGCTTCTCGAGCCTGCAGGGCCAGGTTTCACGGGCCCACTGAGCTGGCCTTCGCCCGCCCAACCAGTTGAGCCTTGGACCTCTCGTGAACAAAGGGCTGGGGTCTCGCCCACCCTCGCACTCAGGACGGGCTGGGCCTCTCGAAATATGGGCTGTCCCTCACGTTCTCAAAAGGATAGGGCTATTCTTCTACCCCAATAGGCTGGGCCACACACACCCAACGCCCCGGCCAATACCGTCGAACGGGCCAGGCCTCGCCCGCCCCACTGGCTGCTCCTTGCTTGTGCCATAGGATGGGCCTCTTGTTCCAACCGGGATGGGCCTCGTGTGAACAAAGGGCTGGGCCTCTCCCGCCAAACAGGCTGGGCCTTGAGCAAACAACGGGCTGGGCCTCAAGTTCCAACCGAGCTGGGCATCTCGCCCAATGGACTGGACCTCACATTTACAAAGCGCTCGGCCTCGCTCTCCAGCCAGGGTGGGCCACTTGCATCAAATGGGTTGGGCCTAGTGTGAACAACGGGCTGGGCCTCGAGCTGCACTGGGCTGGGTCTCGTCCGCCAACATGTTGGGTCACGCTCCTCCAGTGCTGGGCCTCTCACACCCAATGGGCTGGGCCTTTAGCGAGCTTTGGGCTGAGCCTCCCGTGCCAACGGGCCGGGCCTCTACAACACGGGCGGTCCTCGCGATCTAACCGGGCTGGGCCTATCTCTAGATGGGCTGGGCCTCGCGTGTACAAAAGGGCTGTGCCTCTTGAGCCGAACGGGCTGGCCTTTCTCGAACAACGGGCTGGGCGTCACTCTCCAGCTGGGCTGGGCCTTGCGTGCCATTCGGGCTTGGCCTCTACCGCCCAACGGGCTGGGCCTCTCTCCAGATGGGCTGGGTCTAGCCTGAACCAAGGGCTGGGCCTCACAAGATAACGGGCCAGACCTCGCGCTCCGACAGGTCTGGGCCTCTCTCCCAAAAGGCTGGGCCTTTCCCGCCCAATGGGCTGGCCCTCTCGCTTTTAACTTGCTGGGCCCCGTTCACCCTACGGGCTTGGCCTCTAGCCCCCAATCGCTGGACTTCTCTTGAACAAAGGGATGGGCCTTCCGCACCAACGGGCCGGGCCCAGCCTCGACCGACCCACGGGCTAGGCCTCCCCTCCTGCCCAAAGGGCTAGGCCTCGCGGGCTCTCTTGTCTGGGTGTCGCGCACCCGCTAGGCTGGGTTCAGCTTGCTGGTCTGGGGTTTGAACGCCCACTGGGCTGCCTGCCTCTACTAAATAATAATGCTTCTTTATTCAGATTGTCTTTTTCTCCTCATTTTTCTTCTGATACTCTGTCAAGCTTCGGACCAGGTATGTGTGTTTTCATAATCCTTCGTATTCGGATTGTCTTTTTCTCTTCATTTTTCTTCTGATACTCTGTCAAGCTTCGGACCAGGTATGTGTGTTTTCCCCTCATCTTTTTATACAATCAAAATTGTAAATTTCACAGAAAACAAATGTGAAAATGCAATGGACATTGTGTTTAGATTTTGCTCAATTCATTCATATATTTGGTAGTTTTTTCATTGGGTTTATGTGATAATTGATCCTTTTATAAAACTGGAGGAGAAAATTCACGGGTATTTTCTAAATATGTCCGCGAATCACAATTTCCTAATAAACGGGTTTCTTGCTTTGCTGACGATTCACACGAATATGCATTTATTGAATTCAATTTGGGGTTTGGTTTTCGGATATTAATAAGTTTCCACTACTCAACATACTAACAAACGTAGATTCTATTTACCAAACAAAAACAAACGTAAATTCTATGCATGAATGTATTGAAATAGTTTTTACAAAGCCTAAGTGTTAAAAGGGTGCCGCATCATTGCAGCGGCCACGATGGTAACGGTAAGATTCAATCTATTTTGTCTGTTTCCCACAGAACCAATGAACCATGAGCTCCTCTAATGTACCTTGTTCAACTATAACCTTGTCAACTAGAGTTTGTTTTTCACTCTTTTCGCCTTTGTCATTGCTTGGAGTTGCAATGGCATACTTAACAACGTATGTGTCAGCTGCTGCAAATTGCTTGGTGCTCCTCTTCCTCTACAGCAAGAAATTTGTTATCCTCGGGACAAAAATGACCTGCATAAATTATTAATTGAACAAAACAGGTATAGGACAACTGCAATACATAGTTTATGTAAAATAAAATACATAAACCATCAAATACACACACATGCATGTAAAGGATGAGGATCATTATGGTCCACCAAAATAACAAATTATGAAACCAATATGACCCTGTCACCGCCACAGGCAATCATGGTCCTCTATGTCAGGCCTTTGTGTTTTCAATATTTTGAGTCCCCACAAAAAGTAGTTCTGCTAATTCGCTTTAAAGCTGTATAATTTCCTTCATCTTTTCCATGTGAAAACCAACATGGCAGTGTTATTTGGAAACAATATTAGCAACTATAACTTCGTGCATTTGCAAAAATAACAAATATGACTTACAAGATTAGTATTGTGTGGGGCGCGCTCGTAAAATCGCATAACAAATTAATGATCGTATGACTAAAAATAGCCCATATGCTTAAACTCGGAAGGTAACAGCTCTTAGACCTCCACTCATCAGCTTCCTTAGCAGTCTCCTAGACCTCTACTCATCAGCTACCCGATCAACTTACTCAACCTTTCATGCTCGTAAGTGTAATCATAACAAGGAGGTGCACACAATATAATAAAAAATGGGGTTTAATGTGTAAGGAAGTGTATTAGAATTTAGAAGAAAAGAAAACCAAAACCACCAATGTTAACATTTCTGCAATCCTTTCTGGTTCAAGCTGAACAACCTGGACATCAAACAGTACAAAGCTATCACTGGAAGTGACATTTGGAAAACCCATCAATGGAAGTATATTCATTAAATCAGGCAGCCTTTCAAGAATAAATAAAGCTAGGACCTTTAAGGTTCAAACCAACAGGAATTACGAGTAGCATTAAGGTTCCTCTGTTTCCAGCTGTTGGCAGAGCCAGAGGTAGACGAAAGCCGTTGCCTCGATAAAAAATGAAGATCCATTTTCCAGACTATCTAAGCAGATCGTCCCGCTCGCATATTGGACAACAATTCATTGGAAAACACGCCTGAAAAGTTTAGACCCTTCGACGTTGCCTTCTGCCGCCTTCTTTAACGACTGTTTTACGGCGCCAGAAGAGAGGGCACACAGCCACAGGCAATAGATTCGTTTTCCATCTACATACCGTACGACTTGTCGCATAGACCATTCAAATTTTGGGTTGACTGTAGAATTTTATGTTTTTAAAATGTCTGTATTAGTTCTTCCTGTAAGTCGGTTATTAATTATTTCAAGAATTTCCCTAGTGTTCAATTCGATCCCTTCCCTTTTTGTTGCGCCCAAAAATGTCGCTTCCTTTCTCATCGAAGCGAAAGAGAAAAACATGCCATTGTTGGTTTCATTACCATATCAGAAAAGGTTAAAACAACAATCTTTGTTGTGTAGCCAGAAGAGATTACTCTGGTTAGGTTTCATTGTGCAGTGAACGAGAGAGCCTGTAGGAGCAGGACAAATACTTTTTGTTACACCCTCCACAACAAAATTGGATAAACCAATCACCGCCCCATTATCATTCTTTATAATTTCCTTAACGACAGCAAAATATAAACACTAAGATATAGAATAAGGAAGGAACCCAATCCTTGTTAGAGACATGTCGTCGGATTATATTTGTATTTGGCCTAGGATATTGACATCGATGCTACATAAATTATATTATAATCTGCCTTTTGCTTACCTTAGCTTTTATTTTTTATATTTTGATACCTGAGTTATGCTTTTAGCTGCAGTATTAGTATTATTTTTTTTTAATGTCTGCTTTATCATTATTGACTTTAAATAGAAACAGCTTCGATCGTTTCACTCAGAAAAAACTAAATTATAACATTTATATAGCTTAGGTTGTGTGTAGACATAACTATGCAACTAAAAACATAATTAAGTTAACAAAATGACGAAAATAATAGGTGTAAATTAAGGTATAGTGTATATGGTATCAGTGACAATATGGCTTATATAATTTATGTAGCAGGTGCCCATATACCTTCTTAGCATTATGGTCAATTGAATTGTGAAAAATAAATAAAAAGGATATTGATAATATATATATATATATATATTTAAATGTAGTTCAAGGCTAAGAGACATGGGTCGTAGACCTAGGAAAGAAAAATGTGATTAATCAAACGGCTTGATCTCACAGACCAAGTCGTACAGATCTCGACAAAGGCAACCATGTCATGGGCCATTCCAACTTGCTTTACAGAAATGTAAGGTATATTTATGCTTACACAACTTCCTGGAGCGTTCAGGGCACCCCCGTATTTAAGGCGTATTTTTCCAATTCAACTTTAATAAAAAGCTCACTTTTTTTTTTTTTTTCCAAAATTTTCTATTATTTGATCTTTTGCTTTTATTGGTTAATGTTATTCCCATTATTGTACAAATTAAAGTCTTCAACAATAATACACAGTACACGTTGAATGGTTATACAACCAATCAGAAAACAACAGTTATGGTAAGATTTATATTTATGTTCTATACTCATACATTACGTGGGTTATAGAAAAGATATTATATTTTTCCCCAATATGTTATTTATATACTTTTATCCTAATTTGACTTTTATGAAACTCTAGCCTCCCAGTAACAGGGAAGGGTGTCGTCGGATGTCACCACAACAATAGTTTTATCATTTTAAATACGAAATTTACAGATTTATAATGCATATATAATTGTTGGCCGGCTATTGAAACAAAGGGAAAATTTAAGATCCTATTATTATAAACTTTTTACATCACACTGTTAGAATGTGGACACTTTCATTAAATATGGATGGCGGGTTAAAACAAAGTTTATAGATGTGAACATGAAATCAAAATTAAAATTAAATAAAAAAAGTACAAAGTAAAAATTTGGTTATTTATTAATCCAATAATCCAGAAAAGGCCGCGATTGAAATAAACGCTGGGGAAAGGGAGGGTGGGCGAAGAGCAGAGAATGGGGGAGGGGGGCCGGCTCCTCCTTTAAAGCTTTTGATGATTCTTTCCTGGTCTACTACTCTTACTCCACCGTCCGTGCCTTGCTTGCTTCCTCCTCTTCTCTCCCTCATAAAAGTTTCGTCGGACGAGCAGAGAAGCCCAAAGAAACAAACGCAAACCCAAAAACATTTTTATTAAATAAATAAATATATTATTAAAAATAATTAATAAAAAAAAAAGGTAAGGGAAACTATCTTTTCTCTCTCTCTCCCTCCCTCCCTCCCTCCCTCGTTCGCTCTCGCTCTTTGAGGGGGGAGAAAGTTCTGATGGTGTTCCACTTCTTGTTAGCAAATCTCTCGGTCTCCACTCTCTTCCTCAGAGACTCTCTGTCTGTTTTTCTCTTTCCCTCTCTTCCTCTTCTCTGAATTTACGACCTTTCGTTCACTTCGCCGATGCTTCGTCTGAGAATTTGAGGTTTGTCGTCCACTCTCTCAATCGCTTCCTCATTGCTTGTTGTGTTTCTAATCCTTTTGATTTTTATTGAACTCTAAAGCGAACTGCTTGGACCACACTGTGCTCTGTGTTTTTGTTCTTCATCATTTGCTTTGCTTTTTTATGTCTTTTTCCTTTCTATGGGGAGGAATTTGTGAGTTGAATTTGGAGTTTCGGTTCAATTTGATGCTCTTGTTTACGTTATTCTAATTTCGGCATTGTTTTTGGACTGGAAATTGTTTCCAATATAAACCTTACGCTGTTGTAGCGCTTAAATTAGGGTTCTTGACATTGTCTATATCCGTTTGATTTTCATTTCACTGTGTATTTTTGCGCACAGTGTTTCAGTGCTATTCTTGCTCCTTTGGCTTCTTTTGGAAGGAAAATTCTTTGCTGAATTTGGGAATTTTGTTCCAAGATTTTGCCTTTGCTTGCAAACACACCGTAGAATCAATCATTTTTTTTATCTGTTCTCACTATTATTTGCGGCAGAAAATCATTGCCTATTGAACCTCAGCCTCGGAGTCTTGTGGATAGTCAGTTTGCTTGATTCCAAGTATAAAATTTAAGTATATATGTTGGTTTCTTTACAATTCGATAGTCATATTGAATTTTTTGTTGGTTTTAATGTTTCACAGTTCACCGTGGATGTTATTCTACTTCAAATGCTTCGAATTCAACAGAAACCAGTATCTGGAGTCGTTTATTTTTACAAATACCATTTTACAATAGTTTGTTGAGTATGTTGTCAAAATGATTTACGCATGTCAAACTGCATTTGTTGTTATTAAAGATTAATAACTTATGAGAGATTTTGGGTTGGATTTCTTTTAGTTCTGCTGGTTTGATTTTAAGAATTGAAGAATAAACAAAGAAGAAAGGAAGAAGAGGAAGATTTGTATTTGATGGGTAACAAACTTGGAAGGAGGAAACAGGTGATTGATGAGAAATACACAAGGCCTCAGGGACTTTATCACCATAAAGATGTGGATCATAAGAAGCTCAGAAAGCTCATACTTGAATCGAAGCTTGCTCCATGTTATCCTGGAGATGAAGAATGCACTTGTGATCTTGAGGAATGCCCAATTTGCTTTCTGGTTTGACTTCTATTATGACCCTCTTCTTAGTTTTTTGATACACTGCACATGTATTATCATCTTCCCTCTTCTTATGTAATTGCTTAAAACTTGAATGAAAGATGAATGTGAATAGAAGTTCTTAGTTTTGTACTTTTAAGTGCTCTTTACTACTGTGGCAAGCTATAGACTTTTACACCGCTTTAATATCTTAAAATAATACAAATCTTGATCATTGGAATGTCCCCTTTTCTTTATTTCCCTTAGAGAACTGAATAATCTTTGTGTATTTATCGTTTTGATGCATGGATTACTGAACTTTTAGATTACAAATTTTTTTCGTTAATTTCCTTTTGTTATCTTGACAATATTCAGAGAATAATCAATTGAAGCCAAATTCGTGAATTAGTTAGATAGGATTTGGATAAATAGAATTTCATTTGGTAAATATTGACTATTCTGTATTGCTTTTCTAATTACCTCTTTGGTCTTTTTATCTTTTTATTTTAGTATTATCCAAGCCTCAACAGATCAAGATGCTGCTTGAAAGGAATTTGTACCGGTATCCTTCATTATCAGAGTTATTTCTTAAACAGAATGAGATGTATATTAACAAGCAAATAATGCAATTTTGTTTATCTTTGTTTCCCAGAGTGCTTTCTGCAGATGAAGGTTCCAAATTCAACTCGTCCTACACAGTATCCTTCAACATTGATATATTGTGTTCAGATTTCAATAATATACATAAACAATACGGTTTGATAACTGTCCTTCTTCCCTTTATTTGGTTCGCTGTATTTATGTTTGTCCAACTTAACTTTTTTTGAGGTGTCCATTTTGTAAAACCTCAAATTATGCTGTGGAATATCGGGGGGTGAAAACAAAGGAAGAGAAGGGTCTTGAGCAAATTGTAAGAACTAACTTGCCATAATTTAGTTTTATGTTTCATATAATTGTGGGGTTGCTCTGCTCATGTTTGCAAGACAGATCTTAATGTGAACATTTTTCTCAAATCCTGCAGGAAGAACAACGAGTTATAGAAGCAAAAATTAGGATGCGTCAGCAAGAACTTCTGGATGAAGAAGACAGACTGCAGAGAAGGCAAGAACTAAATTCGTCAAGCAGACACATGGCACCAGTGGATGTTGAGCACAACTCAGAAAATGGTATCTTTTCAGTAGGATTGATTTATGTGTGTATATATATATATATGTTGGTTTTGTCAGATAATGGTGAATTCTGTTCCTTCACTGTTCAACAGTTTTATCTTCAACATCTCATGTTGAAGGTGAAGAAATAGTTTCTTCTCAAGACTCATGTGCTGCATCAATGTCCAGACCACATCCACCACTAAGGGTTAACAGGTGTGTGGTGTTCATTGCCTTTTGCGTCATTATTTCCAAGCTCCAAATTGGGATTGGAGCAAGGTTACTAGTTCTCCCTGATTTGCAACATTACAAATTTGCCAATACGAATTTTTATTAGATAGTGTTAGAACACTTTCAATCATCATAGTATAGTAAAAGGATATTTGGTTTCTCTCAAATCTATATGTTTTGCTTTTAAAATAGTAGGTGAAGAATGGGAAAAAGAGGGAAATCCAAAACTTCCAAAACTCAATCTTCATAATTTATTGAATATTGGAATTGTAGGGATGATGAATTTGACATGGATCTTGAGGATATAATGGTCATGGAAGCAATCTGGCTGTCTATTCAGGTAAAGGTTATAATCTGTGATCCTTTTTTTAGTTGACCACAATACCTAAATACAGTTGAGGTTTTGTTGTTGCTCATCTACAAATGAATCTCGTTGAACACGTACACATTTATGGTCATGCTAATGGTGTCATTATGGTGCTTGGACATACACATTTATGCACACATTTCCAATCCTCCACTGGCCCATGCCCCCACCCAAAGTCCCAGCCTTTGTCGTGCCATGTTTATAATTGGTTTCTGTTAAAAGCTTTATATCTCCGTGACCCACCTTCAGACCTGCTTCTTTAGATTCATAATTGTTATGGTCCTTAGGTATGATGTAATTTTTAAATTTGGAACTTTTGGATTTTGGCTTATATTTAGCTAATCTACCACCTTTTTGAATTGTGTTCACGAATGGCACTTGCAGGAGAATGGCAAACATAGAATACCAACTTATGTTGATTCTGCTTCTTCTGAACGGTATGTAACAGAAGATCGTTATGTCTCACCAGCCATGGCTTCACTTGTGGGATCATCATCCTCATCATCATCATCGCCATCACCATCTGGGGGTCTTGCTTGTGCAATAGCTGCCCTTGCAGAGCGCCAGCAAATGGGTGGAGAATCCTCCATTAATTCTGATGGGAATGCTGGGTCACAATTCAGTATGGTTCCAGGCACTGGCAGGTTCTACAATAGGGTAGAAGGAGAAGTGGAGAATTATCCACCGGTGGTGAGCTCCAGTGGCACTGGCACATCGCTCAATTGCCAGATGGCTTTGACAACGGATGACAGAGAATGGAATGTTGACCATGGATCAGAGGTGGCTGAAGCAGGGACCAGTTATGCAAGCTCTGATGCAACAGAAGATGCTACCAGCATATCTGCATTACCACCACCTGATCAAGTTGACGGCAGCCTTCAAAATGTCCCACAGCCCATTATTCCAGAGAGTTTCGAAGAGCAGATGATGTTCGCCATGGCTGTTTCTCTGGCCGAGGCTCAAGCCATAACCAGTGGACCCGGAGTTTCCTGGCAGTAGTTTCTAGGTCATGCTAGTGGCGAAAAAAGCATTTCGCCTTGGCCTCTTGCTTAGCTGAGTGTCGAGCTTGGGCAACTCTTCAAGAAGCAGCACGCAACTAGTTTCGAGGTCCAACTAGTTATGATTCTCTCAACCTTTGCTCCCTTCTTCCCCTCCCTCGTATTCTATAGATGTGAAAAGAGATACAGATTATTCTAGTGAATGAATGATAGGCTTCTAGTTTTTGCTTCTTCTTCTTCATTTTTTTTTTCTTTAAATGATTTTTTACCCGCCACATCTGTAGCCTAAATCTCTTTATATCTTGGTTGGGAGTCCCTTCGAAATGATTATCAATTGTTGTACGTTCTATTTTCAACTGTGTTCTGTTTTTATCATACCAACAAATGTTAGTCACCCGGACATGAAAGTAAATACAATTCAGCGTCTATCTATTCCCACTCAAACCTTCGCTCTCTGTACCTATTTCAATTCAGAAATATATAGTTTGAGAACATGCCCTGAGGACTGTCAGTACTTGCATGACACGAGGGGACAAATTATTACTAATGGATGGATCCTATAAGTAATGCCCTGATTACCATTTTCAGGATTTAAACATCTTCTGAAATTTATTTTATTATTATTATTTTTTATATATATAATTCATTGGCATTTGTGAGTAAAACTAACAGTTAGGGGAAGACCAAGAATTTCTATCAAAATTCAGGGAGACCAGAGGGTTCATTTTGCAGATTTTGAAGGGGATAATAATGCAGAAGAAATAGGCATCAAAGGGAAGAATAGAAGTGTGGTCCCGTGTGTAATGTCGTTGACAGTTTCAATGCAAAAGAATTTCATTTTTCATTCACCGCTCTGCAAAACAGACAGTAGAGAGGCTAGACCTCACCTCACCCATGTCTTTCCTCCAGCTGGTGGTCCAGTTATAGTTACTGTGTTTGCTAAGCAGTCAGAGAGTTGATAGCTAAGGCAAATAGCGACCTCATGAGGTGACTCAAATTTTGGTCCCTCCTTGTGGGCTGGAATGAAAGTGGTGAGCAGAAAGATGTCTGAAGAGCTGTGATTCTGGACACACCTTTAAATCCCTCCCTGTAAATGAAAAGCTGATGCACAGCTTATTAGATTATATATAAGGTGGTATACGTACATCAACGTTTTCCATATTCTTTGGGACTTGCGTACCTCTGCTGCAATGCAGATGTATGAATATTTATATAGCCATAAAACTCTTAAGTTTTGGTATGCATGGAACTGGATTTTCATTTTGGTAGTTATTAAAGTTTAACCATCATAAAAGAAAAGTGTCACTTCTCTAATTAGCCGAACTTGGATTAAAATTTGATCGCATCGCCTACCAGGCTACCACTTAACATCAAAAAAAAAAACATATACAAGCTGATAATGTCTTTTAAGAAAGCACGGCCTTTGACTGAATAGTGTTTGTATTAATGCAGGGAGTGGAGCGATGGTGGTGAATGTGATTAGCCCTTGTTGCTAAAAATGGGGTGGGCATGGGGCTGTGTCTTAAGGGCAATAATGATGGAAGTAATGAGCTGAGGCCATGGAAACCAAGGAGTAGTTGGAGATATATCAAAAACATTTAAAAGTTTCACATGCAAATGTCCATTATATATACGGAAAAAGCTCAGCTACTTCCTCTGCTTTCACATGCTTTGACATAGCCTCAATTTTTCCTATTTGTATGTATCACCTTCCACCAAATTATTCACCTTGTACTTTTCTATTTTTATCATTTAATTGATTTTTATATAACATCACTTTTCACTGACTACTTAGGACCCACATTAATCTACATTCTCCCCACTTAAATATTTTTTCTACAATAATGTTTGTTGGCTTTGATTACAAATATACGTGTTCATTAACATGTTTACTTATATTTAGTCATTTCGTGAGAGAGACTCCCACACTAAGTTCCCTCCATGGCTCCACTTACACCGACTCTTTTCAAACAGTTTTGTAAAAGAAGTAACTGGTTCTGACTCTTTCTTACTCTCGATCTTTGTAACCAATCAATTCTCGAGAGTGATATATTATTTATTTTTGTGTGTAATATATACACTGTATTAATAATATGATAATGAATGTACACACTGACTTCCACTGCTGTATCACATAAGTAGTCTATGTAAATTGATCAATTTATGATTTAATTTGGTAATGTTTGAACCTTTTTATATTGAGATTCTAAGAGATATATATATATATATATATATATAAATTTTTATTTATCAATTTTCCCTCCTATAAATTGATCTTAATATTTATAGTTTATTTGTTTATATATTTATTTGTTTTTTGTTTTATAGGAGAATATGACATTTTGTATTTATGTATTTTGCCTCTGTTGTTATTAGTTTTAAAATTCAAATCATATCTATTAATACGGCCAACCGTTGGTTTCTTAAATTTGTAAACATATTTCTTAATTAAGCATCCACCTCTTGCAAGGAACATTGAGCAAATAACGAGATCTGTTTCATGTAAAGACAACAGAAACTTTAAAAAAAAATTAAACTTTTCTGATATTTTCAATCACATGGAGATGGAGACAGTGCTATTATGTGGGACTTTTTATTGCATGCATGCAATTGCCAACAAACTTTCTATACTTGATCACAAAATATATATGATTATTTGTCTATACCTGTGAAGCTTTGTCACAATAACCTAATCCACCATGATGTGGCTCCGACCCAAATCACACTGTTCTTATTACACCATAATCAACCATATAGTGAAAAACTTTTACTTTCCATATATACAAATTTTATAGAATTGCCACAATCAATGTTCATGAATTTTGTTGTTTTGAGTTGCATATTTCACTTCTTGTTCTTCAATTACTTCCATATGTCAAATTCAAATTGTGTAATAAAGTCCACGTAATTTACTTAGAAAACGAAAGGAAAAAGTTAACCCTTTAGCTACCCTTCTGCTCCTGCATATACGTTTAACGTTTTAGCGCATCTTTTAGTATACAATAATATTTGCAGAGAGGTTGATATGGATTCCAACAGCCTTTGTCTGCATGCAACTTCAAGCAATTGTCCAAATGCACGCATAGTCATGTCAATGGGAAAAATTAAAAAAATAAAAATAAAAATTGTTTTGTGAATAGAAAAAGATTTGAACTTTGAAAAGAGACAAAAAGACAAGATTTGGAGAGTAAGATATTAGATACAGGTTGGATTTCCCAACACACCATATACATATTTTGCATATTCTGAATTATTAGCCCTTTCTCCAAAATTACCCTTTTGTCCTCTTCCTCCTTCTTGCCTTTTTTAAACCCACTGTCACACTTACTGTTCACGACCTTTAATTCAAACTTCAAACTCTCTCTGTCTCTCTCTAACTTCGACTTCTTCTACGACTCTTTCTCTTTCTAGATTAATAGCTTGTGGCTGTGAACGAGTTTTATTTATTTATTTTTTTACCGCCAGTCTTTGTGTTTCAAAAAAAGCTGTGGATTTATAACACCAACCCCACCACAATACACCCAACCCAAAGCCTGTCTTTCACTCTCTACCAAGTTGGTGTTTTTTTTTTTTTTTTTATTCTCTCTTCTTCGTAAGTGTTTTGCATTCTCAGAAGGGAAGGTTTTCCATGGTGTTTATTCAGCTCAGATTCCACCAAGGTTCCTAAGAAGACAAATTAGCTAGGTACTCATGTTAGTTTGCAGCCATTTGTAAGCATAGTTATCAAGGTGATCAGAATCTGCATGTTCCTTACTCTTGTTCTTTTGCTGTTTCTTCTCTGCTCCTATTAGCTCATTGTCTTTCTATGATTTCATTTCTTCCTTATAAGATGTAGAATCTATCCGTGTGGCATTTGCTTTTTTCTTTTTTTGTTCTATGTTTGGATGCTAAGAAATGTATGAAAACGTAAAAAGGTGAGAGATTCATAACATTCCAGCTTCAAGTTCTCTCCCTTGACTTTCTCGTTCTCGTCAAGCGGCAAAAAAAACAGAGACATACATAAAGAGAGGGAGAGAGATAGATTTAGAAGAGTTCTGTTTTCAAAGATCCTATTTTTCACTTACCCAATGGCTACCAAAGCAATTTTGAACAAATGAAGGTTTCTTTTTCCCTCTGTTTTCCAATCTGCATCACATAGTTCTTCTCAAATAATTTTCTGCTTTTTTTCCAACCACTAACAGCTAAAGTGTTAACAAAGAGAGTGATTTGACCAAATATTTTGTCTAAAGTTCAGATCTTGATCATTGACAATTTTGTATGCTTTTTGGAGGAAATTATCTGAATGCTTGTAATCTATGTTGTCCAAGAAGGAAATTTGCCAAACTTGTTCACTTGTGTGGGTGGCGCGTGAAAAAAGCCATTTTCTTATTATTGCCTTTTAGACATGCAAGTAACTTTTCAGGCTTTCAGCTTCTTTATCTACCACTACCTACCATTGTCAGCAAAAGGAAAAACAACAGCATGATTTCTAGCGCAAAATAGAAACCTGTGAATGGGCATGTGTAGGAATACCCAAGTTCATTTTTAAACTCAAAGGATTACTGTAATTGTCTTTGGAGCTTTTCGATGAAATGAAATGGCTTTTTGACTACTGTTGTAGCGGTCCTGCCCAGATGGCTTTTTGTTCTCTATGTGTTGGTTTTGCTGCATCATTTAGTTCATTTGTCTGTTTTATGTGACGATGAGTTGGTCTTAGATTTGTTGTTCCTTACGATTTGATTTAATAAGAGCCAGTAAAATAAGGACAAGAAAAATAATACCCAATTTGGCTTTATTTTCTTTTCTTATGAATCATTATTTAATAATTTGATGATAAAATATAGGTTATAAAAGTGCATGCCCTGCTCTAAAAGTGCTTTTACGCTGCTCCCATATCAGAGAAGCGTGGGGAGCCGACCTTGGGGTTTTACAAAAAGGTGAAACAGGCTTTGGATTATGCATTCGACTAAGTATAACAGGGTTATAGGTTATTTTATTTTCGAAAAAATATTTATCAATAATCTTTCAAACCCATTAAGGGTCCCATCACGATTTGAATAAAACTAATGTCATTTCGTCCATCTACAATTTTGACGTTTTATTTAATCCATTGAAGAATTTGAACGAAGCTTTGTTTCTTTTTAGTTGTTTTGAACAGTGCATAATATTCTCACTTTGGCATGCAGTCCTCTATAACATATGTGATTCTTGTACTCAATTTAAGTCTTTGAACATCTAAAGCATCTTTTGACCTATAATCTGTCAGAATTATGTTTGTTTATCGCTAAAATGATTTTGGATACTCAAGATTCTATCAGTTTAAGTATGGGATGTGAATAGCCATTTGCTCTTATTGCTAGTGTTAGATTATTGTTGCTGTTGTTGTCGTGTAATGTTATGATGTAAGGAAAAAAATATACTATAGACTGAAGGGAAGGGATCATATTACCCTGATTTGTTCTCGTTTTGACAGATTAGTGGTCCAAATAATATGATATATATATCCTTTCATTCACAGTTAAACGTACGAGCTAGATATAGCTCCACATCAAAGAGGTTACAACAAATGAGTTCTCTATAAACGATTACCCCACACTACCAGGTCAAAAAGACTTTAATTTACCTTCAATCATTGAAAAAATTGACATCCTAGATGCTTCAATGAAACCAAACCATCTCATTTCTGGCTCACAAAGTGAGCACATGTTGGTGGACCAGGTTATGCTTGTCCTAAAAAAGAATCACCTCTGTGATGGCCTATTGAACAGATGCATGGGCCACCTCTCTGACTGGACAGTAAAAAGATGTTTAGAATAATTTTCCTGGGGTGGTTGGACTGGTAATGCATTATCTCTTTGGTTTTTAATGGACCATTTTGTCTGTAGATTTACATTTCCAATTTTTTCCCCATGGCCAATTCATACCAAGCATTTGCAATAGGTCACCTTAGTGTTTCTTTGACCCAGGGGAACAAGAAATAAAAACAGTGAACAATCGGTACACCAGGAGGGGCATATTCCCACCTGCATGTTGCATAAAAGTGGTTGAGGTCAGCTTTCCTATCATGTAGTTAGGATCGTAAAAGAAGAAAGGGGCACGGATATATAAGAGCGTTGAATTCTTCAAAGATAGTGCAGTGATTGTTTTCTAGGAACTTCTATTACTTTGATAGTCTATTCTTGTGCTTCGTTTTAGCTTTCAACTAATTTTTTCGTAAGTGTTTTTCTTATGATTACAACTTCAAATGTGCAGAATACAAGCTTTTGAGTCACTAGTCGTTAATCTCTCTTTACACAGTCGATAAAATCTTGTAAGGGGATCAAAATGCCGCGATCCAGGTTAGAAATCTCATTTATCATTTTTTTTTTTTGTGTTATTTCCATTAATCGTAGCAAAGTCATGTTGTTCAAATTGTGAAATTATATTGTATCACTTATATGTTTCTTTTCTTAGAGACATACCTGTCATAATTAAGCATTAGCTATGACTGTTAGGCTGTTACTTTTGCTTGAAGGTAGCCATTCCTGTGACTTTGTAATGGACATGAGAAAATGTCTCAAATGCTGTTATAAGAAATCTGGAAAGCTTTTCTGTTGCATGTGTTACATGACTTGAGACTTGTAATTTATATATCATCATTGTATGATCTTTGATGTTATACATAAGTATGAATATATGCTTTGTAAGGTCATTGTCTAGAAGTATTTTGTTTTGTAAAAATCTGTGCTCCTGTTGTAAAAGAATTTATTCAGGAGCTAGAAGTTATACTCCCTACATCCTGTAATTACTTGAATTATGTTTATTTCATGAAATTGTTTTAACTTTTGCCTCAGATATGTATAACTTAAAATCTTTGTTGATCTTGCAAGTAAGTGACAAGAGGACGAAGTTTTGTAATATTTTGCTTCTGATATGTGAATAGGGGGTCAGAAATGCCTCAAAGGCCATCTCCTCGAGGTCCACATCCACTCAGGACTTCGAGTTCTGATTCAGACCCGCTGCACCATCGACCAATCACTGACAGGAGCCCAAAACTAGGTGACCGTCGTTCCCCGAGAGGTGCACAATCTGATCCATTAAATCAAAAGAAGCTTGGAACCCGTCTTGCAGATCTAGAATCTCAACTTGGTCAGGCACAAGAAGAGCTAAAAGTTCTGAAAGAGCAGTTGGCTTCAGCCGAAGCTGCAAAGAAAGAAGCTCAAGAAGAGTTGGAGAAGAAAATAAAAAGACCTGTTGTCCCAGAGTCATCAGACATTCAAAATAAACATCCTCCGACTGAAATTCTAGAATCAAATAACACAGACAGCAGTCTCTCAGATGAAGTTGTGGATGACAACCAGCGAGAAACTGATGTCTTTGAAGTTCCAGTTGAAAAAATGACAGTTGAACCCAAAATTGAAACTGGCCAACTGACTGACGAGATTCAAAAAGATGCCAAACTGATTGACATATCTACCGAACCTCCAGCAGTTTTGGAGCCAGAAGAACCATCTATCCAAGAGTTGGCTTTGAAAGATGAAGAGATTAATATGCTAAAAGTCAAATTAGAAGAGAAGGACAAGGAAGTAGAAGTCTTTGGTCAAGAAAATGGAAGTTTGAAGAATCAGCTGAATGAAGCAGCTTTAAGCATATCCTCTGCTCGAGCCAAGGAGGAGGAAATGACACTGAAGTTGAGCCAACTCGGAGAAGAGCTGGAAGCAAGTAAAGTAAATGCAGCCCAACTGAATGAGCAGCTGAAGGCAGTGGAAGGAGCAAAAGACGCATTAGAAGCTGAGATGAAGAAGATCAGAGTACAGACGGAACAATGGAGAAAAGCAGCAGATGCTGCAGCAGCAGTTCTTGCCAGTGGTGTGGAGATGAATGGGAGGATTGCTGAGAGGTGTGGCTCCATGGATAAGCACTTTGGCAGTAGCTTTGAAACACCAGGTGGTGGGTATGCTGGTTTTGTGGGGTCACCTGCTGATGATTTGGACGATGGTTTTGGTAGTGGTAAAAGGAAAGGTTCCGGTATAAAAATGTTTGGGGACTTGTGGAGGAAGAAAGGCCAGAAATAGAAACTTATCCTCCTATGCTGTGCATCAATGCTGAGCTTCAAAAACCTTTTTAGTGCTGCTGCGTTCGATTAATGAAACAGTTACTTACTGTTTCACATTTGACACGCATTCTGTTCCACTTGTTCCTGGTTCTTTTTTAAGGCTTTGTATAATCGTTTGAAGTAATCCCCATATGTAGTAACTTTAAGGGTTGAGGTAGGAATTCCTTCTATAAGAGATGGGACATTTTGTTGCCACCCTGCCAGAATATAATTCTCAAACCTTATATGTTCTCTATGTGGCAGTTTAATCGTATCGTATCGCTGTTTTGTACAATAATTTGTAGAACTTTATAGCTTTGCATCCTGAAATGAGGGAACTGAGAAACAGGGAAACCTACCTATAAAGCTTTCAAAATGATAATATGCAGCGCCTACCTCTGCTTTCTACATTGAGGCTTTTTCAGCTATACGTTAAGTGAAACTCTTGGGAGTGACTGTCTTTAACCTGAGGAATAGAGTCGTGAAATGGTTATTGACTGCATGAACAGGAAAAACAGGCTCTCCATTACAGAATCCTAATGGTAAATTAATATAATAGAAAACAAATTCTACACCGAGGTTATGCTTAATCTAACCTCTTCTTGTCCTTACAAACTATGCGAAGCTGAAATTCCAGGTTGACAAGGTCTGATAAGAACATTGTTCTTGGAAAACTTGAGAAATTGAAATTTATTCACAAAGTTACATACATTTTTATAACCAGCATTCTTTTAACTTTTGTTTCTTTTGGTCACTTTCAGAAGCTTTGACTGGTTTTTCACCAACAAAACCAATACCATGGAAATGGAAGGGTGCTTTAGCGCGCAACATTCAGATCGCTATAGAGGAACCTCCTGGACTACTTGAGGCACTTGGAGAAAGGGAATTTTGTTGTCCTCAGCTACCTACAGTTTTGGCGCTCAGGTATTAGATGGTAGAACTGTCTTGGCATCGAAGCACCCCAATAAATTTATGGCCCCCCGACTTACCCAACAACAATTCACGGATGTTATTAGATTGCTTCGAACATGGCTTTACAAATATATAATTTTTTATCCCTAATTACAAAATTTTAAGAGAATTTCTCTATGGTATAACATAGACATTCAAAATAAACATTGCCCAACAACTTTTCCACTTCAGACAGTTAAATCACAAATTTTAAGAGAATTTCTGATGTAAACCCAAGATTGTACTGAAGAACTCAAGCTCTAGATTTCAACGATATTAAAATAGACAAGTTTTTACAGAGAAAACTCAAAGGAAATTCTGCAAAATTCTGCCCAGACTACAATATGGAGGAGGAGTAATACTGTTCTACGGAAAAAATGGCGTGACTTGAGTTGACTAAGCTCAGCACATCATCATTCGTTTAAAACTAAACATAAAAGTTAAAGCAAATAATTAAACTGATAAACTGATAAGTATTTGGGCTGGACTTGGTTTTGGGCTTTGTTGGGCTTCACTACATCAGTTCTCCTCATCTTCAGGAAAGCTTGCCCGCAAGCTGGATGTGGAAGAAGAACAGCTGCCTTATGCTTCAGGGAAATATTCAAACACATCTGACACATTAAAGGTATTTGAAATTTGCCAATTTGGAGGGAGTTCAATGACATAAGCATTGTCATTAATTTTGGAGAGAACTCAGAATGGTCCATATTTTTTTGGCTTCAATTTGGAGTAGTCACCAATGGGAAGTCGTTCCTTTCGAAGATGTATCATAACCAGATCACCAACATTAAATAGCTTAATACGTTTATGAACATCTGCTGCTGCTTTATATTGGTTGTTTGGTGGAGCTTGCGTACATCTTCAATGGTTTTGTTAATCCTTTCACCAAATTTTCAGCGCCTTTTGGGTGGGAGTTGTAGCAGTGCGTGGTGTGATTTGGAAGTTTTGTATAAACAATGGAAGGGTGCTTTACTGTTGATATGTTAACCATTGAGTTAAAAGCAAACTCGACTGCGGCGATAAATCCCATTGCTTTGGAGTGTCACTGGCCAAACTTCTCAGCATTGTTCCCAAAGTCCTGTTAGTTACCTCTGTTTGACCATGCATGCGAGGGTGGTATGCCTTCTTGTAATTTAAAGTTGTGTTAAATTTCCTCCACGTAACCTTCCAAAGTGACTAATGAACTTCATCAAGTGATGGATTTAGGGACTCCATGCTGACTATTTCTTTGAAGAACAAAGTTGCAACATAGCTTGCATCGACATTCTTTTTACATGGCAAGAAATGAGCCATCTTAGAGAACCTGTCAACAACAACAAAGATAGAGTCATAGTGTCTTGGAGTTTTTGGTAGCCCCAAGATGAAATCCATACTAAGGTCCTCCTAAATGTGTTCGGAATAGGAAGAGGGTGTAGACCGATTACAGCTTGACCTTTGGCGTTTGACAAACATAACACCGCACAAATTTGGTGACATCGGTGGAGATGAGGCCAATAAAATCGTTCTTCAAGTAATGCCAAAGTCTTGTCCCTTCCTGTGTGAGCAGCTAAGCCTCCTGAATGGAACTCTTGAATTAAGAATTCTCGGAGTGATCCCCTTGGAATGCATAATTGATTTTCATGAAATAAAAAATCTTGTTGAATATGGAATGCTCCTGCAGGTTCATGCTTGATACACTTATCCCAAATTTCTGCAGTGAAGTCCTTTAAACATCAAATCCTTGCAACTCAACTCCAAAGTCATCAATATTTCCGTTTATGCGCTTCGATGCATCAGCTACTTGATTTTGCTTCGGACTTGAACACAAATGTGTAGTTAAAGGTATCCACAAATAAAATTCATCTTGCATGCATTCTTTGTAGTGTTTTCTGTGATTTCATATATTGTAATGCTTGGTGGTCACTGCGTAAAACAAAAGTGTTGTGTCGAAGGTAGTGCTCCCATTGTTGAAATGCTCGAAAAGCGCATATAATTCTGCTCATAGGTAGACCAACTCTTGCCTCATTTGAGCTTCTCACTAAAATATTCTCGGTCGACCTTTGCATAAGTACGACTCCTATTCCAAGCATAGATGCATCGGTCTCCACCTCAAATAATTTTTCAAAATTAGGAAGAACCAATACATGAGTGTGGTTAGCTTTGTTTTAGGATGTCAAAGCTTTGTTCTTCTTCTCCCGATGGCTGTCCTTTTTCATACAATCTGTGATTGGAGCTGCAATTCTACTGAAATCTCGAATAAACCTTCGATAGAAAATGGCTAAACCATGGAAGCTTCTGACTTCAGTTATGGATCTTGGAGGTGGCCAATCTTGGATAGCCTTGATTTTCTTTTCATCAACTTTAATTCCTTCTTCACTGATAATAAATCCCAAAAATAGTAGTTGAGGAGTTAGGAACTCACATTTTTTGAGGTTGAGAAATAGCTGATTGTCTTGTAAAATCTGGAACACTTCTATGATATGTTGTAGATGTTCCTCAGGTTCCTTACTATAAATAAGTATGTCATCAAAATAAACTACCACTGACTTGCCTATAAAAGGTTTTAGAATTTGATTCATTAATCTCATGAAGGTGCTTGGTGCATTGGAAAGGCCAAAAGGCATCACCATCCACTCATACAGCCCTTCTCTTGTTTTGAAGGCTGTTTTCCATTCATCCCCAGGGTGAATTCTGATTTGGTGATATCCACTTCTCAGATCCAATCTGCTAAAAATTTTAGCCCCATGTAATTTGTCAATAGGTCCTCCAATCGAGGAATGGGAAAGCTGTATTTTATGGTGATCTTGTTGACTGCTCGGCTATCAACACACATCCTCCAACTTCCATCCTTCTTTGGAACCAACAAAGCAGGTACTGCACAAGGACTGAGGCTCGGCCTAATCAGATTTTTTGCTAAGAGATCATCCACCATTTGTTGCAAAACCTCATGCTCTTTAGGACTCATTTTGTAATGAGGCAAATGTGGAATAGTTGAACCAGGAATCAGATCAATCTTGTGCTGGATATCTCTCATTGGAGACAACTTGTCTGGTAGTTCCTTAGGCCAAATGGCTGCAAACTCTTCCAACAATGATTGTAACTCAGAAGGGACAGCATGATTATCTTCTTTAGCTTGTCTAGTTAGGAGAACAACCACTTCCCTTTCTTTCATTAGGTGGTGTTCGAATTCCTTCTTTGTCACAGTCAGCAAAGTCGTTTTCTAAATTTCTGGTGGTAAGGATTGCATTGGCTTTTGAATGGTTGGCACCAATATGATTTTTTTCTCTTTCCAACAGAATGTATAAGTGTTATCCCTTCTCTTGTGCACTGCATTCTTGTCAAATTGCCACGGTCTACCCAAAAGTAAATGGCATGCACTCATGTCAACAACATCACATATTACTTCATCGAGATAATGTTTTCCAATAGAAAAGTTGACCTTACAAATCTCATTAACCATCATCTCAGTCCCTTTCTTAATCCAACCAATCTTGTATGGGTTTAAATGCTTTTCAGTTGTGAGTTCCAGGGCTTTCACTAAGGCTTTGGACACTATATTTTCACAACTTCCACTATCAATGATCACATCACACACTTTCCCTTTGATTGTGCATTTAGTTCTAAAAATATTATGCCTCTGTGAGTTAAGTGGCTCCCTTGGTGATAACAGTACCCTTTGCACAACACAATTCACTTGCTCACCTTCATCCTTCAAGACCACTACCTCTTCCCCTTCGAATTCCTCTGGATCATAGCATTCCTCATACTCTTCTTCATTGAATCCCTCTGCTACATTGGCCATTTTTCTCAAAGCACAGTCACTGGACCTATGTCCTGGTTGGTTGCATTTGAAACACCTCCCAGTCATTGGCTTGGCATAAGGGTTTTGATTTTGGTTTTGGTTATTAAACTGGTTTGGTGTTTTGGTAGGAACTCTGTTTGGGCTTTGGGTATTGTTTGGAGATGTTTGGGTCTGTCTTTGAGGTTCGGGAGAATTTCTAGCTTTTGGTTGGTTACTGAACTGAGTGTTTGGAGTATATTGTGTTCTTCCCATAGGTGGTTCAAATTGTGCTTTTTTCTGAAAACTAGTTTTGGTAAATTGTTTGGAAAGTTTGGCTTCAGCCTTCTTGGCATAATTAACAGCATCACTCATGGTCTAAATATTGCTCATAGTCAATTCATCACGAATTGAATCTTTCAATCCACTTAGGAACCGAGATACTTTCTGTATCTCACTTTCAGCTAAGTTTAATCGTGCCCCAAGCTTATAAAATTCATTAACATATTCAGAAACAGTTTTGTACCTTTGATTGCAGTCCATATACTGTTGATATAGTATATGCTCATAATCTGGTGGAAGGTACATTCGTCTCAGCAACTGCTTCATTATGCTCCAAGTTTGCACAATTCGCTTGCCTTCTCTGCGTCTTGTGGCTTGAATTTGATCCCACCATACAGAAGCTCCTCCTCGAAGCTTGTAGGCAACAATTTTAACCTGCTTGTCCTCAGGAATTTCCATATAATCGAAAAATTGCTCCACAGTTCTTATCCAATCCAAAAATTCTTCAATATGCAGGGACCCGTCAAAGGTTGCAAAATCCATTTTCATTTTATACTCACTTGGATTATAGTGCCGATTGTTGTTGTGAATTTCATGGTTTCGCTCTTGTCGAAACACCTCACCGCTTCTTCGGTCTTCCCGTGAGGCCATGCATGAACCAGTGGTGGTTGTATTGGAATTGGTCTGTGTTCAATGGCAACGGGAATCTGATTGTGATTTTGGGTTGGAGGTTGTGGGTTGGGATGTGGGGTTTGGAGTGGAATTTGCTGTGGAATGCGGTGTTGAATTTGTGTTTGGATTTGGCGTTGCTCCACCGGACGTGAGGGAGCTGGGTCTCCGTCACAATTCCGTTGAGGCTGAAGTGGTGGTGGAAAATTCAGCCCAGCTCGAATGTCTGCAAACGTATCTCGCATCTCCTTGGTAAGAGCTGCAAATCGTTTTTCAAATTTTATATCTAGCTTCTCTTCGAAATGGGTGAATCGCGATTCCATGTGAGCCATAATCGTGCGATGGTTGGGTTGCTGCGCCACTGGTCACTGAAGCTTTGGAACCTGCCATAGCTCTGATACCAAATGATGTAAACCCAAGATTGTACTGAAGAACTCAAGCTCCAGATTTCAACGATATTAAAATAGACAAGTTTTTACAGAGAAAACTCAAAGGAAATTCTGCAAAATTCTGCCCAGACTACAATATGGAGGAGGAGTAATACTGTTCTATGGAAAAAATGGCGTGACTTAAGTTGACTAAGCTCAGCACGTCATCATTCGTTTAAAACTAAACATAAAGGTTAAAGCAAATAATTAAACTGATAAACGGATAAGTATTTGGGCTGGACTTTGTTTTGGGCTTTGTTGGGCTTCACTACATCAATTTCTTTATGGTATAACATAGACATTCAAAATAAACACTGCCCAACAGCCTTTTCCACTTCAGACAATTAAAACATGGAGTCTTTTAACTCTAGATTTGAAGAGTGCAGATGTTCCATGCTTGAATTTTTAATAAAAGAAAAGAACTGAAAAAAAAAAAAGGGCAAGTTTACTAGCAAAAGTTCATTAAAATATTTATGGAATCACACTACTATATTAATAAACAGTACCAACAATCGCCCCCACTATTCCTCATCGCTGTCATCGTAATAGCACAATGATTGTAGTCCACTGTTTGCAACATTAGTATTATTTTCCACTTGCTTTTTCTCGTCCAGTTTTGCAAGATCTTTACCATCCTCACCGTTTTGTATTTTATCTCCCGGCTTTCGTGGTTTGTCATTTTCAGTCGCCACGACTGGTTTCTTAACAATGGAAATCCTGACTGGTGGAAACTTCAAAACGGACTTAGCGTCACTAGAAGCCTCTGAACCACTTGGCTTTTCTGTGAACAAAAAGAAAAGAAATCAGCTCTCACAAAAACTGGTATTCTTGAATAATCTAACAGCAAAGGCATGCTTTTGAGCTCCTATTGCATCACTAACTATAGTAAATGCATTTTAGCTACGAACACCCAGGACAAATTACACAGATGACAAGAAAAATAGAACTATGACATTAATTCCACTCCATATATCTATCAATAAATAAATAAAACACAATACCTCTGTTGCTAGAGCTGTCAGGAACATTGGCATTTGTCAATACATCAGTTGGGTTAACAGGAATCTCTTGAGAAACCTTTTTCCTCTGCATTGAAAATACACATAAGTAGGTTAATAACTTAGTCTTCCATGGTAATCACAAGGATCACTAAACAAAAAAATTTCGTGCATCATAGGTAACAAATTTTCATCTCTAACTCAATCATAGGAGCACTCATTTGGTTCGGCTTTTATGCTTCCAACAAGATTTATTATTTTGTAATTAAACACAAAGAATTCAGTTAGGTGGTCATTTTGAGAATATTAGAAGTTCTTCAAACTAAACAAAACCATAACAGATCACATGACATAGTTCAAGATTTTTTCTCCCACGTTATCACCATCCTAATTCATTGCCTACACAGGGATATTCCATTCCCAATAGTCTCTAAATTGGAAAAATACTACTAGAACCCACTGTTGTACTTGCATGAATACACATATGGGAATTATATATACATGTAACGGGAAAGCTACTACTGCATATCTAGGTAACATATATAAACATATGTTGCAAGGTCAATTAATGTCGCAAGTCTTGCCGATACATAAACATATACATTATTTAGAATAAAGCACTGACGTACTTTCAAATAGTTACTTGATGTTTCACCATTCCTGCTTGGATGCTGAACCAAATTAACATCATCATCATCATCAAGATCTTCATCATTGATCCTTCGAATATTAGCTTCTTGCTTCTGCACATGTTTATTGTCAAAGAAGAACAAGATGACATTACAAACAAGATTCCTACAACAATGAAAATAATACAAGAAAAAGAGGGAGAAAAAAGACATTGCAAAAGGAGAGATGAATACTGACTTGCAAAAGGTAAGACTTTATGAGTGCTTCATCCTCCTCGTCCAATTTATTCACCTGTCAGTATAAAAGTTCAATGGCACACACAGAATTAGTAATAAAACTGAGATTTAGTAGATAGCTAAGCAAATAGAAAACAGCAAATACATATTAGTACTTTCACAAGTAACAACTATACATATATGATAATAACTCCTCTTCAAGTTTCCTATGAACACATCTTATCTCAAAAAACTTTCTAAAGCAACTTTTACAAAACTTGTTCCCACACACAGAAATCTCATGCAGTGGACAAAGGGTTCTCATCTCTATGCACTAGCTTTCAGTTTTAGATACAGACTTTCAGGTTGCTGAATGGTTGTAAACCAGAATTTGGTTCATTCATTACAGATTAGATGAAGTTCATCATCATTTAGCTAGGGAGTTTCCTACATGTCCTATAACGTCCTGTCATGCTTTTAGGTTTGCCTATAGGGATATCATACCATCCTTATATTTGTATCTGCGTGCATAAAATTTCACCCTTTGAATTAGTATAGTAGAGTGGAAAAAATGCGGCAAAGACTTCAAAATAATTTACAGAGTTCAAGTATATATTTGCTTTAAAGGAGTTTACGTAATTGACAAACATATGGCACATCTTCCGTACCTTTTCTGCAGCAGACCGTTGCAAGGCCTCAAGCATTGACTCTACACTGACAGTGGCATGTCTAGACTGGAAAATACAAAAGCGTGTATTAGTAAAAGAAGATATGGGCATCAAATCCATAAAAGCTAATTATTTAAACGTAATCAATGTGTGAGAATAAAAAGTGAGATGCACTGTGATTTGGTTGCATGCAAAAGGCACAATTTTAAATCACTAGCAAACACATGCGCTATGTTAATTCACCAGTGTGAACATTTGAAAGTTGCTATAGTTGAGACCATCAAACTTTAACACCTCAACCGAAATAGCTCAATTACTGAGGCATGTACCTTCATGGACTTCATTTCATCCAAAGCAGCCAAGCCGTCCATCTCTCTTTTAGAATCTAATGTTCTATTTTCAAGACCTTTCATCGCATCTCCCATCTCTTCAGCCTCCCTTTTACGTTTCTCGCTGTCAACTACCTGAAAAATGATATCTGCAGTCAGAAAATTACTTCAACAACGGAATCAATATATGACACAAAGTTGCAACTACAACTGCTCAAATTTCTTACCTCATCCTCTTCACGCCAAGGTTCAAAATTTCGCGTTGCTCCAGATTCAACCACGTAGTCTGAATTTTTGGGGTCTGTCTTCATTGAGAGCTCGGCTGAGCATTTGGTGCATTTAAAGTAGAATCTGAATACTTGAATATCCAAATACTTCTGCAAATGATTAAAAGTTCAAATCATTAACATCACAGATTCACATTATATATAAAGAACATGTTACAAACAAGAAGGCAAACAAGTACAATTCACGACAAATACAAAAGACAGATACTTTATAAATTCTCTTCAAAAACAATATCGAATTAACAACTAGCTACCAATTATTAAACGCTTAAAATAAAAGCAGTAGGGTTTTGAGTTTGTGAAATGAAGCTAAATTTATAAAGCCCAAAACAAAATAATCCCAGTATAAGATGCGACTTTGATTATTAGTTTTGCAAAATCAGAAAGAAAGAAAGCAACTGAGGATACAAACATAATTTTTTTACAAAGAAAAAAGAAAGAAAGAAAATACCTCGCCAATGACGTCTTCCTTACGAGAATTGAATTTGGTGCCCTTGTAGATATAATTTCCACAGGTGTTGCAGCGGATGCTCATGGGAAGCATCATACGGACCTTAATCTGCTGATTCTTCGGCCTCCTTATCCGAGGCAATTTCGACGGATCGAAGTCCGGCGGATAGTACTTGTTCAGCACCTTCCTCTCTCCCATTTTTTTCTCTCTCTTTTACCTTACAATCCAATTTCAGTTCGCTCTCTCCGGCGATGCACGCAGACAATCGTCTTCCGGTCTTCGAAACCTCCCAATCTCAACCACTGCTTCTTCTTCTTCTTCCGTCACGGCGGTCTTCCCCCAAATACGACAAGACCTCTGTAGTCGGTTTTAACTGGACGGGGCCGCCTATCACAATGGAGGACGACACATAATTGGATATAAGCAATACCTAATAAAGAAAAAATAAAAGTAATCCAAACTAAACTATATTTTAAAAATAAAAAATATTTTAGAAACAAATAATAAATACTTATAAATTAACTCTTTTTATTACCGGAACCTTTTTATGCGATTGTTCGAAGCCATCCTATTTACCTGTTTTGCCTATGGGAGTGTATTATATTCAGTAAATTACATAAAAACCACTTTCCTTTTAAAATTAAAAATCTTTTTAACAATTTATTATAAATAATAATAATATTTTAACAAAATTCATAAATATAAGCTTTAATTAGCTTTAATTTTTTATTTTTTCTTAAAACCTTTAATTAATAATAATAATATTATTATTATTATTCTTTTTTTAAAAAAACGGACCTGGTTCAGCTACACTATCGAACGCCGTCGCTTGGCAGCTCCAAGTCCAACTGTTTAAAATTAGGGTTTTAGACACGAAGAGAAAAAATAATAATAATAACCAGGGTTTTGCTGGAGCCTTCGAAAGTGGGAAGTGCCTCTGCTGCTTCTTCATCAATGGCGAAGAGGAGGGAGAGACATCAAAATCCGCAACCATTCCTTGCAGAAGACAATGACTCCGTGGCTTCTAAGAAGCGATCCATATCCAGAGACGCACGCAAGCAGCACCAGAAGGATGAGAAGCTGCTATCGTCGGGCATGAGTTCTAAGATACTGAAAGAGGCTCGGATTCAGCAGAGGGAGATTGAGGACGAGGAGGTCGAGGCTCAGAACCCCAACAATTCCTTGTTAAATGTCGTCGAACCGCCGCACAAGGATGATGGAGTGGAGGATGACATCGACGACTTCACTGGATTCTCTGAAACTCAGAGCCGTTATGGCGATTATGAAGTCAGAATCTTTTTCCTAAGTCTTCTTCCTAATTGTATTTATGTTGATTTAGTGGCTATTTGGTTCGTGTTTTGTTGCTGAGATTTTGTTGAAAACTTTTGGAACCAATGGTCTCCGGGTGGATCAGTTGGTATTTTATAGTTTAGTCTGTTTCTTTAATTAGTTTTGGAACCTCCAAAATAAGGATTAGTTTTAGAAAGGGAGAGACTTTAACTTCAATTTTAAATAATGATTTTATAAGGAACCTTCAACTTTCAAGTGGGATGAAGTGTTAATATATCTTCTTCTTTCATACGGAAACACTATTGGAGTTCATAAGGCATTCTTTTTTAGGTTCACCAAAAAAAGCTTTCTTTTTTCCGAATTGCAGGATGATATTAATGAAGAGGATGAGAAATTACTGGAGGCATTCTTGTCAAAGGACACTGCTCCTCAGCGTACGCTTGCAGACCTCATTGTTGCAAAAATTAAAGAGAAAGATGCCAATGTCTCTTCAGGTTGAAACGATCCTAGTCTGTCAATTTGATTTGTTTCTTTGAATATGAAATGTTGAAAACTTTTTTTTTTTTTTTCTCTTTTTACATTGACTCCAGTTTCACTCTTTAACAGTTAAACACTGCATTTAATGTAGATTTGAAAATGTGGATTGTGATTTACATTTCGCTTTAATTTTGTTTGTTTGATTGCAGAGGTTCGGCCTTTGCCCAAATTGGATACCTCCATCATTGATTTGTATAAGGGGTATGTAACTATCAATGCTACTGTTAGCACATAAGATTTTTTGAAATTGGCTTAAATTCTAGTGTTGCTAGTTGGAGATTTCCCCCCACCCCCTAAAGGTTGCTTGACCAACATCCAAACTTATATTTACTTCCTCTCACTATAGCTATCACTGCATTAGACGTGTGAAACTTTAAAATGGTATTGAATTATTATATGTTTTATATGAATAAATTATTGATGATGGGTGTAACACACCATGCAGAGTAGGCAAATTCCTTGGTAATTATACAGCTGGTAAGATACCCAAAGCATTTAAACACATTCCTTCAATGGTAAATTGGGAGGATGCTCTGTACTTGACTGAACCTGAGAAGTGGTCACCAAATGCGATGTACCAAGCTACAAGAATATTTGCTTCCAATTTGGGTGTCAAAAGGGTGGAACGCTTTTACAAGTTTGTCTTGCTTCCTCGAGTCAGAGAAGATATTCTGAAGAATAAGCGGTTGCATTTTGCTCTGTATCAGTCTCTAAAAAAGTCTCTTTACAAGCCTGCTGCATTTTTTAAAGGAATTTTATTTCCATTGTGTGAGGTATATAATTCACTATGTTTTCTTTCATTTGGTACATCTGAACATAGTGATTACTGCAATTGTTTCCGGTGTATCACATGATTTGACAATCTTTTGGTTCATTGATTAAAATGAAAAGAAATGTACTGAAAGTAGTTTGAGGAAGAGTTCTTTTGTGGAAAAACACTGTTTAAAGCTTGAAAAGGCTGTTTCTTAACTTTGATTATTAAATAGTTCTTCATCCACAAGCATTTCTTACTCTTTTGAGCGTATTCTTTCTTATTTTCCTACTTTCTTGTTAGTCCACTAATGTTGGTTTCTAAGAATTTGAGGTGTTGTGCGCTTTGCAGATCATTGTTTGAATATGATTTTTGGACTGATTCTGACTTCTCTATGTATGAGTGATTAGTCTTATGCAATTGTTTTTCTCTTTATTAACAGTCAAGGACATGCAATCTGAGGGAGGCTGTGATTGTTGGGAGCATTATACAAAAAGTTTCCATTCCTCTACTTCATTCAAGGTGTGTAAGTTGCAGCTTCAAGATTAATAGATGTTTCAAATGCCATCTAGATTGTGTGTGGAAAGTTGTTCTTTATTGGAACTTGTTCACTCGAGTATTGAAAGTTATATAGCATGTGATGGGTGCAATTTATTGTTCTAGATTGATTTCTTTATTTACTATGCATTTGGGAGATGTCTAATTCAAGCTTTTGTAATATATTTCCAGTGTTGCACTGTTGAAGCTTGCAGAGATGGAATATTGTGGTACAACAAGGTATCATCTAGCAACTAACCTTTACTAATCTAGAAATAAGTTTGCAGATTATACTCGATGCTTTGTGAAACAAATCAAGGTGTCTATAACATAGAGGTGTTTGTGTCTTCAATGGCTGGATAGGAAACTTGTTGATTGACTTTGTCATTCTCACAATACATAAAAGTGGTTGAGTACTTACCCTTTCACATTATTAAGGATTTCTCTTCCATTTCTATTTTCAAACAAACCAAGTTATATTATCCTTTCTTTTCTTTGTCCTGATTCTCCAATCAAAAAGGGATGTTGTTACTTTCCTTTTATTAAGGATAGACTTGTCCTTTCCCACTCCCTTCAAATTTATAAAAGATATTATTAGAGGCCCGGTAGGCCTAGCCATGAATTGGTTATTAGAAATATTACTTTTACAATTGTGAAGGGAGGAAAACCCCCTTTGGTGTGTTACTTGTTGCTTTAGAAATTATTGGATGATGTTGGCTTTTGAATTGTTGCAGTTATTTTGTCAAGCTCCTTTTGGAGAAAAAGTATGCTTTGCCATATCGTGTACTTGATGCTCTTGTTGCTCATTTTATGAGATTTCTAGAGGATACAAGAATTATGCCTGTAATATGGCACCAGTCGCTTCTTGCATTTGTGCAAAGGTGAGCAATCTTTAATGAGTTTCTGTTTTGCTGAAGGGATTGGAACATTCTTGTACTCGTTTCAATTTCCTATTTAATGTTAGTCATGGTTTTAAACTTATGTATAGATTAATGGTCATTATATAATGAAAAAAGATTATATGCTTTCATCAGTTTGAGTGAAATTTATGTGTTCTGTATAAATGATAGAGAGACTCCACCACCAATTCCTTTCTCCTTGTTTTTGTGTTGGAAATTCCCGATTTCCTTCTTGGTTTTCAGTTTACATTTCAAGTGCATGTATAAGCAACTTTATTCTTCTCATTCTGATATTGAAGCGCCGGGAAAAGTTCTTAGCAAGGTTACTTGCCAGTGAATCTATAACAAGGGAAAGAAATTTTTTAATGGAAGTCTTGATTTACCATTAAGCTCATGATGGCAAAGACTTTAACTAATTCAGAACCAGTATATAACATATAAAAATTGCTTTTTGAGCTCATAAATGCTATTCTAAAGTAATTGCATTTTGGGTTTGTCGTTGATCTGTTTTTTAGCTAATACAGATTTGATGCCTATAATTTCTTGCAGGTACAAAAATGAACTTCAGAAGGAGGATAAAGATAACCTTAGAATTCTTCTTGAAAAGCAAAAGCACAGACTAGTGAGATATTTCTCTGAAAGAGTTTTCCTTTTATTTCTGTCCATATAACATTTTGGCAATGTTTAATCGTTATCCCTGATTAAAAACAGGTTACTCCAGAAATAACCAGGGAGCTAAATAATAGCCGCTGTCGGGGCGAAAAGGAGAATGACCTTATGTCAATTGATATCCTTTGTTTTGTTTCAAGTTCCAATAAAAGCTAACACTTGCTGCCCATAACTATGCTAGTCTAAAATTCTACAATTTCCTTTTTTTGTTCCCTTGACTGTATATTACCAACCCCCATTTTAGTGATCAATAAGACTATTGAAGAAGATAGGTTTGATATTCCAGAGGTACCTATGGAGGAGGACTGATTGATTACTTGGTATGATATTTAATGCAGTACTTGTGTTTTTTGATCTTTTTCTTGGACTTTTGTAAACTTTGGGGGGGTTTTTTGCAGCATTTATGTGATTCTTACAGTGGAGATGCGTGGCCCAGTTCTACCCTGAGTGTTCATAAAACAACAGATCAATGGTTTCGATGACAGACAGTGGTGACAGAATTTGACGAAGAAACTATTTCATATTTCCTTGGGAAGCACAATTTTGTATTGTTAATGTTAATCAAGGGGAATAGTTTTTATTTATGAATTGTGTGCTCTGTATACTAAATTGGAAATTTTTTATTGAAGCTATATTTGAGAATATCAATGCGTACACTATATCTCGATTCTTGAGAAAGATCGCCAATTATGAGTGCCTTCTCGTAATAAAACATTAAGACGGTTTAAATTTGGCGGGTGAGGTATTGAAGCCTTAATAGTTGAGTTACAACCAAACTTGAAATGAATTTCTTGTTATTATACGGTGCGTTGGAGGAGAATTGAACTTAAAATCTCCGAGATCTAGATGTTATTGAAAGAGGAGAAAAACAAATCTAACAAGCAGGTGGTGGACACTGGGAGGAATTGGCCCTTAAGTTGGTTCACAAAGAAGAATAAAGCCTTACGGGTCATGAAGCAAAACTCAGAAGCGATTCAAATTGATTTCATTCACAAGAATTTCATCCGTGAAAACTTGGGAGTTCATGGTGGTGTGTTGCTGTTAGTGTCATGAATCACTGTTGTGATGGAGCATACACTGCTCCGAACAGTGAATACAAGGCATTTAGGAAATTGCCGCTATTTCAATGGCAATAATAGCGACCTGTGGCCGACATTGCAGACATGAAGCAGACAACAGTGCTCATGGTCCCCGCCGACATAATTCCTGCATAAACTTAACTTGCTTTGTGGGTATCTTTGGATTTATTCTATTCTTCAGGTAGATCAAACTCTCTACTTCGAAATTCTTTTTAAGTTGTATCTAAGGAGCCAAGTTGATACTGACGAGCATGGAACTGATATATGGATACTAGATAGAGATATATTTTGTATGCACATTGAGTTATAAACCTTATAGAAGCTGGAATGGCCCAACCTGATACCTTGCTAGGTACGACAGGGATAGAAAGTCTGGTAGCGAAGACAGAGAGGGACATTGTGGGGTTTTGGTCCCCACTGTTTGTGTTTGGCGCTAATACTGCAGAAGAAGGAATTGAAAGTGGTAGTGACAGTCATTTGGAATGTTTCTTCATGACATGGCTTGTCAGACAAACATACCAAGTTGGAATAAGAACAGAACAGTGAACAACTCTCATGGATTTTTTTGCCATCATGTTCTGTCCACGTCTCTCCCCTTTGTAGCTTCTTCTTACTTTGTCAACCTCTCTCCCTCTATCTCTCTCTGCATAGGATTGACAAGTCCATGAAATTGTATTCTACCCACAAAAAAATAAAATAAAATAAAATAGATAAAGTAAAATGAACAGATTGCTTGTCATTATTTTCAGATTGCAAGGCAGTGCTTGTTGTGTGTTATTTATCTGGTTGGAAGATATCTTTTGCAGGTACAAAAACAACTAAGCTGCAACGTATGATAATCCATTAACTAGCCATAAGAATTGAACTTATTTTGAGGTTCAAATGTAGCATATTAGTCAAGTTGATGTTGTCTGCACCATAGGGTTCATAACATTTACTAGCTTAGCTGCTTGTGACACAGAGCAGATCTAAAGACTTGTCAGACAAAGATACAAAGTCAACTAAATATCATAACATAGCTATTAATCATGATGATTGTCCATAAAGGTACATAAGTAAACAAAGCTGTAAGTATTGAATATGGCGGCATTCTTTCTTCCTAAACATTTTGAGAAAATAACAAATAAAGAAGACAAGACCATGTGAGGGCCCTTTGGGATTTTCTGCAACTCACAAAAGCCGGCTACACAGATTACGTATTGATAGAAAATAAATAAATATTCTATTTTCATTATCCTAACATGGCTATATGGTGTAAACTTGAAAAGGCTCCTTCCTTTTCTTTTTGCAGTGTATATATATATATATATATATATATATATATATATATATATATATAATTCGAAGCACAATATATACCCATGTAAATACCTTCGTCCTAGATCGTCTTTGTAATTGTACAAGCACACACAAATACTTGCAGAGATGTGTTTAGATATGGAAAAGAGACAATTTTGAGATTTTATAATCCAAACTCGTAGGAAAATAAAAGGAAATTTTATTTCTAATTATGAATGAAATTACAAAACCATATTATATTTCATACATTTTAAAGCTCTGCGTGAATGTAAGGTTCTCTTCCTATGAATGACAAAAGTTTACATATACAACAAAGAAGGAGTCGTCCCGGGACATCGAACAGCTTGTCTTCATGCCAGTAAACACAAAAGTGCATTCTTCTTTGGTTCCCTTTTTCTTTCTGTGGAAAAAGTAATCATTTTCCTGAAAATAAGCATAGGATCAATAAAAAAAACAAAAAAAGACACTCTTTTTTATTAACAGAAAGTATCACCAGCAACATACCTATTGATCTTTTGCAATGAAGAACGGCGTCATTGATTGAGCTCTCAATGTCATACCAATCACCTGCTGAATAAACTCTGCTTAGACGTGGAGATATCTGTGGTGAATTGTTCCAGCTCTTAACTGCCTGTGTTCTCCTACCAATATCATCAACCTTGCTACTTTTTTTCGGACCTTCTATTTTATGGCACAAAGGTAGTACAACTATGAGATGTCCAAAAAACTTTTGCAAGATTCGCTTAGAAACTTTTCTCCATCTTCCAAGGAAACAACCACTGATTTGCTCATCAGTGGTGACACTTTTTGAAGAAACACAAAACGATGAAATGGAATCTGCAGTGTTAGAGACTCCCGCTGCTAATGGAACAACTAATAAGGGTTTAATGAGTCCATCAGAAAATAGCTCATCGGCATGAAGAAGAGAGACATGGGATTCAAAAGCTTGAATATCAAAATGAAAGTTCTGGGTGGTTGCAGAGGAACTCTCATGAGCAGCTCTGCGGGGTTCTTCATCAAGGCCATTGAAGGAGAGGTTTATATTTGATAGCCAGCTGTCCGAAAAACTTTCAACGGCTAAAGGACTAGTTGTTTCCATGGGATAGTTTGCAAATGTTAATGTAGGATATTAGTAATGGTAATAGAAAACCTTATTATATACTCCTCGAGTGACAAGACATGTGATTGTTCTTTTAGAGTGAGCATCACATGGTGACCACAAATGCAAATATAGGCTACTCTATCAAGTCCTGCAGGAGACAAATGGAACCAAAAATAAGGCACTCCAGCCTCTACGGTAGATCCCACTTTGTCTTTTTCTATATAAATATATATATATATATATATGTGTGTATATATATATATATGTATTTTTTTTTTTTATTGCCATGGGAATTTAGTTCTTGCTTACAACTTTTTCTTATAAAAATTAAAGGCTACTCGTGCTTTTCTACTGTAAATATTCAAATCCGCTATCTAATGTATGAAAATGGAACATTAGAACACAGAAGATTCAGTGACACAAAGGTCAAAAAGACACAAATTTACTGAATACTGATACAGCAATATGGTATAACAAGTCAAAGTACCTTGTAATTCATCAAAAAAAGTCAAAGTACCTGGTAAACTTTTAACATACCAAAAAACTTTCCTATAATAACAAAGCAAAAAAGGGACATGTAGAAAATTAGATAACGTAAACAATTCAAATTTAAAAATGGTGTTCTAGAAGTATTTTGTCTCTTCTTTTTATATTTTGTTCTAGAAGCCGTTTTATGATATTTGGTGGTTATTAAAACAGATTATAAAATGAATATGTGCTGTATTGAATATGTAGATCCAATATTTTTATTATCTTGACTGCTACAATCTACAGAGATATACCAATTTTATAAGGATCTTCTACATCATTGTTGATCATGACCCCTAAAGAAAAATCCAAAGCTTCTCTGCTACTTGAAATATTTCAAGTCTCTTGCACGACCAAGTCACCAATCCTTCCAAGCTAAAACATAGGACACAAATTGTTTACTCCAGTCTATTAACTTGCAGACTGTTATTAACAAATTATCAGTTTGTAGCTAATATATCAGCGACCCACAGGAGGTTTCATAATCAATTACCCTGCTGAATGATTGTTCCTTATGGTTAAATTTGCTCAATGATTACAAACACCCTTTAGCATTGCTCTGTACAAGAATCCATGGAGATATGAAGTATTAAATGCAACACACACAACAAAGCAATCGGCAGATCTTATATCTCTCCTAATGAAGAGACTTGGTAAACTTTTTACTTTTCATATATATATATATCAACCAAAAGTTGGCACCCGAAACTGGGGCTAAAGAATGAACACAATTTCAAATCAAATATGTGTTCTAGCTATCTGGGGAAAATACACTATTTAAGATTGCAAATGAAAAGGCTGCAACTGGAAAATTATAATGCAAAGCTAGAATCTTGACGAACTTCAAAAACTTCATCCATGAGTGTTGACAGCTTCCCAGAGCATGTTATTCGACATAGGGTCAACCGAGTAGCGAGCCTGCACGGCAGCAGTCCTGAGAGTCCTAAGAGTAGACACATTGGCTTCCCAGAAGGTCAAGCTCCTATAAGGTAAATTATGCTTCTTGCATAGGTCTTGCACCAAAGGAGAAATCTTCCTTAATTGGCAACGAGGTAGGCGGGGAAATAAATGGTGCTCAAGTTGAAACTGCAGCCCACCAAAGAACCAGTCCATCCAAGTTGAGCATGAAATATCCAAACTCCCACCTGTCTGCTTCTCAAACCAATCATTTCCACTCGGCGGTCCAACATAGACATCAGCTGAGAAATGGTTCAAACAGAATTGAATATGCTGCACCGATGTCGCCGTAAAGCTCGCGAGCACAAACAATACCCTCTCATTCCAAGTGGGTAGAAATGAAATAAGGAGAGGAAACCAAGTCCAGAACACACAGATGCCCACTACGTTCAAGGCTCTATCTGGAATTGGTCGCTTTGACAACAGCAACAAGAATGTTTGCACATACAAGTTAATCCTAGCAACGATCATAACCGGATAAAATGTGATATGCTGATAACTGACGAAAAATCTAGCCAAGGGATCGAACGTCAACTTCCTTCCATAGAATCTGGAGGTGAGAGAAGTAAAGAACCGCGTGGACACTGCGAAGACTGGAATGTGCTGAAGATCAGGATCATAATCGAGGCTGTTGCAGGAAATGTGGTGAGCGTTGTGTTGCCACTTCCACCAAGCAATGCTTATCCCAGTAAGGCAATTCCCAACAATAAATTGAGTAAATTTGTTGAATCCTCTAGTGGGCAAGGCCTGGTAATGCCCAGAATCGTGACCCACATAAGCACCATTTATCCACAGTAAACCCAACAACACAGCACAGCCCACATGGACCCAGACACTGTCAGATTTCAAAACACCGTAGAACACAACGCTTAACATTATAGCAATGGACATTAGAGAGTACATAACAACATGACCTTTCTTTTCAAATAACCCAAGTTTCGAAAACTCAGAAGAAAGTCTCCGGTAGTCCTTGGACACCTCAGAGACCTGGAAATCTTTCAGATAAAACCCAGTAGAGAACTTGGAAAGGATTTGCCAGGCAGTGCTAGGATGGAATGCTATGAAAGCATCAGTGACATCTTGGCCAGCCAAATTCAATAGAGCTATATCTCCACCTGGATGGTCCCTAGCCCAATCGGAGACATCGTAGACCTTACCCTGAATAGAAATCCACAGGTCTCCTGCTTTGCTGTGCTTCTTAAGCTCCTCAGCAGTAATGTACTTCTTCTCACCTGCCATTTTGAATCAAATTGCAACAACTAGAAAGCCGACTGTAAACAAGAAAGATATACAACGAGAGACTGGATTGGATAAAAGACTCTCAGAAAACAAAAACACATTCTGATCAAAAAATCTCAACTTTTTATTTCTTGGTAATGGGGTCTTTTCAATTCAAAAAGACGAGCCGATTCCAAGGTAAAGTTTCTGATTTTGATCAAAACGGTGAATTTTTGTGATCACTTCCAAACCCTTTTTGTTTACCCTACGGTTTCTTGGTTGATTCCAAAAAATGAGTACGGGTTTTGATTTATATAGGGAAACTCGTACAATGTACAACGTACAAGCAAGTAAAGGTGCTAGTTTTACACCCACAGCGACGCAAGCGGTAAAGCCGTCTAACGTGGGCTGCGCCTCATTCAGAGCTGGACACATTTGAGGAAACTATTTAATCTTACGAGCGGTTCAACCATTACGTACCCACCGTAAACTCCGGCACAGCAGAGCCACCATCATTCAAATCAGAGGTAGAACAACGAGATATCAAAAACAAAACTTTGGAGGAATCTACAGTGTTAGAGGAACCTGCTGCTAATGGAACAACAAATCAGAGCCGGTTACAGGGCAGGAAGGGCCCAAAAAATATATTTTGTATATTTGTTTTAATTATATAAATAATTTACTTTTTATTACTTTATTTATATAATAGATGTCTAATTATTTATTGTAGGAAAAGATATTATAATATTTTAAATTTATTAATTCATAATTTAATGAGGTAATATTATAATAGTAATTTATAAGGCAAAAAATATTTCAAAAAATCATTTCGTAGGAATGTTTTTTATTTCACTTGACAAATTGTATCTTGATAAAAGATTCTAGTTAATTTAATATGGTAAAATAATTATTTTTTTTATGAATAATAAAAAGTCTTAAAGGTGGAAATTATATTTTAATTTTATAATTTTATAAGAGTTTAAAAAAGTAAATTTACCTTTTTAATAATTTATACTAGAACTGCCAAGATTCAAATCGTAATTTTTATAAGCAAATATAATTGCTCAATTAAATTTTTTACCACTAAACCATATTGCCTCCCTAGTGCAAGAATTATTTATGAACAGTCAAAACCATGTAAATTGCTAAAGTTGTGGGGGTTTTGAGGTCATATCCAGACTCATTGTCATTTGAATTTTTTTAATCAATTTCTTTGAAAATAATTATTTTTTTTTCAAAATTACAATAGCACCATCATATGATGAATTATTTTTTTAGTCTTTTTTTTTACAATTCGTCAAAATATTTTTTAGCTATATATTTAAATTTTTTAAATAGTTATATAAAAAAATATAGATTGAGATAAAAAAAAATCATAATCAGCTTTAATAGATATCAAAGAGTATAAAAATTAAAATTTATAACAAAGTTTTTTTAAAAAAAATAGTGATAAATTCGTTGCTAAAATTTATTTTGTCGCTAAAAATTAACGAAATTCGTCACTAAAGGTCGCTTTGTCAGCGACAAAGTACTTCGTCATTAGCAACGAAGTTAACAAAGCACTTTGTCATTAGCGACGAAGTTGACGAACCACTTCATCATTAGCGACAAAGTACTTTCAGCGACAAACCACTTTACGAAGTACTTCATCGTTAGCGACGAACCACTTTGTGACAAATTTAACGACGAATTCACTTATCAATGGTGAATTAGCTACAAAATTTATTAAGAAAATATTTAATTTTTTATTTAAAAATTAATTATAAAAAAATTGATTAAAAAAATTTAAATAGATCTGAAATATAATATGGTATGAAAAACGTATAACCACCCCATATCTGCTCATATTGAACCAGTGGATCAAAATCGGCCCAGATTCTTGTGGGTTGGGTCAAGGCCCTAACCCATACTAACAAAAACATGGTAACCCTCCAGCTTCTTAAGGGATTTTTGCTTTAGAATAATGTGTGGCAAAATATATCTAACATTATATTTGTGGTTGTAAATACATAAAAATACTGCAAAATCTACAACTCGTCCCAGTTTTATACAATAAAAATTCAACAATAATTGTTTCATTCTATGATTTATGCAACAAAACTGATTGAAAATCTTCAAAAAATTATGCGCACTCTTTGTAATGGTCCATTCAGCGTCTAAATTGACATGAAGAAGAGAGGATATTATATATATATATATATATATATATATATATATAAAGAGTGTAAATTCGCACCTACCAATTACCATGCTCTGGAATCAGTAACTTAAGTTTATGACATCATATAATCACTATACTAAAAGCTCTGATTAATTTGTAACTTTAATATTTTTAAAATTGAATGTATCTGTTAACCCTTCAGGTACTACTTCGTTTGCGTGAAGCCAAACATACTCTTTGGAACTCCAGCACATAGATATTCATCAAGCAAGATCCTATATATATATATATAATATAGGTGTAAAAGCTAATTAAGAATTATATATGTGTATATAGTTTTGAATGGGAACTATAAGCTAGCTAGCTAGCAAGTCTTAATTTCCTATTATTCACCAAAAAAAAGTCTCAGTAAGTAATGGCATTAGAAGTCGCAGTACTCTCAGTTTCATATATGTCAATGGTACTTCTAATGCTTGCTAAGCATTCCATTGCCGGCGAAGTCGCTATCTACTGGGTCAGACTCAAAAGGAAGGCTCATTAGCTGTAACTTGCGCCACAGGCAACTATGAGTTTGTGAACATAGCTTTCCTACCAGTTTTTGGCAGTGGAAGTACCCAAAATGATGAGTCTAAGCGGCCATTGCAATCTACAGGTCAATGGTTGCACCTTCTTAAGCTCAGAAATAAAATCATGCCAGGCCAAAGGCATAAAAGTGATGCTTTCTATAGGAGGAGGTGCTGGTAACCATTCCCTTGCTTCCTCTAATAACGCCAGACAATTTGCACATTATCTTTCCAACAACTTCTTAGGAGGAATTTCCTTGTCTTGCCCGCTCGGCGATGCTGTCTTGGATGGAATCAATTTCTGAGATAGAAACCGGGACAAGCCACTTTTATGATGATCTTGCCAAGTACCTTTCAGAATATAGAATCCCAAGAAGTGGAAGAAAGGTGTACCTAAGTGCAGCTCCTCAGTGCCCTTTCCCTGATGCATGGATGGGACATGCCCTTATAACAGCTCTCTTGATTATGTATGGATTCAGTTCTACAATAATCCATCTTGCCAATACACTTCTGGGGATGTAATTAAACTTGAACGTGCACGGAAACTTTGGACTTCAAATATCACTGCCAGTGACACCACCAAGATTTTCTTATGGCTACCTGCAGCTCCTAAGGTAGCACTTACTGGTTTCATACCTGTTGATGAGCTTACTTCAAAAGTGCTTCCATGGATTAAAGGTTCTATTAACTACGGGGGTGCTGTGCTTTGGTTCAAGTATTATGATGACCAAACTGGATATAGCACTTCAATCAAGACCCTTGTCTGAAATCTAAAATATTATCCTCTCACGTATGTTCTTCGATGAATTAGCAGAGCATTTTCCTTATAATTCATATATATGAGATCCATTTTTTTATTTATTTTTTGTTCTATATATATTAGCCTTTCATTTATTTCGTATATATCCTGAGATTATGACATAGTAAATTACAGATTTTTGGTATTGATTAACAAAACCTGATTGGAAACTTGAGGTTGGTAGCCGTATATAAACAAACAGAGACACTGAGTGTTACTCGATTAGTTTTCATCCCTAGCTTGCTTTGATTTCACCTTTTTTGTGTGATTGCATATAGCTGTTCCTTTTAAAGGAAATGAATTACTACGTAGCACAAAACTAATACTAGTTATTTCTGGAGAAACCAACGACTATAGGAATCGGAAAAAAATGAAAAACAAATCAAAGTTTTGGCACAAGAAGGATGAGAAGAAGTCGCCAAATTCGAGAGGATTACAATAGTTTAGGATAGTTTATAACGAAACCATAATTAGTGATAAAATAATATACCACACTTTACTGCAAGGATTTGCTACAATTTCATAAGATAAGGAGCACATTATTATATTGGTTAAACATCACAAATAAGAGCCAAAAACAGCTAGTAGACAAGAGCAAAGAAACATGTTAAAAGTAACCACCGTTTGCGTCAAGGCAACACTACCATTCATTAAAATAATGCGGCCATGAGTATAAGACAAGTTAAGCCTCAAGGCACACTAATTCTGCCATTAGAGTAACAACAAACTACCACTTATCTGATATCAACAAGTTTCCACTACAAAAACCCCTGCTCTTTGCACATAGCTCGCCACAAACACAATCGTTCAAGCCACTCATAACCTTGGTAAACTAAACTTACTTGAGAACATTATGGCATTCCAATCATTCATCTCAGTCTCCACGTTCCTCTCTTTAGTAATTCTGGTGCTGGCAACTGGTTCAAATGCCGGAAAAATCATCATCTATTGGGGTCAGAATGGCAATGAAGGCACTCTGGCGGAGACTTGTGCCACTGGAAATTATGACTTAGTGAATATTGCTTTCCTACCAACATTTGGCGGCGGTCGAACTCCTATGATGGATCTCTCTGGCCACTGTGACGCATATAGTAATGGGTGCACTAGCTTAAGCTCCGACATAAAATCGTGTCAAGCCAAAGGCATTAAAGTGCTGCTTTCCATCGGAGGAGGGGCTGGGAGCTACTCACTTTCTTCCTCTGATGATGCAAAGCAAGTTGCCAATTACCTTTGGAATAACTTCTTGGGGGGAAACTCGTCTTCTCGTCCGCTTGGCCCAGCTGTTCTGGATGGCATTGACTTCGACATTGAAGGAGGGACAGACCAGTATTGGGGTGACCTTGCAAAGTACCTTTCCGGATATAGCAAACGGGGCAAGAAGGTGTACTTAACTGCGGCTCCCCAATGCCCTTTCCCTGATGCTTGGATTGGAAATGCACTAAAGACGGGCCTTTTCGATTACGTTTGGGTTCAGTTCTACAACAACCCACCTTGCCAATACGCTTCTGGTGATGTTGCTGACCTTGAAAATGCATGGAAACAGTGGGTTTCTGATATACCAGCGACCAAGATTTTCCTAGGCTTGCCTGCATCATCTCAAGCAGCTGGAAGTGGCTTCATTCCAGTAGGTGATCTTATATCGAAAGTACTCCCAGCCATTAAAGGTTCTGCCAAGTATGGAGGTGTTATGCTGTGGTCTAAGTATTACGATGATCAAACCGGATATAGCACTTCCATCAAGAGCCATGTTTAGTCTATGATCTCTTGCAGCTAGTACTGCACATTGTCACCATTGTTTCTCCGAATCTTTGGCTATCCTTCATTTGTACCCTCTATATATTTACATAATATCAGTGTGTCATACATATTGTTGTTTTCTATTCAACCATATATGCAGACTTATTATCTCAGCAGTCAGCACAACAAACTATCACCAAATAAGCAAGGGAGTGATAGAATTACTCTAAGCCAAAATAGTAATTTACTATCACAATTAACCTAAATTCTGACCCCTTCAACCTTAACATGCAAGTAAATGTCCAAAACGCGTCTAAGCAAAGGTCTCCAGCACTACAAAATCTACAATATGAACACTAACGTGGCCACATTCTATTTAAATGGTAAGTTGTAATTCTTAATTATGCCACCACATTCCGTTGACACAGCTAGCAAGTGGTTTAAAAGTCCTAAGACTTTCTGTCCAAACGTACAGTGTTCGAGTTTCAACTATGTACAGAATAGATAATAGGCAACTTGCCAGACTGGTCATCTTCTACAAAGGGACTATTCGGGTTTGAACAAACCAAAGAAAAGAAAATATCTTCTTTTTGTATGTAGCTGGAGATTTTTTCTATTTTATTAAAAGCGATTTATTTGCAAGAAATCAACCCACGGCTTTCAAGGACTTAGCAATCTCTCATTGGATGCTACAAAAGGGAAACAACTACTAATCTTTCCCTTGAAAAAGTCGCTATTGCAAGGGTAATTGTTTTCCTTATAATGACAAAGAAAGGGAAGATTCGAGCTTCGGCTCAAAAAGAAGCTTAATATCTATGGTCCAAGTGGTTCCTCCATCTAGTGTAATGTCTAAATCACTCTTCAAAGTTGTGTATGGGATTTTAAAATCTTCTATATGTATTAGTATCACGTATAAATATATGAAGAATTGTGTGATGTAGACACGTATTCAAATTGAAGGCTAAGCATTGTCTAAAAACAGCCTCCCTCGCAAAAAAAATTCTACACAAATAAACCACCACTAAAAACAGCCTCCCTATCAACACATTGCAAAAGCAAAGAAAATTCTTTGGAAAATGTATCGGCAGTTGAGTTACAATATTCACATCAACAGGTATTTCATTCAAAAATACTTATATTTCCTTCAAGCAGAAGTATACACGTATTCCTAGTTCTCAAATCCACACATGAATGCATTGCTGCTGTATAAATATTCTCTATCACCAAATGCACATGTCTCCAACACAAAAAATATGTTCCTCCACGGTTGAGAGTTTTAATTCCTCCACGTATCTCTCTGCTGTCTAGAAATGATGTGAAGAATTTTCAAAACCTCCACTATACATACACACTCATGCCTGTTGAGATGAACAATTATAAACACACACAAACAACAACAATCAACAAAGCAATGGAGATCACATCTCTCTCCTAGTGGAGATTTTATAAACTTTTAACTAGTCATATAGCACCAAAAGTTAGCACCCAAAACTGGGGCTAAGTAATGAAAGCAAAATAGAATTTCTAATTGTAAAATTAAAAAGGCCGCTAATAAACAACAATCATGACCTGGGTTCCGAACTCAATGAAAAAACTGTAATGCAAAGCTAAAATCTTGACGAGCTTCAAAAACCTCATCCGTGAGTGTTGACAGCTTCCCAGAGCAAGTTCTTCGACATAGGGTCGACCGCGTCTCGAGCCTGAAGGGCAGCAGTCCTGAGAGTCCGAAGAGTAGACAAATTGGCCTCCCAGAAGGTCAAACTCCTATAAGGCAAATTGTGCTTCTTGCATAGGTCTTGCACCACAGGAGAAACCTTCCTCAATTGGCAACGAGGTAGGCGGGGAAACAAGTGGTGCTCAAGCTGAAACTGCAGCCCACCAAAGAACCAGTCCATCCAAACTGAGCACGAAATATCCAAACTCCCAGCTGTCTGCTTCTCAAACCAATCATTTCCACTTGGCGGTCCAACATAGACATCAGCTGAGAAATGGTTCAAACAGAATTGAAGATGCTGCAGTGATGTCACCGTAAAGCTCACCAGCACAAACATGAACCTCTCATTCCAAGTGGGTAGAAATGAAGTAAGGAGAGGAAACCATGTCCAGAACACACAGATTCCCACTATGTTCAAGGCTCTATCTGGAATTGGCCGCTTTGAGAACAACAACAAGAATGTTTGTACATACAAGTTAATCCTTCCAAAGATCAGAACCGGATAAAATGTGATATGCTGATAACTGACTAAAAATCTAGCCAAGGGATCGAAAGTCAACTTCCTCCCATAGAAGCTGGAGGTGAGAGAAGTAAAGAACCGCGTCGACACTGCGAAGAATGGAATGTGTTGAAGATCAGGATCATAATCGAGGCTGTTGCAGGAAATGTGGTGAGCGTTGTGAGTCCACTTCCACCAAGCAATACTGATCCCAGTAAGGAAATTCCCAGCTATAAGCTGAGTAAATTTGTTGAATCCTCTGGTGGGCATGGCCTGGTAATGCCCAGAATCGTGACCCACATACGCACTCAGTATCCAGAGTAAACCCAACAACATAGCACAGACCATATGGATCCAGACACTGTCAGATTTCAAAACACCGTAGAACACAACGCTCAAAAGTATAGCAATAGATATTAGAGAGTACATAATAACATGACCTTTCTTTTCAAACAACCCAAGTTTAGAAAACTCAGAAGCAAGTCTCCTGTAGTCCTTGGAGACCTCAGAGACCTGGAAATCTTTCAGATAAAACCCAGTAGAGAACTTGGAAAGGTATTGCCAAGCAGTGCCAGGATGGTATGCAGTAAAAGCATCAGTGACATCTTGGCCAGCCAAATTCAACAGAGGTATATCTCCACCAGGATGATCCTTAGTCCAATCGGAGACGTCGTAGATCTTACCCTGAATAGAGATCCACAAGTCCCCTGGTTTGTTGTGCTTCTTAAGCTCCTCAGCAGTAATGTACTTCTTCTCACCTGCCATTTTGAATCAAACTGCAACAACAAAGCCGACTATAACAAGAAGCATATGCACAGGATTGGATAAAAGACTTTCAATAATAAAAAAAATTCGAACCAAAAATGTCTCCTTTATATCTGTCTTGGTGATGCGGTCTTTTCAATTCAAAAGGGAAAATTTCAGATTTTGATCAAAATCGTGAATTTTGGATCCGTTTCGGAGCTCTGTTTCTCTTACAGCTAACCTAGGTTGGTTTCAAGTATGAGAGTGGGTTTTAATTTATAGAAGGAAAGGTCCTACGTAACACCGTACAGACAAGTAAAGCCACAGTGTTTCCGTCCAACGTGGTGCTCTCTCTCTCGCGTGGCTGGACACGTTTGAGGAGGAAACTCTCTACACGTTTGAGGAGGAAACTCTAATGTCACGGGTGGGTCAACTATTAGGTACCAAAGTAAGCTTCGGCACAGCAGAGTCCATCAAAATCAAGGCTGTGAAAAGATGCTATCTTCCTCTCTTTTTTTTCTTTTTTTTTTTTATTTCTTGGAAGATATTTTTGTGGAAGCGTGCGGTCTGTTCAGCCTCACGTGCCTCTTGATCTTTTGAAATAGGCGAACAATAATACTCGCCTCAGGCCCATTGAAGGCGGTTTTGCACGAATTTCATAGCCACCTGTCCCAGAAAACTACAGCAACTAAAGGCATATGAGTATGTGGTACCGTTTTACCAAAAAAAAAGAGTATGTGGTACAGTAAAAAAAAAAAAAAAAGAGTTTAAATTTTCATGTTCGTCCGTGGTAATTGAGATTCGAAGTATATTAAATTTTATTCGTGCTTTAATTGTACGTAATTATATATAAATGGAGCAAAAATTATTAAAAATATTGGCCTATTATTTTATATTATTAAAGATGAGAATTTGTTATTTTAAAATTTTAAATTATAAAACTGTAATAATAAATAAATTATATTTTTTAATAGATTTTTAAATTGATGATTTTTATTTTAAAATTTTAAAAAAAAACTCCTACAACAACTAAAGGACTAATGATTTTCAAGAATAGTTTGCAAACACTATTGCGAGACTGCAACGATTAGAGAAAACCTTATATTATATACTCCTGGAGTAACTCATATTATATATTCCTGGAGCAACTAGACATGTGATTGTTATCACCGAATGACCACAACGCGTTTCTATGAAGCCATCCAGAAGACTTGGGGTTTAAAACAAGGCACTCCACCCTCGGACAGTAGAGTTTTATTGACTTCATCATACTCTATTTATATAGTTGCTACAAATTTTACGTATATTTTATTACTTTCTCCATTTATGGGAGTGTTCCAAACCATGTGCTTTTTTTTTTTTTTATAATATTCCAAACCATGAACTTTTTTTTTGATGAATCCAAACCATGAACTTTTAATATATATAAGATGCCTCCTTTTGTCGTGGAATTAATTCTTTTATTATAAGCTTTTAGAGCATATTTAAAAAACTATTTATTTATTATTTTTTTATTTTTAAAAAATTTACTCCAACAAATTATTTATTTTAATTTTTAAATATAAAAAATGGATTTCTCTCTACATTTAAAAAGTTAAACTCACTCTCTAATTATTTATTAAATAATAAATATATTTTTTATTTAATTTGAATTTAATTTTATACCATTACACTAAATATTTTTATTTTATAAAAAAATAATAAATACATAAAAATTAAATTAACCATTAAAACTAATAAAATAAAAATTAAATAATAAAAAACATTATTAAAACTGTATTTAATTTGACTATCTAGCATAAAAAAAATACTCTTTAATTTAAAAAATATGCTCTTACTCCCATTGGAACACATAAAAGATTCAATGGCATTGGGTCACTAAAATGATCTGACACGAACCCTAGAATCCCACAATGAGGCGGCCTAACAGCCCTTCAAGAATCAGAATGAGCGAGCCCGTTATAGAAAGGCAGCTCAATTATGAAGCTTCTCATGGTCGGCAATACTGCCACATCATCCCGATCCGGTAGTGACGTAGAGAGCAACAGAATATGCTTAACTTGTATGCTAAGGAAGAAAAACCACAATTGTTCTGCATATAAAACATTATCTTTTTTTTTCGCATGTAGGATTCAAACCCCAAAACGCTTAGCGACTTGGTTTACCTGCCAAAAAGATCTCGTTTATTTTCGAAGACAAGTTGTTGACAAAGTATAAACTAACACTCGGTCCAATTCGGTCCATCAATTGAGACTGAGACTTTAGAGACGGCACATCATGCATATATGCATGAAGGCATGTCTTCCACTAAAACAACATCTCCAATGACACGGCTTTAATGGACTTTTCTGCGTTATCTCATTGGATGGAAAAGATTACTAATTTTCTTACCTGAGAAAATGAATGAATTGTGAAGACTAATCGTTGGTCTTATAATGACATTACAGGACATGATTCGAGATTGGACTCCGTATTGATAAGCTTCAACTTAATAAAGCGTAAGGTTGTTTCACAAAGTAATATTCGGAAAAGACTTTTTCAGTAAACCCCATCCACAAAGTATTTCTTTTATTGGTCCCATTTTCCTGGCAACAGCAATTTTATTGTCTCTTTAAGCCTATTTCTGATGCTGGTTTGGTTTCTTATGAAAATGACACTGAAATCCCAATGACCAAAATATCAGCAACCAGTAATAAGGTTCAAAATTTCTGTCTACAGTTCCCATTTTATTTATTTATTGTTAAATGGTTCTCAATGATTGGTCGTCAGGTTCAAAATTTCTGTCTCAGTTCTCATTTTATTTATTTATTGGTAAACGGTTCTCCATGACTGGTTGTCAACTTCTACTAATACATCGTCATTCCCCTACAATTCAAAGTAAACAAGGCAATAGCATGAGAGCAAACAGTATGATAAACTCCAAGTGTATGAGCAACCACTTGAGCAAACGCTATTACGGACTCATCCCTTCTACTATTTTATTTAAAGCCGTATGCGCATGTCCAGAAAAGCTTTCATTGTTCACAAGCATTTAGGAAAAAATTGCAAATATGAGAACGATCATAGTAGATTACACCAAAAGCTGGGGCATAATACATCTCAAGCATTGAAGGATGTGGGAATATCGAAGGAGGAACAAACCAACACTGGGATGATCTTGCAAGGTACCTCTCTGGTTACAGGCAAAAAGGGTACAAGGTTTACTTAAGTGCAGCTCCTCAGTGCCCTTTTCCAGTTGCTTGTGTTGGAGGAGCCCTTAAAACAGGCCTTTTTGACTTTGTCTGGGTCCAGTTTTACAACAATCCTCCTTGCCAGTACTCCTCTGGAGATGTAAACAATCTTGAAAATACATGGAAGCAACGGACTACTGATATCTGCCACCAATATTTTCCTAGGACTACCTGCTGCTCCTGCACCTGCTGGAAGCGGCTTCATTCCTGTCGATGACCTTACTTCTAAAGTGCTTCCAGCAATTAAGGGTTCTAACAAGTATGGAGGAGTTATGCTGTGGTCCAAGTACTATGATGATCAAACAAAGTCCAGTTCTTCCATCAAGAGTCATGTTTAAGAATCTAAATCACTCTCTCACAGTTGTGTGTGGGATTGTAATTCTTCTATATGTATTATTAATATATCGTGTATAAATATATGAATAATTGTGTGCTCTCGACCCACATATTGCCTACCTAAAAACTTCTTCTCCTAGACCAAATTGTTTTCTCAGCATGGTATAAGAACTGCCTCCCTCAAACAAAATTCTATACTAATGGTGAACAACCAAATTGTGCAGAAAGAAAGAGACCTATACTATCTACCCTAATAAAGATGTAACCCCCACTACGTGCAGTTAATCTACCACGACATGATAATGTAAGCAAGCAAAGATAACTCTAGGATATATGCAGAGGCTGTTAGAGCTACAATTTTCACATCAGCAAGGTTTTTATTCAAATTCACTTCACAAGTGTTCCTAGTTCTCAAATGCTGGCGACACATGAATGCAATGCTACAGTGCAACTATTCTATACCACCATACACTTCTGTCTCGAACACATAAAAATATACTCAAAGTTGAGAGGTCAAATTCCTATGAATATCTACCCACATGCAATGATCTGTTACCAAAATATTAAAGGAGGTAAACTCTTCACATACTCTGTTTTTTCACACACTCACGCCCATTAACATCGCTCATTATAAGAATTCATGGTCAGCTGGGGATATGAACAATTATAAATGCGCACATGCGCATACACAAACAACAACAACCAAAAAAGCAATGGACAGATCTTAATCTTTCCCAATGGAGATACGTCAGAAAATTTTACTTCACATATATCAACCAAAAATTAACACCCAAAACTGGGATCAAAGAATAAAAACATTTCATATAATATGTTCTAGCTATCTAGGGAAAACAGAGTATCTAATTGCAAATTGAAAAAGCCGTTGATAAATAATAATCATCATCAAGGTTGCTAAACAATAATCATGATCTAGATTCCGGACTTATTAAAAAAATGAGAAAACTGCAATGCAAAGCTAAAATCTTGACGAGCTTCAATAACCTCATCCGTGAGTGTTGACAGCTTCCCAGAGCAAGTTCTTCGACATAGGGTCGACCGCGTCTCGAGCCTGAAGGGCAGCAGTCCTGAGAGTCCGAAGAGTAGACAAATTGGCCTCCCAGAAGGTCAAACTCCTATAAGGTAAATTGTGCTTCTTGCATAGGTCTTGCACCACAGGAGAAATCTTCCTCAATTGGCAACGGGGTAAGCGGGGAAACAAATGGTGCTCAAGCTGAAACTGTAGCCCACCAAAGAACCAGTCCATCCAAGTTGAGCATGAAATATCCAAAGTCCCACCTGTCTGCTTCTCAAACCAATCATTTCCACTCGGAGGTCCAACATAGACATCAGCGGAGAAATGGTTCAAACAGAATTGAATATGCTGCAGCGATGTCACGGTGAAGCTCACGAGCACAAACAATACCCTCTCATTCCAAGTGGGTAGATATGAAACAAGGAGGGGAAACCAAGCCCAGAACACAAAGATTCCCACTATGTTCAAGGCTCTATCCGGAATTGGTCGCTTTGAGAACAACAATAAGAATGTTTGCACATACAAGTTAATCCTAGCAACGATCATAATAGGATAAAATGTGACATGCTGATAACTGACGAAAAATCTAGCTAATCGATCGAATGTCAATTTCCTTCCATAGAAGCAGGAGGTGAGAGAAGTAAAGAACCGTGAGGACACAGCGAAGACTGGAATATGTTGAAGATCAGGATCATAATCTAGGCTGTTGCAGGAAATGTGATGAGCGTTGTGAGTCCACTTCCACCAAGCAATGCTGATCCCAGTAAGGCAATTCCCGGCAATAAGTTGAGTAAATTTGGTGATACCTCGGGTGGGCATGATCTGGTAATGCCCAGAATCGTGACCCACATAAGCACTCTGCATCCAGAGTAAACCCAACAACACAGCACATCCCATATGGACCAAAACACTCTCAGATTTCAAAACACCGTAGAACACGAGGCTTAACATTATAGCAACAGATATGAGGGAGTACATAACCCCATGACCTTTCTTATCAAACAGCCCAAGTTTAGAAAACTCAGAGGCCAGTCTCCTATAGTCCTTGGAAACATCAGAAACCTGGAAATCTTTTAGATAAAACCCAGTAGAGAACTTGGAAAGGTATTGCCAAGCAGTGCCAGGATGGTATGCAATAAAAGCATCAGTGACATCTTGGCCAGCCAGATTCAAGAGCGGTATATCTCCACCAGGATGATCCTTAGCCCAATCAGAGACGTCGTAGACCTTACCCTGGATAGAGATCCACAAGTCTCCTGGCATGTTGTGCTTCTTAAGCTCCTCGGCAGTAATGTACTTCTTCTCGCCCACCATTTTGAATCAAAACTAGAAAAAATTGAAAACGGATGACAACAAGAAAGATACAGAGAGATTGGTTCGAAGGATTCAAAAACAAAAATTTAGAACCAAAAATCTCTCCTTTTTATCTTTCTTGGTTGGTTAATGGGGTCTTTTCAATTTAAGAAAGACGACCCCATTCCAAGGGGATATTCCGAATTTTATGAAATCGTGGATTTTTGGATCCTCTTCCAAAATTTTTTGTTTTTCTCTGCGGTTTTCCATGTCTGGGTCTTAATTTATATAAGGAGCTCGTCCAACGTCCGACGTACAACGTAAAGGTGCAAGCTTTACACTACATCCCCCATAGCGTTCCACGCGGTTAAGCCGTAGCTTGGTCACATTTGAGGAATCTCTAATCTCACCAGCGGGTCAACTAGGACCCAAACTCCGTAATCTCCGGCACAGCAAGATACCCATCAAATCTACGGCTGTAATTAGATTTGGTTTTTTTTCTTTCTTCTTAATTATTTAATATTTGGAAGATATTTTTGGGTAGTGTGCGGAGTGCTCAGCCTCATGCTTCCCTTGAGACGGACTCGTTCAACTTCACGTCTCACGTACAGATTTACCACAAAATTATTAGCTATTTCCAATTCGCTCACCCCACCCCCCACAACAACTTTTTTCCCTCATTTTCCAAAATATCCGTTTTTCCAAGTAATAGTCTGGTGGAATTCTAGGCAAGATTGAATTGATTTCGTGGAATGTGTCCTAATTCCTTTTGTGGAATCATACAAACTAAGCTTTACTTGCTTGGCAGACCTTTTCGTCAGGAATTTTTTTTTTCTCTCTCACAAAAAGTAATTATGTTAGGATTTCTGATCATTTTATAAGATGTTATTAATAGAATTTAAAATTTAGAAAAAATAATCCTAATTTTACCGGACTATATTTCTCCTTTCGTATATGAATGTGTGATTCAGTAGAAAAAAAAGTTATCATTATTATTATATAAGAAATTGTAAATTTGAAAAAAATATTATAAAGACCATATAGTAATATGGATTAACTTTTAATAGATTTCTAATGATGTGATTTAGTGGAATAAATCCATTATTATTATTATTGCGGTTGAAAGTTAAAGGTTCAAAAAAAAAAGATTATAAAGATCAAATAGGAGTATAAATTAATTTCTAATAATTTTTTTGGAAAATAATTTCCATAAAACCCCCTTTTTTATTCATTAAAGAAAAAAGAGAAACTATCTTTTCCCATGATTTAATAGCATATCTTTTGCTATTTCGAATAGATATCTAAAAAGGAATATACTATCGTACTTTCATTTTCAGCTTCCTTTTTTCCTCCTTATACCTCTTTTTTCAGCTTTTTTTCTTTTTCTTCTTATTTATTGAATTGACACCTTTATTTTCTCAATATTACCGCCTTGTCCTTTTGGAGTGATTAGACTTAACCAAGAAGGAACATTGGTAATGAAACATATAATGCAAATCATATATAAACAAAAACTTTACCATAAAAAGAAAACGACAGCGTGGCGGTTGGCAATTGTAAATAATTATTATATATAAATAAAAATATAATAAATGAATTGCGTCGAGTATCATATATTATACCCTCACAGTACAGCCGAAGAAAGTAAATTTTCATTCACACGTTTGTTTTTTAATATTATATTTATTTTGTGGGAGTGGGGATTGGCAAGATTATAAATGACACGGGTCCACTGGAGAGTAGCTGTTTGATATCCTAGCTGGAATTGCTATTGCGAGGGCCCAGAAGGGACCAGAGACCATTATCTCGGCAATGGAGTATTGGGGTGGTGCCAATGCCACTGACAGCCTTCTCTGCAATTTTAGGCACATCACATGAGGACATGGCATCTGAGATTTGCCTCCTGTCCCCCTTGTCTTTCCAATATCTTCACTTTTATTTTTTCTTTTTCCCCTTTAAAAGTTTAGACCTTTTTGAGTTTTTGGCCAAAATGAAACCGCTCTCCAGCTAGAAAATAGAAATTTCCAATTTCAGTTTCTGTTTTATTATATATTTTCACATAGGCCCAACTCATATTTTATTCCAGCTCCAACATTTTTGTTGGTTTGTGGATTTTAAGTTTTCAAGGACTTGGGCGTCAACGACAGAGCAGACTCCATAGAAAACTTAGAAAATAACATGACGCCTGCAGCAATAACCGCAACATAATGGTTTTTCTAAAACCTTAAATCCTTCAATGCTCTAAAACCTACCAAGGCAATCCAATTCTTTCGTGATATACTATGTCTACGTTGCACAAGGACAAAGGATGATGACCTCTTACTTTTTAAATCACTAGTTTCTGCCGAACCTTACGAGGGCTGGCCCTTTCGGAGATGAAGTATTCAAGTAAGACTGTAACATTTACCAGTTCTCTATTCAACACGTGGCATATTACTCTGCCCCTAAGATGTTTTTAAACTTCTTTTTCTATACACACGACACGTACACACGTACGTTTGCGAATTCGTTTAAATATGTGCTTCTCAGGAAGAAGCACCAATGAAGAAGGTAGAAATATAGCACTGAAATAGTAAAAGCATATTCTTCATCACTATTATTATCATATACCAGAGCAGTACAGTGTCTCATTACATGACGACGTTGCTAAAATATTCATAATAAGATAGCAAAGATAAGGACTTGCATTAGTATCTATCTCAACCTATACAGAATATACAATATGTTTACAACAGTCTAGTCGAAAATAGGAATCTAGTGATTTTACAGGGTCAATACAGTCCACATTTGTCAAGGACAGTTATTAGACTTGAGCCACCATTTCCTTTGTTGCTAACAATATGCTGAAGGGGATGCCAACCGCTGTCTCTATATTTACTACATTTTACCAAAATTTTAATGTACTTGAGCAGCATTAAGTTTTCTTTGAAGATGAAGACAATAACACCTCAAAATATGTCGGTCTTGCAGTTGAAGGGCAGCCAAGAGCTCGGATTATATCCTCCACACCCAGCACATGAAACTTTGGGGGTGAGTTGAGAGCAATGTTATCGACACGATGCTCAAAAATCTTCCCTTTCTTGTCCAGTTTGTACTCAGAGGTGCCATCAAATCGACCACGACTCTCCCATGGGACCCGTGGGATGCCATGGATAGTCCAGCGTACCATAATGACACTCTCCACAGGCTGCCACACACTAATGAGGTCAACCCACAGAGCCTTAAAAAATATTCTGCCATGAAATCGTAGTGCCCAGAAGATAGACTTATAGTTCTCAATGCCCATAAATGTATTAAAAGGATCCTTGAACACAATATCATCCCTATATAGAATACAAAGAAACAAATTAGAATAAGTCTCAAGAACATTCATGTAGTATTTAACAAACAAACCAATTGATGCAATAACGAGAATAAAAGGAAAATGTCACACTAAAATGCATGTAAATCTGATGTAGGCTGTTTGAATGAACATAAAGAAGATGAATCAACTCCTACATATACATGCTCAAGAAATTGACACTTTGTAACCCCAACATATAACACACCTAGCCCATTAGTAAACGACAGTCTTAAGCCCATAATATTTTTAGCATCTAAATGCTCAGAATCAGTTGGACATCCCAAATGTATCTGCAACAACAAATAAACTAGAAGCATCCATGGAGGTTATGAAATATGCAGTGGTTCAACTCCAATTGAAGTACATCCATAGTATAAGGACTTTAGTCAGCACCTAATTAGAGCAACTCCAGCAGTGTGCCAAAGGCACATGCCAATGCTAAAAGCAGATCTACAAGCTTTATGGCACATATGAGTTCATGACTCCTTCGCCATTACTGAAAATAAGTTTAAAACTTAAGAAATTTATGCAGTTCCCGATTGCAATTACAAATTGTATGACTACGCTCACTGCCTAATCAGAAACCAATTATTTTGCAATGGCATGAATACAATTCTTTTAGAGGTGGTGCCACACGTACTAAATTTTCAAGTGTCCAGCTATACACCACCATAACATGCAAGTGATACTAAAGTGTTGTACACATCACATGAAGAGTTAGAATCTGAAAACCAGCTCTCACAGTCCATGATAATAGTAAAAGACGTCTAAATTTGAATGAGCTATATATTTCAAAATCGTTACATGCATGTTTGTATATGAGTAATGAGTATGTGAGTGTGGGTGCCTAAAGATTGAATGTCAAGGCATGTGCTACGAACTACACGCATCTAGTATAATTATAAAGTACTACATTCAAAAGAAACAAGAGACTAAATCTATAATCATTCACAGATTATTCTATAATCTGAAAATTGTCACTTAAGCCTCTGTCAGCTCGTCATGGTCCAATAAGGTAAAATAAATGAATATGAAGCTCTGATTTTTCACTCCCAAATGTTCAAGATTGCGGATTTGTGAATTGCAAACAGAAACGTGTATTCAAAGTTTTAATTTCTATACGGCTAAACTAATTGCAACTCGTTTGTTTGCAAGCCAACTTTTTAATTTATATGAATTCTTAGGACTTAAACCATAAGAAAGTTACTTTCAAAAGCTATCAAATCTAAACCTTCAGATTGCGTAGTTGACAACATAGGTTTTTCAATTAGACACCACCAGAACAAAGACAGTACAGAACTCCATAATTTTCTTCTATTTATCCTCCATTTCAGCAACGAAACAGACAAATAAAGAACTGGAACCCAAATAAATTCAAACCTGTAAATGTCAAAGCTCAGTTCTCTGTAGAAGAGCTCGGGAAATTCCTCTCTGAGAGTCCGAATCGCATAGCCCATATTCACATAGTAATCCTGCTTCTCTTCTTCTTCTTTGTTAGGCTTCGAACCATGCTTCACGGGAGCCGAGAACTGTCCGTACAGATTCACATTCTGATCGCATCCCGCCGGAACCATGACTTGACAATCTTTACTAGTACAGAAAACCCGAACCCTAGCGTTTGATCCTACCTTCTCATTCGTCCAAATTTTGATGCTTTTGAGCTTTTTAGGGATGGGATTAGGGTTAGGGTTACAGAAGACCCTTGAGATTTCCGGCGAAGGTATGAAAAGGGCCATTGGAAACGTCCGAATTTCGGTGGGTCTTTCGGGCTTAGAGAAGGTGAGAAAATGCCATTTTCTGGGGAAATTGGAAGGGAAATTTTTTTCTTTTTATGGTATTTTCTTAGGCGGCGAGAAAAAATAATAAATGGAAAAAGGAAAATATGTTTGGATAATATTCAGTTATGTTTTGGATAATTGGAATTATCGGGTGATTAAAATAAGGAAAATATGTGACTGGTGTTTACACGTGATGTGCAATTCGTGAGGATGAATGTGAAAACTGCGAGGTGTAGCCGAGACTACGGTATTAGCCTCAGACTGCCAATCAAAACACAGACTGACAGGTTATGATGACGATTAAGGGAATGATAATTGATTTCATGGAAGGAGATTAATTTACTAAAATTATGCTCATTGGTTCTATTTAAAGAATCAATATAACAAATATATAGTTTTTTTAATTATTATTATTAATATAGAAACCCAAAACTCATAAAAAAATTTAAGAGAGTAATACATTTTATTATTGCATTCCATGTTTAGAACCATAGCTCATGGTCCGGATGTATTTTTTTTCTTTAAATATTTAATAAAAAATATTAAAATGTATTTTTTTATTAAAAAAATACACAGTACTTTTTGAAAGCACTTTTTATTTTTATAATTTTTAAAATACCAAAACACTTATATATAATAAACAAGTATAAATCATTTTATAAAAAATAGTATTTTTAATTAAAATGCTATTATAAAAATACTATTAATTTTAAGCACTTTTAAAAAATATATATCCTTTAAATATCTTCTCTATTATCATAAGTTTCAAAATCAATTAATTGTCACCTTTTTTTCCTTTGTTTTTATTTTTAGAAAAACAAGGCCCCGACACCAACCTCCAACCTAGAGCCGTTAGGTGGGGAAGCAAAATTAATTCATAGGCTTCTCTACTATGAGATGGGTTCAAATAGGTTCATTACTTCAGCTCATAACAGCGTTAAGTCAGCATGGCCTACATGAGCCCCAACAGTTTACCGAATAAATTGATAAGCCAGGCAGTGGTTTTTTTTTGTTGTGGAATAAGAAGACTCCCTATCTCAATGTAAATATTTAATTTAGCTTTAGCTATTACGCGGAATCCACATTTTAGAAAAGTATGAATTGGACAAGTAATAATCAGAGGGGTGTATTTAATTAAGATTTTTATAGATTTTTTAAATTTTTAAAAGTTTAGGTGTGTTTAATATAAATTTTTTAAAATTTGTTAAAGTAATGAGGTATTCAATTAAAATTTTTAAAAATATATAAAAGTTTAGATGTATTCAATTAAAAATTTTAAAAATCTATAAAAGTTGAGTGGTATTTAAAATGGATTTGATTTTTACTTTTGCATACTTTCATAAATTTTTTTTAACAGAATCACTCTTAAATTCTCCTTCCTCAAATCCAAATATTTTGATGGATTTTTAAAAGTTTTTAAAATTCTCAAAATCTATAAAAGTCTATTATTAAAAAAATAATTAAAAATTTAAATTGAATACCTGTAATATTTATAGGGAAGCATTTTTCACAATCCGGTATAAAACCATAGGAGGAATCAATAAAGGAGTTTATAATATCATAGGAGAAAACAGAAAAATAAATCAACAGACGGATTAAAAATATAATGGATTAAAAATATAAATGAATGAAATGAGAGAATGGAATGATAGATTCATTCAAATCATTCTATGTCAAACCCTTTAATACTAAAAGCCTTTTAACTCAGCATTGACACATCTATATTCTTTTGATTTAACTTAATTAAATTTTATCTTCTCTATAAAAACAAAAAATCTCTAATACAAAAAATTAACAATTAATTAATAAATTTTTAATTATATTTAAATAATTAAGTATATATTTATTTTCTAATATATCATATATTAAACAGTGTAAGAGATAAATATTTAAGAGATCATGATGAATTTTTCATCTTATATCTCTTTATAAATCTATCGTACCAAATAATTATTATATTATTTATTAATTATTTTTCTTTCTCAATTTCTCTATCGATCCCTTCCCTCAAAACACACTATTTTAATTGAGATCGCTAATTGGTGTATTATTCCGAAGCCCGACATCAAGCATGGCTGCCTGTTCCCATGTATTTGTCACTGAAACTCGGAGATACATCAAAGCTGTTGAACTATTATCATAAACAAAATATAATACGTTGTTATATATTTATACGCTGTTAATGATGTTGGTGTATATGCCTCGGATCTCCTCCAATAAACAGATAATGATGACTAATCGATTGCAAATGATATAAAAAAGCAACACTTAAATTTACAGTTTAAAACTCAACGCGGGAAAGCAAAATTGCAGAGCTGGAATTAAATTGATGTGGCGGTGCCACGGACCCCATATACTCCATCAATTACGCTATCATCCTTGGTACTAAGACCATCATTCCTCCATCATGAATTTTCATATGCATTGGATTTTGTTGCCAAAAACTTGGTTAATATTTTTATAAAATTATTCTTACAATTAAATTTTGCAAAATAAAAATTGCAAATTGTATTTTACATTTTCTAAGATTTAAAAACACGTATGCCAAACATTACTCAAAAACAATTTGTTTGTCTTTTATCTCATACTTATTTTTAAAGCGTTTATCCAATAAAATTATCAAACATTTTGAAAAAAAACTTCAAAATTAATAAAGACTTTTCGGACTATATTTAATATTTTTCAAAATTTATTTTTTAAAAATAGCAACCTAACATGTTTTATGTATTTTTTAAAATTTATAAAATAGAAAACACATATACAAAACCAACCATATCTGACGGACCCAAATTTCTACATATTTGAGAAAAGTGTTTATAAATTTTAACATTTTTTGCGGTGTGCTAGGCTTACAGCTAGAAACCCCCTAATTTCGCCTATTTTAAGGGATCGGTGCTACAAGTATGTCCCTTTGACTCAAAGGCATGGCTAGGGAATATTACAAGTTAGAAACACATCTGTCTGGATTTAAATGTTGGAATAAAATTTCATTTAATTGCTATGCTGTTTCACTAATTGCTCTAGCTGTTTTTATTTATTTTTATTTTTTTCTGAACCATTCAAACAGTTCAGCGTCAGGTCAGCCTTACTATTCTCCAAATTTTTAACATTATAAATTCATACATTTCAAAATTTAAGAAAAAAAAAATATAATTATTTTTTATATTGTTATTATACGTGTCTGATCAACCTATTAACAAATAATAATAATAATAATAAAGACTTACAGCTTTGGTTTCGGCCCCTTGAAAAGAACATAATCAAACACGAATGACGGTAGTCCACCTTTACCGAACTGCCCGAATTTCCCACCTCATGCAGGGGCACTTCCGTCTTTTCGTATCGACGGCCACCGTTAAGTTTGTAACGGTCCAAACTACCGTCCGTCTACCAACTGACCCATATGTATATATGCAACGCTCGCAATAAATGGTCGGGTCTGTCATTTTCCCTTGCATTTAACTCCAAACCCCAACAATTATAATTTTTTTTAAAAATAATAAAAATGAAAATCTCGCTTCCCGGAATTGCTTCTACTTCACTCTATTTCTCTTTCAAGCTCACCAAAACCTAACCCCCCAAATCGAAACCATTACTGTAATTATGCAATATAAAATTATCATTGCCTTGGAATTATATGGTTCTGTGTGTGTAGGACTCTAGGGCTTTTGCTATCTCTGTCTGTGGTGGTCGAGATTTGGAGGGGTTGGACATGGAAGTGGAGCGTCCCAGACCAGTCAACCCGGCCATGACCTTCGATGAGGCCTCCATGGAGCGAAGCAAGAGCTTCGTCAAGGCCTTACAGGTTGATTTTTCACACTTGCACTCTCTATTTCATGCTGCCTTTTGTGGTTTGTTTTGGGGCCAGATCTGATGTTTGTTTCATATTTGCTCTGTTCGTATGCTGCTCGCGGTCCTTCTAGGCGTAATTAATGAAACTCGTGCTTATTTTTCTTAATTCGTTTGGGATTTCTGTGATTTTTGGTTTTCTCGGGTCATTGGTTGACTTTTGATATTGGATTTTGTTTGGTGATGTGTGTAAATGTTTTGGTTATGGGAAAATGAACACTGAGAAGTTCAGCCTTGTTAGATGAGGTGGAATTGATGGTGCAGAATTATCTAATTCGTAAAAGATATGCACAGAGCATTAATTTGAGCCATTTCATCCTGAGAACCATGTATGTTTTTGTTTTTTAAAATTTTTTTCAGCAATGCATGGTATGCAATTAATGTCTGTACTTGGGATGATAATCTGAGGTTCTTTATATTCTCACACGGTCAACATTGTGACTCTGTGAAGACCCTATGTATATGTATTCTTGGGATGATATCTGATGTTCCTTATATTCTCATATGGTCAACATTGTGATTCTGTGAAGAGCCTATGTATATGTATTCTGCGTTCGGCATTAATTCCTTGGTGGCTGTTGATTAGTGTTTAGTTTAGGTTATGCTAGAGATCTAGAGTGAATAAAAATGGAAACAATACTTCCAGCCAATCTTCTTTTGATTGAAGTTTATTTTCCTGCCGTTCATACAAACTATTTTCTTTCCATAATCATGGTTATGCTCTTTAATGAGAAAAATGTTGCATTGCATGGTTTGCTTCTCATCCTTATGTCATGTTTATTTCAGGAACTGAAGAACTTAAGGCCACAACTTTATTCTGCAGCAGAATATTGTGAGAAGTCTTATCTTCGTAGTGAGCAGAAACAAATGTAAGGCTGTCCGTTACATTTAATATGTTTCTTCTAAGACAGATACTAAGTCATAAAATAAACTTTTTAGATAGTCATTTTTAAATGTATAACCCACAAATATTGCTATAGCGTTGAGCATAGTGGCCATACAAATGTGTGGAGTTATAAGAGCCAGTAGTTATTCAGATGTATATCTACCAATGCTTATGTTGAATAGGAGTACCACCAAATTTCTTGAATTTACATTTGGTATGCATGCATCCTTTGTCTGATGAGTCTTATTCTAAATTTATTAATTATGTGTTAGGGTACTGGACAACCTGAAAGATTATGCTGTCCGAGCCCTTGTCAATGCTGTTGATCACCTTGGCACTGTGGCTTACAAGTTAACTGACCTTCTTGACCAGCAAACATTAGATGTTTCAACCATGGAGCTTAAAGTTACTTGTGTGAATCAGGTGATTTTTTGGTATTCTACATTACCGTATAAACAATATCAAAAGCATGGAGCTTAACAAACTTGATCTTTTTGATATTAGCAACTTCTTACATGCCAAACGTATACGGAAAAAGAAGGTATCAGGCAGCAGCAGCTGTTGGCAATCATTCCAAGACATCACAAGCACTATGTTTTACCAAGTAGGCTAAATACTATGCCATCTTAAAGAAGTTACTTTCTGATGCAGAGAGGTCTATTATAGATAATGTTTATGTTTTTTCTCCATTGAACAGATTCTGTCAATAAGAAGGTTCATTTCAGTCCACTCGTACAGACTGATGCTAGGCAACATTATTTTCAAGCTAGATCTCGTCTGCAGCCTTCAAGTACGTAGTTTCCACGTTGTAAAAGTTATTAGGTTCCAGTCTTAGTTGGGAAATTATATTTTTTTTCCTGTGCTTCACAAATTTTGTTTTCATGTATTCTTCTCATACATTGGTAAATTGAGTCTTTTGCTACTCCAACATGTTATATTAGGTTCCCCTGCCTCAAAATCTCTTTCCTGGCACTTAGCATCAGAAACAACGTCTACTATGAAAGGAACTTCACATTCTCCAACCAGGTGACTGAAAAATTAGAAGATCTTCCAGATGTTCTTCTCGTTGTTAAAACTTCTCTGTTTGTTTGTCCCTTTCTCCTGATTCTTTTAAGCATAATGGTTAGTGGACCTTTTATGTTTGCAGTACTGAGGATACAAAAGTTCCTGGTAAAACTTCTGACGTTTTCCATCTTTTAGGTATGTCAAATCAGAGAATTCTCCTGTTGGATAACTTACTGTGGTTTTGAATGGATTATAGATGGATAAGGTTTCCAAAGAAATTATTATATTTGATGCTTGAAACTCATGTTATTTAGATAATGAAGAAAATATACCAACAAAATCCTCAGCTGCTCATCTTCAGCAATCAGGTGGAGTTCCTGGCTCTACTGCAATTATGCAAACATTCGGTGCTGCACGCAGGGTAATCTCAAAGTCAAAAAATTACATGCATGTTCAATACTTTTAAGTACATGATATACAATTAACTTGAGAAAGAATGGACTGTCTTAGATTGTTGTTTACTTGAGTTCTTTTTGTTTTACTGTACAGTTGTTGAATTGATTAATATTGTTGACTAATCTAAACTTTGATTGTCATAGCTATGTTTCTCCAGAGTAGAAATTAATGTATAGGAAGTTTGTTTCTCTTATTATGCTTTTGTTTTCCTCCATGATTGTTTTGATAGTATGGTGAAACTTGAAAGCTTATGTAAAGTCTTTTTATGTGCAGGACCTGGTTGAAAGATCCAAACCTTTGACAGCATTCAGATCGTTTGATAACCAAAATCGTCGGGAAATTGTACATGTCCCTGTTCGCAGTAGAAGTATGCTATCAGCTTTCTTTGTCAAACAGAAAACACGAAAGATGAGAGCTGGGCCTGTCTCGTGATAGCTTAGTAAAAGCAAATTGAAAAATGGCATCCTGCAGACCTCTCACTGTATGTGGGTTGAGTTGCTGAGAAAGGCAATCATATTTTTTACTCTCCAGGCCTTCCATTTGGCTGCTTAATAATGAAAATTGGGCATAGAAGTCCTGTTGTGAAGATGGTTAGGGATTTTCTGCTCGCTGTGTTCATTGAATCAGTTTTCTTTGTGCAGAAGCTTTAGTGTCTGTTAATATGCCTTCTCAGTATCATTGTTCAACTACATTTATGTGTAAAAATATGTTTTGTTTTTATGAAAATGGTTTATGTTTTTAATGCTTATTGACGGTGGTCTTCAACATATACAATGCCTATGTAGTTTTAATATGAAGGAGGAAACCATATAGTTAATACCAATAATATTATGCCCCGTTTGGAACTGCTTATGTAAATAGTATTTTTTTCAAAAGCGTTTTTTATTTAAGCACTTTAGTTAAAAAGCATTAATAATAAAACAGTTTATGTTTGGTGGAAAACTATAAAAAAATACTTTAAAAATATTTCATTTTGAAAAGATTTTTAAAAAGATTTATCAGTCTTTCAAAAAAAGACTTACAGTTTTTTATAAAAAAGGTGCTTTATAATTTTTTTACAAATATATTTCAAATTGTTTTTTTTATGAAAAAAATACTTTTTCATTTAAAAAAATCAGTTTCAAACGGGCTCTTAGTTGGTAAATTTTTTCACCTACGGCTTCATTAGCATGGTAACAGAATGAGTGAAGTTTTCGTTGAAAATTGAAATTATTTACTAAAACTACTTATTTTTTATGGGAAGTACGGAAAATGGATAAAAGAAGCAGAATAATAGGATTATTATAAAATTATTATTTAGTTTAATTAGGCTTTTAAATTAGTTTCCTTAAATCATTAGATTGCCTATTAACTTAGATTGTGTTTGATAACAATTATTTTTTATTTTTACTTTTGGTCTTTTTCTTTTAAATTATATATAATTTATTTAGTCTAGAAGGTGGTTGGAGTTTGTTAAATATTAGTTATAATAAAAATATAAAAAAAAATAAAAATATAAAAATATTTTTATTTTTTTAATCTAACTAATATTTAATAAATTTCAAACAATTCTAAACTAATTAAATTATATATAACTTAAAAAAAAATTAACTGTATTATCAAATAAGCCTTTAATTTTTTAATTCTAATTGGTTGATTTATTATAAATAGGGCTCTCTAAACCCTGATTGTATTATCGAATACTGAATACATTGATTATCTCTCTCAACTCTTCTCAATTCCCTCCCTTTTCTCTCAATTCTCACCTTAATCTCTCTTTCTGCAACTGTCCTACGTCGAAAATCAGAGTCTTTCTTGAGTGACTTCACGAGTTAAAATGACTGCAAGGAGTCATTCTGTTGACACTTGCACCATGGATCAACCCGTGCCCGATAGATCCGACCTCAAAACCCGGAAACTGCAAGGGAAATTACTACGCCAACTTCTAAGCCGTTCGATATGCCGACTTTAAGTTCCCTTGTGTTGTTGCGAAACACTGGAACACCCCCCCTCCCCCAACACCGAAACGGAGATCCGATCTCAAATATTTGAGGCCCAATTTTCAGCTCTTCACTCCAAAAGTGCACACAGTTTATACAGTTTTCCGTTTCCATTGTGAGTTGAATTTCACTTGTAAATTTTTATAGCCTGATTTTTTATCCCTCCAGTTGTTGAACAGAGATTTTGTGGTTTGGCCTCCGAGATGCGTATATATAGTTCTCTTCTAAATGTTTATGCTCTTGAGTCTCTAACGATTTCTCAAAGACCCATCTCTGAATTTTAGGCGTAATTCAGTTTCCAATTGTTGGTTTTAGGATTATACTGCTTTTTTTATTCCTTTCCAGTTTTGATTGATTCTTCATCTACCGTTAGAAACAATGTCATCATTCTTGCACCAAAGACCCACTCACAGCTCATTCTCAGATCCATATTCAGTATCCTCTCGCTCCTCATCAACTTCCCAAAGATCCTTTTCGATTTTCAGCCCAGTCACCGTTATAGTTTTGCTATTTCTCCTTATCGTCCTTGGGGTTTTTTCGCCATGGGTGGGCACGCCCGAGGGACTTTTCTCACTCACCAAGCCGTCAATTACAAAGTGGCGTGATTACACACTGGCCCAAGCCGCGTCTTTCGTGGCCAAGAACGGGACTGTCATCGTCTGCGCTGTGAGCCAGCCTTATTTGCCGTTCCTGAACAACTGGTTGATTAGCATTTCTAGGCAGAAGCATCAGGATAAGGTGCTTGTGATCGCCGAGGACTATGCCACGCTCTATACGGTGAATGAGCGCTGGCCTGGCCATGCGGTGCTCGTCCCGCCCGCACCCGATGCTCAAACTGCCCATAAGTTTGGCTCTCAGGTATAATTATTCATTTTAGTGGGTTTGTTTATGCTCTATTAGTAAAATGGTCAACTTTAAGCTTGCCCTTCTTATCTGAATGTTTGTAAGTACTTGGAAGCAGAATTGGCGTGATATAATGCTTTTGTATAGCTGTTTGCTTATGTTGGTATATAGTATGTGAGTTTAGACTTGTTATTGAACTGTATATTAGTACTTGAACTAGTCCATACCGCCTTTATCACTTGAACTTGTTATAAGCTAGCCTCAAAATCAACTTGAAAGAGTTTGACATGGCTTTTAAACTGATTTTATTTTATTTTATTTTTTCACTTGGTTCATTTTCAAAATCCTAATAAAGTTAAAATGAAATTATTGACTTATTGCTTATTGGAACTTCTACTGATTCGTTTTCCATATCTGTATAGGGATTTTTCAACTTTACTTCCCGAAGGCCACGCCACCTACTGCATATTCTGGAGCTTGGTTACAACGTTATGTACAATGATGTTGATATGGTCTGGTTGGCGGATCCATTTCCTTATCTTGAAGGGAATCATGATGTGTACTTTACAGATGATATGGCTCAAGTAAGTACACCAGTTTTGGTTTAAGCTATTGATGTGTGCTATCTGTGGAAATAGGGTGAATATGTTCAGATAATGCTGAAATTGTAGTGTACAAACATATGCTTGAAATTTCATGCTGACTGAACTATTTAGTATCACGTAAATGATTGTTAGAGAAGGTCGATATGGCTTTAACCCTTATGGGAATGGTTAATTTCAATTGTGCATTTTGCCCATTTATGCATAAATGACTGCTTGTTTCGTGCCATGTCCATAAAAGTTAGTTGTTTTGTGTTGGTATCTAGGTGAAACCTCTGAACCACTCTCATGATTTGCCACCTCCTGGAAAGAAGGGACGCACTTACATATGCAGTTGCATGATTTTCCTGCGCCCCACAAATGGAGCAAAACTAGTTATGAAGAAGTGGATTGAGGAACTTCAAGCACAGCCATGGTCCAAGGCTAAGAAATCAAATGATCAGCCTGCTTTTAACTGGGCATTAAACAAAACTGCTGGCGAGGTTTGTGATCTTTGCATTCTCATCTATTTGGTCTTGACCTCTTTCTCCCTATATATGTTAACTACATAGTCAAGGTCACTTACTAACAAATTATAAACTTTGGCATTGATAGTAATATAGCATGTATAATCTGAAATGGAGTAAAAGGAATAATCAAGTAACTTATGTGTCAGGCTGTTCACACAATTTAATAGAGTTTGTTTTGGAGGAGACTTGGTCTTGTTGTGGCTCTTCATGGTGTTCAAATGCTTAAATATTTTGAAATTTGGCTTGATAGTCTCCTATATCATGTTCTTAATCAGTCTGAGGCCAAACAAATGCTGTGCACACAGGGGCTTGATATATATTGTTTCTGTTGATTTTTGCACAGGTGGATCTTTACCTGCTACCCCAGGCAGCATTTCCAACTGGAGGATTATACTTTAAGAACCAGACATGGGTGCAGGAAACTAAGGGCATGACCGTTATAATCCATAACAATTATATTACAGGATTTGAGAGGAAGATAAAACGCTTCCAGGACAATGGCCTCTGGTTGGTAGATGATCATGCCTCGGAGTCTCCTCTTGGCAGATTACGAGATTGAGAGACCTTGTAGATATAATCCCTTCCTATGCATGCGGACCTGTGGAAGACCGCATTTTCTTTCAAATTTGCTTGACCTTCCTGTCCGATGGCCGCTTTAACAAAGGCTATAGAAGAGCAACTGAGATTATCACTTCAACAATGGAAAAAAACCATGAAGGGGGCAGGAAATTTTCAGCCATTTTTCTCTGTGTCTATTAGATGTACCAGTTATATCAAATACCTTATTTGAATATTTTACTAAGAGTTCCTTCTTCTTTCGTTGAGCCTCTATTATCAGTTCAGAAACGTTGTTCTCCTCAAACGGTGTGAGAGCCATACTTAAGGTGTAACGATAAACTTCGCTAAATAGATTATTACTATTTAACCGCCCCATATATTTGGGGGTGATATATTCAAATACGCAAAAGGCAAATACCTTAATGTAAGTACATGAACTTGGAAAGTTCCACTGTATGTTTATAACTACTAACTATCCGTTCGGAACGTGTTTGTTTTTATTTTTGAATTTTTTTCTGATGAGTTGTGTATAATTTACTCAATTTAAGAGGTAGATAGAGTTTGTTAGATTTCTTATTTTATTATAAATGTAAAGAAAAATTAAAAAAAATATAGCTGTATGTTTATAAACTGGATTAAACTTGGAAAGTTCCTCTGTATGTTATAACTACCAAATGATAATAAACTGGATTTAGTGACATAAATGAATAAAAATGTCAGAGAAAAAACTCTGCTATGAAAATGTTAAAAACACAGTGCGTTTGCCGGGAGTCGAACCCGGGTCTATTGCTTGGAAGGCAATTATCCTAACCGTTGGACTACAAACGCTTGGTGCTTGTGTGGTGGCAACTTACAATATAATAACTAAATAAAAATGTCGGCAATACCAAACGGGTCAAACGTAACTGCGTATAGTCAAGGAGTACTAGTTATGAAAATAATAATAATTAGGGATGGTTCATGCCCCCCAAAAACATGACGGTTTACTCCAAAAAAAAAAAAATTGGGTATAAGATTCAGTTTCATTAGTCATATAAATTTCGTGAATACTTTGTTTTTAGAATAATTAGTTTTAATAATCCTTTTGATACATACATGTTTTAAGTCAATCTAACAAAAGAAACATAAGATTTAGTGTAACATAAAGTTTGTTGAATTATCTTAAATATTTTTTGATATAAAATAACCTTTTCTCGAATGGAATTTTGTGAGTGTCGTATGCACGAGCTGTTTTTGATAAGCTTTGCGTATTTGACAGCTTACTTATAGTTGTCCAACATGTAAAACAGTTCAATATCAAGCAATTAAGTTTACTTCACTAAGTTTACTTGCCTGCAGCCAAGTTCATTAAATATGCCAGTGATATTTATTGAGTGGATATATATATATATATATATATATATAATACTTTGCTAAACCTCTAAGATAGAGACAATTCATTAGGCAAATTTTACATAATATTTAAAAAGTAATTTTTTAACAATATATATATATATATATATATATATAAAAGCTAAATAATAATTTGGATGAAATCTTACTATAAAATTAACAACTTTGATTAATTTAATTAATGCAAAATAGATTATTTGAATCAGGGCCAAAAATAAATTCACAAAAAAGAAGTTGAAATTGTCGTTGAATTGAAGGTGTCTAGCAGTCGGACAATTCATCTAAAAACAAGGATATTAGATTCTCTGGAGCTCACAACCGATCATTGTGTGGCTCTCTGGATTTTATCATTTTTCCAGAAATCACAAATAACTCGTTTTGAGTCCGATTATTTCGTCAATACGGATCTCTGAAAATCTATACCAGTAGTCCACGTCCAACATCACTCTCTCACCTCCTCTGCCATCTCTCACCCTCAAAAGACCTTCTCTGACCTTACTTTTACTCTTTCTGTTCACGAGCATCCTGCAGGAAAAACGCTCTATCTGACAGAAACCCCCATAAATAAACTCTGAATGTTGCTTTCTGGGTCGGGTTCATTTGATCTGATTTTGATGTAGCTGAATCAAATTTGGAGGTGTTTTCACTGTAAGTTGATGGCAAGCTAAAATGGGTTCTTTGGAAAGTGGGGCTACATTGAAGAGGGACCCTCTTCTTCGCTCTTCATCTTCAACTGGTAGAGCTGAGAGACACCCATTTCTCCAGAGACAGAGATCGAGGCTTTCGAGGTTTTTTTTCCTCAGGAAGCTAGATTATCTCCAATGGATTTGTACAGTGGCAGTATTCCTATTTTTCGTGGTGCTTTTCCAGATGTTTTTACCTGGTTCAATGATTGAAAAGTCAGGGAATGCAGTGAGAGATGCAAAATTCAGTTCAAATGAATTTGTGTTTTTAAAGGAGTTTGGTCTTTTGGATTTCGGCGATGACATTAGATTTGAGCCTTCAAAGCTTTTGGCGAAATTCCACAAAGAAGCTAGAGGGTCTAATTTTTCCTATGCTTTCAACAGGACACGACAACGTTCCGGGAACAGGAGTCCCCAGCTTGCACTGGTAGACATTCAACTCTTTTCCTACTTCTAAACAATTCTCTACTCACGGATTTTTCTTATGTTGCATTTTATTCCGGACTAGATATGCTGGTAATGTATTGGATTATCAAACAATGCTGAGTTATGGGTTTTTGTTTGACTTAATATTTGTTTTCAGCGATGAGTTTGTTGTTAGCTGCATTTTGTTACTGCGTTACTATTAGTTTGACTTCATTTTTTGTTTGAAGGTTTTTGCAGATCTATTAATTGATTCACAACAATTACTGATGGTGACAATTGCAGCTGCATTGCGGGAGATTGGCTATGTAATTCAGGTGATTTTACGTTTATATTTATCTTCTTTTATCGCTGCTTGTTTTAAATTTCGTTGCTATATACAAAGGCGTTTTTTCCTTGTTGACTTCACATCAGCATCTTAGATTAGGGAGCTCCAGGGTGAGACGTGGGGAGGCATGGCACACCTTTTTATCTTGTTGCAGGAAGCATTAATTTCTAATTCTAAAGAACAATGTTGGTGGTACAAATAAGAGTTCTGATAACATTTTGATTTTATTATCTATCTTTAATTTATTAAAAAGTTCTAGAAAATATCATGTTTGGGCAGCGATGAAAGTAAAGTTCCTCTTCAAAAAGATTCAATCAAGATGATAAAATGTAAAACATGCCAATGCATGACATGCATGGACTTGAACTATCATCTTTGATTCTTTGCTATGGCTAGGATAATCAACATCTAGCTTTCTGTAGTGCTTCAGTTCATAGCCTCAATATGCATTATATTTTGTTCTGTTTGTCGTCACTTGCCACTAATTAAAGTGGGTAGATAGTTCTACAAAATATCTTCTTTAGGCAGTGCTAGATACACGGCATCACTTGAATTGAGTAAATTATTTGTTATATGCTGAATTTTTTTAGACTCTTGGTACAGGAGGAGATCAATATAATCTTATTTGCATAATTTCTTTACAATATTGCAGGTTTACTCACTTGAAGATGGCCCTGTACATAATGTTTGGAGATATTTAGGAGTTCCAGTCAGCATTGTTCAAACCTGTGATGAGGCTGATATTACTGTAGACTGGCTAAAGTATGCTTGTATTGCTTAATTTACATTTCATCATGAACTTGTTGCCTTAGTTTATGAATTCGAACAATGTCGAGGATCATCTCACCTCATTATTTATGTTGAATTGTGCTCATATCTAATTAATATGTACACTTTTTTCAGCTATGATGGCATACTTGTGAATTCTCTTGAAGCAAAGGGTATATTTTCCTGGTAAGGTTTAGTGTATTTATGTAACTTGCTGTTAACATCCTCTTATGCTGTCACTGAATTTATATTTTCATAGACTCCTTTTGTTAAGAGAAATTAATTGTGCAAAACTATTTTAGCTGGAGAGGTTTATAGATTTCTTTATATATATATATATATATGTATGTATTTATGTATATTTAAAAGGATGAAATCCTCCTGGAGAGCTAAAGTGTATAGGTGTGTAACTCTGCACTGTAAAAGGAAGGTTTAAATTGGAAATGTGAAAAAAATATCAAAATAACACTAAATATGGGTCCATAAGAAACTTTCTTTAGTGTAGGTCATGGGAGACTAACTTCATGAGTCACACTTTGAAAAATATTTATATTGTGGAGAGAATATGCAGGGTGAGAAAGTGGTTACTAACTTACTGGGGAAAGTGAACTGTTAGATACCTACAAGTTTCTAGTGGTGGAATAGTATTAGAAACTTGTTGTGGCCATCAAGCATTGTATGGAAGCTTCTGTACTAAAACTCTTAATTTCTTTTCTGGAGAATGGATTACACTAATTATTTATCTCTTAAAGGTTAATTATTTATTTTTCCTTTTTTACTATTTCTTTAATTATACACTCTTTTTCCTTACCATGCTGCAGTTCTGATTAATTGTGCTTATTGGAACTCCTATTTGGTTTTCATCTCTGAGTTCATTATGTTAATTGATGCTTTGAGGTGCTTGCCATAAAAAGTTTCTTATCAATTAAAATGAATGATTTTGCTTGTTACAGCTTTTTGCAGGAACCTTTCAAATCTGTACCTCTTATATGGACTATCCATGAAAGAGCACTAGCTACTCGTTCAAGAAAATATACTTCAAATAGGCAGATTGAGCTTTTAAATGATTGGAAAAGAGTCTTCAACCGTTCTACTGTTGTTGTCTTCCCAAACTATGTTCTCCCGGTAATATAAGCAGAAATCTTTCTCATAGATACTTTCTACATTTTATGAGTCTTATTGAAGATATTGCTCGCATTTAGAGGGTGATTTACTGGTTCAGTTAGATTGCCTTTTTTGTAACATACACAGAATTGTAGGAATGAGTTTTTCTATGTGATAAAAGCATTATTGATTAGGAAAGAGGGACTATTTGGTAAGAGTGACTTCTATTCAGTTAAAATTATTTGGTCGGGAGAAAACATAATACCTATGTATGGGTCAGACAGTTGTGACTATGATATAGTACTTTTGCTCTCTATGTGGGTGTTAAAGTTAGAGCTTATTTCTAGTGATTTGATTTATTGCCACAGATGCTTTACTCCACATTTGGCCGGAAACTTTTTGTTATTCCTGGTTCTCCTGCTGAAGCATGGAAGACAGAAACTCTAATGGCCTTAGACAAAGATTATCTGCGTGGCAAAGTGGGATGTGGTCCTGAAGATGTTGTTATTACAATTGTTGGGAGTGAATTTTTGTACGGGGTCTGTGGCTGGAGCATTCCATTGTTCTACGGGCTTTATTACCACTTCTTGAGGAGTTTTCATTAGATAATAATTCTTCTCGTCTAAAAATCATTGTTCTAAGTGGGGACTTAGCAAGTAATTACAGTTCGGCTGTGGAGGTACGAATTCATGGAATCCCTCGTCAAGTTGTTTGTTCATTGAAGTTATTCTTCTCTATCTAATAATCTGGTTTATCTTAGGCCATGGCTCTTAATTTGAAGTACCCAGATGGCCTTGTGAAGCATGTCTCAATTGATGCAGATGCAGACAGTGTTATAACTACCTCTGATGTTGTAGTATATGGATCGTTCCTTGAAGAACAATCCTTTCCTGACATTTTGATCAAAGCCATGTGCCTTGGGAAACCAATCATAGCCCCCAATCTCTCCATGATCAGGAAATATGTATGCTTCTTAATACTTCTGTCTTGAAACACATACTGAGCTGCACATAAGTTCACATGATACATGTTTCACATTATCTTCTATATTTTGCGTTTATGTTACATAGATTATTTTTTATGGGAACTACTAACTTGTATTGACAATAACAATTAGGTTGATGACCGAGTGAATGGCTACCTTTTTCCAAAGGAGGATATTAGAGTTCTCTCGCAAATTGTTATGCAAGTGATCTCAAAGGGAAAACTATCATCTCTAGCCCGCAATATGGTTTCAATGGGAAGAGTTACTGCAAAAAACCTGATGGCATTGGAAAGTGTTGAGGGATATGCTTTGCTTCTTGAAAATGTCTTCAGGTTCCCATCAGAAGTTGCACCACCTAAGGATGCCACAGAAGTCCCTCTCAATATGAAAGAAAAATGGCAGTGGAATTTGTTTGAATCGGTATCAAATTTTACGTACTTCAATAAAACTTTGAGAAGCAGCACATTTTTGGATAATTTAGAGGAGCAGTGGAACCATACTCAACGAGGGAGATTTGGTGCTATAACTGCATTTAATGATTCATTTATATACAGCATATGGGAGGAACAAAAACACATTGAGATTGCTAATGCCAGAAAAAGAAGAGAGGAAGAAGAGGTAATGGAGCTGGTGGGAAGATATTATATGTTTCCTAAAGGATATTTATTGAAATTCCAGTGCCTCCTTTGTTTAATGTTGACCATTTGTTTAAAATACCATCTTTGAAATTTGCTGCAGTTAAAGGATAGAACTGATCAATATCATGCAACATGGGAGGATGTATATCGAAATGCAAAAAGGGCCGACCGGACTAAGAATGATTTGCATGAAAGGGATGAAGGGGAGCTTGAAAGGACAGGCCAACCATTGTGCATTTATGAACCTTACTTGGGTGAAGGGACCTGGCCTTTCCTGCACCACTTCTCTTTATCGAGGAATTGGGTTGGTAAGTTGTCTCACATGTTCCTACATCTTTTCAGATTCTTTACCTATAAACTCAGTTGTGAATCACACACTAATATGCATGCATACATTATACAATTCATATATTTCGCCAAAAATAAGTCGATGTCTGAAACTGGCAGTTTAGAAAAATCCATAGTGTTCTTATTTTCTCAGACCTTTCCCCTGCCTATCTTTCTCATTGTTCACCAGAGGCCCTATGACTTATGCCATTCTATAAGAATTCAACTTGGTACCTTCTTACTTGTTTATTATATTTTTCCTTTTTCTGTCTTTATTTTTCCTGGGTATCTATCAAACATGCTATCTGATTTTGGTGCATGATTGGATTTATTTAGTCCAGCAAAGGTCGAAGACGTGGGGCAGATGATGTTGATGCACCTTCTCGTCTTCCGCTTCTTAATAACCCTTACTATCGGGATATACTTGGTGAATATGGAGCCTTTTTTGCAATTGCAAACCGGATAGACCGTATGCACAAAAATGCTTGGATAGGATTTGGATCTTGGAGAGCAACTGCAAGGAAGGTATGGAATCATTGTTCATTCTGCATTTTCCAAATGCTTATTTCTAGTACTGTTTTTCATTCCCCTAACTAGAAATGATATATTTTTAAAAAGAATTCCAATTACCAGTTCCTGGTCAGTTTACATCTATGTTCAGTCATATTGTTCTTGTTGGAAATTGAACAGTAGGCAATATTAGCCTTATATATGTGGCATGTTCGAAAATCTTTTTTGGGTGGCAGAATATCTTTTTGTTTATGCATATGATATCTAGAACATCCTATTGTTAGTTCTGAACTCTACAATTATTATATGATAAGTTATGTTTCTGAAAGTCAAGTTTTGAAAGGAACATGTAACAAAATAGTGACGACAATTAAGTATTTCTTTTGAAAGTTTTGGTAAAGGATCGCCTGGATATACTTTGCATCTTTCCTATTTTCTTTTGGTATTTTAGGCTCTCAATTTTCAAAAGGAAATAAAAGAAGAGAGGAAGACCCAGAAAAACAAATTAATGAAAAAGAGAAGAAAAAAACAGATTTTTTACCTATATCTTTGTGCCTTATGTAACATGGGGTGTTCAAGCAGGCATCGTTATCTCGAATTGCTGAAAATGCATTATTAGATGCTATTCAAGCTCAAAGGCATGGGGATGCACTCTACTTTTGGGTGCGGATGGACATGGATCTGCGAAATCCTTTGAAACAAGATTTTTGGTCATTCTGTGATGCACTAAATGCTGGAAATTGCAAGTAAGTCATAGTCATGATGCATGATTATTATTATTACGAGTGAATGCTCGGAACATACTTATATATCCATTGTCTGTGTTGTACGCTCGCACCGTATACATGTACCTTTTAACTGATTTTTCCACTTTTTAATTAATTGAAGGTTTGCTTTCTCTGAGGCTTTTAAGAGGATGTATGGCTTAAAGCATGATTTGGAATCGTTACCACCCATGCCTGTAGATGGGGACACATGGTCTGTGATGCATAGCTGGGCTTTGCCAACGAGGTCTTTCCTGGAGTTTGTAATGTTTTCCAGGTATGATAGATTGAACTACTGGCTTCAATGTGTCGACACTTTGGGCTTATTTCATCCAACGAGAAGATCTTATAAAAAATTTCTGTATTTGTTATATTATTTATAAAAAATGGTCCATTTGCAGAATGTTTGTGGATGCATTGGATGCACAAATGTATGAAGAACACCACTCAAGCGGACACTGTTATCTTAGTCTATCAAAAGTAAGTTACTTCTAGATAGATTGGTTTTCTGTTAAAAAAGAGACTTGCCTTTGTCCTGATTGGGGTTTCACTAAGATCCACATAACTGAAATTCTGGTTAATGATTTGATTTATAGTAATGGCTTGAGAGTTGCGTTTTATTGCAGGACAAGCATTGTTACTCACGCCTTCTTGAACTACTTATTAATGTCTGGGCGTACCACAGTGCCAGGCGAATGGTATATGTGAACCCTGAGACTGGTTTAATGCAAGAACAACACAGGTTCAAGAGTCGGAGAGGTCAAACCTGGATTAAATGGTTCTCATACCCAACCCTGAAGAACATGGATGAGGACTTGGCTGAGGAAGCAGATTCAGATCAACCCAAAAGACGGTGGTTGTGGCCATCAACAGGCGAGGTTTTTTGGCATGGCATATATGAGAGAGAGAGGAACTTAAGACATCAGCAGAAGGAGAAGAGGAAGCAAAAAAGCAGGGAAAAATTGGGCAGAATGAGGCGCCGGAATCGCCAGAAAGTAATAGGAAAGTATGTGAAGCCCCCACCAGAGGAAACAGAAAATTCAAACGCAACACTAGTTACAGGAGTTTGAATGTGAAACTAATGGCATGGGATTTGGCCATCTAAGGTAGAAAGCTCATTTGATAATTCTTTCTTCTTTTTTATTTTTTCAAATTCATTTTTCATTTTTGTAATTTTTGCGAGGAAGGATGCATAGGATTATAGTCTGTATGTGAGGGTTTTGTATGTAAATGTGCATCCCTCTGGTTATTGATTAGCTGATGAATACCGGAAATTGTACAAAAATGTTCTTTTCATTGCTTTTCTATCTTCTCCTAGTTTCGTTAATTATAGCAATTGATTTTTCTTATTTTTTTGGGAAAAAAGGAAAAAGAAAAGAAAGAGATTCAGTAATTTTATTTTAAATGTTAAACATTTACAGATTCAAGCACCAAAAATTTATTAATTTTACCTTTTTTTTTTTGGTAGCAACGTAGTTAAGTTCAACTTTAAGGTCCGACGATACATTTAGTAAATATATTAGCATTGGCTAATACCAGAGTTAAGGTATCTTTTCTGTTAAAGATTGTTGTCTTGTGGCTGATAGTTGTGGTTTCAATATGGAAAATGGGGCAATTTGGAAGAAATTGTGGAAAAGCAGCCTGCATGAAGGACTGAAACACCACCTTTGGAGAATGCTAGCTGAGGTGTTACCGACAAGAGAAAGAGTTAACGCATGGTAGAGATTTACAATGCGCCCTCTGTGACAATGAATCAGAGTTCAGTTTCCACCTTTTCTACCAATGTCATTTTGGGAGAGCAGAACTGATTGTTTTAATATATAGGATATTCACCAAATGGTGGAGATTTGCTTAAATCCTACTAGTAATGGAGGTACCGATAGCGATTTACAACATATTTCTACCCTATTTGCTTCTGTTCAAGGGGCAACAAAATATTAGGGAGCCCTCAAGAAGTTCAATATTTATGCTGGCGATTATTGCTCTGTTTTGAAAAATGTCCTGATAATCCTTCTAGCTCTTTGGAAACACCATCGTCCCAGTATTGGAAGACAGCCTCTGGGTTGGTTAAAATAAATGTAGATGCTGCTTTTAAGGAAGAAGGATGTGCTGCAGGAATGGCAGCCCCAAAATAATGGAGGAAACCTGCTTTTTAGCCACTCAGTCTTAAAAGAGCCCTTCACCTCATGATGCAGAAACTCAGGCGTTGGAATGGGCTTCTACTCAAGAATTTGGCGTGGACTCAAAATCCACTGCAACTCCCTAAATCTTGCTTCACGAAATAGCTAAAACTTTAGTCATTAAAAAAAAACACCGTAATATTGCTTGAATTTTTCACGTGAAAATATAAAATAGGAGAATGGTATTATATATGAATTGGATAAACATTAAACGTCATATAATAAAGCCAACACAAAAGTGAAACAGGAAAATCTACTGTTACAGAATAGCTACTTGTTGACTCTCTCATTTCAAAATTGAAGCAAAAGGAAAAACACTCTCGACAATCCCTTCTCAAAATTTTACCAAGGGACGAAATTCGCTTCAGTGAGCTGGATCACATCCCATCCTTTTAAATTCTTGGAGCTGCACAACACAACAAATTTATGTAAATGAGTAAATCGTTCGGAGACACCATGATCTACTACTAGTCTTGGTTAGTTCTGAAAACCTTTTAAGCTAAGAAAACTACAAAGTTCTGATTAACAATATGATTTAAAGCTTGACACTATCGAGCCTACCTCCACCAATTGTTGCTTCTGGCAATCTCTCAATCGAATATTTGTGCTGAGTAATGTACATGATTGGCACACCAGCGATCTGCCAGTCAACGAATCTATATATTTAGGTCATGATATCACATGATAAGTAGTTATTAAAGACTACTAGCTCAATATCACACCTTTCGAATTCTTCGCTTCAAATCTCGATCGCATGTAGCAACAATATAACATTTATGCTGTTTTCACAAAATGGTAAGAATGTCAAAACAAAGAGAAACTTAATCAGCAGCAATGACGTACATTCAAAATATTAACTTGGCTGCTACTTAACATTAAAACTTTTACATGATTCAATTATATTATGCTATAGAAAAATCCAATTCATATTGATGGACTAATTCAGTTATTATCTACAGTACCAGTTTTATCTTTCAAAGGCCACAGTGAGCCCATAGATTAGATTTTGTCCTAAATAGTAACATTAAAGCAGTCATTTGATTCAGTGATTGAGAGCTACATCTTACGGAAAAGAATGAAAATTGAATCTGACTTTGTATAAATGTAACTACAACAGAAAGACAACTGATTGAGAAAGTTGTCAAGAGTCCAGCATAATGATGACTAAACAACATGTACATCCCAGTACTTCTCATGAGGGTCTTATGGGATATATTTTTCAGCCTCTTCTATTTTAATTGGAACAGACTGAAAGCTTAAGCAGTTGCTAAAACTAAATCTTGCAATGACACAAGATGACAGCCTATCATACAATGAAAGTGGATTTTAGCCTAGGTAACATACTAAATCAGAGGTTTAACAGCCCAATATAGGATGGTATTATAATTGATACCTCTAGACTCAAAATATCAAACAAGAATATAACAAAATAGTGTTGACAGGTTTAGATCATACCTGTGTAACTCTATCGACAATACAGTCATCAGCATAGGTTCCCTTGTGAATGCAGGGTAATCTCTCAAAACGAGGATCCTTAGCAATCCTGTCAAAAGTAGAAAGAGAATGATCAATTCCCTTTATTACAAATCAATCTTTTACCAATTGAAGAAAATAATATTAAACATCAAAGCTGACTTTGGGAAGCAAAGGATGCTGGAAAGCAATGCAGGCGCATATGCATCCAGTAAATGTTTTAAGCATGAAATATAAGAAACTATACAACATGGAAACATACCGCAGAGCCACACGGTACTTTTGACCTAGCTTCTCAAGTTCCGCCATTACACAGTCTGTGATGCAAGGAGTACCTATAACTCCAACAGGTGGAAAACTTGAATTAAACACAAGAAAAAATAACCAAATTTTGACTTCAATAACATAGCTACAGTTAAATCACATGTGAAGGCTGACAATTAGATATAAGAACTCTTGTTAATGTTAAGAATTTTCACAATAAAACCCAAAAACCAAACAAGGAGGACTGAACAAGTGAAGAAACAGAAGTGTCAAAACTCACATTTCGCATATAAGCAGTCCATCATACCCTTCTCCAGATCCAACTGCAAAATAAACAAGGGGAATTGGATAAGTTACTATGAAGAAGTATGTTTAAAGTTTATAAAAAGGATTTCTCCTTTTGACACGTGTGATACAAAGTAACCCAAAAAATAATGAAGAATCAATTACAATAACCACTCTGTAAGGAACAAAAATAAATAAAATCATACATGAAAATAAATGATAGGTTAAACTCATAGCTAAAAAAAAAAAAAAAAAAAATAGAATCGTTGGTCTGCAATTTGAACTAAACCAACAATAACAAAACTAAATACTCAAATTGCCTGTTTAAAAGCTCCAAAAGACATGACAACCTCGTTGAACACTCACTTTATTCTGGATGGAGAAGTTGATGAAGTTGGTATCAACCAAAACCCGATATGGCGGTCCCAATGCAGTGTTATGTTTGAAGAAAAGCGCAGAAGAAACATTGGGCCTAATATTCACAAAATACAATCGCATCGCAATTTAGAAGCTTTAATATTTCCCATTAAAAAAATATATAAAAACAACATAATTAAATCATAACTTCATTAGAGGCTTACACGTTTCTTGGGAGCTTATCCTTGCGGAGATCCTTCTTATTTGGGTTCAAAACCTCCTGCTTGTAGCTGAATACAAAATATTATACAAAATAAATAACGTAATTATTAAAATAAATAAATAGTACAAGGAAGTAGAGAGAGCATGGATAAGAAAATAAAATAAAAAAGCATACTTTTTAATGGCTTTCGAAGTGACGACCTTCTTCATGACTGCAAATTTAGGGCCTTTCTTTGCCCTCCCCATCTCTTCGACTAAGAAGTAAAAGCTTGAACTGTTCTAAAACACCAGAAACGCTGGAAAAAGGAGAAGGCTACAGGTTGAGATAGAGAGAGAGAGAGAGAGAGAGAGAGAGAGAGAGAGGGAGGGGGTGTTCTGAACAACAAATATAGAGGTTCGACGAGCAGCGGGGAGGGGGAAGAAGGAGACCGCGAGGCACCGACGCTTAATGAAGACGGCGTGGGCTTTTGTCTTGGATTGGGCTTTTATACGTAGCGAGGGTGGTTCAGACCACTACTTGGGCCAGCACTGCGTTGTTATTATCAACAACGTGTAAGATGGGTTTTGATCATACCAATAGTTAAATTTTTAGCGTTTGTAGAATTAAAATTTTAATTTATTTAATAAATCTTTTACCTAACTACCTTTTATATCTTCTTCTTCCTATTTAATGCCTGCACTTTAATCTTCCCAAATTAAATGATATAAAAATATTAAAAAAAATTTTAATATATGTTAACACATTTTCATTAAATTGAATTTCGATCGAATTATACATTTTCTTCGTCGCCATCAAACCGACCATTAATGTATATTCAAGCTTATGTAAGTTAATATTAATAGTAATTGTTGATTTTTTTTCTCTATTATTGATTGGGTTATTGATTTGTTAATGATTTTTTGTTTGATATGGACTTTTCAAACAGAAACCGTAAAAATCACGTCAATGGAAAAATTTTGCATCGTGATCGAAGAAGGTAAGCGTTGTTCATAAAATTTAAACTACTTGGTGGTGGGACCACCGATGGCACGTGGTGGGACCACCGACTACTGTGGTGGACCTATCGACAGATAATGGTGGTGGCCACATTTACCAACACGTCCAATCTCGCATCGCCAGATTTATATAATTTTTAAAATTATATTTGAAGACTTTCGATATTGGATTGGGGAATAATATATCGTTGGAAAGAGGATAAACCTTTTTCGAATATATTTTCAGAATTTTTGGTTGATTTGTTTAAATGCTCCAAACGACCAAAATGCCGCCGGTAGATTTGCATGTAAGTTAGGTTTGGAGCATGATTAGAAGGTACAAATCAATCCAGAAAATTCTAAAAATATTCAAAATTTTTTATCATCTTAGCTTTCCAACGTATATCATTGCTTCAATCCGATATCGAAAGCGTCTTCAAATATAATTTCAAAAAACTATGCAAATCCGCGATATGAGATTTGGACGTGTGTAATGGTAACCACCACCAGCCCATTGTCCGTCGGTGGGTCCACCGATGTCGGTGGTCCCGACGGACACCTTGGTTACCACCACCATTGCACACGCCCAAACGTTATTTGACAGATTTGCATAGTTTTTTGAAATTATATTTGAAGACCTTTCAATATCGGATTAAGGAAAATGATATCGTTGGAAAGCTAAGAGGATAAGATTTTTTGAATATTTTTTAGAATTTTTGGATTGATTTGTATCTTCTAATTATGCTCCAAACCTGACTTACATGCAAATCTACCGGCAGCATTTGGGTGGGGTTTGAGCATGATTGAAGGTACAAATCAACCCCAAAATTCTGAAAAATATTCAAAAAACTTATCCTCTTAGTTTTCCAACGATATATTATTTGCCCCAATCCAATATCATAAAAGTCTTCAAATATAATTTTAAAAAAACCTATGCAAATCTGCCAATGCGAGATTGGGCGGTGAGTGGTATGCTGGCCATCACCAATGTGTCCGTCGGTGGGGCCACCGATGGTGCGTCGGGTCCCACCGACGGGTACCATGAGCTGGTGGTGGCCACGCACACGATGGTGCCCACCCGCCCGTGGCCCACCACCAAGCCATCGAAGGTGGTCACGACACATTGATGGTGTGCACCACCAGGCTGTCGGTGGGCTCACCACCAAGCCGTCGGTGGTCCTACCACCAGGATGGCTATCGTCGGTGGCACCACCACCAGGGAGTCGGTAGGTTCACCGATGGCTCACTGGTGGTGCTTACCACCAGGCCGTTTGTCTCTTTAATATTAAATATTTGTTTAATTTTTTTTTAATTATATTTTTTTATATATTTTACTATATTTAATGGTTATTGTTTGTTTTCTCATTTGGTGTATTTTTTTTTTGTTATAGGTACCCATGGATTTTGAGAGCACTGTTATAATTGTTGTATTTTATGATGGCACGTGGTTTAAGGGTGACGATGGTCGTTTTCAATTTAAGGATTATCAGTCGAAAGTGATTGAAATACCTAGGTACTTATGCTCGTTGATAGATGAGGTCTACAAAATTGTAAAAGTTGATCGGAAAAGTACAATGTGAAGATGAAATACCAATATATTGTTAGTTATCAACCATGTGCTCCACAGAAATAAATTGATCAAGATGTCAAAATATTTATCCATGTTGTGAAAACAATTATGCCTGTGACTCCTTTATATGTGGAGATCATTTCAAATGTTGCTGAAGTTTATTCCGCAGATGAAAGAAACAATGATACATATGCTAAATTTACTGCGGGAAGCGGAAACGCTCATATCTCAACTTCTTGTGCTGCCACAGAAATGGAGAAAGGGAAAAAAAAGAAAAATATGTTAATGTGTCCGATGTTGAGGAAGCTCAATTGCAGGAAAGTCAAATCTCTCAAAGTCCTATTCGGGATACTGAAAATCTGTGGGAAAATGTATCATATTGGCAAAGTGAAGCACAATGGCAAAGTGAAGTCCCGAAAACATGCACACCTTGGGAAATATATGTAGAGGAAACTCAAACACACTTCGAAACTTAATTGCCAACAACTCAACATGAAGAAGAAACTACTCCAAATGATTGTAGAAGAAGTAACGTTGGTGCTAAATTTTTTCATCCGGTGACGCATCAACATCGTTATCACATTAATATGCTGTCAAAATTGAGAGTAAACAAATAGTGAAACCTCTATTAATTATTAGAATAATGTAAATTCATATTTCATATAAGTAAATTAAATTACCTTCTCGTTCAGCCAATACCCTTCATTTAGAAGTATATTGAAGAACTCCTTATTGACATCGCATATTGTCATATTGATCAATGAATCCGTATCCGAAGTAAAATACGTCCAAAAGTTAGTTGATAATTCTTCAGAAAAATCCTTCTTCGGATTAAAATGTTCGGGAGGATAAGGCAATGTATTTTTCAAAGTCTCTCGAGTATCCGTTGTCACAATAAATGGAGACTTCAAAAATTCAGATTGTTTTTTAATACGTGGCTCACGTTGTACCATCTTCTAAGGTGTTACATATTGAACCTCGCTATCATAATCAACCATGTTCATATTCAAATCCAATGCGCCACCCTCATCTCCCATTGCCACATCTTCTGTTGCATCATGCATGTGTGTGTCATGATGTCCCGGGTGATATTGCTAAATGAACTAAAATGTTAGTACATAGTTACAAATAAAGAAATTCCTATAATCATATAAAAATTCCCTAAAACTAAACCACAATATAAATTAATAGACAAACCTTTCGCATAAATTCGAAGGCTTCTTGCATTGAATCTTGCATTGACCGGAATGCTTGCATTGTATCCAAACGAAATTCACTAAACTCAGTCGCCATACGATCCACTCTCATATCAATTGATTGGACATCAATCGCCATACGTTCAACTTTCATATCAATCGATTGGAGCTCTCGCATTGAATCCAATCGATAAGAACTAAAATCATTAGCCATATGATCGAATCTCGTATCAATGTGTGATTTTAGTTCGTCAAACTATATCGGAAAAAAATAAAGTAACATTAATTACCAAAATTATAGTAGAAGACGTATTTTAAAAACATATATAAAACTTATTATATTGTGTAATTATAATAATATACTTATATAATGTGATGAAGTAGATGGTCTAGCAAAATCATTAATCGTTGGTATTTCAACATTGGAGGCATGTTGTTGTTGGTGGTAGTAGGAAAATCCGTCATGCTCATGGTCGAAATTTGTTGGACCTTCATTGACATATTGTTCTAGTGGGGGTATTGGGCAATTTTCATTTTGTTCGTAGATAGACTCTTCATCGGCATTTATTGCTCTTAACCTCCCAATAACATATAGCTATACATGATAATATAAAAAAATAATAATAAATTATTTATTTCTTATTGATACATGAAACAATATAATGAAACTATTATAGAAATTATAGAAGCGGATTATTACCGGTTGTTGCAAAAATATCAATCCCCACTTGTTTGAAAAATATGGTGTGACCTTTATCCTCCCAATTGCAAATACGAGGAAAGGAGTCACCAACCTTATTTGCATACAAATCTCCCATTAAAGGGATTGTCTCAGTAGCCCCAAACCTAAAAAAATCAAATAAATAAGTAATAAGTTTCATTTAATTATGCAATATACTAAATAAAGTAAAAATATGTGGAAATTTATATTACCGGAAAGCCAATGGAAACCCACATAAACTATAGGTGGCCGACTCATTTAGTTTGCCTTGGCGTAAACCCAACGCTTCTATGCATAGAAATTATGGTGGCATTGTAGGACTCTAAACCCCAAGCATATTGGTTGAAATAGTTTAAGTCTTCAACCATAGATAAATGTTGTTCATTGATACCTACTTGGCTTTCCTTGCCAAGTATGCCACATTCAAGGAAATAAATCAAAGTTAACTTAACCATGTCGTCCTTATCTTCCAAGTTACTACGCAAATTCATGAAAGAATTTCTTACGCCACGATTCCTTATCTTCTTGATATCTCCAAAATATTTATTTCAATTGATTGGAACTTGGTGGAGGAATCGCATCCAATGAATGTTTCATCTTCAATCCAGTAATTAAACCAAATTCCTTCCATGTGAAGATTGCACCTTTATCATTGAAATTGAACTCCATTACTTCGGTGTTCAAGCTATCTGCTTGTCTTGCAATCATATTATGGATAATTCCACCACTTAACACTAACTCCCGTATTTTTAAAAATAAGGTGCCAAAACAACTCTTCTTAAACTTTTTAAGTTGTCTTTCCTTCAACTTTGAAGGCTTTTCGGGATTTTGCTTGTATTTGGATTGAATGTCCAAGATGCATTGTCAAATGGTGGACTTCGATGTAATCCTAATTCGATTGCCCTTTTCGAGAATAAATGCATTGGGGTACTATAAAGGCTTTGCTTCAGCCATTTTTCTATAAAATAATAAATTGCATAGAGAGTTAAACAACAAGGACATATATCACATTAGTCAAATTTGAAGCATGAGTTTATAGCATAAATCAATCAATAACAAAAATTCTAAAATAATGATCAAGAATTTGGATAGTTTTAGTATAAATTATATTTGCAGCACTTAAGTCGAGTTACAAGCATAATTTCATAGCCCAAATCAACCCAGAAAATTCTAAAAAAATATTTAAAAAAAAGCTTGTCCTCTTAGCTTTCCCACGGTATATTATTTGCCCCAATCCCATATCGGAAAGGTCTTCAAATATAATTTCAAAAGACTGTGCAAATCTATCGAATTTTGGACATGGTTGCGGTGGTGGGGTGGTGGTGGCCCAGCTGGTGGGCACCACCGACGCACCATCGGTGGCCCCACCGGCGGGCAACATGGGCTGGTGGTGCCACCACCACCCCACCACCACACCACTTCAAAACGCTCTTCTGCATTTGCGGTTGTTTTGAAATTATATGTGACCTTCCCGATATCAGATTGAGGCAAATGATATGCCATTGGAAAGCTAAGAGGACAAGCTTTTTAAATATTTGTTTAAAATTTTCTGGGTTGATTTGAGCTATGGAATCATACTTCTCAACTCGACTTAAGTGCTGAAATATAATTTATACTAAAACTATGCAAATCTTAGAAGACACTTAAGTCGAGTTGGAAGCATAATTTCATAGCCCAAATCAACCCATAAAATTCTGAAAAATACTTAAAAATTTTATCCTCTTAGCTTTCCAGCGGTATATCATTTGCCTCATCGGATATCGGGAAGGTCTTGAATATAATTTCAAAACGCTGGTCATCGAAGCGTTTTGGACATGGTTTGAGTGGGAGTGGTGGTGGCCACCACCAGCCCATGGTGCCCGTCGGTGGGCACCACCGACGCACATCGGTGGCCCCACCGGCGGGCATGGGCTGGTGGTGGCCACCACCACCCCACCACCACACCACTTCAAAACGCCTTGCATTTGCGGTTGTTTTGAAATTATATGAAGATCTTCCCGATATCGATCGAGGCAAATGATATGCCATTGAAAGCTAAGAGAAGCTTTTTAAATATTTGTTTAAAATTTTCTGGGTTGATTTGAGCTATGAATCATGCTTCAACTCGACTTAACTGCAAATATAATTTATACTAAAACTATGCAAATCTTAGGAGACAAGATTTGTGAGTTGGAAGCATAATTTCATAACCTAAATCAACCCATAAAATTCTGAAAAATACTTAAAAAATTTTATCCTCTTAGCTTTCCAGCGGTATATCATTTGCCTCAATCGGATATCGGAAAGGTCTTCAAATATAATTTTAAAAAACTGGGCAAATCTATCGAAGAGCGTTTTGGACATGATCAGTTCCCGATATCCGATTGAGGCAAATGATATACCATTGGAAAGCTAAGAGGATAAAAAGATTTTAAATATTTTTCAGAATTTCTGGTTGATTTAGGCTATGAAATCATGCTTCAACTCGACTTAAGTAATAAAATATATTTATAATTGCAAACGATGGTGTCGAAAGTTGATAGTAAATCAACCCAGAAAATTCTAAACAAATATTTTAAAAAATCTTGTAGCTTTATATTAGCCTCAATCGGATATCGGGAAGGTTTGAATATAATTTTTAAAAAATTAGCAATCATCAAGGCGTTTTGGGCAAGGCGGTGGCCACCACCCCACCACCGACCGCCAAAACGCTTCATAAATTCGATTTTAAAATTATATTGAAGCCCATATCGACAAATAATATAGAAAGCTAAGAGGACAAGATTTTTTAAAATATTTGGTTGATTTAGGCTATAAAATCATACTTCAAACTCGATGTCTATTTGCATATTCTATAAATATATTTCATGACCTTACCGTATCGGATTGAGGCAAATAACATACTGTTGGAAAGCTAGGAGAATAAGAATGTTTTTAAATATTTTTTACAATTTTCTGAGTTGATTTATGTCATAAAATGATGCTTAAAACTTGACCCGTGTACTTGACAAATACAATTTTAAACCATGACATGGACCATGTGTGACACGGTGGTGGCCACCAATAGGCCATCGGTTTGACCACCGACGCCACACCTTCTCTTGGTAGTTCCCCACCGATGGTCCCATCAGTTGTCAACCGACTATACACCTTGCCAAGGCCACCGCCTTGGTACACCGTGTCGAGGCCAGCGGTAGGGCACACGTACAGGCCATACACGCCATGGCACACCTTCAAGGCCACCGCCAAGGCACATCGTGCCATGCTAAGTCATGTGTCAAAGCCTATTTTGGTTGGAATTCTACACCTAAATATATAAAATTCAACACCTAACCATCAATAATTTATAATATATCACAATGATCACTTACTACAAGTATATTATTCAAACTTATTGTATACAAACTATATACACCAAACCATATATCACAATGACCACTTTCATTTATTCAAACCATATACACCAAAATCATTAACCTAACAAGTAAAACTTTGCAACATTAAAATTAAATAAACAAAGTAACATGAAAAACTGTCAAAACTTGCATCGCATATAAAGTTTAACATTTGATCAACTGCAAATAACATGCATTGTAAGTTATTGCATAAATTTGAATTTATTGATTTCTATTTGACCATAAATAACCCAAAAATAATGAAAAATCATACAATAACCATCTTACATAAATAATCATACAATAAACATAAAACCAACAATAAATCGTTTCTATTTATAAACCAACAATAACAAAATAAATACTCAAATGTGAGTAGATGTGGGCCTCTAATATATGTATTCTATGAGAGTTAGATGTGGTAGATATGTGTTCCAATAGTGTGTGTTTGTGGGCGGCCAATGTAAATATGATGCACTTGGACTTGAAAATGTGTAAATTGAAGAAAAATAAAAAAGAAGATTAAGGAAATGAAGAAGATGGAAAAATGAAGACAAAATGGACTCAATGGTAAAAAGAAGAAGATTGTGTGGGTGAGAGTGGTAAGAAAATGAAGAAAAAGAAATGGTGTAGTTGTCTTGCAAAATGGGCATATTCATCATGTGATGTCGGCAGTCGGGAAAAGGGGGCTAGTTTGAGAGAAGAAAAGGGAAATTCTATCACAAATATAAAATTGAAAGGGTAGGGTAAGGGAATTTTGGGCTAAAATTTTAATTAACTAAATTTTGTCTTATTTTTATTAGAGTTTATTGGGCATGCGTGAATCAACAACGTGTAAGATCACTACCTAAATTACTCCCAGGATCCTATCTAATGTTGGGCCGAAATTACCTGTGGATAACAAATTAATTAGTCTAATTTTTAATTTGGATTAATAAGAAAGCCAAGATCACCTAGAAGACAATGTACCAAGATTCTCTTTTTGTTTTTCTCTCCTTGTCCCTCTTTATTTTTAATTTTAACCTTTCATTCTAATATCTAATTAATAGAAATATGTCACATCGATTTATCTTTTAATTTAATTTTTAAAATATAAATAAAACTTTAATTTTTTAATCTTTATTTGTAGATTGATGTGGTATGTGTTGAAATGAAAAACTAGGATTGAAAGATAAGAAAAGAAAAAACAATGAGAGTGCCGTGAAGATAATTGAGGGCTGTGGGGTGGTCATGTTTGGGCCTTTTTGTTCCTGTTTGAAGTTCTTCTGACCTTGGGTTGGTCCTGCATTGGGCTTCTAATGGGCTCGATGGGCTTGATGAATAATATCTAACTGTACTAGTGATTTTTGAAGAAAAATTATAAAATTATCATTTTAGAATAGGAAGAAAGAAATAACGTCATGCTGAATCAAAGAGTAGCCACGATGGTCCTTCCTCCATCAAACTACAAAAACAAAATCATCAAAGACATAAAGCGTGACGAGGTGACTCATGTACAGGAAAATGTAGAAGATCAGAACCCTTTCTAAGCAAATCCACCGCCTGTTTAGCATCAGTCCCTATAACCCTCCTAGAAATACCAATTTCTAAAAAAATAAATCAAGTGCTTCCCTCATTGCCAAAAGTTCAGTAATCAAAATTTGAAACCATTCAAAGGGTAGACAAGGAGATGAATAAAAGTCAGAATGAGGCACAGTGTTTCCACATGCAAATAGCTTAATGTAGCCTGTAATCACTAATTGGCACTTTATATTTTACTCAATAAGCTGTGTATATGACAAATGAGTAAAAATTTCCTACCGTTGTCTTCTTTCATCAAGTTGCTAGTACTACTGTCGAATTGACCTCAAGTCAAGGAGAAAACCATGTCCAGAACCACAAGAGTACTATGACTTTTAGGTAAGTAGGAAGTGCACGGCATTCAAATATCTCTGGGATTTAAAGATTCAATTTCTCTATAAATAAGTTTGTCCATGGTAGCTCTTGCTATCAAGCTCATCATCCTTAGGCTAGCTAGTACATTTGTTTACTACATAGCATGGCCAGCAAAATTTCTCAAATCCTATTTGGCCTACTGGGGCTGCTTGCCTTGGTTTCTGTATCAGATGCTGGACTCCTTGTGGTTTATTGGGGACAAGGTGACAACGAGGGCAGCCTAACAGAAACTTGTGCCACAAGAAAATACGATATCGTCAACATAGGATTTCTCTCAACCTTTGGCAATGGCCAGAGACCTCAAATCAACTTAGCCAGTCACTGTGATCCAGCCTCAAATGGTTGCCAAAGGGTGAGCACTGGCATAAAACTGCCAAAGCCAAGGCATTAAAGTCATGCTTTCTATAGGTGGCGGTGCGGGAAGCTACACTCTATCTTCGGCGGATGATGCTAGAGGAGTGGCAGACTATATATGGAACAATTTCTTAGGGGCCAATCAAATTCCAGACCCCTTGGCGACGCCATTCTCGATGGAGTGGACTTCGATATTGAGAGAGGTCAACCCACTATGAGGCAATTGCTAGGAGGCTATCAGAGCATGGCCAAAGTTCAGGGAGGAAGGTGTACTTAACAGCAGCACCACAGTGTCCATTTCCTGACAAGTACCTAAATGGTGCACTGACCACTGGCCTGTTTGACTACATTTGGGTTCAGTTTTATAACAATTATTGCCAGTTTTCCACTAATCCAAATGGCTTCAAGAGTTCATGGGGACAATGGAACAACGTTCCGGCGAAGAAGATCTTTGTTGGGCTTCCGGCTTCGCGTGCAGCGGCGGGCAGTGGTTTTGTGCCTTCACAGGTGCTCATTTCTCAACTACTGCCTTTCGTCAAGAACTCTGCCAAGTATGGTGGTGTTATGCTCTGGGATAGGAATAATGATATCAAGAGTGGATATAGTTCCGAAATCAAGGGTAATGTTTGACATGAAGATTGTAAATCCTAGCTACTCCAATTGTAAACTCTTGGTAAAGTTTTACTACTTGCTGTACAATTGGATAAAAATTTAAATAAAAAATGCCTAGTCTTTATGACATTTATTTATTTTTTTATTTTTTTTTCCAATCATAGCTTTTGTACGTCCAGTATCATCGCCGACACCATAATATGTCTACTTTTCTTGTCCTGTACATGACGGGTACTAACTATTGAGGCTGCAAAAACTGGGCCTTATGTCCAAGCCCTACTTATCAATGACTTTTTAATTAATTATCTAATTAGTTAAATAATTAATAACTTTCAATTATTTAATTTTTGTTATTCATATTATTTAAAATTTTTATATAAGTGGTCATGGTCGGGCTCCAATCAAATATTAGTCCAATATTTAGTTTATAATTAATAAGAAAGCTAAGACCAAGTTGACCAACCATTAAAGCTAAGATATGTGATTTTATTATTTATTTGAATGGGGTCTTAAATTCAATTATCTACAAAAGGTTATTCCATGTGAACTCTGAAAACAAGCTTATTTAGAACAGACGTATGTTGACATCACGCAGCAAAATGCATGAGCATGGGTATCAAACTTGTTCAAATGCTTGGTGCTGGTTGTCTCCTTGTTTCCCAAGTTAAACGCAGCAGGAAGCATTGTGGTTTAATGGGGCCAAAATGAGAAAGAGGGCACCTAGCCTCCAGCGCTTGTAAGTCGGGAAGATACAACATTGTTAACGTAGCATTCCTTCCCAGCATACGGCAATGGCCAAATACCTCAGATCAAATTAGACGGTCACTGAGATCCTGCATCAAACGGCTGCCAAAAGGTGAGCGTCGACATCAAAACTGCAAAAACAAGGTATCACCGGCGCCGGTGGACAGTGGTTATTTCACAGATGACAGATACTGCCTTTTTGTAAACAAATCTGCCAAGTATATGGAGGTGCAACGATGTTATTACTGGATAAAGTTCCAAATCAAGAGTAACGTTTTGAAGTTTCGAAAAACCCTAGATTATATATATATGTACGTGTGTTTGTCAACTAATCTACAATAAATTATACATGTTTGCATGGCATGCATTGTACCTGCATACACACCTAATTCAACATATATTTGGAAGGTTAGAGGGGAGGTGTGGGAAGGTTACCTATACTCGTAATTAAAGAATTTATGGTTAAGTTTATTAATATCATGAAGAATTTTCTTTGCATCAGCTTTATGTATATGTGTGTCTGTTAATTTTAAATATTCATCAAATTAAGCATGGGGTGGCAAATTCATGTGTGCGTGGTCGGAACCTTGCGACAATTCTTAGTAACCTCGTATATGTGTATATTAAGTCCCGGGTAAATTTGATGCCAACTTTTAAAGAAAATTTACAAGTAACTTCATCTTAATTATTCTATATTCTTACATGCACAATAGACAATAACTAATCAGGCTGGCATCTAACAAAGAGTAGCTGTATAGGAATTAGGGCGACCCCTACTTTTATTTGAAAGCTATTTAGTCAAATTCAAAAAACCGTACAACCTCTTTCTAAAGTTTGGCCAAATTAATTTAACCATTAATACATTACCAATCTACTATCTTAGTTAGACTAAACTTTTCTCAAACACTATACATTTTGTGTTATATTATACGTAGGCACACTCTATGTAAATATATTGTGGCAGCTATAGTACATATAAATGTAGTTCACTTCTTTTGTAAGAAATAATGGGTTGTATATGTATTTTCACATGATGATAGGATATTATATTTTATCCTTATATATTCTGGTAATTCCAAGAAAAATAAATTAGCACATTGAATACTTATTTGTAGTCTTTAAAGGAACAGCCACTGTTTCCCGGATTTAGCTGAGTTTGAATCCTCCATCTCAAATTTTTAAAAATAAAATAAAAATTATTTACTGATTTTAACTTGTTTCATTAATTAGACTTAACTTCTTCTTTTTATTTATTTTTTTATTTATTGAAATACTACTATTCGGAGGTGAATAAAAAGGTTTACATGGAGTTCAGGTAAGATAAACCTAATTTCCACACCCATCTCTTGACCTTTCCAAATGTAAGTTTTGGTGAAGGTCATGAGATTTAGCAGCATTAGCTGTCCGATACAAAGCCAAACATATATAGTTATGTACATTAGTAACATATATATATTATATATAAGCTAGAGTTTGGAAACTTCAAACGTAACTCTTGATTTGGGAACTATATCCACTGTTGACATCATAATACCTATCCCAGAGCATAACACCTCCATACTTGGCAGATTTGTTAGCGTAAGGCAGCATCTGTGAGATAAGCACTTGCGGAGACACATAACCACTTCTCGCCGCCGCCGGCGAAGCCGGAAGTCCAATAAACATCTTCTTCGCCGGTATAGTGCCCCACTTTCCCCATGTACGAATGAAGCCGTTTGGATTAGTGGAATACTGACAATAATTGTTATAAAACTGAGCCCAAACATAGTCAAATAGGCCAGTTGAAAGTGCATCATTCAGGTGCTTGTCAGGAAATGGACACTGTGGCGCTGCTGTTAAATACACCTTCTTTCGCGAACTTTGTCCGTGCTCTGATAACCTACGAGCAAGTGCAGCATAGTGGAGTCGGCCCGCCTCGATGTCAAAGTCCACACCGTCGAGAACGGCATTTCCCAGTGGTCTGGACTCCGATTGTCCACCCAAGAAGTTGTTCCATATATAGTCTGCCACGTTCCTAGCATCATCATCAGAAGATAGAGTGTAGCTGCCTGCACCGCCGCCTATAGATATCAAGACTTTGATGTCTCGGTTTTGGCAGTATTTGATGTCACTGCTCACACTTTGGCAACCATTTGAGGCTGGACTGCAGTGACCAGCTAAGTTGATTTGAGGTTGTTGGCCATTGCCGAAGGTTGAGAGGAATGCTATGTTGACAATATTGTATGTTCCAGTGGCACAAGTGTTTGCTAGGCTGCCCTCCTTCCCATTTTGTCCCCAGTAAACTACAAGGAGTCCTGCATCTGAAATGAAAACCAAAAGAAGCAGAGTTGGTAGGGAGAGAAGAAGGGTTTGAGAAAGTTTGATTGCCATGCTAAATCAGTGTCTAAAAGTTTAGTACTAAGAGCTTGTTATGATCAAGAATTGCCAAGGATACACTAATCTATAGTAATTTTTCTTAGTTTATTCTGTGTACACCCGGGTTTACTTGACTTAAGGTCAATCCGACACTAAGTAATGGATAGTGACCACTGGATTAGAGAAAATACTATGTCTCATGGAGAAAAAAATAAAAAATCCCACTATAGTTATGGATGAGATCATCTGTCCCAAAGAAAAGATTATTCCATTCTCTGTGCCTCCATCTAAATCCTTAAACTTCAATAATTGATGAACCATTAGTCAAACTATTTTCTTTCTAATTACACAACCACTTATGGTTTTGTGTTTTGTTTTGTTTTGTTAATTAATATAGTGTTTTTAATTTTCTTTTAGCAAGGAGTTATCTGCCCTGTGCATTTTGCATCTTCTGCACTGTATTGTCTAAGATGCAGTCACCATTCTCACAAACCCACGAATGCTTGAAAGGTTCAGAGTTTTTATTTGTGGTGCTCAAACCTCAACCACCATTCCTCTCTCTCACCCTTCTATATGGAAGAGCATCTTCCAAGCTTCTTTTTTCTCTCCCTCTGGAAACCTTACAGCCCATTTTGAATTTATGTTCCTAATCTCTAATCCAGGACCAATTTCCTCCATATCTTCCTTACACAAATAACAGTGATCACTCTCCCAAATGACACAAAACAACGTTCATGACTCAAATAAACCAATCACAAAGCACTAATGGAAAATTTGCTAGAACATCGATCGGAAGGTTGAAACCTGAAAATGGATCAGCCAACTAGTGATGATGACAAATATCATTATTAATCTAATTAATATAAACCAATGTTTGCTACGTATGGTGCTAGAAAGCCTAAAAAAAAAAAAATTGACAATTTTAAGATCAGATTTAAAAGAAAAAATAATTCATAGCCACTACTGGATTGCTTGGCTGGGTGCTTTTTTGAGGCGTGCGTTCGGTCGATCTCCTTCCACTTATATGTAATGATGGAGAAAGTGAAGTCCCAGCGAGTAGTAGTACTCGAGCATATAGGTTTCAGGCCTGGTAAAAAAATCATTAAAAAAAATTCGAACTAATTAACAAAGAAATTATATTACTCAGAGTAACATTTAATCAAATAGCTTTTTTATATTTTGTTTAGCAATATTTAATGTAGTTGACAATCAAAATATTCTGTAGAAAATTTTAAGTATAGGGGTATGTATTAGGGTTTTTCGATATCATATCATATTTTAGATATATTTGAATTTTTTTAACCAATTTTCCTTATAATTATTATTTTAGCTAGTTTGGAATGAAAAGTCAAATATACCCTTAATAAATTTCGTTGTTAATTCATCATTGACAAGTAAATTCGTCGCTAAATTCATCTCTGACGAAGTGGTTCGTCGCTAATGACAAAGTGCTTCGTCAAATAGTTCGTCGCTGAAAGTGCTTCGTCGCTAATGACGAAGTGCTTCGTCAACTTCGTCGCAATGAATTTATCACTTATTTTTTTTAAAAAAAAACTTTGTTATGAATTTCAATTTTTATACTCGTTGATATCTATTAAAGGTTATTATGATTTTTTTTTATCTTAATCTATATTTTTTTCATATAACTATTTAAAAATTTTAAATATATAGCTACAAAATATTTTGATGAATTGTAAAAAAAAAATTAAAAAAATAATTCATCGTCAAAGGGTATTATTGTAATTTTAAAATAAAATAATTATTTTTTAAAAAATTAATTAAAAAAATTCAAATAACAATGAATCTGAATATAACCTCAAAAAATCATATGTATTATTGTGCTGTAATTCAGCTATTGTGTCCGATCAATAAATCAAAGTCATTAAAGTCATTTGGCTTTTACTTCGAATATTCAAGTTTGTTGTCATTTCGTTCTTAGCTACGTTTTGAATTGAATAGCCTTTGTGGCTTAAGGTTTCACTATTCTCCTTTATTCTTTCCGAATTAGTGTTCTAGGATTTGTTTGGGTGTAAAAATAAGAAAAAGGGTGCAAGACGAATTAAAACTGAGTGCTTTGTATGAAACCGAGCGTATAACTAAAACGTCACTATTGTATAGGAAGAATTCTCACTGAGCAGGGCCGAGAGGCTGAAGATGGAGGAATGGCCGAGCCCGTAGTTGGAAGAAGAAGAGCTCATGGACCTGCCTAGCTTGGAAGCTTAGAACGAATGAGCCGTGGGGAGGCAAGGAAGAAAGACGGACTTGGGGAGGAGCTATCATTACGTGGTTCAAGGCTTGGCTCGGGCCGTGAGCCGCGGCGGCTCGGTAGTGATGGCTCGGAACAATTTCCCTGGCTCGAATGTGGTAAGAGCGAGGAGGGTTCCAAAAGGAAAGTTCACTCAGTAGTAAATGCTGGATACTTTCCCATATTTCACTTACCAAAGCTGGGAAGGCCCATTATGACTTGCTTAAATCGGGGCGCTAGGGTTTCAAGCCCTCATCTTGATGGACAAGGTAAAGCCATGCATATATATATCTCTTGATAACTCAAGCAAGCACGCAATACTCTACATTAGAATTCAGCGAAAGTCCAAAGCCGATTAACCGACTTGGCGGAGGTTCTTTGGCGGTACCACCCAAAGCTTTCACGCTTTTCCTTAATTCTTGATTCACGGTGGTGCTAGGAAATTTAACCGTTTGTGGAGCAAAATTGACATAAACAGTTTGCTAGAAGGAGGCCACGATCGAGTTTTGCACTAAAACCATGAGCCTATTTCCAAGTAACTCGCCAAAAGACCATACCCAGCAGCGTTAGTCTTTCTAAAATCGCGCGCTGAAAGACAAGAGGAAGAACTCACCCCTATCCAAAAGGCGTAGCGGGCCCCTCATTACTGAGGAGAACCCGGTATGGTGATGAGCGTGTAGATCAACTCCTCGCCGGATGGAGGAGTTGGTGCAATCCACTCGAAAGCACTCCAAAGCGGAGCGACACACGGGAGAGGATCAATAGGCAAAGCTGTTGGAGGCCTTCAATGCCGTTGAGAACAATTCGAGGCGAGCGGGTTGATTTGAAACGAAACGCCGCGAAAAGTGACTTGCTGAGTGGGGCGAGGCCGGACCGAGGATGAAGGTAGCGGCGAGAGGTTGGTCCGCTCTGGGAAAGACCGCCGAGGATGGAGACCATTCTCGGAGGACAACGAGAGAGGGGGAAGAAATAAGATTTGGACTCCGCGGATGAGTATATCCCTGAAAGGAACCGACCGAAGCCATACCACTCTAGAGCGAAGCATTACTACACCCGGGAAGATCGGCTAGCAGAGAGGATATGGCGAGGGCGAACCGAGATTGGTTGGGCGATGGATGAGACACCGTTGTGGGCGAAATCCGCGGTCGATACCGGCGGATTCTCTCCCCAAAGTTCACTGCATGCGATGGCATAGCCGATCCGCAGGATCACATAATTCATTTTAGGCAGGCCATGATCCCAACATGTATACCCCAACCAAAGCGCGACGCCGTGATGTGCAAGGTGTTCGCATCAAGTCTGAAAGGTCCAGCTTTGCTTTGGTTCAGCCGTTGTCAGCCATGGATTCTTTTCATCTGCTCCCTCGACCCAATTTGCATCCGGTCGGCAATATAGAAAGGACCGGATGATTTATTTAGGGTTCAACGAAGGAGTCCACGAGGACTATATTCAACGATTTAACGACATGAAGGTGGAAATTATGGATTGTCAGGCGTAGTGGCATGCAACGCCTTCAAATGATAACACCAAAGTTTATGACTACATGGTCGGAAGAAACCCGAGTCTATTGCAAACTTTACAAAAGGCCCGGACTTTTGTAGTTTTGAGGAGGAAGCGCTTGGGCGTCTGTGGCGTTAAGGAAGGGCGAATTGCCGATTGGAGGAGAAGAATACCGTGATTCAACCGTCGAGGCTCGGGATAATAGGTTCTAGAATATCCTAGGGACAAAGATGACCGGGGTAGGAAAAGGTTTAACCAAGACTACGCCAGTGGGAGCAAGCGAGCCCAGAGAAGCAGCGAACGATCGATGCGGACCGTCGAGAAAGTTCGGGTTGACCGTGTCCCCGCTTCAGTTAGTAGCATGGAAGCGATTCATGAAGTCCGGTGCTCGAATTTGGACGAAGAAAAGGATAACTTCGAAATGGTGTTCCAGCGCAGGACATCGCGGAGGAATGCCGCATTCAAGCGAAAAGAAAGAATTGCGGCGGCTATCCGGCGATTCGTTGAGCATCGGAGAAATGGGGCGGCGGGAGGAATCCCGAGGAAAAAAACCGCCCGCGCAACAATGTGGAGAGTAGAAGAGTCATTCACTCCATTCATGGCGGAACGCGTGGAGGAAGGCGTAGGGAGGATAGGAGATGCAGGATCCCTATTGCTCAGTATCGAGCGCAAACGAAGATCCCATATAGTGTTCATGAGAGGATACTAGCGCGATATTTCCCCAAGGCAGCGTTGGTAGTAACCACGGGCGTTGGAAATGCGTGAAGAGGATTTTAGTTGTGATAGGGAGCTCGGCGAACATCATCTTCCCAAGACTATAGAACAAATGGGAATCGGTTGTCCGATATCCGACCTACCGCGCAACATTGGTAGGGTATGATGGCAATGAGCGTGGCGGAGGAAAATTGACTACCGATTACCACCGCCAGGGAGTGAATCGGTTAGCGAGATGATTGTGGTGGGCGCACCCACTACAATATGATTTTGGCCTTGGTTGCATTCCATGCGGTGTACCATCTACTTACCACCGAAGATTAAATTCCAGGGAGAAAGTGGAGGAATTGCCGGAGATCGGTCGAGCTTCGACTTTCTATGTCAGCCTTTGGATGGAAAAATGAAATAAGATTACTGAGAGGGTGGCCCAGTAGAAAAGATGGATGCTGGAGGATCTTGAGGAGGTGCCACTAGATCCGGACCACGGCAATTACCAAGATTGGGACCAGTTGGACGATCCAACCCGGTGATCCGATTCTTGAGGACCACCGTAGCACCTTCGCGTGTCTACGGATGATATGGTCGGAATAGATCCAAGCATAATATCTCATAAATTGAATGTAGATCCTTTGTACGCGGTTAAAAGCGGAGGAAGTTTCCGGCGGAACCAAATTATAAACGAGGAAATTGCGAGTTAGTAAAAGCGGGTTTGTCAAAGAAGTCGATACCAGATTGGCTGCCAACGTGGTGGTGGTCCGGAAGAAAAATGGGAAGCCGGGGTTTGCATAGATTTCACAGACCACAGGCGAAAGGATAGCTTCCCTTTGCCCAAGATTGATGAGATGGTGGATGCGGCCGCCACGATCCGAAGCCATGGATGCATACTCAGCTACAATCGATTTTGCACCGGATGACCGGGAAAAGGCCCGTAATGAGCGGGAATATTCTCGCTATAAGGTTATGCCGTTCGGATTGAAAACGCTGGGCTACTTATCAAAGGTTGGTCAACAAGATGTTGCAGACCAAGGGTTCCTGATGGAGGTCTACATCGGCGACATCTTTGGTCAAGTCTATCCCGCACATGATCATATCCGGCCTCGCCCAAGCCTTTGGTGTGCTAGACGCATCGAATGAAGTTGAATCCCACTAAATGCACCTTTGGGGTTGGTTCGGGCAATTTCTCGCTACCCGGAGGGCATTGAGGCTAATCCAGTCGGATCAGGCTCGCCGACATGCCCGCAAAAACACCCGGAGGTGCGAGATTAAATGGGAGAATAGCGGCCAGTGATTTATTTGAGTCGTCGACCATTGCATTTCATTCTTCCGCCCTAAAAGGAAACAAGGGCTTTGTGTGGACGGAAGAATGTGAGCGAGGCCAACGAAGGTGCACGAGTTCTCTCCTATTCTATCCAAACCGCCGGGAGAGGCGTTATATACGTATTTGTCGGTTTGATCATGCGGTCAGCGGTGTTGGTTGGATGGAGGAAAGGAGCAAAGCTCATTTATTATGTCACCAAGCCGCGGACGCGGAGACCGTATCTTTCATTGAAAAATTGTACGCCTTGCCGTCGCCTAAGAAGTTAAGGCCATACTTCCAATGCCACAAAATTACATGGTAACCTCATATCCCTCGGGCACGCCATAGTCCCGATATCATTTGGAAGGATGGTTCGTGGACGTGAGCTGGGCGAGTATGGGATAGAGTACCACCACCAACGTGGTCAGTGTCGGCCGCAGATTTTGTGGTGAGTTCAGGCGGCCGAAGCCACCAAAGAGGCGTTTTGAAAGGTTAGAGGAACCGAATGTATCCGACGGACATGAACTCACCCAGAAAGAGCGTCGGCGGCGGAAACAATTTAAAGCGAATCGAATCACTTTGGGAACTTCACGTGGATGGGTGCTTCCGTGGAGGGCAGAGTCATGCTCGTCGATCCAGATGGCTTAGTAATGGAAGCGCGGTTCATTTCGATTTCCGCGTCGAACAACGAATCGAGTCTGAGGCTCGATTCTGGAATTAACTTGGCTCGGGCAACGGTGACGATGGGCTGACTCCCAGTTGATCGTGAGCGGTGAATGGTAACTACGTGAAGGCGAGAATGATTGCGTATTTGGAGTTAGTGAAAGGGTTGCAACTTTGAACATTTCGAACTCCGGTCAGAAGTGAAAGCGTCTTGGCGAGTCTGTGCCGCGTGGGTTAACCGCTGGCGAAAGATGTCGGAAGATTCCCGAATTCTGGCGAGCCAAGCATCGATATTTACGCCATGAGGCGAGGAGTTGATGAATATAGATGAAGTTGGGGTGGATGAACCCCATTATGGAATATCTCGCTACTTGCAAGCTACCGAGATAAAGCGGAGGCTCGGGACTTATATCCATTAGGTATTACGCGGGGAAAGTTATACAGCGATCGATCGGCGGGCCACTAAGGTGCTTGAGCGGTAAAGATTCACACAGTACTTGCTGAAATACATGAGGACATTGTGGAAATCATTGGAGGACGGTGTGCCATGGCGATGTCACGGGTTCTATTGCCAACAATGCGAAGACGCCGCGGATTACTGCGCTATGACAAGTGCCAGCGTTTTGCCCCAATCACCCATGTACCGAGGAGTGACCAGTTTGTCAAGCCCGTGGCCTTTCATGCAACTGGACATTGTGGGGCCACCCCCACCAGCCGCGTAGGCGATCATCCGTGGCCACAGTTACTTTAGCAAGTGGGTGGAAGAGGCATATTCCCAATTAAAGACAAGGGCGTCGACGCTTTATTTGGAAGAATATCATATGTCGTCTGGCGGCCTCGAATCCCGATTTACAACGGTTCGCAATTCATTAGTTGGCGACTTAGGAATTACGTAAAGAGTGGAAGATTGCCATGAGATTCCGTCCCAAGACATCCACAAGCCAAGGCGGAGTCAACGAACAAGACTATCGTGACCAATCTTAAGAAACGGTGGAAGATGCCAAAGGTAAATGGCGATGAATTACGAGAGTACTGCAAGCCGAACCACCCAAGATAGGCAACCTGGGAGACCCCTTTGGTTTATGGAGCGGAGCCGTGATCCCGGAAGTTGCCTCCAACTCTTTCGTCGCCCCGATCCAAACGTGAATGATGAATTAAAGCGAAGGTCATTGGACGGTTCCGGAGGAATTGAACGAGCTTGATGCGAATGGCGGTATACCAACAATCGCCAAGTACTATAATGCCAAGGTTGCCTCGGAAGTTGAAGATGGCGACTACGTATTACGCAAAGTCTTCCCTAACACACAGGAGCTGAACGCAGGGAAGCTCGGCCCCACATGGGAAGGCCCTTACCGAGTCGTGGATGTACCCAGACCGGGGGCTTATCGCCTACAGTCTTTGAATGGGGTAGGCGTGCCAGGAGTTGGAGCTCGACTCACTTGCCGTTATTACCATTAAAGTTTGGTAGGATGAGCGATGTAATTTACATTAACTCTGTCATCTCTTGATTCAAGTCAATAAATTCAATTTTATTCATTTACATTCGTGTGAATCGAGCATTCCGTGTTTCTTTTTACGGATGAGTACAAGCTAAAAGATTCTACCTTTTCATTAATCAGCGGAGTTTCTACCCGTAGCGCATTTTAACTATGGAGTGAGGTCAAAGATTAGGTCGCTACCCGGTCGATTTGGCTCTAGATTTGGAATCACGATCTTGTCGGTCGGCGAAATGGCAGGACCGTCCGGAAGGCTAATTGTCCACCTCGGCCGGCTCGGAGTCGAACGGAGGAAATCGGCGTTGGACCGACTTGGAAGGCGGCGAATCGATTAGTTAAGTCAATTAAGTCGATAGCACGACTGGTCAATTAAAACTAAATTGAACGCTTTCAACAATTACACTCATAAGGAAATAAAGGCAAGACATTCATTGACAATTTCAAAGTTTATACAAGTGACGGATGTACCGTCGAACAAAAAGAACAAACAAAAAAGAAAAATAAATTCTAGTCTTGAGCTCATTAGCGTTCGCAGCACGGGAAGTTTGGCCCGGACCGGACTCTTCATTCGAAGGCAATCTCATAGCCTCTTCGAAGGAATCGTTCGGTTCGGCATTGTCGAGGGCGTCACGGGTTGGTTCACGCGGGAGGGCATCTCCTTCATCCGGCTCATCCTCACCCGAGGTGATCTCCAAATCCTCTTGACCATCCTCCTCTTCGTCGCTAGGGTCGGGAGTGGCCCAGTCTTCGGTCTGCCCGGCCTTGAACGCCTTGATCATGTCGTTGGTGTTCTTAAGGATGGCGTCGATGGCTGCCTTCTTGTATATATATTTTTGGCTCGGGGCCATGAGCCACCTTGGCAGCTGCCGCTCCCCTGACTTGGCGTAGTGAGTCCGAGGGCTTAGCTCCCTATCCTTCTCGACTTTTGGTCTCGGACCACTTCCTTCCAAACCGCCTTTTGTGGCCTCCGGCGGTTTGTTTGGCTGAGGTTGTCTTCCTCAAGCTTTATTGGCCTGGCGTTGATGTAGGCTCGGCTTCTTTGAATGCCTTGTCCACCTTGATGACGCATCATATAAGTACGGGCATTACGGCGAGCCGCAATTCACATTCCAAGTTAGAATTTTATGAAGGGGATCAAAGAAACAAGAGTAGTGTTCGTTACCTTCAAGGCATTTTGCTCGACCTCCAAGCCCACTTCATCGGTCATCTCCCTTAAGAGGCGGTCATGGCGAGTCATGAGAGAGTCAACGATCGGGCCGAAAATGAGTCCCGGATGGTAGTATCCTCCAACCAAAGCATTGATGTAGTTTGTTTTTCTTTGCCCTTATCTTGTGGGGGCTGGAACGTCTTGGCCTCTTGGGAGGGAGAGTCGCCGGAGGAATGGCGATTGGTAAGGAGTGGGCTCGGCGGCGGCGTTCAAGGTTGGGCGCTCCGGCCTTTGTCCGACGCAAAGACGCACCACCTTTGCTGCGCACGCTTCTTCTTCTTAGTGGCCTCTTCGGCCTTGGATATCTTCATCTTGAGCTTGCCCATATCGGCCGCAGGATAAGAAGCCAGAGGTCGGTTAGCACGCCGCATAAAAGCCTAATGCAACCCGAGAATGTGTAAGACGGGACTTGAGTGTAGGAAGAGGATACCTTCGGGAATTTCTTGGACGGTTGGGTGGGCCTCCTCTTCAAGGTTACATTCGCCTGCATTCAGGAAGTTTTTCCGAGGCGGCCGCCTGCCGGCGGAAGGAGTCTTGAAAGTATAGAGAAGACTTTTGGTTTTAGTCTGAAGAGTGTCGGATCACGTTCTTTTGTTGGCGGTGATCCCGAGTTCCGAGATTGGTGCTGTGAAGTGCAATGTCGATTCGATCTGCATAGTCACGGGAAAAGTTTTAGTAAGCTAAATTTTATACCTCTTTCCAGGAAGCGGATTCCCGATTGGGCGTGCAGCGGGTTGCATAGACCCTCCTCTGCAAAAAGTAGCGGTCTTTCCTTTTGTCACTTGTGGGGCATCTTGAACAACCCGATTCGCCCGGCGTAGAGGTGTATCTTCCTCTTGGGTTTCATGTAAGAAATACAAAAAGTGGCCATGTCGATTTGTAGGCGCGACTTCTCCGATTGGACGATGAGCCACAACAAGTATCGCCGGTGTTGGCATAAGTTGGGCGCGATCATCGTAGAAGTTCAGCCATGTTAATGATCGCGGTGGAAGAGTCGAGCCCTATTTTGAAGGCGATCTCGATGCGGATCCACCCGTCGCGGGAGTCTCTCTCTAAGGGTTAGGGCGGATAGCTTAATTTGGCTCGGCATGTCAAACCTCTCCTTATGCGACATGTCGCTTTGTTTCAAGGCGAAGGTATATCGTCTTGATTATCACGGTCGCATGGTTATCGGTCAGGACCTATTGCGCTGGGCCGTCTACCCAATGCTGGGGTTGGATTGGGGTTCCTACGTTAGGTTTGTCGACTTTTCGGGCGAGGGTCCAGGAGGAGGAACCGCCCCGGTTTGAATTTTTCCTAACTAATTGTTCCTCAACCGCCGGATCGGATCAGGGATTCCATCGTTGGAATGAGGAAAGGATTTGAAACCTTTAAAGGCTAGAGGATTGGAATCGACCGAGGCTAGATCGGGCGGAGTATAGCCGAAGAGGTGAAGTCATTTGAAACCGAAACTGGGCCGGGATTTCGATCAAAACTCGCGAATCTCGTAGAAATTGTGGAGAAGTGTTAGCAGCGTCGAGTTGTGCTTTCGAGAGCGGTCTTAGGGTTGGAAAATCACGCATCGGTTGGAAGTTTTGGTTAATGGAAAGCGTTTGGGGAAGAAGCGAAGTAGAGGTTGCAGGGGAGTTTTGAAAAAGGGAAGTGAGGATGAAAGCTGAAGAGTTAAGGTAAAAAGGGTTTTCGGTTGGGCCGGTTGTGAGCACGAAAGGTTGCGATCGGAGTTACGGATTTGAATGAACGGTTATGATGTGATGTGCCTCTTGCCTTGCACGATGCCCACGCTCGCCATAATGTCATGGTAAGTGAAGCGGCAGTAGAGTGTCGGAAGGGCGTTTGATTTTCCCTATGTAGCGAAGAAGCATTGAGAATGTTTCGAACGAGCCACGGTGTTGGTAATACTCGCGAGTCACTTTGGCTCGGTGGGGATATAGGAAGAATTCTCACCGAAAGGCGGTAGAGGTGAAGATGGAGGAATGGCGAGCACCGTAGTTGGAAAGAAGAAGAGCTCGCGACCCGGCCTTGGAAGTCTGCCGAGCCAAATGAGCCGGTCCGTTTGGAGGCTTCAGCAAGGAAGAAAGACGGACTTCGGAGGAGCTATCATTACGTGGTTCTGGAGAGCGCTCGCGTCGGACGCCGGCGGCTTCGGTAGTGATGGCTCGGAACAATTTGGCTCGAATGTGGTAGAGCGAGGAGGTTCCAAAGGAAAGTTCACTCCGTAGTAAATCTTTGGATACTTTCCATATTTCACTTACCAAACGGGAAGAAGCCCATTATGACTTCTTTAAATCGGACGGCCAGGGTTTGAGCCCTCATCTTGATGGACAAGGTAAAGCCATGCATATATATATCTCTTGATAACTCAAAGCAAGACGCAATACTACTACATTAGAATTCACCGAAAGTCCAAAGCCATTAAGCGACTGCGTCGGAGGTTCTTGGCCTAATCACACGTTCCCCAAAAGCTTTCACGCTTTTCCTTAATTCTTGCAGATTCACGGTGGTGCTAGGCAGGAAATTTAACCGTTTGTGGCGGAGCAAAATTCGACATAAACAACTATAATACAGTGAGTCCTTGCCGGAGCTTTGTAGGCGTACGTGAAACATTAATCATCAAAATAATTCATGAACGCCTTTCATAAAAAATAATAATAATTGTCGTTCTAATAATTAAGTAGTATTAAGAATTTAAAAAGATTTTAATGTGGATCTCGTTAGCTTTATAATTCTTTAAAAGCTTAGATGAGTTGCAAATTTCTCAATAGATCCTTTTTCGCTTTAAATAAAACCGAAGTAACCGAGCAATAACGAAGCTTGTCAAAACTCAAACCACAACATTCATAAATCAGTACGATGAAACAGTCAGCTTTTTTTCCATTTTTGGTTTTGTTCACAAGAAGCAATTCAATAAGACTAAACAAACAATTTGTTTTAAAAAAATATTAAGGAATTATATACTATACGATTTCTTTTTAAGATCACGATAAATATTCAGGAAGACGTACGTGTTATGTAACAAAGATTAAACGATGTTAATCTAAAATCTATTAAATCTATAAAATAAATTTATTAAAAAAGAAAAAGCCAGCCAAATAAGTACTAATCGAGGCCTGGAAGCTTCCATCAAATTCTAGCCCTTTATGGAATACATCCTTGCGCCCCCGTAGCAACTCCTCTACAGTCACTTCCAGCTGCAACCTACAAGCCGCAAAACCCACTTTTCGAATCATGCAATGACAACTTGCCACCAATTTCCACAAGTTTTATTCTCTAAGATAACGGCCGCAGATAATCGTAGCCTTTTGTCGAAGGGGTAGGCCACATCAGACGACACGTGGTCTACAACGACAGGGTATTATGTGGAAGGAAATGTCCAGATGCTTCATCGTTAAGTGACGCGCGAAACCTCTGGCAGACAGCCGTTAGACTTTTTGGCCTTTTTCCCATTATAACCTTCGTATATAAAACGCTAGTATCCGAAGCGCCCGATTTCAAACCGAAACTGTGATCTCAAAAGAGTAGCCAAAGCTAGAGACAGACAACAAGGAAGCGATTTTGATCATTTTTCGGGTTTGCGGACCGCTTCATTGCGCTGAGAACTGAGTCATTCGGATTGTGGAACAGTTTGGTGGAGCATTCGCTTTTTTCTGCATTTTATAGCACGCGTTCATAATTTGCTCGAAGGATTGAAATATTGTAAGTGGCTTTCCTTCTCATAGTTTATTTCTTACTTGCTTAGCGAAAAACAATAAAGGGTCAGATTTTGTGTCTGTTTGGTTGCTGAGAAATTGTAGGGAAGGGAAGATATAGACTCTTGTATTTTGTGAAATTGTGATTATAATTTTACTGGCAAATTCTACGAAAGTTGACAACCAAATTGGCAATGTTTTAAAGGTTTTGATTGTGCAATCCTTGGATTTAGATTTTTTAAGTTCTGATTGACCTACCAATTGCTTGGGTGCTACATGGTTTAGTCTAGGAAAATCAAATTTTGTTCTTGTTAGTGGTTGTCTGCCAGTAGGATGGGAAAAATTGAATTTTTACAGTCTTGGAATATTTTTGAGGTTGCATTTTGTGAAACCTCCATTGGAATGTCTTTAGAATTTGTTCTCTGTTTTTCTTTAAGCCTCTAATGAAGCTCTCCTGTTTTTCTGTCAGCTTGTCTTCTTTCTGACCAAGTTATTGCTGGTCTGTCGATGTAATCCTCCTTTTCTGGAGGCTTTTTAGTGTTGTTGATGAATCTTTCGTATTTACTTAAAAAGGTCGCATTTTATGTGAAACTAAATGATATGAGAACTACTTTTACCTTTGTTATTAACTTGGTGAAGCAGCAGAGAGAAGAGAGTAATTGTTTTGTGGTTTAGTGTCAATATTATCCACACACTATGTTGATTTCCTCTGTCCTGGCTTGCTAACCTGAGTTGGGTGGTTTGCAGTAGTATAGAGGAGCGGTCATCCGGTGCCTCTGTGTTAATATTGTCGGTGAGAATGATGCCTCCATATATGTACATGGATTCATGCCCCCATCAAAGCCACCAAACCCCTTTTACTCCCCGTCAAGCCTTTCCAACTAATATGCCAGTGGATCCAGCCAGACCTGCTGCCTTATTTGAGCCTTGGCCGTATGGTGGTAATTATAGCTATCCTACACCTTATCATTCCTGCTGCAACAATGGTAACTTTCCGGGCTATTACGGTTTCAGACCTTATGCTTATACCCCCATGCCATCACCGTTGCACTTCGGTGGAGGTTATCCTGTTCATTATGCTCCTCCTCCACATTATTCCATGGAATTGCCTAGGTATGAATATGACAAGAACATGCCTCGGAGTTATCACTGCTATGGCTGTCCTAATCATCCCTACAACTCTGAGGAAAAAGGTGTGAAGATTGAAGAACAGGAACCGAAAGTTGTGGAAAAGAAAGGAAGTGACTCTTTGGTCCCAATTTGGGTGAAAAATTGCCCAGATCCTATCATATGGGTTCCGCAAGATTATCTGCATAATAAAGAGCAAAGCAAACCCTTTGAGTCAGAGGTGGCGGAGCAACAAAAGTACTCAAGCAAAACAAAGCATCCAGAGAGTTTAGAATCTTCTGAACAGGAGCCGAGAATTTGGAATGGATGGTTCCCTTCTGACATGAACAACGTCAAGTCTCTGGTGCATGGTGGAGATGGTAAGAGAACTCATGATCAACAGAGTAAGGAGCAAAAGAGGGACTCTCCATTTCCATTTATCTGGATGCCTTCTTATGATAATAAGCAAGACCATGGAAAGGACAATGCAGATATGATTTCTGTGAAGGATCAGCGAAGTGAGGATGGAAAGAGACAATTCCCTTTTCCCATCATTTGGATGCCTGCTTATGAGAAAAAGCTTGAAGAAGCTGAAAAGAAGGGTAATAGGGATACAAACTCACCTTCAAAATGTGAAGAAAAGCAGCCACACATCTTCAACATTGTTCCAGCAAAGGATCCCGGTGATGACACTGTCAAAGACAAGTCTTGCGCAAATGAAGAGAACGCTGACTCCAAGGGTGGAGCTAATATAGAGAAAATTGCTAATCACAGAAGCATACCTGTGATACAAATTGAACCACATAAGGAGGAGGACTCTGAAGACGCTACAAGAAGAGGAAGAGATGTTCCTGTGAACAGGCCTTCTTCAACCAATGCTCGAAGATCATCTTCCCCACCCAAAACGCCTAAGCTTTCCCCTGTTTGCCTTAGAGTTGATCCTTTGCCAAGAAAGAATAATGGAAATGGAACCTCACGGTCTCCTAGTCCTCCTCCTAATGTCAAAAGACGGGCGCATTGAGAATACCAATGACACTGTGAAGGAATCTGCTTGCTTGAAAGAGAACTCACAACAGGATTCGAAATTGGAAGAAGGTATTTCAAGCAGCAGCAAAGAGGTGCAACTGAATCAGAAGGAGAAAAAGCTAATTAAAGTTACAGAAAGGAAAACTAGTGACAATTATGATAGGGGTCAAACGAATGTGTCCCCTAGTAACTTGCCAATGCAGTCCACAGCTGATGCCTCCAATAAGCTAGTCATTGAGAAACCAATGGAAGAGGGAGATGAATATCAGACAAAGGAGGATCCAGAAGCAAGCGTGGTTGGTGATGCCATAGCTGACGAACCAGTAGAGGAAAAGAAAGCTACAAATCCTGAAAAATCAGATAGTGATGAAAAGAAGACATTATCAGAAGAAGAAGCTGCTGTACTTATGCAGTCTGCATACCGTGGGTTTGATGTGAGGAGATGGGAGCCATTGAAGAAATTGAAGCAAATTGCTGAAATTCGTGAACAGTTGGTTGATGTTCGTAACCACATTCAAACCTTGGAGTCATCTTCTGACCTCCAAAAAGATAATAAGCAGAAAGTTTTAATTGGAGAGAGCATAATGAGACTCTTGCTGAAGTTGGATGCTATTCAGGTACGTATGTGGCTTGTTTGTCAGTTAATCATCGTCTGTAATGTAATGCTTGTTTCTCTTATTCTGTGTGAAAAAACTATTATCTTGGTTAAGGCTTCTGTAAGAAAACTATTATCTCGGTTAAAGCTTAAGTTGATAACTTGTTTGAAACCTATAAAGCGAAACCTATAAAGTAAGTGAATGGCACAAATGTCGCACATGCATCCACTTTACATGTGAGAACACATAATAGAGGCTGTTTGACGTAGTTTTTGAGAAATAATTGAAATCCTCTAGTCGTGCTCATTGATTTTGGGTGATATAGGAAATGCAAAGTAATATATTGATTATGTAATCACATTCTTTATCTGTTATTTGATTTGGACTTTGGCATTATGGTGTATATAAGTTTGGGATCTGTTTTCCTGATGTTTTCCTCTTTTTTGTATAACTCCTGCGTAATACATCTTTTAAATTCTGATTCTTGTATATTGTTTATCTCCTGCTAAACAGGGTTTACACTCCAGTTTAAGAGACATCAGAAAATCCTTGGCAAGAGAGCTTGTAAATCTTCAGGAAAAGCTTGACTCTCTTATGATTGGAAATAGCAAAGAATCAGAAGTGGGGGTGGATTTCAAAACGAAGCAAGAGCTTGGCACTGTAGGCCAGAACAGTGAATGCGTGTTAAAGCAAGAAAAACATGAAGAAATAGAACATTATGATAGCGAAAGCACACAGGATTCTTATGCTGGTAGTGTTGATATGATAGAACCATGCCAAGATGAGTCTCTTCAAATGTTTGATTCGGGGCATAGTTTGAAGGGCAATTCTTCAGTGTCTTCCTGTGAGAGTATTGTCCAACACTTTGTTGCAGAAGATGATCGTCAGAAACTGTCAATTGCAAGTGATGTAAGCCTTAGACAGCCTGATGCAGAACCTTTAGAGGAGCCAAACGATGTAGTAGTAAATGGAGAACCTGAAGCTAGTACAACAATGGTGGAGGAGACAGACAAGGCTGATGCAGCTTCTGAGTCCATCCAGCTTGTCCAAGCTCCTTTGGTAGTAGAAGACAAAATGGAGATTCTAAGACCTGACTTTAAAACGCCCAATGCAACGGGTATGGAGACAGAAGATCTTGAAGAACTGCCACATGAAATTACTGATGACATGTCTGCTGCACTCGAGTTTGATAAGGATACAGATGTTGGAATGAGCAAGAAAGAGGTCCAACAGGCTTCAGAACAGGATTCGACCTCAGAAGTAATTTCAGCAGCAGATTTTGATGGTGCGCCGGCTCCTGGGAAAGATGCAGAGGTGCTAGAATTGGTAGAATTTCCCATAGAAGTGATTGAGGACACTGCATCTTCCGAGTTTGAGAAGAATGGACAAGTTGAATTGGAGAAGAATGATGATTTACTAATGGAAGATAAATGTCAAGGGGCAACAGGTGCAACTCCATTGGAGGTCGTGATTACAAAGGGAAGTGAGCATCCGAATGAAGTACATGAGGATTCTAATATTGAACCAGAACAATGTGTAAAGATTGGTTGTGAGGAGGATGAGGAACACTTCGCGAATCTAGTGCTCGAAGGACTAAAAGAAGGTGAAGAAAGAGCAGAAGTCAGCAACAATGTTCCTGAACCAGAGGAATCACAACTAAAATACTCACCTGAGGAGAAGGAAACTAAGGTAGATATTGTGGGAGCTAAGGAAGAGCTGAAAGGGATTCATGATGAAATCGGTGAACATCTTTCGGTATTAATCAGGGAGGAAGGTACAGAAACCCAAGAGAAAAATATTGACGACACAGAGCAAGACAAGGAAGCTGGATTTGTAACCGCCAAAGAAGAAGTTTTTGACGGGACGACAATTGATCCAATGAATATTGGACAAGTTGAACACGATGGAGAACCAATACCTGCATCACCTACTTGCAGCCTTGTATCTACTGCTGAAACTTGCTCAGGGGTCGAAACCAATGAAAAGCTTAAAGAAGAGAATGAGAAACTAAGGAAGATGACGGAGAAGTTGATGGAAGCAGGAAAAGAACAGCTAGATGTTATATCCAATTTGACTGGAAGAGTGAAAGACTTGGAGAAGAAATTGAGCAAGAAGAAGAAACTTAGGACGAGGCAGCGTAAAGCGGCGTCGTGTTCATCTGCCCACGTCAAACGATCAAATGTTTCCATGAAGGAGAGGATTGGTGGTGCTGCGATGTAACCAGCTTATATATATATACTAGAACTTGTGTTATTAGATTTGTTGTATTTTGATCTAAAATGTTGTTTTGCTTGGATAATTGATTACAGTGTATGATTTTCTTTCGTAAAAAGTAGACTACTTCATTCCTGATTCTATCAAAGCTGTTTGGAAACTCCTGGAGTAAGCGACAAGGTTGTCGAAGGCCCTTAACCCCTTTTTTTCTTATTCCTTCTAACTAATGGCTGAGAGTACGCAAGCTAACCCATCCATGCAATATCTTCTCGCTGACATCAAATGATTCACAAAAGCAGTACACCATCAAGCTTAACAACAAGCAGACATGGCTTGACTGGCAGCCTATCGGAAATAAACTTGTGATAAGTTTTCTGGCATTGATATTCGGATTGCCGTAGTGCATGCCTGATTCAAACCCACAACATGAAGCAGTCCTTGACAGGTTCATCTCTCGTTACCCTGTTTCAGGAAGAGTTGCATTCAAAAAGCCATTTTCTTTGCGATACCTCTTAACTTCCTCCCAAGTAAAATCTGCTGCCTACATTTTCTGCTGTATTTTACTCTCACAATTTGACATAGCCTTTTCATATGCAGCGTTTTCTTCCTGCAAGAGTCAACTAAAAGTATCAGTAGGTGAACTGAAGCACTAACATAGCAAAATTGGGTAAGAAGAGAGTGGTGAATCATCTTTAATTACAAAGTGAAGCTATTGCCAAGTTGCTATTGATCATCATAACCAAATTTAAGCACTTAGTACACTCTCCTAAGTTGCTAGTCCATTATTGATTACAATTAATGTAATTAATTTTAGATTTCTTTTTTCAATATAAAACAATTTAATTATACAATTTCGTAAAAACATCATCTTTGGTAATTCATTAGCCCCTCTCCATCTTAACTCGGTCCCTGGATCAATAATTAGAGTTTGGATAAAACATGCACAAATTCACGAACACCCAAATAGACAAATAAAGCTCAAATTTTGAACATAAAAAAAAAAAAACACACACACACACACACACAAGGAAATGCAAGAACCCAGATCCGAGAAAAAACCTGTGGAATTCGAAGCAAAGCAAACCAGTTATCGGCAAGTGGCAAAGTGAGCATTCAACTGTAGAGCAACAGCTGCATTGGAAGCCAGGAAGTGGGCTTTGTCCAACACCACTTCCTACTATGTCTGCTGCCCATGCTAGCAAGCCGCCCATCTCTTTCTCTTTTGCTCTCTCTCTCTCTCTCTCTCTCTCTCTCTCTCTCTAATGGCTCTGAATCTGCATGTGAAAGTGAAAGTTTGTGACTTGAACTGGAGCAGGGTATGGATGTTCACTTCATAACTCAAATTTAAATTGGGCTTTACCAAGATGATACATTACATAAAGAAGCCAAGTCGAATCATTTTAAGTAGTGCTGAAGTCATTGTAAACATGCCGAAATAATACCTTAGATTGTTGGTCAGCCATTGAGAATAAAGCAAGTGTTTTTGCTTCATTCCCATGTCATGCACAATCACACTCACTCCACGTCAATACACTGATTTCCTGTGCATTAACTGTTTGATTGGCAAATTCCTTCTCTCCTTTTTTTTTTCCGGTGAATAAATTCCTTCTCTCCTTGGTAATACTGCAGCAATGAATTTTTGGCTTCCAAGTTTTGTGTCAATAATTACCAGCTTCGAAATAGAATGAATATTAGATTACTATGTTTGAAATTTTAAAGCTCTCAATTTTTTTTTTCCTTATTCCTTAACTCTGAGGTTGGTTTTTTATCCTTTCCTTCAAAACATTTAGACTGGAAACTCTTGGATACCTTGCAATCCTCAAAATGCCAGAAAAGCACCACCTTCCCTTTAAATCCAAACCACTTTGGCTCGATCTCCAATTCTCCATTGTCAGACATTTTTCTAAAACCCTTGTCCCACGCTATCTGTGCCTGTGTTTTGTGTCAATCTTGGCTATAACTAAAATATCTCATACACCCTCCATAACCTCCTAGTTTATCTTCACTCCACCAAATACTCAACAAGCCCCATCAATTTCAAATCTCTTATAAACAATTCCTTTTTTTGTAATTTTGTTTTTCTTTTACCACTCGAAAAACCACACATACAAAAATGTTATGGGTTATCCCTCTGGCTCTAGCTATCGCTGCTGCAAGTCTCAACCCCAACACGGTCCACGCACCTCTATTGCCCCCGCCTCCCCCGCCTCCCCCGCCACCGCCTCCCCCGCCCCCGCCCCCGCCCCGCCTCCCCGCCTCCCTCCCCACCCCGCTGCATCAGCCCCCCACCCCCACCTCCCCACCACCGCCACCACCTCTACCGCATCCGCCGCCACCACCTCCCGTCCCTAACCATGCCTCCCACGCCTCGCCTCCCCTACCACCGCCCCCCACCTCCACCACCACCCTCCCCCCCGCCCCTACCGCTTAACCCCCACAATCACACCGCCCACGCCTTCACCCCGCCTCCACCCCGCCTCCACCCCCGCTTCCACCGCCTCCCCACCACCACCACCCCCTCCACCACCACGGCCTCCCCCACCCCCCAACCCGCCTCACCCACCGCCCGCCACTCCCCACCACCACCACCGCGCCCACCACCACCACCCACCACCACCACCCCACCTCCACCACCGCCACCTCCCCTACCCCGCCCCACCACCGCCACCGCACCGCCCCACAACCACCACCCCCGCCCCACCACCACCCACCCCACCCCCCCAGCCACCTCAGCCGCCCACCCCGCCTCCCCACCACCGCCCTCTCCCCCACCCCCCCCACCACCCTCCCGCACCCCTACCCCCCCGCCCGCCACTCCCCACCGCCGCCCACTCCCCAACCACCGCCACACCACCACCCCACCACCCCGCCCCATCTCCCCAACCACTGCCACTACCACCATCGCCTCCGCCGCCACCACCACCCCGCCCGCCCCGCCTCCACCACCACGCCCGCCACCAACGCCTCCACCACCCCCGCCCCCTCCACCACCACTACCTCCCCGCCCCGCCCCCCCACCCCCCACCACCACCACCACCGTCCACACCCCTACCACAACCACCTCCCCCACCACTGCCTCCCCCACCACCGCCTCCGCCACCCCCACCTTTTCTCTTCCCCATAACACAATCTACACTGCTTCCTGATCCTTCAAAGTTCTTCGCCCCAAACCTTCTTCAAAACGCACTTCCCACAAACTCTTTTTTCCAGAACTATGCGCTCAAAAATGGTGACCAACCTGAGTATATTCACCCTTACCTAGTCAAAACTGAATCCTCCTCTCTTTCTGTTTCTTACCCAACTCGTTTCTTCACCTCGACTTTCATATGCCAGATTTTCGTAGCTGATCTCACAATCTCTGCCGTTGATAGGACCAACCCAGGTTCACAAAGGAGCCACATAATCTCTGGTTTCGATGATCTCAGTGTCACTCTGGACCTTCCATCTACCAATCTTCAATTCTTTCTGGTTCGAGGAAGTCCGTATCTTACCTGCGCTATGTCTGGTGGTACTAAGCTTTCTATCACTACCATCCACTCCATTCTCGCGTTTTCTTCAAATGATTTGCAAACCAAGTACACCATCAATATGAACAACAACCAGACATGGATTATATACTCATCGTCATCAATCAATTTGAGTCAAAGCCTTTCTACGATTACTTCTGATGAGTTTTCTGGCATTCTTCGGATTAGCATATTGCCAAATTCAAATCCACCATTTGAGTCGGTCCTTGATCGGTTCAGTTCTTGTTACCCTGTTTCTGGAGATGCTACATTCACAAAGCCATTTGCTTTGGAATACAAATGGAAGAAAAGAGGATGGGGATTTGCTTATGCTTGCCCACCCTCTCCATCTTGAACTGCTTGCTAATGACGATTCTGAAGTTACTGTTTTGGACGACTTCAAGTATAGAAGCATTGATGGTGACCTTGTTGGCGTTGTTGGTGATTCATGGGTGCTGAAACCAAATCCTGTTTCAGTAACTTGGCATTCCATTAGAGGCATCAAAGAAGAAGCATTTGATGGAATTGTTTTTGCTTTGCGTAAAGATGTTGAGGCTCTGAACTCCACTCCAATAACAACAACATCTTCATATTCCTATGGGAAATTGATAGCAAGAGCTGCAAGGTTCGCATTGATTGCTGAGGAAGTCTCTTTTCTTGAGGTAATTCCTGCAATCAAAAAGTTCTTGAAGGATACAATTGAGCCATGGTTGAATGGAACTTTCAATGGGAATGGTTTTCTATACGATCGAAAATGGGGTGGCATTGTAACTAAAGTGGGAGCACAAGATTCTGGTGCAGATTTTGGGTTTGGAGTATACAATAATCATCATTATCATCTGGGTTACTTTCTTTATGGGATTGCAGTGCTTGCAAAAATTGATCCAGCATGGGGGAGGAAGTACAAGCCTCAAGCTTATACACTCGTGGCAGATTTCATGAACTTGGGAAAGAGGTCAAATTCAGACTATCCACGCCTGAGATGCTTTGACCTCTATAAATTACATTCATGGGCTGGAGGCCTTACAGAGTTTGCAGATGGGAGGAACCAAGAGAGCACAAGTGAGGCAGTGAGTGCATATTACTCAGCAGCTTTGATGGGTTTAGCTTATGGAGATACTCATCTTGTAGCCACTGGATCAACGCTTGCAGGATTGGAGATTGAAGCAGCTCAAATGTGGTGGCATGTAAGAGAAGGAGATAAGCTGTATGAGGAAGATTTTACAAAGGAGAATAGGATGGTTGGTGTTCTTTGGGCAAACAAAAGGGACACTGGCCTTTGGTTTGGACCTCTTGAGTGGAAAGAGTGTAGGCTTGGAGTTCAAGTGCTACCATTGTTGCCCATCACTGAGACCTTGTTCTCTGATGTTGGTTTTGTTAAGGACCTTGTGAAATGGACCTTACCAGCTTTGAGTAGGGAGGGAGTTGGAGAAGGATGGAAAGGGTTTGTGTATGCCATGGAAGGGATTTATGACAAAAAAGATGCTTTGGAGAAGGTTAAGTCCTTGAATGGTTATGATGATGGGAACTCACTGTCTAACCTTCTATGGTGGATCCATAGTAGAGATATGGAGGAAGAAGAGGGTTGTGAAGGTGGTGGGAAATACTGTTGGTTTGGTCACTATTGTCACTGAATTTAAACTTGTGAAATAATATACTTTAGCAACCACCCTAATCAATAATACGAATTTATGTTGTACATGTGAACAGAAGAAAAAGAAAATCATGGTAAAAGACCATTAGTAAATAGTAATCCATATCCTTAATTCTCATTTAGTAGAACACCATTTTCACTCTCATGTTTGTCCTCGTGGTTTTATTATATTAAAGTAAAAATTCTTACGAAAGAAGACTTTTGTACTTCACCTTAAATAACAATAAAAATCTAAAACTTAAAAGTGAGTATAAAGAATTCTAATTGAAAAAAAGGCGAAAAGGGATTAGTAAGGGCATGTTTGGCTTAGTTTTTCTTTTTTTTCTTTTCATAAATAAAAAGGGACCTTTTCTTAGGAGTTATTAGCTCATTAATCTGATAGAAATTAATGTCTATTGCTATATGAGATTTGCAATGTTTATAGAGTTCCAAATAGCAAACTCACACCTCTATCATTTCTCTTCCATGGGCAGTTGGCAGGTTGAGTGCACGTGAGATACAAATAAGACGTGCCAAGACTCGAACCTACAATTTCATAATTGTATCAATGACGATAAATTGATAGAAATGTTGATTTCCTTTCGCTAAGCCACACCCTCAAGTTTATCTTTGCCTTAGTTTAAAAATTGTTTTATGTACAAAAAACTTTTCTTTGAAAACAAATAGAGGTGTGTATGGTGAAAATTTTGTAAGAACTATCCTTAATTTGAGGAGACAAAATGTTCAAAAGTATTAAAATAAAATAAAACAAAAAATAAATAAAAATAGAAGAAGAACAAGAAGAAGATGTTTTCAAATTAATGTAGTAAAGAATATATGTAGAGGGAATAATACATGAAATGCCTTTCAGAAATATGAAAGCTAGTTAGCATGTAATTCATTAATACATAATATATATAGAAGTCTAATTCCTTTATATATACAAAGTGAGCCATCCACTTTAATCAAATAATATTTACTGATACATGCATATTTATTCTGCAAAGAAAAAATTGAAAGTAAAATAATATACATTATGTATTTAATAAATTTATTTTTGTTGGCATATGTGAAAAAATATTTTTTGATAAGGAAAATTGAGTACAACACTCTCCATTGAAAGTGATGGTACTAAGTTTAAGAAACCTAAATTAAGTATATCTCAGATTTTTCTAATATAATAGTTCATGCATACTCTTTCGTGGATATTATTTTGCAATAACATTATACATCCACATAATTATTTCATATAGTCCAACACTTTTACTTAAATATTTTTTTATATTTCTTTTACACTGAATCTCCACCACCACCTTCAATTGTTGGTGCCCCCACCACCATATTGTTGGTAGGGCACCAACGATTCCAATTTTTTCTTTTAATATATTTTAATTGCAAGTAAACTTCATCACCATTTCATTACATTGCCGAACATCTTCGCCATTGATGTTCTACCACCATTTTATATCAACTTATTATTTTTAACATTTTGGGTATCATATTTTTCTCTACATATACATTAATTTGGAAAGCGATTTTATTCTAAATTTTTGTAAATTGAGTTAGCTTTTTTGTCTTATCAATTTCACTCTACTTAAAAAAAAAAAAAAAACCAAAGAGATATAAAGGTAAATAAAAAAATTTTTGTAGACCTAAATAAAACGATAAACCGAAAAATTCAAAATTGAGTTAAAAATTTAAAGTGAGCCATCCACTTTAGTCAAATAATATTTAATGATATATGCATATTTATTCTGCTAAAAGAAATTGAAAGTAAAATAATATACATTGTGGATTTAATAAAAAAATAATATACATTGTGGATTTAATAAATTTATTTTTATTGGCATATGCCAAAAAATATTTCTTCATAAGAAAAATTGAGTACAACACTCTCCACTGAAAGTGGTGGTACTAAGTTTAAGAAAAACAAATTAAATATATCTCAGATTTTTACAATATAATATTTATATAATAGTTCATGCATACTCTTACATGGATATTATTTTACAATAACATTATACATCCACGTAATTATTTCATATAGTCTAACACTTTTACTTAAATATTTTTTCTATTTCTCTTACACTAAATCTCCACTATCACCTTCAATCATTGATACCCCAGGAAAAACTCGTCTCCATCGTGATGATGCCACGCAGCAAAATTATTAATGAAATATTACGTATCACAAATGTAGATGGTGAAGTTCTGAGTTTTTTCCACCACCACACTGTTAGTGGGGTACCAACGATTCTAATTTTTCCTTTTAATATATTTTGATTGCAAGTAAATTTCATCACCACCCGCCCCACCATTACATAGTTGGTGGGGCACCAACAGTTCCTTTGCATTAAAACCCCACCAACACCTTCAGCCATTCATGTTCCACCACCATTTTATATCAACTTATCATTTTTTAACATTTTAGGTATTATATTTTCCTTTTCTTTCTTCCTTTTTTTTCTCTACATATACAATAATTTGGAAAGCGATTTTATTCTAAATTTTTATAAATTAGCTTAGCTTTTTATCTTATCAATCTCACTCTACTTAAAACAAATTATATTTTTCTTATATTCTTTCAACAATAAACCAACGTGAAGATTAAAATTTAGAAAATCTTTGATAACCATAAAACATCAAAAACAAAAAAAAAAACCAGCTACATATATATAGCACATTGAAGGGCTGAATTTTAGGATTACAAAAGGTGTGGAAAAAAAAAAACCAAAAAGATATAATATAAAAAAACTCCACGCTAAAATTCAATAATTGAGGGTGTCTGAGTACATGCTTACTACATGGCAAGAGGAATTGTTATTGAAGATGCAATTACAGATGACTGAGGTTTCAAACTCTTCTGTCCCATATTCTCTTGACCAGTTTCCTTCTCCACCACGTGGATCTTTTCCAAAATCCCAATCTTTCTTCCCCAGCTTTTTTCCTATTTCTCTTAAAGCCTTCACTGTTTCACACAAGCAAAAAACCCAAAAATTATAAAGAATCAATGAAATTTTAACTCTTTTCTTTTTCTTTTTTTTGTAAATATGAAATTTTACCTGTTTGTTTACTGAGAAAATGAAGGAAAAGTAACTTCTTTTCTTGGTTTGGAAACTTTGGGGATATAAAATAATTAAGATATCAAGAAAAGCCATAAGAAAATTTTTATCTATTTGTGCCAAATAAACTTCTATAGTAAAAAATAATCACATAAATACCCAAAAAAAATTAAGCATAATTAAAAAAAATACAACAATTACATATATAACAAAACTATAAAATGCATGAATAACTATATAAAAAAAAAGTTATAAAAATACCTTTCACCACTCTAGCTAAAATCTTCCAACAAATAGCAAGGAAATACCAACCGCAACCTACATATAAATTACAATTCTTTAAAAAAAATTAAAAACACCGATACATACCAGATCATCCAAATAATTCATAAAAAAAAATAATAATTAGAACTACTATATACTTCAGCATTAAAAATTTCAATTTTTATACCTTTTAATAATTGTATTCATAGTGTTGGAGAAATTTTGAGCATCAATGGTTTTGTTAGGCTCAAAGTTCCACAATTGACCATTGCATGTAAGATGGCATACATTGAAAATGCAAATCAAGAAAGAAGTGGTAGTAAACATCAAGGAAACATAACACCACAAAAATAAAGCCTTCTTTAGATTGCTCCCTACAATAAATTGACTTCATATTTAAAAAAAAAAAAAAAGAAGAAAAAAGAGAGAGCATAGAAAAGCCAACAAAAAGAAGGGAATGTGGATTAAAAAGGAAAATGGTATCAGAAAGATCCCAAACCCTAATAATTTCTAAAACTTGCAAACCACATAAGTTAAATATTATTTTAAAAAAACGATCTTGTTTGAAATATCAATCCACAAAACAACCGAGATAGCCTTCAGCTCCAAAACCCTAACAAATCGAGCTTATACCAAAAAAATTTACAAGCATAGTGATAGAATCATAGTGCTAGAGCGAGGAAGAATAGGAACCGAAACTCACCTACAGACACAGAGAGAGATGCGAAGAAAGAGGAGAGTTGCAAAACTATCCAAACATTTACTGCGATGCAGATTGAAGCATGAAGCAGGTAGCGAAGGAGACCGACGATGAAAAAAACGAACAAAAAGTACTGTGCAAACGAAAGGACAAAGTAGAAAAAAAACACTAGACACAACAGGGGAGCAACAAGCACTAAAAAGGCTAAAACCGTACTACCACCGACACTTATATATATTAGTAGATATATAATACACAAGTAGGATATGAATCATTTAACAGCCCAAGGAAAACGTATTTAGGAATATAATATTACCCACTGAAAGTGACAATATTGAGAGAAAAAGGGCTAAATTAGTTATAAATATATATATATATATATATACAAGGTAAAGTGGAAGCCACTGATAAGCATCATTACCAAATAGCTTACTGAATGAATGAAATACCTCTTTCCTTACTTCAAAAAAATAAATATCTTCTTACCAGCTTCAAAACCAAAGCAGACTTAAAGGTTTTCTTCACATGACAAGTAGAATAGATACGCAATACATGTACTATATACCATAAATGTATATGGACGATGAATAGAAAAATATATCAAGAAATAATGAGGAAAATTCTTCTTTTGGCTTTTCTATACCATAAATGTATATGTCAATGTATACCATAAATGTATATGTCAATCTGCTCCCTCAGTGTCTCAGAATTCTTCTTCAAGACCCCCACCTCCCTCACCTTTCTCTTTCTTTCTTATTCTGTCAATCGCAAATAACACAAAGCAAGGACGGGATACGGAAAAAACATAAAACCATGAAATAGACCCATTAAGGATACAAACCAAGTTACAAGCTTGTATAAAAAGAAATGTAAAGCAATGATCATACATACATTCTGTGCAATCTAAGTAAAAGGTGTAACCAACTATAAACTACTAACTAAAACCATGACCCATAAAGCATACAAAACCACTGAAGTTTAACATCTTAATGTCACTTTCTCATACTTCAGGTATACCAATCAGCAGGCGTACAGATATAATAAAGCATTAAAAAACTAATAGCCAAGTACAAAAACTATGAAAGTTGGAAAATATGAGACTTGGCACTTGGCAGCTCAACAAAACGAAGGGAAAAACCCACTTCCCTCATTCCCCAAAAATAAATAAATGAACAAAAATCAAATGCTACACAGTAATTGGAAATAACAGGGTTACATTCACTAATTTGCAGGTAAAATTCACCAAATTTATTCGAAATTCAACCAACAGCAAAGAATATATTAACATTTGCATTGTTCCACTACTTTTCTTAACCTCTCCCGTTATCTATCACCAGCCCAGCAAAACGGAAAGAAAAGAAAGAAAAAAATAATAATAATATGTAAAAAAAAATAGGAGCATTGATTGAGGGCATAGCGGACGCAATCGAGAAAATTGATTAAGCAACCGATAGGCATAAGGAAAAGAAACCAAAAGGAATTGAGAAAGGAATAAGGACTTAAAAGAACAAAAAACGCAGTCGTATTGGATGAAGTAAATGAACAATAGTTCCTTCTTTCAGAGATCCTTTCGATAGGCGTCCATAGGGTTCATGACCTTCCCTCCCTCTGTCGTTTTCAGCATAAAAAAACCTCAAAAAACCCAAAAAAAAAACAGAACATCTGAGAAGGAAATTATCCAATACAACATCTCCAAAATGCTAGATTCACAAAAACAATCAAAAGCCCTAGTTTCACAAAGCACCTGAAAAATTAAAATTTTTTTAGATTCGTGGCAAAATTAGCTTTCCCAAAAAAGAAAAATTTCTCACAATCAACTCGACCAATGAAAAATTTAACAAATTATTTCAGCAAAATGGAAATATTTTCCGCAAGAACAAACATCGCCAATCTCAATGCCAAAAAAAAAAAAAAAACACCCAAAGAACATACTAAAACATATTTACCACATAAAAATTTCACCGAAAAGTCAGCAAATCATGGAGTTGAGATGCGTCAGTAAATTCAGCGTAACATCCAAGACTCGGAGCAGGTAGCAAAAGGCCTGCGATGATCCGGAAATATGCCCATTTCGAACGCCAAGTTCACACAGGAAGAAAAACATCTACTGCGATGCAGATGAGTACACAAATAAGAAACAAATAAATATGAAATAAATTTTAAGAGCAAATTCTATTAGTTAAAACACAATCCCAAAATCCAGCAAACCATGAATCCAGATGGTTACAGCAAGTTCACAGAGGGAAGAAAGTTATCTAAACATTTATTGCATGCCGATGGGAGCAGGTAGCGAAGGCGTGCAGATGGGAGCAGGTAGCGAAGGAGAGGCGCCGAATGTGAAATTCCCGTAGAAATCTCTGCACTGATATAGGCCATTTTACAATTATACCCCTGCTTCCGATGCCATCTCAAAATCATAAGAATGACAAATACGTTGTAAAAAAACGGCGTCGTTTTGGTGATGCAATGGACAAACAATAAAGGGCAAATAGATAGCTGCACTGATAAAAAATAAAATAAAAAAAGAAGAAGTGACGCTAACCACCCATTATATTAAAAAAATGATAAATAGTAATGGTGCCCCACCAATGGTTTGGTGGTGGGGCACCGACGGTTGAGCAGTGCCTCCCAACTATCAACGGCTTCATACTTCAAGAGGAAATAAATAATAATAATTTAGCATGTAATATTTTAAGATTTTAAAAAAAACCCATTTAATTAATTGACAATATTAAATGGAGATCGACATGATCAAAACCCAGCCGGAGAAGAACAAGAAGATGCCAAACTTGAAAGTGGAAAGCATTGAGAGAAAAGCCTGTGCTATAACAAAAGTGAAGAGCAGGTTAACACACACTGTGATACTTTGCCTATGATTTTTAACGCTGTGGCTCAAGACCTTCCCATGCCCATCGTCGGTAGGATCATGTTTGGTTGCGGTGTTGGTTTTGCTAATCAGGTACGTCCCTTTTTATTTTAATTTATTCCTCTGTATTTTATCCATTTGAGAATAAGAAAAGAGAGCAACTTTCTCTTTAATTCTTCAATAAAAATTATGGTCATGTAAAAACTAAACAATATTTATATTATTGAGGTGTTGAAAGTTTTATAAATAGATAAAGAAAAATAAATTGGCAGTACCACCAAATAGAATCTAAAAAATCAAAACACTCCAAAGAAATTGATAGACGCACCCAAGAAAGTATCTGAGTTTCATGAAACCAAGCATCGTTCGTATAATTACAACAATAATTTAACAGGAATGTTAAGGGAACAAAATATTTTCCAACTTTATTTCCCAATTATGATGTGGCATTATATCATTGGTTCGCAAATTAATAAAACCGAATAAATGGTAAGTAAATGTAAATGGAAATTAATAGTAAGTAGCCATGTGTAAGCCATCCTTCCATTCTTCCTTGTACAATTGATAGTTCGTTGCACACATAAGAAAATTAACTACACAAAATATAAATGTGAGACTATAGCCTCAAATACAAACTATATTTTCTCTCATTTCCAATTTTCATTGTCTGTTTCTCAACTATTCGACTACGATGTGGTTTCAGGGCTTCAACAAGAGCATTCCATTAGAGGTAGTTCTAAACAGAGCATCAATGAAGAACAAAAAAACTTATAATATTTTCAGTATTCTTTCTTTATACCTCATGCATATTATAAATTATTGACAATTTTGAGGGGCCTAAATTTCATCAACAAAAAACAACTTATAATACATAATGTTAATTAATTAATTTCTGTTGATGCCACCAATTGGGGATGATGAGCGAGATTTAGTCTGAAATTCCATTTCCTCATAGAAAGCATCCCTATTAAGCTCTCTCTCTTAGAGCATCTATCTAAGGAACAATCTTTATGGCTGAGTACATAACTGCATGGAGTGATGGAGAAAAAGGAACGGTGAAGCACTTGGATTGGATTAGGAAGCTCTCTGTAGGTTTCAAAGTCTCCAAGAAAAGTGTGTGTGAACTACAGAGAACTTGATTTGAGGATGAACAAGAAGAGAAACACAAGTTTAAAAGAAGCAAGCGTTTGGGGTAACAAGTATTTCAAGAATAACTTTTGACAGATTGGTTATAAAAATATGTATAAAGCATCACGAAAATGGAAATATCTTCCACAACAACAAACATCACCGATTACAAAAAGAAAATGAGCAAACCAAAGAACAAATTTACTTCAAATATTGGAAAATTTCACCGAGAAAGCAGCAAACTATTAACTTGAGATGAGTGGGTAAATGTGCCAAATCGCTGCTCCATGAACCAGCAACAATCGTTCCTAGTTATCTTCTCCGATGACGTCCACGGCTCCAACAAGCTAACTTTCTTGGTTTGAAAGTTAATTTAAATTGATGCACGTTTTGTGGAGATTGTAAACAGAGTATTTGCCTTCCAATCTATATTCATGTATGACCCAATTGGTCTTTTCACCTTTAGGAGCTCTTCCTCTGTAGAAAACCAGGGTTTTCTTCATCCCAACCAGTGATTTGGCCTTGAAAATTTCCTTATCTTTGCCTGTGGCTTTCCAATACCCCAGCGTCAGTAGCCCTGTTGGTTCTTAAACCAGTTGGGTATTTTCTGTTTCTGACACAGAAGAAATACCATTACTTTTTGCCCCCCTCCCTAATTCATTGAAACAAACACCAAAAAGTAAAATATGTCAGAAACAACTTAACCAGAAAATTAAAAAAAAAAAAAAAACCAACTTCTAAAAAATCTCAATGAATATGATTCAGAAAACCTACAAGGCAAATTCCAAGGCTCACACTTGTTCAAATCAGCCTCGCCGATGATTTTAGCACAGAACCGGCTGTTGAGAACCTCGGATGAAAGATAGTGAGTTATGAGTTCTTCGTCTGTGGGGTGAAATCGAAACCCTGGAGGCAATTCCATCTGCTCATCTTCCTTATTAGCCCACAAGTGTTTTCCATCCCCCTAAAACCCTCTGTTTTTGTTCAATCAAACTAGAAAAATCGTTTCTCTGAATCTGAATATGGGTTTACAGCAAATGAGTTCTAATTCCCCAAAACAAATACAAAAAAGAAACAAACCTAAAGAGCCAAAACTCATAGTAAGATGAGGATCAAAGAGGGAATAAACGGGCTGTTTGTAAAAATGCCAAAGAAAAAAAAGAAGAAATGCAAAAGGTTGAAACTAGGAGGAAGAGGAACAGGAAAAAGAAAATAGGGTGACCTTGTTCCCACCCACTTCGACGCAAGTAAGGCAAAGTACAAAAACAACTGTTGCACCCACTCCCACTCACATTCACGGGAATAAAGATCAAATAGAAAAAAAAATTCGAAAAACATTAAAACGACGTCGTATTTAAACTGTATTTTCAAAACAAAAAAATACGACAAAATAGCGAGACGAAAAATAACGAAAGTTATTATAATTTGGTTAGAACCGCGCTTTATAAAGATAGATATATATATATATATATTTCTCTTGCAAAAATAGTGTGTGAGATTGACGCTTGTTGTATAATAGCCTCTGACCTGAATTCTCATGTGTATATAGTATAAAGATAAAGGATTTTCAGCATTATGTTTTGGTTGCTGTGTCTTGTGTTGGAGTTTATATGGTTATATGATATGTATATATTTTTTTAATATAAAAGGAGTGAGGTGTTTGTAGGTTGAAGTTGTCCGACAAGGGCAGTCCACTTAGGCCCAAGAAAATAAAAGCCTAAATAGCAAGTAATCGGGGCCCCACGATTCTGGCCCAACCCATACCACGAAAAAGACCAGCTGTTTGTTTCTAACAGTATTGAGGTTTGCTCTAATATTTATATTCATAATTATTCATCCCTCCCCCTCTCGATCGCTCCGTTTCTTTCGTCCTTTCATTCACCGGTACGTGCTGTCGCACTTTCTTGAAACCTCTCACTACTCTTCTTGAACCTGCTAGGGCAGTGGGTTTCGCCGGAAAATGAAGAAAGAAGACGGAAAGAGGTGGTGTGTAATGGAGATCAACCTAATCTCTGCGCAAGGCCTCAAATTGCCTTCTGGTCAGTTATGGCGAATGCAGACCTACGCACTCGCTTGGACCGATCCCTCTGTCAAGCTTCGCACCGGCATTGATCGAGTCGGCGGTGAGAACCCCACTTGGAACGATCGCTTCCTCTTTCAAGTCACCCCTGAGTTCCTCACCAGCGAGACCTCTGGAGTCTCCGTCGAGATATACGCCGTCAACTGCCTCCGCGATACTCTAATCGGTACCGTCCGATTCCTCATCGGAAACTTCCTCGATATCCATGCCAAAATCCCTTCCTTCACAGCCCTCCAAATCCGGCGACCTTCCGGAAGGTTCCACGGCGTCTTGAACATCGGCGCAACGGTGATGAGCGGCTCGGATTTCCCGGCGCTGAGAGACAAATCGGCAGTCTGCTACCGGGACCTGATGGGGAAAAGCCACAGACTCAGGCGCCGGAAGGATCGCGGGAGAGAATCGGAGAATTGCTGTCGCGAATCTCCTGCTCACTCTTGGTTTGAGTCCCCAGTGCATTCGGACAGCAGCGAGTCATCAACTTCGTCTTCCTCCTCAACGGCGTTCAAAGACTTGAATGCAATCAGAGATGTGGCGGGAAGCAGGAGTTTGAAGACTTCATCGTACGCTGCAGGATTATTGTGCGGTTTGGTGTTGCAAAGGAAGGTTCATCTGCATCCGTGCGATCAGAACATCGACGTGTTCAGTGGGCCCAAAGATGAATGAAAGTGAGAAACTGCCAAAAACCTTTAGATTTTGACATTTGTTTCACCTGCTAGTTCAACGGTGACGATCACCTTGGTAGACTTGGTAACGGCATGCAACCTTACATTTTTTTTTTCTTTTTTTCTTTCTGAAATAGGTAATGGCATGCACTTTATGCTGCTGCCCTTTCCACAGTAGGTGTAGTGCCGCGTGGGTGTAAGCCAATAGACTGTAGAGGAAACAGTCGGATAAATCAATACAAAAATAATTAAATTCAGTCAATTTGATTTTCAGCCGAGTTTGGATTTTTTTGTTCTTTTATTGACTTGCATTCTATTCTATTACAATTCCAATATTGTCACGTTATTATATATCTTAAATTTGATAAATATAAATATTAACAGAGGTGTGCGTCGGTCATGTCTTATCGATTTCTATCAATTTTGGAATTTTTATTCGAATGTATATCGGTTTTTTAATTGAAATTTAATTTTTAATCCTAAACAGATTAAAATCTACTGAAAATTGGTTTTTCGATCCCTTTTTTATTGTTAACTTTACTCTTTTATGAATAATAAAATAAAATATTAATTGTTAAATAGCCCTAATTAGTAATTAATTACATATGATTATATTATATAAAAATATTTATTTATAATATGATAAATGTAAAGTGATATAAAAAAAAGTAAAATAATACAAAATTTTATAATATAAAAATTAATTGGTCCATTTTGATTAACCATTAATTTATATTTTTAAAATTAAAATTGACCGATCGATCGTCTTATTGTTAGTGTTGATTATTTGATCGTCGGTTGGCGATTGATCAGTTTATTTTTTATTTTGTTGCACACCCCTACCATCAATACTGTGACAATTTAGTGCTGGTGATCGGTGAAAATGCAAGTACTAGGCAATATGGCTCAGGCCAACCAAATAATAATAAAAAAAAAAAAACTCGGCCCAGTGAATAGAGTGAGTGGGATTCCTTGTCTTGTGTAATGGGCTTTTTGTTGTACTCCTTTAGACAGCCCATTTTGATTTTGTCTGGTAAGTAGGAAAATGCTGGTATTACAAGCAGGAAGTAGCATGATTATGACTAATAACGAATAACAACTGCATCCCTGAATTTTATTTTTTTTGGTAAAACTGCATCCCTGAATTGTCTCTGAGCTGAAGGGTTTTGCTTCATTGATTTTACTTCATTTTGATTTTTTACTTCCACTTTGTCTTAAAAGTCTCATACTACGACTTTACACCGTGGCCATTAGCTTGAGCCTGCAAACACAATGTCTCAAAGCCAAATTCCCAATAGCCAACGGCCCCATATTTGTACACTACAGTTCCATGTTTGACTTCACTCCAGTGTTATACATTTTGTAAAGAAACAAAAGCAAAAAAAAATGCATTAAATCAGGTGACAGATCAAAAGGCTCGAACAAGTATACATCATGATATGATCACAAAATCCAGTTGATTCGGAAGCACAGGGCATGCAGTGCAGGTGACAAAACGCAGAAACAAAACCCAGGGGGTAAAAAAATGATTTTTTTTTTTTTTGGTGAAGAAGGGGTAAAAAAAAAAATGATAATGCTGCATTTCATCATTAATTAATTGAAATTTATATAATTGATTAAAAATATATAAATATAAAAATAGATGTCATATCGTTTATGTTTAACCGCACATTAAAAATAAAAAAATACTCAGGTGGCCATAGCTAGATAGCCTCGAGCTTTGTATAGGTAGAGCAGGAAGTGATTGATTGAAAACCAGTCCCAGTCCCAGTCCCAAATAAATAAAATATAATTAGGCAGATGTAACATATCTGTGTTTTTTGTTTATTTTTTAAGCAAGCGTTGGATACGATTTTGTTCTGACGCCACCACCGCCACTCCTCCCACTGTTGAGCCGGTTGTCCACAGTGCATGCATGGATTATATAAAATACTAAATATCCGTCATTCGCGCCGACTTGTCCACCGCACTGCTCTGGGGCCACCCGTGCAATGCTTTAGTTAGCGGGTGATACTGCTCGACGTTTGTAAAAACCGTAACCTCCACCGCATACACAGCTTCATGTAGCTAAGCTGATTGCTGGTGATGAGTCAATGGTTTGCGTTTATATAATTACTGAAGACCTTGTGTTACAAAATTTAAAACTATATGAAAATATTTATTATGAACTATTTGTTTGGTAAAAGTTTTTTTTAGAAGAACGAATTATTGTTATTATTATTTATTATGATAAAGCAATATTGTAGCGTATAAATTAAATTGGTATATATCTTTGATCAATGCTGGGACGACCTCTCTGTTCTAGATTATACATCATTATGCCTCTGATTAATGTTCTTGGGGTCATTTTCAGCATATCATTTTTCTCCAACACTTATAATTCTATCAGATATGCTTCACCTGTATATATGATTATATGCATCAAATTGTGGGTCTTTTTTCTGGTTATAGAATATAATGTTGTTTCTTATTCGCCCAAAAAAAAAAGAATATTAATATTTTTAAATTAATTTCTTGTGTTTCTGTCCCACGTTCAACTTAAAAATCGTTATTACTTTGAACAAAAGCTTTAAATTAATCAAGTACTAACATAAATATTGAAGATCCATCAACAGTATAATTCGCTTGTACATGAATAGCATATACGTATATTTGAGATTTGACCCACTATGAGTAAAACATATATTAAACTTCAATATTTTCTTTTTCTTTTTCAATTCCCACGTTTCTCAAGATTTGATTGTTAACCTATAAAGTAATGTTGTACATCGAGATTGATATTTCATTGACTATTGCATGGTTTATTATGCAAAAAAAAAAAAAAATGGCTCAGACACAAAATAACACAGACAACTTGTTTCTCTGTTACCAATTTCCAAAGCAAAAGCTTTATCCCACCACTATTCTTAAATTTATATTATTTTTATTATTATTATTATGCTCTTTTTTTTCATTTTTATGGTAAAATTATTATCATGCTTTTTTTTTTTTTGTGAGCAAATTATTATTATGCTTGATGGAGAAGAGAAACCACTTTTTTCCTTGTGTCCTTTTTCCTGCCTTAGAAAGGACGACCTTCCAACTGTATTTTTCACAATCTTTTAATGGGAGGGAGACATTGGAATTTGGAAGACATCTTTTTTCGAAGAAATGAAAACCAAACTTATTTTATTGATTAGAACTTATTTTGTTAATCACAAGGTTGATACTTTGGTGGAATCCTGAAGTTTCTAAAAAAGAAGAAAAAAGATGAACATACTAATTTGATGGGATTCGTGGATGTGGTGAACCTGAAAAGACCCCACAAATTGCAATGTACCAATTCATGATTGGTGGGTATAGATTTCTAGGCCCATTAACAGAGATACCCACAGAGAGAAGAACAACGGTTCAAAAATCATAATCACATTTCCCACATTGTGAAAATTACCCACGATGTTTGTGCTGAAGACTAAGAGCATTTTTTTAGTACTTGGGTTTGACATTAGAGCCTCTTCACTCATTCTTCTCAACCCATCTGCATGACCCATGAAATTTATAATAATTCTCTTTAGTTTATATTCAACCGTCAATATATATATGCATGAGTTGTCACTATTTTCCTGATTACTATTCCCACTCACCTTCATATGTGTTATACCCTTTTCCCTGTCATGCATTAGGTGCATGTTCAGATAAAAAAAGGTTGGTCAAGCTGAGTCAACTCGGTAACTTGAGTAGTACTCTCGAATATAATTAATCATATATAATATGCCATGTGTATATAAGATTGTTGATGTATATTTCAATAAAACAAAGCTCCAAATACAAAATATTAGCATGACCAAACTTTGATTAATGGAGTAATAAAACCTCAATTTCAAATTGATGCACGAATGCTTAAGACTATCAAAACATCACCTCCACTAATTTGGTAAAACTTAGGCATATATAATTAACAAGACAAAACCATGCACTTGATTTAAAAAAATTGTTTGGGAAAGATTGTCAATAAACTATTAGAAGTGAGGCATGACTTAATGCTGCCCAAGCTGGCTCTTGCTGAAAAGAAGGTTGCTAGCTAGCCTGCTGTAGTGGTGTTGCCACTACCATTTCTTTCAGTTATTTCCAGTACAAACACTATGTTTCCTCGAGGTCAATGAAACCCATACGCATATACGATATTCTTGGTTTGTTTCTTAAGCCATCTGTTATGTTTTATTTTCTTCTTTTCCTTTTTTTTCCTTGTTAATAATAAAGTTGATTCCAATAGGTGATTAGGTTCCACGTACTACGCATTAGTGAAGATGAATATAAAATTCTACACATCAAAAAAAAAAAGATTAAAAATATAGATTTTACGTTTCTAATGCTTGTTTTTATAAGAGGTGAGCATTGGGATTGCATATCCTATAGTACATGTTTTATTTCTTTCATATCAATGAAAACAAAATAGAAAAATAAACAAAACATATATAGTGTTGATTAATTAATTGACAAATCACTAGCTAGACCATTAGAACGTCCCATTAACATTTAAAATATTATATTGCACTTTACATCGTCTTGTCAAAGAGCTTTTGCTGATAGGCAAACGAATATGCATGGGAATTTTGTATTCATTCACAAAGCATAATAAGCCCTCACAATTTTAGAATAATCTTGTTAATATGCATTCTTCATGCTTGCTTGCCTCTTTTATTTATTTATTTTTGTGGGTTTATAGTAGATTATATATATGATTATTTGATGGGGCTAGTCACCTAAGCCACTAACTAGGCTGAAAGGTGTAAAGATTAAGACATTAACCATAATTTTTTCATGGTAAATAATAGGAGAGATTAGGATGCATTATTGTTTGACGTTGGACACATGTTATGATCAAGGCAAAGAATAGAACTAGGAGTTGGCAAATTAACAAATGGTGGGGTGAGGAATGAGATGAGAAATGAGGTTTTGTTAGGTAAAGGAGGCCCATGGTGACAGTGTTGCTCCTAACCAGCCAAAAGAACCCTCAGGCCCAGCCACCTTTTATTTTACTGGTTTTAATGCAAATTGGGGAAGCCAAAAAGAAGCTTACCCCATGTGACATGGTATTTTTGGACAATCTTGTAATGGTGGGTAAAGTATATACCAAATTCCCAAAAAAAAAAAAAAAAAAGTTAAAAAGAAGAAGAAGAAGAAGAAGAGATTTTAAGAGTGGAATGGAAAATAAAAAGGAAAGTGGTGGGAAAATAAGAATAAAAAGAAGATAAAAACAAGGGAAAAAAAAAAAGGGTTCAGAAATAAGGGGTGGATGAGTAAGACAGCATTATAAATTGCAAGGAATGTGTTTAAGATTGTGGCCAAAATCCCAAAGTTTTTCTTTTCTTTTATTTATTATTTTTCTCTGTCGCTCACCCTTTTTTTTTTTTTTTAATTGCTTTGAATAACACCTCAAGCCTCATTCACCCTTCACAGGAACCCTTATGCCACATCAAATTGCACGCGCCTGTACGCGCCTTCCCTTTGTATTTGTTCGCTTCTAAAGTCCAAGCTACATTATAGAAAAACCGCCTTCCCCACTCCATTCCCTGCCTGTCGTTTTTGTTATATCGAAAAAGAAACGAAAAAGAAAAGAAACAAAAAATCCTCTCTCTCTCTCCTCCTCTCTCTCTCTCTCCCCCTCCCTCCTCTCTTTTCTCTCGCTGAATGGGTTGCTGGGCGATGGATATCAGCCAAATCTCGAGCAACCCCTTTCATGATTGTCTGCCATTTGAAGGAAAAGTTTGTGTGTAGCTCATTTCGATTTCTCTATTTTCGTCAATGATTTCGTAGAGCAGGGTTGGTCCGTGAGTCCATTGTTGCTTTCTTTTTTGTTTTCATTATATTTTTTGCGCCATTTATTCTTCACTGGCATTAGTCTAGCGACTTCGTGCAAATCTGGACAGACCCATTTGATCAGTGACAGTGGCTGAATCTTAAAACAAGGTGCGTTCATGATGGGTTGCGTTTCTGGAACTTCTCTTCTCTTGTTTCTTTCTGAAAATAATATTTTTTTTTCTGTGTTTTTCATTGATCTGCTTTTGTACTCTCATCTCTGGTATTGGTTTAGCTTGTTGATGTTATTGTTTTCTAGTTTGGTGGGGTTTGATGTTTGATTGATAGGTATTCATGGACTAATCACTCTCTACCTAACATTATTTTATTGTTTCTAGTCACTAATCTCTCTTAGGGTTTGATTTTGAGACTATGAAAAAGTTGTTTTCTTGAAAAACTGTAGTTGTTTTTGTTTTATTATGGGTTCATTCTAGTAAAGAGTGTTTAAAAATGTTACATTTCTATTATTTTGGAGTTATCCTTTTAATTGATTTTACCCTTTTTAGTAATAAACCAATTATTTGCGTTCTTTTTTCTAAAATGTTGCAAGTTTTGGGGTGTGGTTTGTCGAAATTTGAATTCAGTACCCATGTGTTCTGTATTGTATACTACCTCATCTTTGTATGCATAATAATTTCTTATGTGGTTGGTTGTTGTTTCAATTTGATATCTTTTTCGTTTTGGCTTTGCATATAATCTAATGTTTGCTTGCCTAGTTGTTTGTGGGTTAGAACATAAATTTCAGAATTTTCAAAAGGTATGGTCTTGTTCTGAATATTTTCATTTCTGTAAGTAGAGATATATGATTTTTCATTTAACTTTTATTATTCAATTGCTTGGATTTTAAGTTATTACTCATAATGTACTGCATCTTATTATCAATTTTTTTCCTATATGGAGTTCTCAATAGAAATTGAAGTTGTTCCTTGTAGCACAAATAAGTATGATCTTCTAATCTTTTCCGATTGTATTAGGGGGTTTCCATGGTTCGGACAAAGTTTTCTCATATAATGTTCCCGTTCCCTGTTTGTATAAAACTCTTTGGCTGTGAATGCTACAAGTTAGCTTGTTTTTCACTTCTCAGGGGGGGATGGTTACCTTGATCTGTCTATTAATACAATATCTGCTTTTTTTGACTTCTGAAATTGATATATTAACCTAATTTCCTCAATTTTATTTGCTGTCAAGTTGTCATTTGTAGTAATTAAGACATGGGGTTTAATGATTCTTGATGATCTGAAAAATTCTTAGGTGATACTAATTTGTATTATGCCTATCTTGTTTAGTGGTAAAGGGGCTTCTTTTTCATGTCACCTATGTATGTCATTATTTCCTTGCAGGTTTTTTCCTTTTACTCTTTATCATGGAGGGAGAAACATCATGGATTAGCCACTGCTTTGATGATATGACAAGAGAAATTGGAGAGTTTGATTCATTCTCAGAGCTTAGTGATGAAGGCAATAAGGAAGCTACTGTAGTTTCTGTGGACTTGATCCTGCCTGATGACTTGTTGGAACGGATCCTAGCCTATCTCCCCATAGCTAGCATTTTCAGAGCAGGTTGTGTTTGCAAAAGATGGCATGAGATTGTTAGTTCAGGGAGGTTTTTATGGAACTTCTCACGTGTGCTATCTCAAAAACCATGGTATTATATGTTTACAAGCTCTAACGAAGCAATGGGGTACGCCTATGATCCAATACTTCGAAAGTGGTATGGAATTGAACTCCCATGCATCCGTAAACCCAATTGGTTTGTCACTTCATCTCGTGGCTTGGTATGCTCCATGGATAGTGACAGTAGAAGTGAGCTGTGTGTCTGCAATCCTATAACTAAACAGTGGAAGAAGCTTGAGGATCCACCTGGTTTGAGATTTTCTGACTACAGTGCACTTGCAATTTCAACGAACAGGATATCACATGGTTACACCATCTCAGTTGTGAAATCTAAGCAAGTCCCTGGCAATTTTTACCAGTGGGACACCTCGATTCAATTATATGATTCAGAAACAATGATGTGGGTGACTTCTTTGACCGAGGTTTTGACAGGATGGAGAGCTGGGGATGAGAGTGTGATATGTGATGGGGTTTTGTACTTCTTGATTTACTCCACAGGGGGTGGGGCGCCCGAGAATCGTCATGGACTTCTCATGTATAATCTGTCCACTCGTTCTTCCCATGGGTTGTTAATAAGGAGTTTTGTACCTGTACCTTTCCCTCTTACATGTGGTCGGTTGATGAACCTGAAGGAAAAGCTAGTAATGGTGGGAGGAATTGGGAAACCAGATCGGCCAGACATAATCAAGGGGATTGGTATCTGGGTTTTAAATGGGAAGGAGTGGCAAGAGATTGCTCGCATGCCTCACAGGTTTTTCCAAGGATTTGGAGAGTTTGATGATGTTTTTTCTAGTTGTGGTACTGATGAACTCATATACATTCAGAGCTATGGAGCTCCAGCTCTTCTTACATTTGACATGAACCAGAAACTGTGGAGATGGTCACAGAAATACCCAGTGACAAAGAGGTTCCCACTTCAGCTCTTTACTGGTTTTTGTTTCGAACCCAGACTTGAAATTGCCCCTTAATAGGTCTGTCTCTCCGTGCTTTGAAGAAGTGTTATTTACAAAATTTATGTTAAAGTTATTGGTTTTTTTCCCTACCCTTTTGTCAACATCTTTGGGTATTAGTTTCAGTTATAATGAAATCTGTTCTCTGAAAAGGTTGAATACAAAATGTACGGGCAGATAAAGCTGTTCTTTGATCATGATTATGGGATTCTAATACTATACATTTGGAAATACCGTGGTAGTAGAGCTGTTAATTTATGATTGTGGGATTCATATTCTTGCATTTTTGAATTACCCTGCTTACTTTGTAGATAGAGAAGCTTTGAATATTACCAAGCTGGAGACCCTAATTATTATTGCATTCTAAATTTTCCCATTAGATGAATTTCAATTTCAGTTTTTGCTTGTTCTCACTTTGTGAAGTGATTCTATTACCTCTCTGTCTCTGTTTCTGTCAGTGTTAAGTGTGTGTTTGGCTTCCACGTAAAACAATTAAGAAATGGGATTTGGAGAGGTTTAAAAGCTCGAGGTCATACCTGCCTTGTATGGGTTGGTGGAGAAGTGATGAGGTCCACACTTTTGCTTGTTTCGAAGGTGGATTTTGCTTGGTGGAGATGTGACTTTATAACATCACCTTCACCTCCATCACCATCCCCAACCTGCTTTTCCTTTCCATTTGCCCCCCCACCACACCCTTCTGTCTTATTTATTTTTTATAGGGCTTCTTCACGAATCTGATTCAGTTTTGAAGATTTTTTTTTTTAATTCTTTTTTTAAAACAACAAAAAAGTGAAGCTTTAAAAAATAATGCTTAAATAGATATATGCACATGAGCATGCATGATATTCAAGATTAGTCTCATAATTACTTTTCCTTTTTTGACAACATCAGTTGCATGTTTTTGGGCTATGACAGTTGTGTACCAAGTCATTGATCAACAGGTTTTTTAAAAATTATTTAATTTTAATTAGATGAGGTCATTAAAATATTTACATATCCAGCGATTATATTTTGTTAAAGCTACAAGTAGGATAAATTTCAATTGATTTCTTTTGAAACTTTTCTTAATAAAAATAATATTTTGTCCGGACTTTAGAGCATGTCTCGTTAAAACGTTGAATGCGATTAAAAAAAGAGAGGGTGGCAAAAATGGTTAATAGTCCAATTAGACGGTGGTGTATTGCAGAACCAGAACCAATGCAGTTAAAACACAAGGGATTTCGTTAATTGTTAATAAGCCGAAAACGGCATGTTGGTTTGTGGACTCTCTGTCGGCCTGTGCGAGTCTCAACGACCCTATTGCCTGTCGTATCTGTCACATATTATTCATATAATAATATTCGATGCAATTAAAGAACACGTAAAAACTTAAAGACGTACATGTCCATGCAATTTGCATATCTATTTCACTTCTGGTGTTCCTTTTGAGATTTTCTCTCTTGGGGTGTCTTTGATAGTCTTGGAATTCGTCAAATCACAGGGCGTCTGACAACGTAAACTTTCTTAATTAATGTTTCTCTTCATTGCTTTCTATCCATTCTTTTTTTTTTTCCTGAGATTTTAGTAAGGCAAAGGGTGCTCTGTTTGATTCTTAATGTTTTTACCATTTTGACTCCCCATTTTTTCTATGGAGCTGTAGCAATTATTGCATGATTCTGAAATATTACCAGCTCTTCTCTGTAGGATCTCTCACTCTTTTTAATCTGGGGATTCAAAGTGGTTCATTTTGAGTTACAGATAGATCAAGAAGAGATTTGAATTTGACTCTATTGTTATATGGAGGAAATTTGACCATTTTTATATCCTTTTTTTTTTCTTTTGTAATTTGTCATGTCATTCACAAACTGCATTTTACGTTAAAATCTTCATGTTTATCTCGTCAAAATTTGATTAACTGATACATCATTTTATGTATTATCATGTTCTATAATATTTATTTGATGCTAATCTGATATTAAAGCATATAATGTGCAGGGTAAAAGATGGAACAGCTGGAACGGGAGCCCTTAGCATCCGACTTTAAAGCTTGTAAAAGTAACTGGATTAAATTCTCTAAAAAGGAGCTTAGTCTTCTTCCTCATAACACAACTCACTATCAATGGAAAGATTACTGTCCTGCAGTTTTCAGGTTTTTTTTTTGTTTTAAAAAAAATCTTTCTTTTAGGTCCATGGTAGCTGTTACTAGCCACGACATAGAAGAAAACAAACAAAGCTCATATAGATGCTAAGGCATTGTTTTGCAGGCATATACGTCAGATTGGAAATATTGATTTTGCCGACTACATGCCATCAGTATGTTGCGGTGAAACACTAAGTGCGGTTTTTGCACCGGGAAAATGTAGCAGCCCGATTTTTTTGTCCATGGATGACCGTTTTGCGTTGAAAATCCTGAAGAAATCTGAAATGAAGGTAGCGATAAAATGGATATTTCTGTCAAAATTTGCCTCTTTCTCCTTCTCCAATTTGTTTCTCTTCCAAGTATGCTTATGAAAGATTGTCTAAGCTAGCAATTCACTCGATTTACCTTTCCAACCGTGTAGGTGTGGCTAAATATGCTACCAAACTACTATAAACATATTAAAAAGTACGAATCGTCACTGTTTGTCAAGTTGTATGGACTTCACGTTGTAAGGCCAGCTGGTGGTGTCAAGGTAAATGATCTTTATCAGTGTTTTGAAATTGGAGTTTTCATATCAGAATTAAATGCATTATTGTTAGACTGGTATACGAAGTGCATGCCAAAGTAGAGAAGTTAAACTTTTGGATGCTTCAAATCTTCGATTGGAATTGGCATTTTTGAAGTCATTGATGCATTAAACAACCTATGTTTCATGATGTACAGGTTTACTTTGCTGTAATGTCGAACTTACTTCAGTCAGATCTGAGCATCAACAAGTGCTATGATCTCAAAGGTACACCAAAAGGTCGAACCCTCAACAGAGGGGTAGGCCATGAACAGCAAGCCATACTTAAGGATCAGGATCTGGAATTCTACTTTTATTTGGATCCATTGGTCAGAGCTCGGCTTCTAGCGTAAGTTGCGCTTCTCCTACCTTCTCTATCAGCACATTTATACAATTATAGACACACATAAACACAGAGGCTTGTCTATCTCCTGACAAATTAATGATCTCTATCTTGTTAACAAGATGATGAATGCCTTTGTTTTGTAGGCAAATCAAGTATGACTGTGAATTTCTGGAATCCGAGGGCATTATGAATTACAGTCTTTTGCTTGGGATTCACATGCAAGCTCCTCAAACTTCTCTTGAAGGTATCCTTCTCCTATTAATTATTCCTAATAATCATTTAGTGTATGTGGAATTTCATAAAAATGCATTGGTGTTCAAATTGGTGCACATAAAAAAAGTTATATACCCATGCTCACTCATGTAATAGGCCTCTGCGGTTATATAATTGTAGGAATAAATTTGTTGTACGTACCTATGAATGACACTATGAGAAAAATCATACATAACTCTTTGTTCTTTCTTTAACAGAAAGTTCATTTGAAGGAAGCATTATTTCCTGTACCACAGAAGAAACTCAGGAAAATGATGAAGAAACTTGTGATCCAGAGAACACAGACGACTCAGAGTTAACTCTTGCTGATCTTTGCTCCACTCCTGGCAGGTATACATCAACGTTCTTTCGTAGAATGACCAGGGCTTAAGAACATCAGAAATGAACTCTATTTTGAGTTTGGTTCTGTTTAATTTAAATGGGGTACAATAAAACCATAGTAAGTCCTCACATCATAAGCCTACCCTAGACCTAAGTTAGCGTCGAGCCTAATAAATAAAGCTCAAGAATTGAGATTGAATATAGGTCAGTAGTAAATGCAAGTTAATTAACTATATATATATAATGCAGGTCTAATCTGCAATTTGGTGCGAAAATGCCAGCACGTTCAGTCCAAATCCCAGTGAATGAAATGGGAAGCATGTCATTTGAAAGGACACTGAAAGCAGAGGGATGCCAGGAAGTTTTTCTTTACTTTGGGATAGTAGATTGTGTGAAGCATTACAGTATGATCAAGCGGTTTGAGCATGCTTACAAGTCCATACAATACGATTCGATATCGATACCAGCTGTGAACCCCAAAGCATATTCTACTCGTTTTCAGGAGTTTTGCAGCAATATATTCCGAGATGAAAAAGAACTGGAATAGTTACATCTCTGTATGCATCAGCAGCCTATTTTATGGATGGATTAGTACATGATGATGATGGAGTGTGCATCAAGAATTACATCATGGCAACTGGGTGAAGTCATGGATGATTATCATCATTGATGGTCGATGCTTTCTGAGTCTCAAACCCACCTCATCAACCATGCAAACAATATACTGATGAGTTAAGCTCTCACAAATTTATGTAAACTTTAGAATTTTACCAGCAATAATTAAAGAAGACAATATATATTCCAGGTTGTTCTACATTCTAAGAGAGATCATTTCAGTAACTTTAATTTTATGAAATTAATAAAAAAAAATTTTGGTGAATAGAGATTGATAAATATAAAGGAGAATGGAAATGTGGTGTCTGTTGATGAAAATCTCTCATCTCTGAAATGCTTAATCCGTTTTTATGTCGGTATGATCACCACGCACGAGCAACAATCATCAACCCTAAGAGGCCCAGAGTATGATTAGGTCTGAAATAAGCAGAACAGCTTGGGCCAGCAATTGGCAGAGTTTAACCTGCAGACCTCGAAACCACATGGGAAATCAAGCCCTCGTGGGGAGAAAAGGGCTGAAACCAACATTGGAAAACCCATATAAATGCCAGTGAAATGAAATGGTACGCTACAACGACCAAAATTGGAACAAAATGAAGTTATTGGTGTAGCCCTTAGAAGCCCTAATCATTGTGGTAGATGTTTTAATGTCAAAAGCAAAGCTTTTGGACCACATTTTGTCTTGAATGAAACACAAAAGGGAAACCCAACCACACTAAAGTGGTCCATTTCCTCAAGTTCTGTGGTCCTTTAATTGGTCTGGAATTTAATTGGGAAGTGGTTGTTGATGTAACTAGCTAGTTGTATAATGCAGAAGCTCATTTTTTTGGTTTTCTCTTTCGGTTGTGGTCTCAAACCACAAAAAAGCCTATAAGAAGCCAAGCGGGCTTTTCATCAGTACTGCAACTAAATTTATGTTAGACAGGGTTTTCCATTGAAGCTTAGCTAATAAACAACATTGTACATTCTACATAATTTGAAAAAAATTTCATTTATGATAAAGCTGACATGTCCTCTTATGAAAAGGAGACAATGAAAAACAAATACAAAACAATGCTCATTCTTACTGACACCTCTCTTCTGCATGCACATACAAAAACGAGAGGCAGGCTAAACAAAATTAAGAAAAAAAAGAGCGGCTATAATTGAGATAGGTTAGGGACCACAAGCTTTGGTGTTTTTTTTTTTTTTTGATGAAACCACAAGCTTTGGTGTTGTTTGTGAGAGAGGGTGTCGTTGGACCACTGGCATAGATTTTGGCTTCAGCTATACCTCTACACCCAGCCACAGAACTGCAAATGTTATAACCCAAGATGGGTTTGATTAGCCTCGGCCTCTGCCCCACCTTCATCCGTACCGTCGGTGATGGTTGAATATATATCACACACCACCCCATAACCCGCATGGTTAAAGCTTAATCCCCTTTTAACGTTTCCCATGACAGATACTTACATATATAATTATGCGTTATTACCGGGTTGTTCGATGAATCCATCAAAAGCATGCAAAAGGGCATGCACTCTAATACTCTATACCTATTATCTTTGTCCAAAATTTTCCATTTTCTCTATTCTAGTCTCTCTGTGATTTGACACATGATTGTCTTGACATGTCGATTTAAACAACTAATGACCTTTATAATACCAATAAGAATAAATCATTATTGCTTTGAATTTAAGTCTTCCAAAGGGCCCATATTACAAATGCGAAACATCAAGGGTCCCATTCCATCATCATCTGCATCTTCAAAGTTTTTATCATGTTTATCAATCATGAATATATATTTTATACACAGAATTTTCTTGGTACATTGTTATTTCATATTCGTGTACATAGAGACGGTGTCTGTCTGTGCACACGAAAAAGGTATTCATGTATACTTAATTATGTATTCATGTACAATACTAAATGTACACAATAAAAGGTATCCATATATGTAAATAATCTTCCACATGCAAAGAGGTACGTGTTCATATACACAGACAAGGTAAGTGTCCGTGTGCACTAAAAGGGCATTTGTGCACACTAATTGGGTGTCCACGTAAGTAAGTGTTTAATCACAGATGTCTAAAATTTCATAAACTAATTTAATGAGGTAAAATTTTTCAACAAAAGTGGGCTGAGTCAAAGGGACCACTACTTTCGGTCTACGTTTCCAAATAGTTCCTGCTACTATTAAAATGCTGACGTGGCTAAACTTTGGGGCAAAATGTTGGGGTTGGGAGGGGAAATGAACAGAAGCAACGACAACACAGAGTTGCTGAACGAGTGTGACAGAGTTGACACAAAACCGTGAGCAAGTCTTAACTTTGAGTGAAGAAGGTGTAGCAGTTCAGACAAATCATTATATAAATATATGCGTGTGTGTTTATGTAAAGAGGAACACCACTATGGGTTGAATTGAAATGGAGCATCAGCTAAGAGTTTGAAATTTGAAAGAGAGAGAGAGAGATGGAAACCAAAGAAAAAGGTGGGGCAAAAAAGCAAGGATTAATGGTGAAAAAGTTGAAACGCGGTATTTTGGTAGGGAAAAGAGGAGGGCCTTGTACTCCACCGCCGACATGGAGGCTTGAGTTCTCAGCTGAGGAGAAACATAACGATAACAACATCAAGCCTATTGCGGAATTCCTTGACTTCCGCACCAAACAAACGGTCTCTGCTAGAAAGCTCTGTGCCAACCTCTGGGAGGTTCTGCCCCACCACTACCATCAAACCCCACTTGCTAAAATGAGCAAGGCACCTCCCAGACTTCGCCGCCAACGCCACAAGAACAATGTGTCAGAGCTCCCAACACATCTGCTTGACATTCCCAGCAGCCCTCCCCATGACCAGGTGCACTAACTTTGACCTATGTGTGCTCTATCCAGGAATTTTTTAACATTCGGGTGTTTGGTGTTTGATTATGTAGAAGGGGGTTTCTTGTTTTCATGTGGATTTAGATTTCATGGGTTTGTTTACTGAGGATTTTGTCAATTCAGAGTCTTTTGCTTCTTGACAAAAACTCTTAAAAGTCTTGCTTTTAATAGATTGTTTTTGTTTGGTGGCCCTGGAGTTACTTGCCCCGTGTCCTTCCTTTTTTCTTTTCTGTAATTGTATTCTATGGATATTGGGTAACAATGATGTGTGTATTTGCAAAATTGTTGCTTGTTTTGGATTACATGCATATATGTGTTCTGATAGAGATATGCACAACCATATGACATAAAAGTGTGTATGTGGGTTTTATCTCATCTCTAGCTTTGCTGATCTCTGCCTTTTGTCTCATTTCAGCCAACAACTGCGAGATGCCTGGGGAGGAATGCTTCACAACTAATACAACGTTATGGATCAGTTGACAGGAATAATCATGCTCTACAGCCTCTATCTCCTGCTAGTTATAGTAGCTCAATGGAGGTAAACATCTCTGCCTTTTTCTAAACTAAGTTTCCATTATAGAAGGATAGATTTAGTGATTTTGACATAAAGGATGGTTGAACTTTTCCCTCTTGCACTGCCCTTGGATTTCAGAAGGGCTGATTCGTTGGAAACGTTGAAGCTTTGAATACTACTATGTCAATGCGGTACCTTCCCTAGTCTCCTTTTAAAAGAAAATGAATTGACGAGTAGAAAACTGCTTAAATAATTAATTTTAGAACTTTTTGCCAACATAAGATTGTAGCTTTTATATTCTACGTAGTTTCTGACAATACAGCATGGAAAAAGAAAGTTAGTAGAATAAAAATTCTGGTATGAGTTCCTATATATGGTCATCAAAACAAGTGAAGAAATAGGAAGATCATCATATGGAATCTTGCTGTGATTGCTAAAAGAAGAATGTGATTGATAATAGAGGAACATGATCAGTGCTTTGATGTTGCTTTCATGTATGAATAAAGTGATACTTATTCTCAGTAACAAATTGTAAAGTTCTAGAAATTATGTTAATGTCTTTTCTCCTGTGTCTGTCATTGCAATACTGTTTATTCCTTAGGAAGATTTTTATAGAGATCTCACATCCAGTTGTAAAAAGCTCTCTGAGTTAGTTTCTACTTCAATATGTTCTCTTGTATTGCTTGGCTACAAAACAGAGGATCAATTCCCTCACGTTTTTTGAACTACAAACTCCTTTAAGAGCCAAACCAGAACTGCCTACCTCCTCACCCTCACCCTTTATTAACAGGGGGGATCACTTGATAAAAATGGTTAATGGAAATTTTGTATGCTGTCACTGAAACTTGTATTGCAATTTACATTTTAATCCATTGTTAACGGTGCTTCCTTATATTGCACTAAGGTAAATTTCCTGATTTCACAGGACTATGAGTCAATATGTACATGTTAAACCTATGTTACTTATCACTCGGCCTCGTTATCTTTACTTTCTAGTCTCGTATCACTTTGTCTCCTTTTCCTTAACATGGACATAATATTTGTGTGTTATTAATTTATTAACCATGGAAGATGTAGAGCCTTATGAATTGCTTTAGCTGCAGAACATTATTTAATCTAGTTGTTCTCATTACAACTTCAACTACAGTGCTTGTCCTCTTCTTTTTCTAATTCAAAAGATGGTCGCCCTACATATGCTGGTTTGACAGATTTGGATGTCCTTTTTCTTTCACAGGTGGCACCCTTTAAACCTGCTCTTACTCCCTCCAGTTCTCTCAACTTTAAGGGTAGGATGGGTGATTCAAGTTGTAGCCTTAAAACATCTACAGAATTACTCAAAGTACTCAATCGGATCTGGAGTCTTGAAGAGCATCATGCATCTAATATGTCATTGGTGAAAGCACTGAAAATGGAACTAGATCATTCGCAAGCAAAAATTAAAGAGTTACTGCAAGAAAAGCAATTGGAAAGGCGAGAAATGGATGACTTAATGAAGCAAGTAACAGAAGATAACCTTATTAGGCAGAACAAGGAGCAAGATCGAATCAAGGCCGTAGTTCAATCAATACAGGATGAGCTAGAAGATGAGAGAAAGTTGAGAAAGCATTCAGAAAGCCTACATCGGAAATTAGCTCGGGAGCTTTCTTCACTGAATTCTTCTTTTTCTAATGCTCTGAGAGAACTTGAAAGGGAGAGAAAAGCACGGATTCTATTAGAAAACTTGTGTGATGAGTTTGCAAAGGGAATTAAAGAGTACGAACAGGAGGTACGATCCTTAAAGCACAAGCCTGAGAAAGATCGAAGTAGTATGGAGAATCCTGACAGGTTAGTTCTCCATATTTCAGAAGCATGGCTTGATGAGAGGATGCAAATGGACAATATTGCAGAAAAAAATATTGTTATTGACAAGTTAGGTTTTGATATAGAGACCTTTCTTCAAGCTATAAGGGCAATGGAATTCAGGAAGAATAGCAAGTTATCTCCAAAGGACATAAAGGAAAATTGTTCTCATCGACATTCATTAGAGTCCTTTCCACTGAATGAGGCTATTAGTTCTACTGACAGTGTTTCGCATTGTTTGGAAGCAAACAATAGAGCTGATGGAAAACAAAGCAAACGCAGTGACAGACAACAATGCGGTGATGCTGCAGATGTCCTTCATCAGGAAGGAATAGCGAAATCCAATTCCACAGGGAAAAAGGTAAGGTCGCAGGAAGTAAATAAGCATACTAGCCTGTCTAGTTTGGAGGGCAAATTGGAGGAAAACAAGAACCAGTTTGCAGATGAGGAACTAAGCGATCTGGAAAGAGATGAGAAGCAAGAAGTACCTGATGAACTTGAGAAATCTGATTACTATGATGAGGCTGTACAAGAAGGTCTACAAGAAAGAAGCTGTAAAATGGTTAGAAACCATGGATCAGAGTCAAAAAATCTGCTCAACAACTTGATAAAAAATCATTCCTTGTCATTGGAAGCCAATAAGATACGTCCTGAGAGTGACTATGGTGAAGAATCTCATGTACAGTCTGTACTAACAGGTAATGCTAGTCCAATACAACAGTGGAAATCGAAATTGAGGACCCCAGAGTTCAAAAAATCTGAATCTTCTCTCAGATGGCCTCAGGACCTAAATGAAGATACATTATTGGCAAAACTACTTGAAGCCAGGTTAGAGGGAAGAAAGCATGGTCGCTCAAAAGCTTCCAGAGGTTCATTTTAGATTGTGGGACTGCTAAATTTTACTACTACTACAAAGAAGCTTGCGGTGCAAGATACCAGGCCTTTGAATAAAATGACCAACTTTGTGAAATTTATTTTGTAGTGTGATGTCTACGTAATGTGGTAGAAGTATATGTTGCCTGTAACTCTAGGATCACAATTGTACATGAGAATTTTATTCTATTCACATAAATAGTAATTTTAGAGTAAAGTTTTTTTTTTTTTTTTTGCACAATTTAGAATTCAAGTCTTTGATATGATCAATTTGGCTTGCGTTATGTAAGTGTGAATCTGCTCTAATATCACAAAAAAGGTATTTAAACCGACTATATAAACTGTGATAGTTTCGTTAAACTAAAACAAAATAAAAATTGACGATGACCATATGTATAAAGAATTTGTATAAATTGATTTCTGAAGGGAACTTTATCCAACACAATTAGTGTGTCATTGTTCACATATCTGCGGTTCATATTTGACTATTTTTAAACACCAATTACAGTTATGTTTATATATATATATATATATATATATCTCCATGTTCACTTGAAGAATACTATGAAATCGTTTATTTAATTAAGCATTATGAAGAATCGCTTCGTTAGAAGAAAAGACGTGACCAAAAAAGTGTGCCACCACCCACTAATACAATCAGCAAATAAGGTTGAGAACAAGTGTTCAATGCATAGAAATAATAGCCATTGCTAATTATATTTTAATCACCCATTTTATAGGAGCGATGAAAATTAAATTAAAATTGGCTTGTGACTGGTAGTGTGCATGCTATGCATTGTCCATTGATCTGGGTGCAAGTTATCTGGTTTTATAAGCTGCTATAAAAAAAAATAACAAAAAAAAAAGTTAAAGAAAATTTGATTAAGCATTGTATCAGTTATTTTTCTTACAAGTAGTGGACCACTATGGAAAGCTACTGGCGTAAGATTACACTTTTCAGGGTGACGAAGCAGCCACTTTTCTTTGTATAAAAAATTATTTGTAGAAAATGGAGATGATGTAATTGCTCAGAAATGTCAGTTTCTAGATGATCTGTATGAGTTGGGCAGGTGGGGTAACAAGCTGCTGTAAAATTAACAACTACTACATATAAAATCTTCCGGAAATTAAAGCGAAAGATGCAATTTTTCAAAGTGCAAATTACATTCAGTTAAAAAAAGGAAAAACAATTGCAATTAACTAAATAAAACCCTAATATTGATTTTCCACAATCTTATATTAATTACAGATAACGGGTATTATTTTACGTGTAACAAATTAGATATCCTAAATATTGTCATCGACTTAAATGATACAATCTTAATATAAGAGAACAAATCAAATGAAATTCAAACCACAAACACTCAAAATAATTTAAGCTTAGTAAAAAATTACAATGACACATTTGTGGCGGTTAAAGATAAGATGGATATGGATGTACATAATGTGACACCAAAGCCAGCATATGTATAAACAATTAATATTTTTTCCCAAAGAGGAAATCTACCAATCAGACTGTCCAAGGCCACACAAGCACCCTCTTTAATCCGGGACCCGCAGATTCCATAGCCCTGATCTAAATGTGATAAATATATTACACCATCCAATAATATAACCAGTAGATGGAGAGTTAAAAAACGAAAAGAAAAAAGATGCTCATTCGCCACCAAATATCTGTGTAATTTAAGATTAAACACAAATAATTATTGGGAAAAAGAAAATCATAAGATGAGATTCTTTTCATAATAATAATAAAAATTAATGTTAAATATGAATGGTCCTGATTTGATGGAGAGCCACGACTAAGGCTATATAAGAAGCTGCTGAGAGTAGAAGTAATCTCACAGTCATACAGGCATTGGCTTCTATGTATGTTAGGATGAGAAAGAAATATATATTGATTGTGGGGATTACTGAAATGGAGCTCTCTTTCGCTCCAACATTGAGAGGAAGTGATAATGGTAGACCACGGCTGCTAGTTCATGAACACCCCTGGATGCGCACGTACCCAAACAAGGTTTGCATGCTAAGGGTTTCCATGAGTTAGGAGACGAGGTTACCTTGATCTTTTTGGTATTGGAGTGAAGGGAGCTCCAAATTAACTCTCTCTCTTTTTCTATTAATATTTTCTACAAATTTTTTTTCTGGGTTTTTCTCTCTATTATTTAAACCTTCTCCTTTTAAACCTTATTATAGATTTTAATCTTCATATTAATTTCTTTATTACACTATGATGTCATGCATGCATATTCTTTGACTTTGACCCATGCAGGCCAGGATCAATGGAGTTGAAAAATGATTTTTTTTTTTTTTTTATGAATAAATTGAAAGATAAAGGGGTTGACCAAAAGTTTCATAGGAAGGGATTGGATGTATTTTAATTATTTGTTAGCTATAGCTAGGTTAATTGCCTCCTTGGCCCACCGAGAGTATGAGACTGAGAGTGGGAAAATTAACCTTAATTTTCTCCTGATACCATACATATTTTGTTTTTCTGTGGAGTGGGTTTTTTTTAATTACTTTATGACGGTCTTAAAGTATTCATATATATATATACACACACACACACACACACACACACACACATATATATAGCATGCTCAAGCAGCAGAAAAACTATACTAAATATTATATATGTTTATTGATCAATATCTTAGTACTGTGATGATCATCCGATGATATAAATTTTGGCGACAATATTTAAGATTCAATATCAACTATGAATATGATCTAACAATTTTCAGAATGGATATTCGTTGTGTTAGCATACAAATATAGAAAAGAAACACACACTGCATGTTCCAATTTAAGACTGTCGATCGGAAAACAACATGCATTGGACGTATACGTCTGAGGAACGAGGAAGATACGTAGCAGCTGATAATATGGTCGGGATACAATGAATTTGAGGAAGCTTGGTCCTTAATTTGGAGGCGGCGCCGATCTAGGTTTGTCCTAGTTTACTTCAGGATTTCTCTGACGGTGTGTTTTTTATCTGTTGCATGCCAAGCTCTACTCTTAGCCTGTTTCTGTTACTCTCACTGGCAATCGATTTTATTAGGTAAATTAAACAATTTTTATAATATTGCTTTTAAAAATTTTCATTTTCTTTCTGAAAGTCCTTTGTATTTTGTCCTGCTGTGAATTGCAAAATTAGCTCTCAATTCAACCTGCACAAGTGACTATCATTTTTTTTTCCCTGTTTGGTACATGCTGAGAAGATTTCATGTAAAATATATGGACACAATAAGAGCCAATCAATAAATGACAAGACAGATGCTTTATCAATTAATAACAATCAGCTGTAATTTCGGGTGGAATCTACAATGTTAAGACTATTTTAGGCAAGTAAATCTGAAATCCAGATTCTACCATAAATATTTTAGATATCCGTGCGTATGCTCAAATTGAAAATTAAGGTCCAAGCAACTCCTAGTCTAGCTGTATATAAAAAGAGAAACCATCATCAAGTTGAACTCATGTCACAAACCATGAATTTGGTTTTCATAAATTAATAGTTTATATTATATTGTGGTGGGAAATTATAATTAATTACAGAGAGATGGAGAGAGAGAGATTGAGTGCTCCCTTGTGCTCCAAAACTGAAAGGAAATGAAAGAAGGCCGCGGCTGTTAGATCATGAATACCCCTGGGCTGCGTCTCGGCAGATAAAGCGCAGCCTGAGGGTTTGCATGGCCTTATAGACGAGGCTTTTCTTGTTTTTTTGGTTTGGGGTGAAGGGAGCTCTCTTTCTATAAATCCATTTGTATGTATTCAACCACACACACACACCGCCACCCCCTCTCACGTTCTCACGCATCACTAACTTTTCTATTACATGTTTCAAAACCTCTACTACTATATGTTCATTGATTTCCAGATTAAATTTTGGTTTCAGGGCCTAACTATGAACGGTGGATATGGTCGAGATCTTCTTCTCTGCGGGTCGGGTGTATATTAAAAATGGTTGACCAAGTAGATTGTCTCAGTTGGTTTAGCTCGAAAGAAAGTTATTGTAAGTTCCATTTTTAATAAACTCCGTTTGTATCTCATACGCATTTAATTTGCCAACCTCCAATGGAGAAAAAGCTGTTAAGACTCTAAAAAAATTGAAAATATCATATAACAACAAACCCTTGTTACTTAAGGACTACTAAACGACTTTCATAAAAAAAGCCATTTTTATTCCAAAACAAAAAAAATTACTTTTGACAATATTACCTATCTTCTCGTTAATTGTATATATGTGTTTTCAAAATTATTATTTGATGTAATTTCTTGCAAAAGATTCATATTTTTATTTAATGTATGACATGAGTTTCAACCTAAGTAGATAGCTAGGTGTAATTAATGATGGATGCATTTGTAAATATAGCTAGTCTTTTCTAGTCAGGCTTCTCTTCTAATAAAATTAAATCTCAAGAAATTGAAGAAGAAAAAAAAAAAAAAAAAAGGAACAAGAATTTAGTCGTCGGCCGTAGTTCTAATTTTGGGAGAATCATACATTATTAATTAGCAATCAAGCAAGGAATTGAATAATTCGTGGACATTAACGTTTGGTGGACATTGGAAACCTTCTTTTTTTTTTTTGGGAAAGTTATGGAATTTAAAAAAAAAAAAAAAAAAATCTGCTAATGCACTTACGGTCACAAAATTGAAGACACTAGTGTTAGTACGTGCGTGCGAGTACGATCATGGCAAGCAAATTGTCGAAAGTATTAATTTCTTAAATTAGGCTTTTCTACAATGAAGTGCATTTTAATAATTTAACAAATTTTAAAACTTCGTTAACATAATATGTGTGTTATCAAATGTGGAAGGCTGCTTGTTAGCCGTGTCATCGTGCGTGCGGCATCCGCGAAGTCACCCAATCTTGAATAACGTTGGAGTTGAAACCTTCTACCCAGTTTGTCCGTGCGCAACCATTTTTGTCACAAAAGCATATTCTAATTGAGTCCCACATACATAATAGTTTGGCCTAAATAATAAAATTATATATATATTCAATTAACATTTGAGTTTAATTAAATATGTGGTATTTTGAATAGATCATAACCTCTCATAAAAAAAATAAAAAATTTGAGCCCCACAACCCAGCCTGAAATTTCACCCGTACCTGACACTTTAATTAGTAGGTTTTGTAATAAGTTATCGCTAGGAGTTTTACCACCCAATTTGTATGAAACACTTTTATCAATAAGCTTGTAATTGAATCCTACATCACATGAAATTTTACCCAATGTGTAAGGAACACTTTTGTCAATAAGTTTGTAATTGGTTATACTAAATGCATCTTCAGCAGGGCATTAAAAGAGATTAGGAAAATTAAATTTTAGCATTCGCAATTATTTTTTATATTTTAATTAAAATATTATTTTAATATTAAAAAATAATATTATTATTTATGAAATCCGTATAAAATGGGGACTCATTCTTTTAAATCCATCCTTTAAAGTATTTGAACCCAATTTTAAAACAAATAAATATAATTAATTTTAAATTATTTTTTTAATATGATCTTTTAAAGTGCTATATTACCATTTAATATTGGTATTTGAAATTAATATTAGAGATGACATACAAATGTAAAAATAACAATGTTATTCTAGCATATTTAACGCTGGAGATGTTGTAAATGAGTCTCACATCGCCGGAAATTCTACTCAATGTGTGCGCAACACTTTTGTCAATAAGTTTTTAATTAATTATACAAATTGAGTCCCGTACCGCCAGAAGATCTACTGTCTATGTAACACTTTTTTCAATAAGTTTGTAATTAATTTGTAAATGCACAAACAATTACTTTCATCAATAAATTTGTAATTAGTTACTCTAATTGAGTCTCACATTGCTGGAAGTTTTACCTGTGTGCGCCTAACACTCTTGTCAATAATTTTGAAATTAATACATAAAAAAGGGTATGAACTTATTGATAAAGTATTGGACATACATTGGAAGAACTTCCGGCGATGTGGGACTCCATTAGTATAACTAATTACAAACTTATTGAAAAAAATAATTGTTTAATTGTGCGGTTATAAATTAAGTATAAATTCGTTTACAAAATTGTTGAGCACATATTGGATAGAACTTTGGCGATATGAGACTCGATTAGAATAACTAATTAATACCTTATTGATAAAAATGTTACACCTTTAATAATTATTCTTCATTTAATATTTTAATAAAGTTAGGTATAAATCTCGAACCTCAAATTTTATAATTTTTACGGATAATTATGAAAATTCGATCAATTTTATTTTTATTATACCACACACTCTAAGTGCAGCTCAAATAATACTTTAATAAGGAAAAAGGAGCTCAAACAAACTAGTACAGAGATACAGCTCCCAAAATCTGAAAATTAATTCATGAAAGATGCAAATAATTAAATACACACTTTAATTTTTTTGGGGTCGGTTAACTGGGTGAAGTGGGAAACAAAATAATTAGCACTAATCTTGGGAGAGTAATTAAATAAATAAAAAATAAAACCCATATCCGAGTGTTTTAAACACCCTAGGATTCCCTTGCCCTCTTTGAAAAAAGAGAAGGAAAGAGATGCCGTTTGCCCGCCATTAACGCCCTTTGTTTCCCAAAAGCAGCACCATCTTTTCACTTCTGTCAGATATATACAGATTACATACCCTCTTTATCTCTCTCTCTATCTCACAGCTTTCAGGGGAGAAAAAATCTATGATGTAGATTTTCTTCACCTTCCCACATTATTATATTTTAATTACCCCTCAAATCAAGTGGTCCATTCTCACCTACTAGGGTTTTTACCTCTTTCTTCCATCTCTATATAAACTCGCTTTCAGCTCTCCCCCTCACCTACTTCCAACTATTAGTCTTGTGCATTATATATCTGTTACTTTGCCTCTGCAGTTTAGTTTACTTTTTCCTTTGTTTGTTTAGTGAAGGGCTAATAAACTTTAAAGCTTTGGGATTATATACATGTATATTATTGAAGTATGTAAGCAAGTGAGGGCGTGATGAGGAGGCCAAAAGGGGAGCTTCCTTTGATCCAAATGAAGGAGGAGAGAGGGTTTACACCACTGCTGGTTCATGGATACCTCTCAACTGCTTTAATTTGTGGGTTTTGGCGCATGCAGTTTACGGGTTTGCATGACTCAGGAGATGTGATTGCCTTCTCCTTTCCTTACTTGGATTGAAGGGAGCTCCAGTGGTCTCTCCCCCCTACCCCCCTATATATGTGTATATATATATGTATATATATATATATTCGTTACTGAAAGTTTGACATTTGATCTGTCTTATATGGTGAAAATGTTGCATAATAATTTCTTACTTGGTTTTGTATGATTATTTAGATATGTGCATTTGTATTATTTGGACTTTTCAGGTTGAATTTGATACACTGAGCGCAGGATCAAGATTCATGCAATTTATATGGAATCTATAACGAGGATATATCGCCGGTGTTGCATGTAGCTACAACTGAAATTAATCGAGTTTGCTGGAGGTCTGTAGCTCTGTGCTCAAATTGGCCGGAGATGATGAACTTAATCAATCAGCTATATACCTTAACTCTGATCCATGATTCTGTTGTACAAACCCAGAATATCACCCAAATGATTTTCTTTTGGGTGAACATGATTCTCCATGGTTAATCTGAGCATATGTTGATCTTATGCAAATTATTGATTTCTTCTTCACCACGTACGTTTACACATTTATCTACCCTATTTATTACGAGTTTTATTATATATTGCTGTAATTTGATGGTTATTAATCTTTCTATATCTATTTCTTCGTACGTAGCTTTAATTGGACTAGCTCTTGTGTAATGAGTCAGACATGCATGGACTAATTAACAGCGAAATTAAAATTGATGGCTTCATGAAAATTCTAACTATGGAACTGAGATCACCTAATCTATTTTTCTAACCATACAATTCAAGAGTTTAAACATAAAGTGATTTAATTTAATAATTTTAAAATTATGTGGTATTTCATTCATTATCGGACAATTGGCTTAAGTAGTCTTTTAACTCATTTTGTTTTGACCCTATAAAAATGGTTTGCACTTCTTGTATGTTTAAATATAAGCACACGTTCTTAATCGTGTTGATTTAGGTGTAATGTTTGAATAAAATAACGCGGTATTTAGGCACTTCCTGATTAATAAATCTCATGACGATCGTTTTCTCCCTTAATAAATATCTGATTAATTAGGCGCTAATTAATCTAATTTATTTTGCTATACATCTGTAATATTTTGACGTAGTTTCACTGCCTTCGTGTGTACAGCATAGGAAATTTCATTTGTTATTCGGGAATAAATGAAGTTGAAAGCAAATATACATGGAATTCTGTACCTTGGAAAACAAAATTGAAACGTTCTTGGTCAAAGTAATGCTTAGAATTAAATACCCATATGTCAAAATCAATATGCATGAAAACTTCAAAGTAGAATTGCTATTTTGCAATCATATAATCCACATAAAGTTTTGAAATTTTCAGTGGCCTCTGTTGCACTATTGCCGTTTCTTAAATAAATAAAAAATGTCGATCAGAAAAATAATTTACAGAAAATTTGTTTGTTTCATTAATTATGTTTGCTGCACAGTACACCAGTCGTGCAGTGACTGTAATTTTATGCACATAATGTAAAGAATCAACGCCAATTTTATTTTTTTCCAACATTGACCTGCAGATCTGAGCCGGTCTGCGGACGCACATTGACAATGACAAAGGTCTAAATATTAGGCAGTGGAAGAAAAATAATGATTAATGTGCCAAAATTGACAACTTGGTAATGTAATGTGCGGTTTTGATTTTATTAGACATCCCATTTGCATAATTAAACAGATAAAATAAGTTCATGGAAGAGGAGTGATTAGCACAATTTTTTTTTTTGCTTCAAAGTAATTAAGCCTGTCTATTACGACTAAAACCCATTAGGAAAAAGAAACAAAGGTTGGGCTCGTTAATTAGCACATTGGAGGTTTTATATGTTCTTCTAATTTAGTTTTTTGGGTTTTTTTTTAATAAAAATTAGTCTTTTAAAAAAAAAAAAAACTAATAATCGTTGAAATGGATCAATGAGATCACCAATATTGGAACTGGCCGAATTCTATTTCGATAACCCTCAAAATCAAACTGTTTTTCAACTATAAAACCTACTTATTATTGTGGGATCGAAGTGTATCATTCAAAAAAAAAATTGGTTTTTTTCTAAATTTATATTTTACTCGTTGGATTAGCTTTTAAGTACTAGTGCGTTTCGTTTTCCAGTCTGGAAAAGCCTCAATGGAGTAAACCTGTTTTATTTTAATTAGTTTATAAAAAAAAATGAAAAACAAAATTCACTCACGTAAAAACTTGTTCTTTAGCTTTTGATTACGGCGGAACTACCATAACCAACCGATAAAACAGAGTAAATAATAATAATAATAGCAATAATAATATTATTCATGAAATTATCAAATATAATTATGTTTCGTACAACATGAATTCTTAATTAATTTTTTAATAAATAATAAAAATAAAAACGTATATACTAAGGCTTTTATTTCCTCGTGGTCGACAATTTCTTGAACGTATTTATTCCTTCACCATTTCTTTAAGCACCACCCGTTTGCGAATTCCCATGCACTTCTTGGATATTTATGTAATAAGTTAAAGTTAATTACCAAAAAGGCCAAAATCCTAAAAAGGGAGGCATATTACTCCTGTTATTATTATTATTATCACATTCACATGCCTCATAGTACCCACCATAATTGACTATTCAAATAATAATAATAAATGATTAATTAGCCTGCTAATTTTCATTTAACTTTTGCCACCTCTTTAAAATAATAATAATAATAACTAATAAAGATAAAAATATCAAAATTGAATTACACCAACCCAACCACATACTTAACAGAAAACCAAAACCAAAACCCAGACCGGTCAGCTCGGGTGCTATAGTTATCTCCCCCTCTGATTGTCTTCTCTGTAATCCTTTTGTTTTTGTTTCTGTTTTTTTTTTTTTTTTAATTCATAAAAATAAATAAATAAATAAATTAAATAGCAATCTCTAAAAGTCTGACCTTTTTATTGTCACCCAAACGCTGTGTCCTAGCTTGTCTAAAACCTCGCCACCACGCTCTTCACCTTCTTCTTGACTCGGCGTTTTTAGAGAATGAGAGGTTCGAACTCGGATCTGTTCGACCCGGTACTGGCAATGGAAGCCTCCTTCTCCCGAGGTGCTTCGTCCTCCGACGCTGATTTCGGCTTCGCTTTCAACGACAGTAACTTCTCTGACCGCCTCCTTCGCATCGAGATCATGGGTGACCCCGCCGATACCATCCCCGATTCAGAGGCCTGCACAAGTGTTGCCGATTGGGCTCGCCACCGGAAGCGCAGAAGAGAGGATGTCAAGAAGGAACATGGTATCATCTCTATTTTTTTCATTTTCTCCAATTCTTTTGGTCTTAATTTAGTTTGCAACATAGTTAGAGAAATATTGAAAAATGGTGTCTTTATGGTTCAGTCATGAATTGTTTGAAAGCTGCTTTTTGAAGTGATTTTTGTGATTGCTCTGAGGTAGTTCAGAGAAATGGAGAAATGAAACTTAGTCTTTGTTGGGGGAAAAAATATATCAAAAAGGAAAAGGAAATTTAGGGGTTTTGTTCTTAATGCTGTTGCCAAAGTTTCACCGAGCTGAATCAATTGCATTTGTGTGGTTCTGGTTTGTTGCTTAACAAATTGATGATAAAGCTGGGAGAGAAGAAATGAGATTAAGAAATTGATTTATGCTCAAACAGTTCACTACGTTTAAGATAATGGGAAATTCGTAATGTGAATTTTTAATTTATTAGCTGTTTAATGGAACCCAATGGAAACTTTTTTATGCGAGTTATTTCTTTTTCTGTTTGGGTAAGGAGAAAGAGGTGGTTGAATTTGAAGGACAGAACTTTTTACTCTGATTATGGCTCCTGAGAAATGAAGTGGTACACTTGATTTAGCCGAATATATGAAGAAGACGTATTCACTTGAGTCGTTTCATAGCTATTGGGAACTAAAACTTACGGGGTTGGTTGTTGCAGCCTCAAATTTTTAGCATTCTTTATCCTAGAAGTGGTTGAGTTAATGGTTTGTTAGCATCTCATAATTCATAGCTTTGATAATGATTCAGCGGACATTTAGCTTTTCTGTTCATTTCTTCTCATGGATTTTTTCTTTTACTTGTTGTTTTGGGAATTTTATCTTTAGTTGGTGTGCTTTCTTGTTGAAGTTGGTTCATGTTTGATTTTATTTATTTATTTGGATTCAGTTGTAGATCTAACAGTCTGCCCCGAGGAACAAATCTTGAATTGCAACCAGCCTGACATGGATGATTGTGAGGGCTTCGAAAATCAAGATGAGGATGCAGTTGCCATGGTTGAAGAATCACCTTCAGGTATTTGGGCAATCTTAAATCAAGTATATGCATTTAATCTTCGTAGATTTTTCAAACTGTAAGGAAACTAAGCAAAGAAAACTATTTTCTGAGAAGGTTCTAAACATTATGAAGTATTCTTATATTTTATAGAGACCAATCTTGTATCATGTCATATATATGTTCTAAAGCTGTATTTTATTTTAACAGGTGATGAAGCTGCAAACAGCATTGACTCAGACTGGAGCATGGACTGTTCAACAGTTGTTAGAGTTAAACAATTGCACATCAGCTCTCCTATTCTGGCAGCCAAAAGTCCGTTCTTCTATAAGGTACAGATCACTAAATATGATATATCTCATTTTGCTTGCTACAGATGTTTTCCTAATTTTATTATATTCTGTTGTTTTAGCTTTTCTCAAATGGGATGAAGGAGTCAGAGCAGCGACATGTAACCTTACGGATCAATGCATCTGGTAGGAATCGACACCAGAAGCTTCTCACATCTCTAGTATTCTCCAGTGTTTTGCATTATGGAATTATGAATTTTTTATGTGCTTGGAGAAGTGACCTTGACTTCCTTTTCCCTGTGCAGAGGAAGCTGCACTCATGGAGCTCCTGAATTTTATGTACAGTAATACATTATCTGCAACCACAGCTCCTGCTCTACTTGATGTGCTAATGGCTGCTGACAAATTTGAGGTTGCATCATGTATGAGGTATTGCAGCAGTCAATTGCGGAATATGCCTATGACACCTGATTCGGCATTGCTTTATCTTGAACTTCCTTCCAGTGTTCTGATGGCTGAGGCAGTCCAGCCATTGACTGATGCAGCAAAGCAGTATCTGGCCTCACGTTACAGGGACATATCTAAGTAAGTTTCATTTTATGTTGATTTCCCTGACTTGAATTTAAACAAATTAATTTGTATCTTTGCTCTTTTGTGGTTGTTATCGAAGCAAGGTATTCAAATGAAGAATTGAACTCTAAATCAGATTCCATTTTCTACTTAATAATTTATTTACCTCTAGTTACTGCTATTGTTGACAATTAAAACTGATTTGCTTTTCGAGAGGCTTATTTAACTCTTTGAACCAGGTTTCACGAAGAGGTGATGAGCCTACCTCTAGCAGGAATAGAGGCTATATTGTCTAGTGATGATCTCCAAGTTGCATCAGAGGATGCCGTATATGACTTGGTTTTGAAGTGGGCAAGGCTTCAGTACCAAAAAGTGGAGGAACGACGTGAAGTGTTGGGTTCCAGACTTGCACGCTACATTCGCTTTCCGTACATGACTTGTCGGAAGTTAAAGAAGGTTTTAACTTGCAATGATTTTGACCAAGAAGTTGCATCCAAACTTGTTCTTGAGGCCCTGTTTTTTAAGGCAGAAGCTCCACACAGGCAGCGGAGCTTGGCAGCCGAGGGAGCTATATTGAACCGTCATTTTGTGGAGAGGGCTTACAAGTATCGGCCTGTTAAGGTGGTGGAATTTGAACTTCCCAGGCAGCAATGTGTTGTGTACCTGGATCTGAAGAGGGAGGAGTGTGAAAATTTATTTCCATCTGGACGGGTGTATTCTCAGGCATTCCACTTGGGTGGACAAGGGTTCTTCTTGTCAGCGCATTGCAACATGGACCAGCAGAGTTCATTCCATTGTTTCGGGCTGTTTTTGGGAATGCAGGAAAAGGGTTCAGTGACTTTCGCAGTGGACTATGAATTTGCAGCAAGGACAAAGCCATTGGACGATTTCATAAGCAAATACAAGGGCAACTACACATTTACTGGGGGCAAGGCTGTTGGTTACAGAAACTTATTTGCCATACCATGGATTAATTTCACGGCTGACGATAGTCCTTACTTTATAAATGGTGTTCTCCATCTCAGAGCCGAGCTTACCATTAGACACTGACTGACAGGGTTATGCCATTCAGTGTTTGATTTGTATTGCCATTCTAGTGGATAGCTGTTGTAACCATTTATTTTTTCTCTTTTTGGGGCTTCGTCTTATTATTTACCATCCTTGTCCTCACCTAAAAGGTAGCAGAGCGTACTAACCAAGACACCAAGCAAACATAAATGTTTATTCCTCCTCATTTTGGTGTTTATCTCATACTGCAATGCACTGCATCTATTTATGAAGATTGTCTGCGCTTGAGGACTCGTTCCTTATTTCATCATTATCCTTTTTTAAAAATTTTCTGTCCTTTAGATGTGATCCTTTTATTTTTATTCAAAGCGGATTGCCCTAAGAGAGTGAATATTTAATTGCCGAGTATCAAATGTTAGATATTAACCAGCTTAGTTAAATGCAATGTTAATTAAAGCTAAGAAAAAAAATAAAAATTTACAGTTCAATTTCAAAGTTAGAACCATACTGGAAAAATGACTGAGTCCGTCCTAAAGCCAAATAAATGAGGAAACTTGTAACTTTATCTTGTAGGCTTAAAAATAAAAATACTATTAATTAATAATTAATATTGTGTTTTAGTTTTAGGAAAGTGAAAAAATCCAACAGTTTGACATTGTTTTAGAATAGGTGGCACTATGTAATTTAGTAAACTTGAGAGGATTTAAATCGAAAGCGAAACAACTTGTCAGAAAAGAAAGATAATATATATATATATATATATATATATATATATATATATATATATATATATATAATGAGGATTGATCTCCTATGCAATGTGGCGTATATGGATGATGTGGCATTTAATTTTTAAATTTTTTATTAATCTCATCTCGCCTGCTTCTTTTAGACATGTTTGGTGTACAGTATTAAATTTTATTATTAATTGGCATCTGTACTTTAGTCTGTATTTTGAAAATAAAAACTTAATTAATTATATTAAATTTAATACACACCGAACTGAATTATTATTTTTTATTATTTAATATATAGTTATAATATATCAAAATTTATATATTTATTAGGAAAAAAATAATTTTAATATTTTACTTAAAAATTAAGTTTTAAGATCTTATTTTTTAAAAAATTATATAATATTAATATTTACAAATAAAATATATTTAATTTTAAATGTGAATGAAGCCTAAATTTATAACACATCTAGAATTAAGAGAAAGAAATAAATCATTTTCATTGTATTATTCAGACCTATATGTTTAAATAGATCGAGATAATATGAAATTTTTAAATGTGAATAGAGCCCAAATTTATAACACATCTAGAATTAAAAGAAAGAAATAAATCATTTTCATTACATTATTCAAACCTGTTTAAGTAGATCGAAATAATTCGATGAATTTCATATTAAAAAAAATATTAGATAACACAAGATGCTCCATCAAATAATACTGTACTACAACTAAATATCATATAGTCTAATACAATGTAGCCAACCAAACATGGCCTTATAGTCTTTATCCCATTCTACCTAAAAAAAAATCAAAATAATCTCATTTAACTTTTTTGCTTTAATAAAGATTTTTATATATCCAAAATAATATCATTTAACTTTTAAAATTCATTTATCTTTTAATTTTTTTATTTAATCAAGAGTTTATTTAGCTTTATTAATTTATTATAATTAAACAACCAACGATATTATTAAATATTTTTGAAGCCCTTTTTATAATTTGTGTACAAAAGGGTGTCTAAAAGGGCTGTTACTTTAATGTTGGATGCAACTTTGTTTTCTTTACCTTGTTGAGGATGTGCAATTTGTGTCATAGCTGATGATGATTTGGATGGGACTGATATTGTAGATTGTAATTGTAGGCTGTTGGGAAATCCCAGTATTCTATTTCCATCATTTTATTGTTTTAGAATCACTGTCTTGGGCATGTTCATGGTAATACCTCTTGTGTGCAGAAGAGATATAGGAATGATATCTTAAATAGCTAGGGACCCCTTGGCTTGTAAATAAGTTAAAATATTTTTCCCGGTTTGCTCGGTTTGGTTATTCATGTTAAAATAAAAATAAAATAAAAAAAAAAACTTTAAAAAAAAAAAGACATAGTGGATAACGCCATTCTGTTCCATTATAATAATAATAAAAAGTTCCCATCTATAATAATAATAATAATAAAAAGTTCCCTAATGAACTAAGGGAAAAAGTCAAGCCCATTACCTTTCGAGTTTTAAATGGCCAAACGCGGCGTTGTGATATTTTTCCGAAGAGCTTTGAAATTTTATTTTTCAATAAGTCATATCATATACATTTCAAGCAAAGCCAGACATAGAAATTGTCAACTTTTATTCAAAGGTTCAGTGAGGAAATACAAGGGGGTTACAAAGATTTGATATAAAACCTATTCTACATCACAGGATACAAATGCTGCCCTCTTGCAATGGAGATGCATAACCCAAATAAAACGCTGATGAAACATAATGCCTGGTTTATGGAACCTACCAAATCCATCTACTCGGTTCCAGCAATCTTCTTCTTCAAGGCTTCAATGTCGGTAGCTAGTTCCTTTCTGCTTGACTGTTGAAAACAATAATATCACTTGCATCATGTGTTTTGCTTATGCGCCAATAACTTATACACATGCACTAAGGAAGAAAAATAAGATAAAGATGGACTTTTTAAAATGTAACACGCGCAATAACATTTCACAAACATAAGATTCCAGACTAATTTTCTTTTTCTAAGATAATATCAGTCTGAAACGAAGTTTAAGAACTTGAAGATGGAAAACACTAATCAGCTCAGAAGATACATCACCTAAGTTTCAATTAAATTGCCTCACTCCAACATAAAAAGCAGTGACATTTGCTATACTACTATAATCATGAGCAATAAACTTTGATACCTCAATCATTAAAGGGAGGATAAATCATATGTGTGGAAACAAACACTTCATATGCTTATTGAAAAACAAAGATATTTGAAGTTTAATGCGATTCGCATTTTCCAGTCAACATGTTTACCTTGAAAAGTAGGTAACGGTAGACAAACCATCCCGTATATCCTAGCCCTACCAACTCCATAATCTTTGGAAGCTGGTAAGAGAACAAATTTAGCTCAGATTGGTTCAACTGATTTTATATATAAAACACTACTCTCAGAGAGAGAGAGAGAGTAAAGAATTGACTTACCAGAGGCACTGAGTTGATGGCACCAACAACTATTGAAGATAGCCAGACAGCAACAATTGCCCCGCCTCCATAGAGAAGTACTGTGGACTTGTTTTCAAGTGCATCCCACTGAGAAGCAGAACACAAATAACATCATTTCAAATTTAATTGATTTAACTGGGTCAAAGTAGTATCAGTTAGCAGTAGAAATTAAATAAATGGGTTATCTGACAGATGCAAAGAAGGAAATTGCTAATCCTTTTCTGCAGTAGCACAATGTCAGATTTACTGCTTACCTTCTCCTTCAAATCTGTAAAAAGCTCCCCAGCGTCAACAGAAGTGGATGTCTCTTCTGAAGAGGCTCTAATCTGAAGCAATGAAGACCTCCGAGACTCTATTATGAAGGAAAAACATGATTACTTACAAGCATATAATAAAAATATTGGGACATTAGCAAGAAGTTGCTGAAAATATAAACCAACTCAGCTCCATAGAGAAAAAAAAGGATCATAGAAATCAGCCATGCATGAAAACTCCACATGAAAAACGTGGAAACAACATGATTATCTATTATGTGGGGCTTTTCATAAAACAAATTCTGCCATCTTCTCACCAAAGCTCCCACACATTTCTCTGTGTGATTACCTTAGGTTACATGCATGTGCTCCCTAGGAGAACCAATTCCTTGGAAATATATAAGATTGGTACGCTGAGATTTTCAATGTACCACGGCCCGTGCTCCCCTTGATATGGGGCACTTAGGTCTGACACCACTCAGAGCATGCACCACTAGATCAGAATCAAATTGTGCCATAACATCCCTTCCCGTTGTTGTCTCCCAGGTAACAAAACATTATGATGATCACCACGCACATACACACGTATGTGCATCTCAATTACCCTAATACTTTTTTCCGAAATCATATAATTAGTCTCAGAGTTTTAAAGTTTGCACACTACGCTAATTTAAAGAAACCCAAAAAAAAACAAATTCCAAGTTACAAGCCTGGCTTGAAGACCAAATAAGATGTACAACCCAAATTGTTTACACTCAGCTAATAATGGTTGCGGGATAAGGAAAAGAGTATTAGACTTAACAGTTCAGTGACTATTCTTACTTTCCAACTTCTAGGAAATTCAGCAGAATCCAACAGTGTATCACAGCCAGTTAAGTAAAGCTAGCTCGAAAATTTCCCAAAAGCTCGCACAACAAAGCTAAACATAAAATCAAAATCAGAAATAGCTTTCAACTTTCCGACATTTTGTCAGCAACAAAAGAGAAATTCAAAGTTACAAGCCTGGTTTGAAGAACAACTAAGATGTACAACCCAAATTGTTTACACTCAACTCATAATGGTTGGGGGATAAGGAAAAGAGGATTAGACTTAAAAGTTCAGTGACTACTCTTACTTTCCAACTTCTAGGAAATTCAGTAGAATCCAACAGTGTATCACAGCCAGTTAAGTAAAGCTAGCTCGAAATTTTCCCAAAAGCTCACACAACAAAGCTAAACATAAAATCAAAATCAGAAAAAGCTTTCAACTTTCCGACATTTTGTCAGCAACCAAATAGAGAGAGGAAATAAAAAACCACAACTTTAACAACACGAAAAAATTGCAGAGAAACCCAGACCAACCAACCATAAATCACCATGAAACTACTGGTAGACAAAAAGAACAATCTTCAACTATAACAATTGAACCCATTGACTAAAGAAGGCTAAAAAAGCTACCCATTGACTCAAAACAAAAAATGTATATCCATATCACATACCTGCATATTGTTTAAGGGGGAAAGATGAAGAGGAAGAGGAAGAGACGCGAGGTGGGAGGTGAGGCAGGGCAGAGCAGCGAGTGGGTTTATTGGAAAGACGAGGGATTAAGACGGTAGTGGCCGCCGCGTACGCCGCCGTAGCTGCCATGCTCTCTATAATATTATAAGCGATTTCTATCCCACCAGAAATATTGGTGTGGTTTTGCAAAAGATATTCCTTCCAAATTTCAGTGTTGGGTATTGGTTTGGTTTGTTTATTATCCATGCTGCTTACTTTTTTCAGAACCTCCTTCCAGCATCTGACACGTGGATCCGTGAAGCCCTGTGATTGGTTACTTCCCTATCTGCAATCCACGTTTCAGGCCCCTTCTTCCCCCGCCCCCAACATGTCTTTTATTTTTTGTTTTTGTTGGCTAAAATTTTATTTTATTTTCTGTTTTCACTTTTATATATTGCACTTCTTTCCAATAAATGTCCCCATAGATACTTTATTTTCGGACATTATTAAATACTTTAATTTTTTTTTTATAAACTCCTTCGCTACTGCTTGCAAAACATGACTGAAGGTATTTTATTTTAGCTTTTGGGGCCAATATGGATTGACTTGTAATAAAAGTACTCTAAATTTCTATTAGAAGTGTAGATTAACTGTTTTAAATTTTAAAAATATTACAAAATTAAAACCACTTGCAGAATTTTAAACTAACAAAGTTCACATTAAAATTCTTTTTTATTTATTGTGAGTCATGAATCACTTGGGTTATATTCCAAGTATTTGGCAACCTACTAGAAACCCCAAATGGCAAATATTTACTGTACTTTATTCCCTTTTGAATTTTATTTTTGTTTTACGACAACACAAAAAATGGACAATAATTTGTGAAATATTCAGAGTGTATTATGGTATTTGATGGTTTTGGCCTCATGGGGCATACATAATATAACCACGTCAATACTCAATAATACTTGAGCCCATTGTGACTTGGTGAGGCACAAGCCGCATTTGAGTCTAGTAAACCGACCCAATTGAAAGGTCTCACTGGAGTTGACCGGGTAATGCGACATTTTTAATTAACAAGTTCCGGCCTCATAATTGACCTTTTAACTCACCCAAACTCTTACAATTTTACAACCCCCACTTGCTTTTTATGATTCAATCCTTCATTCAATGACCATAACCATCATTTTCGTGGTATAAACAAACTAACAGAAAACCATATAAACAAAAGCCACACTTACAATTATTATAATTGTAAAACTAAAGAGGGTGTTTCTACTCAAATGAATCATCATTCATGTGCCTCTCTCTTTCGCTTTCATTTTCCGTTTCAATATTTTCTGGGGTTTTATTTCCAAATTACAAAGCCTAAATATAGCCATTAATGGTTGTAAAGGTGCACAGGTTTGGTCTTTTGCAATGAAACTAACCCTTCATAAGGCTTCGTTGGCACTCTCTGTCATATCCTATAAACAATTCTCTCGCTTTCTCCAAAACAACTAACCCAAAAAAAAAAAGTTTGAATTTTTAATAAATTTAGAAAACAACACCATGTAACAACTCAAAAGCACACCCTTCTTATTTGGTTGCCAGTCTAACATGGCTATTGGCTATCCTTCTTCATTCAAATACAACTAGACCATTTTCCTTCCTTTCCCTCACCCTCTCCTAACACATCCCAATACCCTTTATTTTCCACCAAAATCCAAGAAGAACGCGACGAAATTACAATTAGATTGTGAAGAATTCGGACTCTGTGACATCATTTTCAGTCCTATTCATTCGTTGCGGTGATTTGGTCTGCCTTACCTTCTCATACATGTCCCATACGATTCTCTTGGGGATTGCATATATTACATCATTTACTGCAAAAAAATGAGAAAATAACTTTGACTGCCCAAAACGGTTCTCGTGAGGTTGCTCGCTCTCGCATGTGTTTTGCGTTATATAGGAAAGCTAATTCTGTTCTGGGGAGGACATGTTTCCTCTCATGAGCTATGCGAGGCTTGCATAACAAGAGCTTTAATGGGTTTGAAATACAGATGGGCATTCGTGAATGCAATTCAAGAATTCAACAAGAAAAAAGCGACAAGGCTTTCTGGGTGAATATGATCATGGGGTTCTTCAAGACGTGGTACATAATCTGCTTGTCATTTTCATTGTTTGTGCAAGCTTCTCATGGTTATCATGACCCAAAGTCTTTGCATACGTTTTTCATTGATCATGCAAACAAGAGTGTAGCCAAGCCTCAAACAGGGACTCTGTATAATATTCCTCTCCCTTCTAACTTCAGCGGCATGAAACTTACACTTGTTAGACTCCGCAGTGGTAGCCTTCGGAATAGGGGAGCAAATTTCAGTTCGTTTTATATCCCACCAAAAGTTATAACGAAGCCTCATGTGGTGAGGCTAGCTTTAGTGTATGAGAATTTAGGTAATTGGTCTTCACTCTACTATAATGTGCCCAATTATACATTGGTTGCTCCTGTTGTTGGCTTCACGGTCTATGATTCCCCGGGTCCAAGTGTAATAGGCAGTCAAAAGCTCAATTACAGCTTCCATGGGCAACCCATTTCAATCTGGTATCCAAGAATTGAGCTACAAGGGAAAAATGCTACTCCAAAATGTGTCCAATTTGGTTCTAATGGGAGCTTTAAAATCACCAACATGACCAAGGAAAATCGGTGTGTCACACGAGGTCATGAAGGCCATTTTTCTGTTGTTGTTCCATGCCCACCACCACCGTTGCCTCCACCAAAGAAGAGGTATTGGAAATGGTGGGTGATAGGATTTGTTGGTGGAGTTATTGGGTTGGTTTTGATTGTTTTGGTAGTGATAGTGGTGTACAAGCTAGTGAAGAAGAAGAGACTTAGAGAAATGGAGAGCCAGTCTGAAAAAGGTGTACCTTTAGATGCATTTTGGGTTGGAAGAAGTAAAATGCCTTCTGCGTCAATGATTAGAACCCAGCCAGCCCTTGAACATGGTTATGTCCTTTAGACCTAGTCACTATTTTGTACATTTTCTTTTTTTTATTTCCATTTTTCACATGTGTGCAATAGCATTGCCTTTTAAAATCTTAGACTGATAAGAAAAACCTTATTTGAAATTTCTATTTTCTTCTTCTTCCAACAATTGATGGGGCTATTCACTAAATTTTGTGTGATTTCATACTTTCTTAATTGGATACAAATGGGACTAACAAAAAAAGGGTTTTAGTTTTTCTTTTGAATTTCATTCTCTCCACAGCTCATCTATTAGAACTTTATGTGTTGGTTCGCCGGCAATTTGGCTTTTGTGCCTGTAACATTCTTAGGATAAATATAAAATGTGCTGAAAAGAAGAATCTACATTTGGCAGAAAAGAACATAAACTTGTTCCTTTAATAATGTTACAATCTGGAAAGGAAGAACCAATAAGCAATTTAAAATTAAACTTATTCTACTACAAACATTACCCAGCAAACCAATTTATCTTCCTGTCAAGTGGCTACCCTAGTATAATAAGAAAAGGGCATATATGCAGGAAGCAACGATGTTACAGTTAACTCCACCAAATAATATTTTAACTTTAGCTCCTTAAATTCTTTATAAAAAAAAAAGGAATTTCAGTACCCATACACACTTTTAAGGAGTGAACCTTAGTTCGTAGCAAGTTGAATGCAGATGCTGAAGATGGTAGATGAAACAAAATAATTAGAATATGAATAGCAGCATTTGGAGCTAATCCACAAAGTGAAGTCAAACACACAATGTCTTTTTATATTTAAGAATACTGAAGTTCCCATTTGTATGATTGGTTCATCTTCAAATTTCACCTACCAAATACCTACCAACTTTCATCACCATATATGCAATAGAATAATATTAGCAACCATTTTAGCCAGAAAAATATAATTTCTATGCTCCTTGAATATCAAGTATTTATTTCATATATTTGTTTCTACAGGAAGGAAAAGATGACTCAATCTATAGAGTGGATGTCACAGAGCTGGTGAAGAGGAAAAGGAGGGTCAAAATAAGATTCACTGAGAATAGCCTTTGTGATGATTTTGTTTGCAGCTTCAGTGGCATGGATTCCATCCCAGCTTACATAGTTATAAGGGTCACTACAAGCTGTACCGGTCAGAGTGCTACCATTGATCACTTTGGTATTTCCACAGTAAACTCGAGGGTCAAAATTGTAGGCTCCCCCACCATACCCACAACATGCTTTTGTACCATACTTGAGCCCTGTTTACGAACAATATCATATCACAGAAAACATAAATAAAAAAATAATTTCAATTAATCTATATATATATATATATATATATATATATATATATAAATATTTGGTTCTGAAGGGAGTGGTACCATGAGAAGTGGGATGGCGAAAGAGCTCTAGCAGAACTGAATGTACATCCACATATATGAGAGAAGCATTTGGGAGAGAGGGTCTAATTTGGCTCAAAGTCTTCTTCAACAAGTTGTTGTAGTCCACCACTGCACTGTTGTAAGAAATTAAGCATCCAAATTGGTCAATGTCCGAGCTGCCATGAGGTAGCTGCACCAAGAATGCTGGATAGCAGGCCACTGGGGCAAGATTAAGTACCATAAACGTACGCCCTCCTATTGCATATAGCTCCTACGTACACGAGGCCAAATGGGTCTTTATCAGATTGAATTGGGCTCTTTATTGTGATTATGAGCTATAACACCCTCTCATAGTACTATGCTTGATCCCAAGCTCAAAGGTGTAATAAACTGTACGAATAGTACTAACCTTGATGGTGCCTGCAATTTGTGAAACGACTTGGGGCAGGAATTGCTTCACTCCTCCAATACCAATAGCCGCTAAGTTGGAAGTGAAGTCGTTTTGGCCGATGTAGAAAGTGTAGAGTGATTTTCCAAAAATGTCCGGTGAAGGAAGTCTATTGGACTCTAAGAAACAGCATAAAATGGAAAGGGTATCTTTGTCAATCTACCATTTGATGGGTCCTACATATAATAATTTTGAGGATAAGAAAGTAAATTGAGGCAGTCAGATGAGTATTGTATACCTTGTTTATGAAATTCATCAACTCTGACCTTGAAATCCTTCATTTGGTTGAGTTGTATAGCAAGAGAAAAGGGGCTAATTCCAGTAACAAACAAGGAAGTGTTGGGCAGGAGCACAGTGGAAGCCAGTGTGGCATAGTTGGCTCCATGTCTGTAATCAGTTCCAATGGATTGCAGGTATGGACTCACAAATGGCAGTCCTATAGCTTCAGCTGCCAAAGTCCCAACACCTTATATTTGTGTGATTAACATTCTACAATCTTTCTTAAGAAAAAACGAATATAAGAAATCAGTTTTACTACTTGAAAAGGACCATTTTTCCTTGTTAAAACTTAATTATTGTGGACATAGAATAGGTAATAGGTTGAAGAAGTGCTCCAGCCCGGAGGCCAAGAATCATTAGGCATGGCACATTCAACACCATGTTAGAAGTAGAACAAATGTCATGTGGTATAACAAGGTAAATTTCTTCAGGAGTACATTGACCAGTCCTAACTTTTCCAGCTTGGCTTATTTGTCTTGTGGTGGAAAAATCGGACTACTGACACCCAATTCCCCAATCGTCATGCCACGTTACCTTTTTCTAAAAACCCAATATGTCTTTCTGCTCAAGTCAACATGTGTTACTGGCGGGCACGTGACCTTTTTCTAAAAAAAGAGACCAGACGCATATGAACAGAAAAGCAGCGAATTATGATGAGGAAAGAAGGTTTGGCATAGAGATTAAATTACCCAAAAAATCAACAATGAGCCTGCCATCAGAAGCCCGACCTGCCGGTTTCTTGAAGTAAGTCATCCCAAAAGGACCCGACTGCGCCGGAAAAGCAGCCCAAAACCCACCGGTGTCGGAGTTTGAGTCCCCGAAGTTGAAGATTGCCTCAAACGCACAGCTACAATAAGTTGGACAACTAAAGCTTGCCACCATCACCATCCAAATGAATAAACATTTCTGCAACAAAGATACAGCACTAGTACTAGCACCCATTTCCTTTTAAAGAGTATGCTAACAAAGAAAGCTTCCTTGGTGATCAAAAGCAAGCGCTACACAAGCATATCCTCTTACATACATACATATATATATATATACACACACAAATTGTACGGAATGTTAGTTTGCACTTCTTTTTAGATAAGGATTTATCAGCTAATGTATCCTTATCTACTAATCTACCTTACACTTTCAATTTCTGAATGAGTTATTTTCTTTTGAAAAACCAAATTACATATATATGTCCAAAGTAACAATAATGCATGCAAAATTCACATTATTATGTGTCGGTCGTGCTGTGAATTTTGGCATGTAACTCTTGCAACAGAAAATGCCACCTGGATCAAGAAAACAATTCAAAACTGATTCATGCAGCTATGTGGCGAAAAATGTGCTTAATTTGGATCAAGTCTCTGCGGGCTTGCATATACAATTCCTATTTGATACATCTTATTAACATCAACCCTATAAAAGGATCACTTTTAATCAAATTAACCGCAGTAAAAATCTTCACTTTTGTAAGATCTTCAGTCCATTATTAATTAGTGGAGATCAATGATATATATATATATATATATATATATATATATATATATATATATAATGTATGTATTGCAATAATATTATTCATTCACCATATATACATATATATACATATGTTTGAAACGACAGTGGACCATACCAATGCCATGCATGCTCGTTCAAGTACAGTGCAATCCACACTACCACACTGGTCCAAAAAATAGATTGAGTAACAAACAATATTGGATCATTGGAGGTCTGGACTGCTAGGCACATATTCACGTACCTTTTGTCAACTTCTAGAGAAGGTTACAAAGACGAGCGCATAAAAAAAAAATTACAATTATAATTAATCAAACAAGCTCTGTTACTATGAGAGTGTGGGTCAATGAAGAAGTTGGGAACGACTGGACCGTCCAATGGATCCATCATATATACCCATACATACAGACCCCTTCATCTAGTCAGTCCAACCACATACATAATCCAGCCCTCGTTCTTATGGGCTTCACCATCACAGGCTGACTATCACTGCTGTGGCGGGCATGGTTGGGTCTTTGATTATGTCTACCAAATCGGGTAAATGTGACAGTGCACTGGTGGAAAATACAGCTACAATAAAATGAAGTAAATATATACGAAAAGACTTATGTAAGCTATTTATTATTATTTTCCCCCACCCCTAAGATTTAAAAAAACAAAAACACTATTTATTATTATTACATTTTGAACAATCTCGCGGTGGAGAATTATCTAATCTAGTCAAGTTTCACCACGCGGCACACAGGATAATTAGGCACACTCATACTAGACTCCTACTATTCCATGGTGGCCACCAACAACCCACCCCCCAATGTGAACGCACTTTAGGATATTCGAGTCGGTTTCCTTAGATAGCGGCGGCTAGGGATACATTCGTAACTCAGACAACTAACTAGGGGTATTTATGGAACAACACAAAAGCTGACTTTTGACCTCAACGAATATGCCAGAATATTTTTTTAAAAAAATAAATAGATGAGAAAATCAGCTCCGATCTGAAATTTGCTTACAGTCCACGTCAACTGGGTCCCACCTGTGTTGCGTCGTAAGCCATGTGCCTGCGAGACACGTCATTTTGTCGGCAACGATGCCTCGTCTGTCAGATGAAGCCCACCATTTAGAAAAATTAAAAATTAAAAAGAGGCTACCACGTCAGACCTCACCAATCACATGTCTCTTTCCAAGTCCACCGCAATTCGCGGATGGCCGTTCATCCCCGAAACAAATCGACGGCCCAATTGTTTCTCTGACGTGGCCTTTCTGACGCTTTCGTCATACCCCACTAGGCCCAGTCACGTTCGCCCTGGATCTTAATATCTAAACTCACGTACTATCCACGTCTACCTTACCATCCTCATATACAGACAAACAATTCTAAATTACGGTGCAGAAATCAAAATAAAATATTTTAAATTACATTCGCTAATCCAATCACTCACTAATAATTTATTGTAAACATTTTTCCCTTTTTTTTTCTTTTTTTTTTTTTGGGGTTAGAAGGCAATCAAATAATTACATATTTATGGGATAATTAACCCTACTACAGTATGTGATGTCAGAATTGCGTAAAAAATATTTAGCTTCTGCAGTTATTGGCAATTGTTTTCGGAGGTTAAAATATATATATAGCAGAGGCCGATTGGATGCAAATCACTTACATAGATAATGTGAATAACGATGTATTTTTTGCAGCTGTATATAACTCCGGTGCATTGTCAATTAACTGTAAGTGCCTTCTTATTTGATTATCTATTCTTATTATTATTATTTTAACAGATTAAATACATTGCTAGGGTGCTATTGCTGCCTTATGGTCAATATCAAACATCTATTTGAAGGACAGGCAATTTTTCATGTTTTATTTACAGCACGAGGAATAGGCTTTGATCATATACGAGTAAAAATGGATTGTACAAGTCTTCATCAAGCAATTATTAAAAAAGCTGCTATTAGCATTTGAAAAATTATAATTATTCTAAAAGATATTAAATTATTTTCTCATGAATTTATGTTATATTTTTTTAATTTAATTTATCCTTTTTAAATAAAATAGCAGACTGAATAGTTAAAATGAATTCAAATAATTATTTATCACCTGAATGAAATCTTCCTAATCGGTTAATACTAACTACTATTTTACTTTTTTATTTTAAAGAATAATAAAATTTCCTAACTTTGTAAAAAAAAAAAAACGTCTATTTTAATATTCGTAATATTTTGTTTTGATTTGAAAGTACCGATAAAACACCATAACGAAATTAAAACACATTGTGGTATTGTGATTAGCTCCACACAGCCCAATCACTGCACAAAAATCAAATCAGCATTGAAATTAAACGATCTTAATACAAATATATTAAAGAAATAAAAAACCTGTCAGTCCGTGCCACGGAATTCCACTGCTAGAAGTCTTTTCAAAATGAAAAAAAATAAACAAATAGGAGTCTAACAGATCCCACAATTGTATTATTTTATTGCCTAAAACTTAACGACTCGAACCATGCGAATCGGTGGAGACTAGACGGTAGGGCAGCCAATAATGATGCAGCACGTATGTATCACACCACGTGGAGACTTGGTTCGACACGTGGGCCACTTTTAGGAGCTGGCTACGCAACCTCTGCTTCCTCTTGCCAGCGTGGGACACGTCAGTGCCCGGACCACAGACACCGACATATGCGAAAGTTTGTGGGGACCACTTCCCGGGTACGTGTTTAGATGCTTTTGAAGCCAAGGCAGGGCCTCGTTGGCAGAGATACCCTCCCTTTCGTGGCCTGATCCCATCCGTCCGATGACTCAAACGACAGAGCGAGTGGGGTACCCCACAGGGTGGATGTAATTAGGATTTTCTATCGTGTAAGTTCGTGGATTACTGCTGTCTATCGGATTACAAGTGACGTGGCACTTATAATAAGCCAGCTACGATAACTGATTTTCACCTTACTCTTATATTATAATTTATGTGTGGAAATTCACTATTCATGATGAAAAGCATTGCTCAAGTTTCCGGTGACCAGTGCCCGTACGCGTGTGCCGTTGATGAGATGACTTGGAAAAGTGTTTCATATTCAGCACTGGAAAACGGACGGGTGGGATTAAAAGATAGCGTGACATTCCAGTCAAACTAGGGTGCGTCGGACATTGAGTGCACTCCGCGTCAGAAAGGGAGGTGCTACCTCGTTAAATTACTCGAATTACCCTCCACTTCTCTCAAATTGACTTGGCACCCCTACCTCCTCTTTTCTCCGCTCGATTTGATTGATATTACAGCTTTGACCCTTTATGTAACTCCTACCCTATCGAAATCCGACACGTAAACAACCTATAGGCTATATTTTAAACGTTTCTATTTTTTTTAATCCTTCATTTTTATATAAAAATATTTTACTATTCCACATCCCCGTCCCAAGAAGCAGGAAGATGTACCATTGCTTAACGAGCCCCTTGTGCTACAACCCAAGTGCGTGCAAGATGTGTAAAATTGCAGTATTCAATCCTAAAGTGATTAGCTTATGAGTTGACAAAACATCTAATAAAAGTAACATTCACCAAAAAAATAATAATAATAAAAAGAATAAAAGTAACGACGGTACTTTTTGTATATGCTTTCAATTATGTGGATTCATGAAAATACAATTATCATTTTTTGAAATTGACAAATTACAAAAATACACAGACTACAGTCAAGGAAGTTTCAGAGCATCTTATTTAAATCCAATTAATTTTCAATTTATTCGTCCGGTTTTGTGATTACATTTAATAAGAGATGGCCTTCCAAGCTAACGCCGTGGAGCTATTAATGAAAGTTCAAAAGAAAAAAAAAACGGCAGCGGCAGCAGCAAAGAGAAAGATCATGAGGTTGAGATCCTCTAGCTGCATAACGATGACACCTGGTATTGGCATCGAGCTGGCCATTTATACATCCAGCTAATTGAACACATTTTATTTTAAATATTTATGTTTGCGAATAAAAATATTTATTTATTGCAAAGGAATTATTCGTCGGATTTTTCTTTTTAGAGAGGAATGTTAATCCAAGAAAAGCCAAATATACTGGATATGACACATAACACATAACCTAAAAACTATACGTCTGTATGGAGTGTGTTGAAATTCATGTCCCAAATTTCAATAAATTATAAATAAATGGGGTGGGGGTCGGGGGTCAAAATATCAAAACAATCCTCGGGCATGGCTCTAGTCTCCATTCTGGTCACGAGTGAGTGGCCAGACGTGGATTCCAAAGGGCCTATTCATTCCAGTTAATAGTTATATATAATAATAATAATAATAATAATAAAGGTATTTGGAAATTAAAAGTTGTATTTAATCCGGATTTTTCATTTTTAATTTAAAAAGTTCTGGGTGAATTCTGTATGGATTTTTAAAGATTTAGTGGTTTTTCTCTGACAGATTTGGTATTAATACAGAACTTTAAAAAAAAAAAAAATCCATGAAAATCAGAGGTATTCAAAATAAAAATGACTTTTGAAATAAAATATTTTATAAAATTTGACAAATTTTTGGGACACTTATTTAGTAAAAATTATCTTACTAGCCCATTAATACTTCTATTTTAAAATCTTCAAAAGTTTAATAAAAATCTACAAACTCAAAAGTTTAGAAAAGTTGAAGACACCTCGCCTAATATATGATTAAGTTAATGATGAGGACCACGTCAGCCACATGACGGGTGGAATAGGTTGGACCCTAAACGAAGAGACGCGTAGATCGACTCTCTGGCCAACACGTGTACGGCCGTGGTGACGTTGGAATAAATAAAATGGCCAGCGCGAATATCGATGGGCCAGCTCAACCACCACCACACCCCCCGTATATACGACATACCGTATTGAACGTGTTGGACATACGACACGTGTGTGATGACGTGGACGTTGCCTTGGCGCTCTACTCCTCCTCCTTCACCACCCCACCCTCCCTTCCCCTTCTGTCCCTCATTTTTCTCTGTGAAAAAGGCCACAACTTCTTGCTCGTTTTCTAGAGAGAGAAAATGCAGAGGCTCTGAAACTTCCTTGTTTGTCGTCGAAGATACTTCAAGCTCTGAGGAACAACTTTCAACGAATTGTTAGATTTTTCAAAGTTTTGGGTTTTAGAACGTCAACAGGTGGATACTTAGATTTTATAGTGGAAGGTACGTTGAATTTCCAGTTTGAGCTCTTCTTTTTTATGCAATTACTCTGTGAAATTTTTTTTTAGATTTTTTTTCTAAAAACAATTATTTAGGCTCTGTTTGGTTACTGAGAAAATGGATGTAAACTAGTGAGGGGAGCTTGATTTAGCTATTCTGCAGCTTTTTTCCGACGAGAAAATTAAATTACGGAACTTTGAAGTTTTCTTTTTAAAGTGGACGTAACAAGAAAGTGCTTACTATATAACGGTAACATATTCAAAATTTTGTTTTCTTATGTTTTCTCGGCAACCAAACAGCGGATTAGATTTGAACCACATGGATCTTTGTACTTTCTCGAGGTTTCTGCTAGAAACTTTCAGTTTCATTTACTGATTCGCCTGTTTACTGGCTTTTTCCTTCGATTAATGTTGTCCTTTCATGTTAGTCTTTGTCAAAATCTGCAATTTTATGCTAGCCTATATATATACATATGTATTTAGAGAGAGAGAGAGAGAGAGAGAGAGACAGAAAGACGGAGAGAGAAAGGGGGGAGAAATTAAAAGATGGAGGGGAAAACAAGGATATAAATCGGAGGTCTTGAATTCTAACTAATTAGTCAGAAACGATGGAAATATGTCGCATAGAAAATTTTTAGTTGATTCTTTTAAAGTTAAGAAAAAAAAATGTAAGTGCTCTATATTTGTTCAGGTTTTCTTGGAGGGTGTTTTTGTCATTTAGTATCCTGATTATCCGTTGAGATAGATTTGGTGATACCATCCATTGCAATCTTCTCATCAAACGAGATGGTGAAAAGACGTTAGTGACCCATGTGCTTACTTTCTACCCATGCGCACCGCAATTGTAGTTTTTAATTTGCATTTTTTTCTTGTAACTATTTATATCGTACTTTAACGTCTTTGTCTATTTTAACTAGCGCAAAATTGTTGTTTGTACATGGGTTTTGTTTACACAGGCCGAAAATAAGAATATTAAATAATTTATCATTTATGTTGGGCTTTGGTTTTGTGTATTTTTAGAAGCCAAAGTTTTCTCTCCTTTGAAGATAGTTTTGATTAATGAAAAGACGTGTTGATGGGAATAGTATGATTACCCTTTTATTTGGACAATATACAAAATCTCAATTCTTAGTGCTGCTGTGAAACAATCAGCACTGTGAGTTTTGTTCTAAAACCTCCTGAATCTTGGTTTTTGTTTATTTATCTTATACATGTCGTTACCAAAGAGAACTCCGATGCAGGGCCATAATGGCCATAGCTGTGACCTCCAATGATATATATAATCCTGGTTATTGATTTCCCAAAGAGGGTACTTGTTATAAACTTTGTGATGTATCAAGTCTAGTATAAAGTTCGCTTGAATATAGGATGAGTCTTAAAGACTGCCAAACTGGATTGGCTTCTTGTCTTTTTCTGTTTTTCACGGCTAAATTTTAGTATCTTGAATAAAGGTCGAGCAGTCAGAGCCTGAATTCTGGAGCTTATGTTCCCTTTTAAAGCCTGTATACAACGACCTACCAACAGTAGCATCTTTGAGTGATATGTTCTGTGTAGGTTGGCTGATGTAGAATATTGATGTATGGTAAAATTGTAATGATTGATACCTAAGTTGTGCCAATAAATCCAAGATAAAACTGTAGTTGCTGAAATTATTTTGGTGTGCTGTTCTTATGTCTAGAAAAGTTTCTTTCCTGATCACAATTTGGCATTGGTACCATATGATGCAGGGTGGTAGCTGGACATTCAATTAACAGAGTGATACCGTAAACAAGGTAAAACGAACTATCTCCTCGAGTCATCTTTGAAGACCATGGGAAATGATGAAGAGGTGAAGTCTTCTAAGTCTGAAAAGTCATCTTCACCTGTTACCCAGGTAAGCTGAGATATGCTATTTATTCTTCTTTAATACTGAAATATCTTATCTGTCACAGGCATTAGTCTGTGACTCAGGTAAGCTGAGATGTGTTATTTTCTTCTTAAACACTGAAATATCTAAGGTGTCAGATGCACTCGTCTTTACTTATGATTTTAGATGATTCAATATCTTAATTAGAAAAAATAATTTTAGGCTACATTTTCATTTAGGTAATAGATTTCCTCATTTTTCAAGTGATCTTATTGGATGTTGGAGCCTGTGTCTCAATATTGGCATGCCTTTTGTATTCACAGGATCAAACAAATCATACTAATCAGACCAATATTCATGTCTATCCAGATTGGGCAGCTATGCAGGTTATTTACCAATTACTCTTCATGTTTTACTTGAAGAAACTAGTCCATTCACTTCACATTTTTGTACTATAAACTGATTTAAGATTGTCCTTTATGGTCTACAGGCATATTATGGTCCCAGAGTTACTCTTCCCCCATATTACAACTCAGCTGTAGCTTCTGGCCATGCTGCTCATCCCTATATGTGGGGTCCACCCCAGGTATTGACCAATGCATCAGGGTTTTGAAGTTTTTCAATCTGTGTTGAGACGTGAGAGTTAGTTACTTCATTTTGCTGTGAATGAAATAGTCCACTGACATACTGGTTCTTCCAGCCTATGATGCCGCCTTACGGGGCACCTTATGCAGCAATCTACTCGCATGGAGGCGTTTATGCACATCCTGGTGTTCCTCTTGTGAGTTTTTATTTTCACTATTTTTGGTGTGGACCTACATTCTAACTAATGTTTCTCTTTGCTAAGTTTGCTTTAGACTGAGGGTTATCTTTTAATTGTCTAAAGTTTGAGTTAACGGCTGTACATCCTTCTGGAAGGACATGCTCTTTGTGTGTTCATGTTTCTTAGTCAAATGTAAACGATTTTGTTCTGGGTGTGCATCTAAATTGCTGTTGATCCCCTGTGTTTAGTTTCTTTATAGTAGCTAGCTTTCACTTCCTTTCCCCGCACGCCTAAGGTGGGGGTCCCCCTTTATCACCTTTCTATCTCTGTCTGTTAAAATTTTAACTGTTATTGCACTAATCTTTCTAACATGCTAAAGGGATTTTTTCCTTTTGATTTAGGGAGCTCATAGTCAAGGGGTTCCATCATCACCTGCTGTAAGTGTACCTTTTGTTTCTCCAACTCCTTGTATATTGTGAGGTTGCATAGCCATCCAACTGGATGTGGATTTTTCCTATGGTGCTTGCAGGCTGTAACTCCTTTGAGTATGGAATTACCTACGAAGTCATCTGGAAATACAGACAAAGGGTTGATGAAAAAGTTGAAAGGGTTTGATGCCCTTGCCATGTCAATAGGCAATGGTAATGTTGAGAATGCCGAGGGTGGGGCTGAACAGAGGCTGTCACAGAGGTTTGTTACCATTTGTCCTTCTTGATTAGTTTCTTTTTTCCTCCAAATTTTACATATTATGCACCTGCTAATGGATCGACTTAGTAGTCCTACTCTCCTCCATGGATTTAGGATTTATGTCCTCTAGTTATGTCCTTCCTAGTAATGTTCTGGGACAGTGGACTAATTGAAAGTTTTGATCATGCCAGCAATACAGAGACTGATGAATCAAGTAATGGAAGTGACAAAAATTCTGTTGGGGTGAGGAATGCTTCCTTGAGTTAAAACAACTATTTTCTGCACTTTTTGTGTTGTCAATTGAAACTTACATATTTAATGATGGATTTAGTTTTAACTTTATAATCTCTACATTTTATGTTCAGATGAATCAAATCAGAAAAAAGAGAAGTCGTGAGGGGACACCAACAACTGGTATGACTGTGTTCTTCACCAAGTGTTACATCATGATGAACTGAGTTGACCTCGAATCTCTACTTTTCCCACTGTCTACACGGAATAAGTCATTATACCAATTAGTGCAGTGATAATATTAGTATCTTAAAATGGCCTGGCCATAAGTTTTGTATGGTCAAATTTAAGAGATTCCCACTGTCTACACGGAATAGGTCAATATACCAGTTAGTGCAGTGATAATATTAGTATCTTAAAATGGCCTGGCCATAAGTTTTGTATGGTCATATTTAAGAGGTGACATGATTCTCGGAGTGCTAATTTGATCGCACATGATTATTTTGATATGGTAAATTGTAATATGAAAATTGAGTTCATCTTTGAGGAAAATATGGGGTGGCATGCAAAAAAGTGGGCATCTTCTCATATAATGACAAAAGTGTGCATGCAGTCGTCTGTCAGATCTTACACACGCATTTAGAAAAGTGGTGATTGAGTAGGAACTGAGACATTCTATTGCAAAACAATTAAGAATGGAAATGAGATAGTAATTTAACATTGGAAGGATTTTGGCATTAGTTTGTATTTTGATTTGTTTGTTTGCTCATTTTTTACACCAACAGTTGGAGATGAGAAATCTGAGAAGCAGGCGAGTCCAGTTTCTGCTAAGGAGGTAAATGCTGTTTCTGACATTGAGATGGGTGCAACTAGGTCTCCTGCTGGAGTCTCAGGAAAGTTGGTGGCACCTGTAGTTTCTCCTGGCATGGCTACGGCTCTGGAATTGAGGAACCCTTCTAATTTGAACACTAAGATTAGTCCATCTACCCTCCAACAAACTTGCGCAGTACTGCCTTCTGAAGCCTGGTTACAGGTATGGTGTGCAACACTACTACTATCTAGTTTTTCAGAAATCTTGTAACGCTTTTAAGATATCCTTCTTTAAATGTGAATTTGATGACTTATTTTGTTTTCTAGAGTGAACGAGAGCTAAAACGGGAGAGAAGGAAACAGTCTAATCGAGAATCTGCTAGAAGGTCAAGATTGAGGAAGCAGGTATAAAAAAAGAAGCGAAATCATCAACTTTTAGACTGCTCCATGTATTATTGTTTATTGGAAACCTTGAAGCTAATGTTTTATCTTAATCATTTTCAGGCTGAGACTGAAGAGCTTTCACACAAGGTCGAATCCTTGAATGCTGATAATGTGGCACTTAAATCTGAAATAAAACGATTATCAGAGAATTCAGAGAAACTTAGGATAGAAAATGCTAAACTAGCGGTACATCCACTCTCTTCTGTGATTATCACTCCTCTGAATTTGATGAATTAATTTCCCAGTTATTATATCCTCTACTAACTGTTACGACGTCAACATACAGGACAAACTGAAAAGTGCAAAACTAGGACACACAGAAGAGATCGTTTTGAACAACATCGACGACAAGAGGGTGCAACCTATTAGTACAGAGAACCTATTGTCCAGAGTAAATAATTCTGGCTCCATAGATAGGACGTCAGAGGAAGAGACCGAAGTGTATGAGAAAAACCCAAATTCAGGGAAGAAGCTGCATCAACTCCTGGATACAAGTCCGAGGGCCGATGCTGTTGCTGCTGGCTAATAAAAGGAAGCGGAGTATTTGTGCAGTCTAATCGTGTAGTTTTGGCATATTACAAGCCCAAAATTACTGCTAACAATAAGCAGATGAAATGATATAGCTGAATAGGATTAGTGTCTACAAAAACGGATGTTTTGATTTTTAATTGTGAGTTAGCTCTCTCATGGAAGAACTAATGTTTTTACTGGGGTAGAATTCAGAGTGCCGCTGAGATGGTCTCTGAAGATTAATGTACATTGATGAGATTTAGAGACTTAGAATAGGGAAAATCCTTTCTAATGTGTCTGGCTGCTGCTGCTGCTGCTGCTGTTGTGTAATTTTATTTTAGTGGTGATGTGGAGACCATTCAATATGTGAATGAGAAGGCGTGTTATACCAGCATGCTTATAATCCCTTTTGATGGTCGATTACATTGTACTTGTTACTTGTGGAATTGGGTTTAAAGTCTCCGCTGGTTGCTTCTACGGAAAGATGTCTGCCACAAAAGGGGCATGAAGATTTTTGCTCTCTGTTTATTTACGCCATGTTTTACGTGGTGGAAATGTAGCAAGTTTCCATTTGTTAGTGTTTGTACTGTTGTCATTCCTAGAGATGTGACTCGGAAGAATGTTAACTAATAAGTAAATGTTAGTATTCATTGAAATCCCCACTTAGGGGCATTAAGCTTGTTGGGCTATGAATATGATGAAGAAACCAGGACAAATGTACAAAGCTGTGTGTGAGAAATCACTTGCTGTAATGTTTGTTTTGTAGTTGTTTTGTTTTCCAAAAAAAGAAAAAAAAGAAAAAGCTTAATTAATTTATTTAATAGCCACGTGTGAAAAGCTATGAAGCAAGTCTTAAAAGCCCTCAAAGTGGAGTGAAGAAAAACATTGTAATTAGAGCGAGCGATGGAGAGTTGAAGGTGGACATGTGGAGGATCACCAGAATCGGATGCCATGGCCATGGGCCCACAGAGTCCAATAGATAGATGGGCTGCCACACGATCCATAAGCCGGTGGGACCAATTTGTAACTTTATCACAAAGGTCTTATCATCGGGCCTTTTCCCACCGTCTGGTTACACCACGTGACCACCCACTCGGCCCTCCCTTAAAAGCCCCCATCATCAAATTGAAGAAAGGAGATTTCACATGCCTTTTTCTCTCCTTTTTTTTTTAACCACGGCTTTGTGTATGCCCACGTCGATTGATATTTATCTCCTTTGTGGTTTAATAAATGGGTAATTGGCATCAAATATCATTTGAGTTTTGTATAAAATAGTGAATTGTTGTTTAAAATTTTCAAATTAGTATTTATATTTCTTGACTTTTAAAAATAATTAAAAATTAACTTTCTAATAATAAATATAAAATATTTTTAGCAGATGATTTTTTTTTTTCATATTAATGATTGGGATAAATGATAATAGATAAAAAATAAATAAATTAGTTTGAATAATTTACATAAACAGTTTAAAAAATATTGTGTTTAAAATAAAAATTATAAGTAATTTATAATTGTTTCTAAAATTTAAAAGTGTTGATATTAATTTTAAAATTTAAAGAGCAATTGGCTAATTTATGTAAAGTTCAGGAGGCTAATCCTTTATAAATCTTAATCTCTAACTTTCAAATAATAGATTAATTTAAAAGAAAATTTTATACATCTGATTAAAGATGTTGAGGAAAAGGGTGCTGTTAAGAGATAATATTCTTTATATCTCAAATTATATTTTTGTGATGTTACTACAATTATTGCATTGTGAATTAACATGCAGATGTCTTGTTTACAGTGTCATTACCACTTTTCGATAAGCTGAGTACCCATTATTAAAATCAAATGCATTGATTAAAACAGACAAAAAAAAAACAAAAAAAAAAAACGTATGGTCGGTGACAACTATATTTTACTTGCTCATTCCAGCTCCAAATGTTGGAGAGTCTTGAGGCTTTTCAATTGTTTATTTTTTATTTTTGTTTCGAACAAATAATTTAATGGGGAGCCACTGGCTAATCACATAACCTAAGATTGATAACGTCCAACGGGTTATGGACGAGTCTGGTTTTTAAAATAATTGATATGTAGAAGAAGGGTTTCAATCATAAAATTCCCGTATAGTTTACATTTGACCTTTTTGTACAGCGTACATGGACTTATTGTATATCCACGTCCTAGATCTCTGCAACTGATAACCAAAGACCGTTTTTTCCTCCTTCTCTTTCTACAATTTTCCTTTGTTTTTTGTCCAGTTCCATTCATACTTCCATGATCTTCAACCCCCAAGAGCCAAGACCATTGTTTTATATTTTGTTTGCGTTTCCTAGTCAGTTTCTATTGGTTCATTAGAGAATTAGAGTGCTTCTTCTTCTAGCAGAACGGTTGCTTTAAGTAGTTTGAGTTCATGCCCATGCATGTGTCTAGTTTTTGGTGTTATTTATTTCATGTTATTCAATGGGTATTTTTATTACTTTAAATTTGTCTCTTCGGTTGAGACAGTCGTAGAGACACGGCTTGTGCCCAAAAAGTTCTGAACTTTAGAGGCTGACTTACTCTGGTTATTGATGCTGATGCCATTTCTGTGGTTTTGTTAGAGCTTATACTTGTAATGTAGTCAGAGGAAATATCATACATAATAAATTCAGTTCTCAATCTCATACAAGTGATTTCGATTTTCATTTTCTTTCACTTGGTTTTTGATTGGGATGCCATAACGAGAAACTGGTTTTTTTTCCCCCCCTTTTCTAACAATGCTAAATTTTGGGAGAGAGAAAAAGTTTTCCATACAAGTTAGGAGTAGATTTTTTTGGTTTTTGACGTCTGATTTATGGTTAATTTGATTGATTGGCTTTATCTGAATGTAAAGGGGACAAATTTTTTAGATTTAACCACGAAAATTAGGTACGTGTCCGGAACGTTTCTTTAACGGTTGCCAGATGTTTCACTCTCTAAGTTTCTGTATATAGTCTTTAGATTTGAAGGCATTGGCATTTTGGGTTATTTAGGTTTCTGGATCTGAGGGCTGATTGAGAGAGACTGAGAAAACCAATATAGTAGTTGGCTCTTGCTTTTACTCAGAAGGTCGCAGGTTTTGTCACAAACTATAGGTGTTAAATTTAGATTTTCAACTGTCTGAATGTGACTTCTGTTCCAATTAATCCGTCAACATTGGTAATTTACAAGTTTCCGAGAGAGGTTTGATTTGTAGATTGGAAGGTGTTGGCGTCTATTAAGACGACAGAGAGTTAGAGATATAGAGTTTTCTGCCTGTTTTCTGAAATGGGCCATTCAGCGGCAATATGGGATTGTAGAGCGGCTACTGAGATTGCAAAGGACTGGAATGGTATGGATCAAGTGGTGCTTCGTAGCCCACAAGGGGCTTCAGCAAGGGTGAGAATTTTTTCCTGTTTTCCGCTTGAGCAATGAAATTAGTACTCTTCACTTAGAAATTGTTAATAGGTAGTTCAAATGGGCAGTTGATTAATGCTTTTGGAATTGAAGATTTGTTTGTCATAATATAGGTTAGTTTGCATGGAGGTCAGGTCAATTCATGGCGGAACGAGCACGGTGAAGAACTCCTATTCACGAGTAGTAAGGTATTTTTTCTTAATTCCACTAGGTGTATAACTTATCCGTAATCTATGTTCTAGTAAAAGTACTTTTTTTTTATCGAAAAAAAAGAGTCTTTATATGGGAATCATTAGCCCAAGATTTTATTAGGAGATAATGTCTTATTGCTGCTCCAGTTTTACAATCCTGTTAAGGGTCTAGAGCAGCAAGTCCACTTTCTTAACAGTTCCCCCTCTATCTGACATTTAGCAAGGCTGAGTATACTTAGGGCCTTGACAAAACTCAAACCGCAACTCTCGCAAGCGAGTATGAGGGTTTGGTCGGCTTCCTTACATCTAGGCCACACCCCCAGGTGCTCTAGTAAAAGTACTTGAATAACTGAGCAGTTAGTTTTGGGCTATCCAGTCTGAATAAGGTATAATTGATTTTGGTTGCTATAATTTTGATTAAAGGAGGCTGTAACATAGACTGTTTTTTCTGGTGTGGATCTTTAATTCAATATGGTGGAATGTGGAAATGCTCTGTACTTGCGGATATAGCCATTTATATGAGAAATATGTAAAATTTTAGATCATAATAAGAAATCCAAGAGCTGGGTTTTAGACAATGTGGTTACAGAAAAATGATAAGAGTAATTTTACCTGCAAGAGAGACAGATTATTTAGCTGCAATTTATTTGTTGTTGTAGGCAATATTCAAGCCTCCAAAAGCAATGCGGGGAGGAATACCCATTTGTTTCCCACAGGTATTATTAATTTTTCTTATGTGCATATACATCTTTTTCCTTCATATTCTACTGATGCATTTTATTTTAATGCTTTTAAAGTTTGGAAACTGTGGATCACTAGAACAACATGGATTTGCCAGAAACAAGATTTGGACAGTTGATGATAATCCTCCACCTCTGCACCCAAATGATTCTAAAGGGAAATCCTTCATTGATCTGCTACTTAAACCATCTGAAGATGACCTGAAATGTTGGCCCCATAGGTGAAAACTCGGGTGTCTTTTTTTCGTTGCTATAAAAAATTAAAGTTGTGTATTGGTTTTTGAAAAATTCAACTGTTAAATAAATCTTTATTTAAAAAAAAAAAAAAAAACTGTAAAATAAATCTTTATATAGAACCTACAATCTTTTTGCGCTGATTTTAGCCTGAAAAGGTACTAGGGCCTTTTATTTCTGTATTCAGGACTATTGCATTCAATCCTCATTATCTATGATTTGAACTATATTGTGCAGCTTACAGACTTCTTTTTTCTCTTTTCCAGTTTTGAGTTTCGTCTTAGGGTGTCTCTTGCAACAGATGGAGATCTGACCCTGATATCACGGGTTAGGAACGTCAATGGCAAGCCATTTACTTTCTCCTTTGCCTATCACACTTATTTATTGGTCTCTGATATAAGGTATGGGGAAATTTTTATTGAATATACAATCATCTTCTAGTTTTGGTTGTTGCATGGATCTTGTTTTTCTTCTTTGATGGATGAGGCTTGTCACAGATTTTTTATTCCTGGATTCCACTTGTAGAATTATCTTATTTGGCAAACTTTGCACTGTCAAGATGATCTATCTGCAAGAGAAGTGAAAAATAATTAAAGAAGTTTTTATTGCTCTAATAATTAATACTATGTGTAACTTGGATTCTTTATACATGTAGTGAAGTGAGAATAGAAGGTCTGGAGACACTTGACTATTTAGACAACCTTTGTGAAAGAGAACGCTTTACAGAACAAGAAGATGCTGTGACATTTGAATCTGAGGTAAATTTTCTTAAATTTATCCGAATCTCTTCTCATAACTCATAAGTAGAAGGATATCCAATGATCGATTCACCATTGAGAATTATCCCAAAAAAGAAGAATATTTCGGTATTCTTACAGCAGATGAGTCTCAGGGAATAAACTGTTGGAATGGAAATTGTTTACTAGAGAACACTAGTATTGAATGTACTCCAAGATTTCTTCTTCTGTTACTTTGAGTCTAAATTTATCAGTACTCAAGATTTGGCTTTGTGATACTTTTCATTTCTGGTGGCAGGTGGATCGAGTTTACCTTAGTTCTCCAAATGCAATCGCAGTCCTTGACCATGAAAAAAAGAGGACATATGTGATAAGGAAAGATGGACTGCAAGATACTGGTAAGCTGCAGTAATCAGAAGATAATGAGATTACATACAAAACAGAAACTTTCCTTTGGTGGAAGAAGGATTAAGCTTCTTTTCTAGAGAGTAGAACATTCGTAAATGCCTGCAATGTTTACTTTTTGGCTCTCTTTACCATTATAACTTTCATGTTGTGTACAGTGGTCTGGAATCCATGGGAAAAGAAATCGAAAGCTATGGTGGATTTTGGTGACGAGGAATACAAACAGATGCTTTGTGTTGATGGGGCAGCAATAGAGAAACCTATCACGTTGAAGCCCGGCGAGGAATGGACGGGGCGGTTGCAGCTCTCAGTTGTGCCTTCAAGTTTCTGCAGTGAGCATCTTGGTCTATAGAGGAGATGTTCTTTGTAGAATATTACAAGATTACCTGGAATGAGCGGTAGCAGCACTTGTTTTTTTTTTTTTTTTGGTTCTTTTGTAATAGGTAGTAGCACTTGTTGAATACTAGTTTGAGATTAGTTTTCAAAGTGGGAAATCCTGTTATGGAACTATAATAATAATAGACTTTCAGTTTTTTGAAAACAAGCCTCCCCTCTCTCTTGCTGCTCTTAAAAGGTATACAAAGTGTTCTTAACTTTTACAATTACAAGAGCTTCATTGTTATCTCTGCCTCGACAAAGTGGCAACTACTCGGTTAATGTTATAAGAGTAGGAGCTCAAGCTCATCGACACCCATACAATAATAAAAATATTAGGAAAAGGCAGCAAAGAGATTATTTTAAATTAAATTAGAGAGGCTGCAAAAGGCATTTGAGCTACGAAGCCTCTCTGAACTATCAGAGCCAGGTTTCGATCCTGGGACCTGTGGGTTATGGGCCCACCACGCTTCCGCTGCGCCACTCTGATGTTGTTCTTGTTTGATCTCTAAAATTTATAAGAATTGTGTTTTAGTATAAAGCCTGGAATCAACAGCCATCGACCGTACGCTTTCCTGCTTGGCACTTGGCTGTGTCCAAGAGCAGATGGTAAACTGTGTTTTTTTTTTTTTTGGGGGTTACCTCTACTCTTTAGTTTATATTTTAATTAAAGAATGTTTTCCACTCTTAATAGCCAAACAAGGCCCAATGCCTTCCGTAGAAAATGAGCATACACCTGAAAAAGAGGGCTTGTATTTTACTATTACACAATCGACCATATCCTCTATTCGGTTCCTGAGAAATCCAAGACTTGGGAGGCCATCACATGGTGTCCTAAAATAGTCCCTTTGACCACACAATATTGGTAACTCTATACTAATTTTTCAAAACTAACTTCTCAATTTAGACACAACCCAACCCAACTTCTTGTATTGATGAATATGTCACCAAACAAAAGATTCCGTGCATCAAGTGGACATATCAACAACATCAAATGAGAACAAAAAATAACAGCAAGCATGCTTGACGCATACTGCTGCATGCAAAGGAGATAGAAGTTGAAGAACTCAGCACTTCGTGAATCCACTCTAGCTTTCCATGCCAATGACCGGAGCAATTGACGTTTAACAAAAAGTCAGGGCCAAGCTGAACCATCCAGGGTTCAAAGTGAAAAGTATGTGACTCTGTAATATTAGGATTCGTCTTCCAAAAGAAAAAGAGAAACGCCGTGTTAACAAATTGAATAGATTTCCCTACCCCAGTTATATACTATACACCTCGGCGAGACTCCAGCTGCTTTGTATTCTCCAGTAGAATCTGTGATACAAACCATTAGGAAAACACTTAAAATAAAGCAGGCATTACCCCACTCAAAACAAGAAATGCAAGTACATATGGCTACCATGGAACAATCCTGAATTGTTTACAGGCGAAAAGTAAATTTCTACTTACTTCTCTTATATAATTTGCTACTGCCTTGCAGCCTTCTGTTGCAAGTTGCATGACATTTTCAAAAATATCCAATGGTAGCTTTGCATCCATCTGCATCAGAAGAACTCAGCAAATGAGTGGCTAGATACAGTTTTAACTAAAATGCAGATGCAAATACTAACAAAACTAATAGAGATTCAGAGTGGAGGATATAAATACAGAGAAAAAGGTTTTGGTCGTCAAAACGTAGCAACCATATAAACAAATATCAGAAAAAAGAAGATTCCAGAAGAATCAGAACTAGACGTCGGCCTAATTATGACATCAATCTAAGATCTATTATAAAATCAAAAGAAAATGCAAATATGACACAAAAGACCTGAAGAAGAGTCACTTTGTCCAACTTAGGTAAATATCCAACAGTGACATCAGGGCCTCCAGCACTATCTTCTACATAGTTCAAATCTGTCCATACAACAAATTTTATCTACAGTAAGTTCTTAATAAGCAAATAATGCCATCCTAATACAAATTATTATGGAGATAAGAAAACCACAACTTTTTTTCTTGAGAAGAAACATGCACAAAATAGAAAATAAAAGCAAAGAAAGCATTAACTTACCAAGAAGAGCAGTGCTATTAAGGTACCCAGCACTACAGGAAGTAACAAGATCACGCATTGGGATCCCAGCATCTGCAAGGGCCAAAGTTGCTGCATTGATACATGCAGATCTAATACCTACCGAAAAAGAAACGTATTCCAAATTGAAGGAGAGATCTTTATAGTTCTTATATTAAAGTAGTTTCTATATCTGTTCATTTATAAAAGTGTGCTAAATCCATACAGCTTCAAAGTGATGCGAGGACAGCAGACCCATCAAATGACAGTGTATACAACCTTACAACACATACCAGTTTCCTCTCTATGAAATGAACTAAATGATTTTATTTTCTAAGAGACTAAGCCTTAATGCAAATAAGTGAAAAAAAAAGCTAGCACACACAAAACTTTGCATCAGAGACTTAAGTTTAGTGATAGATTGATTTCATTTACTCTCTTTTTTTTTCTCTTTATTGCCCCTTGTCTTTCAATATGAGATTTTCAATTAACACTCAAAAGACATAAACATGTCACATCATTCTATTTTTTAGCTGTCATAGGTAATGGTCATGGCTCAATCTCACTCAAAGATTGCTACTTTAACTGCTTACGAATCTCAATTCAATGAGAAAGTTGGAAACACTTGAAAGAACATTTGGATGCAAAAACACATGCATTAAGATTTTGAAGTTAAGCTGATAGTTACCTCCATCTGCTTGTAGAACTTGGACAAAAATATCTATCTGCCAGAGAATATAAACAACACTTTAGAGACAAACTAAATATGCAATAAAAGGACTTTGAAAGGCTGAAATGGAACCTGAGAACGAGGCATTAGATGTGTCAATATACATGCTTCCATGGCTTGGCGAATAACTAGAGATATCTCTGTGGAGCGCCTAAATTGAAAAAAGTATTCGTTAAAAAGAGAGCACCCTGAGATCCTACTCAAAACCTGAAGAAGAAAGAGGACAACACCTGTCACCCTTTGGTTTTCTCATGCGATCCCCAGTACTAAAGTTGGCCATGCTGTATTCACAGCGCACCTAAAAAGCAAAACCATTACAGAGAAACAACATTACAGAATACAATCTGTTTAACAAAATAAAAACGAAACCCATAGAAACTTCGACAATAGAATCTTGACATATAATATCTAAAACCTCATAGTGTTACCAGTGCTTGTTCATTCATTTGTTGACTCCTATTCTGGACCTGAGAGGCAAAATAATTTGAATCATCAATGATTTAATATTTAACCCATCAACAACATTGTATATTATGTGAAAATGAGGCAACAAGAAAAATAAACAGAAAAGAAGAAAAAGGGTCAACTTTGGAGAAGTACGTTAAGGGAGGTACCTCTCTGGGGCCATATACAGCTGCAATGACTTTGGTATTACCCATCTCAAACACAGCAGAACTGAATTCAAAAAAATGCAATAATAAACTATACAAAACTAATTTTCATTCAATTCACTTGGAAAAAATAAAAAAGCAGCCATAATGTGACGAATTAGAACAAATGGTTAAGTACCCGTCTGCTTTCGCCAGAGCACCAATCTCACCTCGAATTTGTCTCATCTGTGCAACAGAATACATATTTACAGCTAGAAAATCCAAAAAAAAAAAAAAACGAAATGCCTATAATATTTGGGAGAGGGAGAGGTAGAGAAAGACCTCCATGGGACGGCGTCCATCTAAACGAAGTCCCTCAGGGCTCACATATTCCATCTCAATGAAGGAGGGCTAGAGAAAACGACAACAAGTAAGACAGTAAGAGGACGACCTCCGACGCTGTTTTAACCCAAAAAAAAAAAAACTCACTTTTTGGTTGAGTGTGGTTGCGATGAGGTTCCCTGAGAGTTCACTGCCGTTGGACGCCCGTCGAAGCTGCAAGGTTATAATCAGCGGAAGCTGACGGGGTGGTCAGGGCTTCCAGTTTCGAATTTTACTTTGGCTGTTTCCACAATACGGCGTCGCTACAATCTTTCAGTCCACTTACTTGGAGCCCTACAAAACCGTACAATTGACTCTGAGATTGGCCGGAATTTTTTATAATAAAAAAAGAAAAAAAAAGAGGGCATTTTCAAATTATAATATTATTTTGTTTATTTTTCTTTTTTAACGAAATAATACGCTCAACCACTCAATTAGGTAATTATCATTGATGGCGTATATAAGCACGACAAAAGTAAAGAAAACGAGGCAAAAAAAAAAAAGAAGAAAAGAATTAAATGTGACACTATTGAATGTAGTTGTGTATTATGTATCTTATGTGAGAAAGATGGTAAGGCCAGTTAGGTGTTTAGAGAAAATAAACATTACCTAATTACCAAACCCCACACATTCAAGGTCTCTTTGACAATGAATTATTTTTTATTTTTTTTAAATTATATATAATTTAATTAGTTTAGATCGTGTTTGATAACACAATTATTATTTTTTTTAATTTTTAATTTTTTTCTATTGAATTATATATAATTTAGTTAGTTTAGATGTTGGTTGGAGTTTGTTAAATATTAGTTCGACTATTTAATTAAAGTAAAAATATAAAAATAAAAATTGAAAATGAAAACACTTTGAAAGTATTTTTATTTTCTGTTTTTGTTTTTATATTTTCTTTCATATTTTTAGTCTAACTAACATTTAACAAACTTTAACTAACCTCTAAATTAATCAAACTACACCTAACTCAAGAGGAAAAAATTTAAAATAAAAAATGGTTACATTATCAAACAAGCCTTTAAAAGTTAGTTGGAATTTGTTTTTGGTGAATAGTTTTGCATTGAGCACAAAAACAAAAAAAAACCCAGCGGGTTACAACGGAAAGACTGTCTTCACCTTGAAGGACTGAAGAAAATTCTTAACACAAGGGGAAATAACATCCCTTCTAACATCAAACTTAAGGAAAGTGAAATTGTTCTTTAAAGTAAATTTAGGAAAAGCATCCACTAAGTAGTTTTGATCTCTATTAATCCATTGCATAGTCCAAGGATTAGCCTCAAACCGGCCTCTAATAATAGTAGCTTCCAAGAACGTGTCCCACACGCAAAGCTCCTCTTTACTCGTAACAGTGTTGACAGTATTCATTGAATCACATAGCCACACCACCTTGCCCAGCTTTAAATCTCCTACAATAGCTGACGCCCACTCCACAGCTTTCATCTCTGCCATGTGCGGCTCAGTCTTCATAACTTTTTCCGATGCCAGAAAAATCAGTTAACCCGCATCATTTTTAACAGTCATTGCCAGAATTGTTTCAAACTGCCCCATAGCAATATCTGTGTTGACAATAAAGGAACCAAGGGGAATAATAGAACTACACTCCTTTTTTCGAAAGCTGGAATTACATGAATCAACTTCAACCTATAAAAACTCCTCCACTTCCTTCTCAAACATCAAGATTACCTTTTTGATATCCATTATCCCCCGAAATAGGATGTCATTTCTAAAATGTCATATCCTATACATTGCCACAATCAAGATCAAGGACGTTTCTCTCCTATCTCCCAAGACCGCTAACTTCTCCGGCTTAACACAGAACTCCAGTAAGGACTCCATGCCATTGACAACAATAGTATCCCATTTCAAACTCCACTTACTCCCAAACACCACAGCTCTAATCACGTTACAGTGACAAAATAGATGGGCAGTTGACTCTACACCATTACCACATAGAACATAAGAAGCATCATTAAGCCTCAGCATAGTTGCTAACCTGGCTCTCGTTGGTAAGCAGCCCGATAGAACCCTCCACATAAACATTTTTAGTCTTTCATGAATCTTCATCTTCCATAAATCTTTCCAGAGACCATTGCATCCATCTAATCTGCTATACCCCTTATCCACCATGTAAGCACTCTTGACACTAAACACGCCAGAGGGATCTCCAATCCAAAAATTTTTATCTCTTCCTTCATAATTTGGCATTGTAATTTTCAGCACCTCATCAGCACTGTTTCCTTCCAAAACTTCTCTCACAAGATTTACCTTCCACCATCTTGTGTCTAAGTCCATCAGCTCCGCTACTGTGGTCACACTCGCACGAACTCCTTCTTTCCGCTGAGGGATTTTATTAGGCAGACCAGGGACCCAAGGGTCAGTCCATATTTTGATATCTGTACCCTTCCTAACTCTGAAGCATGCTTCTTTCTTGACTACCTCCTTAGCACTAAGGATGCTTTTCCATACCCAAGAATCAGTTAGTTAGAATTTATTAAATATTAGTTAGATTACTTAATTAAATAAAAATATAAAAATAAAAAGTATTTTCATTTTATGTCTTATATTTTTTATTTTATTTTACATTTTAAATTTAATTAATATTTAACAAACTCCAATTAATATTTAAATTAATCAAATTACATATAATTTAAGAGAAAAAAAAATAAAAATAAAAATAATCACACCAACTTATTTATAAAAAATTTACCTAAAAAAAACTTATTTATAAAAAAAAATTACACCGACTTTAATTACGCAAATAATCCACGCGCGTTTACGTCAGCATCTGCCTGTCTTTGACTTCCCACCTCAGTATTGCTGTAAAATCTAAGAAAAGTTCGTAATTACCAAAATACACCTATGCTTCTCCCGCAATCAGAGAGTGGTATTAGGGGTATAAAGATAATTTAAGTTGTCCATGTGGTGTGCGCCACCTTATGGAAAAGGACAAGTTTTATGGATAACGGCGACCGGGCTCCAGTCCCACGTGGACGAACATGCAGAGTCCACAAGTACACCTGCAATCAACGTGGAATGACCTTTTTTTGTCCCAATATTTTCAAAGCTTAAAATTGTTGAAATTACCATTCGAACCTTTCAGAGCTTTTCAGTGAAAATAGTTGGTAAAATCACTAGCAGTGCGTACATTATTGTTTATCTAGGAACAACCTTTATTTTTATAGGCATAATGTTTTAATTGCTTTTTCTTAGTAATATTTACCGAGTTTCCAAGAGCCAGTAATATTTACTCAATCATGCTAAATTATTTTCCAAGAAAAGTTAGTTGAATTAATGCATTATAGCCATTGATTACGTATATTATGAGTTGGTTGCAAGGTTTGCTCTTTTTTTTTTGGTAATGGTTGCAAGGTTTCCTTGTTTCTGAAAAAAAAGAATTTAATTGCTGCCGTGTCCTTTTTTTTAATATTATTTATGTATGGTACCGAAGTTTTATTTATTTATTTGTTTTTTAATAACAAAGAAAAATATACAGAATAATAAAAAATATTGCAATAAATGGTTGAAGAAGAAAAGAATAAAACTTTTTATTATAATTTATATTAAAATACAAAATAAAAATAATATGGCATGTTTTTATGATATATTCATTATATATAATCAATAAAAATAAGGGATGTATGTTAAATATATGTTATGAGAAAATCAATTAATGCATTCAAGGCAACAGGCTTTTATCCTAATTGCAGTAAATACATACGTAATTAAGGCTAATCGAAAATCATCCAAAAAAAAAGAGCTCATTGGATAAAAGCAAAAAAAAAAAGAAGAAAAGAGTCAATGATTATTACAATTACATGGTTAAGAACCAAATCCCACAGCGACAGGAGTACAGTAAGGCGGATGAAAGTAAGTAGGCGGATGCAAAGGTGTCGAAGACCATCCCGCCACGTCAGGACGCAAAGACCGCGCGTGCATGTCGCTCTTCAGTAGTCTTCTTTGCGAAGGGTAGGCTCCTAACAGACAACGCTCCTCTACACTTGATATCTCAAGCATCTTTTTAATATTGAAATTTATTCTCAAATTTTAATATTGTTGAAATTTATTTTTTAATATAATCTTATAATATTTAACACATCTTAAAATATTAATGTTAAAATTTAACCAAAATTATACAGTTTGACAGTGCTAAAAGTGGATGGACTGCAGTAGATGCTCCTGTAGCTCTTTCACACGCAGTCTCATCATAAATGGAATGACTGTCCTCGTGATCCGATTTGCAGAGATTGACCCCCCTTGTATTCTACTCCATTCTCTCACCCCCTCTAAATTCAACTCACTTTTGTCTTCGCTGCAGATCTCTTTATCTCTCTCTCTCTGCAGTGCCCCTGTTTCATTACACTCTCAATCGGTTACTGTTTTCTCTCCAACTCCAAGGTACTCATACTCAATCCTCTTATCTTCTTCCCCATATTAATTCAAAATTGGTTTGCTTTAATCGTTTTTGAAAGTTGACGTAATTTAATTCTTGGAAATCATTGATTCAGGAAATTCGATATGCTATTGCTCTTTCAATTAATGGCTAACTCGGTTCCTGTTTATCTGTTTCTGTGAAAGAAAAAAACAAGAAGAGTGAAATAGAGCTGGAAAAATATGGCAGCGCCACCGCAAAAACCCCCGCTCCAGAAACCGGCTCTTCAGAAACCGCCGGGTTATAGGGACCCGAGTGCACCGCTCAAACCGGTGGCCATTCCTCCTCCCCGGAAACGCGTCCTCCCACCTTCATTTCGTACGAAGAGGAAACGCAGGAATTGGTGTCGTACTTGCTGTTGCTTCTTCTGCGTTTTGATTCTTATCATAGTCATCGTCTTTGTGATTGTGGGTGGGATTTTCTACCTCTGGTTCTCTCCGAAAGTCCCAGTCTTCCACCTACAGTCGTTTCGGATCCCGGTTTTCAACGTGACGGTGAAACCGGACGGAACTTACCTGGATGCGAAGACGATAATTCGGATCGAGGTAAAGAACCCGAACAGTAAATTGAAGGTGTATTACGGACGCACAGACATAACGGGTATAGTTGGGAAAGGGACAGAGTTGAGGCAGTCGGAGGTGGCGGGGTTCACACAAGGGACGAATAACGTGAGGAGCTTGAAGATAGAGAGCTCGGTGAAGAACCAGCTGATAGATGATGGGGTAGGGACGAAGCTGAAAAATGACTACAAGCACAAGGAATTGGAGGTGAGGGTTGTGGGTGGGACTAGAGTTGGGTATGTGGTGAAAGGGTGGAAGATAGCGACTGTGTCTGTCAAAGTGTCTTGTGGTGGCATGACCTTCAAGAACCTCGACGGTGGTGATCATAATGCGATGCCCAAGTGCACCGTCAATTTGCTCAGATGGTAAATTTTCACTATTTTTTAACAAATTATTGTGTGAAAATTATATAAAGTAGAAGAAGGTAGATTCAAAGAAATACTGGTAAAAAAAAAAGAATGAGAAATGTGGTAAAATTGTTATAGAGTGGCAAAAAGGTGGCAAATTCAATTTCATTTAGGTATGAAAATTACAGTGTGTTGCCGAATAGGGAACCCAGCACCTGATGATAAATTGATAACCTAGCTTAATAATGAGTCAAATTAAATTTTGGGTGGGGGTTGATGTGTCAAAATTTATTGATTTAGATTGTTGCTTTTGACTGCAGGATCAATATACGCTGATATGGTCATCGTCACATGTGAAGGCTGTCTATAGAAGATTCAAAGAGTGTGTCATTTCTGGGAGTGCAAGTTTCCACCGGACATTTGCACCTAAAAAACCATTGGGATTGTTTTGTTTTTCGTATTTAGAATAAACATATTTTTTTTTACCAAAAAAACAAAAAGAAGAAGAAGAAGAAAAGAATAAACATAATTAAATACACTTTATCCTTTGCTTAGGAAAATGTAAAGTACATATGGAAATGCAGGTGTACCATCTCTTCCAGTTTGTTTTCATGTTTAAAGCTTGTGATGTAATTGGAAACACAGGATTGGGATTTAATTTATTCATCTATTTATTTACTCTTTGGTCGTTGATTTTGCAGAGATTATTGTCAATCTTTTAATCTATAGATTCTTATAGTCGCCAGCATCACAATGAAAGAAGGTGTAACAATATATATATATAGCAATATGAGGTGTAACATATTCTTTCGGTTGGATTAAAGTTGGTGTTGTGCGACTTATGCAAAGAGTGTCTGCTTCGTAAAGAAAGGAAAAAAAGGAAAAAGAAAGAAGCAGCGATAGATTTGTGATATCTGCTTTGGTGTGTGAGTGATACGTTTAAAGAATCTTGAATATTAATATAATCCATTGTGTGATTTGACTATTTTGAAAATTTATTTTAAATTGCAATGTCCGAATCCCTGTATTATCTCACAGAGGATCAAATTGGACCATGCATGTCTCTTCCATGTAATTGGGCAGACACTACATTTTCCCTTGTGTTCTTATTTTGTCATGAAAGGCGGAAAAAAAAAATTAAATAAATAAATAAAAGAAAAGCCACCGACAGGTTCATACATAGTTTTGTAATAATTTATTTCCTTTTAACTTGATCTGTTTCATGGGTTCGACGTTAATCCAAAAATAGGTATGTTTTTGCAACACTTAGATGTTTCAGTTTATTAGATTCGGAAATGTTGTAGTATATGAATTTTATGAAAGAAGGGATTTTCGTAGACTTGACAAAATAATTCCTTTATTTATTCAATATTTTATTTTTTTAACCCAAAAATAATTATTTTATTTTTTAAATTTGTGTGAGTAGATGAGGTTAATGATGACCCATAAATATGAACTGATTTAGAGCAGTTAAACTAATCTTATCCAAATCTCGAATGGACTTGGAATCAAAGCCTGTGAGTTGCCGTGTTAATAATATTTTTATTTAACAAAGATGATGGGGTGGCGTGTGTTTATGTTATGTATATTAATTCTGATTGAATCCTGAAATTTCATAAATGAATTTGGGAAGTGTTTTTAAAACTTAGTCAACCCCCCTGTCCCATTGGTAATATTTTTTCTATTTAGTTATTTGAAAAAACATATTATTATTATTCATTAAATCAGTAAATTAAATATTAATATAAATGCAAAATAAAAAGAAAAATACAAATATTTCATTTGGTGTAAATTTGGTAATCCAGTCATTTTTATTTATATTTGTTTTAAATGAAACACGTTTGATAAATATTTTCTTTTCTTTTTTCAAAAATATTTTTTAAATTTGGGACATTTTCTTTTTCGTTTTTTCTTTCCTAAAGTTTTATTTAAAAAAAAAAATAGTTGTTAAACAAGTTTTTTTTTCTTTCAAAAACCAAAAACAACCATGATTATCAAATGTAAAAATATAAAATAAATGTGTTATTGATATTTCTTTCATTTACATTTATAATAAAATGAAAAGGACAAACTAACTATAATTAGTCTTAATTAATTTTTAAAATTAAATAAACTATGTACAGCTGATCAATAAAAAAAAAAAACTCAAAACAAATACGTAACTGAACGGGTACAAGTGCCGATATGATTTTGGTTCAATCAATACGTCTAAACAACACATAAATAAAGACTATTACAATATCACATTTGGTTTTATGACGAAAATTGAAGTTATTTGGCCTATTATTTATAAAATCTTTAAGTACAAATTATTCACAAGTCACGTTGTAATTTAAAACTCTTACATTTTTTTAATGCTTTTTGTAGATTGCAAACTCAAAATTTGTCAGAAAAAAAAACTATAATATCACAACATAGTGCTTTTTTTTTTTTTTTTAACAGAAACAATATATAGGCAACGCTGTTATTTGATTAATTTAATAAATACAAATAAACACAAAAGACGAAAAGACAGATGAGATATTAATGAATATTCTCATTTTTTTCTTTTTAATGAAATAATGAATATTCTAATTGGATTGCAATGAATGTGTTTTAATCATATACTTTCTTCCCACTTCTGGATGTTCAAGAAAAGCCTTTACTGGGAGGTCGGCACCTGTATCTGCGGGAATTTATGCAATGCATGAAGTGGCAGCCATTGATGTGGGCTTCAGTGGTGCAGATTTATTCGGGGAAAACAAGCAGGAAGGTCCTGTCATAATTAGGAAAACGGATAGATAGAGTCGTTGCTTGCCAAGAGTGGATTTACATGTTCCCACGAGTAAGATAAACCATTTAACAATTGATACTTCCGATCACTATCCAATTTTACTAAGTCTGCAGGTAGAGGAATACCACTTTGGAAGACTGTTCGGATATTTCAAAGTGTGCGCTAGGGATCAGTCAAACTATCCTCTTGTTGAAAATGCTTGGAGTGATTCAGTGGCAATGAAAACGGAAATGTATAAAAGGATCAAAAGATTGGCTAATACTTAAAGGACTTTCGGAAAATGGAATAAGAAACACTCTGAGATGGCTCATGAGAGTATAAGAGGCTGTAAATGGAATTGAAAGATGTTCATTGCAACGGTACGTAAACTTCACAAACCATGATGCTGTTTGAAGGAAGGGTGGGGGAATTCTCTAGTACTATTAGGCAACCAGAATGCTTAAGGAATAATGCACTAGATATTCAAGCTTGGGTGACTATTGGTCGTGATTGGATTATTATCAACACTGATGTTAGCTATATTGGAAATTACAAGTCAGCAATTGCTTTTGTTGCTCGAGATAGTTCAGACCACCTTGTTGGTCATGCTACAGAGCTTTTCCCTTATACAACTTCAAATATTGCATAAATAAAAGCAGTAGAATGGGCTATAGAAATTGCAATTGAGAAGAAATGGATCAAGATTTTATATCTGTGTGACAGTCAGGTAATAATCAAAACTATTATTTCAAAGGAATAACTAAGATGTTGAGAAGCCTAGTACGAAATTATGAATATTAAGGAGAAGTTCCATGGAAAACAATGGAGAATATTTTGGATCAGTGAAAGTATAAATCAAGCTATTGATTTATTAGCAAAATATTTCCTCAGTTGTTCCCTCAATTGATTTTTATACTATTTCTATTCCGTTTTTTCTTTCGCACCAGATTCAATTGGACAAAGTATCCGAGGGCTTTTGATTGTATTGGCCTCGCCTGAGGCCCTCCCGTTTTGTGTTTAAATGCAGGTTATTTTAACTAAAAAGAAAAAAAGCCTTTATTTTTTTTAAAATTAAAATTAAAAATAATGCAAAAGAGAAAAAAAGAAAAAAGAAAAAAGAATATTTATAGATTGAACCAGGAACTATTCCACGTGGTTTACCATTGGCGGGAAAAATAAATAAAATAATAAATTTTTATAATAAGGATATGTTATTTTTTGGGGAAGAAGTAACGAAACTTAATAATTTTGAAAAAATTAATGTTCCTGATTTAATTTTCTCAAAATTACAAAGGTGTATAAATAGTTTCACATGTGGAGGGCCAAATATTGAAATAGTATCCAGCTGGTATCTAAAAACGTAAAGTGGAGCCTACAGAACCACCAATCACTGGCCGGGAGAGTGCTATTTTAATCCAACCACAGCCGTTCATTTTTGACAGAAAATAGTCATTATAACGAACGGTCAATACTTAATCTTCGCTACACAGAATCAGATTCACATGAAAAGAAAAGCGACTTTGAACGTCTTCCTTAGCTACACGTATATACACATTACTCTTTCTCTCATCCTCTTTTGTACAATCCGAAGGTCGTTCATTTTTTCTTCTCTTACCCGACACTTTCTCCCTCTGTCTGTCTCGAATTCTTTCCTTCTAGATCCGTAACGATCTTTGAGGTTCATCCATGGCTTCAAAACGGATATTGAAGGAGCTTAAGGATCTCCAGAAAGACCCACCTACTTCTTGCAGCGCAGGTATAATTTGCTTCTTGATTTTCCCATTTTTTCTTCTTATATACTTTGTTTGCTCTTAAGCCTTTGTGTTTGCTTTTCATGTCTGAGCCCCTTTTCGAGGGTCGATCTATGAATTTTGCATCTTTTGAGCTTCTGGGTCTTCATGACTTTGTTAAATACATATGAAGTTACTAAATTTATTTTGTATTTTCTGGGCTAATTTCGTGATGTTTAATAAATGATGATTTTATTCAGTTTCATGATCTTGTCAGTGTTTTCAAGTGTATACGGTCATCTGGGTATATTGATTCATGTATTATTGCATATGATTTTGGATTGGAAGCTATGTGAGCCGCAATATGACACTGCAAAATCATTTTCGAAGTTGGTTTGTGGCAACTTCGCGGCCGAATCTGATAACTTTGTTTGTGAATGATCTGATTACATCTGGACGAATAAATAGATAGATTCATTGAGCACGTTATGGTTGTCTCATATGTGATAGGAATAGCCGAATAGGATTATAAATGTAACCTGTGGAAGCTTGTTAAAGTCGTACATATGATTACGTGACACGGGCCAGATGGCAGTTAAATCTCTTACTAATGTTAAGTTGGTTCTTTTCATCGCTGAATGGTTCTTACTTCTTATGCTAACATTTTCAAGCTGTTTTGATTATTTGATAGAATTACATTGCCAAAAATGGCATTTTTATGTTGATCGAGTAACATTAAAATTACTTTAATCTTCTGTTTGCTATGGAATCATTTTGAGGTATACTTGTACGTGGTGACAGGCCCGGTAGCTGAAGATATGTTCCATTGGCAAGCGACGATAATGGGCCCCCCAGATAGTCCTTATGCAGGGGGGGTCTTTCTAGTCACCATTCATTTCCCTCCTGACTATCCATTTAAACCTCCTAAGGTATGGTGTAAATATATTACATATTTATCGGAGTTATTGCTGTTGTCTAATAGGTTTCTATTATTGCTATTTTGTTTGCTTTTGCCTTTTATTGCTATTTTGTTTGCTTTTGCCTTTTATCTTTTGTTTTCAAACTTTTCTTATTTTGCTTGAAGATTTAACAGAAATAACGGGGCAAAACATGCAAATTTACTTGATTATCAATCTTGATAAAGAATTTGTTTCCTTATAAGGAAGGACAAGGACTAGCTTATTCCATAAGAAGAATTACAAATGAAAATCAGTGGGACCAATTTGATTAACTTTGGATCATAATGTAAGCGTGATACATAGAAAAAAACGATGATTAGTTCCTGGCCAAATGGACCCCCTGCAATGGCATTTCCTTGTATGTTTTTTGTTATTCTGACATTGACCTCCTTAATCGACATTGACATTGACATTTCCCTTTATGTTTAGTGTCTCGCATTACACTTTCTTTTGGCTTAATATTTGAGAAATGAACTTCAATATAAAATAGTAGATTATTCTAATTTTCTGTTATATCTTTTTCTTCAGGTTGCATTCAGAACTAAGGTTTTTCACCCAAATATCAACAGCAATGGCAGTATTTGTCTTGATATTTTGAAGGAGCAGTGGAGCCCCGCCCTGACAATATCCAAGGTTCTGATCTTTTAAATAATTTATTTACCTTTTAATTCCTAGTGTGCTTTTGATCTTCTCCAAATCCAAGATAAACTTGACCATGAGAGATATAGGTTGATGATTGGATGGTTATTACATGAGGAAGGTACGGTCGAAAATTAGTATGTTGGCTGATTACTATTTCTTGGTATGAGTTGGTCATTCCAACAGTGCAATAAAAATAAGAATGGTACATGTATAATGGTGACCTTATATTGAGGTTTCCTCATGTATTATAGACTCCCTTGGTTGGCTTTCTCAAACCAAAGGGCTAAAACCCGTAGGTTGAACATGGAAGGTCTTTTGTCCCAAAAAGTAATGACCATGATATAATTTCCATGCTGACATCCACATAGTTTTGGATGTGCATCTGATTTAAGAGTATAACCAGAATGTTAAAGTGATGTACAGTCATATGGCATGAAAACTGGCTCCATAATTGTATATCTAGCCATGTGCAAGATTTCCATTGAGGAACATATTCATTAGGATTAGGTTCCAATGATGTAGGAAAGATTTTGAGAGTGGAAATATTGAGACGGTGAACATATGTTAGATGCATGGTTGCTATACACCATCGTTTTCATCTGTGCTGCTTTTTAAGTGGGTGGGAAAGGTTGTTGTTTGTATTTCAGGTGTTGCTTTCCATTTGTTCCCTGTTGACGGACCCAAACCCAGACGATCCCCTAGTGCCAGAGATTGCTCATATGTACAAGACAGACAGAGCCAAGTACGAGACAACTGCTAGGAGCTGGACCCAGAAGTATGCGATGGGCTAGTGGTCAATCTGTGGTGAGGGCAATTAGGATGTTGACTTATATTCCTTGTTTATGTATAAAAAGAAGTGTGATCTCTGTACTTTTTCACTATTGTAATAGAGAATTGGAGAATAGTCTTATATATTGGCGCCCTCTTGGAAAGACGTTCTGAGAAATTGAACTTTGCAACTTGTGCAAATTGGTAGTTTGATGGTGTTTGATATAACAAGTAGTTTGTTTTTGTGGAAGTGCAAGTCTATATGTATTGTTTTCAATAAATACTATATCAGGTGACATTTATGGTCCATGCACACCCTAATTCACGTACGCCACACTAGGTGCTTCCTAAATTATTGAAATTGGCGGCATGAGAGCAAATTTTCGCCATCAATGTTTGATAAAAAATTGGTTAACCGAGTTGATATGGACTTGTGGAGTCTAGTACGGTTTCATTAGTGTAACTGTGCTAGGATTCCTCTGTGATGTATAATCGTTGTATATAAATTTGAATTACCCTTTAGTTAACCATGCCAAAACGAAATTTTTGGTTGTGTAAATTAGCATCTTCGACTTCTTCTGCCTCAACCTTGTTAAGGGAGAAAAATGAATAGCCTGTGTGTTATAGATTACAGGCTTGAGACAGACTTTTCACAGTAAAGACTATAAGCAGCACAGACAGGTGGTTGCCATCCGTCATATCTTAAATTTTAATTTTTAAAATTTATTTTTTAATGCTTTTACTGTAGTAAAAGGGGGTCCATGTCTAACATTGGGGCTGACAAGCTTGGTGCGGTGCTTTTTGTACTTGGTATCTCACCTCTAAATGTTACTCGAAATTAGTAAAAAAGAGAGTGGTTGAGGACCAAAGATTGTAAGCCCTAAATATGGTAAACTTGATGCAGTTCCATAAAAGATAAGCAAAAAGAAATAATTTTGCATAATAAATATGAATTTGTAACTCAAAAATAGAAATGAGAAAGTTGCTACATTTTCTTTTTTGACGACATGAAGAATAAAAAACTGAGAGGGTGGTGTTATGTTTGAAAGTTGTTCGCTTCCACAGTGTTTTCAAGGACACCCTGAAATTTCAAAACCCGGACTGATTGATGCAGCGATGTCATTTGGTCAAAAAAGCAAGCGTCTGCAAGTTGCCATCTATAAATTTCAGTCTCTCTCTTTCTTTCCTTCTTTATTTTTTAAAATAATAATAATAATAAAAATGTGTGTGTTAGCATGATAACAAAGTGAATTAGTATTGTATTCAAATCAATGCTCTTAATTTACGTTCTTTATTATAGTATTATGGTGAAAAATTAACTTTAAAAATTACTTGCCATGATTATCGATATCGAATACACTAAAAGATAATTCAGCAGATGGATAATCTAATATTGCTGGCAAACTTGGTTTGCAAGTTACAACCCTAGAACGATAATGCAGTGTGCCATTAATGTTTTCTTCTTTTTTTTCCCAAAAAAATAAATTGAGTTTGGAAAGTACTAGGACATGTGCTGTGGTTTTTTCTTGTCCTAGCATATATATGGACGGAAATAAATAATAATAAATAAAGGACATTTTTAAAAAATAGGAATACAAAAATCGTTGAACAATCAATAAATGAGAAAATACGAAAGGAAAGAGTCACGGGAAGCAAATGAAAGACAACGACAAGGTGTTTTATATATTTCCCACCAACCTTTTCCAACGAATTTCTTGCTCTTTCTTGAACCCCAAGCCATCAAATTTTGTACCCTTCATCCCTATGACTCTATCGGATTCATTTAATTCCGTTAACCCCCCCTATATCTGACTTCTCCTATTGGGATTCACAAGAAGTTCCTATTTTATTTATTTGACTCTTTTTTTTTCTTTTCTTTTTTTTCGTCTTTCATTTTCCTTAGATTCTGTCTAAGCCTATGAACAAATTTAATAAAATGCAATCAATTATTGGTTGCTACTTTCGTCAACCTTTTGTTTTCGTAGCCCATTTTTGGACCATCAAAATATGTCTTTATTTCGATCAAACAACTTTTACAATCTATGCATTCAATATTAGGTATGCCAACAGATATAATATTTTTCATCTTTGTAAACAAATAAAAAATGATAATAGAGCTGAATGTGAATAATAATAATAATAAAACCACAATTAAACAACAGAAAGGAAGAGTCGTGTGCTTGGTTGACAAGCAAATCATGGTCATTTACATTGGTATTATTAATTAATTTTAAGCACTCAGAGAACTAACTGACTTGATGCCAATATTTATCCAATATTAAAGGAAATTTTCAGCACGTGTCCAACTATTTCATATGCACACATCTACAACTTTTCAATTTAAAATTGTATTTTTGAAAGTAAATTATTATTATTTTTTTATAGAAAAAATAACTTAAAACTATTTCATAATTAAAGACAAATTGTAATTAAAAAAAAGAGAGAAATTGGTAAAAGAAACAAACTAAAGATATTTATAGAAAGAAACGGGGGGAAGGAGAATAGGAGGATCCAAATAAACAGCGACTGGGGATTCTCTCCTATAAAACAGCGATTCCTGGGACTTTTGACTCTCCTCCTTCCTCTTAACTTACACAGCCTCTTCCTCTCTCACTCTCTCTCTCTCTCTCTCTCTCTCTCTCTGTTTCTGTCTCTGTAAATTTTGCTCCGTCCAGAACCCAAAAGCTCAAAGCAAATCTCTTCCTTCCTTCTTAACTTTGGCTTCTTTTGCTAAAGCTTTTCTCTTTATCTTCAAAACTTGTTTTTTTTTTCTGGGTTAAATCGTTATCAACCATTTTTACTTTTCTGGCTCGTCCTTAAAAAGTACATGTTTTTTGTTTTCTTCTCTGTTTTTGAAGCTGTGACGGTTGGTTTTATCAGCGATTGAATGAGATGAATTCCGTCAGATACACAGAGCACCGTACGGTCACCAACAGAATAGTGAAATATCAGTCGTCGTCGCTGCTCAAGTTCGAACCCAGAATCGTTCGCATTTCTGTGACAGACGAGGATGCCACCGACGACGACTCTTCCGGTGGTGAAGACGAAGGCCGCCGAGTTTCGGATTGCAGAAGAGTGACGAGGTTCGTCAACGAGGTTAGATTTGAAGAGTGCTCGAGATTCGCGGAGTGCAGGAATAATAGAAAGACAAAGCAAGAGACGACGTCGTGTAAGCAGCAGCAGCACCGAACGGAGCGGCTCAAACCCACTAGCGAACAGTATTTTCCGAATGGTAAGAAATACAGAGGTGTTCGACAAAGGCCTTGGGGTAAATGGGCTGCTGAAATCAGAGACCCTGTCCGACGTACCAGGGTTTGGCTCGGCACCTTCGAGACGGCGGAGGAGGCTGCTATGGTCTATGATAGAGCTGCCATCAGCATGAGAGGACCCGACGCTTTCACCAATATCTTAACACCTGGTAAAGAGTCTAATACTACGATTAATTTTAATCCCACTGCCACTGCCCCTGCCCCTGCCCCTGCCGCTGCCACTGCCACTGATACCCATTTTGTGAAATCTCATCAGTATGATCATCGAGAAGCAGCCGATGAGATTGATGAGGTGGTGGTATCTGATTGCTATGATTCTGGGAAAGAGTACTGCCAAAGACTGTCTTCTCCTACTTCTGTTCTTAGATTTCAATCTGTTGATGTTCAATCAACGAAGGCAGAGAGTGCAGAGAGCGAGTGGACGAGACCAGTGAGGGAAGAGTCGATCAGTTTACAGGATGATGATTTTGTTTTATCAGATTCATATTTCTTGCAAGATTGTCTGGATTATTATTATTCGGAAACTCCTCCGCCGATATTTTTGGACGAAATGAGTGTACCGGAAACAATGTCGAAGGAGGAGGATTTGGGGGATATTTGGGTGGATTTTAATGAAGATTTCGGGTCATGTAAATGGGATGTTGATGACTACTTCCAAGATCATTTGGTTATGCAATGACGCCAAGTCACAAAGACTGAGTTTGTGTGTGTGTGTTTGGAGGCACCAAACAGGGAACAATGGTGACTCATGAGGTGGGTTCATCAGCGCTCATTGCCCAGACTGCGCGGTGGATAATCCAGAGAGCACCGTTGAGCGCTTCTAGCGGCGGGTGCCAAAAAAAGTTGCAAGCTTCCCAAGTTTCCAAAAAATTATAAAAAAAAGAAGGGTTCAGGTGGTAAATTCCGAGTGGAGTTTTGAGATCAAATTTGTATTTATTTTTATTAATTGTTATGCTACATAGCTATGTGTTTGTTTGTGATTGTGTCACTTGGCATGTAAATTCGTGGCTCTTGTGGTTTAGAGAGACTTAAAATGTGCGATTGTAGTTTCCTTTTCATTTTCCACGAGAGCTGAGTTGGGACGTTATTTTCCAAGTGTTGATGATTTTGCGACTTTTATTATCTGTGCTTGATTGGATATAAATATATATATTCGTATGTGTGTGTACGTTTGTGGCATGGCCTCTGTGAATTGGAGCTATAGAGTCAAAAAGTTTCTGGCCGCACCCCATGCAAATAAAGTAGTTTTCATGTTGAAGGGTGCACACCAGGCCACGCCGCGCGGCTTTTGAAAGCCATAGCTGTGGTCTTTCCACATTTACTCTTCCGGAGTTTTAAATAGCTTCAAAACACAAGCTTTTGCTGGGATTTGTTTAATAAAATGGAAGTTGATGAGGTTTTCTGCATGCATGATGAAACAATTAAGGATGTCTTGCGTCGTTATGTAATTTTGTTGGATTTGGACGTGATTGCAATTGTGTCGCCTACCACTTCCAATTTTTTCTTACAAGGACTGTAAACAGAAATGATCAACAAAGTAGAAGGTTAAGGTGGTCCAAACCAACCTCACAAGTCACAACAAAGGATTTTTGGAACCATTTATCAATATGAAACCTTTAGCACCATTGCTCGTGGTCACGCTGACAGTGTTCGTGATGGTTTAGAAATCAGAAGAGAAGTCTACGCGAAGATTGTTAATCTGGGAAAGGGTGTGTGTAGGTCATAGTGAACTAGACTAGGAATAGCACTTGGCTTTTTGTAGAAATTCCAAGACATTGCCTGCTTACTTTTCCAGGTCTCTAATTCCCGGCGTGCTGCTTTAATCTCCGGCATGACTCACAGATGTGGTTAATTTAGGCATTAAATAGCTTCCATTGTTCTTGTTATTTTTTATTCAGATACCCCCACCTGCAAGGAAAGGTCCTGAGTAGTGCATGCCTATTTCTAAGATTTGCTTAATTCAGATATCAAATCCCTACTGCAAACCTTTAATTGGGTCCCTTTCTCAACTCTTTTTGTCCAATGGCAACTCGTATATTATATCTCTCTTTTTTTCGTATTTTTTTTTTTTTTGCATTTCTATAAACATGCTTTAACAACGTACTAAAAAGAATAATTATAATTAAGAATGTTAAAGTTATGGACCCTGGTTAATATTAACTCTTAATTTAAACATAATTAATTACTTTTTTACTGCAAGTGTGTGGAAGACTCAAATTCAACCAGAGTCAAATAGAAAACCTTGGGGGGGGCATTGACGTTTGTTGGTTTGCGAGCAACTTCATCAGCAAAACGAGCAATTGGTTGGGTAGTGTCACAGTGTCAGTAGTCAGGCTTATCAGTTTCTCATATTCCCAAATGAAAATATTTGCTTGGGAACAAAGAAAGAAAAAAAAAAACACTAAACCAATGTCAGCGCGTAGCCTTTCACCAAAAAAAAAAAATGTCAGTGCGCAGCCCACATTTTGTTGATATTTGTCGGCTCTGGGCTGGTGCTGTGCTGCCCTACGTTGCAGAGCTACACTATTTGCTTGCTGCATTTGCCCTTTAAAGCAGACTAAAGGTGTAGCTCATATTCTTTGTTGAAATGCATTTCTGACCAATCCCAAAACCTCAATAAATGGACAATAAAATCAGTTTGATTTACCGTCCAATTTGGAGCTCCCTACAGTATCACTTGGTCTGCATATATACACAAGCTCTGACGGTCCTACCGTACATCTCTGTGTGTTCAAGAATGTTAAAGTTTCTAATTTCATTCATTAAAGAAGCTAACCTAAGAGGATCTAACCGCATGCATGGGACTATCTTCAATGTTCAAATCTATATATATTATTTACTCACAAATACTAAAAAAAAGGTTACCTTGTTTAACTTTAATGTTAATATTGAAGGATTAAGGCCCTAAAACACATGCCAACAAAAAGGACAAGGAACATTCCTCATCCAAAAAAAGCCAATGAAACTTGGGGAATAAAAAAATAACAAATTTGGAAGGTTCCATTTCTTTATTTTAATTTAAATTCCAAATTACGTACAAAATCATAAAGGGAATGCTAATTTCTTTTTGACTCCCAATCCCTTTGATTTTGATCATATGAATAACGTGGTGGGTTACAAATAACCCCCATAAATAAAAAAGAAACAGAGGAACGGGGAAGCAAAAGCCAATGTTCTACAGGGTCTGAGCCCATGAAGCAATTGTTTACCTTATTACACAAAAAGGCTCAAGTGGGTCTGTAAGTCATAGGGGAGTGAGCCCAACTAAAACTATAATTTGGTTGTTTTGAGCATTATGCAGTATGGGTCATTCCAGATCTTGGCACTAATCATTCGGATTTTTTGATAAATTCAAATAAAATAAAAGGTAGTAGGTGGGGTCCGGTGAGGCCCATTTTACCAACCATATGCATGCATGCATGGAAAGTGATTTTCTTTGAGATATACACCCGTCGGTCTATGGTCTACATTTGTGTGCCAGCCCATTGATTTTATATATATATTTTTAAAGGAGAAAATAGTAACTATTAATAGTTGCATTCAAGTGTTGTATGTTGGTTGATGAACATAGTTCTTACTTTTAACCCAATGGCCTGGGTCCTGCCTTTACACACTTGTGAATTTACTCTTCATTTTGTTGAAATGTAATGAATTTAACTTGAGAGTGAAGCTGGATGTTATTTCAAGTATCAAAATCTCGGTTGTGTGGATTGGTCTTTGAAAGTAACATAATAAAACTTAACCTGCTTAATTTTTAATACGGTGATCGATGGGGCGCACACATACAAAACAAACCACGTATTTAACTCTGACTCCGTTCAATTGTCAGGAAGAGACACTATTACATATGCTGTGTGATCTGAAATTGGGAACATTCTCAATTTCATCAGTTTAAGTGTCTCACACAGACACAGTAGAAGTGAAATGATTTCTGCATAGCCTTCTCTCAACATGATGCAACACAATGAGGGTCGATGCTGGTAGATTCAATGATTATATATACATGAAGCTGACTCTTGTGCTTTCCAATGGTCACCAAGCCCAAATTTATTATTAGGAAAAAATAAAATGAAATCCCGGAGAGGTCTAACGCACCCATAACATGTTGCATATGATGTTATGACATAGATGCATGACATAAATCAATCATGCATAAAAAGGTCAACGTGAGGTACATGTGGGTTGCGGGCCATGAACACATGTCACTCAGCTCTCAGACAAATCTTCACATTAAAGGAAATCCACAGCAAAACAAAAGAGAGAAAAGTAAAAGTGACCAAAAATGATTTTGTATTAGACACCAAACTGAAACTAAAGGGGCCTACCTTCTCCATTATGTTTCCGGATGGTCTCGAGCTTTCCAGCACAGACAAGAAAAAAGAAAAGCTGGGAAAATCTGAAAAAGGGTTAAGAATGAAAGTGATCAAAGGCAATAATATCGGTGGTGGGTTTTGAATGACATGATGGGCAATATTTCCCATTGATCATGGAGCTGAATAAAGAAGAAGTGCAGTCTTTGGTTGAGAGAGCATGGAGTTTGCATGGTAGGCTCAATGTTGAAATCAAAAACAGTATCAGGCTCTGCAGGTTCTGTCCAGATTATGGTCGAAACTTTGATTTAACGGAGACCCCATTTGATGAAAGGGAGAGATTGATTGCCATAAGCGATTCAATGAAAGAGGTTGAGGAGATTCTTATGTTTTTACAGGTAAACATGTTCCTCTACATGAATTAATACTCCTCCATCATCCTCTTCCTCTGTGCTTATTCATGGTCATTAACTTAACTTTATCCGATTACACTTCATCTATTATATATCACACACTTAATTATGATGTATATATATATATATATATATATATATGCAATGCAGAGATTAAGTTCACGGCAGGTAAGTGAAAGGCATTCAGCGCTGACTCTTCTGGAAGAAAGCAGATTGATACTAATAGAGATGGTGACACAATATCAAGGAAGGGCATTAGATGTGGTGAGAGAGTTGAATGAATGTTTTGGGAATGAAAATGCAGAGAGATTGAAGAAAAATGATGAACCAAATGTTGAAAACAAAAGGTTTCTCAGCGGTTGCAACGTTAGAAAATTGTTCTTCATTCCATGGAAGTGGGAAAATGTGGTTGGAATTGCGGTCAGATTTTTTTTAGTCTCAGCAAGCATATCATCAATGCTTCCTGTGTATCGTATCAGTAGGCATTTATTGACGAGTTCAGGTGGAAAAGTTGGTTCATTATTTGTGGATACAAGTAGAGGACCAAGAAACACTCCTCTGGATGTCTTGTATGCCAGGGGATGACTGTTATGAGCCTCTGGTTTTCAGTTTTATTATATTTTTTTTTTATAAATGTTTCAGATTGAATTAGTACTATATATATATATATTTATTTACAATTTTTTTTCTTTTCTGGATTTTGTTGGAATCGCTGCAACCCTTCTTATTCTTATGTAGTTTAAAATTTCTAAGAAAAGGCAAAAAAAGAAAAAGATTATGTTGACACCAAAGTTAAAATTGCAGAGAAAAAAACATAAAGATAAATTAGGGTAAACTTTGTCCATCAAAGTTAAAATTCTTAAAAAAAAAAGTAAAAAAATAAATTTAAAAAAGGGACCAAGATAAGATTTAAAGTTATTTTACAAAGAATTATCCATAGAATAAAAAATATATAAATAACAAAGATAAGATAAGGATAGCAATCTTATACTTATTTTACTCCATATTTTATGTAAAAAAAGTAAAAGAAAAAAAAAAGCATGACAAAATATATTGATGGGCTGCAAATATTAATATTTTAGTGGATTTTTAGTTTAACATATAAATCAGAATCAGTAATTGAAGAAGAAGAAGAAAAAAAAAAGAAAAAAGACGATGAAAAACAAAATTAAAAAGAAAAAAAGTCGATGACATACACGACACGTACGTGGTGATTGGTTGGCGCGCTAAGCTCTACGCCACGAATCTCATTCTACAATCCAACACGCACACCATAACACCCCTCTTCTATTCTCTTCGTCTTTCTTGCTTTGTTTGCTTCCCAATAAAAACCAACACCGTACCTCTGTGGCTCTGTCGATTCTGGATTCTTGATTCCCTCGTGATACTTGTCAGTCTGATTCTTTCTTTTTCTGATAGGAGACTTAAACAGACACTACTGTCCCTATCCAAATTCCCACGCAAGTCACCATTGAAGACATGCATTTCTTTGAATGTGAAGAGAGGTGGGCTTAGGGAAGCTGGGCAGGAGCAATACAGAGAGAGGAATGGTGGGGTCGAGGCAGAGCATACCTTCTTGGATAAGCGCTGCGGCTACCAGGGTTGATTTTGATGGAAACACCTCCACCATGCTCAACGACGGCAGAGACGGTTCTTCCTCGGGGCATTCCAAACCTTTATCTGATTTCAATTTGGGTTTCGGAGAGAGAGCTCTATCTGCTGCTGGTGCTGCCGTTCTCTCTGCTATCCTTGTTAACCCTCTTGATATTGCCAAGGTTTTCTATTTTTTTTTTTTGTGCGCAATTTTGAACTTACCATTTGTTACTTTCTTCATGTTTTCGATGTTGCTATGTCGGATGGTGGTTCTTGTTTTAAATATCAATTTTTTTTTAATTTGTCATTTTCCTTGTGCTATGTTGATTATCAATTCCGGTTGAAAAACCTGATTGAAATGTTCATTATTGTTGTCCTCTCCCTTTCCCACTAAATTAAAAAAGTTTGTCCCTACAATGTTGTTAAATGGATATTGAGTTGCTCTAAGGGGTTTAATTTAGTGTTGTTTTCTCATTTCACCATCTTAATTGTAGAGCTTGATTTCAATTTGTTTGCTTTAGCTTACAATATGACTAATTACTTTAACTTCTTCGTTTCAAATGCTAGTCTGTTTTTGGTTATTCTGTTGATTTCAACTGACGTTTTATCTATGAAAATTATTGGGTATGCATTTTATTGTCCCAACTCCAGACACGGTTGCAAGCACAAGCTGCAGGAGTTCCTTATCAGGGATTATGTGACACTGCATGTTCTGAAGCAAACGCTGTATGTATTCTCTCTGTGATACCTTCTATTTCTTTTAGCTGTTGAATGATTTTATCTTGGTTTTTGTCCAAGGCAGTCAGTTAGGAACTTACCACACAAAATGGTAACTTTTGGTCTTAATTGTTAAATTTCCTAGATTTTTCCTCCTCCACCATAGATTTCCATTGATCACTATTTTAACATCTTTTTCTTTTAAAAGTTGTTTTGACAATTTACTAGTGCTACAATCATTAGTGCTATCATTATTTACATCAGTAGACATGCTTCTCTACGAGCTTGTGTGGATTCTACTATGTGCTGTGCTGTGCTAAAACCTCACTGATTTTTGGATTTATATTGTTGTTAGATTCTTCCAAATCTGCAATCTTCTACATCATGCACTCGTTCAGTTCTTGGCCTTGAACCTGTGTGCCGTCCAGAATGTAACCGGTATAAAGGAACATTGGATGTCTTATATAAAGTTATACTTAAGGTTGGTAGATATCTAAGATTGTTGTTATTTTCAGGTTCTTGTCACACACACATATAAATAACTTCATTTGTATGCTAATATTTGGAAGAGAATGGTCCATAAATATGTCCTTATAAAATGATTGCTGTAACTTAATGGAGATTAAGCATGCTTTACAAGAGATTTCAAAGGAGTAACTTTGTGCAGGAAGGTTTTTCAAGATTGTGGAGAGGCACTAATGCAAGCTTAGCATTGGCTGTACCAACGGTGAGTTTGTCTCTCTTCAAAGATTGTCTTTTCCATCTCTATATTTCCTTTTAGGTTAAATGGCATGCACTGGGTTAGTGCAAGATGCTGTCTACATTTTCAGATGCCGTGCTGCTGATGGACATTGTCTTCTGTATCAATCAGGTGGGGATCTACTTGCCTTGCTATGACATTTTTCGCAATATGATGGAAGATTTTACAACTCATAATGCTCCAAATTTGACACCATACGTCCCATTGGTGGCAGGATCAGTTGCACGTTCATTAGCTTGTGTTACTTGTTACCCAATTGAACTGGCAAGGACCCGTATGCAGGTACTTGCTGTTGTTTAACTGTTCCCATTTAATAAAAAATGTTACTGTTGTGACCATAATTATACCATACCTGATGTGAATTTTGTGTTGGTTGGTTATACATTTGATATCCAAAGTTTTATGCTACTTAACACCAGAGCTTCCAGTCCGAGCCCGGGAGCTTAACATCATTAATCATACCATAAATTCATACTTCCTTACATAAAAACACTTTAAAAGTTTATGGATCTGGTACCTGCTCTTCTAATTCTAGTGTTCATGATGAAGCATTAGTTGGTTAAATTACTGATTCCGGTTTACTTTTTCTGTCATAGGCATTTATAGAAACTCAAACTGGTTTGAAACCTCCAGGAGTCTGGAAGACACTTCTTGGGGTTGTCAACCCTGTCAAGCACTCAAACTTCCATCAACACTGTAAGTTTCTCTAGTCACTTACTAGATTGAGCTCTCTTCCTTTCTTCTTTCCTATTAAATAGTTGGAATTTGCTGTTTATGATGAGGCAAGAATATGTGATTATCAGGTATTATGCTGTAAGTGACAGTTTGAATGTTTAATGTGATTAAATATTTTCTTGGCCTGACTCTACAAGCTAGCATTTAGCTATTTTCTTGAAAGAAATTTTTCTGTAGCAGTAAACTATCGTTTCTTGTGGACTGGCCTTGGAGCACAACTTGCTCGTGATGTTCCTTTTTCTGCAGTTTGCTGGTCTACCCTTGAGCCAGTTAGATATCAATTTTTTTACTTGTAGTTCATTTGGATGCCTGCTTATATTCTCAGCTTGATTCCACTTTTTCTTCTGCATCTAATATGCAGATAAGGAGAAGAATTCTTGGTATTGTGGGTGATGAAGCCAGTGTGGCTAGTGTCCTTGGGGCAAATTTCTCTGCTGGTTTTGCTTCAGGAAGCATTGCAGCTGCTGTTACCTGTCCGCTAGATGTGGCAAGAACTCGAAGGCAGATAGAGGTTATTTTATCTCCTTGCCATAACTCTATTTTTTGCTTCCAATGTTTATTGTGGTTGCTAGGACCTAAAATCATAGGATTTCTAGTTTGTCCATGTGATATAAAGGATGTCAGACTCATATGCAAATATCAGACTTGAAGTTGTTCAACATATATTAACAGTGAAGCGATCAATTCACAAACTTTGAGGACAGATTCCAACATTAGACAGCTCCTAACTTTGTATCTTGTTTCTGGATTTAACATTCATTTGCATAGGTTGAATATTTGGGAACACATAGTGAGGAACTCTGTGTCAAATACAACTATGATGACCTACTGAGTTTACTACATGTTTGTTTGGTTGGTGAAGCGTTTCCTTTTTCAATTTCAGAAGGATCATGCAAGAGCTCTAAAGATGACGACGAGAAAGACTCTGGTGGAAATATGGGGGTAAAAGATTTAAAAGTGTGATTTCATTTTATTGTATTTTTTCATCTTTACAGTCGTTGATGATTTTTGATGGGGAGGGTGTCCAGAATTTGTGTCTTTGAAATAACTTTTGAAAATGACATTGATGGTTGGAACTTTGGAACAGGGATGGAGGGATAAAAGGATTGTTCACAGGAATCGGACCTCGTGTTGGTCGTGCCGGGCCTTCTGTTGGAATAGTTGTGTCCTTCTATGAAGTTGTCAAATATGCTTTACGTACATCGTCATCACCATCAACATCACCATCACCATCACCGTCACCATAACCATCATAGACGAGCATGACTACCACGACTCACTTCTCTCCCAATAATTGAATTCCAGGCTACACTTGGAATGCTCTAATCACTTCTACAGATAAAATAGATAAATTTACTCAATATCATTCACATGTCCAACAATAGAAGTAAAAACATGATTTGTTTGTTTCTCTTTTCTTTCTCAAAGTCCAATTTTGGCATTTTCATATTATTTTGTTTCCGTTGGCAACCAAAAAATTGTCATTACACGTCCATGCACTGTAATTTTTCTTTTATTATACGAAACTATATAAATAAATAAAAGTGTTCAATTTTATATTTAGTAGTTGTGGCTGCAACCAGAAAACTGCAGCTGGCTGTTGTCCCAATAGTTTAGATTCTACAACAATATTGCCGAGCCTGTTCTTAATGTGATGTTGAGTACGAAATTTCATAAATTTGAAGATTGTAATTGCATGCGGTAGATGGACCGGCGATGAGAATTTAAATATAATAAAGCTTTTGAATTTGGCTAATTCATTATATACAATCAATAAAAATATACCACGTCTTATCTTTTGTGTTAGATAATAGTACGCATTAAATATATTACTCTAAATTGAAATAAACGGGTTCAAGCCAATTACCATTCCAACGTTAAAAAAGAAAAAAATAATTAAAAAGCAACCATGCCATTCAATCAATCTGTCAAAAACATATACACAACCACCAACTCATCAATTAAAGATTAGAAAAAAAAAAAAATCACAAGGGAAGAAAGAAAAGAAAAGAATAATTCTCTCCCATTAATGATTCACATCCACAGGGCAATATTTTGTGTGTCCTGTAACACCACCTCAAAAGAAGTTGTAGGAAGATGCGTCCAGTGGGTGAATGAGGTAAGTGAGCACCAGGGCCACAAGCATCAGCACGTATGCTATTCCTTGGTCAATTGAAGTCCCTGAAAAATTGTGACAAATCAGAACTACAAAACCACCACAATAAAACCCTCAATGCAAATTGAATTTCTAGTACAATTGTTTGCTCACGAGCCGGGAGCTTTGCTAAAGTTTGCCTTTTTATGTTTTTATTTTTTATTCCTCTAAAAGATAGAAGAAAATAATAGAAGCCTATTTTGAAAGAATGCAGATTTTGGGTATTATTTCTTTTCCCCCAAAATCAGGTCTTACAGTTAATTGTATGTGTGTTGGTGAGATGAAGATGAGGCAGACAAAAGAACCAAAAAGAAAAGACATTTAATGGTAAAATAGTTTGTGAGAACTTTGTGCCTTGCAACTAAAAGCTCCAACTTTGGAAGGAGCCAGATCTGAATGAACAAAAATAACCAAGACCAATTCTAAAATGGAAGGCATACAGCTAAAAGAGAAGAAAGAATAGCAATACCATCACTGGCAGGGAGTGGAGCCGGAGATGGAGCCGAGGACTGGGCTTGAACAACATTTGGGAATGCAATGCCAACAACGACAGCAAAGAAAGTCCATACTCCAAGTGAGGCCCTTGAAAATGAACCAGCTGCCATTTTTCTGGTTCTCTGTGTACAACTCTGAAACTAGAAAGCTAAATTGTAGTTGAAAAAATAAGAGAATATTGAGCAAAACCCACACACAGATACACAGAGAGAGATAGAGAGCAAAAGAGAAGGTGAATTGCGTATGTGAGGGTGTGTTGGACTTGGAGAGAGTCTCCTTATAAAAAGAGCCTTTAGGTGCGGTTGAAATAGAGAGAGAGAGAGAGAGAGAGAGAGACCAGCGGGACAGTTAAGGAATTAGACATTAAGAATGTGGGTATAGGAGTCAATTTGAGAAAAAAAAGAAAAAAGAAAAAATGAAGCCAGTTTGCCATTTGGGAAATGTTGATTACAAGGCTCATGGGCATGTGGTGGGTCTGCCGAGCTTAAGAGTGGGCATATGTGTGTTTCTTTGTACCGGATTCAAGCATGACAGTCTGTCATATATGTTGTCGCTGAGTCACATTTTAGCTCTGGATGAGAGATATGTCTTCGGTCACTTCGGTTTCCACAATTTGAAAGTGGGCTCCACCCCCCAATTTGGAATACTACTGCAACGGGTTTAACCCCATTATTATCCAATTCTGCTCTGTATGCATGCCCCCACCCTACACGTCTTTAAAACGTTATTTGTGTTTTTAAGAAATCATATGAAATGTTTATTTTCAAAATCATACGACATTTATTAATACGTAAATAATAATATTATCCATATTTAATTTTTATTCCTAAATAGTAATACTACTTTTGTTGTACTTGCCTCCAAATTATTTAAATTAGATTTGTATAGCTGTATTTGGGATATTCAGATCTCATAGGCCCCTAACAAAATATAACAACGGTAGAATTTGAATTTAAATTAAAATCTATTGCAACATATATACATATATATATATATTTATTTATTTTCTTTTGAATTTGAAAAACTATTAATATGTTCACCGTTTATGGATAAATGTTTACATTCACTAAAAACCGAGATATTTTTAGAATTCTAAACTTTCATTCGCTTCAAATCTCGAAACTTCTAACAATCATGAATTTGGGGGAAAAAAAAAGATGGAAATTTCAAAAATAGTAAACTAGCTCGCTGGGCAGCTGCTTGTTTTATTTTTTTGTTATGAAAATGAATATTGAAATATTACTATTCTTCAGCTCATATGGTCAGGCTTAATGCAGCAGGCAGGCGGACATATTTGACCAGAAAAAAACCAATAAAAACATTATATGCGTCTTATTTTGCTCAGGGAGCTTCCAAGAATTTAGCCAGAAAACTAATTTGACTTCATATTTGAGCAAAAAATGATTTTTTTTTTTTTTTAAAAAAAGGAATACTTGAGTGGTAATTTCTCTGAAATTCCAATTATACAAAAAATTCGTTGCCCTGACCATGTAACGTTCTTCGCATTCAACGGTATATATTTCGCTGGAAAGTTATATCCCATGGGGCAGAAGAAGCGGTTGTTGCTTTACCAGTCGCACTCATCATCATATATTGTGGCCCCTGGCCATTCAATATTTTAAAAAATTTCAAACTTTCAAAATTTTCAAATTCATAAAGCTACGACAATTTAAAATCACAACGTCTCAACGGCTTTTGAACTGTCAAAAGGAACTAAACGACTACGAGAAAGTTCACGGTGGATTGTTTTGACTGCATCAACAAAGATTCATTGTGCACGGCATTCATGCATAGAGAACGAGCAAAAATCATAAAAGGTACTAGGTCCAAGGCATGCAGGAAAAAAAAAGTTCTACTGGGTGGTCTCAGATGGTTCTATGGTTATCTGCAACACTTATGGCTAGGTTAATAAGAATAACCCATAATTTAAACATCTTCTACCATTAAAATAGACACATAACATATAAAATCTCAAACCAATCATGGGCAAATCCAGAGAACATGCACCATGCCGTTCTGAAATTGGGCCCACCACATGGTAGGTTTGGCATGAATTTCATTGAAAAAAAGAAAAAGAAAAAAGAGACAAATATAGGGGGGGTTGAAAGAGAACAGAACAAACAGCTACTACCTAACGCCAAGAATCCAGGCCAAGGATATGATAATCCAGCTGCACATGACAGGCCAGGATAGCCTTAGATTCCAGGTACACCAAGCCATAATAAAAGGGAAAGAAAACCCTGATCCTGATGCAGTGAGATTCGTGTTCTCTATACGTTAAACAGCTTATGATTAACCAAATTGAAACACCCAAGACATACTCTACAAACAAACCATTGGATAAGCCAACGAGATGGAAGGAAAAGCACACCATGTTATCAACAATACTTTAACAAAACCCTTCCTCTATTGTACTCTGGCCACCATGGCTTTAACCTCCAACCTGTAATTTCAAACCATTCATCATTAATGTGAGTGAACAAGGAATGATGTCACATATAACAATTATAAGAGATTAAAAGAATCTAAAGTATGCACTGGATTTGGGATCCTTGAATAACCTAGGATAGGGCAACGCCCATCTAAAGTATGTCTTCGACAGGAAAAGTTTCCTGGGAGGTCTTTGATAGACACTTACATTTGTTCACACTGTTAATTTTGGATCCACGGTTCCAGTAGAATTGCCTTCCCCTGTTAGAACATGATCTGGATCCTGCAAAAGAAAATTATTTAATGGTTATACTACTGAAAGTGAACAAAAGCAGACAGAGTATACTTAAGTAGGGCAATCACCTCCATTCCCCACTTAATGTAATCTGGGGATTCACAGGCCTTGTATTCATCAACTAAACTCTCAATTATGTCTCTTGATTCATCAAATTCTGAAAGGTCATTGTCCTGTCCAGATTTTATATAACATTACTCACTATTTAAGAAGGAAATAAGTATTAAAAGAGAGAATTCTACTAACTTCTGAACATACATGGCATCTTTTAAGAGATATAATGACAGCATCTACAAGTAGACAAAATTAGATTTGAAAGTAAACTGCAGAAGATTTTTTCTGGCTGGCGACTTACAGCAAACATTGGGAACTTCCGATAGTTGTCAAGAAAGGCTTGCTTCTTTCTCAACTTCTCATACTGGCTCAAACACTTACTGAAAAGGTGGCGGATGCTGGTATGGCTCGCTAGCATAAGACCACTGACCTAAAAAAAGCAATAACAAAGCTTTACATTTTAATTCTCTCAATAATCTTTCCAATAAACAGGTTATTGATCTCAAAGCTCAAGTGTCACAAATAAACACAATTTCATTAATCACAAAGCTTTAAAAGAATTCAATATAAAGAATTAGAGTCTTACCCTATGGGCAGTCTGAACATACGGAGACTTTCTGGACAAAGCAACCTACAGAAAGCATGAAAAGAAGATCACATACTCTTAACTAACCATATACAAAATAAATTCCATGGATATTTTGTGACCCTATATGATTGGCAAGCATCCCATGGATGGTTAAGAACTTACCTTTGGAAAGCCTTATGGTTACTTTCTTGTTGTTTTTACTTCTATGTACTAAGTCCCAGATTCATGAAAAGAAGATCACATACTCTAACTAATCATATACAAAATAAATTCCATGGATATTTTTGTGAACCTATATGATTGGCAAGCATCCCATGGATGGTTAAGAACTTAAGAGCCTGTCAACCTTTGGAAAGCCTTATGGTTACTTTCTTCTTGTTTTTTACTTCTATGTACTAAGTCCCAGATTCTGGGGCTGAAAATTGATATGATGGACTGAATAAGACAATAAACCTGAATGCTAGCTGGGCCCCACTCGATAAAATTAACAAGCTTTCTTTCACGTATTCTCTGCAAACTCTCATGAACCTGATAACAGAAAAAGGACCATGTCAAAATGCAGCAAATTTTAATTATTAAGAAGATAATCGCATCTAATTTCCATGATAACCTAAATTTATCAAATTAGAAAAATAGTACATGCAGCTCCACGAGGAAAGAAAAGATCCAGATAAAAAGTTATCAGAGAAGCAAGCCCATTCAACCAATCCCTTACAACTTTGTCATATAACAAATAGTGACAACTGTGTTTGAGAAAAAGATCACTTCGTCTTTGGGGGCATGGTAATACATGAGTTACAGGGACTCAGGGTTTAATCATAATCATCCACTAAAACTACAAAGCACTGCTTCTCCAGATGCTATCAAGTACAAGAACTGCAGAATTATTACAGTATAAGATAATTGGGGATTTCCACTAAAGTAGCAATACTATTACTGTTTCCATACCTGAGTAGGGTCCACTTCTCCTTGAATGATGTTCAATATTGATATGTACTTGGCTTGACTAGCTTCTTTTGTTCGAGCATAAGAGGAAACCATAATATTTTTTGTCTACAAAATAGAGAAGAAAAAAATGTCAGAGAGATCCTCTCTTGACCAAAATAAAAAGAATAAAAATTGTAAGAAATGCTTCTTACCTGCAGAAGTCTTCTCATAACATCTAGTACAGTCGTTTTACGAATCACATTAGCCTTCAATGAACAAAATAGTTATATTAGAATTCAGGCAGCTAAAATTGCTTCTTTAAAAAGAGAAAGAAAACTATTTTTCCCTCCCAAAATAATCTATCCCATCTTACTATCTCCAAACCCATCCACGAACATAATTATATACTTGTATTTAACATGCATAGCTAAATCTCACTTGGCGCTCCACTGTGAGTGGTGTGTATCCCGTCATAAGGAAATGGCATCTTGGCGTTGGAATCAAAGATGCAAGAAGACCAACCAAGTCATTATTCATGTATCCTGGATATCTCAGAGTGGTTGTGCTAGCGGACATAACAGTAGAGACCAAAGAATTTGTTTGGGCAAAGGTGGGATTTGACAGATGAAGGCGTTCAACAGCAATCCTATTCAATGCAGTGTTATCAAGAACAACAACACAATCAGCATTAAGTGTAAGCCGCTTAAGCGTTAAAAGTGAGTTGTAGGGTTGGACCACCACATCGCTTGTTTCCATCTGATTAGGAAACACACTATATGTCTGAACTAGTTTTTTGCTGTAGCGATCATTCAGAGTCTCCAACAGATAGGAACCCATACCTGTATTACATTAGCAAGTAAGTTCCTAAGCAATCAAGAAGATGGTAATATGTACATGCTACTAAGAACAACATAACATTGAAGCAGAATAATGACACTCAGATTACTAATCCATTACATGTTATTGTTATTCCAATTCTGAACAAAGTTAAAACCAGTAAAAATCCAAAGTTTTGTACTTAAGTCCAGCAATGATGCAGAAATATTAGAAACTAAAAAGAATAAGGATAAGGACATAAGTGAAGTAACCAAACCTGAGCCTGTTCCCCCAGCAATTGAATGGCACAAAACAAAACCCTCAAGACTATCACTCCCATCTGCTTCTCTATCAATCATGTCCATTATATCTTCTTCAACACCCTTTCCCTGTTCAGGAATATAAAACTATTAGATTTGCAAACGCACAAAATCAACATGCATTAGGGCCATGAGAATAATAAGATATAAGCATGCAATTTGATATCACAAAAAGACAGTTGTTGGAATTGCATGAGAAGCTTCCAAGAGTTTACTAATGAGAAAATCCAGCTCGTTAGATATCAATACATACCAAGGCATTGCATCAATTAAATCAGCTCTAACAGAACACAGTAAATCCAAGCAGTACCTGATGGTATCCACTTGCCCAATTATTTCCTGCACCACCTCCATGATCTGAAACAAATATGTTCTCATGATTATAGAGATTCCGATATTCACTGTTTTGGATGCCATTAATAACTCTGGGCTCCAAGTCAATTAGTAAAGCTCGTGGTATGTAATGCTGATCATCAGCTTGATAAAAAAACACATCTTTGCGGTCACCTCCCTGCACATTTCAATTTAAAACATACCAAAAAGAAAAATCTAAGTTTTCAACAACAGTAAAGAGCCCCAACGACAGTATATGGTTTTCTAACAAACAATCTGTAAGGTAGTACATGTTACTAGCTCCTAATGACCTTTTCTGCAACTGAGGATGCAAAAACACATTATTTAGTTCATCGTAGCTTCCACTCCCGATTGCATGCCTCATTACATTGCCCAATAACTCAAAGGTTAAAAGAAAATTTCATCAACTTCAAAAATTCTCAAAGGTTAAAAGAAAATTTCACCAACTTCAAAAATTTTCTTTGCCCTCAATAGTAGGGAATTAACTTGAGACAGCCACCACCCTTCACTGCGTCTAAAATATTATTACCGACTTAGTCAATTTAGACAAATTACGAATTTCCTTTTCAATTTTAATTCACAACTTTCTCAGCAGCCAAACATACCTAGGGAACTTATACGCTTGCAGAACTAATGCCAAAAATAAATTTACAGAACAGGATTGTTTCTTAATAAAACAAAACCGCACCTCAAATAAGCGGAAAACGCCTACTCGACCTGGTTCCATTAACTTAAACAAATTTTATCTTCGATAATTTTAAAATAATAATGATAATAAAATAAAATTACATAGTGTGAGTATATGGAGGGACCTGGGTGGCGAAATCTTCAAGAATGCCATCTTTGCTGATGCCGTGCTCGAGACAAAGCTGCTTCCAGAACTCCATACCGATCTGGTTCCCACATTGTCCGACCTGCAGCGTGATAATTTCCCTAGGCATTTTCACTCAGTCTAAGCTAGGGTTCAATCTCAATTGGGTCGGAATAATAATAATAAATGCGACGTATTTTTTTCTTTGCTTTGCTCTGGAGCGTAGGCTTTTTATTTTTTCTTCAAAATTAAAACCAGAGAGGGAGAGACGAAGCGAGGGAAGCAAAGAGAAAGTGTGGGAAAACGAATCCCGGAAATGTTGGGTTTTGAGTTCGAGTAGGACTGCGAGTGACTGGCTTTTATATCGCGACTCCGTCGAGTGTTTCTGCCGGCAAATTGTTGAGCGCCTAATTTCTAATTAATTTGTAGGGTAAAAGGCCAAAAATAAGAAGAGGTGCGCATATGTGTGGGCCAACATGGGCCCCGTTGGGCAATACAAAGGCGATAAACCCATTATAGATTGGGCTTTTCGGGTTTTTTTAATAATGTGTTGGATAAATGGCCCACAACCATCCACGAAGCTTCGATTTGCAGGAAAAGCCCGAAAGGCCGCTCTGCCGTTTCTCGGTTTCTCAGTCGTTTGTTCTTGTAATGGTTTATATGTAAAATAATAAGAAGCTCAAGAAAAAATAAATAAATAAATAAATAAAGGGTAATGTGCGAAACCAATAACCAAAAATTGGAAAACTAGAAAACTAGTTGATGGAGTCCCATATCTTTTACAGAATTGATCTTTTTCATGCAGCAATTATGATACAGAACCACCAACAATTTAGCATCGATTGTTAGAGAACTAGAAATCCATCGTTGATGATCAAGAAGAACAAATAAGAAGCAGCTAGAGGTTCATATATTATACATACATATTTATGAAGCAGCTAGCGGTTCATATATATACATACATACATACATATATATATGTGATAAAATTAAGCACCACAATCCCAACATCATGGCCACGGGAACAGGAACACCATCAGTACCGAAACACTGGTTTAACATACAAAATAGCAGAAAGAAGGGTAAGATTAAAGACGAGTGGTGGAACTAGTAGCGCCACAAGAAGGCCCCCATGGCAAACTTTCTCTTATGATGGACATCCCCAGTAATTGGGAGTCCATATTGGTTGAGCAAACAGTCGAGCTTCCACTCTGGCATGGTCTCGTAGTCGGCTCTGGTGTACCTTGGGTAGTGAAGTGGCATCTGAAACTGCCCACAGCTTTCTCTTGCATACTGTGACTGTCCATTCATGCTCACGGCCTCTCCTCCAACTCCTGCTTTTGCTGCTACTGACTCCATTTTCGTTTCTGAGTTGATCTCTCTGTTGTCTCCTTATTTATAGAGGTTTTCCAAAGCCACAAACCACTAGGGCTCTAATATTTAATGTTGAAGGTTAGATCAATGGCTGTCCATTTGTATCTACTGCTTGATTTCCTAACTGACATTACCAAGTTAATGACACATGGGCCTCTCCCTAGCCCCATCGTCATTAATTTATTTTTTCATTTTTCAAATACAAAGAATGTCATTTAGCTTTCACATATTTATTACTCCCTCCAAAAGAAATATTATATTATATATATATATATATATATATATATAAAGATGCCAACGTAGAAAATATCATATATTAAATTATGGTTGTTTGATGCATCTTTCAAAGCATCATATTTATACCGGTGTAGTTCTTTTTTGATGAATTACCTGTGTAGTTCTTTGATAATTGGTACAACCCAAACAAAAATTAAAAAAAAATATTTCATGTGTCCTAAACAGGCCTTTTTTTTTGTTTTATGAAAGAAAAAGAGTCTCGATGTAGATTTCATCAGTTCAAGATTCTGTTAATAGATAAAGTCTTCTTATTGCTCCAATTTTACAATTATATAGAGAGTTGACTTAGTCTAACAAATCTCCACTGACACTTAAAATAAAGTGGATAATAACGAACACAACCACAACTCGATTCAAAAAACTAAAGTAAAGTGAATAGTAATAACTCAGAGCTTAAATCTCTCTACCTACCACTTAAAGCAATGTATAACGAACGAGAACCATGCGAATGATTGACTTCCTTTCTTTTAGGTCACAACCCCAGATGCGTCCTAAATAGGCCCTCGGTTACAACAAAAGAGTAATAAAACCATACATGTAATTTAAGAAATCCAATGTTTTACCAAAAAAAATTTAAGAAATCCAATGTTGTATTCTTGATGAAGTTGATCAATTTGGTTCATTTCTCTCGTGAGCATCTATCTAATCCACTCTGTTATGGACACACAGTTAATTGCTACACTTATAGAAACTTCTCTCGCAATAAATTCTTCTACCGACTAATAACAGAATGATAGCAACAGCTAATTATCTCTTTGTTGTCTCAATAAGCAAGCATAATAACTGACTGTGCCGACCACATCCCCCATATATAATTGTGTAAGGGTTTTACTAATTCCTTCTCCACAACACCCAAATAAATTTCATTGTCATGAACCTACTGCAACTGCTCAAATACTAACTATATTTCTTGACTGAAAAAACAAAGGTAAATGATGAGGATATCCAAACCTACTCATGAATAAACCATTGATCATGAATGACAAAGAAGAAACCATTTAAGCCACAAATGGTGGGGTTTGATTTCAAAAATTGTCAGTGACCCAACAAAATCCAGACCCAAGATCCTACTGTCTCTATAGCCAAAAGAATTAATGTCCATTTCATCCCCATGTTTATGTAGGTGATGCACGATCCCCACCATTATTTTGGTGTGTTTTCCGGATCAGCAATTTGGGATGTGAAAAATAGACACATATACATAATTCAACTTCATTTACTCTCATCCCAATTTGAAGCCATATCAGCTTATATATCTTATACATATGAAACTGGTTTAGATACTTTTGCTACTGCCCTCTAAAGACTCCTTAATTAGAAGATCGCACATAATTAAACTTGATAATTAATTAATTGATTCAATATGCCTAGCTAATTAACTTCACCATACTAACTATGGCGGCCCCCTTGCATTCACACAATACTGAACCTGTTTTTGTCAGGTTATAATTAAGCGAGGGACTTCAAACCCAATAATACCTTAAGCCACAAGTTATGTTTCATGTTCGGGCAAGGGTCACACAGACTCTTGATGAGTAGGGTTCAATTACATTCAGAGCCATTCATTCTATCATATTGTTAATCATAAAGTACCTCCATTGTAAGCTCAGCAATAGTACTGTGTCAGTGACCAACATGATTCACACAACCCCCCGCTAATTAAGGTCCCCGCTACACTAGTATTGGCTAGTTTCCCACACAACCACCACTACTTGACCACCAAAATATCCTCCTCCTCAGACCCCATTAATTCTAAACCACACAATGCATGTCCCTGCAAGCAATGAATTATATAGTATATCTATACCACAATCTATTTCCTTATTAATAAATATGTAGGACATACTAATATAGCGACAAAATGTACCTCAGCAAAGAAAAACTACTTAAACACATGTAGCAAAACACAAGCTTTTTAACTACTACACTTGCATTTAGTTACATGAGGAGAGCATAAGCTGAAATATTGTCGACCCACTTATTGCATTCACTGTTTCAAAAGTAGTTATGTCAAATCATTTTGATTGCCCTCCTCATCAAGTCCACAATTACCATGCTAATGACACTGTCAAAGTTATATAAATTATTAATAACAACAAAAATAAATAAAGATTGTATTTTAGATTTATTATTAATTACTTTATTTAGATTCAATTTTTATGATTTATTAAACATTAATATTTATTTGCTCATCAAATAGAGACTCTGATCGTAGTTATTTAATATTTGAATTACAATAATTTGCGTTCATTCTCTAAACCTATATATAGTCATGCAAGAAAAGGCGCATAATATAATAGAATTGAGAATCAGTTAAAACGGCTATCAAAAAATAGAGGGCAAAGTGTCGAAACTCGCGGGAACACTATTACACAGAGCCGCACATGAAGGACCATTCATTCCAATTCAACCTCTAAACCTCAGCTTCGATCAAAATATACGAAGTACGTAACAAAGTGTTGGGTGAGACCCGTCACACCCACAGATCCGACAACTTCCTTAACAACAAAGAACCGCCTAATCATTAGAACTTTTCCAGGAAAAAATTCTCAAGCTCTCTCTCGATTTACACCTCGAGTTTATTTTGTGTCATCGGATATCCAACATTTTGCTGAATTTTATTAGACGGGTGTATCAGATTCTGCCAATCCTCTGTCGGGTTCTTTCCTGCATTGTTGTTCAGCTGGATTACTAGGCCATCAATTTCTGGTTAGTGGCTTAAGCCGTTCATTATTCAATGTGATTGCTTGTTATGCACGGTACTTTCTCTACCGAAAAAACATACCCATTAATCCCATTTTTCAGATCTTTCAAGTGTTAAATCCTTGAAATGGAGCAATTTCGACACCTTGGAGAGGTGTTGGGAAGTATAAAATCTGTAATGGTCTTCCGAGACAATATTCAAATCAATCAGAGGCAATGCTTTCTGTTGTTTGATATCTTTAGCTTTGCTTATGATTCAATAGCGGAGGAGATGGTACATAACCTAAGATATGATGAGAAGCACACTAAATGGAGGATTCTTGAGCAGCCCTTGAGAGAGCTCCACGGCATTTTCAGAGAAGGAGAAGCCTATATTAGGCAGTGTTTGGAAACCAAGGACTGGTGGGCTAAAGCCATTGCTCTTTATCAGAACTCGGACTGTGTTGAGTTTTACATCCACAACTTGCTTTGTTGCATGCCTAATGTCATCGAAGCAATCGAAACTGCCGGAGAATTGTCTGGTTTGGATCAGGATGAGATGCAAAAGAAGAAATTTGTCTATTCCAGTAAATATAAGAGGGAGTATAGAGATTGGAAACTTTTCCAGTGGAAATTTGGAAAGCAGTACCTGATTACTCCGGATTTCTGCAACCGGCTTGACACAGTTTGGAAAGAAGATAGATGGACTCTACTTGATAAAATCCGAGAAAAGAAAATCTCAGGTTCAACGAAATATGAGCAGCGCCTTATTGATCTCCTCTTCAAAAGCTTAGATGGGTCAGAGCCTTTAAATGGGAAGCTCTTTCCCTGTTCAATTCTTGTGGGGTCCAAGGACTACCAAGTGCGGCGAAGATTAGGGGGTGGAAGCCAATACAAAGAGATCCTTTGGTTGGGTGAAAGCTTCGTTTTGAGACACTTCTTTGGCGAAATTGAACCTCTGATACCCGAGATTACTTCACTCTTGTCCCTTTCCCATCCAAATATAATGCACTATCTTTGTGGGTTTACTGATGAAGAAAAGAAACAATGTTTTCTGATCATGGAACTAATGAGTAAAGATCTTTGCAGCTTCGTCAAAGAGACTTGCGGGCCAAGGAAGCGACTTACGTTTTCGCTAGCTGTTGCAGTTGATATAATGCTTCAAATTGCAAGAGGAATGGAGTATCTGCACTCAAAGAAAATCTACCATGGGGATTTAAATCCTTCCAACATACTTGTTAAAGCAAGAGGAATCTCCTCAGAAGGGAATATGCATGCAAAAGTTTCAGGGTTTGGGTTAAATTCAGTAAGGAAAGTCACACCTAGAAGCCCTTCTACCCAAAATGGAAGCCTTCCATTCATATGGTATGCTCCAGAAGTTTTGGAGGAGCAAGAACAGACTGGAACTGCAGAGAACTCTAAGTACACAGAAAAGTCAGATGTGTACAGCTTTGCAATGGTTTGCTTTGAACTTCTGACTGGAAAAGTCCCTTTTGAGGATAGTCATCTTCAAGGTGACAAAATGAGCCGAAACATCAGGGCAGGAGAGAGACCGCTGTTCCCGTTCCAGTCCCCAAAATATGTGACCAACTTGACCAAGAAATGTTGGCATGCAGACCCAATTCAAAGACCAACCTTCTCTTCCATATGTAGGATACTTCGGTACATAAAAAGGTTCCTCGCCATGAATGCTGATCATAATATTCAGCTTGACCCACCAGTGCCTCATGTGGATTACTGTGACATTGACTCAGGGATTCTCAAGAACTTCCCTTCTTGGGGGAGTTCTGACCAAAAGTCGGTCTCTCAAATCCCATTTCAGATGTTTGTTTATAGACTTGTGGAAAAAGAAAAGGTAAGCGCGAGCCTAAAAGAGAATTCAGAATCAGGAAGTGATGGAGCTTCAGTCTGCTGGGATGAAAACACAACCGCAGTGGATGATCCTTTCCCATCCACATCAGAAAGGAAGTCTTTACCTTCACTTGAAGTTATGAATAGAAAGCTTTCAATGATGAAGAAATCTTCAGATGCAAGAATGAACAAACTACCAGGTTTGCCCCTAACTTCTATTTCTTCTTGATTCTTCCATATATAAGTTTTTTGTTTTGTTCTCAAGTGCTTCTATGGATGATTCATTTGCCGACATCAGTTGTAAAATCTTGAGGGTTTGAACACACAGGGACACCGAGAGGACGAGTAAGACCTCCACAAATGTCGCCTTGTGGGCGTAGTATGCGAATGGGTTCAGAAAGCCAGCTGATGGTGATGAGTCCAAGAATACGGAGATCATCTGGTCATGCATCAGATTCAGAGATCTCATGAACCTTGATTTACCAAATCACTTACATCTCAGACAAAATGAAAATGGACTAATCAAAATAGCAACAGAGAAGATAGTTCAGGATAAAGCACAACCTCAACATAAAACTTTTCTTGTAGCCAAGTTTTTATGTCAAAATGTGTAGGAATAGTTTAGCTCTGATCGACTCCATTCGCTATATAATTACTTGCTTCTACTGAAGTACCAGAATTTAATTTACAGAAGACATTCATTCCATTTTGTAAACAAAATTTAAACACGCAGTATTCATTCTCAATGTAAATGAGTAAAGGGTAAGACTGCAGGCATTTTTTTAAGGTGGAAGAATACTATTATCAATTATGTTATCAGTAAAGAATAGTTATGTGTATTGTATTTTTGCATCGACAATGCTACACTTGGTATTGTAAATTTAACGCTCCTCAGATGAAATACAAAATAGTTCATAATGCAATCATAATATATACAATTTATCTGCAGCAAGACCAGAACTCCAGTAAAACAAGACTTATTCTAAAACAATGGAAGGTGGCATACTTCCAGTCACATGAATGTTTACTCCTAAGGAGCAATTACGTTAAGTGATAATTTCTTAAACGTAAAGTTGAAAGCAGTTAGATTTCTCTATGGTATCTATGGATTGACAAAGAAATTGCTACTACAGCTGCGTATAATAAAAGATGCCTTGGAATGAATTGGAAGAGTATTCGCCAATAAGAATATGATCCACTGCTTTTTTTGAGTCTCAATGCACATCTACCTGACTTCATTCGGTTCTCACCTAAATGTAGCTTCAATGTTGCGCAATTAAATTATTAAAATACTTTTCAAATTCATGAATTTGAATTGTTGGGATCGCCAGGTTATGATTTCTCTTCTCAACGAAAGCCTTGTGAAATCAATCCATGCTGAAAAATCCACCTCAGGTCTTCATTACACTCTCTTTCCCACTCTAATCTTCAAACTGGAAGCCAATGTCTGATCCAAGATCACATTTACACTCCGAAGTGAAAAAGTGAAATCCTCAGAAAAGGCAGCAGAACAGATATACTAGTGGAATGGAATTGATTCCACAGATTTAAGGCCACCATGAGGACTAGGGTACAAGTTTATTCTCATTTCAGTGTTCAATTGGAGAAATTTCTGCCCGCAGAGAGCTTTCTATCACACCATCTGCAGCAGTTTCAAACTTCCAGTAGAGTTAGCGGCAACAACAATGTTAGACTTTCTTCTCCAACATACACTTGAAACAAACTGTCCACTATCATCACCCATATCATGTCCAGTAACAGGGTCTATCGATTCAAACTTATGTGAAGTGACTGGAAATGGTAGAGATCTATAATAAGCAAACACCTGAAAGAAGAAAAAAAAAAAAAAACTTGGATGATTAAATGACAAGGAACTCCAATACTCAGCCCTCATTCGGAATAAATTTAACAAGAATAGGGAATGAAAGTTGGTGAAGGATGCAATGTGTCTTTAGGATCATTCAAAAAGCAAAAGAATCTGTTTATTTATGAAACCCTTGGTTACTTACCCTGGCAGAGTGACATATGTAAGGGTATGACTGACACACTCCAAAATTCACCATCAAAGTAAACCTCATGTTGAAATTGAAGTATTAAACAATTGTACCTCATTAGTTTCTGAACCGCATGCTATGTATCCATCCAAAACAGATAATCCCACAAAATTCTGAGCAAACAGGTGATGAACAATCAGTAGATGTACATACAACTATGTGTGTGTGTGTGTAAGAATATATTTGTAGAGTGGAGAAGCAACCTTTTCATTAGTATGACCAGTAAAGGATAAGTGGCAAGCATTCATGGATACTCCAGTTGAAAGTGTTTTATTGAGATCCCAAAGCTTTAGAGAGCTGTCTGTGGATGCAGAAACAAGGTTTTCTGCATCTAAAAATTTAACATAGCTAACAGCTTTTCCATGTCCAGCTAAAGTGCACCAAGGGATTCTAGTATACCGAAGATCATAGCCATAGATCTTGTAATCAGCAGATCCAAAAACCAAAAGATGAGTAGAGTAACCAGAGAACTGAACACAGCACACTTTGGCAGGATTTAAGATGGTGCCAATTGACCTTTTCTGCACGAATAACATTCAAAGATCATTCACATAAATTGTAGGGTCAAAGACTTGAAAATTTAAAACCATCATTCTGAGGCACAGTCCAATGTCAAAATTGTAGCATAAGTAGAGCATACATCATTAATGCTCCATAGCTTTACAGAACAATCATCACTTCCACTAGCAAACTTAGTTGGGTCAGCTTGAGAAAAGTCAACAGACCAAGCCCTTTTTTGGTGCTCTATGTATTGAGATAGTGCTTCACCAGTACCTGCATCCCACATCTGGAATCCATCCACATAATTAATAAAACAATCAAAATCACCAAAAACTTGATTAAGGATCTTTAGCAAATTAATAACTTAGAGGCAAGTAATAAGTAATAATGAGTTGAGCGCAGCATTTCATGCACAGGAAACCGGTTGTAACATTAACAACAACTGTCAAAACCTCTGTATTTGTAACTCTTTTTTTTTTTTTTTTTTAACAATATAGAATGCTGTACACAGTCTGGGAAAAATGTTTTTATTTTTTTTCCCTGTGATTCTTTGTATTTCTTCTAGTCCCATAACATAAAATGGAAGTGTGTGCAAAAGCACATTTAAGAAAGTACATTATACTGTGTGAATACGACAAAAACAATACCTGTACCACGCCATCATAATCTGTTGATGCTAGATAGTTCTTTAAGTAGCGGTTCCAGCATATACAGCTCAGTTTAGATTTGGTTGACATCTCAGCAACAGGATAATGGATATCAACAGAGTCATTTGATAAGGTACCAAACTCGAAGATCTTGATTTTCTTTGATACCGCAGCTGCAGCAATGTAGTCCTCATCACGATCAAAACTTAAAGAGCATATGACATTGGTAGAGTTAAGAAGATCAGTGTTTCTTAATGTCCCGCAAACTTTAAACTTGTTATAGCAAGCAAACTTGCATAAGCCTTTAAAAAAAGCTCCAAGAAGATCATCTGATTTCTGATTTATGCTCGGATTCTCGTTCTCATTCGTCAAATGACACCACCTGTTCAAATTCTTCAACACATCTTTATCAGAACGTGCTGCAACAGTAGTATCTGTATGCTGGTTTTGAGATCTCATGGAGATGTAGGCCTCCTCAAGCTTATCAATATTTCTCATTAAACTTGTTTCATTCTTATTTAACACTAAAATGATAGAGAAGAAGCCTCAGAACTGGTAAAAAGCTCTGGTTTTCTTGCACCAAGAAATTCCTTGTTTTCCCTAGAAAACAATGATACTGCCCCCAATGAGTGCTTTGTCTCAACCTCCTTAATATCTCCTTCTAAGCACCCTATATCTTCAACTAGCTTAGAGGCACGCTTCAGCTTTTTCTCTTTTAATGAATTTAGGAAATCAAGTAATTGTTCTGATTCAGCATCAACATTGTCAATGGACTTTGAGAAGACCTCCCCAGAATATAGTTCTTTAGATTTACATATGAATTCAGATCGCAGAATTTCTCTGTTGCACATGAGGAACCCCAAGCTTTAGAATGTCCCCCATTTAAATATATTTCATTGGCGGAGACAAAAAGAATGACATATATTCACAAGAAAGCCTTCACATTAAGGTTAAGTGACGCCTATGGCAAATGTATATTGAAAGAGGAAAAAACAAAAGAACAACGAAACAAAAGACAAGCTTAACCATTACAAGGTGGTGGGTGTATTAAATATATACACAAACACATGCATATGCACAAAGATAGATACTTGAAACTAGTTTTCTCTTGTTCACACCTCAAGTAAAGCAAGCCACTGAAATTAGCATTCAGCCAGCTTTAATTCAAAATAATTAATACCATCTCTGAGTATCTAAGCTGCAATTGAAGTAATACGCTAATGAAGATATAGGGTTCATCCATAGTTTCTCAAAAATATGGACTGGATAGAAAATGGGTGGATGAATCACTACTATACTGACCCTAGGACACCTTAACTTTTTGCTTTTTCCTTTAGTCCACCAATTACTAATCACTACCAGTGACTCAAAGGCTTTAAAGTTTTTTCTCATAGAATTAACAGATTTATTATAAATTTGACAATTACAGTACAAAGCAGTAGATATGGGAAATGCTGTAAATTGCCATACTTTGTTGTTGGACGACATGAAGGTTCAGGATGTAGAAGCCAAAGGCAAAAGCCAGCTTCCTTTGGATTTTTGGAAAGAAAATTTGGTGGAAGAATCCGATGGCACAAATTCAACATAACTGCAGAATGCACCTCCCATGATTCAGAACTGCACATTAACTGATATAAACAGCCCACATAAGTCGATAAGGAATACAATTTCTAATCCAACTCCTAGGATTCAAATTAATGTATAAGTTATTATCTTCTAGAATTTTTTAACCAGAAAGGGTTTCAAAACTTCTAGTCACTGAGCAACATCTTATTTGTTACTTTCATTGCAAGATCTTTTTTGAATACAGTTGTAAATGAGAAATCTTCTTTTCAGTTAAATTGCTTCCTTCAAGTTAAACAATAAATTTGTTGACCAAGAAGAAAGATTCTCACCTCAAAAAGAAGGACCCCAAGGCCATAAATATTTGATGAAAATGATGTCCAACCTCTCTCATCAAACTCTTCTGGACTAGTATAGCACTTCTCTTCCAGCTGAGCAGTTACAGAAGTGAATTTTGGTTGTCTTGCTATCAATGTATTTTGGTAGCTAGAAGGTTTATGTGGCTGGAGTTCACTGTGCGCAGAAGTTTGTGGACCAGCAATGCAAAGCTCAATTCCATTCCCTCCTTTAGGCTGGTGATTAAGAGACTTGACAGACTCACTATGTCTCAACTGCTTTCCATCCAAAACATAGGCATAAGCAATCTGCTCCAGTGGTCTCTTATTATTTGAATCATGATATGTAGCACTCCTTAATTTTCTCATGGCTGAAGAACCAGTGTATTTAACCCTATTTGAAGGCAATAAAATGAAACAGGAGGGTCTCAAGTCCTGCAGGACAACGCCTTGAGAGTGAGCAAAATCCACCATCTTCACAATCTGTCTAAATATGAGTAGGCTTTCAACTTTGTCGACTTCACGACACCCAGGTTTAAGCCATTCCCTCAAGCATATCCCATGATCAGTAACAGATTCTATACCAGACCTAACAATCTCATGTGAGGAAATCTGATTGTTGTACGCTCCTGATGCCAATTTTTCTTCATTTTGGTCTTTAACTACACTGCCAAATCGAGCTTCTTGTGGATATCTACTAATAATCCCCTTTCCCTTCAATGTTTTACTTACAAATGACTTACATAAGCCAGTCGTGGGCGGTCTTCAATTGCTTCCTGTCAATAACTAGTGTATTATTTGAGATGTTCTTATCATCATTGACTCTAAAATATGCAGGTATTTCATCCACCTCCTGCCTAATGTGCCTCACTGATATACTTTTGGTATCAGCAGTCTTTTTAGTGAACTTCTCTCTGATTCTCAAGAAAATCTGATCCCTTTCCTGGGATACAGAATCACCATGTGAACCATTACTTTTAAACCCAGAATTTAAGTCATATTGATATTGCAAAAGGCCCTGCCTAGAACTATGTGGACTACTAACTAAATTTGGATCTTTACAATTCCCCACTCCTAACTCTTGAAGCACAGGCCTTGTATCATTGTTAGAACACAGGCTAGTACAGGGAGGTTCAGACTCATCCAAAGAAGTTATGCATCTAATTAAATTCTCACCCTCCATTGTAACTGTAAAACCATTGAAATCTTATACAGACACCATCAGAGATCCCAAACTATGTCTACCCTCTGGTTTCAGAAAAGGAATTTGATCCTTTTGCTTAAGTCTTCGTTTCCTTACCAATACATTTGGGCAAATCATCCACAGTCCGTTTCATACCATCCTCCAAATCCCGAGCCCAATTCATGCAACCACTACGGCCTACAAAAATCGAGGATAGAAGAATTCATTAATCAGAAGTTAGAAAATTAAAACTCATAGGAGAATTCATCTTACATATGAAAGGAAAAGAACGTAGCCCGCACTTCTACTAACAAGATTCCAGATGATGAAGTTTAATTAGAGATTTAAAGGTACAATGTTCACGAGCCCCATAATATAAAAAAGTCGATTGTAGTCCAGAAGTGTCGTTCTCAAAATAAAAGAAAACGTGGAACTTGATAAAAATTGACGATATATTAGCCTTCAATCAACTGAGTGACATTTAGTTCTAGTCATTGTGTATGATAATCACTGAAAACCCACTTTACAACATTCCTCTTCGTAGCTTTTGGCATGCTGAACTACTTTTTATTTAATGAAGGATCAAAGATAACAAGGAAGAAGAATCAAAAACAGAAAACTACTACTCATCCAACATCTTCATTTTCATTTTCATGCAAGGGAAACATCCATAAGCATCATTAATATTGACAATTTAAAAGACCAAAGTATAGTTATTCACGATAACAAAAAAACTAAAATAACATGCCCTTATTTTTATGTTGTTTGAAAGATGAAGAAGATAAGGCAACATAACTTAAAAACAAAACGTACATAGAAACCACAGTATAAACCATTAGTCATAGTTCAGCTCAAACCAAGAACAGAGAAAAAGCCTTACCAATCAAGGAAGCGCCAGAGAGAGAAAATGTCAAAAGGGAGCAGAAGCAGATAGAGAGAGAGAGAATGGAAAAGAAAGGAGACCGTCTAGGCTTAGAAAGAGAGAGAGGCAAAGCCTGACAGTCACAAACTTGGTTAGCAATAGAAAAATATCTTCGTTCCCGTTTCTCACACCACTAACAAAAATGACATACGATTAAAACTGTGTCCAATGTACATTTTACGTGATTAAGAAGTTTCGTCGAGTCTGTCCGGTCAATACAATTTGGCTCACACTTCACTGCACTCCCCATCCTCTGTGCACTGCACCGCAGCCGATCTGAGGCAAAAGCCGCGACCACGTCATTCACCTATCTCACCTCACCTTACTTTACACGTCGGACATTCTTCTCTTTCATTTTTACGCAGTCATTTTTCCAATGACTATGGCTTTGGTTACTGGTTTGGCTTCTTATACCCTGTTAATTAGTCCCCCATTAACGAGATTATTGTTGAAGAAAAAAAATATATATATATATATATATCAAAAATTTAGTTATTATATCTTTACCACTAATTTGGGTTCTTTAATCACTTTTTTAATATATTAGAAAACTACAGACAGCAAGAATCTTTCATATAACTGTAAAAAAAATATTTTAAATTTTTTTTTTCTTTAAATTTGATATCATTTGGATAACATATATATGATTCTTTGTCAGCATAGCTTTGACGTTGAGCTTATAATCATGTTAGGTTTAGCTTTTTCTTTTCTTTTCTTTTTTCTTTCTTTTTTTGGTGATGTTAGGCTTAGATAGCTTATATATGAAATCAGGAAAGATTCACCAGTTCGAAATCTTATGCCACGTGGAAAACATGCAAATAGATAACGATGCTTTTTCCCAACTCTTTGTTTTTGTCAGGGACATCACCTCCAAAGTAACGACGTTAGGCCTTGTGTCGTAAAGTGATTCTGGATTAGGAATCCAATGGAACATAATCACTGTCGATCGATGGCAATTGATGTAATTTGGTTGGAGATCGAGGGCAATACGCATTGATGTTCTTTCCTAATTGGAGGATCACAATGTGACACGCCTTCACAGGAACGAGTGGCGTACAAGAGGAGAAGTTGATCGGGGATCAACGACTGCCACGTGCAAAGGTGACGTCATTGTCCTAACATAACAAGTTGCGAGTGCGTCGTCATATTGCTGCTTCCGTTGGCATGTGGGAATTGATTCATTCAGTCACGTGGAACGGGCTGTGTTTGATCCATTGGACCATCCAAATCGCTGAATGGGGTTTGTGGTTGATCTGTTGGACCATCCGAGGCCCATATGTGCGCTTGCACTTTGTTTGGGTTAGAACAGCCCATTTACGCTTTCTATTTATATAACTTGCAAGTCACGCAACAAAAAATCAATGGTAGACCTTAATTTACCAACCAACCGTGACTAATTAGTAGCATAATCAAAGCTGTTTTCTCAATTAAGCCGCTGTTGCTTTTCTAGTTTCTTTATTTTTGAGAAAAGCTCCCTTGGGCCAAAAATAGAGGAAACGATCGAGTAGATGCATGGTGGGTTATAGGACATGATGCACCACCTGCCAAAGGAGACGCAAATTGATTCCTTTTAAACCCATCATGTTTCCAAGCTAAAACCGTTTGAGACTCTTGTTTGTCATTTACAGATCAACTATTTTTTTTGGGGGGGGTGAGTGGTCATTCTCTTAGGTTTATCCTGCAGTGCTTTCAATCAAGAATCATGTATTAAGTAATTTTTATATATTATTTCCCTGCTTCTTTCACCTGTTGAAATTTCAATCAAATTCAAATGGGTGGCAGAGTAGCTTAGCGGATGGCAAAAACTGGAGAAGCTGGTAAAGAAAAAGAGCATGAAGAAGTGGAGAAGCAGGTGCAGGAAGATGGAGAATGCAGCACAAGCGTCCAATTAGACGACTCGTCTTTTCTGAGTGAGATGAACCTCGTGATTGTGTTTTGTTCATTGTGTTCCTTATCAACCCAAGAAAACCCAAGTTTCCGTGGGAGTGACAAAGAAATAGTACAAGGCCATGAAGCTAAAGCCTGCGTACCAAGATTACACACCAGCAGGCGACAAAATCATGAAACCAAGCTGGTCGGAAGAAGAACACACAAGTTCCACACCAGCGTAAAGGATTCCAGGTTGGTGTCTTTCATGTCTGTGTATAATATGGATTAAAATAAAAAACACACACAGCTTCTTTTTTCTTTTCTTTTTTATATGAATATTTTGAGTTCCAGGCATGGCAGACGAATGTAACACAGTCTGAATCACCGAGAAGAATGAGATCCCGAAGTGCACAAAGTTTTTTCCTATTTGTCACCACGATTATTCTACTATTGATTGTATTTTAGGTCAAATCAAGGTCTAGTCAATATGTTTATATTATCGCCCTCATCGCATTTCCTAATGTAAATAATAGATCAATATATACGATTTTCTTTAATATAAAAAGGTTGTGCGTATATTATTTACGGCTTTCAGAACCCATATTAACAAAATGCAATATTAACTCTTACGAGAGGCATAATTAAGTGACAAATCACAAACTAGAGAGAGAGAATTACTGAGAAAGTGATGTCCATTAGGAAACATATTATTGCAAAGAGGAATACAATCTCAAGTCTGCATTTTCTAGCATTGTCAAGATACTTATTTGCACAGCCTATGAATAAGGAGCTGCGAGCTACACCATGTTCACAGGGAAACATTTACCAAAAAAAAAATGTTCACAGGGAAACAGTGAAAGGAGACGAGGATAAGCAAATTTATAAACACGGGCCCAATCGTGCTTGTAACCTCAAAAGACAGAAACGGAAAAAAAATATTCCTAGTTTACCATCTCTATCTCCTTGCCTACAAAAATAGCACACATGCAAACAAATGTCATGGAGTTAACCTACTTTAGTCTGATATCCTGATCTCAACCCCTAAAATCTCCTTCACTTGCTCATACGTCACAAATGCAATTGCAATTGATGGGACTACCTGAAAGAAGCAGAATAGAAAATGCTATTAGTTACAAGCACAGATATATTAACTGCATATCATTTCATCGCTTGAAAAAAAGGGAAAAAAAAAATTGAATGTCTTTATTTTTATCAGTAAAGTCTACTTATATGCCAAAAAATCCAGCTATATCAGCCATATAAAAGTATGCGAGGCTGTGCTAGATGAATGCTGCAACCAGATACATACATACTTCTATTTATTCATCATTATTTAAGAATGTTTCTTGTAGTCCATGTTCATTATAATGGTTCTGGTACAGGAATCAGCAACCAACAATATCAGGAACCCAAATGCAAATAAATAACTGAAAGATAAAGACTGGTGTCACAACTAATATCTAAAGGCACATATGCAGTATCTCAGAGAGCGTAGCAAATTACGATTACATGTATGTTCTAGAACACCTAACTTGTGGAACTTCAACGGCAACCCATACTTTAACATCACCAAGCTACCTCAATTTTTGTATACCCTAGTGAGTTGCCTAAACATTTTTCAAAGAGATTAAAAATTTCCAGCCAGTGACCCTATGAAACAAAAGTAATTTCCTAAGTAGCATGCATGCTTAAATAAACTTCTTCTCAGAAATTGCCAAGCAATTTGGCTTAAGATTTTTCCTATAGCCACATGTCTTCATAGGGAGAGAGACAAGAAGAAGAAGAAGAAAAGGCCACGAACATAATAGTCGGAAGAAGACTGACCTTAACGGAATTGGGAACCAAACCCTTGTACAGTGCCCGAAAGCCCTCATGTCGAACAGTTTGCCTAAAGGCATCAATCATGCCAGAATACTGAAGTGGAGCTTTGCTTCTCCCATCACCAGTTATAACAGAAGCAGCGTTATTCCATCCCACCATTTGCATTCTTCGGCGAATGACATCAAGAGGATAGGCGACGGTTTGCCCAACAGTCCCAGCAGCAGCCCCACAAGCTAACCGCGTCACCATACTCAACTCAGCATCTTCAACAAGCCCAAATGGTCTACTTTTGATAAGCCAGTCCTTGAGAGATTCATACACAGCAAAGTTCAAACCAACATATGGAATCTGTGACCAATAAATGAAGATATAAGGTTCACCTTTACCGTATAAAGGATCTACAAAAAATGGAATCATCCCAAGGTTACATCAAAAAAGTGACAAATCATGACTATTTAGTACTACAGAATATAGATTAGATAGCTATAAAACAATTAAAGAGTTTGAATGCATATTTATGATGTTATAATAAAGACCAGCACATGCTATTAGTCTTGTCATCTAGGATCAAATACATGTATAAAATAAAATACTTACAACTCCAATGACAGAAGGAAGCCAGCCCTTGTACAAAGCCCGTGGGCCCTCCTCCCTGAGCACAGTTGATAGAGCATGGAACATTCCCCTGTACTGATACGGAGACTTCTCCGTCTGTATATTATGGAAAAAAAAGTAAATCAAAGAGGAAATATATAGATATACATCACACAATGAAATTTTCAGTCATTAAATATTATTCTCTCAAGTTTCTCTAGACAAATAAATCATTTTCCTGCAGTCTCGATCATCATGTTGATAGTAGGGAGAAATACTACAACCTCTTCCTAACAAAATCTCTCTCTGAAATAAAAGGAATAAGGGACTATAATAAGTACCTGTACAGTTAGCCTTCCTCGGACCATGTCCATTGGGTATGTTGCAGACATGGCAATAATTCCAGCACATGCTCCAGCTCCAAGTCGTAAGAGAGGAGTGAGTTGCGCATCTTCTGCAGAAAGCAAAAGGAAAAGGAAACTTAGATAATTCTACGTAACAAATCAACTTCCATCTTTATGTCTGAATTCAATTTTAGCTATTTCATTACTGTCCCACCACTTAAGTTCCCATGTCACTCATCGCAAAACATAAGCTAAGATGTATTGATTGATTCTCCATTGTCAGATCACCATATGACAACTTGTAAAACATGTGTATAGATCTTCTAATATGAATGACATCATGAAACACCAATGTGAACCTAATAAAAAGATTAATTAGCCTAATTATGACGTGAATATTCATGAAACATCACGACAAAAGATACAACCCAACAAACTAAACATTAATAAATCTGGACATACCATTGCCAGTTTGCTGTTGATAAATCAACAATATTGCCCTGTTATAAACAAGCAAGAAATCATCAGCAGAAGGTGGGGTGGGTGGGGCAAAAGAAAGCAACAGCAGAAGGGGGGGGGGTTGGTGTGCGGTAATGCAACAGCAAACCATGACGGAAACATACTTGGAAGCTTGCTCATAGCTGAAGAACTTGACAGCTGAGTTTGGGATAATACGAGCACAATTAGTACCATTTCCTTTAAATAACCCACGTAAACCTTCTGTTCTCCAGATATATTTCAAGCCTTGAACTGTTCCATTGTATTTTACATTTTGATGATTCTGGACCTGCACAAAATAAGATTGATCAATAGATCAAGATGTCATAAATCTAGGTTTTTCTGTACGCGTATGCATCAGAGTCCACGAATAAACAAGTGAATTCAGCTGCAGACAATTCAATCATAAAGAAAAAAAAATGTAATAACAAAAAATTAATTAAGGTCAACATATGAAATAATTAACGAAATGTACCTGTAGTAATATTTTCAACCGTTCCAATGGAGCAACAGCTGTTCGAGATCTGCAAAGACGTTTTGACAAACCCAAAGAAGTAAACACAATAGTTGCCAATGACCATCATCAAAGAAAAGTAAGCATCCAATGCTTAATTAATTCACACTTTGTTTTTAAGAGTAATAATTATATTATTCGCCATGAAGTAAACCTACAATCTGACATTTAGAATACCAAAGCTCTGCTTCTACATATCATTTTTGAACAAAAAATATACAGGATAAACCAAAACCATTCCATGCATGATTAGAGAATACAAAATCATTTTTACACTTTTATTTCATTGTACTGTTTTCTGTTTCAACCACCCAGCAATCAAACGGGCTACAAGAATATTCATTTTCTACACTTCCGTTGGTTCTAAAATCAGCTCTTCTTCCCTAAGCAAAAATGAAGTAAATTTTACTACAAATGATGTAAACTACTATAGTCTATAAGATACAATTATAGAAATATCATATCTTTCCCAAATGATCAATTGGATATTCAAACAAATAACAAAAGGTGTATTCTCTTTTCCAAATAAAGTAGTGGCATAAATTTTTCCGCGAAGAAAAAAAGCGCCTTGGAATGTAAATTTCATTTAGGTAACAAAAGGAAACACGAGAAAAATGGAGAAAATGGAAACTAACACTCCTCCAGCGACTCCACCAGCAACAAGAGATTTGCAGATACTGAGCAAGGCGTAGCTTGGAGCTTTCACTACGCCTTCTCTCGCTCTCGCCAGCTTGGCCTCCTCAGCCAAGTTGACGATCGTCGAGACAGCAGATTCGCTCGGTTTCACATCTTCGGAGGCCATTCTAAAGCAGCGATGTCAGCGCCGGAACCCTAGTTCGTCGGAGCGAAGTTGATCAGAGCTTCCGACGGAATCTGCCGGCGCTCGATCCGTACGCTCAGATTCTCTCCTGCGCTTATGCGAAAGCGAGCCCCTGCTTCATTCTCTGTCTAACACAGAATGATCGCTGCGTTGTTGGTGGTAGTGACCGCTTTGGTAAAGCGATGGCCAAACTACGAGCGCTATTACCAGTGACGGCGTTCGCTGAGGTCTTTTGGTAACTGTTTTGTACTCTTCCGGTGTTAAGATGGAGTGAGAGTAGCTGTGTTAGGTTTACACGTGTGTGGTGCGAACGAATTGAGAACGGTAAGCCACACGAAGAGTTGGATGGTCGAGCCAATCAGATCCCTCCGCGCCTTGACTTTACCATATTGGAATTATCGTCCTGTACATCCGCAATCATTCTATTCAAAAGTTAATTTAGTTTTTTGGTAAGTCAACAGTACGTATTTAAATTTTTTGTTTACTGATTTATGTCTTAAAATGCTATGGTTCCCATGTTTTTTCCGCCAATAAATTAAATATAACGTCCTGTATAAAAAATTTATATATATTTTTTGTTAAAAAAAATTATATTCAAAACATCAAAAATATTTTGTAATGAGGATTACAGAACAATAATTGTCCAATAACAAACCCATCAACTAGAAAAACTTGACCATTAAATTATCAACCATATTGGCACACTTGGCATTCCTTTCGTTTACCAAAACCCAAGTTATATGAAATTTGTATCTTAAATTTTAAAAAATATATTGTTAAGAAATCATGTTTGCCACATGATTTAGACATCAAAATTATAATAATATAAAGTCAAATTATAATGCGATTTTTTTCCTTTTTTTTTGAGAAAAAATACTAATAATGATGTAGCACTTTTCTTTTTATTATTTTGGAGGGCAATGGCGTGGACTTTATTGAATGTAGACTCAAATGAAGAAGTTTATCGGAGGAGAAATGTACCGTGGGAAAGATGGTCGAGGAAGCAGCTAATTTCAATGAATGGGCAGCTGAAATTACCAAATTGTATATTAAATTAAAAGGTGTCGGACGGTGATTGGCTGGCATTATTGACCCCCATGAAAATACGAAAACAGAGGAACATGCTGGCTTTCGTGATTTTGACCCTAACGGAAACCTACAGACCTCACGGCGTTTTGTGGCCCAGGCAGGTCAGCATTGGGAAGGCCGGGCCCCACAGTAATGACATAATTAGAACTCCACGAATGAATTGTTCAATTCAGCATCTAAACATTATTTTTTAAAAAGTTCCAACAAAACTTAATAATGAAAAAACAGTATAAATCACCAACTTCAAAATAATAATGTACCAATTAAGAAAAGTGTAGTGTCAATTTTTGAAAATATTTAAATTTCCCTCAAATTAAAATAATTACATCAGTCAATATATGTATATATGGTGGACCCTGATGTAGGAGAGAGTATTTAGCATGTTACTTGTTTTAAAATTAATTTTATAATAGACATTGAAATATGGTGAGAATATGTAAAAGTTGTAGCAAAGAGTGCTTACCAAATGTTACTTTGTTTTCAAATTAGTACATAATAGAGGATGAAATGTGGTTAATTTTTATAACTGCAATGTTGTTGTATGGTCCACATTGGCATACGTTCTAAAATATGTGCTCCTTCTTAAGTCAAATATATATATATATTTTTATAAAGAATAATTTTCTGCTTTTCCCATTTTCTTTAAATACATACATTTTCTATTATATTTTTTATTACGAGTTTTTCCCTGGTTTGAAATTATTGAAACGGACGTGTGTAACTTTAAAGATAAAAATGTTTGTGTTCATTAAACAAAAATCAAGAAATATATATATGATTAATTTTCCATTTTTATTTTTTTTGGGGTCTGATTTCTCTTCTCTCTTCCATTTTCATTTTTTTGGGCCTGATTTCTCCTTTTAATTGTCCCGCCCAATAATCACAATGACAAGAACAAAATAGTTTCCAGCCCAGCTTCTGAATCTGCTCTATAAGAAGGTGTGGCCTATGGTAAGTAGGCCCAATTTCTAATCCAAGCCTCACTATGATGTCCCTTGTAGATGAGTATAGGCCTAGTCTCACATCTCGTTTTGGGCCGTCCAAATATTTTTCTATAGTTTCATAAAAAAATAAAAAATTAAAGATATGTACATATTTTTTTTTCGTATTGTTAGTACCAGCGTCATGAATTCTTACAATAATTGTATTTTGCTCGAACTTTCATTTTGGCATTATAATTCTGTAAATTTTAAAATTAGAACAGCAATAGTACCTCATATAAACTCTATTAATTTTTTAATATTTGAACGACGGTGTATATAGAATTTTGAAAATTTTATATCCCCTCCACTGTTATGAACTATTATTTGCCCAAAAAAAAACACTAAAGCTTTGATTTTTGAATTCGTATGTTGAAGAAAGGTTTTTGAACTAAAACGGAACGATGCCGTTTATTTGGTTATATTCTTATAGTTTATAAGTTCAACTGAAACATCACTATAAATGTGTTTGGTGCTTAGTTGAAGCTAAGCACCAATGAAAATAAAGCAAATTAGCAAAATAGAGATTTTTAATAATTTTATTAAGTCATTATTTTTCAATGAATTTTACTATTCTTTAAATTAAAGTTAAATTTAGATTAATCATTGAAAAATTAAATAGAAAATGCATTTATTGTTTAACATATAATTGGGAGAGTCAAATTAAAAGTTAAAATAAAAGTTTAAATAAATAACTCTTTAATGAATTTACTCATTGAATTTTTCTTATTTTCATAGTAATTTAAAACTCTATATTTTTTAATTAATTATTTTTTATTTATAAAAAAATAAAAATTAAAGACTAGATTGGTAACATAATAATTTCAAAACTATATATATATATATATATATGTTTTGGTTAATGGTGCTATATAAATTGGCACATAGGCATAAACTTTATAATATAAACAACTAGGCTATTGTTCCTAGTTCCGGTTCCAATGCAGTTCGACTTATAATCACCAAAAACAAAAAAACTTGCTATGTGAAAACGACATGGAATCTCAACCTAAAAAGTGTAAATTTAAAAGGAACACCATCCCATCAGTAAAAAGTCTGCATGAATGACCTTTATTTTTTTCTAAGTTAGGTAAGGATTAAGAACTAAACAATGAGATTAAACAAAATATAAGTTACATTATAGATTAACTGAATCCAAATGATAATTATCGCTTTCGTGAATCTTTCATTAAGTAGCAGTAATTGCGTACTAGATACATCAACTTTAACCCCAGTTTCTTGTTTTTCTAAAGGTTCAATGTTTGTGCTGTCTGCGCAACTACAGCCTAATGGGAAGAAGAATGTAATTATATTGCTTCAACTTTAAAAACAATAATAATACTGGAGATTATAGTTATAGTACAGCGGAGGCAGAAGATGATTGGTCATTTCTAAAAGATTAATTACGCTTTTTTTACTCAAACACGATTTTAATTAGATTTTAAGGTTCTAACTTCCAAATAAAATCATGTGAATATGATTCCTCAGGCGGCACTATAACCTCAACAGTGATTTCCCTTCTTTTTGTCTTTGTCAATAAATCAAAGAAAGCCATTGCTTACCGTCTTTGTTTTTCTTTGTTTTTTTTCTTTTTTTACCAAAGAAAACAACTGCAACTGACCAAAACTTGAAGAAGAGAAAAGAAAAGCAACAACAATTGCAATAATAAGAGAATTTGGTTTGAATCAACACACTAAAAGTCTTCAGGGGATAATTTACCATGTTTAAGAACGTATTTAGTTAAAGCTTGTTATTGTTGATTACACTTTTCAAAATAATCATAAAATAATAAATTGAAAAACATTTAAAACTGTTTTGTATTTATATTTTTAGTATATATTTATAATAAAATGAGAAGATTAGCCAACATTAACTAATTCAAATACTACCATCTCAAGACTCTTGAAAAATTCAACGTGAAGAAATTATAAAAATAATTTGGAGTGTTTTTTTTTTTCTTTATGTATGTATGTGTGTGTGTGTGTGTATATATATATATATATATATATATATATATATATATATATATTTGGCTGGAGGAGAAAGTAAGGAATATCCAACATTTTGATGATGATAAAAAAAAAAAAAAGACCAAAGAGACATTATATATATATATATATTTGGCTGGAGGAGAAAGTAAGGAATATCCAACATTTTGATGATGATAAAAAAAAAAAAAAGACCAAAGAGACATTAGTGGAAAACCGGCGGTCGGAATATTGGGCGGTGGGTATGATAAGATGCTCCAATTTGTCAACACCCGGCCCACTGCTTCATAATTTTCTGACTACAACCCACTAACCACACGTACAGTGAATTGAATTATAATACTAACTACTACTACTGTTACTAGCTAGCAACCAAATTCTGTCCTACATCTAGTTAATAATGATTGAGATCGATTATTGGTTCGGATTTTGGAAATTAAACTACTTTACTTGATCCATTTGGCACAAAATATACGAGGCAAAGTTAACATGATTAGAGTCAGTTTTTGAATATATAATGTGACTTTGTGAAAAGTGGGCGTAAATCTACCTTGACTAATAATATGCACGTCAAAAAGGATTGAAATGGTGCATGAAATACCCCGTGAAATCCCATTAATTGTATTTTGAATATCAATAATCAAAAAGACGACTGTGACATTCAATAATTAGTTCCGATGGGCTCCCATAGTAATTAATTCATACATATATATATATATAACATGCTTGAAACTAAAATTTCTCCTTCACAGTCTTTGGATATAAACGCACCGTACGTAACAATGCTCGCTAGGCTAGCGCACCGTAAATATTGCTAGTTTCAAGTGTTGGATGTGGAAAATTCATGAGGTTCTAGTTTTGTATTTGCTGTTGTCTTCTGAAAAGCAATATATGTGATTTTCATATTTGGCTCCCAGTTGAATTCAATACTTGAATTCCTCAAGATTCCCTTTCATTATCACAGCAATGTTTGTTTCCATTTGTTCCAATATAAAACAGCTCTTATAATTTACATACGGCTCAGAAAATACACAACATGATTTTGGTGCTAATATTACACACACACACACACGCATATATATATATACATATATATATATATAATTATATATGAACGTTACAACTAATTAACAAGAAGACCCACAAGCCAAAATTAAAGAAACTAGATACATAGCTTGATTTTCTCATGAATATTCCAGGTCTTCTCAACACATGTCGGCCTCATTGAATTGGCATGTTTATCTGTTAATTTGAACATGCTTTTCTTCTTCATTTTTATTTTTCTTTAATTTCAAATTTTTATGTGCTCCTTAATTTCCAAACCCTTATTATAACGTGGCGGTCACATAATAATCATAATATAGATGCATTCTTTGTTACATATGATTCCAAAAACCAATTAATGAAAGTTTCTACGTACAGAGAACTCAGCACATAAATAAATGACATTAAAAACCACGTTGGGTTCTTAATTTGTGGGACAGATTGATTGATATTTAGGCGATTCCTTTTCAAAGCTTGGGCTTTGGATATTCAATCAAGTTTTGATGGTTCCGTGTAGCTTACGGTAACTAGCTAGTTCTACGGGTGGATTCACGATGACTTGTTTCTCTTTATTCCACTGCAACGATGGTGCTCTTGTCCGTTTGCCCACTAGTCAAGTTTCAAGCATATTTTTCACAAAAATGTTTTTCTTTTCTTTTTTTTTGATGAATTATATTTTCACAAAAATGCTAGACAGAGAAAAAAAAACTAAAGGCTTTTCAACATGGGGTTCTTAGAGTCTGGTTGATTACGATGGATAATTGGAAGATATATATACCCCATACCTGGACCAAAAAAAACAAAAAACCAAACAGAGTATAGCACATGGAGTAGAAATTGAGCTGGAAACGACAAAACCAGTATGGGTTTCTTTTTCATGAATATGGTTTATCATTGATTGCACCAGGTTTTTGAACATGAGGGAGTTCATTCCATTTATACCCACCAAAAATTTTAGAATATATGCGTGGTTGTACAAAAATCTACACATGGCTTAATTAATTATTCCCAAAAATGGAAAAGAAAAATAGCCAATGAATTTTGACCTTATTCTATTTCCATGTCGATAATGTGATCACCGAAAATAATTAAGTTCAAATTGAATTAATATGTTTCATATACAACGGCCATATCATGCTTCATGTACATGGTGGGGTATTAACTAAGAGTACCTTGTCTATATTAATTAAAAAGCTTTAATCTGTCCTCTTTTCTGTTTTTCTTTTTTATTTCTTTGATTAGAATTCATACTGAAAGTCTTGTTTACAACGATTTTCCATTCAATAGGAGTAAAAAATGTCAGTCACATCCATAAGAGGACGAGAATTATGAGGATTATTATAGAAAGAAAATGGGGTTAAGATTTAAAATAATAATAATAAACGAAAAAGGATATTATATACGTACTTGTGATCATATTTTAGTACTAGGATGAATTAGTTTGTAATAATAAGCTAAGGTTTTCTTATACAAATGCAACTTCAAACACATGCATGGTCGGCAATTCCTTTTGTCTTCATTGTTTATTTATTTATTTATTTTTCTGGCTGAATGGCACTGGAGGAGTACACTAGCAATAGATACAATAAAGAGAAAACTTTATTATAATTAAATGCAGAATAGCAATAGATACACTATTTTGAATATCCAAAATGTACGTACGTAGTTCATCAGCCCTCCAAAAAGCGTCATATATATATATATATATATATATTATAAAACTTTATCAGTTTGATTGGAAAAAAAAAACACGTACCTAGTTGTGTACCTTTGTATAAAAGCAACCCCATTATATATATAGTGGGTGACCAAAGTGGGTGACCAAACTTATTCTAAAGAAAAAATACAATGGCGAATGGAATAAGAAAATATAATTACATTGTAGGTACGTAGTAATTTAACCCCTAACTAATAGAAGTTGGAAAAAGTATATCAAAGTAGCGGATTAGTAATTTGATGACTGGCTAGTTCAGTGACAAAAGTTCCAAGAACAAATAAGCAGAGCTAGCCGTGCTTGGTAGTTGTGTGGGCAAGAAGTATTAATTATATCCCTATAATAAATTTTGGTAGATTGTTATAATGAAAAAGTTATAAGGGTTACTAAATAAGCCGAAAAAATTATATTTTTATAAATAAAATGCCCTTCATAAAAATATTTACAGTCTACACTATCTATTAGACTACACTAACTTAAGCATTAGAGAGTTTTTAAACTGATAACACACGCTGGTTTGAGGCTGCTAACCTGCTAACCTTTCTTATTTTTATATACTTATTACTGAAATTTAGGATTTTGTTGTATAGATTTTTATAGAAACAGTTGTGAAACAAATATCACCATTCATTTAAAAGGATTGTTTAATGATGAGTAGTACTGAAAAAAGGGTAGTAATTAATTCTGATTTGGGTTTAAACCCAATTCGCTTTACCTGTGAATGAGTTTGAGCATTGGTTGTGTAAAGCCCTATCGATGGGGATCACTGAGTTGATTTAATTTGGCTTTGAGAAGGCTTATATATGGTTAGGTAAACGTTTTTCACGTGGGAATTTGTCCGTGCACTGTCCCATTAGGCCCACAACCTACATCAACCATGCAATCCAAATGGTCGCATGGTTCACTTTTCCCTGTTCATATGGACCAGCGTGCAGTGGCCTGACATTTCTTCCAAAAACCTTTTTATTTTATTTTTGGGCACTAAAAAATGTGTCATTTCCTAGCCATTTGAAAATTGAATAAAGAAAATGTATTTTTGCTAATGAATTTGGTAGATAGCTTACTATAAAGACTAATAGATATGGTATATATGCTACGTATAAAATCGAATGCATACAGGTCAAATTTAATGAGATATATTACAAAGCTAAAGCATATATATATTGGATAATTTAATTGAAAATTGAAACATGATGTGTGTGTGATAAAGGAGTGGGAGTGGCATAAACATCCAATATTGAAAATGAATGTTGACAGAAATAGAGTAAACTAGACAGCACTTGCAAAGCAATGCTCAAAATCAAAGGGAGTTGTCGTCTGGCTGAGTGGGACAGACAGCACCTTACAAAGTGGCATACCCATTTAGGTCTCGGCAAGTGGTTGCTGATAAAACTTGCTGCAGTGTACATCCTACAGCCTTATTCACAATTTCTCATAAATATTTTTATTCTTATTTATAATTTCGTCTCAAAATCAAAGCTTTCTGTTTCGCGGCTTCTGCCTAACTTTGTCTCGTATCCCTTTGTGAGATTTGGTTGATTTTGTTCTTCTTCTTTTTTTATAGGCAATTGAGACAGCCATAGAATGGTATATATATATTTTTTAAATGGATGGTGGGGTAATATATAACCACAACAACAAAGCAAAGTTGGTTGGAGGATTAGAGCCTTTATGTGATTTCGTCTATAGAGTACCTGTGGAAGATTGGAAGATCATCAATCAGTTGCTAGTAATATTAACGATAAGTATCAGACTGTGAAATTGAAATAGGTTTAATATTGTGAGATCTTATTTTTTTTTTTGGTAAAATTGTGAGATCTTATTAGTCGTGGGAAATCTTCAATTTTCCTCAGAATAATTAATGTAGGAGCTAATAATATCTTAATGACGTTGTTGAATAGTTGGCGTTTGATTTTTCCTAGGCAAAGTCATCCGCAGACTGTGTTAGCTAGTGAAACAAACTTTGATAGTGGTTGGTGGACCAACTGTAAATGTGTCCTATGGCTACTCTGTGGTACTACACCGACGCACATTGTGTTATCTTGTAATTTGTTTTTTATATAAACATAATATTTTACTTTAAAATGAAGAGAGTCATGATTCCAACTCTCAGATTAAAAAATATAAATATAAGAGATTGATTGCGGAATCAATTTTACTTATCTGTGTTATTTTGTAATTGTGCATGTATTTGGTCAAATATTAATGGTCTTGTTATTGATTTGATTAATTGAAAATTGGGATAACTAGAAATTAAGTCCGCCAATTAGGAGGAGTTTCCCTGCCGTTCATGGTGGGATTTAATAATGATTAGTTTGAGTAAGTATTCTGAAGGAACGAACTGAGCAACCAAAACATCAAATCCTTGAAGTTTAATTTGACCAGATAATTTGAGTTTATCTGGGTGTGGGCGGTCTGGTCTGGCTTCGGATTCCCACTTCAATATCCATTGATTTGATGAAGTTGACGGATGGGTCTATGAGATAAGGACTGCCATTGCCAACACACAGTCACAGTGCTGCCCCTACTCATCATTTTAACCCTTTTAACCCATTTAAGATTTTCTACCAAAAAAAAAAAAAAAAGACTCATTTAAGATTGTCTACTGTAACATTTAATTAAAAAAAAATCAAATTTGATTTTATTTTTTTTTGGAACAATTAATCATGAAAAGATATAGAACAATGTCTATAGCCTTATAAGAAATTCCAATATTTACTAATATTCAATTCTTGGTTATTTTTTCAAGCCTAATATATATATATATATATATATATATATATATATATGTTACAGGAACAAATAATTAATGCTCGACTTTATACGTTTTGATTAGACCGGCATATCATTAAATTTAATAATTAATATTATAACCATGAATTGACCATTCTGTACCTTTTGAAATTGAAATGATGATCGAGACTAGTTTGGTTGAAAGGTAAAAGCAAATACGTTCACATTATGGTTTATATAGCATGAAAGACTAATTGCTACATTTAATACATTATATATTCATTTTTATAAAAAGAAGAAAAGATATATAAATATATATATATATATATATATATATATATTTTCTCTTGTTTCTGTCTAATGTGGGCTGTAATAAAGTAAGAGATGGGACAAAACTTTCTTCGAAAAGCTTTTGAATTGCATGAATCACAAGTAAGAATAAAGTACTTATAGCAAGCATGCATTAATATTAATATTAATAAAATGGAGTAAATAATCAATTTTAAACTAATCAAATTTCCGTACCAACCAATTAAGGGACACTTTTTTGCTTAATGAAATGACTTTGTTTAAGTAACGTAGCAGAAAATCTACCTCTTCCAATCCCAGTAACGCACTTACACGTACTTCCAGCCCCCATAACCTTCATGAACCGACCACCCCCTCCCCCCCAAATAAACAAAACAAAACAATATACACGGGAAAGAAAAAGCCAACTTGGTTTTCGTCCCACCCATTATTTTACATATATTAATTGTCCTCCTTTTTTTGGCTGTTTATTGTCTACTTCAACGATTAGTTTGAAAATTGTGGAAAAAGGTCAGGAATAATTAAACAGGGCTGTAATTTCCAGTGCAAAATGCCTATTAGAGGTTCTAAAGTTAATGAGAACAGCTTGCAGAGGATAAAAAGTGTAGATTCACCCTCAAAATATGTACTATATATAGTTTTTTTCTTTATGAATATGTACTAAGTTGCTGACAAACTGACAGCTATCTAGCTAATATATATCTATATATATATATATATATAGATTTTCTTTTTCTTTTATTTTTTTTTTCACCCTAATAACACAAATCAAATCATTGAAAAATTAATAATCACAAAAGACATGGAAATTTTACCCCGTCAAATACAAGTACAAAACAGGTAAGAAGTAGTCCCCTTGTGAATTTGTACAACTAGTTTCCAACAAAATTAGTGTTACACAGTTGGACCGCCGGCTAAAGTAAAGTTACGCTGTCACATTCCCATATCAAAATATATAAAATATAAACATTTAGCGACAACACACGTTATTTTGTCAATAAAACACACAAAATTTAATAAAATAAGCGACATTTTTGTTTGTTAGTTAATGTGGTTTGTCTTAACTTTGTTACAATCTTGATCTGAGCATTTGTTCATTTTAATAGTACTAAACTAATCATTTTTTTCTTTTTACGAAATTTCAATGTCAGAGATAACATAATATATGATATAAGTTCCAATTTTTATTATACGTAAAAACTTCTATGGAGCAGTTATCAAAAAAAAAACTTCTATGGAGCACTGTATCAAGGACCATTGACCAAAGTTTGAGCCGTCGAGGCAATAAGCCTAAGACGTACCCTTTGTCTAATATATCCGCAAAATTAGACGTACGTTTTGCGTCGTCCCAAAATATGGGCAATTGTAGGTGCCCATTTACGCACCTAATTCCAAATTCGCTTCCTCTTCTTCTTTTTCTTCTTTTTCTTCTTCCTCTTCCTCTTTCTCCTCCTCTTCTTCTTATTATTATTAAATGGAAAAGTGAGGCCAAAAGTGGGTGGAGTTGCGGGCATAATTACACTTGGAAAACAACCACCCTCGTCAAATTTCGCACTCCATTTGCAAGTACTATTCGCCAATGGAAGTGCACAATTCTGCAAGATGTCCACAGCATGTGATATTTTCGTAAATGTCATTGGTGGATCAACTACAATACTCAGTCTAGACTAATTATTTATGGACTTCAGAATGAGTGCTCTAATCTCATCAAAGACCACTGTAACAGATAACTCAAACACCACTCAGTCACCGACTCAAAAGTGCTTATTTTTCATTAATTTTATGCTTTTATTTAATTGTTTTTTCATTATAATCTTTTTGCTGTGGCTAAGTCAGCTGTCTCTGTATTGTTCAAATACTACAGCAGTTAGGCAAAATGAGACTTTTTCTATTTTCATTTTCTTTTTGGTCGAGTAAAACAAATATCCGGCATCGGCAAGTCCCAGTTGTCAGTACAAAATGTGAACTATAAAGCAGCATGAGGTTGCATGCACCGAAACTGTACCAATCTTATTGTCGTTCTTGCAAAATTGCGTACAAACACAGCAGCTAGCCAGAACTCAATTTGTCGTTTGATAAAATGATGATTATATATATATATATATATATATATATATATATATATATATAGGTGACAAATATGAGTAATACTATTCAATATAAATTGTGTGACTATGTTACATATTTTTATTGAATGTATATAATTCGACAAATAATGAACACAGGCAATTACCTCGCCCCTAATTAATATATTTATATGTATACCTAATTATGTCTATCAAATAAGGGGAAATTCGTTTTCACCAACACAAATTTTGTTAATTTTTATTATTATAACAGTGACATATATTTTAATAATATAAAATAAAGGGAAATTAGTTAGTTTTCATCGACACTAATTTTTGTTAATATAAACTTTTTAATTCTTATTATGACAGAGACATATATTTGAATAATATTAAATAAGGAGAAATTAGTTTTCATCGACACTGTTTTTGTCAATTCTTGCTATTCAATAATAACAAAAATTAATAAAAATAGCGTCGATGAATACTAAATTTTTTTATTCGAATATGGACAAATTAACTTTCTATTGATTCTATTTTTTTTCTCTCCCTTATTTATTTTTTAAAAAATGTCACTTTTAACCTATAAAAAATGAATAGTGAATCTTCATGGACCTTGAATATTGGTCAGCAAATTCATATCAATACCACTTATAGGTTTCGCTTCTAACATTACGCTTGTGAATTGTGACACCACCTTTTCTAATTCTTCCTCGATATATATCTTATAATTATCTCCCAACCACATCTAAATTTTACAAAACACGAGGAGTCAACGTCGATTGGGAATATGATTAATATTTTAGTACCATATGTCACATATATATATTTTTTGTCACATATGAATATACAGATGAATATAAAGGTGATAATATATAATTTATCGATGGCGTATGTTTTTACATGGACAGGAACTACTTAAATTTAGAAACTTATCCGATTTACCAATTTTATATTGCCATTTTAAATGATTTTTTTTTCTTAAAGTTAGGTAGGAAAGCAGAAAAAAGAAAAACAATAAATCTTGTACGATTGTGCGGTGTACACGGATAAAAACTAAAAATTTTTGGGAAGAATATAAAAGCGATGAAGCAAAAACAATAATAATAAAAAAAGAAAATGTAGGAAGAAAAGGTGGAAATGGGATCACGAAGGATGTAAGAATCATGCATTATGAAGTGGGGCCCAGTAAATCCGGATGCGGTCCTTGATTAAACATAATCATTTCGGAGGGTAAATCCAGAAATGGAAACGACTAAAAACAAAACACTCTGCGCATCTTTTTTGTTCTGAACTGTGAGAGCCTGCCTGTAACGCTGGGAAACCGCCATGTCCATAACCGTCAATTCACCCCAGCAGTACATCACACCGCCGTCCTCTAGCGGAAAATTCATGGGCAGAAATGTCATTTTGGTTATAAAAAGGGACAAAATGGGAAAAAAAATTATGGACGGCAATGGTGAGCGCCTAAATTGGGCCTGGCTTATATAAATAAGTCGACGTCCCTTGAGATTCTTCGGAGCGTCTCACACCTCCACAACACTTGGCACAGCTTAAATTATATATTTTTATTTAAAAAAAAAAAATAACACAGCGTCTTTCTCTCAGTCTCAGTCTCAAAATAAGCGAGGAGTTGCATCGCAGTTGGTGAATTCCTAACGTTTTCTTCGGCGTAACGTGCCTTCAGCTCTCATCGCTGTTTCTGCTTCTTCTCTCTCTCTCTCTCTATATATATATATATTCTGTTTGTGAACGGACTGAGCAGACCGTTTCAGGCTCTGAGCTTCAATAACAGGTACTGCTTACTCTTTTACCTCTCTTTTTGTTGAATTCTAATCCCTTGTGAGTGTTTGAACCGTTAAGCGGCTGCAGTTTCATTGAATTTTTCCTTTCTCTCTCCTCGTATTTTCCCGCGAGCCAAACGGAGAAAAGTCTTGGGCTTTTTTTTTTTACGTTTTTGGTCCTGATTTGAACCTTTCTGAATGTCCTTCAGTCACTCTTTTACAATTTTTTTTTTCTTTGAAAGTTTTTCTTTTCCTGAAAAGGCTTGTTTTGTTTTTTGTTTTTTCAATACCTTGGATAGTCATATTTGTTTGATCTGTATTTGACAGCTTTCCAAGTTCGTGTTTCACATGGGTGGGTTTGATTTCTTTTATTGTTTTCAATAACTCTTCTTATTTGAATTTCAAATCTTTTGTGAGTGCAAGCTTGAATATGGGTTTCGAAGCAAACCTCGTATGAATCACTAAGTTGTTTAGTAGTTTCAATCCGAATTTACTTTCAATTGCTTTAATTCATAGTCTTTCATCCTTAGCTTTCCTGGAATTTATTTCCGGGAAATTTTTTGAGAGCTGACTAAGTTGACTGTCGTCAGAAATGATGAAAGCTTCGAAGCTTCCTTACGGTCCTCATGTTGAATATCACTTTTTGTCATTAAACATCCTTTTCGACCTGTTTTTGAGATTTTGACTTCACCGGTAACGTAGTTTGTGTGTTTAGCTAGCTTCCATGACTTTACCCTCCATTTTTCTACGACGAATTTTTTTTATCTGAAGGATTTCATTTCCCAATTGGAGTGTTTTTTTCAACTCTGTTTGGTTCCCGATAAAGCTGTGGAAGGGAAATTTTTTTATGGAAATTTGATGTTTTTCTTTTATCGTATTGGGTTCTGGAAAGCACTCAATACGACCAATTGTTGTATCTCTTATTAGTGGTGCGCATTAATCAGCAACCTATTTGGAGAGTCATTTATTTACTTTAAGTGTCTCAATACTATTTGTCACTAAATGCTTAAAGCACCTATCGTTGGGCCACTGATATTTTCATTTCTTTTGGTATATACTTTTTAGGTGTGATAATTAGTTGTCAAAGAGGATTCATGTCTAATAATTATCCATTTGACATTCAATTTTAGCATCAGCAACCTTTTATATTGTGCCCTGAAATTTTTTATTCTGCTGGAATTAGTTTTGTGAGGATATTGGATAAGATGGAAGGATTCAACGGGGAGAAAGTGATAGAGGAATTTGAAGCGATGACAAAGGATGCTGAGAGGGTTCAGAGGGAGTGCCTGGAGAAGATATTGGAAAAAAATAGCTCGGCAGAGTACTTGCAGAATTTAGGCCTGAATGGAAGAACTGACACAGAGAGTTACAAGACTTTTGTGCCTCTTGTTACGCACAAGGAATTGGAACCTTATATTCAGAGAATTGTAGATGGTGATTCCTCTCCTGTTCTCACTGGAAAACCAATCACTACCATCTCATTAAGGTATTCATGAACTCTATATATTTGTTCCTTTATATATATATATATATATATATATATATATATATATTTTTTTTTTAAAATCTAAATTTTGAATTTCTGCTAGATAAGTACCGGGTTTTCTTTGAATTTTTATATTGTTGCAGTTCTGGTACCACTCAGGGAAGGCCCAAGTTTGTGCCATTCAACGATGAATTGGTGGAAACTACCATGCAAATATACAAGACTTCTTTTGCCTTTAGAAACAGGTATTACTCTTTTTTTTTTTTATAAAAGGGCTTTTCCGTGCACTTTTCACTTAAGTTTGTTTTTTTATGCTAATTTCTGAACGTAGATGGTAAGTCGATAGACTTAATATATATGATATCCGTGATTCTATTTAATGTTCAGTTTATTCCTTTGCTTTTTGGTTTTTTGGATGAAAAATTTCATTGAAGCATGTGATATTTGGTAAATAAAGTAAAGAGCTGGTAGTACTTGTCAAAGGGGGCACAAGTGGCCATCTTTGATTTTTCTCCATTAGTTTCTTGTGCTGATGTGAAATGGGTTATCACTTTGTTCAGAGAATTTCCTGTTGGGAATGGGAAGGCCTTGCAGTTTATCTATAGCAGCAAGCAGTTCAAAACAAAAGGGGGTCTGGCTGCTAGAACTGCCACTACTAATGTTTTCCGTAGTTCACAATTTAAGAACACAATGAAGGCAATTCAATCCCCTTGCTGCAGCCCCGATGAGGTTATATTTGGACCAGACTTCCACCAATCTCTGTACTGCCATCTCTTGTGTGGTCTAATTTTCCGAGAAGAAATTCAACTGATATCGTCGACATTTGCGCATAGCATACTCCATGCATTCAGAAGATTCGAACTAGTATGGGAAGAACTATGTGCTGACATTCGAACAGGGTCCCTCAGCAGCCGAATCACTGTCCCTTCCATCCGGACAGCCATGTCGAAATTGCTCAGGCCTAACCCTGAACTTGCTGATTTGATCTATAATAAGTGTTCAGGTTTGAGTAACTGGTATGGTCTAATACCAGAAATGTTTCCAAATTCCAAGTACATTTATGGGATAATGACGGGGTCAATGGAGCCTTATTTGAAAAAGTTGAGGCACTATGCAGGGGAGGTTCCTTTGTTGAGTGCCGATTATGGATCTTCTGAAGGGTGGATTGGTGCAAATATCAACCCAAAATTGCCTCCTGAGTTGGCCACTTATGTTGTGCTCCCTGACATTGGATATTTTGAGTTCTTGCCTCTGAACAACAGCAATGGGGACCAAGACCAAGATAACACTGAAGCCACTTTCCTCTATGTGGATCCTAAGCCTGTGGGTCTCACTGAAGTCAAGGTTGGTGAAGAGTATGAGATCATTCTCACAAATAATGCAGGTACTTGCCTTTTTTCTTTAAAAAAAGGTTTATAACTAGGAATACAGGATTAGAGTTGGACAATATGATGATTGATTGCAATCAAAACACACTTCAAATATTTAACTCCCAATTTGTTATCAAGAACTATGCTAGCATCCATTTGATGGCTGTGATTCATCAATGGCCATAAGTTTTAGGTGTCTAACTGGATTGTCCTCTGTGCTGCTTGAGTTTGGCTGCACCATGAACTTACCAGGTGGGCAATTTAATCCTAAGATGCTACTAGAGCATATTTGCTTGTAAAAAGCCAGGCTTGCTTTTAATGCATGCCCACCATCTGATTCCAAGAATCGGGGGACAACATCTTGTCAACGGTCAGTCTCCAGTCCCCAAACTGTTTCAGTCTTTACAATTATTAAATTTTGCTTCTACTCTCTGACGACGTAAACTAGATGCTTAATTTACTAGTTGACGCGACTCAACCAGCTGGCTCTATGGACGCATGCATCCACGATTTCTTTAGACAATAGATGATCATGTTTAACTTTGAAAGTCATTTTTAAATTTTGCGTATCAGTAAGATACCTCCACTATTGCTTCCTTTTGAATGTAGATGGAATTTCAGTGTCCGCCATGTATTGGCACACGGAAGAAAACCGAACACGCAAGCCCATGTGAAAACTTCTGTGATTTTTATTTTTATTATATAATCTTCTATGTTATTAGGGTGCAACTATTTTGCTGCAGATACTAATCCATTCTCGAGACATTTACATTTTTTATTATTTAGCAAGCATGCTAATTGTATTTACTATTATATGTCAACTTGTGCATGTGTTTTTTTATTTTATATTATTCTCATTTCTTTAAATCCTTGTCGTATTCAAATTTATAATCTTCTCTCATATCTCTTTTGGATAGTTACTAGGAAAACTTTCCCAATATTTGTCATGGCACTTTGTAATTGGGATTTTATTTAGTTTTCTCTTGTATGGATAACCTTTTTTAATATATTTTACTCTTTTGATATTTGAATAATTTGTTTTTTCAAAGTAATTGTTTCATAAGCAAGCATATGATATGTCAACTCATGAAAGCATCATGGCCGACAAGTATTTATTTAAAAAAATAATAAAGGAAAAAAATCATAGCCAACATGTAAATGTCAAGATATATATAGTTTGTCTTCTTCTTTTCTTTTTTTTTTTGGTAGCTAAATACTATTTCATCTAATGAAATAATTTGGGTTTTTATATTTGCTTCAATATTTCATGTCTTCCAAAAAGAAAAAGCCAAGAGTCTAATTCATCCAAGTTTAAAACAACTCTTTTGGAAATAAACTGCTGCATCTGTACAATGTAGCCAGGGCTTTTTAGCCATTTTGTCTTCCATGTGCATGTCCCTGTCTCTCTCTCTCCCTCTCTCTCTATATATACACACACACATAAATGTATATATTTAATTGCTATTGACACTAGAAAAGGTTGATGTTTATCTTAACTGATAGTGGAAGAAAAGGCGTAGTGGATGCATAGCTTCATTGTTGTTTCCAGCTTTATACGTAATAGCCTCTTGACAATAGGTTAGGATCACGTCATATTGCCTAAAATTTATCATACGCATGTGGGATATGTTGTATTTTAGCAATCACATCTACCTACTTTTTGTTGTTGCTTCCTATTTTTTCCCCTGCCTTGAACCTCAATAAATATTCCATTAAATAGAAATTTAGTACGCTTTTTGTTCATTTATATTCATGAATCTATATATGGCATGCACAGTTATATCTATAATTTGTGGCATGCAAGTAATAAGATTCGTACAAACAAACAACTGTTCCTTACTACTGCTTTGTATGTATCTGTCTCAAGTGCCTGATTAACATATTTCTAAGTTAACTTGCAGGTTTATACCGGTATAGGCTAGGAGATGTAGTGAAGGTAACCGGCTTCTACAACTCGACCCCCATACTCAAATTTGTGCGTCGAAGTAATCTTCTACTCACCGTAAACATCGACAAGAACACGGAGAAAGATTTACAGTTAGCTGTGGAAGAAGCTGCCAAGCTGTTAGCTGGAGAAAAACTGGAAGTAGTTGATTTCACAAGTAATGTGGATTTATCAACAGAGCCTGGCCACTATGTCATCTTCTGGGAATTGAATGGTGAAGGCAGTGAGGAAGTTCTGAGTGAATGCTGCAACCGTTTGGACCAATCATTTGTGGATGCAGGGTACGTGAGTTCTCGCAAGGTCAATTCCATAGGTGCACTTGAGCTCCGAATAGTTCGTAGGGGAACCTTCCAGAAAATTCTCGATCATTTTCTGGCATTAGGAGGTGCTGTTAGCCAGTTCAAATCACCTAGATACGTAGGATCAGCAAACAGTGTGGTTTTGCAAATCTTGTGCAGCAATGTTGTCAAGAGCTACTTTAGCACTGCCTTCAAGTGAAACGTCCATGTTGAAAATTGTGAATGATGAGTAATTTTCCATCCTAATCTATGAGTAATTTTCCATCCTAATCTACTGTCTATCTTGTACCATTATTTAGGTTTTAATCAGTTTCTGTCCATCAACCGCATGTGCCATATCTAGGATTCTGAATTTAATAATTAGATGTGCTGTCTTCTCCTCTTGGGCTTTTGTCAATGTGTCTTAATGTTTTAGGGCACAAATTTGACTTGTGGTTTAGCTGTGTCGGAAGTGAGGATGTCCCATACGCCGCCACCATATTCTAATCTCACCCACATGAGATGTTGGTGAGAATGCAAGCCATTGTCAATCTGGAATCACATAAACTTGAGCCTATTGCCAATGCCTTTTTTGTTAAATGGATTTGTTGAATTGGGACCACATGGTACATGGATGGATGTCAACCTCCTAAGAAAAAGACAACACTAATTGAGCATACTATAACTAATTAATGATTTCCTGATCCCATTTTAGTGCCCATCTTCGATGGAATAAATTAAGAGATAATGCCACAAGTTTATCACATAATACATATGAACTCATTTAGTGTGTGTGTGTATAATTTTAGTAAATTTTTATTAAGCTTATATATATGAAGAGTTTATTATTAATAATAACACAAAAATAAAATCTACTAAAAGGACTAATATTATTTATAAATAATACACACACACCTCATCTTGGCAAAAATAATATGTAATAATAGATATATATTCCTACACTCCCAATAAATCTCTTAGGTAAATCAAATATCTTAAACTCTCGTTTATATTTTGTTGGTTACTTTTGGTGAGAATTAGGTTTTAATTTACACGAGCGAGCATTTCTCAGTTGCATAATCAAGGGTTTAGTGGGTGGGTTATATATGTATTTTAAGAAGGGGTTGATCTAGCAGTTTCTGAGGAGGGTACGTGGATCAGTGTGAATCAGATCTTATATATGCAATTAAATGGAGAACAAAGGTCAGAATGGGTCAAAACTTTAATTACAAATAATGCAATGCTAATTGGTTTAGTAGTGACCCATTCTGACTCATCTTGTAATTACAGTTTTGACCCATTCTGACCTTTGATGGATCCCATTCTGACCCATTATTAACGAATCCAAATAATGCAATACTACTTCCTACTTCATTATTTGCATGATTTTTAAAACATTTCCTAATTGCTTTCTTTTTGGCTCTTACAGACATCAGGGACCCTTTCTGTCATTATCATCCTATATATTTTTCTACCAAAAACTTCCAGATTCAGTACGTTTTAAGTATTGAACCAAAATATAGCCAGACCTGGACATACTTGTATTCCAAGACAGTTGGACACCATGGAATTAAATTCTCTATTTCTTTCTTTCATTTGAATCTAGAAGTGAAGGTTACAATGATTTATAATTTACAAGTTGTTGTGATCGTTATATATAGTAGAAACTACATATATGCTATAGTATCTAATTGTTTTCAGATTATATGCATGCATTTTGGATTCTCAATTGTGGTAATACATAAGCGCGTTTAGAGTAGTGGGATAAGGGATGATTCTCCGATAACAATTTTACTTATTTTCAGTGTTTCTAGCTTACGAAGTAGTTTCGAATTTTTGTTACAAATGGTCGGTGTACACTAAAAAAACCAAGTCTAATAAAGGATAAAAATGAGATAGAGGCGAAACTATATAGCCACTGATTGAAAACAGAGAACAGTGAATGTATAAATTTCTCTAGATATCTGTTTATCTTTTGCGGGCAAACCTTGACATGGAACAAGAGGCTCAAATAGGCTGACTGATAGAGCAGCTAAACTCCTTTAATAGTTTTGTTTCTATTTTGTTTTATTTAGATGATAAATGTTTTAATGTTTTTCCTTTATATTTGTTGATATTATTGTTCAAAACCAGTGTGTTGAAGGTCTTGTATTGTAATAAGTTTTTTGACTTCTTTTATGCTTAATGCAATTTTATTCACAAAAAAAAAAAAAAAGAGTACGAAGTAGTTCATAGCATACTTAGAATGCCGATTAAATATGCTTCTAGGTGTTGGAATATTTACGAGGCTAATACTAGTAGCTTATTTGTAATTGGAAACCAATATTTAAACCAGTGGATCTGTCATTTTCTTCACCTTACTTTGAAAGATAGTGTGTATATATGTTTCTTTTTCTTTTCTCTTTTTCTTTAATAAGAGGGACATCTGTCGTGTCAAAAAGACACCTTATGCCCCCAATTTATGCGTTATCGGCCCCTCCCCCGTATGGGTATTCTTGGAAATTCAATGTTTTTATGCCCCAATTAAACGCCGGCTTAAATGAAAAAACTGAAAAACTTGAATACAAATCTCTGCCAAGTTGGACACGACACCACAGAGACAAACAATGCATGCTCGTCAGCCTGCACTACAAACGCTCTCTTCAAAACCAATCTGAGACAGACGGCCAAGTCCAAGAGAGAAAAAGTTGAAGACCCATAATGAAAAAAGCATTGCAAGCCGAAGGAGACAAAGAAGGTCATCATGATGAAGCTTTGACCATGTGGGATTGTGGCAGCCCACTGTACGACTCCTGTGAATTGGCTTCACTCAGTCATCTTATCGAACGCCATCTAATGACACTGCCATCTCTTGGTGGATCGAGGCGGTTCATCACCCAGTTCTCTCATCCGTCGGATTTGATCAACCCTTCAACTTCGACAGTGGATGTGAGTTGCAGAAGGTTGACCAAATGGTCTTCCATGGTGGCAAGCTTGAGTGAATTCGTGGAGAGGAAGGTGTGGAAGAAGAGGGTGTTTGGTGAAAGGAAGGATAAGTTGAAGAAAATGAAACTTAATAATAAGCCTCTTGGTTCTTGTAATAAGATTGGTTTTTAGAGGAATTAGGAATATTACAGGTAATTTCTGAGTATGTCAGGGTGATGATTTTTATGTATGCACATCTTTATTTTCTATTTGTTATCTTCCCTCATCTCAATTTCCATTACCATATGCATTAATTTGTTTGTTTTATATTTCTGATCTTTCTTTTATTCTATTTTCTTAAGTATTATTGGCCTATATTAACTGAGCTACTATATACATACTTTCTTCCATATTACATGACAATATAAGAAAATAATAAGTGTGTGGCCGCCAAATTCAGTAGCATTATTAGGCACTCGGCAATGGTAAATGGAATTAGCTAGCTAGAGGTATCAGCAAGGTTGTGTATTCTGAATCTGAATTCACCTTTAGAAATGAGAGGACAGCTACACTTTAATTGGAATGAAAAATGAAATTCAGCAAGTACAATAACATAGCATTTGTAATATGAATATCGTTTACCAAAAAAAAAAAAAGAAAGAGTAATATGTATATTATATGGTAGATTCTAACCAATCTACTAATTAATAAATAAAAAAATTTGGCTATCTAATTAATGTATTTGATACTATAACTGCTTTGTGCCATTTGTGGTTGGGTCCTTAGTTTGCAATAATCCTTCAAGTTTTGGTAACTTTGTAATGAAAGATTTAAGAATATGCAAGTATATATATATATATATATATATATATATATATATATATATATATATATATATATATATATTATTTCTGAGTAGGAAGGATGAACCAAAGATGTTAAGAATATGTATTGCATATATAAGTTGTTGGATATTCACCAATCAGGGAGCTTGATGAATAAATATTTCATTTTAGTTTATAGCAGAGCAGAGCACCAAAGACTTTATTTTTCATATTTTTCTTCTTATTTGCCAAGTTTTTGGTGGTGGGTAGGGGGCCAAATTCGTTTACGGGTATTAGTAGTGGACCGTGTTGTCTATCATTGGGTTCAAAATGATTTTGGAGCTTCACATAATTAATTGTCCATGGTTCCAACAACATGTAAATGTCAACGAAATTTAATATTAGAAAAAATATATATATATATATATATGTATTTTTAAACCTTTGGTGGGTTTCTTCTCTTCTTTTTTTTTTTTTTTTGATAGATGGTTTCTTCTCAATAATCTTCCTCCACAACAACCATACAATGAGAAATAATTTCAGTGTATCAATTTTAAGTAAAATACACACTAAACAGGATGGGAATAAAAATGTCCAATTCACAAAAAGTGACAGTTGTGGTCAACAAGAACGACACAGTTGGGCCGCAGTTAAGTGCAACTCACATAAGCCCACAAAAGGTTGGAACACAGAAACAGCAGGGGGAACATGCCTATTTACCTAAATATTTTGGAAATGTTTAGGCCCAAAGTTTTCAGCTAAACGTAGGTTGTTAGGTTCTTTCAAGTAACACAGGACTTGTCTCTATCTTGTCCTTTACCATATAATTATTATTCTGTACAAATGTACTCAACATGACAAAGTGAGAAGAAATGTATACAACCCCATCCAGCTCAGGAGCTGATCTGAACCACCCGATTATTGACTTTGCCTGACTGATCACACTTGGTAATTGGATCAGATTAGATCCCTTGGTTATTGCCATTTATAAGAGCCTAAGAGGCAATGATATAGTCTGCTTTAGATCAAAGTATTTAAATAATATTAGACTCCAGCGTGTCTAATTGGTATATATAAACAAAAGTTAATATAATAAGTGAGGCATATAACCAAAGGAATCCTGGGTGGATGTGTGACTAGGGACTAAAATTGACATTTTAAGATTTGTTTATAATCCACTTGCTTTTGACCTGACCGGCCTGCACTTAACCACTAATATTAAGAAAATCAAAGTTTAAAATGATTATATCTTATAGCGATATTGTTTGCTACAATATCAAGTTTGTTTGTAATTAATATAACAAGTAGTTGTTGCCTTGACAACCTCTAATAATAAGATTAACTTTACTTTAAACATGAACAACGACAAATGCTTGATGATGTAGCATAATTAACAGTTATTAAACATGAGCAACAATGCTTGATAATGTACATTACATAATTAACAATAATTATGAGGTTGCCACCAAATCAAATTAAAGTCAAACTCAAGTAATTTATTGTAATTCGGAGCATCATCATTTCTCTCTCATAGTTTTGATTATTTATAACAATTGAAAAAGTCCATTAATCATACTATCACAGTCCTCCAACAATCCAAAAACTGGGATTTCTTGGCAAACAAGAGAGAAACACGTGTACAAGCGAGAAGAGCTTGTGATTGGAAAGAGTAAAGAATAGCATTAATTATACAATTAATATTGAACAGGACTATTCGTTAAGACTAATAATATCCCAGCCAACTTGCTTGATACATACTACATACAAAACCCGGTCAATCTTAAAACAGATATATAAATTGCACAAACTAGTAGTAATGCAGAAGCATTCAATTATGTGGAAGAAGAATATTTAAAGGCCATAAATTTACCAAAAAGAAAAAGAAAATAGAAAAGTTGGATTGGATTTGGAGGGAGAATACAAGACTCCCTTTTTGCATGTGAATGGATGCAATACAGTTTAATTAATTTATGCACTAGCTCACATCGAATGCCCATATCCCACTCCTTTTAATCTTTGAGTTGGAGACTAAAATCAAAGCGTAAAGTAAATTAAATGTGTTGACAATATTCTATCTCTCCCCTCTCTCCTAAGCATGATATACATATCAAATCCACCTCCTAACAGCTTAAGCTTTTGGGATCAGTGGTAATTTAATATGGTATCAGAGCTTCAAATCCTGGACACCTAGGTTCAAGTCTCATTCCATCACATTACCACCCATTAAAATGAATTAACACTTGAGGGACCAAAATGGCTACAAGTCATGAATGTTGACAATATTATCTCTCCCCTCTCTCCTAAGCATGATATACATATCAAATCCACCTCCTAACAGCTTAAGCTTTTGGGATCAGTGGTAATTTAATAAAATGGTTGTGGGCAGGACACCTCTGCTACCAATACCATACGCCATTAAATCCCCATAAATTTGCATGTAATTCTAATGTACGTGCATGCTTGCAAGCACTTCATTCATTCACAACAATGACACCCTCCTCTCTCTCTCTGTCTCTCTGTACGTACTGGTGTTCTTAAGGACCTCCAGCTTGGAACATTTTGTTCTCCATAAATTAATCTCTCTATTTTTTTTTTTCATCTTTCACTTTCTGTAAAATATTAATCATCAAAATGTCCAAAAGTCAAAAGACGGTGGCAGTGAAAGAGGCAGGAGGAGTGACGGGACATGGAAGTAGAGAAGGAAGAAAAAGAAGAGGAGAGTAATAAGGAGTAGGGACCACAGTAAGAATTGGGTGTTGGGGGGGAGTGTGGGGCCGATGAGCAGAGAATCACACAGAGACCAGTCAGAGCTGGTGTAATGGATGCATGTCAGTCCACAAAATATTACGCGGCTTGGCTTCCTCTCTTCTTCTCTTCTTTTCACATCCTCCAAATCTATGCTTTTCTTTTTCTCTCACTCGTCACCACCACGAAGCAGCGCCCAACGGACTAAACAAAAATAAAAATGAAAAAAAGAAATATGGTGAAAGCAAAACAGCGAATAAAGTTAGAAAAGAAAGAAAACATGGGAAAAGAAAAAGTTTTGTGAGTTAGACCACTGCTGATTCTCTATATTCACACTCTTATCTATCAGTCTTCCTTGCATCTGTTGCGTCTGCATCTGCATCTGGGGGGTGTAATTAATTGGAAGAGAACGGATAGAACTCTCACGATTATTTATAAAAGTTAAGGCTTTAACTTTGACGAGACCTGTTTCCAATTTATTTAATTTTCAGAATAATCATTATCACATTTAATCTCTTTTATTAAAAAATATATATATATATATATATTTTTTTTTTTTTTGCTTCTTCCACTCTCATTCAAAGAGTAAAGTTGCGTGCAGTTAGTAGTAAATGGAGCGTCCCCAGACAGCCTTCGTACTTTGTCCCCCTTGTGGGTGCGAACATGTCGCACGTCTACTTTCTTACTCATCTTCCATTTCAACGAAGTTCGTACGTAAACGACACCGATTGGAGCACTTCCTCCTTTCCAAACGGCACCGTCCTAGCTGGCATTGCTACTTTCAGAGATCTGGCATTATCATTTCCCTAAAACATTGGAAAACGTCAAGGCGTGAGCTCCGCCTAATAATAATAATAATTATTATAATTATTATTAATTCGTAGAAACACAAAGGAAGGAGGCGCATAATCTTAGATTTCTCAGAACACAAAAACAATGGTCGAATAGAATTTTCAGACTACTTCCTGTAGGAATTCTAGGTTCCCCCGACAACGATGTCACCACCATAAAGCCCGCAACTTTTCCTTTTCCACCACCTGTTTGTTTTCTCAGAAAACTTAACAACCAACCACGCAGCGCATAGATTTCCTATCCTCCATTCCTCCTCCTGGTCTTTGGCTCCGTTAAACAACGAAAGCTTTAGCTTTCCAACGATATTCTCACTCATTGCTAGCTCATTACTTCATTTTCTTTCACTTCCCAACAGTTGTTTTTCTTTTTCCTAGTTGTTACGCCGTGTTGTTGAAGTCTGTTGCGCTTTGTTCAATGGAGGACTCAGCTACAGTACGGTTGGTTCGGTGCCCAAAGTGTGAGAATCTTCTTCCGGAGTTAGCTGATTACTCTGTCTATCAGTGTGGTGGTTGTGGTGCTGTTCTGCGAGGTATGCTAATTGCTTCTGTTCGCTATTTTCTGTTAGTATAAGATCGTATTGTTGTTGCCGAAAACGCGGAACAATAAAAAAGAGGAAAAATCGAACTTTTAATCTTATGCTACAGAGTTTCTGAAACGCCTTACCTCAACCGGAGTCGAGAGTTTGTAATTCTGTTCCATATCCAAAATGTTAAATTAACTCATTTCCTGGTAGTGAACAACTACATTACAGCTCCTTTGAACTCAATCTAACATCAAATTTTGATTTTTGCTTCTTACTATATAAACTATCTGTTTGATTTATGAACTCGATTTTATGGTAGGAGAATAAAAAACATTCAAGTCTACTACTTTGGTTGTGGGATTAAAGATTTTTAAGGCAAAATTAAACATGTAACTTGGGTTCAAGATTTCGACCTCTTCTTTATTTCCCCCGCTTTCTCTGCAACAGACGGGACATTATTTTACTTTCTTACTTTTAAGATAAAACATATTATTTTTTCGATTGACAGCAAATGATAATCGTCAACAAGGGGATACTTTATCAGAGAAGTCAGATGAAGAAAGGGTTGGAGGAGTTTCTGTTAAATCGGATAATTCTTTGGAAAAAAGAGCAGTGGAATTGTGTGATGCCTCTGATTCAGATGTTAAGTCCAGTGCCGGTTCTTTGAGGTGTGATCAAAGTGAATTTGATTTAGAGAAGGAGCATGTTAGTAATGCTGAGAAATATAGGAATCAGTCTAAAGTTACAGAAGAGAAATGGGTTGTAGAGAATGGTCTTGACGTGAGCATAAATAGAGATGAAATTAACACTGCAATGCGAAGTGAACATGGGGATTTTAGCTCAAAAGTTGGTTCTACAAGTGCAAATCAAAAACCAACAATGATAGCTGGTTGGAAAATTGGGGATGGAGGTGAAATGGATGAGCTTCATAGAATTCCAAGGACTGATGTTGAAGGTGTGAGGTTTTCAACTTCTAATTATCAGGGTGAGGGCCCATCAAATTCTCAATTGGGTTCTTCTCATAGTTTTGAAGAACCATTGAAGAAACATAATGACCCTGATGGACCTAATAGAGCTCAGTACATTGAACATGATCGAGCTGAGCTTCTGAAGAAGCTGGATGAGCTGAGGGATCAACTTAGCCGATCTTGTGATATGGTTGATAAGCCAAAAGAGAAATTTCCTCTTGATGGAAGGATGATTCCTCCAGATTCTTATGGTGGCTCTGACTCTTGGTTTCCAGATGCTTCGTCGGGGTCTAATAGGGCATCGATGCAGTTCGCTAGACCTAATAAACATGTTGGACCCTCTCATTTCAATCACTATGCTGAGCCTTTTCCTTATTCCAGTGGGCATGAAATGCCTGTTCAGAGCTTCTATCCTACAGTGCATAATCCACATCATATTCCTGGATACAGGGACCCTTTTGGATCCCAAATGCTCAATGGAGGTCCACAACACTTGCCGAGGCAATACCAGCAACCTTCTCATCCGTACTTTTCTGGACAGTATGTGATTACCAATCCTGATCCATTTGAACCATTCCCACAAGATGTGATGTTTCACCAGCCTACATGTTCTTGTTTCCATTGCTATGAGAAACATAGGAGGGGTTCTGCACCAGTTCCATCCACTTCTTTTAGTAATAAACACTTCCCAGATGTTTCAAGCAATCCCATGCTCTACCGCCATGAAAACCCTGGAGCATTTGGTCCATGTGATCCTAATAAATCCAGGACTGCTGTGCATTCAAATTTACATGTTTTACAACCTCATACACGATGGCCAAGTGACCTTAACTCTGATGGAGGCAATGTTCGTTCCCGTCCTCGGAGGATGGTGTTGGCAAGTGGTGCCCGCCGTTGGCGGCCCATTTCTGGTGGTGCTCCATTTCTAACATGTAGCAATTGCTTTGAGGTCTTGCAACTTCCCAGAAAAGTGCTGCATATGGTGAAGAGTCAACAGAAAATGCAATGTGGCACCTGTTTTACTGTAATCAGTTTTTCTATCGTGGATAAGAAAATTGTTCTCTCTGTTAATAAAGAAAAAAGTAAAATTCCCACAGGGGTTTATAATGGCTTTAATGAGGCGGGGAAGAATAGTAGTACTTCAAGTTCCCATGGCCATGTGAATCGGCTATATGCAAATTTCTCTTCCGATGATTATGATAATTCCGGTTATGATTTTCAAACAATAGATAGAGAACCTGTTTCACTGTCTACAGTCCCAGGTTTAAACTCAAGCAAGCCTCAAGAGATGCAAAGCTTTCATTCATCATCTCCATGTACCTCAGAGGATGAAAACAGCCCAGAAGTTCCAATTGCTCAAAGAGAGGTCCCCAAACAGTGGTCAAACCAAACTACTTTGTCTCCACCACCTTCCGGTTCACCTCTTCAAGAGCATTTTGACTACTCTTCTAATAATCATGTGGTGAACAGATTTGGGAATGGAAATCGCAGTAGTCGTGCAGACCAAGAGAAGATGAAATCAAATAAAGTTAACACACGACAGAATTCTTTGAAGGAGGCATCACTAGAAACTGAGATGGAGGTTTCGTTCAATGAGTACTCTAACACTGGGATTTCCCAGGATTCAGGGGATGGATGCAAAGAGGATTACCACCAGCCGAAAATCAATAAAGGGGGTGAATCCTTTTTTACAAATATTATTAAAAAGAGTTTTAGGGACTTTTCCAGATCTAATCAAACGGAGGATTGTGGCAAAAGTAATGTTTCAGTAAATGGACATCAGATTCCAGATCGTGTGGTAAAGAAGGCTGAGAAGCTAGCTGGACCAATTCATCCTGGACAATATTGGTAAGATGCACTTACACATGAGGTTCTTTTCTATGCATGCCTGCTAAAATTTATGTGCATTTTCCAAGTATGTTCACAGTGAAGATAACTTCTGACTTCTGCTTTAGTATGTCGTATTATAAAACATCCTTTAATGAGGTTTGCTGCTTTTCATAGTTGAAAACATAGATGATTGTCAAAATCGCTTTCTCTTGAAGGACTATTCTTGTTGCATTATGATAAGTTCATTAAACATCATATTGTATTCATCGTTTTGCCTTTCTTCATTTACTTCTTATCAGGTATGATTTCCAAGCTGGTTTCTGGGGTGTTGTTGATGGACCTTGTCTTGGCATAATCCTTGTAAGACAATGACACGATCAGTATGCATCAGCCATTATTTATTGGTTTTATTTCTTGGTTAGATTGATGGAAGATTGTCATTTCTCTTGCAGCCATTTATTGAAGAATTCAATTATCCCATGCCAGAGAAATGCTCTGGTGGAAACACTGGTGTTTTTGTGAATGGTAGAGAGCTTCACCAAAAAGATTTGGATTTACTGGCCTGTAGAGGACTTCCCACTGCTAGAGATAGATCTTACATAATTGAGATCTCTGGGAAAGTCCTGGATGAGGACACTGGAGAAGAGCTAGACAGCCTTGGCAAACTTGCCCCGACGTAAGTACCACTAATACTGATGGGTGTTTGCTTACTTGAAATTATACTAATAGTTTTTCTAAGACAGCTTTTGATATTCGTGCCATGCTTTTAGCTATAATAACTGCAAATCAATCCTATGCGGTAGATCAGCTATGAAACTCTGAATAATTGTGGGGGTTTGTTTATCCATATTAGATGCAGTATAAAAGAAGCTATCCTTGGTTTTAGAAGGAACAAGTAGTGAATGATTTAATCATTGTAGGCACTATCCAATTCACTTCATCACCTTCTTCTACATATGGGCAAGAAAAATCCATGTCCACACCTTCAAAATCCTGTTATTCTTTTTACGTTAATGACATACGTTGTCATTTCATTTCATATCACTCGGCAGTTTATAGAGATGATTTCTACTCATATTAGCTTTTTTCTGGTTTTGGTGCTATCACCTCTGCCTGGTAGCGATAAGTTTGACAATGTGCTTAGGGCTGCGATAAAATCTTGAATTGGAAGATATTTTACTTAATGACTGCTTGACCCTTAATTACTTTATGAATATGGAACAGAGTTGAGAAGGCAAAACATGGATTTGGCATGAAAGCTCCAAGAGCAACTGCATAACCGACTTGGAAATCACAAAGTCTGGCAATTGCTTCTGACATTGTATCTCAAAGTGGAGTGGAAACAACAACCATCTGGGGGCCAAATTCCTGAAGTTATCTGCACCGAGTCTTGCAGCATCGTATGGAAGATAAGGTGTTGAATGATTATTACGACAGTGTTTGTCTGAAAGCTACGCGTCTATGATCTCTTTAAAGTTGAATGCTTGATTTATTCCAAGTTGAAACTTGAAAGCTACACTTAAAAACACATTTTTAATCAGATGCAAAATATTAGCACGAGTGAATAGAAAGCCAAAAAAAAAAAAAAAAAGGCTCTCCGAGAAATGAGTATGCCAATTTTTAAAACCATGCTTATTTTGGCAAACCCCGGCTCTTAATGTCTTTGGTATGATCTGTTTCTTTCCACTTATTGCTTGAAGTTACCCAAGTGCTTAATTCAATTTTTGTTTATGTTTCTTTATTTTATTTTTCTTTCTTTCTTTATTTATTTTTGAGTTGTCTTTTTATCGTAATTTGAGTTCAGGGGCCGGTTATTGGGTAATTGAGTTTAGGGCCATGACCTTGGGCTCCCGCGAGCAAAAGGCCCAATAATATTCATGTTAAATATTTACTACTTTTATCTGTATTAATTTTAATTATTTGTGTTTTACTTGTACTCATGTCTAATTAATTTTCAATTCGACATTCTAATCTCTTCATTTTTTGTGGTCTAAAAAAAATTTTCAATGTCAAAATCTGTTACTTCATAATTTAGAGGTGATAACAGAGTAACATTTTTTTTGTTTATAGGAGAAATTTGCATCCATAATTAATTTTTGTTTCAGTAGCAAAAGAAAAAATAAAGAAACAAAAATCTCCCAATATCAGATTTGAGTGATGTGGAATTGAGTCACTTGTATTAAAATATAATAATATATAGTAAACTGTAATTAAAGGAGGTGGGTGGGTGCAATATCAAGTCGACAAATGTGATTGTCATGTAAAGCTTTTTGAAAGCTTTTGCTTTGCATTTGTTTAATTAAAAACGACAGGTGTGTTAGAGTCAGTGCCATGCCATCAAGTTATTCGGATTCTTAATTATCTTTTTGGTCTTCTTGAGTTGATGAGCGGCTGCCCAGTTCTTTTACGATCAATTTCAAGTTTTGGGTTCATGAATTTTGTTTGAGGTTTACAACCTATTTTAATTAACTAATTAAGCCACAATTACATCAAACATTCTACAATGAATTATAAGAAACATTGAATCTTTAAAGGTTTGATTTACACATGTTACCTTAATATGTCTTTATATCCAACCTCCTTGAATGCGTGGGTCAAACACTTCAAATAGGTAATTAGGTAATATTAGTTCCATTTGATTTGTAAACCACCTTGATTAAAAAAATAAAGAAAAACATGTGGAACAATGTTGCCTTCTGATCATCAGATCCATGCTTTGATTAACCGGCATGCCTAAACTGTGCATCTTAAAAATAATACGAGTACTGACTGATCTATATATATAATTCTTAAAAATTAATTGATTTAAATAGATGCTTCTGCCAATTGCCATAGTCACATCCACCATTTGCCAATATATCTCTAAGAAAATCTGATATGCCAAGCTTCTTAAGTTTGACGCTAACCCACTACGGGAACATGAATTAATGCAGCACCTTTATTACATTTCTCAATTAATTTCTTAACAATAAGAATTTCAAATAGGAAAAAACACAAAATATAGGAGGCAAAATAAACAACTTCAAGTCTTCAAGGTTGGTTTACCTTTAGAAGATGTGAGGAAGAGAAGGGATTCTAAATGGGTCTTCTCTTTCACATATAAAAATAAATAAAAAAATCAAGAAAAGATAAGAAGAGAGATTGATAGAAATAGAATGTGGTCCAGCTATGATGTAACACACATTAAAGCAGGCTATACAAAGCTCCTGCCAGCTGTGGCCATCCAATCTAATCCACTATTCATTCCAAAATTTAGATCAAAGGTGTGAGGATGAGGGCAGGGCATATTCATTTGGTCTTTGCTCTGTTTCCCTTGCAGCTTTCACCCAAAAGAATTTAAAATAGAATTTCTAGACCAGATGACACATATTCTTCTATCTGCTTGCTTAAGTACCCCATGTGTTCTCAAAACCATTACTTTAATTTGACCAAAAATGTGAACTCTAATGGGTGTGTTCCAATTATGGTATATCTGGCAAATGTAGATTAATAAAATGTTGTATTTGGTTTGTACTCAACTTTCTAATCATAGCTTCACAAATGGTAATCAATCTTGCTTATTGGCCAAGCACAATTAAATTGTGTCCCACCTACTCCTTTAGTTCTTATGCTATGTCATATTTGTACATAAACTTGTCTAATAAGCTGAAGTAAATGCATTTTCACACGTACAAAGGATTCTAATAAAAGGGTTTGTGTTAGATCTTAGGTTTGAGTTTTTTTTGTTAAGTTTTTTTCAATAAAAGAGTGAAATAAATAAATTCCAAATCTCATTTCATCTCAACCAAACACAGCCTTACACATTGCAAAGATCACCGTCGAGCCCAACACTCAATGCAACACCAACACCCGTGTAAAGAGTGTAGGCCTACACGTCTACGAATTAACTACTAAACAGTTATGACCCACCTAATGTAACTTGTAACACTTCCAGCTAGAACACCGTCTCTGGTTCGTTGCGAAAAAGCAGCAAATTTCAACACCCACATTGTGCGTGTGTTCTTATGTCTTCTATGTTTCTATAGTATTTAAGAGATTAATTTTCTTTGGTGTCTCTAACGCCAAATGGGGAAGGAAATGAGGTTTGATTCAAACCCATCATCACTGCACAAGCAAAATTATGTGTTTTGCGTGAAGTTTGCAGTCTCTTTTCTCTTAATGGGTCTCGTTTTTCGCCTCTTCTTTTCTGATTCAATCACACTTTCGTCGCTGATAGAGACAACCACCTCTCCTCTGGCTGACCAAAAAACAGAGCCCCTTCCGGTTTCATCTCCTCCTGTCCAGACGCTTTCTGCTTTTGATTTTCCAGCAAGTGAAACCCAAACTTCTGCAAATGGTAGGACGTGGTTTTCTTTCTCACTGGCTTTTTTCTTTTGGTTTCATGGCAGGAAGTAGTTAGAAAATGCCTTAAAAGAAAACAAAGCTAAAGCTGTTTATATTTCTTTGTGTGTGCATGTTCCAGTACAAAGCCAGGATCTTTAAAATGTAAATATACATATGTATGCATTCAGTCAATGGGTGTTGGGAAGGTAGCCTATATTATAAACTGAATTCTGATTCTATTGAACCCCCCTTCTTCGCGCATTCAATCATGCTATGAAAATCAGTACCTTTAGTCTGGTTTTTTATTTTATTTCTTATATTGGTTTTATTTGCTTTCTGTAAGAGAAAGTGGATGATATTCATGTTGTAGTATTGAACTCATCTACTCAATTTGTATGTTCAAAAAGCGTTACGTATTGGGAAAGTAATCCTAGATTACTCCTAGTTTCAAGTTTGGAAACAAAATCTAGGCTCTCAAAGTCTGAACCTTTGGCGTTTTTCCCCCTAAATACTAACCTCTTGCTTGTTAGTCTTAGAGTTAATAGATTGGGGTTTCATTTCTTTGCATTGTCCTCACCTTTGACTCCAACTGATTCAATTGCAGAAACAATTAAATGTGATATATTTAAGGGAAATTGGATAGCAGACCCATCAGGTCCAAGATACACTAACGAGAGCTGCCATGTGATGGAAGCTCATCAAAATTGCATGAAGAATGGACGCCCTGATTCAGGCTACTTCTACTGGAGATGGAGTCCACGGGACTGTGATTTACCCAAGTTCAATCCTCGTAGTTTTCTTGATAAGATGAGGGACAAATCAATGGCTTTTATTGGAGATTCAATTTCACGTAACCACGTACAGTCATTGCTGTGCATTCTCTCTCAGGTATGGTAACATCCAAAGAAAACAGAGCAAAATTACTAGTTTTCTATTTTTTGATGCACCTTTTTATTGTATTCATTGACCATTTATAAACCAGAAACCCAGGTATAAGTTAACTTGAAACGTTAGCCGCATTTTTCTTAGGGAATTGAATAGGTGATCCAGTGGACCAAATTAAGGTTGTGGGGACATTGGTGGGTTATGGTCCCGACTTTTGCTATTTGTGGAGCACCCAAAGAACTTGATGGCCTCCCTACAACTACCACATATTGCTTTCTAGTCTCTAGTAACGTGGGTCTGGGTTCTCTAGTGCTCTAATACTTCATAAGTCCTAGTAAATAAATAGGCTTTTATATTTGTTCTTCTTGATGCTGCTAGATCCTGTTGAGATTTAGTAAATTCTAGAAACTAAAACTATAAAAATTTGATATCATTTTGTGGACTACAGCTAAGACTTTAATGGTTAGACCGCTGTTTTAAATTGGATACAGAGTCGTTTTCTTGGCGGGTTTACCTACTATATGTGAAGAATCATTATTGCTAATTTGGTTGGTTCCCTGGTCTTTTCTACATTTAATTATTGCCAATAGATGTGTTATTTCTTAAGTAATTACTAGCATCTAATAAAACCTTTTGAATGTTACCAAGTACCAACCAATCTTGAAATTGAATTGTACAAAAATGCTCAAAATTCATGTTTGTGTTGTATATAGGAATAGGAACCTTGGGTTGGTTTATATTTAAATTTGCAATAAATAATTGATGTTAACACAGCTGTATGCATATGCTTTTCACGTTCTGCTATATTCCCACTATTTTGTTTGTGTTTTAAAGCTATCAATTTAAGTTGAATCTTACTCTGGGGCCATGACACAGCCAGATTTTTCCTCGAATTCTTCAATAGAAAGACCATGGTTGGACCCAAAGTTGCACCTGCACGAAGAATAGTATATGCTGTGGTACATTACATACACAAGGACCTAGGAACAAGTTTGACAGTATTAAATTACTCTTTTTTCTGTTTTCAGCAGCCAACTTCTGCTTTGTTCTATATGTCATATGGTCGGTCCCACAAATGGTGTAATTGATCAAATTGTCCAATGATTATGTTCCATAGGTGGAAGAATCTGTAGAGGTATACCATGACAAAGAATACAGGTCCAAAAGATGGCACTTTCCTACTCGCAACTTCACCCTTTCTGTAATTTGGAGTCCTTTCCTTATCAAGGCAGCTATTTTCGAAGACATCAATGGAGTTTCTTCATCGGAGATTCAGCTTCATCTTGAGGAGCTTGACAGAGTGTGGACTGATCAATATAACAACTTTGACTACGTGGTGATTGCTGGTGGCAAATGGTTCCTTAAAACTGCAGTTTACCACGAGAATAACACCGTCACAGGCTGCCATTACTGCCCCGGAAAGAATCTGACAGAGTTGGGATTTGAATATGCTTATCGCAAAGCAGTCCATCTAGTTCTCAACTTCATCACTGGTTCAGAACATAAACCATTTGTATTGTATAGAACTACCACACCTGATCACTTTGAGAATGGAGAATGGTTCAGTGGAGGATATTGTAATAGAACAGTGCCCTTTAAAGAAGGTGAGGTTGACATGAAAGATGTAGATACAGTGCTGCGAAACATTGAGTTAGAAGAAGTAGAGAAGGCCGCAACAGTGGGATCCGAAAAGGGGTTGAAGTTGAAGCTATTAGATACGACCCAACTTACACTGTTGAGGCCAGATGGCCACCCGGGTCCATACAGAAAGTTCCAGCCTTTTGCAGAGGACAAAAATGCTAAAGTTCAGAATGATTGTCTACATTGGTGCTTGCCTGGGCCTATAGACTCTTGGAATGATCTGGTGATGGAATTGTTTGTCAATGCCGATAAGTATGATTGATCATAAATCATAATCCACGGTTTAGCAGGCCTTTGGAGCATGATGGCTTGAATTATCCTTGGTCTGAAACATCGAAGTATATAGTTTTTGCACAGTACAGTTTTTGAAACTGAACGGGAAAGGAGACCCTTGACCTGTAATATATGATGCGTTGGGAAATGCTCAGAGGAAAATGAAGTTGACAACCCATGAAGTGAAAAATAGACGTTTTCATGTAACCTTATTTAATGTTATTACATTTATTTGGCAAAATGTTGTCTCCCTTTGTTATATTACAATACAGAAATCGAGATTGCAAGATATTAGTATGTCCTTGAGTTAAATTATTTTATAGAACTAGCAAATTTTCCTTACTCTACATTAAACTCGGTTACACAAATGTCTGATTCCTGAATTCAACCTCAAAATGATCAAGACAAGCTGCCGGCATTACGGCTGCCCATTTTGTTCAGACGCATTCCCTATTTGCGTAATTGGAATTTTAAACAGCAGAAAAGTTGCTAAGACCTCAACAGAGTTAATAGAACAGATCCACAATTCTGGAAATATAACATCAAGTTGTTAACTGCATTAAAAACTTAAAAAGACAAACAATCAAAGATCAGAACTCAAATTTCAATTCGGAATTTATTGATAAAAAATTCCCGTCTCAAACTGCAGAATCAAAACAAGTTTACATAACATCAAGGTTAACAAACACAGGCACAAGCTTTATTCATCTTCCTTCACTTGGTTGATGGGTTTGCATCTTGATTCCTTTTCTCTGGTTTGACAAATCGATCCTATGAATTAACAAATATAAATTAGACACTATACCAAGAATGAATATCCAAATGAAATTCAATCCAGCATAATGTAACAAAACATGGGCAATAGAAAATCCATAAAAACAATGCACTTATGTAACCTTAATGTAACAAGTGTTATCCAATTGAGAAACCTCAACCTGAGCGAGCATGATACGACTGCTTGGCTTGTTTCAGGGAAATATTCAATCATATGGTAGTGCAGTGCAGTACAGTGCAGTAAGTCATTCAAAGTACAATATACCCTTCAGAAGCTTTAAGTTATCAATAACCAAACACAGGAGCATAGGTTCCAAAAAGTTTTAAAAGAATGCTAATATCAGTGAGTAACCAATATCGGCTTAACATATATCAACCATGAAACATGTATGAAGATGAGTTTACCTCATTTTTTTCCTTGGTGAGAAAACGATTATTATGCAATTAAGTAAAAAAAAAACTTGCATAATATAAAACTGTAAACTGCTTCTCCATACACAAAAACTTAGGAGTCTCTGCTTCACATTACCACCAAATTGTCCATAATCCACTTAAAACTAGTATATTTGACGTCATTATTCTTGCATTAGCACCTAATTGTGAATAATGATCTTGAATTTCATTAGGGGTGATTAAATAACCGCGAGCATTAACAAGCATCATATAATAACAAAATGTATCAATCAGGTCATAATATCAGAACAACCAATTGTTAATAATCTCTCATAAACAATGCTTTAATCATTCTTCACAATCTTTATTCACACAAAATAGTAAAATTGTGGATATACGACCAATCACAGACAAGCTATTACAGCAAGATAATTGGGTGGATTTCTATACATGTTTGAAACCCACGATTACTTCAACAATACTACAGGTTCCAGAAACTTTCTATTTCAATATTATCCACAACTTTCAAGCTAAATCCTTAGGAATTGCATCACTAACTTCGGAAACCCTAAATTACCAGATCAAAGTAAAAAAAGAAAAAAAACTTGCAAAGAGTGAATATACATGGATAGTATATTCAAATTAGATAAAAAAAAAATATATCTCACGGATTTGAAAACAAGTTATACAAAAAGAAAAAAAAATGAAAAAACAAATAAATGAGAAGGGGGTTATACTGGGTAATTGAAATGGAAGAGAGAGAGAGATTACGTTATCGACGAGGAGGTAGTTGGCGACGATGACGGTTCCAACTATACCGCCCAATATCGCCACTGGTCCTGTTAACAAGCTCCATTTCCTGTAGATCATCTTCTTCTTCTTCTTCTTCTTCTTCGTCGCGGTTTCTAGCTATATTCGTCTGATTGCAACCTGCAGACGACAATTTGCCTTTTACTTATTATGGGCTCGGTAAAGGTACGGGCTAATATCTGGGCTCTAGATCTAAATGGGCCCCTGTGATTAGATTTTTACTGAATGCCAGGCGACTCACAATCACTGTCTTAATACACTCACGAATTTCAAATTTTATTAGAAGCTTTATTTATTACAGTGTAAGTATACGGCTTTATAGAAAATAAATTATTTTATTTTTATGAGGAAAAATTTTGACTGATGGGGGTTTGGTGGGGTTACATTCTAGTAGGTTGTAATGGGCAGGTTCAACATTGGAAACTCCTAGAAAAAGCCCAACCCAATCAAAATTGATGCGTATGGCAAATCACTGTCATTAAATAAAACTTGATAAAATCATCCCATTTAATTAGAAAAAAAAAAAAGGAAGAAGAAGAAAAAGTTTAACAAAACAACAAAAATGAAAGATCAAGAACCTTGAAGTTAACACCCGACGTCTTATCTTTTCCATAAGATGTCTCAATTATTAATTAATATTTTGACGTCATTGACAATTACATATATGTTACAAGTCAAAATTGTTGTTTTATAAATTGTATTATGTATCACAGCCTCCGTTGTTGAAAGTCCTTTTATTTTTTTGTTATTAGTTCCAAGATGAAATTTTGATTGATTCTTCATTGGTTTATAATTAAGCATCATATTTTCGTCATCCAAACGTCATTATTGTGTTTTATAAACAAATATATTTATATAGAGGAAGTGTGCAATTTTTAATTTTTAATTTTTTCATTGGTAATCCATAAATTCATACTTTTATAAACATTCTCATACGAAAATGATGAATGTATATCAGTCAGCAGCTGCAAAATTCCTTTTTAAAAAAAATTATTAACTCTGAGGATGTGTTTTGGGTGCAAAATATGAATAGTATTAAGAAAGGTATCCAAACGAAAATGTTACACGTACGGAACGCACAAATCATTATCTATGTAATATAATTTGTGGCAAATTCAAATCTACAAAAGCCAAATCGTCTGACGCGTGGGATGCTTGAAGAACAAAAGTATCATAATTAATTAGTTCGAATTTCTTTAATAAAAAACATATTCATGTAAAAAAAATTGCACATTGAAATTTATTTTCTAACAACGGCACCTTTTTTAATTAAATTGGATGCATCTGTTTTGAAAGTAATAATAATGAAACACTACGCCCTCATTATAAAAAAATTATTGTTATTATTTTTAATAATTAATTGTTGATTATAAATGGTTAGTTAATATTGTCAATGTACCTTAATTAAGCCTAGAGAGATCCCCCTTTAATGAAAGATGTGGCTTCTTTACTACTGAAATTAAGTAGCATTAAGCCATTGGAAAGGATTAAAGATGGGCTTAACAAGATTTACTATGAGAATCATTTATAGTTTTAAAACTAGAATAATTAATAATTTGGAATTGGAATTTTTTTTTTTGGGTAGTTGGGTTACTCCCTAGATTCTCCTTAATGGGAATAGTAGACTATATTGGGATGTAATGAGCTACCTAAATCTAAGATCTCCCGTAGAAAAGCAGTAAATAATATCATTGAACTGTTCCCTAAGGAATTTGTAATTAATTAAGGGTGTGCAACGCTCGATCTCTATCAGTTATGAGCTATTTAGATGTTTTAACCGATGATGATGGTCGGTCGGTTTTATAAGTAAGATAAATAATTTAAAATCAAATAAAAAGTTAAATATATTACATTCAAAACTAATAAAATAAAAATAAAATCTATTTCATATTATATTTACTTAATTTATTTGTAATAAAATAAAAATTAATAAAAAATTAGACGGTCAATTTTGATAATTGATGGTTTTGAAAATCCAATATCAAAATCGAACCGTTCGCTCGTCAACAGTTATCGAAAAAATTTAATATTTTACAATGTAGTTGGCCAGTTAGTGCAGTTTTTTATTTTTATGAACACCTCTAAAATTAATTCAATAAACTGTGTTCCTCTCTTTAGAGGATCAGCAAATTGATCATTTTGATTGAAGCAACTGAGTTCTACAGTCGAGCATCCCAAGGGCTGGAATATGCTGAAAATTATGATTGAAGAAATATTACTTGAGGCTTTATGCTAAGGAGGTGGAGAAGAAAGTGTCGGCGGTCGAGGATCCAAGGGTTAGAATTCGTTCTGTTATATGTATATATTGAGAAAGGCATGCCATGCATGCAAGTGGCTCTTAATAGTACGGGTGTGTGTGTGTGTATATATATATATCATAGAGATGTACTTCCATCTAAAACTAATAATTAGCATTGCACTTTTGACCCATTCAACAGTTAAAGGATCCTGTATGTTTACTGAATATTTATTACAAAGCTAAAGGTGTATGTATGTATGTATATGTATTGGAGCATTGTCTAACACATACACGTGCAATATCTGTATTAGCTGGATTAGATTCGCTCATCACATGAATTTCATTTAAAATACGTGCACCCCTAGACATGCATTTATGTGATAAAATAATTTTTTTTATAATAAATTTCAAAGAACTTATTATATAATAAGATGAGATGATTAAGGATTCCAATATAAAAATGTAATGATTCTCTCTGTTTAATGCTGTGAAAACAATTTAATAATCAAATATGAATTAAAGATTAATTAGTAAATGTTATACATTATATGGGCTTGGTAGATCTTATTATATAGTAATGATGGTCGCATCATTAGGTAGGGGCAACAAGCAAAATTCCAAGAGGAAAATAAAAGCTTTTTGGCATAAGTACAAAACTAAACCCACACACCGAACAGAGTGGGAAATAATGCAAAGAAAGAGTTTGATAACATAAGCCTTACGTTTGAGTTGACATCATTCACACTCTCAGGTCCTGAACCTTATTACCTTGACCCACATGGAATAGGTACATACATACATACATGCGCAGCACAGTGTCTTGGTCTAGAACTTCTCTCCCTTCATTTTGTAGTGAAATAATATAATACCAATTTCAGTTTAGAAAAATTTTAGATACTATTATTCGGTCTTTCCGAGATTCCTATCACCCTTCAAAACAAGCAAATAATTAAAAACAATTTACATGTTTAGGAAAAACAAAGTCACACACCCCCAATAAAATTAAACTACAACTCCGAAATTTCATTCAAAAAAAAAAAAAAACCTCTATATAAACCACAACATTTCTATCCCACTGTGCTTCATTCATCTTCCTCCTACAACAAAGCTTAACCAGAAAAAGAAGAAGAAAAGAATTGTTTTGTTCTATTTTGGCAACTATGGAACAACCACAGAAGCAGACACAATCAGAAGCAACGCACATAGCCATATTTCCGACTCCTGGCATGGGACACCTCATCCCTCTGCTCGAATTCGCCAAGCGTCTCGTCCACAACCACAATATCAACGTCACCTTCATCATCCCTACTGATGGCTCTCCCACCAAAGCCCAGAAGTCTAGCCTCGACGCCCTTCCCGCCGCCATTGACTACGTCTTTCTCCCGCCGGTCAGCTTCGACGACGTTCCTGAAGGAGCTAAAATTGAAACCTTGATGTCCCTCACCGTGGTTCGTTCTCTTTCCTCTCTCAGAGAATCGTTGAAGTCCTTGGCTTCACGTACTAAACTCGTTAGCTTGGTGGTGGATCTTTTCGGCACCGACGCTTTCGATGTGGCTAAAGAATTTAACCTCTCGCCTTACATGTTTTATCCTTCCACGGCCATGGCCTTGTCTCTGTTCATCTATTTACCAAAGCTGGACGAAACGGTGTCGTGCGAGTATAGGGAACTCCCGGAGCCGGTGAGAATTCCGGGATGCGTCCCAATTCCCGGGAAAGAGTTGCTCGACCCTGTTCAGGAGAGACAAAACGACGCGTACAAATGGCTTCTTCATCACACAAAAAGGTATAGATTGGCCGAGGGTGTTATGGTCAACAGCTTCAAGGAATTGGAGCCCGGAGCAATATCAGCCTTGGAAGACAAAGAACCCGGTGAGCCACCCGTATACCCGGTTGGTCCACTCGTGAATATGGAGCCAAGTAGTAAGGTTGATGAGTCTGCGTGTTTGAAATGGTTGGATGAGCAGCCACATGGGTCCGTCCTATTCGTCTCTTTCGGCAGCGGTGGGACCCTTTCTTCTGAGCAGGTCAACGAGCTGGCTCTGGGTTTGGAAGCCAGCGAGCAACGATTTTTGTGGGTGGTGAGGACTCCTAATGAAACCGTCGCTAATGCCGCATATTTCAGTGTTCATAGCCAAGGTGATCCTCTTTATTTCTTACCAAATGGGTTTTTGGAAAGGACAAAAGGACGTGGTCTAGCGGTTCCATCATGGGCACCACAGGCTAAAATCCTGAGCCATGGCTCCACTGGCGGGTTCCTAACCCATTGTGGTTGGAATTCCACGCTAGAGAGTGTAGTCAATGGCGTGCCATTGATTGCTTGGCCACTCTACGCAGAGCAAAAAATGAACGCCTTTATGTTAGCCCAAGACATAGGGGTTGCATTGAGGCCCAAGGCGAAGGAAAATGGTATTGTGGGTAAGGAAGAGATAGCCAACGTGATTAAGGGTCTGATGGAAGGTGAAGAGGGGAAGCGGATTAGAAACCAAATGAAGAACTTAAAAGATGCAGCTTCAAGGGCTCTGAGTGAAGATGGGTCTTCAACCAAGGCACTCTCTGATGTGGTTACCAAGTGGCAGAAGCACCAGATTAGCAATTACAAATAACTGCGTTCATTTTCTACATTTTTATTACTTCCTTATCTTCTTTTACTCTCCCTCTCTCTCTCTCTCTCTCTTCCTTCTTTTTCTTTTTTTTTTTTTTAACAATATTGGTCTACCTTCTGTATGTTAGCATGATACTTCTTATTTTATGACTAGAAGGGAATTGTTCAATTAATTGCATTTTATTTATTCTTTATTGTTTGATGCTTAGAAAGTTGGTGGGGGTGGATGCAGCCACACAGAATTGGTACAAATAGCACCATCTAATAAATAAAAAAAGGGACCCAACTGCTAAGAAATTTGGTTACATCACAATAAATGGATGGACACTCAGTTGGTGGCTTTGCATTGACATGAATCGCATTAGAAATTAGAAAGGATATTTGATTGATTATAAATGAAATGGGGGTTTTCCTTCTAGATGTATAATTGATTACTAGGGTAAGACCAATTTTGCAGATATGATAACCATTTTAGAGAGCCAGCCTTTTTGTCTTGGCAGCTTTAAATAACGAGACACTTAAAAAGCTATTAGATAAGGGCAGAAAAAAGTTAAATTAACTTTTTGTATTATTTAAAAAAAGAAAAAAGAAAAATTAAAACCCCAAGATGTCTTCTCCAATAAAATGATAAAAGGATAAGCTCACTCTGGTTCTCAAAACCATAATGTGAATCCAACAATTTGATTTTATATTTGCTCCACCGAGAAGAAAACAATTAAGAAAAGGATCAATGACTTTATTGGGCTTTTGGAGTGTGGTAGTAGGTATTGACTCTCAGTATTATATATAGAAATTGTTTATTCATATATAAAAACTATGTGGTGGAATAATATAACTTTCGTCACATTTCCCTGCATGGGCAAATTTTTTATATAATACAAAAAATATATTTATATTTTAATAGCCTTTTTGGATCCCTTTAATCAATTTTTTTTTTAAATCGACAATGGTGCAGTTAGTGTGTTAACATAGCAGTGGGTGTGCCACCAAATTTGAAGCAGTATTTAAATAGATCATCAAAAGAAAACTAATAGTAGAAGTTTGACAAGTGTGTGTGTGTGTGTATATATATATATATATATATATTTTTTTCCCATCAATATGCTACGAGTGCGAGATGCACAGAGCAATATGTAAGATGAGCTAGCTGCTGAAATTCAATGTATTTGTAGAACAAAAAAGCCCACGAAAAGTTCCATCAGTGAGTTAATTATTTGAACCAATGTGTTGCACGAGATCATATATATATATATATATATATATTCTGTATCTTTCTAAGATACACAAATGAATAGTACGTCCCAAATGATTACATGAACTACCAAAAAGAATGGCCGAGTCCTACCCACGCCTCTCACATTCAATCTGCAGTGATAGGATTAGAACACAGCTGTGAGCTGCCTCTCATCTCGAAAGTTTGAGGGCGTTGTGAAAATGACACTCTCTCTTACAGTAAATAGAATTATTGACAAATAAAAATATGCAGCAAATAGGTATGAGTTGCTTCAATTCAATGGTTGTTTGGATGGTGAGCCGTAAAAGAAAGAAAAATAAAAAATGAAAATTCCCAGGATGTGATCAAAGAGACCGACCCACATCGTGGTTTTAATTAATCATCTAGAAGATATTTACACAACACCTTATTAGATTGAAAAATAAAAAATGGTGGGGTAATTAATTAAAATGTTATGATGACAACCCCTTTTAAGAGGGTCAAAAGTTGTGAATCATTTCTCTTTTGGCCGTTCTAACTTCAATCATTCTCTTCTCTCTCTCTCTCTCTCTCTCTCTCTCTGTACTTTTCTTCTTTTTTTTTTTCGATGAATTACTTTTCTTCTTCCTTGTTGGTCTTTTTGTATTTTTGCATCCGATTTGCCATTTTGAAAAATTAACCAAATTAGCTTGTTCTCTTCCTTTGAAAGTGGGGACAGACAGTAGAAATTAAACATATGTTATGTAGCACTCACTACTGCAGTATGGAAATGCTTTTTATTCGACCGTGAAAGCATTGGAAACTATACCAGTTGGCAATTGGGTAACAATGGCAAAGTTTCTACTTTGAAAAAAAAAGAAGAAGAACTTTTCGTATACGCATGCATGGTTACACAAGCTTAATTAAAAATTAAGGGATAAATAAAAAAATAATTACCAAGCTGGTTAATACAAATGCTAAGCTAAATAAAATGCAAGGAGAAAAATATAGTAATAAAAATACGAAGCTCTTTAGTTAAGAAAAATACGAAGCTTTTTGTATTAAAAGAAAAATTACAAAAAGCTAATGGGCCAGATCGGCATGCCTATTGTTAACAAACATTGGTCCATCACTGACAGAACTGACATTTAATAATAGCACTTGGGGGCCCTGGCCTGGCCTTTTGCAGCTTCAGTGTGCTGAAGAAGAACGAGTGTCGTTTGTACGGACATTGCGACATCCGATGTGAAAATTAAAATGTCTTCTATCATTTAATGTATGCCAACCTTTTACTACTGAAGCCGATTGTTCTATTACTTTATTCTTCGTATTTTTTTTAATTGAATTATTTACAAACAAATTAGAAGACATTTTTCTGTGTCATAATATTTTCCTACACAGTGATTTTAATTTCTTCTTCTCAAATATATAACAGTAAGTTCACTGTTCATATGTTTCTACCACCGTATAATAATTTTTTTTTTTGTGCACCAGCATATGTTACAACTTTCACACACACACACACACACAGCCAAGGGGGTTCCAATCGATATTGATATCCATTAATTATAAAATAGCATGTGATTTCGGACTCCCAAGGTTCCAATCGATAATTACTAAAAATTAGTTACAAAATGCGTGTGATTAAACTAACACTTATAATAAATTAATTAAAAAAAAGAACCATAGAAATGACCTTTGGACATATCACATATCCTTATGACAATCACAATGCATGTGATTGTCGGACCCCCCTTGTATTTCTTATGAAATATGGTGATCATGATGTTGAAACTTTGGTACGAGTGCATTCATGTAACGAAGTTTGATGAGACAAGTGATTAAACCTGTTATTATCAAAAAAGATTAAACCTGTTGATGTAATAAGATTTTTACTGCCTACTCTTAAGTTTTAAGTTAAGAAGGGATTTTTTTTATTGAAATTATGAGAGTGGTTATATTTGAATGTATGCTCATATTTTTCAGTATCTGTGCTGTATGGTGGGTGATTATCACTTCAATTAAGCTTTTATACTATACATATGTATGCAACCTATTCGATGAAATGAGAAGGAGTCTCAATTTCTCTGTTTTAATTTTGACGACTATGATCTGATTCCTGTTGTTAAATCACAGATGAGCAATCCAAGGTTAAACTTTTAAAGAGCTTGCCTGGGGCAGATACAGAACTAGTGCTGTTTAAAGCTGACATTTACAATCCAAATGAGTTTCGGCATGGCATTCAAGGCTGTCACTCTGTCTTCCATGTTGCCACTCCCATGCAACATACCCACAACTCTCAGGTTTACTACTTATATAATTAATTATTATCAACCATCTTTTTAGTGTGTCATTATTATTAACAATTTGACATTCATGAATACCATCACGCAGCACAAGTGAAGCAGCTGTTGCGGGGGCAAAGAGCATAGCCATGTCATGTCCATGTCATGTATAAGATCAGGAACAGTGAGTCAGTGAGACGACTCATCTACACAGCCTCTGTGGTTGCTGCTTCTCCGCTCAAAGAAGACGGCACTGGTTTCAAGGACTTGATGGATGAAACTTGTTGGACGTCACTCAATCTTTCCTTTGCTTACGCTAATTCTTCCTTAACGGTGATCGTCATTAATTTATTCCTATATTTATAATTGACTTCTATGTATCATATATTGGTGTGAACTTTTAACATAAATTTAATTATTGATTAAGAGCATCATATATATAATTAATATTGTAGGCGTACGTAGATTCCAAGACACTGGGGGAGAAAGAAATCCTGAAACATGGTAATCAAATATTGGAGGTGGTAAGCCTAGCGTGTGGGCTTGTGGGAGGGGGGTACATTATTACCATACACCCGCTTGCGAGACACTATATAGTAGTCGGCTGACAAACAATGCAACGGCTTACCAATTAATCTTTGAAATTTCTAGAGGAATTGGTTGGCAAAATTCCAGTGGTACATATTGACGATGTGTGTGAAGCTCAAATATTCTCTATGGAGAATCCTTCAATTCACCAGGGTAGATTCTTATGTGCAAGCTCCTATATCTCTTTCACCAGGGTAGATTCTTATGTGCAAGCTCCTGTATCTCTTCTGCAGAAATTGCTGCTTATTATCAACAAAGTTATGCACAATTTCATGTGTAAACTCTCTACTCCATTTTATTAATTAATAGATGGAAACATATCTGTCCTCCTCTGTATTATGTTGACTGTTGGGTTGGTAGATATTTAATAATTTGTAAACATAATTGTCAATAATTTAGTTAGATAGGAACCATATTAATTCTATATGGTTCAATATTAATATATTATGTGTGATTGTGAGATCTATTATTAATGAATCTGTTTGGCATCCATCAGTGCTTTTTTCCATAAGCTCTTGCGACTGTGCGTCAAACCAAGCCAAAAGGCAAGTAAATTAATTAATGCATGAGAACGAAACAATGAATTGATTTGTAAACCAATTTAGGTAACTAAAAGTTAGGAATCTATAAAATCCAAAATCAAACAACCATTGAATGTTGCAACTCACACTAGATATATGTTGTCTTCTTTTCGCAAATCGCAAACAACAATTGGGTCTTTTCTGTTTCACGTTCCTCTTTCCTGCTTGACCAATGTAATTTATAATGCTAATTTGTTATCCATTTAATATGATTGGGAGGGACACCTAATCAGAGGCAGGTCCTCATAGTTTTTTTTATAGAAATGAAAAATTTGTTTCTTGGATAATTAATTTAAAATTGTTAGAATATATGCCATCAACATTTGGTTATAAGTAAGGTTATAGAGGGTTTACAAGGTGGTTTGATTAATCTTTTGTAGTGAAATTCAAGCCTATTTTGTTTATTAACCTTACAAAAAATTTCAAAATCCATCCTTACTGCAAAATGAGAAATAAAAGTTTTAGAAAAATTCAGTTGCTTGCCAAATTATTAGTAAATGTCATCTTAATGATTACAGACAATTCCAAAACTATATATATATGTGTGTGTGTGTGTGTGTGACTCCAATTCTCATTTTAAATATATTAAGTAGATCTCCATCCTCTATGATCAGTCTTCTCGTAATCTCCTCAAACCTGTTGGTTTTTTTTTTTTTTGTTTTCTCGTTGCATTCGTCCAGTACTAATTAGGGAAAAAAAAAAATTATTGGAGAACAAAAGGGCCGGTCAACTCAAGGGGGTTGAATTTATAGTAGGATATTTGCCACTGTTACAGATAGAGAACCACACAGTATGTGTCACAGGAGGTTCAAGCTACCTGGGTTCGTGCCTCGTTAGAAGGCACTTAGCCAAAGGATATACTGTCCATGCAACACTTGAAAATCTAGGTCTCTCTATGCATGTCTCCGATCTCTGTGATGTGATAGAATATATATATATATATATATATATAGTAGTCTATTGATGTCTTTTATGTACATATCTTGCATTGCAGGCGATCCACGTAAAGCAGGGCTTCTCAAGGGTTTTAATGCACAGAGAAAGCTTAAATTGTTTCAAGTGGACGTTTATAGTTCAAATAAGTTTTGAGTCTGCAATTAGAGGATGTAAATTTGTTGTTCACATGGTAACCCCTCTTCGCCATGAACCCAAGGAAATAAGTACAAAGGCTAATTGTCTCATTATAATGCTAATTGCCCTCGTTATAATTAATACATAACGGGTGTTGTACTTAATATGCAGGGACATGAACGGTTCAAAAAGCACTCGGGAAGCTGCAGTTGGTGGGATAAAGAGAATTGTGTATACATTAGATCAGGCACCGTTAAGAGACTCATCTACACTGCCTCTGTTGTGGCTGCATCACCCTTACAAGTCAATGGGAATGGGTTTTAATCTATGATGGACGAATCCTGTTGGACTCCCCTCAATCTTTCATTTACCAAGAGGTGCTGAGGCACAATGGAGTGGTGAGCATTGCTTGTGGCGTAGTTGGAGGGGACACAAATCTTTCTACCATGCCTTATAGCATGCAAGTGCTCATTTCACAAATCACCAACAACAATAAGATGTATAGCATCCAAAGAAACTTGGAGGAATTGTTGGGGAAAGTACCAATTGTGCACATTGAAGATGTCTGTGAAGCACCTATACTCTGCATGGAAAAGCCCTCCGTCATTGGTAGATTTCTGTGTGCTAGTGAATATTTGTCTTTGGCAGAGAGATTGCCAGTCACTGGAGAAGATATTACCCAGAAATCAACTTTCCTGAAGATTAAGTTCCTGTGGCCAACATTATCTGAAAACCATTAATTCTAAAGATTTAAAGCTTTTTTTTTTCTTTCTTGATTAATTAAAAATTTAAAGTTTCTTGCATGTACTAGGGCAGGAAACTTATTTGCCCGGTTTCAGGTTTGTGGAAGATGCAGGGACTGAAATTGCTTGGGGTTCCACAACGCTGAAGGAAATTAGATTCCAATATAGATTTGATGCCAAGATGACACTAGATGAGAGTGACAAGTGTGCCAAGAAACTGGATGAGTTCCTTTCACCAAAATAGGATCTTACCCATTGTTTCCATTAATGATGTGGATATATGTAGATTGCTTCTATACGTAATAAGTAATATTTATAAATGAATATAATATGTGGAAAGCCAAAATGAAATTGAGTTTTAACTTCATTTTGAATGTTATTTAAAATTTTATTGGGTCTTCACACGCTAGCACAAGTCACAAAAAAATTATCAATTTACACGAGCAAAAGAAAAACTAAAATTTGGGAGTTAATATATCTAAAACTTTACTGCCTATGCAAAAGGAAAACTCTCTGTGCCACACTCAGCATCATCAGAGCCATAATCATGTCACATTCTAAACTTTGAAGTTCTAAGGGTAACCATTTGTGTCATTATGCTGGAAACTGCAGTATCAAGGATTGAAGCACTAGGAGAAAAGTTGGTCAGGATTTTCAAAGGAGAAATTCAGTTCAAAATCGCCCTTGTCGAAACGGAGATCCCAATCCCCGATTGGCGAATTGGTGACTGAAGTTGGAGCTGAAAGTATCTCAGTGTGATCTGATTCAGAAGTTTGGACATTGTGGCCAAAGTTGCTCATGTGGCATGGTGAAACAGAGAAATAGTTGGATTCTGACGTTGCTGGAGATATAAACGGTGGAGGAAAGCTGCCCATGAAGTTGTTTTCAATCATAGACTCGGAGAAAATATGGTTTTCCACACTTTCACATTCGTTTGGTGTGAGAGGGAAGGAAAACAAAGGAAATATGTCATCCTCCCTAGTGTCCAAGCCCTCGGTTTTAACCTTAAGCCCTGCTCCCAAATTGGACAACATGTCCTGTGGTTGCTTTGGATTATCCTTTTCATGTTGTTGAAGAGTATTTTTGCTTCCTTTGAAGCCTAGTTTATTTATTGATGAAGCCGTGGCTAACTGAGAGGATTGACTACAGGTGTGTCGTCCTCGGTAGATTACTTCAAAGACTGAAGCGTCTTCATTCAACCTTTGAACTTGCTTTGTGGCTAAACAGCCTTGTACATGCCGATGTGTGCATCTGTAGTAGCTTCTGAAATACAAACAATCCCATATTAGAAACAGAGTATTTGTGGTCTACACTGTAACTTCAAAGAAGATAGACGTTTTATGGACCTATCTCAGAAGGTTCACATATTTGATCCTAGGAGGTCATTCACTTATCTACCCCATTGGTCACGGCAAGTTTAAATCAACTAATGTAGCCCCACATCACACATCGTTAAAAAGAACAAAAAATTCACATAAATCAAGTTGGCAGACCTTGCTAGTGGGATACTTTTCAAGTACTGCTTCAAAGTATCCGACTTCATTCATGAATCAAGATCATAATAATTACATAAAATAAGTCTGTGTCTGGTTTAAGAGCAACTATTTAATGATCTTAAAGTAGAAGAGTGGAGAAAAAAAGAAAAGAAAAGAAATTTCTTACCTTGGATGATTAGCTCCAAGGATTTCTTTCTGGCCGTACTTCCTCCAGCTATAACCATCGTTAAGGGGTCCTTCTAGCCCTGTCTCCGAGCAAACCTTCACTTTCTCACTCCACCTGGGAAATGTCTTCCTATAACACAAATAATCCAAATTAACAAATTAGTTTTAAATTTAATACGGATTAACTAAAACCATGATGTAGCTCAGTTAGAAAGTACTAATCAAGGATTAACTAAATTCACCTTTTCTTGGAGATATTTTTGTGGTTAGAATCATGGTCACCGATTTCACTTGTTGGGCTACCAAAGGAACGTGGGGATTCCGATAAGCCGGTAGTAATGGGTTTAGTTTCTCCAACAAAATTAGCACCCAGATTGAACAGTGAAAGTGCTTTTTCATAGGAAGATAGTATCTTTGCCACCAAGAAATCTCGGTTTTCTTGTGAAGAAGGGAGTTGAAGCTGGTTCATAAGCTGATTTGCTAGCTCCTTCCCCTGGATTAGCTCACTGATTAGAGTCTTCTGCTCCCAATCCATTGTCTTCTCCATCACTTACAAATTTGATTCACTTATGGGGTTTGGTTTCAGATAATGTTGAAGGAAACAAGTGGACACTCGAGGCTAAGAAAGAGGTCGCTTACAGAGACGATCAGCAACGAAAGGGTGAAACATGAAATAAAGCAAGCTTGAGACCCAATTGGGTTCGGAGTTGGAGAAGGAGAAAAAGGAATTCACTCTTTTTAAAGAATAATGCGGTGTAGAGTATGAAGGAGAGTAATGAACAGAAGCAACCAAATCAGGAATGGAGACTGATGGATGTAGAAATTATGACAAAGTTGGATATATCCCTGCGAGATACGAGTGAGGCTTTCTTAATGAAGAAGGTGGGACGAAGTGGGGAGATATAGGAGGAGAAAAGAGGAGGAAAAGAGAGTGATTTGACCACCCAAAAAAAAAAAAAATTTTTTTTCTTTCTTTGTTTTTTTTTCTCTGTTTTTAATAAAGTAAAAATGGACAAACACCAAGAATTTTTATTTTTATATATTTTTTTTTTTGTAAGAAAAAAGATGGACAAATGACTCGGTAAAATTTACAGTGGTAGGTATAGATCATCAGTTAAACTTATCAACTCAAACAGGGAGACAAGTTTTGAGTTAATGTAATCAAATTGTACTGCTGACTGCTTCAAACCCCAATCATCCATAGTCTCTCTCTCTCTCTCTCTCTCTCTCTAGCTCATCCTGCTCCATCAGTAGCAACGCGGAAGAAGATTTGAAGATTCTTGGATGTGGGCATTGTCTGACTTGACTTCCCTTTCATTTCCTTTTAATCTGAATATTATTTCTCTCTCCAAACAAACAAAAGAATAATAAAAAGAAGAATGCTACAAAAAAGAGACGCACATACGAAGATGACGTATATTGATGCTGTAATATCTAACCCTTTGCTTACGTTGACAGCGATCCATTCTCTCATGTGCAGCACACAATTATGTCTCGGCCGCCCACTTGCATACACACACGTATCCATATGCTAAAAAATTCCAATAGATACAATAATCATCTCCGGTTTCTATTCTATATCATTTGCAGCTATGGGCGTGATTTAATGGTTAGAAAATTGATTCTCCCATTCGTCTATAAAAATGAAAGAACGAGAGTTACAGTTTAAATTTTGATAAATAAAATTATTTTATTAATTTATTTAATTATAAAATTTTTGATTTTGTAAAAAATGACAACTTGTTTAATAAAATTGAGAAGAGAAATTATTAAGAGATTAAGTATATTATTCTAAACTTTTATAATATAATTATAAAATTAGAATAGTAATAAAATTATATCTCCTAATAGAATTTAAAATCTTTTTCTTCTAAAAAAAATGCATGACTTTCATTGCAAAACTCATATTTAAGTCTTAAAAAATATATCACACTTGTACTTGATCTCAATAATTTGGAAGTTCGTTCAAGTTGGGTTAGCTGTATATCTCACCAATTAGTTCAATCAGACAAGTCACCCCTCACTTAGAAAAAATAGTATGTAAAGTCACCCTCTAGCGAAAGGAAGTTATCCATTTGGAATGCTCTTATTAATTATAAACAATAAATTTTATCAACTTTATTGGTTATGTAATACTCAACCAATAAAACTTAACATATAAATTATAAAATCACAAACAAAAGCTTTATTCTTGAATTAATTTCAAATCTTTAGAAAATTTTGGAAAATTATGATATCTTTAATGCAGTCTAATCACAAGGAATGCAAAAAAGAAACCTGGAAAATTTGAAACTAAATCTAGTATTAACTTCAAATAAAATTATGAACACCTCTAGTTAACTATTTTTTTTTTGGTAAATAACAAGTCTAATTAAATCTAGTTAACCTAGATGATAGATCTCACCCTCATAGAAATTATCCGATAATATATATTATTTATGGATCACCAATAGCGACAGATGTTATTATCTTTATATATTGGAAGTTTTTGATAGTGGGGCTTCACCGTTACATAACATGTATTTGAGTGAGAAGATTAAAGTCAAAAAAGAAAAAAAAAAAGCTTTCCAATGGAAAGACTTCAAAAAACGAAGATAGTACTATGCTTCGCATGGAAAATCCAGAGCCACAATTAAGGAAGATGACAAATATAGCATGAATATTTATTCAAATTATTCTAGAACATCAAGTGTGAACGCCCTTTTGTTTAAGGAACCGCAGATTTGTTTTTTTTTAATCTGTTTCACAAAACACGAGATGGAGTTGTCGATTGAATAGTGATGGAGCCAGCCCCTGCATTTCTCCGATGCATGCATGTGATGTGGGATTCACAATGCTTTAGATTCTAAAATTTAATGCAAAAGAGATTTTATATATACTACTAGCTAGGTTATACTAGCTTTTTTTTTTTTTTTGGGCAATATAGGTTACTAGCTAATTAGTTGCAAAGCTTGCAACAATTCAATGTATTTATTTTTCTTTATGATGTTAACAGTTAATTTAATTGTTGAAGGTGCCGTGACCAGTCCCCAGCATCAACCTCGCTACCCTGGCTGGGAATCTAGTGAATAATATATACTACTAATTCTCAATTCAATATATTCAAATGTATGAGGTGGGTTTTAATACACAACAACAACCTAATTAAGCACCCGACGTACATTAATTACCAATTTAGAAGATGCTTCTTTCTTTTTCCAATTTCTGGAGCTTTGACTTCAAATGGAAAAGAATTTCCAAGAAGGCACATTGTTTTTACTGAGAAAGTGAGGGTGGTACAATGAAATTCATAATCAAGTTTGTGGGGTTACTACCAGCCCAGTCTACTCTGTTTTTTTGACTCTTTTTTGGGTTCAAGATTGCCAATTTATTACAAACCGTGTGGGGCTGCTGCCTTTGCTTGTATATGTTTCACTGCAAGCCTTTACTACGCACTATTAGCTTTTGATTTTGATTCTTATTTTGTTTTCTCTCTGTGGATATATAAAACCAAACCAGGTCAAAGGGTTAAATTAATATTGATGACGTGTTAATTAATTCATTGTTAGGTTAGAAACAGATTGTTCTAATCCATGTGCCCTTCTCCATAGCTTTCCCACTCGGTTTCAATTAGGTCTTTCTCAATCAAAATATTCAAGAGTATGAGGTGGTTTTTAATAATTACTCCTACAGTATGATGTTTGAATTTTCAGTCATTTATCAATCATAACGTACGTAGAAATTTAAAGATGAATCATCAGGTAATATGCATGAGCACTTATAAATTAATTAAAGATTGAGAAAGGAAAAAAAAAAAAAGTGATTAGTATTTTAATTAGTACTCATGATCTTTCTCTTCCTTGTTTAATTAATATTTAAGCTTTGATTTCATTGGCTTAATTGATCTCCTTTTCACTTTCAGAAGTGGGAAATCAGTCTTCATCAGCCAATTTTTTCTTCTAATGTTGTGCTTTAATTTCGTTGCTGCATATCTTTCTTTGATTTTTTTTGTTTTATGCGTTCACATTTGGCAGCTCAGACATAGGCACACCCATTGGGCCAGTGCCTTGTTTCCTACCAACAAGCCAATCATTAAAACGAAAATCATGTAAAGTTGCTGCTATCGCTTTAGAATTTTGAGAAATTTACTATTACTACTAATTAACATTCATATATATATATATATATATATATGAATGATTATAATTGTTTGATTATCATCTAGTTCACAAATATATGTTTATCTCTTCATATAATTAAACATATACTTGTTACAATTACCAATTTTATTTTCTTTGGTTCATTTGTATTGCCAAGTAGCTTAATTTACACCTTCAGGAACAATACTGCAGCCGTTAAACTTTCTATGATCATCTCAGAAATAAAACAACTGCCAAAAAAAAAAAAACATCGTTTTTTAATATTTCACAATTAAATGAGGATTAATGGGCCTACAAATTTGAGAACTAGCACATGCATAAGCGGAAAAATAAATAATCCTGCATTATTTACAACAATAATGTATAGTTACAAAAAATACTACTGCTTTTCTTTTAGTAAAAAAATAAAACGAAATAAAAGAAATTAAAAACCTACAATACCATCCGGCGGCGAAGCCTTTCTAATCAGGCAAGTTTTTTTGGATAGTGGGCTCGCGGCTAATTTGTTACTATGGGCTTGGTACTCGTGCTATTTGTAGCCCACTAACAGACAGGCCTAATAATTAATGGGCCAAATGAACAGTCTCTAGTCATTGGAAGCGAAAGTACTGGTAACTGGTAGGTTTATCATGAATATTATCTTAATTCAAAATAATAATAATAATAATAATAATTAATAAATGTTTTTATAGGTATTGGAAATGGTCCCATGGACGATTAGATATGGCATAAGCTATCATTGTGAATTGTCAATAGGATATGGAAAATATTCCAAAACAAGAAATACAAATTCGAAAATGGAAAATTCCTTTTGAAGGGTGTAATAAGACACCAAACAAGCCAAAAGCAATCAGCAAGCGATGGTAAAGCTGCACATTTTACTGGCGTGAGCTTTATGATATGTATTGGAGGTGTTCACAATGTACTTTCTTGATTTGTGCAACACACACACACACACACACACATATATATATATATATATATATATATAAGAGAATGTAGTGTATATATTGTTCAAGACAAATGTCGTGGCATCTATTTTTAGTCTACACGTTGTATATATTTTTTTGTGGTGAAAAACCCACATTACATAGGCGTGAGATAAAGTTGAAAATTTCTGGTTAGTGTAATTTTCCCAAATTATAAGCAAGCCTCGTTAATAAATTAGCCAATAGGTTAAGTTACAACTACCATACCCTAGTGACTTACATAGGTAGGGTTTGAAAAGGGAAAGAGACAGAAATGAAAAATACCAAACAAGTAAAAACCAAATAAAAATCAGATTTGATTCTTTCAACCCCACCCTACACAGCCACTCACTAGGAATTGCATCTCTTCAGCTCTCTTCTTCTGCTTGCAAATCCATCTCCATGTTTCATTATCCAAAACCTCTCTATTTCTTCTGCTTTCCTTCCTGGAATCCTCCCTGCTATAAGCCCCCACCTGATTTTTAATAATTAATCATGTAAATCAAACTTTATTTGTTTTAAAAAAAAAATTAATACTCAAATGTATATCATGATTTTGGGAGAAAATGAGAAATATAATAGTGTTAATATTTCTCCACACTTATAGCTATTTTTTTTATCATTACAAATGTTAATTTATTTTAATAGGTGATAATGTAATGGTAATGAAACTTAAATCTTAAGTGTCTAAGTTTATTGTTAACATTTTAAACTTTTAAAAAATGAGTTTAATATATATATTATATTTTAGAAGAGAGGAAGATATACAATATTATAAGTTATTTTTTATTTTTATAAGTGTTAATTCATTTTAATAGGTAATAATGTAATGATGAAACTTAAATTTAAGTGTTTAGATTTTAATAGGTAATAACGTAACAATAACAAGACTTGAACATAAATATCTAAAATTTTAAAGTTATGATATTATATTAAATTATTACATGTTAAATTATTACTTATTCTAGAAAGTTTAAATTTTATAAAAAATTAAAATTTTTTAAAAGCAAACTTAATATGTATATTATATTTTTTATAGGGGAGGAAAATATAAAATATTATCCGCACATTGTATAATTGAAAACCAGTACTACCAAATACTACTGTGTCAATTATTAACCCGCCACTTAAGTGATGCAATACATAATTAGTATTTTTTTTTTCACCAAAAAAAATAAAATACATAATTAGTATTTTAAACATGAATTAATGTTTGTAATAACATCATTTAAAATGGAGAAAACAAAGATTAGTAAAATGGGGCTAAAGATACTCTCCGTCTTTTACCTGTCTCCTACGAGTTTGTACATTCTAAAAATGAGATCTTCTTCTTGTTCCGTCATGTTTATGAACTCCCACTCAATACTGCTCACCTCTGCGCCAATATATTATATATACATATGTGAGAAAGAGAGAGAAGACAGAAAAGTTAGCGCTCGACCATTAAAGGAAATTAAGAAACAAGAAATGAAAAATGGTGTCTTTCTGAAGAGGAAGAGAGAAAACCAGAAAAAAGGAACACGGTAATAGTTAAAAAAGAAAATGGATGGAACCCATTAGAGATTTGACAAAAAGGAGAAGAACCCATGAAGGAATTAGTCCAACACAGAGGACCCAGAAGGTGAAAAATATTATATGAAGGAAAGCCTTGCCTTCAGAGCGACAACTGCTAGTCTTGGCTTGCTTTCTTCGGCGTTTGTCCATTGGGGTTTCCAATAATAGCAAACTTGAGAGTCAATATGAGGGAAACGGAAGGAGAGAGAGAGGGGGAGAGAGAGATAACCACCCAGAAGTATAACTCTGCAAGCGAAAACAAATAGAGAGAATTGGCTTTATGTAGCTCCCCAGAAAATTATCTGAAAAGGAAAAAAAATGTAATTAATATGTGTTCTAAAAGTAAATGCTCTATTTTTTATTTTATTTTATTTTTTGCTCCGTTTTGAAGAGTGCTTCAACGATTGGTAAAGAAGCCTACGAACGGCAGGTCCTACCAAACCAACCGAAAAAAAAAAGAAAAAAAAATCTGTTGACTTGTAGTTGTCCCTCTTTCCATGCAAATGTTACTACAAGGTCAAAGATCTGTTCAATGGCATCCCATCATGAAAAGACACAAATACCCGTTTACTAGACTTATTATGTAAAAAAAAGATGGATTTAAGGTACATTTATCAATGCCAAGCGTCTTTTTTTGTTGTCTCCACTTTATTACTTTGTTAGCATGATTGTTCCTTGACGATCTTATATGGATATTGGAAAATAATTCGCTTCAGGTTAATACCTTTATTTTTCTGGTAAAAAAAAAAAATTAATATGAAAATTATCGATCTATAATTTTATTACTACTTTAATTTTATAATTTTATAAGAATTTAAATTAATAAATTTATTTTTTTAATAATTACTTTTTTATTTAAAATTTAATAAAATTAAATATATTTAAAATTTTAATAAAGATTTATTAAAATTCAACCGGCTTTTTACTACTGAACCACACCTCCACCAGGTGCTCTTTTTTTCTTCTTGAAATTATTTACTAATACTATTAACATTGTGTAATGTAAATTAACGATTGGTTCCTTGTAAAATCTTACTATTTTAACTGCTTTATAGTTTAGAGTTACCCTGGCAATTATTTAACAATATTTGCAAAAGACAAAATAAGCTTCATTAACATTATTCAAGCATTTCACAATGCAAAAAGATCATTATAATGCAGCCACAACCCTTCACTATTGTAGAGTCACCAAGTGGGTAAACTGTAATTTTTACTTTCCCAACCAATGAATGCAAGAAAGAAGCTAAAATCGAATTATATCTTATTTGTATAGTGCATTACACCGGATTATAGACTTCTAAATGCCCAGAAATTAATACGTTCTGCGTGATGATCTAAACCTTAATTTATATCAAATATATGATGTAGAAGTATGATACCTAACCTTTGCTTTTGGATTTGACACTCCCAAGTCTCAATCGTTCCTTCGCCTAATCTTTATCTCATTAGCAATCGGAAATCTTAGAGAACTAAACACATCCACATATAAGAGCATTAAAATACATATAACCTTGACTATATTATACGATATGGGATTCGGTGGTACCTGTACCGTATCTGAGTATATCTTTCCACCCAGGTTCGAAGTTGTCCTAGTAGACCAAAAAAAAAAAAAAAAGATATGGGATTCGGTGCAACATCACTTTTTCTTTTCCTCTTTGGAACATCTATAAAATGTGTATGTGTCCCTCTCATCAGCTTAAAAATTAAATTTTTTTTTTACTCTTATTTTCTTCAATATATTTCCCAAAAACCCAAAAACAAATAAATATGTTTTTTTTTGGATAAACAATCAAATAGATAACTTCATACTGGTGAGTAAAAAAAGGAAAAAGGGAATAGAATGGAATAAAATCTGTCTAAACTCTTTAAAGTAATATTCTTTTGGTCACTTTCGCTCTGGAGTTGGACCGCTGCAGTAAAAGCAATTTTATACGAAAAGTTGGAAGTTATAAAAGTTGGTGAAAGCACATATACATATCAGTAACCAACCTTTATGGATAACTTATTACCCAAAAAAACCTTTATGGATAACTTTTATAGGAATATATAAAAACCATACAGAAATTATTTCAAGCAAGTTCCAAAAGATATATCATATAAAAAAATTGTATTGGATGACTGAATAATATGTGTATATATATATATATATACACATATATGAATGTTTGGTAGGACAATTAGAAATGTCAAAAAAGGCAGAAGAAAAAGGCTAAATAAACTTTTTTATTTATTTTATTTTATATATCTTTTACGAATCGTAAAATCATGCTGACGTTTATCTATGTTGAAGCCGAACTGTCTTTGTTTATTTTACCTAAAAGCTTGCTGGCAGCTCTTTCAATGTTTTAGTTACCTTTTTTAAGCCTTTCAGTGAAACATCGACGTTTCAACTGGGTGCTACTGCTGTGGATTCTTAGTTTCTTTATCCGAGGATCCCAAACTAGTTAGCTACTCCCAGCTAACTGATATTACTTGAATACATAATCTTGAAGACATAATCTTGATTTCCTCGCAAACATTAATAATGAATCATTGAAAACTTGGACTTAGAAACATGCGGCCAATTTGTTTATTTTCTGCAGTTGGCCATGAGATATGAAATCCATATGGGACTTGGCAATAAGGTCACCACAATATATTATAAGAGTTGGTGGTTCTTTTCTGTTTTTGATTTTGTTTTTTTTTTTCTGGACTGTTGGTTCTCTTTCAATTATGTGGTGGCTTGAAAATGCGTTATATATAATGGAGGCTGCAACAGTTTGAGTTGAATTGGCAAAGTATCACATGAGTGCGAAAGCGCACACCCACCGCCACTCCAAATGGCTGAGAACGAGAAAAACGTGGCACCTTCTATCGCGTTGTCTGTCATGTAACAAAGGAGAGACCGACATACCAAGTAACTACGTTCTTGTTAAATCTTGGCAGCCACGTACTGCTGCAAAAGATGACAAATACAAATGGATGTGTGCACCCGCATACTTCTTTGTGAAACTGGCATTAAATGAGGTTACTTTGGTTAAATAAGATGGAAAATATTTCTAATAGCAGCTCCTCAGGTGATGAGGACCACCTTGTAAACCAATATGAATTCATCACCACTTCCATTAATTCCTTGTGACCGGCTTGATGCATGGACCAATTTTAATTGAAAAAAAAAAAACAAAAAAACAATATATACTGTGTACTATTGGACTATTTCAGGTATCCCCAAAGGAAAGGGACCGATGATGGTGCATTGAGATTGCTGCTAGCAAGAAAAAGGAATAATGGACTATTCATGACTGTCAATGCTGCAGTTGTCTCTACAATGAGAGAATATAACTTTGCTAGTACTTGACAATCATCATTCACTCAAATGTGATATAAGAGCAGAAATCATGCCAAAACAACAACTCGGCTAGTTGGACTTTTCATGATCTAGTGGTGGTCGTCCTTTGAGAGCTGACAAAGTTACGCACCCCACCTGGAACAGCTCACCCTTTACTGTTCCTCTTGGAAAAGCCAAGTTCTATCCAACACCTCCCCGTTAGCAAAGCCCTACACAGAAAAAGAGAAAAAAACCAAATAAATAAAGTTTGACAGCAGAAAAATGGACCATAAAGGCAGCATATGGTTGTTTCAAACCCAACGGAAGGTTAGACCTCTGAATGATCGGTAGAGGGAAGCCTATTGATTTCTTTATTAGGAGCCAAAGAGAAAACACATAATAAAGAAACACCACCTTAAATTCTCCTCCAATTAATTAAGTTGTTCTTTCTGCTTTAACTTCAAAATTTAGTTGCCCAAAAGATGTTTAACAAATATTTTTATACGGAAGGTTTCTTGTGAAAATTCCATTTAGAAACGAGAGGCTTGAAGCCCTACCCCAAGTAGAACTTCCATAAAAACACTCCGAAACGGCCTTACATTCAGAACCTAAAAGAAGTATACATAATTCTATGGCGATACAAATATCACTAAAGAACAAAGCAACTTCAAGTAATAATAGGAACTACATATTGCACAAAGAATACTAAAAACTGCAGATTGTATTATTCTAAAAAAAAAAGTAGTTATAAAATAGAGGATATAAAGAGAACTCAACATACGTTGACAATCAACCACAATCCATTCTGTTCCAAAGGAGAAAACAAAAACACAATGATACTAAAAAATAGAAAACATCAACCACAATCCACAGCTAACCGATGCCCAATCACAGGCATATCCGTCGAATACCACCACGAAGGCGTAGCACAAGGTGCAAGGTAGACTCTTTTTGAATGTTGTAGTCAGCCAGAGTACGCCCATCCTCGAGTTGCTTGCCAGCAAAAATAAGCCTCTGCTGATCAGGAGGAATGCCCTCTTTATCTTGAATTT